>JAQPPZ010000393.1:0-1280586 GCA_028583015.1 Wollemia nobilis | reverse complement strand
AAAAAAAAAAAAAAAAAAAAAAAGTGAATTTAGAATGATGAAAAGATCCATTAAATGTAGCTTCTATCATGAATATCAAGAAAGCCTTTGCTATAATTAATAAACTGTCCCTCTTTGATGAAATTAATTTTGATAAAAAGACAACAATTTATTGCTTTAAAATGATAGCCTCATAATGTCATTATGAATTATCTCTCTTTAATGAAATCAATTTTCATAAAGAAGTAAATTTTTAATGTTCCATTACACTAGTCTTTGTTGTAATGAAAAATTTTCTCTTTGATGAAATCAGAATTTTCATAAAGAGAAAGGTATTTATTGCTCTTAAATGATGGCCAATGAAATACCATAAAAATTAACCCCCTTTAATGAAATTGAATTTTTCATAAACGGAAGTTCATTTTATGATTGCAAATAAAAAATGAAGTTGAAAGAATCTGATTTGGCCTCAAAATGTAAAAAATGAAAATTCGAAATTATAAAAATCTGCGTAAAACAACACTTTTAAATAATTTTTATAAATTCAAAATAACTCCAAAATAAAAACGTAAATGTGTAATATAACACTTTGAATTTCATTCTACGCATAAGTGCAATTATTTTTGGATTTTAGATTTTTTTGATTTATATTTTAATCTCTAAAAAACTAAAAAAAATATGCAAAAAGAAAGTTAGGAAAAAGAAATAAATAAATAAAAAATGAAAAACATAAATTATGCAACCTGAATTTATCCACAAACCCTCCAAACATATGAATATTCTGCATGAAAACTAGTATTAACATTACCCGATTTTACGCAATCAAACAATTAATGTAGTGCAAACTTCTAAGGAATGGGTGCAATACACTAGAAATAAAAAAAATTAACCATTAAAAATGCATAAAATATGATCATCTCCATAATATTGCAAATGAAAGGTATTCAATGTTCAATATTGTCTACAAAAAATTTCAGCCTCTAAAATAGGCATAATGTGGTGAAAAGCAGTCCAGCGATTTGACAAAAACATTCAAAAATCTGGACTCCATAATGATCCAACCAGGTCCTAAAATATTTAGCCTCATTTCTATCCCTTAGATATGTTTTTATCATGTTGTCATAAACCCTTCACTTCGTTTTACTTCATGGACTTTTGGTTTTTTTCTAATTTGTTTCACTTCTCTACTTTTTATCTACTTCATTTTCCCATGCACACTTGGGCGTTTGTTTTTTTTTCTTATTTTCCCTCCTTTTGAATGGACCCATTTTTTTTAGTAACCAAAACATCCAACAACCTTAAGTAACACTTTGCCCCTTTTATTTCTAATAATGATTTATGGCATTATAATGTTATATTTCTTCAACGTTATTATTCTTTAATACTGTGTGGACAGCCCTATGCACCCTTGCCAGAGGAGACTGTAGTACGCCAGCTAAAGAAGAAAATTTGACCACGTAAACCAATATTTACATGATGGGATTTGGGTCACCTCTTTCTCTAACTCTACACCTATAGCCATAATGCAGCAAAGTCACCACGTATGATGGGATTTGGGTTGCCTCTTTGTATAAATCTACACCTATAGCCATAATGCAGCAAATTCGCCACGTTGTTGCCATTGATTGAACACACCCTTTACACCTACAAACATCTTGGCCTTTTTACACCTACAAAACTAATAATAGACAACTGCTATCGTAGTTTTATTGCCGCCTCTACTTGCTGCCATCCCCACTGGCCTCTCACGTTCAATACCGTAAACCCAATCTAAATTACCGGTTTATGGGGTTCATATCATTATCAAATTTGTGCTACGCTTCTATTTCACCTAAAGCTAACACCCCAAATTTGCATTGAATTGCCATCGTTGTCTACACTATGAAGAATTTTAATTTCTATTTGCATCAAAGTCTAGACGAGTGATATTGGAGTGCGTAGGGCACAGGGTGCAGGAAGGGAGGTTTGTCGAAGTTCGACGTTAGGAGCGAAGTGCGAACTTCGAACGACACAGGGTGAAGGAGGAAATTTGTTGAAGTGCGATAGTGAAACGAAGGGCGAAGTGCGGATGACACATAGCGAAGTGTGGACGATGCCCGACTCGAGCTTCGCTTGCACACTCGGAGTGCACTCACATGTTTTGTGCAACCGGGTTGAGCTTACGCACTCAAGCTACACTCGGATCTCGGGTGCAGTCGGGTTACGACAGCAAAGTTGGAAGACAGCTTCCAGACTTGGCCAAATTTGACCTTGCAATCTTTTCCTGTCTGAAGGCTTGCGCGGCTTCCGCTTGGTTTGCCTCGCTTGGCAAGAACGTACAAGGAGAAAGAAATGTTGGATCTGAATGCAATGTTTTAGATCTGAGCTCTAACTTATAGAACCTGAACGAAATCGCTCTGAGGTAATTTGTACAGAGAACAACAGACTTTAGCACATAAAAATAACTGCAAACACTAAATATGCCTTAAACAACAACAAAATTTATTCATATGAAATGAGGGTTACAGATTTCCTCAACTGAGGAAATAACAACATCTACAGACTAAGCTGCATGATAAAATAAAAGGAAAAATATCGAGTCGATTGCTCGAACATTAATCAGATGAGCCACACTGCTCACTGAAACACTCCCCTTTCTTTCTCTACTCTATTCACTGCACTTTCTCTACACTTTCACACTTTCCACACCTTTTTTTGAAGACCCGAACTACTTTATATATCCACAGGGAGAGGAAGTTAGGGTTTGTCCTCTGACAGGTTCTGACAGACCCTCAACTAGGGTTTCGGACCAATCTCCAAACTGGCATTAAATTGCCAAACTGGCATTAACTTTTGTGGCAATCGGATCTGTCAGATGTCACATCTGTCAGAGGGTAGGTGCGAAATCATGTCAAAAAAAAAATTGGGATCCCCAACTGTGCGAGCGCAGTCCGACTTTGTCCATTTTCGGAGCACAGTCCGAATTCGCCCAATTTCAGAGTGCAGTCCGACGGAGGGGTGAAATCTGGATTATTATTTATAACACCCTCCTTTAAGCCTGATTTCATGAGCGCTTTGACTCCAAGTTGCTCTCGCAATCTGCTGAAGTCTTCCTCCTTCAAAATCTTCATGAAAATATCTACCAACTGCTCCTTGGATCTGCAAAACTGCAGTTGAATTTCTCATGACTTGACCAACTATCTGATGAAGTGATAATGAATATCGATGTGCTTCATCCGGACATGGAACACGAGATCCTTTGACAATGCAATGACTGAATTTTTATCATAGAAAATTGTTGTCGCACCTTCCGGAGGATAGTTCAGTTCACTCAAAACTCTTCGCAGCCAAACTGTCTGGCATGTGGCTAATGTGGCGGTGACATATTCTACATTGGTTGTGGACAATGCATTGATGGGTTGCTTCTTGGACACCTATGAGAATACCCCTAATCCGAGATGGAAAGCATACCCGGAGGTGCTTTTTTGATCGTTGGTACTGCCAGCCCAATCACTATCTACGAAGTCGACCAGGTCCAAATGGTCCTATCTGGCGTAAAATAGGCCATTGTTCCATGTCCCATTGACATAGTGCAAGATCCTCTTGCTTGCTTGCTAGTGCGTGTCCTTTGGAGTCTCCATGAAACAGCTAATCAGACTGACTCCGAATATCAGATCTGGCCAAGTTGTAGTCAAATACATCAGACTGCCAACTAGCCTCTTGAACAGGGTTGGATCTACATTCCTCCCTGAATCCAGTTTGCTCAGCTTCAAACCTATGGCTACAAGTGTGATGGTAGGTTTTTTGTCCTCCATATTGAACCGCTTCAGGACATCCTTCGCATACTTGCCCTAAGAAATGAAGATGCCATCTATCGATTGGTCAACTTCAATGCCGAGAAAATACTTCATCAGCCCTAAGTCCGTCATCTCGAACTCCTTCTTCATGGCTATTTTGAACTGGTCGAATAGGACATTGTTGTTGCCAGTATAAATCAAATCATCCACATATAGGAAGACGATAATGATCTCACCTGCTTCATTTTTCATGTACATGGTATGCTCATATGGGCATTTTAAAAACCCATTTTCTTGAAAATAGTTGTCAATTCGGTTGTACCAAGCCCGGGGCACCTGCTTCAAATCGTACAGGGCCTTTTTCAGCTTTAGGACTTTGCCCTCCTGGCCTTCAATTTTGTAACCTAGTGGCTGGTCTATGTAGACCTCTTCCTCCAACACTTCGTTGAGGAAGGCTGACTTGACATCCATTTGGTACATCTTCCAACCCTGTTGGGCTACTAATGCTAGGATCATCCTGACTGTGTCAAGTCGGGCTACAGGTGCATACACTTCATGGTAATCGATGCCTGACTTCTACTTGTAACCCTTTGCCACCAGTATGGTCTTATGCTTGTCAACGTCTCCTTGGGCGTTGAAATTTGTCTTATACACCCACTTGACCCCAATGGTCTTCTTCCCTACTGGAAGATCTGTTAGTTGCCATGTATCATTATTTTCAATGGCTTCAATCTCCTTGTCCATCGCCTGCACCCACTTATGATTCTGACTTGTGTCTTTAAACTCTACTGGATCAAATTTAGTAAAGAATGCAAAGTCAAAGTACTCTTCATCTATGTGGATTTGGGTTGCCTCGTATATTTCTTGCAAGTTCCTTGTCTTCGTTGGTGTTGCCAGGTTTTGGATTCTACTTGCACATGGAGGCGAACAAGATGGAGTGGCTATGCTACTATTGGCACCACTGCTACTATTGGAAGTTGCAGGTGGCTGCAGACTTCCTTCTTCCAAGTCAACAGACTGTACTACTACTGGCTCTGACTAGATAGTCTCAGACTTCCATCTCCAGGCTTCATCTTTAAGAAAATTCACATCACGACTGATGATGAGCTTCTTTGTCAAAGGGTTGTACATCCTATATGCCTTTGCCTGCTCACTGTACCCTATCAAAATGCACTTTTTAGGTCTATCATCCAAATTATGCTGCTTTTCTTCTGGAACATGTGCATATGCAATGCACCCGAACACACGCAAGTGAGCCACACTTGGCTTCACACCGCTTGAGGCCTCCTGAGGGATTTTGTCCTTCACGCTTTTGGTGGTACATCTATTCAGTAGGTAGACTACACATGTTACAGCCTCTACCCAAAATTCATGTGGTAATCCCTTCGCCTTCATCATGCTTCATGCCATCTCCATGATGGTCCGGTTCTTCCTCTCAGCTATGTCGTTCTGCTATGGCGTGTATCTGGCAGTGAGTTGCCTTTGAATTTTGTGCTACTTGTAGTAGTTATGGAATTTTTTGGAGATGTATTCGCGTTTGCAATCTGTCCTGAGAGTCTTGATCTGATATCCACTTTGTTTCTCCACCAGAGCCTTAAACTCCTTAAATCTGGCAAATGCTTCTGACTTCAACTTGATGGCATAGATCCAAGTCTTCCAACTGAAGTCATCTATGAACGTTAAGAAGTATTTTCTATCGGAAAACGTGTTGGTCTGCATCGGACCACAAATTTCTGAGTGCACCAGCTCCAGTGGCTGTGATGCTCTCCAAGACTGATCAGAAGGGAACAAATCCCTATGTTGTTTGTTGACTAAGCAGCCCTCACAAACTTGATTTTGCTACTCTATCAGGGGTAAACCCTTCACCATTTGCATCTTGTGCAGTTGATTTAGGCCACTAAAATTTAGGTGACCAAATCTGAGATGCCACAACCAGGTAGCATCTTTCACAACTGCACTCAAAGACATCAATGATTCATTATGAATTTGTAACAGAAACATTTTGTTCTTCATCATGGACACTGTAGCAATCTACCCATGCAACTTGTCTCTGATGGTGCAAACTCTGTCTTTGAACTGGACTGTATGTCCCTTCTGCACAAGTTGTCCAATGCTCAGTAGGTTATACTTCAAGCCAGGCACATAGTAGACATCACAAATCTGCATTCGTTCATCGTGCCTGGTGTGAATGAGGATCTTTCCTTTCCCCATTATGGGAACTTTGTTGTTGTTCCCCATATTTACCTCAGACTGGACTGTTTCATCCAGTTGGGAGAACATCTCTTTGTAACCCATCATGTGGTTGTTGCACCCACTTTCTAAATACCAGATATTCTTTTGGAACTCCTCCTCAATGTTGCAAGTCAACAACACATTTCCTCCTACCGCATTTCTAGTTTCATCCGTGTAATGGGCTTACTGTTGGTTCTCCGTGGCCATCCATTTTTTGCATTGTGAGATGTAATGGCCAAACTTCTTGAAGAAATAACATTGGACCTTTGACATGTCCTTCTTCTGACTAGATCTAGCTTGCTAATTTTTTGAACTGCTTCTTCCACCTTGTTGATGGAAATTACAGTTGGTCTCTCCTTCGCTAGGGTTTGACCGTACTCCTTGCTTGTTGCCTTTCCCACGCCTACCTTTGCCTCTTCCACATTGATAACTAGATGCACCATGGTAGGAATCTTGTCTGCCATTGTCTCAGAATGAGACCTAAGCCCTGAATGCTTGCTCTAGAGAGGTTTGAGATGAACAACTCAACCTTTGTTCATGTGTCTGTAATGAACCCATGAGTTCATCTATCGAGAGGGTTTTCAGATCCCTCAACTCTTCGATTGCTATCACAACTGAGTCAAATTTTGCAGGAAGACTTCTGATAATCTTCTCAATAATTCTCTGGATTTGCACATTTTCTCCGTTCAACCGCATCTGGTTGATAATGTCCGTCATCCGGGTGAAGAAATAACTCATTGACTCGAACTCACTCATCTACAAATTTTCAAACTCCCTCCTAAGCATCTTTAGTTTCACCAACTTCACCTTATTGGTGCCCTGGTATGAGCTGGCCAGAATCTCCCAAGCCTGCTTTGCTTTGGTGGCTGATGCGATCCATGGGAAGATGGACTCCTCGATCGCTTGCATGATGTAGAAGAAGGCCTTTTGGTCCTTATTAGTGTTCTCTTTCAATAGGTCCTTGTCTTCTTGAGAGAGGCGGCCAGTGCTGCTACATCTACCAGTTTTGGGTAGCCATTCTCGACTAACTCCCACAACTCCTGAGATCCGAATAGGATCTTCATCTAGATGCTCTAGTAATCATAATTTTTCCCATTGAAGTGCGGGATATGCAACTACAAATTGTTGTTGCTAGAAGCCATTCTGCTTTGGTCTCCGCATCAAGGTATCAGTAGCTCTGATACCAATTTGAATAATTTTTTTTTTATTTGTTGAAGTCCGACGTCGGGAGCGAAGAGCGGACTGGCATAGGGTGATTTGGTGAAGTCCAATTTGTGGAAATTAAAACTAATTTTTTTGCTGACGTTCAAGAGCGGAGTGCAAACTATGGATGACACAGGGCGATTTGCCGAAGTCCAACTGCTCAAGCGAAGAGTGAGCTTCAGACGGCGCAAGGCAAAGGAGGAAATTTTCCCAAACTCAAGCTTCGCTTGCACACTCGGAATGTGCTCCTACATTTTGTGCAATCGGGTTGCGCTTGCGCGCTCGGGGTGCGCTTCAACTTATTGTGCACTTAGGCTACGCTTGGATCTTGGGTGCAGTCGGGTTGTGCATGGATATTGGGTATAGTCGGGTTGCACAGGGATCTCGGGTGCAGTCGGGTTATGTAGCAAAGTTGGGAAGACTCTTCCAAACTTAGCCAAATTTTGGCCTTGCAAATTTTTTTTTTCGGAGGCTTACGCAGCTGCGGCGTGGTTTGCCTAGCTTGGCAAGAACCGTATGGGGAGAGAGAAATGCCGCATCTGAATGCAATGTTTTAGATCTGAGCTCTAACTTATAGAACCTGAACGAAATTGCTCTAAGGTGATTTGTACAGAGAACAATAGACTTTAGCACATAAAAATAATTGCAAACCCTAAAGATGCCTTAAACAACAACAAATTTTATTCATATGAAATGAGGGTTACAGAAGTCCTCAACTAAGGAAATAACAACATCTGCAGACTAAAAGGAAAAATGTTGAGTCGGCTTCTCGAACATTAACCAGATGAGCCACACTGCTCACTGAAATGCTCTCCTTTCTTTCTCTGCTCTATTCTCTGTACTTTCTCTACACTTTCACACATTCCACACCTTTGTCTGAAGACCTGAACTGCTTTATATAGTCATGAGGAGAGGAAGTTAGGGTTTGTCCTCTAACAGGTTTTGACAGACCCTCAACTAGGGTTTCTGACCAATCACCGAACTGGCATTAACTTCTACGATGATCGGATCTATCAGATATCACATCTGTCAAAGGGTAGGTGTGATGTCATGTCAAAATTTTTGCCAGGATCCCCAACTATGCGAGCACAGTCCGACTTCGTCCATTTTCAGAGTGCAGTCTGGCTTCTCCAAATTTTGGAGCATAGTCCGATGGAGGGGTGAAATCTAGATTATTATTTCTAACACACTGCACCCAAAATATGAGCTCAATCTTATTATGAGATGCTTCCAATCACCCCTGCATTGCTTATTATTGTTTGTTAGATAGCCATATCCTATCGAATCGTGTCCTCAACAAGTGCTGGTAATTTGCTCCCTCACAGTTGTCCGATCGAGCATTCTGAATCATCCATATCGACACTCTCTTAAACAAACCATATCTATTTCAAATGTCATGATGGTTCATGTCTCCACTGGCTTGCAATCTCCCATGCCTATGATCATTGCATTTTGGGAGAACTTGTCTTGTTGAGTCATTTTATCAATCTCTTTATGGGCATCTTCCCCCATAAGATTTGCATCGAACCCAATTTTGACCAAATAGACTTTGTTCTGCAGTGTTTCATCCGAATATCTCATATTTTTGCCCATAGCAACAACACTGGCCATAATGAAATGAGTTGGCCCTGTTTCCTTCTTGATGTATCTGACTACCTTATTTATGAACATGCATTAAACACGAGGACATGACATGCAAATGTTGAACCTTATGAATTTCTTGACCACTATTTTGTGTGTTGAGTCATTAGGAGGTTCATCCGTATCCACCCAATTTTGGTTCCACATTGTCGTAGCTTTTATCAGACTTCACACTACCTGAAAATACCTTAGTTATTATGTCCCCATTGTTGCTTTCATTAATCGACGTCACAGCCATCCCGATCAGTGATGCCCACGAGGATTTTATGCCCTCTTAAATATATCGTTTTTCTTGCTATCAATTTCAACCATGAATGATCATCAACCTCGCTTCTACTTATCCTATAGTGTGCCATGCAATATCCTCTACTACCTTTTGCTCTGATTACCAGAATCACTACCAATATCTATGTCATTCTTGGCTTATCCATTCAACAGTTTGAACTCCCATGCCATATATTATGTCCTGACTCTCTTGTCTTCCGCATTAACACCATGTCTTCATCGGATAGGGCCACCTTGCCAATCACTATTATGACGTCGAGTCCCCATCACTGTAACGCTATCGTATCATCACTGTAGCAATCAGTTCAACCCGTAGGCGCCTCGTATGGTGAATACCTCTGTCGATGGTTATTGCAAATTTAATGCTTCGAACCTTATCCAAATCACCTGGGTTGTAGGGTTTGGCTCATTACCAAATCTGTGTTGTGTTCCAAACAACCCATGGCCACATCGAATGTCAATATGTGCACCTTATACCATATTCCATCCACACATGTCGTCTAACATGGCAATCTGAGCTATCTGTTACTTCCACGCTAGTTGTCGACTATCGCTTCATCGATGGTGTTCATCGTTTCACTATGTACCTTGTCATGGGGTTTATGTCTTCCTCTACCACTCCTTTAAGGCACGTTTCATCATCTCCAAACCTTTTTGTATGTACAAGATCTAGTGCATATTAAAAATTAAATAATTTTAAATAACCACTATTATCTCTGGGATTCATCATGGCATCCTCCGTTCATTGGTATTCGACTCAACACTCCAACCGTGTGGTTCATCCCTCCATCAACACCTGTCCAGTGGTCTTTGAACAACACCAAAATGTACTACGACCTCTTTGCAATTTCATCCTACGTGCCATCATGCTCATGTCGTATTTCGATCACCCTAGCCGCAGGTGGGTCCTACGTCAGATATCGTCTCCGCCATGTATGGTGTGGGGCCTGCAAAATTAAATAAAATTTTCAAAACACAAAGTCAGTAATATAGAGCGTAAGGTGTAAATTCAAAAAATGCCACCCTCAACCATATGGAGCACCTAGCCTATATGGATTTTATTTTTATTATATATATATAATATAATATAATATAGTAATATATGTATATACATATATGTAGGCTTTATTTATTTATTTATTTTTAATTTTATTTATATATATAATATATTAAAATATATTATATATATAAATAAATATATTTTTATT
The DNA here is from genome assembly GCA_028583015.1 of Wollemia nobilis. NCBI lineage: Eukaryota > Viridiplantae > Streptophyta > Pinopsida > Araucariales > Araucariaceae > Wollemia > Wollemia nobilis. The sequence continues at coordinate 1,270,262 of JAQPPZ010000393.1, read as the reverse complement.
TTATTTAAATATTATTATTTTTATATAATATCTCATATATATATATACATATATAAAAACAAAAGTATAATATATACATATAGAGATATTATTTTATTATTTTATATTCTTTTTAATTTTAATTAGACACATTAATCACAAACATGTAATAGAATAGCAACACAAAATCCACTATGGGAATTAATAAAAGAAATAAAACTATTACATCTAACCAAGCACAAAGTCCTTTAATCAAACGAAAAGAGCATACACCAAACTATCACCACTCCACATGAAGATGAAATAAGACAAACCATGCTACTCGATAAGGCACCTTGAAAACTAAAATATGCAAGCCGAATATAGAACCTATTAAAATCATATTTTCAAGGATACCAAAATTCCCAAAATCAAAAATCAAAAGGTGGGTCCCCAATTTTAGGGTGAGTTGTGGAGTAGCCACAAAAATACCAAATAAGGATTTTAATGCTACGTAAAAGAGACAAAGGAACCTCTACTAGCTTGCAAAAAATATTACGAGATTAAATACAAAATAAGGTGGCTAGAATTTTTTTTTATTGCAGCAATAACATAGACAAAAAAATAGCAATCAATGGTGGAATTCATAATATGATCAAACCTACAAAGGACAATGATAATAAACCAAAAAGGGTAAAGAAATATTGTAGGTCCAATGGCTAAATCAAAAACTGCAATTGTAGTGTAAAAACTATAATTGTAGAAGAGCTCCAACACATCAACTATATAGAAAATATGGCAAAAATATGTCAATATTTTTCCTCTGGACTTGTATTATGAAATATTTATTATAATAATGAAGAGAAGAAAATATATAAAATACCCAAAATTCCAATGCACCAAAAAAACTTAAAATATCCTAAAATTATCAACTAGTTATGAGCATCACTCAAGATTTTTTATTGGATATGCTAAAAAATAAAACATCATGCATGTACATAAGATAATTTAAGATATTTATTGAGAGAAACTTATGCATTATAACTCCCACTATGACTAGTCAGCTACAAAAGCACCTATAAGAATAATCAAAGGAGCAATATTTTAAAGTTAAACAATGAATAAATCCTCCTAAAATTTGGCTCCTAAAAATTTGAGAAATATTTAATTAATAGAATATTAATTAAATCCTTATTAAAAAAAGTACCAAAAAACAAATAGAGGAGATTATCTCGATAATTTAATCCCCTTAGTATTGGGATTAAAACCTAGGTGTCCTAAATAAAATCCTACCTACTCTTATAGACCTCCTTGCCCATCGGCAACCATTCGACCAGAATCACTTTCATCAAACACTTAAAGGACGACAATCACTTGACTGCTACCAACCAACCTATCTTTTATGGGTAAAAACATTAAGGAAAAGCATGTGTATTTATGAGAGGTCATTCGACCAGAATCACTTTCATCAAACACTTAAAGGACGACAATCACTTGAATGCTACCAACCAACCTATCTCTTATGGGTAAAAACATTAAGGAAAAGCATGTGTATTTATGAGAGGTACCAGTCCTTTCATATTGAGGTTTGAACGTGGGTCTCCTAGAATAAAACCTAAGAACTTACCACTATGCTAGCCATTACAAGACTAGAATATTAGTGTGAAGCATGAGTTGATTAAAGGGATCTAGGTCCCCTTGTTTTGAGATTTGAACTTTGATTTCCTTGATAAAAAAGGAAAGACATACCACTACAATATATGTCTAGTCCCCTTGCACTGTTGTTTGAACTTGGATCTTCTAAATGAAAACCCAAAGACATAACACCATATATCCCTCATAGGACTTAAAATATTAAAGTAAAACATGCCCCTTTACGAGAGGTCTCATCCCCTAGTACCAAGGTTTGAAAATGCGTTTGTGGATGAAAATCCAACTTACCACTACATCCCTCTTCAAAAAGTAAAACACAAATTAAAAAAAAAAAAACTATACTTATACCTAAACTTGAACTTGGATCTCTCAATAAAAACTTCAAACATACTTCTATTGGATCTCGTCTGATTAGAACGCACAACATTTATTTTCCACCACAGAGTCTGTAAGACCACCACCGACTCTATAAGACCACTGCAGACGTTTATGTTCCACACATTCGTTTATGTTCCACCAACGAATCTGTTGTGCCACCAATGAATCTGTTCGATTTCGGTGGTAGAAAAAAAAATGTTCCACCAGCGAATCTGTTGTGGAGACGTGTATGTTCCACCACGTTCGGTTTCGGTGGGGAAAAAATGTTCCACCATCCGAATATATGGACTAGACAGGTCTTCGCATCTGGAGTTGGCCCTACACCGCTGTAGATGGGTATAAAAAATGTTCCATGTTCCACCGTCCGAATATATGGACTAGACAGATCTTCCCATCTGAAGTTGGCCCTACAGGGCTGTAGAAGGGTATATGCCATTAGATACATGTCCAAATTAGATGAACGCAAGGAATCGCAACTCAAATGAAGTCATTATAGGTTACGTGTGCATTATTCGTAGCCGTAAGGATGATGATGTCATACATGTCTTTGAGTCATTATATATATACTGCATCTCCTGTCTCCCCACTCAACATCTACTGCAGAGCAGCCTCGCCTTGTAGATCTACTCAACAAGACCAGAAGCGTGTGAGTAGTGAATACCAAAAGCGAGTGAGTATGTCTCGCTTTGTTACATTATGGTCTTGGATGCCTTCAATTCTTTCTTTATTATCTATTATATTATATTATTAGTTTTCAGGTTTCATAACATATATAAGAGTAGACAAAATACAAACACTAGGAGATGTTTACACCATATCGGAACACGCTACAGGTAATGGATGTTGGATGATTTTCACAAATTGTTTTATTTGTGATAAAACCAGGAATGTCTACTAAGTGCAACCTGGAAGGCAATAATGCCAACAAGAAAATCAGTCAAAACACAGGTCAGATTAACAAGGGTCATAAAGCGGTGAGGAACTATAACTCTGCCCTTCCTACCATATCGTATTTGCTTTATTTAAAGTCTGAGCATGGAAAGGGAATGAGATTTTGACATTTTTGAATTTGTCAGGGGAACAACAAAGGACAACAATTTCAAGGTCAAGGAAATAACAACAACAACCGCCCCGGTGGCGGCAACGGCAACACGAGGACCACCAATACGACCACCAACTATGGAGGTATCAATGGTGGGGAATTTGAAGGGAATACTGGTGGGGAAAACAACTATGGAGGGAATAACACCTACAACTTTGGAAAGAAAAATGATGAATGATGGGAACCCGAACCCCACTGAAAATTAGAGTGGAGAATGTTAACTGCACTCGGCTATAATAAATAAATAAAGGAGGTTTACCCTCCCCTGTCATTAGCACCTCCGTTTCGTATGTGTCATGTAATCCAATTTGACTTTGTTCATTGTGTGAGTTTTATGTTCCCGCTTTATATAGTAATAGTAATTCTGTGCTATTACTTGCACACCAAATCACCCAATCAGAAATATGATATGATTAGCTCGCCAATTAAATTGAAGCGTTGCATATTTTTATTTTAGCATGCAAACAGTACGAGAAAATAAACATATGATAATTTTAGAAATTATAATCTCTATGTAATAGATATTTTATTTACAAAAAGGTATTTTAATATATTTAGATAGTAGATGATTGAGTAAAATATTTTCTTCGTTTTCCCTTTGATGTTAATGGTTCTTTAAATTCTAAAATTTTCTTTTTTCCAATGTTTTGGTAAAAATATTTGTAAGTTGATATTCTGATCTGTAAAATTCAAAAGCAATTAAGCCATCTTTTTACCGAGTCATGAATGAAATGATGTCCAATATAAATATGTTTATTCTTGCTATGAGACATTGGATTCTTCATCATGGATATGGTGGAGGTGTTGTCACAATAAATATTTATGGAGGAAGCAATCTCTATTCCAAACTCTTCAAAGAGTCTAGCCATCTAAATAGCTTGAGTGGTAGTAAAAGAGGCAACCATATATTTTGCTTCAGTAGTAGATAAAGTAACTATTTGCTACTTGTGTTTCTCCAAGAAATCAACTTATCTCCAAAGAAGAGGGCATATTCATAAGTTTTTTTATCATCAAGACATCCTTTCCAATCTGCATCTGTATAGGCCACTAGATCATAAGAGTTAGTATAAAAATAGCATAAACCAAAAGACTTAGCATCACTCACATACCTAAGGATTCTCTTGGCTTCCTTGAAATGAGGCTTATGAGGAGAGTGTATATATCTTGCTACTAAGCTAACTAAAAACATGATATCTAGTCTAGTAGTGATAAGATAAATCAAGGTACCAACTATTGATCTATATAGTGTTGTATCCATAAGAGGATAAGAATCCTCCTTCATCAACTTGCAACCCATATCTACTAGAGTGCTAACTAGGTTGTAGCCATTCCTATAATATCTTACCAAAAGATCATCAACATGTTTGGATTGACTAATGAAAATACCTTCAATTGCATGATTTGCATACCAAGAAAGTAATGCATAGTGACCAAATCAATCATCTCAAGATCATTCATCATGGTCCTTTTAAACTATTTTAACAAATTGGTGGAGTTGCTCAAGAATATTTTGTCATCAACATATAAATAGATGACAACAAAATCTAATTCATCTACCTTTTATCAAGTGTACTTTTAGCTAAATATATTTTATAACCATTCTTATGCAAGTAATTATCAATTCTCGAGTACCAAGCTCTAGGTGCTTGTTGAAGCCCATAAAGAACTTTCTTTAATTCAAACAATTTTACTTCATGATCAACAACTACACATCTCTTTTGATGACTCACATACACTTCTTATTCCAACTATCCATTCAAAAATGCTAATTTAACATCCATTTGATACACAACAAGACCAATATGTGAAGCTAGTGCAAGTAGAGAACTTATCGTTTTTAGTATTTCAACAAGTGTAAAAGTCTCTTCATAGTCAATACCTTCTTGTTGAACATAGTCTTTGGAAACAAAACTTACCTTATGTTTGGATATGCTTCCATCGATATTATAATTTAGCTTGTAGACCCATTTCACACCTATAATGGTCTTGAGTTTTGGTGGAGATACTAGCTCCCAAGTATCATTTTTCTCTATTTGTTCAATTTTAATCTTCATAAATATTTACAATATTCATTGGAACATGCATATCTAAAATTTAAGGGGTCAACACAAGAAGAAAATAATAAAGCATAATTAATCACATTCTCACCTTTATTTTCTTGCAATCTAATCACTCTTCTTGTATAGTCATCATCCAACATTTGACTAGGTTGATGATACTTAGAGAGGCTTTTGTACCAATTGTACCTTTTAACTAAGTTTTGGTTTTCCTTCATTTAAAAGCAGTAAGTATTCATCATGAATATGAGGAGATGAGTCATCAATATGAGGTAAAACACCATCATCTTTGTGTGTCTCCTATCCATCCCCTTCATTAAAAACCATATCTATACTAACATGCATGGTGTTAGTAATAAAATCAAAACATCTAAAAGCATTATATTTGATAGAATATCCCACAAAAATGAATTTGATGTATTTCCTTAGGAATATGCACATAACATGTAGAACAAAAAATTCTCAAATGACCAATGCTTGGATTCTTACCATGCCAAAGCTCATAGGGAGTAGAATTTTGTACCAACTTCGTAGGACATCTATTCAGAATGTAAATAGAGGTATGGACAACTTCAACCCAATTTTTTTTGGTAAATCCTCCTCTTTAAACATGCAATGGACCATCTCCACAATGGTCCTATTTTTTTATTTTGCCACTCCCTTTTTTAGGAGTGTTAACAAAATGTAACTCCCTCTTGATTCCAAGGCTTTTGCAATACTCTAAGAACTCATTTGAGGTGAATTCACCTTTAGGATATGTCCTTAATATTTTAATACAAGAACCATATTACTTATCAATAAGAGTCTTAAAATTCATAAATGAGTCAAAAGCTTGTTATTTTCCATGCAAGAAGTAAATGCAATACATTATTGTTTGATCATCAATAAATAATAGAAAATATTTGATTTAACCTAAACTCAAAGTTTGCATAGGTCCACATAGATCAACATGCATGAACTCCAATGGTTTTTGAACTCTAAATTTATTATGATAAAACATCTCTTAATATTACTTTCTAAAAAGACATCCTTCACATTTTTTGTTGAGAGACTTTGTGAAAGTGGGCAATGTTTGCTCAAATTATCTTCTTTTAGATTCCATTCAAGGAGCCAAAATTGAGGTTTTCATCCCTTTTATGGATGAATGGTGTTATTCAAGCATTCACCTGTTGGTTTAATTTTCAACACAAACATCCTATTTTTGCCATCCAAACTTTAGTTATAATTTTATTGTTAGACAAATTCTAGATTCTACAAACATTCTTTTCAAAAATAGCCCTATAATTCCTTGTGCATAATTGTCCAATGAATTAAATATTTTATTTCAACCTTGGTACATAAAATATATCATGCATGTAAAATATCTTACAATTATTTGTTCTAATGGCAAGAGTCCATTTTTCTACTAGATCAAATATATTGTTATCACCAAATGTGATTTATCTATTAAAATTGTTATCAAAATTCAACACAGAGTTTTTTTTCATGTGATTTGAACTTTTACGATCACGATACCATGAATGATTCTCAATAGACTCAAAATTATTCAAAGTGAAAAGGAGATGTTCACATTTTTCTTCACTATAATTTGATTTCTTTCCATACCTTTTTTTTCTTAAACATTGCTCTTTAGTGTGATTATTCCTACCACAATAATTATAAAGCTTATGGGATAAATCAAAACTTTTATCATTACCTCTTCCACATCCTCTATCATGGCCCTCCCACAACCTCTTCCATGACCTCTTGAAGAAGATGATCCTAAAGTGGTAGATGAGGATTCTTTTGTATAGATTTAATTTTCATTATATTTCAACTTGCCTTGAAATGCTTGATAAAGGACTTTTGTATCTCTCATCTTGTGCTCATATGTTTGAAGGCTATCAAGTTATTTAGCAAGAGCTAGCATTGCTAAATCTCCATATTCTTCAATATCTATGGTAACTTGATCAAATTTCTTAGGAAGACTTCTCAACACCTCAACAATTCTTGCATCATCAAGAATCTCCCCATGTGAATGAATAAGTTATGAAATTCTAAACTCTAGTGATAAAAACCTCAATGGATTCATTTTTGATCATGCATAAGGATTAAAATTCTCTCCTTAATACTTGAAGTTTAACTATTATTGGAAATAGTGTCTATTCCATCATTTGGGTTATGTAAATGTATCCTCTAAGATACATATTTAGATTACTTCTTGTGCAAATTATATAGTTACTTCATGCAATGTAATAAATGAAAACGTGTCAATGTGCAAGTTGTACATGTTCAGGTTATCCTATGCACAACTAGATAGAGTGTTGTCCAAGCATCCTATTTTGCTTATATAAGGATGGCCTCTTAGATAGATAGAAGAGCAAGGAGAGTCATGGGACATAGTCAGATAACATAGGTTACTGGATAGTGTTTTGTGTACCACACCATTCATTGGTGATGTATATGATTTATATCAATAGCTTTGTTAATGTAGTTCTCACTTCCTCCATAACTACATTTTAATATTTTATATGATTTATATACCAGTAGCTTCTATCATCTAGCAGATCTATTTTCTTTCATGTTATTATGCATCTTGTGCTTGTTCTCTCATGGCTCATTCATCAAAATTTAACAGTGGTGTCAGAGCCATGGTAGATCTAATATGTGTAGGTTAATAGGGAAACCATCATTGTTGGTTAACCTAATAGTTTTGTCAAACTGATGTGCCATTGGATAAATGACTGGTAAAATATCTTAAGAGTATCTAGGTGGTAATTTTTGGGAGAGTCACAAATATAGGATTGAAAGGAATCTTAGTTTCAAAAAATACTGAGATTATTTTCATCTAGAGTATTTTTCATAGAGTTGTTATAAAAACTCATGAATACTAGGACTTAGCATTTCAATCCACTAGATTGACAAATTATCTAGTGAAAACCATCAAGGTTATCTGGAATTTTATAACTGGTGCTTAAAGTTTTTTTTGTTGTAGGAAATTAATTCTTAGAGGATTGGGACTCATCCTACAATAGAAATCTAGGAGACTCCAAATTTATTGCTCGAAGGTTGGTGTGCCCTCATAGTGTAGAGGTTATTTCATCATGCAAGAGAAGAATATTGTGGAAGAAAATTTCTAGTGATGAATCATGGTGAATATAAGATATTGAATATCTTCATTGCTAGATTGTAGAATTCCATAGTTGAAGGACATGCCACAAGAGCCTTGATACAAAAAAACCATAGAAACCTTAAATAAGTAGCCATATAATTGATAATTAAAAGTCCATAGAAGCCTTGATACTAAAAATGCTATAGAAGTCTTGATACTGAAAAGGTCATAGAAGCCTTGATACTAAAAAATGCCATAGAAGCCTTGGTACTGAAAAAGGCCACAAGAGCTTTGATATTGAAATGGGCCATAGAAGCCTTAATCCTGAAGAATAATTCAGGAATAATATCTTATTCAAAAGAAAAATAAATATTTTAGTAATAATATATTTGTTGTAGGAATAGAAGATTCAATGAGTTGGGAGACTTTCTACAAGAAAGTTAGGAAGAGTATCTTCTTCTAAATTAGTTTAATCTTGAAGAAAAAGAAAAGATATCAGGAGAAGATCTCATTGAAGAACTTCCAGTCTTGGAAGAAGAAGGACTAGGAGAGTCTTGCTTGAAGCTAAGAGCACCAGAATTAGAAGACCCATAAGAATATCTCACCACCAACACTTACAAGAGCATAAGGTTGAATAAAAGTTCTCAAGGAAGATCATTAGAAGCTAGCATACCAAAGACATTGAGAAGGTCTCATTGAAAATCCAAGAAAGGCTAGGAGAGTCTTGCTAAATATAAAGAGAGTTCTTTGAGAACTCATTGGATAAATCCATTATCTAGGTGAAGTGCCTAATAGTTAAGGACTTGGGATAATTATCGCCATATGACAACAAGCACAAGAGGATAATTTTGCAAGGAGTGTCAAACCCTAGAAGAAGATCCTCCAAGATACTTATCTAGATTATGTAAATGTATCCTTCAAGATACATTTACATAAAAACCTAAGAACTTATAACTATGGTATCCCTTATAGGACTAAAATTTTGGGGTAAAGCACAAGTCTTTAGAAGGGGTCTAGGTCCCTTTGTTTCGAGATTTAAACTTGGATCTCATTTATATAAACCCAAAAAGATACCACTACATTATCCCTCACAAAATAAAAAAAATATGTAGTTCCCTTGTATTGCGGTTTGAACTTGGGTCTTCTATATGAAAATCCAAAGACATAATACTAGAGTATCCCTCATAGGACTTGAAATGTTAAGGTAAATCATGTGATTTTATGAAAGATATCATCTCCTTTAACCAAGGTTTGAAAATTGGCATTCTAGATGAAAACCCAAGAACTTATCACTAGGGTATGTTGGAATTTGATCTGCTTAATTAAAAATTGCCTTGTATAGTAACTATAGTTTTAACTATGCAGTGTTTCAGTTGTTACTTACATTTTGTAGTTATATTTTAGCCTTCTACAAATATTCTTCTGTTGTGACTCCAAGGCTATATATTTGTGGAATCATTTCATGAATAGTAAATCAACAAGAATTTCTCATTATAGTGTAAGAGTTGGGCAACGTGTAGGGGCGCAATAGGACGTGAATAAATGTGAAGTACAAATGGACACCCTCCATCTATGTTGGGCCCAAAAATAGCTTTTCAAATGAGTCTTTTAACTTATCTAGGCTCACCAAAGGATAGAGATATTTTTTTCTCTATGACAATACAACACTTTTGATTTTATCGTCATCTTCGATAATCCATTGTTGTGTAGTTTACCCCATATAGTTGGTCACTCGAAAGAAATTCCTTGTTGTTTGCATTGTGATGTTGATATTGTCCAGACAATAAGTTATAGTTGTATTACCTATTATGGTTATGGCCTTGGAAAATGAATCGTAAGACCACCACTCGTTCCACATCCAAACTATGGAATAACATCTGTCTAGATAGATTGGTAGGTTGATGAGTCGTGCTTGCTCTATGCTCATAGCCTTTGGTCATGAATTATCTCCATTGGTGGGTTAGAAAAATCTTGTGGATTGTGTGTGAAGGTTTATCAAGCCTTTGCAAAAGTATGTTTTAGTAAAGGCCATTGCGCAAGGATTTCTAAAGAGAGGAAAAAAATATTGTAAAGGTTAGATCTAAGATATGCACAAGAGGAAGTTGCAGTAGAAGTGGGTCATGATATAAGAAGATCATAGTTTTGAGAAGAAGCCACCAAGTAGAAGTCATCATTGTTTTTGGTGAGTGGATCATTGTTTTTGAAGTCATTATAGCTAGGGTTATTGTTTAAGGAAAAAGGGGTAAATAGTTTCTCATTGAAGCATAGAAACTCAACAACAAAGCTAAGTTGGAGAATGAGAGATTTGTTCCAAAGCTTGGTTGATAATTATTGTAGAATATTTATCAAGTCTCTACAAAGGTGATTGCTTGTTGTCTTGGTATAATGGCCAACAACAACAACTATGAATTGCAAGCTCCAAAATTTGATGGAGAGGATTATATTTTTTGGAATGTCAAAATGAGGACATTCTTGATAGCCAAAGGACTTTGGGACAACATCATTGATGGATATGAGGAACCAAAAAATGGAGTAGCCTTGAAGGAGAAGAAAAAATAAATAAGGAGGAGCAACATCAAAATTGTTTAGCTCTCCTTGAAATCAAAAAAAGTATGAAGGAGAACACTTTTCTTCTCATTGTTAGTTGTAGATTAGCTACAAAAGCATGGAAAGTGTTGAAAGATATTTATGGGTGTAATGAGGATACTCATGAAGATATGTGTGACAATATTGGAGATTGTATGAGCAAGGGGGAGCCTTGTTCTTTTGAATATCCTTTTGGAGAGTCTTATGAAGACTCATGTGAAGAGCCTTGTGAGGTTCTTATTGTGGGAGATATGTTTTATGAGAAAGGCATATATAATGAAAATTAAGAATTCCTTATTATAGAGGAATATGATGGAGAATTTCTTCTTGAAAAGGAGGATGTGAAGGAGCCTTGTGTAGGGCCTTGTGGAAATCTCATGGAAGAGAGTAATTTTGATGAATTTCTTCTTAAAAAGGAGAAAGAAAAAGAAAATGTGGGTGTGGCATGTTTAGAAAGCATGCACATTGAAGAATGTCTCATTGAAGAGACAATGAATGAAGGATCATTCTATGAGAATGATGACTCTTATTGTGAAGACCACTCCAAAGTGGAAGATTGCTTGTTTGAAGACCACCAAGATGAGGTGGATGAAAAATGTCTCATGGAGGAGGCATATGATGAAAAGTGTCTTATGGAGGAGACACTAAATTAAAAATTGATTCATATTATGAATCCACACCAATTATCATGGAGGATAAAGTTGAATATAATAAGCCAACACTTCACCTCAAAGGTTGGCTTACTTATGTTGAATGGAAAATTGCTTATGGAAAAATCAAATGGATGAATATTTGAGAGCTCACTCATATGGAGTGAAATATGTTTGTCTTCTTGAGAAGACAAATATTTTGTGTAATTTTGATCCACAAGAAATTGTAAATGAAGATGAGAAGAAAGCTATCAACTTGTTGTTTGAGGATCACTCAAGAGTGAAAAATTATTTGTGTGAAAACTATCTCCCAAATAAGATAGGAAAGAAAATAGAAAATAAACAAATCGATGATTTTATTGTTTTAATGGAAAAGGAAACATCAATTGGTGAAGATGACTCACTTGGTTTGGCTACATGGAACAATGGGAGTTGTCTTGAAGAGACAACAATGTGTAAAGAATCAAGGATGAGAACTCTTGAAGAGTTAATGGTTGCTTCAAAAGCAACAAAATAAAATGTACAACAACATGGCATCTTGGCAAGAACAAAGGAAGGCACATGGGATCCTACTCAAATATACAAGCAAAGAGATGATGTTATTTTGCTTGATTCTTTATTTGTTGATAATTTCTTTAAGTTTTATGGATTATGTTGAGGTTTTTGTGTTGGAGAGTGTCTTAAGAAGACATATTTGGCAAGCAATGCAAGCTTTGAAACTTGCCCTATGGAGACACCATTGGAGGAAAGTATTACTTTTGTGAAGATAATGATGGATCAACACTTGGGATGTTTATGTGATTATAATGAACACCTCGTCCCTCTACTACACTTCTCTGTTATTTTGCATGTATTGTTTGTGGTCTAATTTTTTTTGTGAGTTTGTGTGGTTGATTTGAAAGTAATTGCAAATTGATAACAAGAAATAGTTGGAAACAAGAACAAATTTTATTTCAATTCATGATAACTGAAAACAGATACAAATTTGCATATTTTCCTAACCTGATTATGAATAGTAGCAAATCTAATACAAAAAGCAAGTCTAGAAATGTCTCATTTGCTATGATTTTCCTTCTTCATTCCTTCTAATGGCCCTTCAATGAGTGTAGATTTCAAATTGAGGTTGGTTGCTCCACATGCAAGTATGAACCCAACCAAAATTGCTTTCAAAATACTGATGCTAATTAAATATGCTAACCCTTTGAACTGTACAACCTACAAATATGTATGATAGCCCTTATAAATTCAATATTCCTTCAAAATCAACGTAGGAATGCTCAAAAAGGGTGTTTTGGCAAAGGCATATTTAACTGTAAATACCCACAATGAAACCCTCATCAAATCCACAAAATATGAGCAAAAAATGGTATGGTTGGCATTTTTTTTTCTCTCAAAATTCAGCAACTTCAAAATGGATTGAGACCCATTTAAATTACCATTAAAAATAATGAAACCTAGAAGCTCTGATCTTCAATCCAGTTAATTTCAGTCATAAGCAAATCCTGATCTTCCACTGTTATTCTCTGATAATTCCTCTACAATTGAGAAATTCAATCCTTCATCTAGAGGTGATTTCTCACACCTGAAACTAGTCCAATCCTACTGAGAAATCACTCCCAACAAGCCCTTTGATCTTCTGTAAAAAATCCCTATGAAAAGCTCAATAAAAATTTCAAATTCTCCATACTCCAAATGAACTCCAAATTGCCATTAAATAGAAGAAAGTCACCTTTTTGGTTTAGGCGCCACTTTGAGGTTGCACATATAATTATTTTAATTATTCATTAATGTCACTTTATGAAATTAAAGTGGACCGCCTTGTCCTAGGTGAATGACTTTAAGTTATAACTTAAAGTTGAGTTACTTTATATTTTTAAGTTATAATATCATATTATAACTCAACATTAAATCATAAACACTTTTCAAACCTAGTGACCTTCCCTTTGGTGAACACCTCCAAATGGAAGAATTGAACCTTTTGAATGATGGGATTTTTTCCCAATTGAGTCCCTAACCAAACTGTTTAGCCTAGGGGACCCTGTGACTAGGCTAATAGGTCTCAACTCCCACCACAGAGAAGGGGTCATTACAATCTCCCCTCCTCAAAATTTCTTGTCCTTAAGCAATTAGAATCCTGGAGTCTGCAATATCACTTCGACCTCCCAAGTGGCATTTTCCTTAGGTAAGTTCCTCCATTTGATCAAATATTATTTTATAGTCCTTCGCTTGAGGGTACACTCTCTCTGCCCAATCATTGCCTCTAGAATTAACACCAACTTGCTCTCTTCATCCAGAGGTGGTGAATCTGTCGAGGGTGTGACATTATGTCCCAATGCCTTCTTGAGGTGGTAAACATGGAACACATAATGCACTCTACTGATCTCAGATAGCTCTAGCTCATATGCTACCTCACCCACACACCGTAAGAATTTGAATGGGCCATAAAATTGAGGCTTGAGCTTCTTAGCTCCACTCCTCTTCTGTAATGATTGTCTGAATGGTTGCAGTCTTAGATAAACCATGTCATCTATCTCAAATGAGTGTTCGATCCTCTTCTGATCAACATATTTATTTTGCTGCTCCTGTTCCTGTATTATGTTCTCTTGCAATGAACACATGATATCATGTGCCTCCTACAAAAAATCCTTGGTCTTGAGGACCCGAATGTCACCTAAAACCAAATCCATGAAGCTGGGTGCTTCATACCCATACAATGCCATAAATGGTGACATATTAATCAACATGTGATAGGATGAATTATAACAATATTCCCCCATATGCAACCATCTAACCCATGCCTTCTACTTTCCTGACACATAATTTCTCAATTTTCCCTCAATCCATTTGTTGACAATCTTTGTCTATCCATTAGTCTGAGGATGATAACTCATGCTTGGTGTTAGATCTGTCCCACACAATCTGAATAGCTCTTTCCAAAAGAGACTCATGAATTTATTATCTCAATCACTAAAAATGGTCTTAGGCAAGCCATGTAGTCTGAATATCTCCCTGAAAAATAGCTCAGCCACTTGAGCTACTATGAAACCTATGGTGATGGCAAAGAAATGGGTATAATTCATGAGTCTCTCTACCACCACATACAAATAATCCTTCCCCTGTGCCTTGGGAAGTCTAGTAACAAAGTCCATGGATATGCTCTCCCACTTCTATGAAGAAATGGGGAGTGGCTGGAGTAAACCGGTAGGGAGTGTATGCTCATATTTATTTTTTTGGCACACAAAACACTCTCGGATGTATTACAAGATATCATCCTTAAGCCCTCTCCATGGAAAAATCTCCCTAATTTGTCTGTAGGTCATGTAGAATCCAGAGTGTCCCACCATAGGTGTATCATGAAGAAGTCTAAATATGTGTCTCTTGAATTTGGAATATGGTGTCATCCAAATTTTTCCCTTATAATAAATCACCTCATCCCTGATAACATACCTATCATCATCCTATGTACCATCTAAAATCTTGTGAGAAAGCTTATCTTTAGCATAATCTACTATGAGCTTGGGCCTCCAATCCTCATAAATCTCTATTAATGAACACAAGTGGGGGCGTATGGATAGTGCATTAGCCATGACATTCTTCTTTTCTTTGACAAATTTGATGTCAAAGTCATAGGCCTATATCTTACTGATCCACTTCATTTGCCTATCATTGAGATCCTTTTGATTCAAAAAGTATCTAAGGCTATTGTGGTTAGTTCTAACAATAAATCTTCGATCTACCAAGTATTGTCTAAACTTAGCTAGCACATGCATGATGGCTAGCATCTCATGATCATACACTGAATAACTAGTCTCTCCTCCCCCTAGTTTCTAGCTCTCAAGGGCTATCACATGTTTTCTCTATAGCAAAACTTCTCCAATACCTTCACCTAAAATATCACACTCCACCTCAAAGGGTTTGGTGAATTTTGGTATAGCCAAGATAGGAAAATTGCTCATAAACCTCCTTAAATCTATTAAATGCATGTTGCATCTTATTTGACCATTGAAATGCACCCTTATTCATCAAGTCTATCAAAGGTGTTGCCAACTACAAAAATTCTTTGATAAATCTATGATAAAAACCACACAAACCAAAAAATCCCTTGAGCTATGTAAGGGTAGTCAGAGGTGGTCAATCCAGTATCGCTTATACCTTCTCAGGGTCCATCTTGATTCCCTGAGCACTGATGATATGACCTAAGTATAATAACTCGGTCATTCCAAACTCGCACTTAGAATATGCCTCCAAAATACATAGAACCTCATCTAGATGCCTCAGGTTCTCCTCCCATGTTCGGATATAGATAAGGATATCACCAAAAATACCAACATGAACTTCATCAACTTCATCTAAAACTCTCTTTTTATCAAAGACTAAAAAGTGGCAGGTGTGTTGGTTAGCCCAAATGGCATAACCAGGAACTCGAAATACCCATAATGACATTGAAATGTAGTCTTCTCCACATCTGATTCCATCATCTTGATCTAGTGATACCCTGATTTTAGATCTATCTTGGTGAAGCATATTGCACTAGTGCAACTCATCCAATAGCTCATCAATGTGGGGTATCGGGTATTTGTTTTTAATTGTATTTCTATTTAATTCCCGATAGTCCATACACATACGCATTGTACCATCCTTTTTCTTAACTAATACCACAGATGAAGCAAATGGACTCTTGCTTTGTCTGATATGTCACATATCAATCAAGTCTTGGATGGCCTTCTATATCTCATCCTTATGTCACTTCGAATGATGATAGAGAGTAATCATGATAGGGGTAGTACACCCCTCTAGTTCTATGATATGTTCAATCCCTCTATCTGGTGGTACTCCTGGTGGTATGCTGCTAAAGACTTTGCTATGTTTGGTGAGCAAAGTCTAAATGTTTGGATGATAACTTCATTCTTTTTCCTTGGTGGGTGTAGGTAGAATAACACAGTGGGCTACTTACTCAACTTGGTTTATCTCATAACTTACTCCATCATTTTAAATGAGACAACATGAGCTTAACCTGATGACATTCCTCTCAACACAACTTGTTGTCCATTTGCCTCAAATTTCAAATCCATTTTTTGTAAGTTGAAAGTTATCTCACCTAGAGTTTTCAGCCATTGAATACCCAATACTACATCCATGTTCTTTGTGCTAACCATAAAGAAATCTGCATATACCTGAGAAATGGAGAAACCACCTTTAATTAGGACTTTGAATTCATCTACTTCCATTGTCTCCAATTTTCTATGCGCTACCAGTTCTTCATCGATAAAATTGTGTGTGGCTCCTGTGTCTATTAATGTGACCACACATTGCCCTTGTAAAACACCTCATATCCTCAAAGACTAAGATCCCTGTACACTATGAAGGTGGAGAAGAGTATTATTACCTTTTTCCTCTTGATTTTTTCTCTCTTCTGGTTCTTCTACAACCTGTTCACCATCGTTGTCCCCACTTTATGATTGCTGATAAAAAATTTTAGAACTAATTTCATCATTTGTGTAATACTCAATCAACTGCAATTTTCCCTTAAATTAACATTTATGTGCAAGTGTCCAAGGTTTTTGGCAAGTGTAACATAGTCTTTTTTTTGGAGCTCCTAAAATATGTTGGGGTTCAATTTTTTGAATGTCCCCCTTTGTTGATCATTTTCTGTTTTGAAAATATTTTAATCTTTCTCATTTTTAATATATTTTCCTTTGAATTGATTGAAGTCTTTTCCTTTGTATTGAATATTTGACTTAGCAAAGGTCACTTACATGTATCGAGCTTGCCTAATGACATCATGCAGGGTAATTGGGTTAAAAGCTTTGATCCAACCTCTCAAAGGTTCAATTAGACCATCCATAAAGAAAACCACCAACCATATTTCGGACATATCTGTAACCATGATAGCTAACCTTTGGAATTTAGAAATGTAAGAGTCAATTAGGCCCCATTATTTGAAATAAGTCAACTCTTTGAATTTCAACTCCTATTCTTTATTATCAAATCTATGTTGGAGTCTCTCTATAAACTTCACATATGTATCCACCCTATCATGTCCCAAGGTGTGCATGTTGTGGTGTCACCAATCATGGGAAACACCCTCCAAATGTAAGGTACAAAATTTTATGGCATCATATTTAGTCATCTGGTTCAGTTGCAGATACATGTCCATCTTTTGGACCCAAGCCTTGGCTATCATCTTGCTAGATGCATCAAAGAAAGAAATGTGGATTTTACCAATATTTTTTTATATCTCTTGGTGTTCCTGTGGTATCTGATGTGCATACTCTCCTTGACCCTATTGGCCATGATGAATAGGCTTTCCCCTATTCCTATGAGTTTTCCTATTACGAGTGTCCACATAATCTCAAAATGACATAAGGTCATGAAATTTAGGACCAAGCTCATCCCACTCTTGCTTGTACTACTTATATTGATCTACTACTATAGGTTCTAGCTCTTCCTCAACTGGTTGAGAAAAAATGAACTCTAAACATGGTATAAATTTAGACATGAATGGACTAGAGCTACTAGCCCTCTCTATCCTGGTAGGCATACCTCCCCTATTAGCTATTGACTCCTCATTACCAAATCCTTGTCATGTATTATTTTGTTCATTTTGTGGGTATTGTGCATTAACCAAAATATTAATCCCATGCACCTCATGTGTCATCATTCCGACAAATTGTTCCAAACTGTGTTGCATGTTATGTTGTGTCTGCCATATTCCTTTCTATTTCATCCTAATTAGTTCTATCACCCATAGCCACTAATGAATATGTACCTGTGGATATACCCAATGCTTCAGTAATTCCATGTCCTAGAGGTGCTTTAGGCCACTGATTTTGCCTATGATGCCAATCTAAATAATATTGCTCTACTTTTTTCTTCTCTCTTTACAAAGCACGTTTTACCCTTTCAATCATGACATGTTTTTTTCCACAGGCTGACAGTAATAAATGGCTCTGATACCACTATAATGAACTCTTCGTCCCTCTACTACACTTCTCTGTTATTTTACATGTATTGTTTGTGGTATAATTTTTTTTTGTGATTTTGTGTGGTTGATTTTAAAGTAATTGCAAATTGATAAAAAGCGGTAGTTGGAAACAAGAACAATTTTTATTTCAATTTATGATAACTAAAAATAGATATAAATTTGCATATTTTCCTAACCTAATTATGAATAAAAATAAATCTGATACAAAAATCAAGTCTGGAAATGTCTCATTTGCTACGATTTTCCTTCTTCATTCATCCCAATGGCCCTTCAATGAGTGCATATTTCATACTGAGGATGGATGCTCCACATGCAAGTTTGAACCCAACCAAATCTACTTTCAAAATACTACTGCTAATTAAATTTTCTAACCCTCTAAACTGTACATCCTGCAAATTTGTATGATAGCCATTAAAAATTCAATATTCCTTCAAAATCAACGTAGGCATGCTCAAAAATGGGTGCTTGGCAAAGGCAGATTTAACTATAAATACCCACAATGAAACCCTCACCAAATCCATAGAATATGAGCAAAAAATGGTATGACTGACCTACTTTTTTCTCTCAAACTTGAGTAAATTCAAAATGGAATGAGACCCATTTAAATTACCATTGAAAATAATGAAACCCAGAAGCTCTGATCTTCAATCCAGTTAATTTTAGTCATAGGCAAAACCTGATCTACCACTATTATGCTCTGATAATTCCTTTACAATTGAGGAATTTAATCACTTAGCTAGAGGTGATTTCTCACACCTGAAACTGGTCCAATCCTACTAAGAAATCACTCCAAACAAGCCCTTTGATATTCTATCAAAAATCCCTATGAAAAGCTCAATAAAAATTCCAAATTCTCCATACTCCAAATGAGCTCCAAATTGCCATTAAATAGAAGAAAGTTACCTTTTTGGTTTAGGTGCCACTTTGAGGTTGCACATATAATTATTTTAATTATTCATTAATGTCACTTTATGACATTAAAGTGGACCCCCTTGTCCTAGGTGAATGACTTTAAGTTATAACTTAAAGTTGAGTTACTTTATATTTTTAAGTTATAATATCATATTATAACTCAACATTAAAACATAAACACTTTTCAAACCTAGCGACCTTCCCTTTGGTCAAAACCTAAAAATGGAAGAGTTGAACCTTCTGAATGATGGGATTTTCGCCGAACTGAGTCCCTAACCAAACTGTTTAGCCTAGGGTATCCCTTTGACTAGGCTAATAGGTCTCTGCTCCATCTATCGTAGAGAAGGGGTCATTAAAGTGATGTTTCTTCTTTGGAGAAGAAAGCATGTACAACCATTGTAATGAGTGAAAAATTGTGTGAGGAGTTGTATTCCCAAGTAGCATATGTAATAGGTCATTTCATGACTATGTTTTATGTAATTATGTGTGTAGAGATAGCTGAGATAGTTGTTTGGTACAATCATCAATGTGATATGATTAATCTCAGCACATACTCATGTGGAGTATGGTTTTGTGATGTAAAAAATGTAAATGATGGTCACTTGCGAGATTGGTTCTTGAAAACCAATACATTTGGCATTATTGGAATGTCAAGAGAAGAATATTTTGATGAAGGGGGAGTTGATCATCAAAAGGAGGCACTCAGTCATTTGCAGTAGGAAGGAGCAGAAACAAATATGGAGGAGATCCCACACCAAGAGTGGAAGGAGTGCCCAAGACAATTTCTTGCATTTTTTGATTTTTTGTTGAAATACTGGAGGAAACGAAAAATGATCAATTTTTTTCAAGTTTGTGATGCTTCTGAACTCCTAGAAGAGTTCCTTCAGCATCAAGGGGAAGAATGTTGGAATTTGATCTGCTTAATTTAGAATTGCCTTGTATAGCAACTGCAGTTTTAACTATTCCTTAACTATAACAATTCAATTGTTTCTCAGATTTTGTATTTGGATTTTAGTCTTTTACCCAGATTCTTCTGTTATGACTCCAAAACTATATAATCAGTTCATGAATAATCAATCAACAAATATTTCTTAGAGTATTTCTTCAAAAACTTTTTTTTATTTTAAAATAACATAAGATTTTTTTTTTTGGTTGTTGAAAGGAACTCTAATTCCCTTATACTTCCTTTGAAATCCCCTTATACTAAAGCTTAAACATGATCTGAAATATCTCATTTGTAAACATACTTGTAAGTGTGGTGTAATTGGAACGCACAACATTTATTTTCCACCACCGATTCCATAAGATCACTGCAGATACACCACCGAATCTGTTGTGCACACGTTTATGTTCCACAAACGAATCTGTTCGGTTTCGGTGGTAGGAAGAAAAATAAAATAAAATGTTCCACCAGCTTATCTGTTGTGGAGACGTTTATGTTCCACCACTGAATATGTTCGGTTTCGGTGGGGGAAAAAATGTTCCACCATCCGAATATATGGACTAGACAGATCATCCCATCTGGAGATGGCTCTACAGCGCTGTAGATAGGTATAAAAAATGTTCCATGTTCCACCATTGGAGTAGGCCCTACAGCGCTGTAGATAGGTATAAAAAATGTTTCATGTTCCACTATTGAAGTTGGCCCTGCAGTGTCGTAGATAGGTATATGCCACAAGATTTATTGTCAAAATTGGAACTTGGAATATGGAACAAAATTGGATGTTAATTGGAAAATAAGAAGGTCAGTTTTTTATACATATGTATATGTTTAAATTGGATGTTAATAGAGATAAAAGAGTCTCATAAATAAAACCAAAAAGTAACACCTTTAAACCTGTTTTCCAATATGAAATGTAGGAATGCATGTTCTCAACAATAAGCCCATTTTTCCTAGCTTAGACTTGTCCGTGAATGTCAACCACATTCATCGAATATCTTGACTAAAATAGGATTAGCCGAGCATTCATCGAATATCAAGACCAAGGTCATCTTTGAAATTAGAAATTAGCTAAAAAGCCAAAGTAAACATGGTGTGAACATGAGCAAGGATTCCCAACTCGGATGGAGTCATTATAGGTTGCGTGTGCATTATTCGTAAGGATGATGTCATACATGTCTTTGAGTCATTATATATACTGCATCTCCTGTCTCCCCACTCAACATCTACTGCAGAGCAGCCTCGTCTTGTAGATCTACTCAACAAGACCAGAAACGTGTGAGTAGTCGATACCAAAAGCAAGTGAGTATGTCTCGCTTTGTTACATTATGGTCTTGGATGCCTTCAATTCTTTCTCTAACTATATTATATTATTAGATTACTTTTCAAGTTTCATAACATATATGATTAATTTTCAAGTTTCATAACATATATAAACAGGTAATGGATGTTGGGAAGATTGTCACACTTTGTTTTATTTGTGATAAAACCAGGAATGTCCAAGCTCCAGGGCAACATGAAAGTCGGTCAAAACACAGGTCAGATTAACAAGGGTCATAAAGCGGTGAGGAACTATAACTCTGCTGTTCCTACCTAGTTCCTAATTTGCTTTATTTAAAGTCTGAGCATGGAGAGGGAATGAGATTTTGACATTTTTGAATTTGTCAGGGGAACAACACAGGACAACAATTTCAAGGTCAAGGAGATAACAACAACAACCGTTACCGTGGCGGCGACAACAACAACACCACCAGCACGAAGACGACCAACTATGGAGGTATCAATGGTGGGAAATTTGGAGGGAATAAGGGTGGGAAAAACAACTATGGAGGGAATAACGAGTACAACTTTGGAAAGAATGATGATGGGAACTGAAGCTGAGAGTGGAGAATGTTATGTGCACTCGACTATAATAAGTAAATAAATAAAGGAGCCCTCCCCTGTCCTTACCACCTTCGTTTCGTATGTGTCATGTAATCCAATGTGACTTTTATATTCCCGCTTTATATAGTAATTCTGTCCTATTACTTGCGCACCCAATCAGAAATATGATTAGTTCGCCCATTAAATTGAAGCGTTGCATATGATAATTTTAGAAATTATAATCTATGCAATAATTATTTTATTTTAAAATATAATATTAATATATTTAAATAGCAGATAGATAGGTAGTTATTTATGTTAAATATGGGTAAAATATTTAGTGTATGATTTTTTTTTGTTTAAGATTGTTATGTATAGTAATATCTTTGAAAACAAGGATATTATAATGAGAAAAGATAAAAGATATTAGGTTCTATAATACTAAAAAGACACAAGTCTAATTCATTGAAAAGATGGCTCTGGATGCGTACTGGTCTTTTAATGTTTTTAACTCTAGCTAGCCAACAACATCAATAGGCACTGTGACGACGACAACACTAGTAACACCACCAACAACCACAACACCAATAGCAACAACAACGACAGCAATTAGATCAGCGACAACAATAGCTAGACTAATCACTGCATCATCAGCAACAATAAAGCGGAGGATTTCATATTTTTTTCCCTTCGAGGTTATTTTACAACCCTATTTAAAGTGTCTAATGTATTAAAACCAATTTAAAGTGCCTAATTTATTAAAACCATGGTTTTCTAATTGTAGTTTTTTTTTTAATCTTGTCTTATCCTATTAAATATAATTCAAAATATTACATATTAAATATTTTGAGAATATATGTTGCTATGATTGTTATTATATATGATCACATAAATATAAAGAGGAGTTGGTGTTTTCCAAGTAAACCTTCAATTGAACGGTTATATTCGACTCAAATAATACATGCATATTTGACAAGCTATTATGATAGTATTATGTGGTCATGATGTAATAAAAGTGCTGTTTATTTAAATTTCATATAACCAATTCTTTTTTAAATATGAATTAAATATCATACATACACTGGATTGTCTACGCAGTATAGTCATAAGAACATGACACTATACCCAATAGTATAATGTTTCATATCTCTAAAGCAATAAATGAATCCATAAAGAAAGCATTTCTATAATCAAAATGTACATTAATAAATATTTAAAAAAAGGAAATAGTATCATATTTTATATCTATAAAGCAATAGATTAATCAATAATGATTTTATAATCAAAATGTACATTGATAAATATTAAAAAAAAGGAAAATTGTGATCAAAAAAGGATAATTGATAAATTCTAGGGTAAAGCACATGTTGTTGAAAAGGATCTAGGTCCTCTTGTATCGGGATTTGAACTTTGGTCTAGGTCCTCTTGTATCAGGATTTGAACTTTGGTCTTGTAGATAAAAACCTAAGATCTTATCACTACAATATTCCTTCCAAACTAAAATTTAAGGGTAAAACACAGGTTGTTGAAAGGATTCTAGGTCCTCTTGTACTGATATTTGAACTTGGGTCTCTTAGATAAAAACCCAAAGACATATCACTAGAGTATCCCTCATAAAACAAAAATTTGTGTCTAGTCCTTTTGTACTATAATTTGAACTTGGGTCTTCTAAATGAAAATTCAAAGACAAAACTATAGTATACCTCACAGGACTTTAAATATTAATATTAAATGTGTGTTTTTATTAGATGTCCCAATCCACTCATATCATGGTTTGAACTTGGGTTTGTGGTATGAAAACCCAAAAACGTACCACTATGGTATCAGTTCCTCGATTTTTATTTTAAGGTTTAAAATAATTTTTTGAAAGAGGCTATTGTCGCTTTATATTGAGGATTGAACTTGGGTCTCTTGATGAAAACTCAAAGATATACTAATACAATGTGTCATTTATAAGTGTGGTGTAACTTGAACACACAACATTTATTTTCCATTAGGGACTCTATAAGGACTCAAAGACATACTACTACAATATCCCATTTATAAGTGTGATGTAACTTGAAAGTAACATTTACTTTCCACCATGGACTCTATAAGACAACCACAATTGTTTATGTTCCACCATCGAATCTGTTTTGTGGTGGAACATAAATACCTATAGTGGTCATGCTCGATGTTAGAATTTCAATTGCACCACCATGTTTGTAGTGGTTGTGTTGATTCCAGCTGTACCACATTTATAAATGAGGACCATGAAAGTTCTATTCATGTCGAGTACATGTCAATAATAATGTCATTCATATCTCACCTTTATGTAATTATATTCATGTTGACTATGAGTCAATAATAATGTCATTCATATCTCACATGCATGCAAGGATTATATTCTTTGATATTATAAAATATACATTGGAAAATCAATTCTCATTTACAAGTGAATCGGTAACATAAAATTCAAAGAATAACATTTGTATTCTCAATAACATGCACATATTTTCCAACTTATAATTGTCCATGAATATTATCTATTTTACATGCTCTTAAGTGAGTACTAGGTGTTTGAATACCCTATGCATGCAGACGCCATGGTGCAATGGTTTTAGAGGGTTACAAATGAGCAAACAAGGGCAAGATTGCTCGATACTCCATCAAATTTTAGTTGCCCTTATGGTAATCTCACTATATTTGACACTTCACCTTCAAGTGATTTTTTTTTGGGAATATTTTTTCTATTTTCAATTTTGATTGTAGGATTAACCCCCTTTATCAAGTACCTTTGCAAAGTTATTCTTGCCTTTCTTTGGCTTGTACTTAGTGTTCTAATTTTTCTTATTTGCTATTTTTCTATTTTTGTTCTTGAGCTTCTACTCCAATGTGTCAACAAGTTTATAGGCCTCTCACAACATCTTGAATTCAAAGAGGTCCATGTCCTTTAAAATATACCATTACATCCCACTACTGTACTTGAGGATTCAATGCCTATCAATATCTTGAATAACTTGCTTTCCTTCAATGGAGTGGAAATCATTAGTATAATCTTGAGTAGATGGTCTTTATCTTGATGCAATTGTTTCCATTGCATGTATTTATCCTAAATTATGCAACAACAAAAAATATAACCATATTTTACTTTGTTTTCTATATTAATATATTTTTTTATATTAGAAAAATTCTTCAAGAATGAATAAAACATTCAAACATGCTATAATGCAAGATTTTAAGACTAATAATTTAGTTTTGATACATGATTTTATTGGCATGCATGTACACCAAGTACATGGCCAAACCATGTCCATACTCTACATCATTTTATTTTTCACTTCTATTTTTTTTCAACTCTCCACCTTCATGATTTTCTTACCCTCTTGATTGAATATAGCATTTCAAGAACTAAGGATGGACATTGATTTAAAAAGAAATAAAATAGGAATACACAATATGTTTGGAAAGAACTTGTTGTAGGAGATGACTCCATAATCCCCCCCCCCCCCCCCCCCCCCCCCCCCCCCCCCCCCCCCCCCCCCCCCCCCCCCCCCCCCCCCCCCCCCCCCCCCCCCCCCCCCCCCCCCCCCCCCCCCCCCCCCCCCCCCCCCCCCCCCCCCCCCCCCCCCCCCCCCCCCCCCCCCCCCCCCCCCCCCCACCCCCCCCCCCCCCCCCCCCCCCCCCCCCCCCCCCCCCCCCCCCCCCCCCCCCCCCCCCCCCCCCCCCCCCCCCCCCCCCCCCCCCCCCCCCCCCCCCCCCCCCCCCCCCCCCCCCCCCCCCCCCCCCCCCCCCCCCCCCCCCCCCCCCCCCCCCCCCCCCCCCCCCCCCCCCCCCCCCCCCCCCCCCCCCCCCCCCCCCCCCCCCCCCCCCCCCCCCCCCCCCCCCCCCCCCCCCCCCCCCCCCCCCCCCCCCCCCCCCCCCCCCCCCCCCCCCCCCCCCCCCCCCCCCCCCCCCCCCCCCCCCCCCCCCCCCCCCCCCCCCCCCCCCCCCCCCCCCCCCCCCCCCCCCCCCCCCCCCCCCCCCCCCCCCCCCCCCCCCCCCCCCCCCCCCCCCCCCCCCCCCCCCCCCCCCCCCCCCCCCCCCCCCCCCCCCCCCCCCCCCCCCCCCCCCCCCCCCCCCCCCCCCCCCCCCCCCCCCCCCCCCCCCCCCCCCCCCCCCCCCCCCCCCCCCCCCCCCCCCCCCCCCCCCCCCCCCCCCCCCCCCCCCCCCCCCCCCCCCCCCCCCCCCCCCCCCCCCCCCCCCCCCCCCCCCCCCCCCCCCCCCCCCCCCCCCCCCCCCCCCCCCCCCCCCCCCCCCCCCCCCCCCCCCCCCCCCCCCCCCCCCCCCCCCCCCCCCCCCCCCCCCCCCCCCCCCCCCCCCCCCCCCCCCCCCCCCCCCCCCCCCCCCCCCCCCCCCCCCCCCCCCCCCCCCCCCCCCCCCCCCCCCCCCCCCCCCCCCCCCCCCCCCCCCCCCCCCCCCCCCCCCCCCCCCCCCCCCCCCCCCCCCCCCCCCCCCCCCCCCCCCCCCCCCCCCCCCCCCCCCCCCCCCCCCCCCCCCCCCCCCCCCCCCCCCCCCCCCCCCCCCCCCCCCCCCCCCCCCCCCCCCCCCCCCCCCCCCCCCCCCCCCTCCTCCCCCCCCCCCCCCCCCCCCCCCCCCCCCCTCCCCCCCCCCCCCAGCTTGGAATGCTCCAAATGAACATGGTGGGAAGTATTTAGAAATGAAATTTTCTTCATTCTACCTCTTGATATCAATGGTTCCAATACCAATCTAGGTCCTCAAATTCTAAAACTTTTCTTTGTTGAATGTATTTGTAAATTTTATATTCTAATCTAGAAAACTCAAAAGCAATGAACCCACCTTGGACCAAGTCACGAATGAAGTGATATCAAACATGAGCGATGAGTGTTGGATTCTCTTCATTTAAAGGCAACACAGATTCATCATGAATATGAGGAGCCAAGTCATCAACATGAGAGAAAATACCATTGTCTTTCTGTGTCTCATATCCAACCCCTTAATTAAAAACCACATCCCTACTAACATGCATGATAGTAGTAATAGGATTATAGACACCCAATTTCAACACGCTAGTCATAACTTCTGAAAACTGGTTGCAAACACTCCAAAACTTCCTAAAATTAGTTATAAACTTCACAAAATATCAAATTTATGATTCCCTATTACCTTTACAAAATTTAGCACTCTAAGGAAATTTGCCAGTGGAAAATTTGGCAATTTGAGTGGTGAATTTGGTAAAAGTACAAAACTAACCTTTTTAGCCAAAACAAGTTTTTACCAAATTTGCCACCCCTATGGTAAATTTTGCTAGTGGTAAATTTGGTAACTTTTTTACATTTTAGATTAACCAAAATTAAATATAATTCTTTACCAAATTCACCACTCAGAATAAAATTCACCATATTTATGGTGAATTTGGTAAACAATGATGAATTTGGAAAAAATGATAGAGAATATTGCACATGAACCAGTTAGGGACAGATTTAGCCTCCTTTCACGTCCACCATTGACATCACATGCTCCCAGAATATCAAATATGAATTGGTCTAAATTGATCTTATCTTCTCATTCCCCCCAAGTCCCCTTTGAAATCCTATTTAAGGAGGTCATGGGGTAAGCATTTGGAAAATAATTCTACTATAGCAAAGCTATGCCCATATTTTTATAGCATCATTTCTCTCATAGAATTTATCTATTCTAAGCTCTTCTCAAGCATTACTATATCTTCATCAAGCATTTGAGCATCCTTTGTGAGCATTGAGATTAAGTCAAGCAAGGCAAGGAGGACTTGGGAGCAAGGAGGTCACCATTAGAGGTAAGAAAGAGATCTCTCCTAGCTTCTTTCTTCTCTCCTATTACATTAGCTTCACAATTTTTTTTCCTGTAGGTTCTAGCCTTGTTAACATATCACATCTCTTTTATGCATTTCATATTTTATGCTCTAATTTCTCTTGTAGGGTTTTAATATTTCTCTTTGGTAGCCCCTAACTCTATTTTACAACATCTTAATAGTTTTTTTGTAGCTCCCTTATTCAATTATAGAATTCATATTATCATCTCTAACATTTATTTGCATGCTTATTTTAGTTTACATTTACCTTTTTCTCACATTTTATCTCTAATCCTCTGTTTTGCAAGATTTTCATCATACTCATTTTTGCATATTTTAGGATAAAATCCTTACTAAATCTCTTGACTACAACTTTTATATTTTGACTACAACATACTAACCTATTTTATATTCCTTCATATCATTTTTATTTTATATATTTTCTTTTTACATTCTATTTTCCTTTGTTCAAGCATTTAAATGACATTTCTTTCATTTCATGAACTTTGTTTTTAAGTTAAAATTTCTTATCATTTGAGTACTAATTTGTTTCTATCGAGATAAATTAGTTATTTCTTCCATGTCCTAACATCCAGTATTATATTTTAGATCCCATACATATCTATTAAATGAAAATTTAGTTATATTCTCTCATACTTACATGTTGTTCATTTCTTTAAAGTTTTGAGCAATTTCTTGACATAGTTTATTAAATTCTCTAATTTGTCACTATAATTTGTTGATGTAACCTTTTTTGAGGTTAGGTTAATCCCAATATTTTTGTCCTAATATTTCTTATTGCACTCCATATACCTTTATAACTTTGATTTATCATATTAGCAGAACCCTAGGGGGATTTCATCTTTTTTCTTGCTTCTAAAATTTTGGTCCTTAAATTATTTATTTTAGAGGTTTAATTCTATGATTTTATTCCATACAAACCTTATAAATTATATTGGGATCCTTCCCTATCATTTGCATCTAAAACCCTTTTAAATCAGTCCCAAATCTACCCTGAAACTTCAAAAATCTTATCAAGGATCAAATTCGTGAACCTTATGGAAAATTTGGAAAAATAAAGTTTCTAAGATTCAATGCTCTATTTTTGTTATCCGCGGAACTTGTATATCATAAAAGGATTCTTATCACCAAGTTTCAGCTCAAAAACACAATTAGAACCTGTTAAAATTGACCCCAAAATATTAAAAACCTCATGCAAGACCAAATTTGCCACCCTTATGGTGAATTTGGCAATCAGAACAACAAAAAAAATTCTAGTGGTAAATTTGGTAGACCCAATGGTAAATTTTGAAAGAGGCCAAATTCCACTCCAAGAGGTAAGCATAATCATTTTTGTATCAATAAGGGACCTGATCAAATGTTTAGACAAGTTTTTACACTATCTAGCCCTCAAACAGACCTCTTAAACCAGAAAATCTATTGTTTTTACTTTTTTGTAGGTTTTACCAAATTCACCATCCCTATGGTGAATTTGGTATTAGTGGCAAATTTGATAGTTTTCAGTGGTGAATTTGGTGGATAGACTCCATGAGAGGTAATCCAACCACTTTTTCCATCCCTAGCTCAACAATTTGATTTTATTTGCATTCTATTTCTGATTCTCTACTATTTTGAAATATAAATCAAACTTATTTTTGAAAATTAAGGAATTATAGTTAGAAACAACAAATCGTTTACAAAACCTTGCATTTTTTTCACAAAATGCACTAGTTTCTTTATAAAATACTAAAATACTAATCAATCAAGGAACCCTAGGCTTAGTTTTAGTATTTCCTTCACATTCAAGTACTTAGGTAAGAAATTGAAAAGCATATAGTTACATTTAGGCTAGCTTGTTTGATTGCATCTCTCTTTTTTTACCCTGAAATCGAAATCTTCTTAGTCTAGTGCATTCAAAACTTGAAGTGCATATAGGTTAGCTCTTGTTTGCTTACATTTGTGTGATTTAAACTAAGCATTATATTTTAGATGATTCTTAATAATCTGTGTTTAAATAATTGTTAAGGCTTAATAAAGAGCTAATATTAATAGAGATCCAAAACTTTTAGGTTTTTGTCTTAATTGAGCCCATAAACATCACAAAACAAACATTATATCAACCTCATACAACCATAAGAAAAAACATAAAATTAGGGGTGTAGTTTTGTTGAGGATTTTAATATCCTCGAGATCTCCTTTGGAAAGAGATCCTTGATTGGGGAAGCAGATATTCTAATGAATCTCACCCGTGCACACTTGAAGTTAGTTATATATAAAGGGAAAATAACATGAGGTTTTCCCATCATCTAAAAGGATAAAATCATCTAAAATATTTATATTCAATAGAATAACCCACAAAAATGCATTTGATGTACTTTTCATCAAGCTTCCTCCTCTTTTGCTGAAGAATGTGTACATAAGATGTAGAACAAAATTTCTCAAATTATCAATGCTTGGCTTCTTACCATACCAAATATCATAGGGAGTAGAATATTGTACCAAATTTGTAGTACATCTATTGATAATGTATATAGATGTATGGATATATTTAACCCAAAAGTTATTTCGTAACTACTTCATTTTTTGAGAATGTAGATAGATGTATAGGACGTCTCCACAATGATGCTATTTTTTCTTCTACTATTCCATTTTTTTTTAAGGAGTGTTAAGCATAGTTATCTCCCTTTTGCAATACTCTAGGCTTTGAGGTGAATTCACCTCTAGGATCTATCCTTAAGATTTTAATACAAGAAATTGATTGCTTCTCAAAAAGAGCCTTAAATTTCTTAAATGAGACAAAATATTGTGGTAAAATCATGCAAGAAATAAACCCAACACATTCTTGTGTGATCATCAAAAAATAAGATAAAATATTTGCTTTTACCTAAACTCAACATTTGCATAGGTCCACATAGATCAACATACACTAAACCCAATGTTTTTTTAAATCTAAACTTATAATGAGAAAACGTCTCTTGATGTTGCTTTCCAAAAATACATTCTTCACATTTTGTGTTGAGAGGCTTTGTGAAAGTGGGCAATGTTCCCTAAAATTATGTTCTTTTTTATTCCATTCAAGAAGCCAAAATTGAGGTGTCCATCCCTCTTATGGATAAATGGTGTTTTTCAAGCATTCACCTATTGATTGAATTTTCAATACAAACATCCTATTTTTGCCATCAAAAATTCATCTATAATTTGATTGCTATACAAATTCTAGATTCTACAAACATTCTTTTCAAAAATATCTCTATAATTCCTTGTGCATAATTGTCCAATGCTGAAAATATTATGTTTTAGCCTTGGTACTGTAGACCCAAAAATTTTGCACCCCTTTCCTTCAGGCTAAATGGATCCACACTTGAAAGGGAGAGACAAAATGATGTGCCTACACCTAAGACAAGAAGCACTTGAGTTGTGCTCTCCTTGAAGTAATGAAACCATTCTATAATCAAAATGTACATTGATAAATATTTAAGAAGGACAATAGTATCATATTTCATATATATAAAGCAATAGATGAATCCATAATTAAATCATTTATATAATCAAAATGTACATTAAAAAATATTAAAAAAAGGACAATTGTGATCGAAAAGGGACAATTGATAAATTCTAGGGTAAAGCACAAGTTGTTGAAAAAGGTCTAGGTCCTATTGTACCGGGATTTAAACTATTGTACGAGAATGCTATGTGCACTCGACTATAATAAGTAAATAAATAAAGGAGCCCTTCCTTGTCCTTACCACCTTCGTTTCGTATGTGTCATGTAATCCAATGTGACTTTTATATTCCCGCTTTATATAGTAATTCTGTGCTATTACTTGCCTAGTCAATCAAAAATATGATTAGTTCGCCCATTAAATTGAAGCGTTGCATATGATAATTTTAGAAATTATAATCTATGCAATAATTATTTTATTTTAAAAATATAATATTAAATATTTAAATTGCAGATAGATAGGTAGTTATTAATGATAAATATGGGTAAAATATTTAGTGTATGATTTTTTTTTGTTTAAGATTGTTATATATAGTAATATCCTTACAAACGATTTTACAAGGATATTATAATGAGAAAAGATATTAGGTTCTATAATACTAACAAAGACGCAAGTCTAATTCATTGAAAAGATGGCTCTGGATGTGTACTGTTTTTTAACGTTTTTAACTCTAGCTGGCCAACAACATCAACAGGCACTGTGACGACGACAACACTAATAACACCACCAACAACCACAACACCAATAGCAACAACAACGACATCAATTAGATCAGTGACAACAATAGCAAGGATCAACTTTGGCAATAATAATAATTAATAGCTAGACTAATCACTGCATCATCAGCAACAATAAAGCGGAGGATTTTATATTTTTTTCCCTTCGACGTTATTTACAACCCTATTTAAAGTGTCTAATGTATTAAAACCAATTTAAAGTGCCTAATTTATTAAAACCATGGTTTTCTAATTGTAGTTTTTTTTTGTAATCTTGTCTTATCCAAATAAATATAATTCAAAATATTAAAAATTACATATTAATATTTTGAGAATATATGTTGCTATGATTGTTATTATATATGATCACATAAATATAAAGAGGAGTTGGTGTTTTCTAAGTAAACCTTTGAACGGTTATATTGGACTCAAATAATACATGCATATTTGACAAGCTATTATGATAGTATTATGTGGTCATGATGTAATACAAGTGTCGTTTATTTAAATTTTATATAACCAATTTTTTTTAAATATGAATTAAATATCGTACATACACTAGATTGTCTACGCAGTATAGTCATAAAAACATGGCACTATACCCAATAGTATAATGTTTCATATCTCTAAAGTAATAAATGAATCCATAAAGAAATAATTTCTATAATCAAAATGTATATTAATAAATATTTAAAAAAGAAAATAGTATCATATTTTATATCTATAAAGCAACAGATTAATCAATAATGATTCTATAATCAAAATGCACATTGATAAATATTAAAAAAAAGGACAATTGTGATCAAAAAGGGATAATTGATAAATTCTAGGGTAAAGCACATGTTGTTGAAAAGGGTCTAGGTCCTCTTGTATCGGGATTTGAACTTTGGTCTAGGTCCTCTTGTATCAGGATTTGAACTTTGGTCTTGTAGATAAAAACCTAAGATCTTATCACTACAATATTCCTTTCAGAACTAAAATTTAAGGGTAAAACATAGGTTGTTGAAAGGATTCTAGGTCCTCTTGTACTGAGATTTGAATTTGGGTCTCTTAGATAAAAACCCAAAGACATACCACTAGAGTATCCCTCATAAACAAAAATTTGTGTCTAGTCCTTTTGTATTGTAATTTGAACTTGGGTCTTCTAAATGAAAATTCAAAGACAACACTATAGTATACCTCATAGGACTTAAAATATTAATATTAAATGTGTGCTTTTATTAGATGTCCCAATCCATTCATATCAAGGTTTGAAATTGGGTTTGTGGTATGAAAACCCAAAAATGTACCACTATGGTATTAGTTCCTCGATTTTTATTTTAAGGTTTAAAATATTTTTTTGAAAGAGGCTATTGTCGCTTTATATTGAGGATTGAACTTGGGTCTCTTGATGAAAATTCAAAGATATACTAATACAATGTGTCATTTATAAGTGTGGTGTAACTTGAACACACAACATTTATTTTCCATTAGGGACTCTATAAGGACTCAAAGACATACTACTATGGTATCCCATTTATAAGTGTGATGTAAGCTGTTGGTCATCAAATCTGCCCAGGAAAGGATTTGGGTAAGTGTATGCACCCTAGACCTGGACCAACATTGAAATGCCAAAAGGAAGAGATGCCCCTTGTGCCAATATCCAGAGAAAGGTCGACTCTTGTTCTAAACTACTTTAGTGTTTTAAGATAAGGTTGCAGGAAAGAAATAAAAGAGTAAGGGAAGATATTTCAGTAGTTTAATGGTGGGAAAGAACTAGAAGCACGATTGCTAGCCAATATCTTGAAACAGCAGCAAGAAACACCAAGGATATAACAAAATGAACACAATATTGACTTTCCTATGTATCCTCTGGACGAGTTCTAGGATTCCTCTTCCCCTTTCGCTAAAATTTAGAGTTCAGAGTAACGAAGATTAGGAAAATTGAATATAACAAAAACACTATCTACAGGAAACATAAAAGAAAGCCTCTATAGCATTTTTCTCCCCTATGTATCCTTCGAGAAAATTTTAGGGTTCAGTCCCCAATCACATACCTAAATCTAGGATTCAGAATTACAGTATACAAATGAAGAAATATGAAAGAAATAAATGCAGAAGGTAACATATAAGAGAGAAATAGAGTCCAAAGCTCTTTAGTATTAATCGCAGAAATGCAAGTTACAATAGCTTTCTAGCAGAAAGTTCCCCCCTTTTTACATTACAATGCCTGAGTTTTTATAGAGGACCTGACTCTCTAATCCATAAATGCACAAAATGGAAGAGTACACCCTCGAAGCCTAAAAATTTGGCACTTCGTAGCCCTCGTGACTGAGCTCTCAATTTTTTTACCAAAACTGGTAACTGTGATCGGTTCAGCAGTGGAAACAAGCATTAATGAGTCGTCTGAGCGTCCTTGGCTTCTAGGTGCAGTGCTCGATGGCCACCATGCTCGTCGAGCTCTTCTTCAGAGATTGATACTTCGTTTCCAATTGCTAAAAATGAGCAACGAGCTTATCGAGCACGTAAAAGATGCATTTATGAGGCACTTGATCACCTCGAGAAAATACCTGGCTTGGAGCGTGTGCCCTTGAAGTGCTTCGCTAGTTCTTCGTTCGTAACTTCGCATGGTAATGGACTTGTGCCGAAGCAGTTTCTCCTTGATTTGCACTTCGCATGGTGGAGCTTCGCAAAACAGCTTTGGGGGTGATGAGGGCCAAAGCAGATCTCCTTCGCAAGATGGGCTCTTCATTACTGCTTCATTGGAAGATGTGCCAAAACCACTTCGTCGATGAACTGTTAAAATGCTTCACCGCGATCTTCCTTCAAAATTGTGGTTTGGGAATATTTTGGTCGAAGCGCATTCTTACCTTCAAAAATGCTTCCACTGCTTCCACTTTGGGGGAAAGTACTTCGCACGAAGGTTTTTCGAAGCAAATGCTTCGCAACAACTTTCAGCAAAGTAGAAATGGTTCGCTGGTTGGGAGGCCTGAAGTGGGTGCTTTGGTGGTTTTTCGATGAAGTGTTTTCAACATTGCGCTCCTTCAAATCCTGCTTCGCAAGTTTCTTGCCCGAAGTAGCCTTTTGAAGTGCTTCGGGCCCGAAGTACTTTTCATTCTTCTTCCTTTACATTTTTCTTCGACAACACCGCTTCAAAAAACTTTCTCCCGAAGTAACTGTTTGAGGGACTTCGAGCCCGAAGTAGTTTTCTTGCCTTAGCCAATTCGGACCACGATTTTTTTTTGGCAAAGTTGTTCTTTTGAAATGTCGCTTGAATGCCGCTTCGCAAAAAATTTTCCCGAAGTAGCTACTGGAAATGCTTCGGGTGTGAAGCTCTTTTTTACACCTTCTTTGAATTCCTTCTTCAACAATGCCGCTTCACAAATTTTTCACCCGAAGTAGTTTTTTGAGGGACTTCGGGCCCGAAATAGTTTTCATCCTTAGCGATTTCTTTCGACGAAGCTATCTTCCTTAGCTTGTTTGGCAGCGAAGCTCTTTCTTCTTTATTTTATGAACAAGGGGGTGGCAAGGAAAGCCAAAATTGTTGTAATGCTTGAAAATGTTGTTTCTAAAAAAACAAGGGAACAAATTCATGAAATTAAAAGAAATACTTTACAAAAAAAATTCAATTTTTCTATCCCATTGTGCAATGTGACAAAATTGTGAACATTCTTGGCGGCTCACGGGGCAACGAGCTCATCTCGATGGGAGAACCCTCAACCTTGATCCGTTGGGCCCGAGTTACCTCCAGACCCTTCTCATTTTTCTATCTCCTAGGGTGCTTCCACAGCCTGTTCTTCTTCTTCTTCTTCTGCTTCCTCTCCTTCTTCTGGTGTGGCTTCCTGCAACGGCGATGGAGCAAGGTGATCACGGATGTGCTTCATGGTTTTATGGACATGATCCCAGGCACCCTTCGATAAAGGATCTTGATCTTGCAATACCTTAACCAAAATACGAAACCGATCAATTTTCTTGATATCAGCATGTTTTGCCCTGGTGTACAGGTCATTCAGGCAGGCTGCAATATTGTAATGTCTCAGAATGAAATCTATGACCTGCCCTTCTATTATAGGCTCTGCCCATTCATCTATCTCTGAGACATTGCCTTCAAATTGAAGCCATGTTGGCTTAAGCTCTTCCTTGGTTAAAATGTTCTCATCATCATCCATGAAGCTCGAGAAACCTAAGGAAGAGAGATCCTAGAAATAGCCTAGCGATGCGCGCTGCTCATTCTCAAACATGTCTAGGAGGTCTTTCACCTTTTATGCCTTCCTCACCTTGGAAAAGAAGGCACGAACTGTGGCTTGGGCCGTGGACCAATCCCTAGCTGTCTGACTCATTGCAGTAATCTACAATTCCTGATATTTCATGCTTTGGATATCAAAGGCTAATTTGAGTCGGCCTCTGGCTTTCTAAGTGACATCATCTATGATTGGTCCTCCTTCGATAGCGACACACTGTGCTTCAGTAATATAGGTCAAAATTGATAGGGCACTTGAGGCTCGGGATCTAAAATTTTTGAGCAAGTGTGAGCGGATTTCTTTGATCTTGCCTCTATCAAACAGCTCCAAGCTTTCTTTTTCATGCAACTACTGCTGCAACTACAAGATCTTGCTTTCAACTTCCTTGGCCTTCAGATCATTCTTGGCCTATCTCTGTGCTTGGTTCTGAGTTGTACACTACAGTTGTAGTATTTGCTATTTCAGGGCATGTGTTTCCTTTTTCATCAGCTTACACTGCTCCTCTGAATCCTCCAGCTTGGAGCGGATTCTAGCTAGCTCTTCTTCCAACTTGATGTTGGCATTTTTTGCTTCAAATCTACGTTGACTGGCTATGCTTGCATGCGCATAGAAAGTTTCAATCTTGACTTGTATGGATTCAGATTCATTATCAACATTCAAATGCTCCAGGTCCTTGGATTTGTCTTGGTAGTCATAGTCCACGAGGGTCATTTCATCCAGGGGCTTCTGGACCTTGGGGATATTTTTTACTTTATGCAACTTCCCAGCCTTCAAATCGAAGACAATGCATTTTTCAACCTAGGCCAGAGAGCGTCCTCTCTTCTTCCTTGCCTCCAATATTTTTTCTGTATTTCTAGGAGTAGCTTCTTGGATAGAGGGCATTCCTTAATTAAGAACATCTTTGATTCAAATAATGCTAGATCTCCAGCCAAAGGGGTGAACAGATACAAAGAATGAATGGGGGATGCCTCACCATAAGGTTCGATGATAGGTGTACTAGGAGTTCCAGTGAGTGCAACAATGCCATGTGAGGTAGGGGAATGAAGAATGAGGTTCGAAGTTGGGGTATTGCCTTCGCCCCGGCTAAGGTCCAAAGGATCGATGGTGTGGGAAGGTGAAGTGGTAGCAATAGACATGTCCTGGCCTGATGATTTGAGTGGAGTGGGGATAACAGGATTGGTGGCAGGAGACAACACATGAGGAGGCAACTGACTTTGTGAGGGAGGGATATACTGATGAGAATATTTGTTCGAGACCACAGTGGACATGTGAGAGACCAAGGCAAAGGGTGGAGAGTGTGTACCAGCATGCCCTTCTGGCAGAGCGGCCGTGGTGACTTCTTGTGTGATAGGCTCCTGCTCCTTTTGCGCTTCAGCACTCCTGACCCCCATGACTTCTACTTCGAGGTCTCCCTCTTGTTGGAGGAGTTCCTATAGATTAACAATGTCTATATCTAGGACTGTCTCTGCACTTGGTGGCACTACATCTTCAAAATTTGCTTCGATCGGGCCTAATGCAGGTTGTCCGGCATGAACACTTGGGAACTTCTTGCGGGGTCACTTTGGGTGGCTTGGAGGCACTTGAATTTGCTCTTGCCTCTTTCTTTTCTTCCTCTCCAATGGTTGCTCCAACTCTTCGGCACTTATGTCATGGATTTCCATCGGTCCCTGTGGTAGTGCCTCTAGTGTAGCTTCGACTTCTTCCTCTTCTTCTTGCTTTGAAGCATCGTCAGCTCCTCTTGGGCTTTCGCCCGATCTTGGGGTAGCTGGAGGAATAAATTTGGTGAAGGATATGGACTTCCAAGTTTGAACGTTGGTTTCATATGCAATTGTGAAGTATTTATCCGATTTCAAGAGTCCGTAGAAATTCATTTTTTGGCGATGGACTCTCATTATCCACCATTCCCAAAGTTTTTCCTCGCCCCAATTCTTCAATTCTTCTTTCAAATCATCCTTCGCCTTTCTCCAAAACGTGGAGTCTGGATTTGGGAAGGGATGCTGGTCAGGGTCAAACTCGACCTCCATTGGGTAAAATTCATGCCAGGGAGGCAATGTCCTCATCCTCTCTAAATGCCACTCCAGATATTTCCCATTAGGATTATTTCTTTGCTCCACAATTTTAGGGTGGGGGCAGACATGAAAGTTCTTGAATTTTAAGTGATCCCTCATCACTCCCAAGGGATCATAGAGCCATTGTTGAGGAATATGGAGTAGGCCAAACTTGGCAAGCTTTTCTTCCAGGAATACATTTTTCTTTAAGGAAAATACTTCAATTACCCCCATATTGAAGGGTAAGTCACAGGTATGTGCCCATTTTCGATCGTGGCTGTAGACGGTGTTTGTTACATCGCTCTGTCGAGTGACCTCCAATTCAAATTGGTACTCGAAGGGGAAAACAGGGAGTAGAAATGGTTTTCCTATAAAGCCAAACAGGCAAATCACCAGTCCCTATATTAATTGAAAGACATCTCCCTTCTTCTCCATTACTATTCTATCCCTCAAACTAAGGGGCACCCAAGGGCAAGAACATTTCAAAAAATGCATGGTGGGTCCCAAAAACTATTGGTTAAAAGAATAATAAGACTCTATCCTCAATAGTAGGGGAGTCCACTGGTACACGGGTAGAGGATTTCCATCCTTGTCGCTAAGATAAATGGCAATGTGGGGGAATTTTTTATGTACATGGTAGAAAAACAACTAGACAAGGAAAGAACAAGGTGCAAAGTACTGGACCGTCATCAAATTATTCATGCTGGTGAGCCGTGTGTGCAAGGTTCGGGCCACCCATTCTGCCCAGTCGAAGAAAACTGGGTTGGTGTTTGTTCTTGAAGCATAACAGGCATAGAATTCCCCTCTTAAAATACATTCGTCCAAAGACACCTTCCAGGGTTGCACCAAAGCATCTATAGATAGGCCTACCACCCATGCAATGATAGAGAAAATATCGGTGTTCTTGAAGGCTGCCAAGGGTAGAGGCATTTGGGGAAGCTTTCCTGAAGGGAGCCCACTTTTGAGGTTCTCATGCAAAAATTTCAATATGTAGTTGTTGGAGGTGAACCTCTCCATCTGTTCACTCAGAATGACATTACGAACTCAATAACCCTTGGGTGGCCCTTGTTGTGGCACAAATGCTGCTTGCACGTCTTCTTTCAAAATGGAAAACAATTTATGACCCAAAGCGTCCAACACTTGCCTGGATGCAGGCTGGTAGTTCTATGCGATGGCACAGATTAACTCTGGATAGTGGTGAGCAGGCAAGGTTAAATACTAGTAAATCTAAGAATAATATGCAATAGCCCTCTTATTCTTTGGGGTGAGTCTTCTTGTCATAAACTCAATAGTGCGTCGAAGGTCGGACACACCCTTAGAGAGCTCTGTGTATCTAATTTTCTCCCACCCATCAATTGGTGGATCTTCAAGCTGTTCCTCTTCAGATTCGTCTCCTTCCATCAACTGCTTTTTAGGGCGAGGGGTGAGATTGATCTTCTTAGGTGTATGCTTTTTCTCTTCCTTGCCATTCTTTATTTTTTTGGGGCCTGCTACTTCTAGTTCCTTTACTTTCTCATTGGAGTTTTTCTTTCCCATTGTGAAAATGCCAGCGGTAGAATCCTTGATACAGAGGGATTCTGTGTAAAGGTCTTTGATGCAAGGGGCAGGAGAATTGTAGATTAACCGAAGGCTCGTAGTATTGCATGAACAGATGGATGAATAACCTTCTCTATGCTAGGGCCTCATGTTTTATAGCCTTAAAAGGCAACCACCTAAATTTATGGCACCTACCAAAATTAAATTTACACCTCAGACGAAGGAATTTACTGTGTCTTTTGATTGGCTCTATAGTAGCGTAGTACACGAGGCCACATGCTTCAATGATTATGCCCTACATTGGAAACGCAACCTGCTGCAACTTCGTACCTGGGCATGATCTTTTCTCTTAACCGAATCCTCTCGGGATGCACTCCACCTCCTTTGCATTAAAATCATCCACTTTGAACTCCCCTAGGTTTTCGTCGGTGTATCCCCCAAGACACATTTTAAATGTTCCCAATTCAGAGAAGTTGAAATCAACATTGACAATGCTTCGCGGTGAACTTTTGGTGTGGGATTTTTTTCAACGCTTCGGGCCCGAAGTATTTCTTTCTCTCCGCATCACTTTTTTGCTTCATGGAATACTGAACCCTCTGAAGCTCATCTTCTTGGAAAATACTTCACAAAATTTATGCTCGAAGTAGCTACTTGAAACGCTTCGGATGCGAAGATATTTTCATTCCTTCCTTTCCCTTTGGTAACACCTTCAGTCTTCCAAGGATATTTTGAAAGCCAAAGTGCTTCACTTTGAAGCATCTTGCGTCAGTTGCTTCGCACTAAAATTTTTTGAAGTTTGTTCCTCTTGGAAAACGGTTCGTTGGATTTTCTTTGAAAACTGCTTCGCTCATACTCCTTTTGCGAAGCATTTTTCACGCTTTAATTTCAGTTTTTGTTTAACCTTTTGAGGATAAAGTGCTTCACTGTGAACCTCCTTGCAAATTCTTACTTCGCATAACAATTCCCCGAAGGAGGTTCTAGAGTATAAGACTTAGCTTTTGCAATCTCGAAACAGGATGTATATACACAAATGAAAAATTATATACAAAAGTACATACACACAATCTTTTTTGTGTGTGTTTCACCTCAGCGATGAAAATTCTTCAGATGAAGACCATTAACAGAAATTGGTAATACCTGACCAGCTGCATCTTTGAGGATGAAAGAGTTGGTCGAATTCACCTTCATGATTTCGAATGGTCCATCCCATAAAGCATCCATTTTGTCATGATTTCCAGGCTTGGCCTTCCAGGAGTCCCACTTCCATACCGGATCTCCCACTTTGAATGTGTGATCGGATGATTTTTTCTTTAACCAATCTCGAGTGACCTAAGCATGTTTAGCGAAGCTCTGGTAAACCTTCTCGCGATCTTCCTCCAACTGTAGCAGCTAAGCCAACCGGTTTTCCATTGAATTAACTCCTTCTTCTTCTAATAGTTGCAACGTAGGGATCTCTACGTGGGTAGGTAAGATGGCCTCCTTACCATAGACCAGGGTGTAAGGTGAAGTCTTGATCGACTGCTTGACAGAAATCCGATCGGCCCACAAGGCCCGATCTAGAAGAAGATGCCAAGTTCTTTTGTTCATCTCTATGAGATTACTTAGCACCTTTAACAAGGTCTTGTTGGTCGATTTCACCAATCCGTTGCCCCGTGGATAGTAATTGGAGGATACTTTATGATATATCCCATATCAATAGAATAACTCATTGATTTTGGCACCTACGAAGCCAGGACCATTGTCCGTGATGATTGCTTTTGGAATTCCGAACTGGGTGATCAATCTCTCTAGGAAAGAGATGACGGTCTCTTGATTTGCATTCTTCTTGGGAACTACTTCGGGCCATCTAGTAAAGTAATTGTTAATCTCACAATGACACTGAGAGGGGGGGTGAATCAGTGTAACTATTTAAATCTTGAATCTGCAACTCTTAAAACTTGAAAATGCAAACTTAAAAACAGATATAGCAACTATAACAAAAGAGCATCACACAACACAAGTTTTAACGAGGTTCACCGATGTGGCTACTCCTCAAATAATGACTGTTTGGACTACAATCCAAATCCAGCCTTTGCAAGGATTCAATCTTTACAAATATTTTACCAACGACCCACTGGAAGGAGCACCAACCCCCGATTTTATCTGCAACAATGAGATAGGAGCACCAACCCCTTATACCAAGCACCAACTTGGATTTCTATTTTGAAAGATAAGTTGACATTAAAAATGCCTTTCTTTTTACAAGACCCTCACTGGTCTATTGCTCATGCAAATCAATCTCATAGAAGAATAAAGAGGATTGTCAGAAACTCAATATCTTCTATCACAGTCTAAAACCTCTCTGTTAATTTTCAAGAAAAATCTACAGGTTTTAGTTCCTTTTTGTTGTTCTTCATGCAGCACTCTTACTCAACCTTTTCTTTTTGTTTTTCACAAATAACCTCGGTTGCAGTAACCTCTCTTACTGTACCTATTCGAGTCTTTATACTTGATTTTCTCGAACGGCTCATTTTGAAACGGCTCTAAATTTCCCTCCAATTTTTTCATGCATTTACGGCTACGTTCAATCTGTCAAACCCTCTCTGACTGCTCTGTCTTTTAGCCGCTTCTTTCTGACTTGTTCTGACATTCTTCTCTGCACTTTCTGACATCCTTTTCTGTGTAAACTGACAGCCATTTTGCGCGTTTCGATGCTCTCTGATTCTTTTCTTCTAAACTCTACGTAACTGCCCTCTTAGCACTTTTACACTTTCTGATGGCACATTTTTCAATTCTGCGTCGATCTTTCTCTTCTGCCCGCAACTTCCATGTCTGACATACGCAACCACCGAGAGGATTTCTTGTTTTTCGAGAATCTCTGTCTATCTATACTTTTTCCAGTCATGCTGCATCACGGCCCTGCAACAGCCGTTCTTTTCTTTAATATGTTGTTTCGTGACTTCCCTTTGTAACTCCAGTTAGTTTGTCCATGGTTGGCTGCATGAATTTTCCTCTGTGCTTTCCCAACACCTGTCACTGTGTAACTGCAGATCTGACTCCAGTTAACTTTTACGTAACTGGCTGCATGCTTTTCCTTTGTGCTTTTTTGACATCTGTCACTGTGCATGCTTTTTCGGCTTTTTCCCGCCAAACTGTTACCTGTCGCGATATCGCGACATTTCTACTCAGTTGACTAATTCTGGACTGTTGACCGCGAAAACCTGACATGTCGCGATATCGCGACGTTTTCCGCCTCCTACTTTTCTCGGCATACACCCGCGAAAATGTTACATGTCGCGATATCGCGACGTTTTCCGCCTCCTACTTTTCTCGGCATACACCCGCGAAAATGTTACATGTCGCGATATCGCGACATTTTTCGCCTCCCAGACCTTCTCTCTGCATGCAACCGTGAAAAAATTACATGTCGCGATATCCTCCCCTTCTCTCCTGCACAAATTACATGTCGCGAATCGCATTCCTCTTTCTCTCTCTACGAAACTTGAGACATGTCGCGAAATCGTGACGCTTTCCGCTTTCCTACACTTTCCTTCGCTTGCCTCCACGAAAA
Source organism: Wollemia nobilis (assembly GCA_028583015.1). Classification (NCBI taxonomy): domain Eukaryota; kingdom Viridiplantae; phylum Streptophyta; class Pinopsida; order Araucariales; family Araucariaceae; genus Wollemia; species Wollemia nobilis. The sequence goes on along the minus strand of JAQPPZ010000393.1, from coordinate 1,226,705 downwards.
TGGAACATGTCGCGAAATCGTGACACTTTGGACTTCCGTACACTTTCCTCCGCAAGCCTCAGCGAAATCGAAACATGTCGCGAAATCGCGACGCTTTTCTGCCTTAGCGCTGTTCTTTGCTTTTCGCCCGCGAAAATGCAACGTGTCACGAAATCGTGACATCTTTAGCGTCCGTACATTTTTCCCTTCATGCACCAGCGAAATCAAGACATGTAGCGAAATCGCTACAACTTTGTGTCTTGTGTTTCGAACTTGTAGCGAAATCGCTACACCTTTGCGCCTTGCATTTCGAACTTGTAGCGAAATCGCTACACTTTTGCGTCTTGCGTTTCGACCTTGTAGCGAAATCGCTACACCTTTGCGCCTTGCATTTCGAACTTGTAGCGAAATCGCTACACCTTTGCTCTTTGGCATTTCAAAAGTCTGACATGTAGCGAAATCGCTACACTTTCTTGACTTAGTGCTTTTTCTTTGCTTTTGCCAGTGAAACTCCGACATGTAGCGAAATCGCTACACTTTTGTTGTCGTACATTCTCTCTCTTCTTCGGGTCGTGAAAACCCGACGTGTCGCGATATCGTGACACTTTTCGTCCTTAGTGCTTTTCTTCCGAAATTGTCACGATATCGCGACACTTTCTCATGCACTTTCTCTCTCCTCTGTTTTGTCGTGAAATCGTGACATTTTCAGCTGCATCTTCTCTCTCCTCATTTTTGTCGTGAAATCATGACATTTTCGGCTGCATTTTCTCTCTCCTCCTTTTTGTCGCGAAATCGTGACATTTTCGGCTGCATTTTCTCTCTCCTCCTTTTTGTCGCGAAATCGCGACAGAAAACATGTCGCGATATCGCGACAGTTTTCTTACTTGTCTTTTTCTGCAAAATTTTGAATCTGGGTCACTTCTGTTTTCCTTGAAAATCACTGTACTTGATCTGACTGACCTCTGAACTGCATCAACTGCATCAATCTGTCTGTGTTGACAACAATGACAATACTTTTGCAATGCTTTTGCTGCACCTTGCTCAACAATCTCCCCCTTTGGAATTGTTGGCAACACACTGCAACCTTGCTCAATTTCTTCTCCCCCTTTGCCAATAATACCAAAGGGCTGCTGCAGACTCCCCCTGAGTCTATGCACAACATTCTCAGGCATAAATGATGTGAATGCTCCCCCTGAGAATGTGTTCCCTATAGCTAGTCAGTGCTTGGGTAGTGTGACTATTCCCAACTTCTTCCGAAGGTACTCAAAAACTTCCTTGGGCAATGGTTTTGTGAATATGTCTGCTACTTGCTCTGTAGTTGGAACAAACTCCAATTTGACCTCTCCTTTTGCAACTTTATCTTTCAAAAAATGATACCGGATTGCAATATGTTTGGTGCGGGAATGCATTACCGGATTCTTTGAAATGTTGATTGCACTAGTGTTATCACATTTGACTGAAATGGGCTCATTGAAGTGAATACCAAGATCTTTCAATGTTTGTCTCATCCATAATATTTGTGTACAACATGTTGTTGCTTGCAATGTATTCTGCCTCTGTAGTGGATAGAGAAACTGATTCTTGTTTCTTGTTGTGCCATGCTACCAATTTATCTCCAAGATAAAATGCTCCTCCACTTGTACTTTTTTTGTCATCAATACATCCTGCCCAATCTGCATCAGAATATGCAAAAAGAGTGAAGTCTTTTCCTTTTGGATACCATAGCCCATACTCCATAGTACCCTTGAGGTACCTAAAAATCCTTTTCACAGCTGTCACATGAGTCTCTTTTGGACTAGCCTGAAATCTTGCAACCATGCAAACAACTTGTAAGATATCCGGTCTGGTGGCTGTCAAATACAGCAGGCTCCCAATCATTGATCTGTACATTGTTTGATCAACATCTGGAGATTTATCATCCTTGCTCAACTTGCAACCTGTTGTCATGGGGGTGCTAACAGGCTTACTATCCTCCATAGTGAACTTTTTCAGCATTTCTTTCACATATTTAACTTGAGAAATAAAAATGCCCTTTTCAGTTTGATTAACTTGCAGTCCTAGGAAATATGAGAGTTCACCGATCATAGACATTTCAAATTCTTTCTGCATTTTATTTGCTATGTCTTTGCATGATTCATCATTGCTGCTCCCAAATATTATATCATCTACATAAACAACAAGGACAATGAAATTGCCATTTTTAGTTTTGATATATAAATTGCTATCCACCATACCTTTCTTGAATCCTTGCTTAGTGAGATAGTTGTCCAATCTTGCATACCAAGCTCTAGGTGCTTGTTTCAAGCCATACAATGCTTTCTTCAGCTTGCAAACAAAGTTAGGATTATCACAGAGTTGAAAGCCATCAGGCTGTTCAATATACACTTCTTCTTCAAGATTTCCATTCAGAAATGCTGATTTTACATCCATCTGATAAACTTTGAAATCCCTATGAACTGCTAAAGCCAAAAACAGTCTTATTGCTTCAAGTCTGGCCACTGGTGCAAAAGTCTCTTCAAAATCAATCCCCTCAACTTGAGCATATCCTTTGCAGACTAATCTTGCTTTATTCCTTACAACCTGTCCGTCTTCATTCAGTTTGTTTCGAAATATCCATTTAGTACCGATTATGTTTTTATTTTCAGGCCTTGGTACTAATTCCCAGGTTTTGTTTTTCTCAATTTGATCTAGTTCTTCATTTACCGCCTCCATCCAGCTTTCATCTGTGCTTGCTTCAATAATGTTTTTGGGCTCAATGCTGGATAACAGAGAATAGTTATTTACTACTCTTCTTCTTGTTTGAATGCCAACTGTAGGGTCCCCAATAATCTGCTCTTTGGGATGATTTTTTTGCCAGCTGCCTGTTTTGAATTTCCTGTTTTCTTCTATTTCTAAATCATCTGATTCTGATTTTTGTCTCTCTTCTTTTTCTTGATCTTCATCTTCTTCAATAAATTCTTCATAAGTCGGGTAGTTTTCATTATGGCTGATTTTTTGTTTCCTACCTTCATCGACCTTAACATCCGCACTCTCCACAATCTTCTTAAGTCTTTTGTTGTAGCATGTGTAGGCTTTGCTTTTAGTTGAGTAACCAAGAAAGATACCTTCATCAGCTCTATCTTCGAATTTGCCAAGATTGTCTTCAGTCCGTTTAATGTAACACTTGTTGCCGAACACTTTGAAGTATTTTGTTGTAGCCTTTTTGCCAAACCACAGTTCATAAGGTGTTTTGCTTTCATGCGGCCTCAACATACACCTATTCCGAATGTAGACTGCAGTGTGAACTGCCTCTTTCCAGAACCTGTCAGCAATTTTGCTCTCTGTTAACATGGTCCTTGCCATTTCCTGCACAGTTCTGTTCTTTCTTTCAACTACTCCATTCTGCTGAGGTGTTCTTGTTGCCAAAAACTGTCTTCTGATCCCATGTTTTTCACAGTATTCTGCAAACTCATCTGAAATAAACTCTCCTCCTCTATCCGATCTTAAACATTTAATTCTTTTTCTGATTGATTCTCAACAAGATTTTTGAAAGTTTTAAACATCTCAAAGGCTTCTGATTTAAGTTTCAGAAATAGTACCCATGTCATTCTTGAATAGTCATCTATACATAGCATAAAATATTTGTGTCCATTTATGCTTTCCGTTCTCATGGGTCCACATAAATCAGTGTGAATTAGTTCTAAAGGCTTGCTCGTGAAGTATTCTTTTGCTTTGAAAGTGGCTCTGGTTTGTTTTCCCTTTTGGCATGACTCACAAATACTTGTTTGAAGGTTTACCAATAGTTGGTATGTCTCTTACTTGCCCCTTTTGAGCTGATTTTTACCAGATTATCAAAGCTTATGTGACCGAGTCTCTTGTGCCACAACCAATTTTCTTCTTCCTGACCAACCAAGCAAGCTCCTTCTGAAGTCTCTGAGAGTGTATACAGATTTCCAGAAGTTCTCAGTCCAGTGGCTATTAACTTTCCATTTTTTGTCTTTCTTACTTCACAACCCTCCTTGAAAATCACTTCATGACCTCTGTCACAAATTTGACTTACACTTAGTAAGTTATGCTTCAAACCCATCACAAAAAGGACTTCTTTAGAGTTGATTTTACCGTCACTTAACTTAACTGATCCTTTTCCTACTATCTTGGCTCCATCATTGTTTCCGAATTTTACAGAACCACCTTCGTATGTCTGTAGCTTATCAAACTTCTGTTTGTCTCCTGTCATATGACTGGAGCATCCACTGTCCAGAATCCAAGGTGCAGATTTATTTTGGGCTTTGAGAGCTGTTTGAACGATTAGGGATTCCTTGTCTTTCTTCGGTTGTTCCTTTTCTTTCCACTGAGATTTGACAATCAGATCTGGTCACTTGTTTTACCTTCTCCCTTTCATTGGCTTGTGACAGTTTTTCGAGAAATTTTCTGTTTTGTTTTAATCCAGTTGATTGATACTTTCTTCCCTGGTATTTATTTCCTGCAAAAGAGCTACGACAATTTCTTGCAATATGTCCGAAGTTATGACAGTTATAACATTCTACAGCATAATCTATCAAAGGTGAAAAAATATTTCTACTAGTAAAATTTCTTTGTTCTACATTATATCTACAACTTGAGATTTTATGACCATATGCATTGCATTTAAAACAATAACCAGAAAAGGAACGAGTGTACCTGGGTAATGGTTGTTGCCATGTTGTAGTAGGAGCCATGGGTCTTCTTCTTCTTTGATATGTGACTTTGGTGAATCCATCATTTGCAGTACTCCTTTCAAGCTTGGCCTTATTGTTTCCTTTTGCATGATACGGTTTTTCTTGATCAACTCTGATCTTGTCTTTATTCTTTATTGGTTCTATAGTAACAGCCTTTGAGTCCTTTGAGGATTCTCCTTCATCAAAGCCCAAACCAAATTTGATGCTTGTAGGCCTTTGATTATTTAACATTTTATTCAGCTTTGCAAAACTGTCTTCAAATTTATGATGACAACTCAATTTTTGATTCATCTCTTCTAGTTGCATCCTTAATCTAACTACGTCTTCTTCTAGCTTATTACACTCATCTATTTTCATGGTTAGCTGTGCTTCAAAATCTTTAGACTTTTTCTTAAATTCTTTAGTTTGTACTTTCAAACCGATTATTAATTCGCTAGCATCCTCAAATTTTCTTGAAATCTTTTTATTCTTTTTCCTTTCTACACTTAACTCTTCAAGTGCAGCAACCAACTCACCTTCCAGATCTACCTCAGCCTCATCCTCTAATTTTTCTTCACACTCCTGGGTTTCCTCTGTTCTTTGTTCTTCAAAAGTCATGAACAATGCTTCACCAGTTTCTTCTTCTGAGTCCTCACTGGAACTGTCTTCAGAAGAGTCAATATTTTTGGAAATGAAACTTTTCTTCTTGAAGTTCCTTTTTCTAAAATGTGGTTTCTTCTTCCAGACATTTCTTTCTTGGTGTGTCCCTTCATCACTTTTGTTTTTCTCATTCATTGGGCATTTTGCTGCAAAGTGCCCGATGCCTCCACAGTTAAAGCACTTGAACGGTAGCTTACCTCTGTACTTTCCTTTTCCCTTTACTAATTTCCTAACAAAGTTTGCTTCAGTTTCATCTATAGATTCTTCTTCCTCAGATTCTTGTTTAGATTTTGTATTTTTCTGTGCTTGAAAAGCCGCTTCTCTGTCTGAGGGCTTAGTTTGTCCAATTCTCATTTCATATGTTGTTAAGGAGCCATGCATTTCATCCATACTAAAGAAATTTAAATCTTTAGCTTCTTCTATGGCAGAAACTTTTGCATCAAATATTTTATGGAGAGTTCTTAGTACCTTCTTCACAACAACTGCATCTTCCATCTCCTCACCGAGTCCTCTTATTGCATTAATGATTCCATTTACTCTCAGCATATAGGCTTCTATGTTCTCATCATCAGTCATCTTTAATGCTTCAAACTGGGCACGATGTGTTTGCAGCTTAGCTTCCTTGATCTTGCTATCTCCTTCATGAATGCTCTGCAGTTTGTCCCATATGTCTTTTGCTGATTTGCAGTTCATGATGCGTATCAACTCATTGTCTACTAATCCACACATAATAGCATTCTTGGCTTTTGAGTTGTTCTCAAACTTTTTCTTCTCAGCCGCATCTGTTGGAGGAACAGAGGGTATTGTGTATCCATTTTCAACGGATTCCCAGATGTCATATCCCAGTGCACACAGATATGTCTGCATCCTGAGCCTCCAGAAAGAGTAATTTGTTCCATCGAACAAAGGAGCTTTGTTGGAAGAGAATCCTTCACCGCCGGCCATTGTGGATCTTCCAAGATCACCTTAGCTGATTAAGCTTGTTCAGGTACCTTGCTCTGATACCAATTGTTAATCTCACAATGACACTGAGAGGGGGGGTGAATCAGTGTAACTATTTAAATCTTGAATCTGCAACTCTTAAAACTTGAAAATGCAAACTTAAAAATAGATATAGCAACTATAACAAAAGAGCATCACACAACACAAGTTTTAACGAGGTTCACCGATGTGGCTACTCCTCAAATAATGACTGTTTGGACTACAATCCAAATCCAGCCTTTGCAAGGATTCAATCTTTACAAATATTTTACCAGCACCCACTGGAAGGAGCACCAACCCCTGATTTTATCTGCAGCAACAGATAGGAGCACCAACCCCTTATACCAAGCACCAACTTGGATTTCTATTTTGAAAGATAAGTTGACATTAAAAATGCCTTTCTTTTTACAAGACCCTCACTGGTCTATTGCTCATGCAAATCAATCTCATAGAAGAATAAAGAGGATTGTCAGAAACTCAATATCTTCTATCATAGTCTAAAACCTCTCTGTTAATTTTCAAGAAAAATCTACAGGTTTTAGTTCCTTTTTGCTGTTCTTCATGCAACACTCTTACTCAACCTTTTCTTTTTGTTTTTCACAAATAACCTCGGTTGCAGTAACCTCTCTTACTGTACCTATTCGAGTCTTTATACTTGATTTTCTCGAACGGCTCATTTTGAAACGGCTCTAAATTTCCCTCCAATTTTTTCATGCATTTACGGCTACGTTCAATCTGTCAAACCCTCTCTGACTGCTCTGTCTTTTAGCCGCTTCTTTCTGACTTGTTCTGACATTCTTCTCTGCACTTTCTGACATCCTTTTATGTGTAAACTGACAGCCATTTTGCGCGTTTCGATGCTCTCTGATTCTTTTCTTCTAAACTCTACGTAACTGCCCTCTTAGCACTTTTACACTTTTTGATGGCACATTTTTCAATTCTGCGTCGATCTTTCTCTTCTGCCCGCAACTTCCATGTCTGACATACGCAACCACCGAGAGGATTTCTTGTTTTTCGAGAATCTCTGTCTATCTGTACTTTTGCCAGTCATGCTGCATCACGGCCCTAGCAACAGCCGTTCTTTTCTTTAATATGTTGTTTCGTGACTTCCCTTTGTAACTCCAGTTAGTTTGTCCATGGTTGGTTGCATGAATTTTCCTCTATGCTTTCCCAACACCTGTCACTGTGTAACTACAGATCTGACTCCAGTTAACTTTTACGTAACTGGCTGCATGCTTTTCCTTTGTGCTTTTTTGACATCTGTCACTGTGCATGCTTTTTCGACTTTTTCTACTGCCAAACTGTTACTGTCACGATATCGCGACATTTCTACTCCATACTTTTCTCGGCATCGACCAGAAAATTGACATGTCACGATATCGTGACGTTTTTTGCCTCCTACTTTTCTCGGAATACACCCGCGAAAATGTTACATGTCACGATATCGCGACGTTTTCCTCCTCCTTTCTCTACCTGAAAATTACATGTCGCGATATCGCGACGTTTTCTGCCTCTCAGACCTTCTCTCTGCATGCAACCGCGAAAACATTACATGTCGCGATATCGCGACGTTTTCCACCTCCTTGTTCTCTACTTGGCATGCAACAGCAAAAACCTTACATGTCACGAAATTACGATGCTTTTCGCTTTCCTACACTTTCCTTCGCTTGCCTCCGCGAAAATGGAACATGTCACGAAATCGTGACACTTTGGACTTCCGTACACTTTCCTCCGCAAGCCTCAGCGAAATCGGAACATGTCGCGAAATCGCGACACTTTTCTGCCTTAGCGTTGTTCTTTGCTTTTCGCCCGCGAAAATGCAACGTGTCACGAAATCGCGACATCTTTAGCGTCCGTACATTTTTCCCTTCATGCACCAGCGAAATCAAGACATGTAGCGAAATCGCTACAACTTTGTGTCTTGTGTTTCGAACTTGTAGCGAAATCGCTACACCTTTGCGCCTTGCATTTCGAACTTGTAGCGAAATCGCTACACTTTTGCGTCTTGCGTTTTGACCTTGTAGCGAAATCGCTACACCTTTGCGCCTTGCATTTTGAACTTGTAGCGAAATCGCTACACCTTTGCTCTTTGGCATCTGAACTCTGCTTCGGCCCGCGAAAGTTTGACATGTAGCGAAATCGCTACACTTTCTTGACTTAGTGCTTTTTCTTTGCTTTTGCCAGTGAAACTCCGACATGTAGCGAAATCGCTACACTTTTGTTGCCGTACATTCTCTCTCTTCTTCGGGTCATGAAAACCCGACGTGTCGCGATATCGCGACACTTTTCGTCCTTAGTGCTTTTCTTCCGAAACTGTCACGATATCGTGACACTTTCTCATGCACTTTCTCTCTCCTCTGTTTTGTCGCGAAATCATGACATTTTTAGCTGCATCTTCTCTCTCCTCATTTTTGTCGCGAAATCGTGACATTTTCGGCTGCATTTTCTCTCTCCTCCTTTTTGTCGTGAAATCGCGACATTTTCGGCTGCATTTTCTCTCTCCTCCTTTTTGTCGCGAAATCGCGACAGAAAACATGTCGCGATATCGCGACAGTTTTCTTACTTGTCTTTTTCTGCAAAATTCTGAATCTGGGTCACTTCTGTTTTCCTTGAAAATCACTGTACTTGATCTGACTGACCTCTGAACTGCATCAACTGCATCAATATGTCTGTGTTGACAACAATGACAATACTTTTGCAATGCTTTTGCTGCACCTTGCTCAACAATGAATTGGTTGTGGTTAGAATGAACTTATGCCCAGTAGAGGAGTTTGACGATATGACCCCTATGAAATCCAACCCCCATTATTGAAAGGGCATCTCTACTTGTATCGATCGAAGAGGTATTGAAGCATTTCTACTTTGGCTGATGAACTTCTGACACTTCTCGCATTTGCGACAGACTGCGAAGGCATCAGTGAAGAGTGTAGGCCAATAATAACCCACATTGGTGATCTTTAATGTCATTTTCCTTCCTGCGAAGTGTCCTCAAGATAACCCCAAATGAAATTCTCCTAGGATTCTCCTTTTATCATCATATTTTATACACCTAAGAAAGACTTCATCAATGTTTCTAAAAAATAGGCCTTCAGGGTGCAAGGTATATCGGGAGGACCGTATCCTAAAATGTCTTCGCTGTAAAGCATTTAGATGTGAAGGATATCTACCAATGTTAAAGTATTTGACTATTTCACTAACCCAGTATTTCTCGTCCTCTTCCTGGTTTGCGAAGCATTCTTCTGTTGGTGAGTCATCCCACTGAGATTCTGAAACTTTGGCTACCATGCTCTTCACCAGTTCTTGACACAGTGCATGACCATGAACCAGTTTTTTAGGTTTGATCTTGATGTCGAATTCTTGAATCTTGCTAATACAACCAGCCCTTTTACTACCCAATTGTCCTTGGATGATGAAATTGGGCACATCAATGTGAATGACAAAGACTGTAACCCAAATTTGGGTGATGAACTGCTTGAATTTCCTAAGAGACTTCATTACTGCATGCACCTGCCTTTCTATGAAATTATATTTTTCTTCATGAGGGTTTATCACTTGTCTTAGAAATGTGATGGGGCGCTCTTCACCATCTTCCCTCTTTTGTGTTAGGACTACAGCATAGCTCTCAGGTTCACCTATAGCATATAGGATGAAGTCCTAATTGTAGTCAAGGTTGGTCAGGACCGATGCTTGAGAAATTTGGGCTTTTATTTCTTTGAATGCTTCTTTTCTTTCCTTCATCTAGATGAATTCTCCACCCTTCTTCAAAAGTTTAGACATCAGCTTGATGACCTGGGCAAAATCTAGAACAAACTTCCTCACAAAGTTGATCTGGCCGAAGAAATATTGAATACCTTTCTTGTCTACTGGGAGTGGTAGATTCATTAGAGCCGCAACTTTGTCAGGATCTATAGCAAGACCCTTCTCTGATATCGTATGTCCCAGCAACTTCCCTTCCCTGACTGTGAATATGGACTTCTTCGGATTGATTGAAATGCCAAATTCTCAAAAAAATTTAAAATTTTTTTGTAAGTGTAAAGGGTGATCTTCCCTTCTTTGAGAGAAGATGGTCATGTCATCTAGATAGATAACAATAACCTTATTCAAGAGCTCATCAAAATCTAAATCTATTGCCCTCTAAAAAATGGCTCCCACATTCGAAAGGTCGAATGGCATTCACTAGTAAGCAAATGTGTCCCACTTGGTCATGAATGTTGTTTTATGTTGGTCTTCCTCCCTGACCTAGATTTTATTGTATTTGAAGAAACCATCGATTAGGGAGAAGCATTGAGCCCTAGCCACTGAATGCAAGATCTGATCGATCTGCGAGAGATGGTAGTGATCTCTGAGAGAAGTCTCATTCAGGTTGCAAAAATCCATGCATAGTTGTATATCTTCGTTCTTATTTCTAACTGGGACTAGATTCATGACCTAGGAAGAATGTTTGATGGGATAAATTATCTTTGCCTCGAGCATTTTCAGGATTTTGGCCTTCATCAAGACTTCGATCTTCGAATTGATAGGCCTTTTCTTCTGTCGAAAGGGTTTGATCCCTTCCTGCAACTCAATTGTATGTTGAATCAGTTGCTGGTCATATCCCTTTAGGTCTTGATAAGACCAAGCCACTGTGTCGAGATACTTTCTACACAGATATCGGATCTGCTCTAGTTCCTCCGAAGTGCAATTTGTTCCAACTTTTATTGTTTTCCCAGTTTCAAGTTCTAAATATTGATATTTTTTTGCATTGACTTTGATCCTATGAGAAACTGCTCGATCATTTTGACCAAAGAGGCTTTCAAGAGTAATTAACCCCTTGGGAACATGGTTATTCTTCAATCAAACTAGCCCTTTCTATTCCTCACCGTCAGGGCTTCTACTCTCAACTATGGCTACTTCTTGAATCATGAAAATCACAATCTGCTCATCACTGTCAAAAAATTGTCAATGCAGATCTTTGTCTGGGATAGAGGGCCTGTAAATCATCCTCACATCTTTGGGCTTATGTACCATGTCTTCAACTAGAGAATATTTGGCTATGATGGATGCTAGAACATCGGCATGTCGGTTCTTTTCTCTTGGAATAGACTGTAGATTGAGAGATTCGAACTGGTCGAGCAAGTCCCATACCCTGTTTTGGTATGACTTGAGATACTTCTTCTTTGAAGTGCACTTGTTTGTGACTTTATTGCATACCAATTCGAAATATCCAAATATTTGGAGATGCTTTATGCCTAACTTTTTTGCTTTCTTGAGTCTTAGGCATAATGCTTCATATTCTGCTACATTATTGGTGCAACTCCACACCAACCGATAACAATATTGATTCTACTCTACAAAAGGTGATACTAAAAGAATTCCTGCCTCGGTGTTGTTTTTACATCGGGCACCATCGAAGAATAATTTCCATAATCCTTGGGTGAAGACCTTATCTTCTGTATTGATGTGTTTCTCAGGCTTTGCGATGGCATAACATCCCATCTCAGTTTCTATCATGGCATTAAAGTCTGCCAATGAAAACTCATCTTCAAAACTTAACTGTGTGAGAGACTCCTCGACCAGATCCACCTGTTCTATTCCTTCCACTATCACATGCATAGGATCACTGCTCTCTCCTTTGGACATCTTCTCTATGAGGAAGGTAGAAGGCTTCTCGTTGTAAATTTTAATCTTCTTCCCTTTGAACGAAATCTCCAAGTGTGAGTAATCCATAGATAGATATCCACCCAGCTTCGTCGTAAATTATCTCAACAAGCACATGTTGAAGTAGGGCTCAAGGTCAACGACTACCACCTCTTGTATAACTATGATCTAAGGTATTTTATGTAGTCGAATAGGATATAATTAGAAGTTCTCGGGGCTTCATCTATTGCAGCATTCCTTGCCGAAGCTCTTCCTTGCTAGGCCACTTGATCTTTAGTGAGTGCAGGTGTAGGATAAGATCTTCTTGGTAGAAACTCTTGTTGCACTTGCTTCTTCTTCATAATGGTCATGTCATTGGACAAGGTCTGTATTATGGAGTTCAGGGATTGAACTTCTTACAATATTTTGGCTTGCATGTCTTCGGCTTTGGGAATTAGTGCCAATGGATCCATTGTTGGTACTAGAGGAAGGGCAGGGTGTTGAAGTGGTGCTGGAAGTACAGGGAATTCCAAAGTGACCATGGGCTGCAAACTCAAAAAAGTGGGGAAATGAATTTATGGAGCAATGACTTGAGATACAATGGGATTCGGGTTCCAAGATGAGATCGGGTATGGAGGGGTTGTAGAGATCTGTGAAGCGGTCGCACTCGCATACTAGTATTGATGGAAATCAGGAAGTATAGGCATCATCATCCTTTGGGGAAGCTTAACCACAACTATTAGATCCATCTCTACTTTTTAGGCTAACTCATATAACTCTGGGAAGGTATTGATATTCAAATACCTCACCATGATGATGATATTAGGATTGAAATACTGAAGGAAATAGTACTTGTTGAGTGGTATTTTCACCCGGTTGTGAAAGTACACTCTCCTTTAGGATTTGGGTTCCAAATCCCCTCTTGCAAAGAAGTTAAACAAACAACTTCTCCAAGGTCTCCGTTGTATTAGCATTTGCATATGTGTATTAGTAATCTCAAATAAAGATATTCAATTTAAATGCTTGGAACACCTTAGTGATTGCAAGTAACTGTAAACAAGGGGCAATGTTGGTTTATTTCACCATGAAACTTTAGTGATTGTTCATTGTTTTTTTGGATTTTGAAATTTTTTAAATGTTTATTTTAATGCCTGAAAAATAAGTTAAAATTTTTGGAAAAAAATAAAATGCGAGAAAATGAAAATGAAATGTAGAAAACCGAAAATGAAATGCATTCAGTATGATGCTATCCTATTTCGACAAAACCGAAGATGTGAGGTCTCCATGCATGCAACCTAACCTATTGGACTTGCAAAACAAGCACAATCCCCATAGACTAAGTGTTGGTTCCTAGGGTACGAAATAAAATTCAGATTTCAAATATTCGCCTAATGTAACCCAAAAAACATGGCATTAACATTATCTATAAATTCGAAATCTGAAAAAATGAAAGAATAAACATTAAATCCATAGCATGCAAAGAAAATCTCCTTCTTTCTTGCCCACAAGATGCAAATTTCTGAACACTTCTGCATTAAAAATATGTCATTTTACAATAGCAGAATTTTTGGTTTTCCCAAACCAATCTGTGGAAGAAAAACAACTCAAACAGGTCCAGAATGGCCTTCTCGCCTTCAACTCTACAACTCTGCTTGCAGCGGTTTCCAACCCCTCTAGCCTCTTTGAATGGCGTATTTAAACTTCTAAAAAAATTGTTTCTCCTTCCATGACGGTTCGTTTCATTTTTCGATGGTTGTTCGTTTCACCTTCCCTTGTATGCGTGTGCTTTGGTTTCCATTTTGTGGCCCTTCGTTGCGTTTTCTCCACATGGGCTTGAGTCCGTTTCCCTCCTTGTGTAACGACCATCTTAAATGATTTCAAATCATTAAATATTCCTTATGTAACGCTTTGTCTTATTCATTAGATTTTGTCCTTATGTCCACGTCACTATGCAGGTCCGTTACCTTGGCAAAAATGGAACATGTCGCGATATCGCGACACTTTTGCCTCCTTGCTCTCTTTTGTTGCTTTTAGCCATGAAAATGTAACATGTCGCGATATCGTGACACTTTTTCTTTTTGGCCGTGACAATGCAACATGTCGCGATATCGTGACACTTTTCTCTTTGGCCGTGAAATGCAACATGTCGCGATATCGCGACACTTTTTCCTTTTGGTCGCGAAAATGCAACATGTCGCGATATCGCGACACTTTTTCTTTTGGCCATGAAAATGCAACATGTCGCGATATCGTGACACTTTTCTCTTTTGGCCGTGAAAATGCAACATGTCGCGATATCGCGACACTTTTCTTTTCTTTTTTTTGGTCGCGAAAATGCAACATGTCGCGATATCGTGACACTTTTTCTCTTTTGTCATGATAATGCAACATGTCGCGATATCGTGACATTTTTTCTCTTTTGGCCATGATGATGCAACATGTCGCGATATCGTGACACTTTTTCTCCTTTGGTCGTGATAATGCAACATGTCGCGATATCGCGACACTTTTTCTCTTTTGGCCATGAAATGCAACATGTCGCGATATCGTGACACTTTTTCTCTTTTGGCCATGATGGTGCAACATGTCGCGATATCGCGACACTTTTTCTCCTTTGGCCGTGACAATGCAACATGTCGCGATATCGCGACACTTTTTCTCTTTGGCTGATAGTGCAACATGTCACGATATCGTGACACTTTTTCTCGGTTTTTTTTTTTGATCTTTAGCCTATGGGCCACTTCGGTCTTCTTGGAACACATGCAAAAAAGTGGGTCCCCAATTTTGGGGTACGTTGTGGAGCAGCCACAACAAATGGCGATTCTGCTGGGAAATGCTCCTGAGCATTTTGGTGAGAACTCAACCTAAACACATAGACTCAAATACAAGCGTCAGAAAATATCCCAAGAATGAAACTAGACGAGAAATACATGAAGCATTAGAATTATTAAGCATCAGCTCGGTGTGTGCAATGTGCTTCATTCCCTATCGTTTGAAACTCGTTCAACTTTCCATTGTCAGTTTCACTTATGATTCGTATGCAAGGCTATGAATGATTTGTGCAGGATTTGATGTATGACAACTATGTTAGAGATATAACAACCTGCTTTGCAAAGGCTCAGACCTTCTAGTATCATGAACAAACATATTAAAAGCTGTCAAACCCTCTTAGGACCAAATATATGTATACTGAATTAATTTACTAGATCCCAAAGTTGGTTATGTGTCACTACCATCTTGAACCCATGTGCAAGTGTAAGTGAAATCAGAGCTTTGGGGAATAGGATTCCCAACCTAAGCGAGATGGGAATTTAACCCTATCCTTACTACTCCGATCTGGAGTTCATTACCTCATCTTGAACAAAATGATTTAACTTGTTATGGATGAAACTGTCAAGCTAGCCTGTCCGTTTGAGCAGTCAATGGTCTTGCTTTTAGACAAGACATGTTGCCACGCATGAGCATACTCCACTGCCATCCAGGCGTCTATAGCCCCGGTGGAGATTAACCCCATAATCCAGGATTTGGCTCTACTTTTGATTTCTTGGACCTTGGGGATGACTACCCATCCTTGCAAGGGACATGTAGTACGATCCTTCCAATCCAATATTAATAAAGAAATGAAAAATATTTGCTTTGGAATTTCAAGTTCTTGAATGGGCAAAATAGAAGCTTTGGGGAATCGGATTCTCAACCTAAGCGAGATGAGAATTAGACCCTATCCTTACTACTCCATGAAGGTCAAATCAGAGCTTTGGGGAATTGGATCCTCAACCTAAGTTCGATGAGGATTTAACCCTATCCTTACTACTCTGATTTTAGGCTTTAAGCATTATGGGAGTGGTAAAAACCACTGTTTTAAGGATTATGTTGCATGATAGGACAGACACGAAATACTCCTTTCGCCTCACCTTTTCTTCCAAGTATGGTTTTGACCATTTTGCTCAAGATCCTCTTTAATATGTGTAGAACGTGCTTGGTTCAAGATAGTTCGGGCATCAGTTCCCAACCTTAGGATCCTTTTAATATATGTTATGTAATAACCCTAAGAGGATTCGACACCTTTTCAATGATTGTATATGAAATGAAGATGCAACTGAGATGAAATGTATATGCAATGTGGAATGTAACATGAGATATGAATGCATTGCTCCTTTTGAAATGCGGATGGAGTATACCACCTACTTTGCCATAATTTATAAAACTGACAACTTCATGCATCACAAGTTCCAAACGATATTCTTTAATGTGTTTGCGATACTCGTGGAGCTTTCTGCAATACAATTCCGATGTTTCATATTCTCCTAGTCTTAGTCAACATTCATAAGGACATAAGCTGACAAACCAAAAGTGTCCAAAGAACTCACACACCACTTTAAAACCAAAACTGAAATCAAATCCAAAAATGAAACTTGAAAACACAAACCAAAACCAAAAACCAAAATCTATATACAAATGTACAATATGGTACAAGACGATGCACAGTTTGAATTATCATTTTCCCGGATCCCAAACCTGATTAGAATTCTTTAAAAGACATATGACGTGATACACATGCCAAATGTGGAAGGAATCAAACAAGAACAAGACTAGACCAAACCATGCAACCAACTTCAACTTTCCTCTCTCACCCCACCAATTAGATTTAGTTCCATTAGTATTCTTATAGGTGAGATTCAAATTACCAAATTGATTAGACAATGGTTGATTTTCAATTCTTTCTTGTCTATTCTTTAAGGTGTAAATTTCATAATTCCATTCATGATTTAGAACTAGGCTTTCTTTATTCAAAATGAAATTTTGTAAGCAAGAGCCTATTTCTAAAAATTTCAAAGCTAATTCATTTTCCATGTTCTTAGGCCAATCAAAATTGTGCAACAATTTACAAGCATCTAGGATATTTACTAAATGGGGATCATTAGAAGTTTTTATCCTAGGTTCAATAATTAATTGTTGATGAATTTGATTTAGCAATTTAAGTGCATCAAGCTCCTTTTCATTCATTAAAGTAATGTTATCAAAGGTGTGGTTAGAAATTAATTCTTGTTCTTCATTCACCTTCAATGGCATTTCATCATAAACATCATTCAAATTCAAAACATGGTCGTTCAACTCTTCACCTATAGCTTGGGTGTTTGAACACAAAAGGTTAGATTCTACCTTTTGCACATTTTCACTTACCAACACTTGGTGAGAAATCACAATTTCTTCATTTATTACTTGTTCATCAAACATACCAAAATTGGGCACCCAATTGAAAACATGCCCATCCTTTTCAACCCTCAAATATTTTTGGTCAAAGTGTATGTCAAGTAACTCATCTTCATGATCAATCACTTTCGTTGCTTCTAATAGATCAATCTCTTTGTCATTTAATTCCAATTCTTTGTTCACTATCCATGGTATTTCTTCATTTGAATCCCCAAAATAATCATGCAAACTTGTATCCGAATCTTCAATGAGTTTATATTCAACATGATCGAATTTTGTAACCTTCTCAAATCTTGTGAATATGAGATCTTCGTATGAAGTAGAAGTTTCAACATCCTGCATATAAATTGGAATAGAGGCTTCATTAATAGGGGTGTGAGGAAATAACATATCTTCATATCTTCCCCAACCATTGTAAAAATTATCTTCCAAATTTGTGGGATGAAACTCCATGGTATTTGTGACATGATCTTTTGATTCATTTGTCAATTCTTTTTCTTCTTTGTCCTTGGTAATAGGATCATTATAATCTTCCAATATTTGATGAGATTTGAAACCCTCTTCCAAAACATCCTCAAATTGTACAGGAGTTGTAATATCTTCCTTTGAGTAGGCGATTATGTTGTCTTGTATATCAATTGGCACACAAGTTTTATTAGCAGTTTTGGAGTGAGTGTAGTCTTCCCACTTCTTCCAAGCATCATAATAATCATCTTCCAAAGTCAAGTGGTGACGTTCAACTACTTCTTCAACATCTTCCAATTCATCAATGTGCTTCTCATCAAATTCACCTTCACCTTCCTTAGATGGTTCAATTATTTCCAAAAGTGGGTCATTTTTTGCATTCAAATTTGTAAGGCTATCATAGTTCAACTTGGTAACCCATGATTTCGCTTCATCACAATTTGGAGGGTGAAGAATTTCTTGATCGTTAATTTCAAACATCTCATCAATAGTATCTTCCAAGAACAAGTGGTGAAACTCTATCATATCTTCAAATTCATTTATTGGTTTTCTTCCAATTTCACTTTCAACCACTTCATCCAATTCTATGGTAGGTTCCGTCCTATCCCATATTTCAAACATTGTTGAATTTAGAACCCCTTCATCTAAATAATCGTGTATCTCTATGAATGAGTTCATTTCTGCATAATCCTCATTGGTGGATGTTGGCTTAGCAATTTGCACCTCCTCTTGGACTACATCTAAGGTGGTTGTAACATTTAGACCTTCAAATTCATCCCCTTGATCATTTACCTTAGGTATCATTGGAGTGGAGGGTGCTACCTTTGATGGTTGGTGTAGGTTGGCATCACTAACTCCAAAAGAACAATCTCTCATGTGAACATGTTGTGCCTTTTCTTCTTCCAAAACTTGTTCTACCTTTTCAAAGATCTCATAGATTGTCTCTAGAGACAGGTCATCCAAGTTTTCCTTAATGAGTGTAGCAAGTGTGGGGGGTATGGCTCTCAGGTATACTTCAATAGCTTCTTCTTCCGATGTACCCAAACTTTCCCACATTTGAGAGTACAATTCATGAAACCTCACACTGAATTGACTCATGGACTCATTAGGCTCTTTACACATAGAGGTGAATTGATTTTGCAACCTATCCAAGTCAACTTGATTACCAAAGTGATAAAGATAGGCTGCTTCTAATTGGCTCCAAGAAGTCTTAACCTCCATGGGTAAATGGCAATACCACGAGAATGATCTATCACCCACAATGTATGGGAAGAACCTACAAGCAATAGGCTCATAAAATACTTGAAATTGACATAATGTGAACTTATAGATATGTAGATTTTGTAGGTATCCTGATGCCACTTCTTGATTAAAAAGTCGTAGAAACTCCAATAACATTTGATGAATTTGATAAGGTGTTCCAAAGGTAGGATGACATTCATAATACTTTCCTAATGCAGATACCATCGTTTCTCTTAGGGACATCATTTCTTCTCTTAGGGATACAATTTGCTCCTCGGATGTTGCCATTAGTGAAACTCAAAGAATAACTTCAAAACCAATTTGTTAGTCATGAATAAAAGAAGGAACCATGACAAAGCAAAATTCTAAAAATGTAAATTAGTTTCTGATTCACCAGATCGCATATGCGCAAGTGAAGAGCATACTCCTAGTGTTGTAGGCTTTCAGATTCACAAGATCGCATTACACGCAAGTGAAGAGCATAATACCGACAACAAATACATTTTAGACAAAATAATTCCTTACAAATAAGCATGAAATGACTCGCAAATATCAAACATGTAATGTATGAATAATCATGTTAGCATCAACCAAGAGATGTATCCATTAAAATCAAATGAAAGTAATTGCATGGAGACAACCTCGTTAGGCAAGACCAATTTTTTTTTAAAATCAAATCAAAACACATTATTCCTGTATGAACAATCAAAAGCGTTAGAACAATGCATAGCGATTCATGTCCTCCTTTTAACACTACAAGGTTGTATTGTTAAAAGAGGGCTAAAGATAATAATCAATAGGGCATGAAATATTCAAAATTTAAATCCCTATAGCATTTAAATCACACTGAAATAAAACAATTCAGGCCCTCCTTCTAGCGCCAATCTGTTGAGTGGTATTTTCACCCAGTTGTGAAAGTACACTCTCCTTTAGGATTTGGGTTCCAAATCCCCTCTTGCAAAGAAGTTAAACAAACAACTTCTCCAAGGTCTCCGTTGTATTAGCATTTGCATATGTGTATTAGTAATCTCAAATAAAGATATTCAATTTAAATGCTTGGAACACCTTAGTGATTGCAAGTAACTGTAAACAAGGGGCAATGTTGGTTTATTTCATCATGAAACTTTAGTGATTGTTCATTGTTTTTTTGGATTTTGAAATTTTTTAAATGTTTATTTTAATGCCTGAAAATAAATTAAAATTTTTGGAAAAAATAAAATGCAAAAAATGAAAATGAAATGCAGAAAACTGAAAATAAAATGCATTCAGTATGATGCTATCCTATTTCGACAAAACCGAAGATGTGAGGTCTCCATGCATGCAACCTAACCTATTGGACTTGCAAAACAAGCACAATCCCCATAGACTAAGTGTTGGTTCCTAGGGTATGAAATAAAATTCAGATTTCAAATATTCACCTAATGTAACCCAAAAAACATGGCATTAACATTATCTATAAATTCGAAATCTGAAAATGAAAGAATAAACATTAAATCCATAGCATGCAAAGAGAATCTCCTTCTTTCTTGCCCACAAGATGCAAATTTCTGAAAACTTCTGCATTAAAAATATGTCATTTTACAATAGCAAAATTTTTGGTTTTCCCAAACCAGTCTATGGAAGAAAAACAACTCAAACAGGTCCAGAATGGCCTTCTCGCCTTCAACTCTGCAACTCTACTTGCAGCGGTTTCCAACCCCTCTGGCCTCTTTGAATGGCGTATTTAAACTTTTAAAAAATTGTTTCTCCTTCCATGATGGTTGTTTCGTTTTCGATGGTTGTTCGTTTCACCTTCCCATCGTTTTCACCTTCCCTTGTATGCGTGTGCTTTGGTTTCCATTTTGTGGCCCTTCGTTTCATTTTCTCCACATGGGCTTGCGTCCGTTTCCTTCCGTGTGTAACGACCATCTTAAATGATTTCAAATCATTAAAGATTCCTTATGTAACGCTTTGTCTTATTCATTAGATTTTGTCCTTATGTCCACGTCACTATGCAGGTCTATTACCTTGGCAAAAATGGAACATGTCATGATATCGTGACACTTTTGCCTCCTTGCTCTCTTTTGTTGCTTGTAGCCACGAAAATGTAACATGTCACGATATCGTGACACTTTTTCTTGTTTGACCATGAAATGCAACATGTCGCGATATCGCGACACTTTTTCTTTTGGGCGAAAATGCAACATGTCGCGATATCGTGACACTTTTTCTCTTTTGGGTGAAAATGCAACATGTCGCGATATCGCGACACTTTTCTCTTTTGGCCGTGACAATGCAACATGTCGCGATATCGCGACACTTTTTCTTTTGGCCGCGAAATGCAACATGTCGTGATATCGCGACACTTTTTCTTTTTGGCCGTGAAAATGCAACATGTCGCGATATCGCGACACTTTTCTCTTTTGGCCGTGAAAATGCAACATGTCGCGATATCGCGACACTTTTTGGTCAGAAAATGCAACATGTCGCGATATCGCGACACTTTTTCTCTTTTGCCGCGACAGTGCAACATGTCGCGATATCGCGACACTTTTTCTCTTTTGGCCGCGATGGTGCAACATGTCGCGATATCGCGACACCTTTTCTCCTTTGGCCACGAAAATGCAACATGTCGCGATATCGCGACACTTTTTCTCTTTTGGCCGCGAAACTGCAACATGTCGCGATATCGCGACACTTTTTCTCTTTTGGCCGCGACGATGCAACATGTCGCGATATCGCGACACTTTTTCTCTTTGGCCGCGACAATGCAACATGTCGCGATATCGCGACACTTTTTCTCTTTTGGTCACGATGCAACATGTCATGATATCGTGACACTTTTTCTTTGATCTTTAGCCTATGGGCCACTTCGGTCTTCTTGGAACACATGCAAAAAAGGTGGGTCCCCAATTTTGGGGTACGTTGTGGAGCAGCCACAACAAGTACGTTGCAGCTTCGTCAGTTGGCCAAAGTCCAACTAGTATTCTTTACTAAGTTTGAGTGAACCTAACATTGAAGTCGGTGATCTCTTCTTGTTGATGTCTCTGGGTCATTGTGAACTAATGCAGGAGAGAGGTCGGATCGGTGGACTCATTGAATCTTCGCATCAACTATCTGGCTAATTGGTCCCATATCGTAATTGTATCGGGTGGTAAAGATCTATACCAGTAGAGGAGATTTCCTCTAAGCGATAGAACCATAACCTTTACCATAACCTACTCTTCTGTGATGTCATGGATAGCCACCAGAGAAACTATTTCCTAGATGTGCTCTAGAGCAGTCTTCCTAGTTCCATCAAACATTGGGATCTTCTTTATAGGAGCAGGCAAAACTTGCCATTATCTCGCTATATTTAGTGGTCACGAAGAATTCCATGCTGGGAATAATATGGGAAGTGGTTGCTGCTACATTTGTTGTTGTTGTTGTTGTTGTTGTGCCATATTTACTCTTGGATTTTGAGAAACAGGAATTCTTGAAGCTCCTCCTTGATTGCTAACAGGACGACCAACATGAATGGAGTTACAAGTATGCTTTAGAGATTTGGGAGGATTAGGGGGAAAGCTAGCCACTATGCTATCAGAATTTATGCCTTTTTCATCAATAGTTGCCTCTTGCGAGGATGTTCCTTGTAACAGAGATTCAAGGGTAACTAACCTAGATCATTCCCCAAAGGCTTCAATATCAATCTCAAAGAACTCAGTTTCTTCTCCTCTATTCCTAACTCTCCATATTTTTTGTATGAAGGCACAGACTTCAGTATCGTTCTTTATGACTTAAATATTCTCGGGTAAGACAGAGTCGCTAGATGCTAAGAGTATTTTGGTAGTGAGAGCATCGGTTCTCACTACTACTCACAAGGTGAGACTGATCGGGTCCCACCGGGCATGCCAAAACTTTTGGTCATCAAATCTTCCTAGGAAAGGATTTGGGTAAGTGTATGTGCCCTAGACCTAGACCAACATTGAAAGGCCGAAGGGAAGAGATGCCCCTCATGCCAATCTCCGTAGAAAGGTCGGATTCTGTTCTAAACTACTTTGGTGTTTTAAGATAAGGGTGCAGGAAAGAAATAAAAGATTAATGGAAGATATTTCAGTACTTTAATGGTGGGAAAGAACCAAAAGCATGATTTCTAGCCAATAGCTTGAAACAGCAACAAAAAACACCAAGGATATAACAAAATGAACACAATATTGACTTTCCTATGTATCCTCTGGATGAGTTCCAGGATTCCCCTTCCCCTTTCGCCGAAATTTAGAGTTCAGAGTAATGAAGATTAGGAAAAGTGAATATAACAAAAACACTATCCACAGGTAGCATAAAAGAAATCCTCTACAGCGTTTTTCTCCCCTATGTATCCTTCGAGAAAATTTCAGGGTTCAGTCCCCAATCGCATACCTAAATCCAGGATTCAAAATTACAGTATACAAATGAAGAAATATGAAAGAAATAAATGCAAAAGGCATCATATAAGAGAGAAATAGAGTCCATAAATCTTTAGTATTAATCACAAAAATGCATGTTACAGCAGCTTTCTAGCAGAAAGTTCCCCCATTTTTACATTACAATGCCTGGGTTTTTATAGAGGACCCGACTCTCTGATCCATAAATGCACAAAATGGAAGAGTACACCCTCAAAGCTTGAAAAGTTGGCACTTCACAGCCCTCATGATTGAGCTCTCAAATATGTTACCAAAATTGGTAACTGCGATCATTTTAACAGTGGAAACAAGCATTAATGAGCCTTCTAAGCATCCTTGGCTTCTGGGTGCAATGCTCGAGTGGCTGCCATGCTCGTCGGGCTCTTCTTCAGATACTGATACTTCATTTCCAATTGTTAAAAATGAGTAGTGAGCTTATTGAGCATGTAAAAGATACATTTGTGAGGCACTTGATCACCTCGAGAAAATACCCAGCTTGGAGCACGTGCCCTTGAAGTGCTTCGCTAGTTCTTTGTTCGCAACTTTGCATGGTAATGGACTTGTGTCGAAGCAGATTCTCCTTGATTTGCACTTCGCATGGTGGAGCTTTGCAAAACAGCTTCAGGGATTATGAGGGCCAAAGTAGATATCCTACGCAAGATGGGCTCTTCATTACTGCTTTGTTGGAAGATCTGCCAAAACCACTTCGCCAATGAACTGTTAAAATGCTTCGCCGCAATCTTCCTTCAAAATTGTGGTTCGGGAGGATTTTGGCCGAAGTGCATTCTTACATTCAAAAATGCTTCAACTACATCCACTTTGGTAGAAAGTACTTCGCACGAAGGTTTGTCGAAGCAGATGCTTCGCAATTAATTTTAGCAAAGTATAAATGGTTCGTTGGCTGGGAGGCCCGAAGTGGGTGCTTCGGCGGTTTTTCGGCGAAGTGTTTTCAATGTTGTGCTCCTTCAAATCCTGCTTTGCAAGTTTCTTGCCCGAAGTAGCCTTTTGAAGTGCTTCGGGCCTGAAGTAGTTTTCATTCTTCTTCCTTTGCATTTTTCTTCGACAACACCCCTTCGCAAAACTTTCACTCGAAGTAACTGTTTGAGGGACTTCAGGCCTGAAGTAGTTTTCTTGCCTTAGCCAATTTGGATCGTGATTTTCCTTCGATGAAGCTGTTATTTTGAAATGCCACTTTGCAAAACTTTTTCTTGAAGTAGCTACTGGAAATGCTTTGGGTGCGAAGATCTTTTTTACGCCTTCTTTGTATTCCTTCTTCGGCAACGCCGCTTCACAAGGTTTTATCCTGAAGTAGTTGTTTGAGGGACTTCGGGCTCGAAGTAGTTTTATCCTTAGCGATTTATTTTTTCGAAGCTATCTTTCTTAGCTTTTTCGGAAGCGAAGCTCTTTCTTCTTCATTTTATGTACAAGGGGATGGCAGGGAAATCCAAAATTGCTGCAATGCTTGAAAATGTTGTTTCTAAAAAAACAAGGGAACAAATTCATGAAATTAAAAGAAATACTTCACAAAAAAAATTCAATTTTTCTACACCTTTGTGCAATGTGACAAAATTGTCAATAGTAACTTGAAAGTAACATTTACATTCCACCATGGAATCTATAATACAACCATAATTGTTTATGTTCCACCATCGAATCTATTTTGTGGTGGAACATAAATACCTATAGTGGTCATGATCGATGTTAGAATTTCAGTTGCACCACCATGTCTGTAGTGGTTGTGTTGATTCCAGATGTACCACATTTATAAATGAGGACCATGAAAAGTCTATTCATGTTGAGTACATGTCAATAATAATGCCACTCATGTCTCACATTCATGTAAGTATATTCATGTCGACTATGAGTCAATAATAATGTCATTCATATCTCACATGCATGCAAGGATTATATTCTCTGATATTATAAAATATACATTGGAAAATCAATTCTCATTTACAAGTGAATAGGTAACATAAATTTCAAAGAATAACATTTGTATTCTCAACAACATGCACATATTTTCCAACTTATAATTGTCCATGAATATTGATGAGCACCAGAAATGCTCATATTTTGTACACATTTTCTTGATCATTATGCGGTTGTATAATAAGGATTGCGTACTTTTATAAATGATTATATAGATATTTGATGAAATTATGCGTGTTATCTAATTTGTGTGTTTTCAGTGTGTTTTGTGGAATTGCAGTTGGTTTAGTTAGATTTGGATCAGTCGAGGTCTTTTGATGGACCTGGCACTTTGTTTCTTTGGGGGTCAATGCGAGAGAACATAGGCGCCTTCCTCTTCCAGGAAGGCACCAAGAGAAAGTAGGCGCCTTCCTCTTCCAGGAAGGCGCCAAGAGAACGTAGGCGCCTTCCTCTTCCAGGAAGGCACCAAGGAAAGAGAAGCGCCTTCCTCCTCCAGGAAGGCACCAAAAGGAAGGAAGCGCCTTCCTCTCATAAGGAAGGCATCGAGGAAGGCACCGAAGGGAAGGTGCCATGATAGGCAAAGTGCCTTCCTCCCATAAGGAAGGTGCCACTAGAAGACGCGCCTTCCTCATAGAAGGCGAGCGCCTTCCTCCCATAAGGAAGGCGCCAATAGAAGGTAAGCGCCTTCCTCTTCCAGGAAGGCGCCACGGCAATAAGATACCTTCCGTATAGGGAAGGCGCCTGATATACTTAGGCACCTTCCTCATAAGGAAGGCACCTCTGTTCTTCGCCCGTTGACCAGATTTACATGATGTGGATAGCAGTGGCTGGTGCAGTTCCAACTCTACGTCATGTAGAGCTAAATTGGAGATCGCACCAACGTATGAAAATGTCTTACCAATGCCAGGTGAAGCATGAACCAATCAGTGAACACGCCACCGTTAGAACCAAATGCCAGTTTTAAGGAGACATCGATTGCATTCACTAGACTATCTTAATTTAGTCTGGGATGAATCGACTGTTGTAACCTCTTTGTAATAGAAGTTCTATGGGTGTGTTATATAAACACGTGCAGACCGTTCTAGGAGATATAGATTGATATAGATTCATATAGAGATACAGAGATAGATAAATATTGTAACACTTTGATAAATATATTATAGTTCTAAGAGTTCTAAGCACGTGTTCAGCTGGGAGGAAGCTGTTGGAGCCTGGGCCCACTCCAAGCCAGTATTTCTTCCCCACTTTTCTCCTACTTTCTAGAATAGTCTATTGCTTTTGAAAGGTCGTTTACCTCATTACTATTCCCAGTATTTGTAGTAGATTCATTTTTAGGAATGTGTGAATGTTTCATTTCTATAGATTTAATTATTTTCTTCTTACGTAAATTATTGAGGAGTGCATGAATGATTGACAACCATTTTGAAAATACCCCCAATAGTAGGATTAGCGGATTCATCTCAAGTGGTATTGTAAGAAATCTTATTCAGACCCTTCGCAAGTTTACGAAGCTCCCTGGGTTGATAATTAAATGCACGGGCATGTGACAAAAGTAGGAAAAAGTTAACCTTGTTTGGCCCGCAACATTTTGGCACCGTTGTTAGGGAAGCGTCTCAAGTAGATTATTTACAATACCCTAAAACCTTCCATCTGACCTTGTATGAGTTCTTCGAGAAGAAGAGGACCGGACGGTCGGTTTGTAAGAACCAATCCATCAGAACCAGAGTCAGC
Organism: Wollemia nobilis; assembly: GCA_028583015.1. Lineage (NCBI taxonomy): Eukaryota > Viridiplantae > Streptophyta > Pinopsida > Araucariales > Araucariaceae > Wollemia > Wollemia nobilis. The sequence goes on along the minus strand of JAQPPZ010000393.1, from coordinate 1,199,815 downwards.
CGAGCATTCTAAATTTGAATTAGACTCGCCCGAACCCACCAACAATCCATTGGAGTGAGGAACCACACTTTGTGCAAAGTGCCTCCTCATCCCATCAATGTGGGGAAGAATGAATCATCATAAATCCCCTGTTTAATAGGACTCCCTTAGAAGAAGCCCTATTGTGGAAGGCTGTAGAAGATCGGACGATCTCACCAGACAACCTTAGAGCTTTGACTCAGAAAGTCTTAAATGACCGTAAGGCCATAAGCACTGCATTAGAAACCACATTTCCTAAAAAAATGGTTGATAATGATGAGGTCTCATCTGGCTTTAGTTTCTCGATAGAGGAAGGAGTAGGAGATGCTAAAATGAAAAACATATCCCCTGCTCACCTTTCGTCCTTCAGAGGATACCCGACTGAGGACCCTGACCTATTTTTATTTAAGTTTGATGTCTTATGCAGGTCTGTGGACTACAAATCCGATACGCATAAGCTGAAAACTCTTTCCTTCTACATTAGACGATGCAGCTCTACGGTGGTTCATCGGTCTGGGAGACAAACACATTGCCACTTGGGACCAGATGAAGAGGCTCTTTTTAGAACAATACCAAGATTTTGGGAGAGCAAGAGACTCCAGGGAGGAGGTCCTGAGCATGACACAGAAAGAAGATGAGTCTCTCGAGGAGTACTGGGAGAGATTCAACTTTAATCTTCAATGATCTCCTCACGCGAGACTATCTGATAAGTCCCTCAAAAGCATCTTCTTAAGAGGACTTACCAATGAATCACTGGAGGCTCTTAACATGATCTCCGGAGGTGATGTCTACCAGCATGCTATGGAAGACATCCAGAAATTATGCCGGAACTACTCAAGAAGGTGAGGCAAGGCCACCTCTAGAACCATGAAAGCAACTGCTTCAGTCACAAAGATAGAAATAGGTAACATGCTGGAGGATTTAAAGAGTGAAATGCTCTCATCTCTAGCATTGCAGATGGATACGTTGTTGTTAGAGAAAAAGAAGCAAGAGAATGACGCAACATTAGCTTATTTCTATCCAAAATGTAGAGGGAGGCATGCAAAGAATGCATGCCCAGAGAACAAAGTCAGAGTATGCATAGTTTGTAGGCTGAATCATAAAACTCGATTGTGCCCATGACTGCCTAGTAATCAGGAGGAGGCTGAAAGCATGGATGCCTATTTCATAGGCAATAGGAAGAGTTGGCCATAGCCCCCTATGGGGAATATGCCAATCGAAATGCCGCCATATGGGGGAGGGCCATACATGCACCAAGGACCACCTCAACCACCTAACATGGGGTGGTGGGGGCCATCACCCTGGTCTAACGCACCCCTAACAACATTCCCGAACCAGCAGCCATGGATGCCATATCCATATCCTAGGCAGCAGTGGAGAGGCCATACTACATGGAATCAGGCTCCATAGAATGTAGCACCTGCTCACCCCCAATAGAATTTATCAGCATTGCCAGTAGTGAGACCTACGTAGCTACCCGCACAACCGATGACAAATCCGAACAACAGAGTGAACCAGCCAGCATACAACGTGGAGGGTGAGATGTATCCTATGTACAATATTCAGCTTAGGTCAGGTAGGCAGCTAGGAGTAGGAACACCTCCACTGGTAGAAGAGGAGGAAGAGGTAGAAGAAACACCTTTGGTAGAAGAGGAAGAAACACTTGAGAGAGCGAAGGCTCCATTTCCTAGCCGGCTACAAGAACAGAGAAAAGTAACACAGCCAGAATTCGACATCTTGTCAAGCTTGAAGAACCTCACAGTGACAATTCCATTATTTCAAGCAATCCGAGATGTTCCCATATATACCAAGGCAATCAGAGAGATGTGTCTGAGGAAGCCGGGATGAAAAGCAACCCAGACTATCAACGTCATGGGTAAACTAGTGGATTTGATGATGGGCAGAACATGCCATCCGAAGTATGCAGACCCAGGCAGCCCGATGCTGACTATAAAAATTGAGGGACATTCCCTGTCCAATACGTTGGTCGATCTCGGAGCAGCCATCAATGTAATGCCTCAGGAGACCATGCAGAGGCTACAGCTCATGAACTTGAAACCCACCATGACAGTGCTACAGCTAGCCGATCGATCGACCGTATCATCGAAAGGGATGTTGGAAGACGTGATAGTAATGGTCAGTGCATGGGAATACCCAGTCAACTTTTTAGTTTTGCAATCCAAAACTAGGTTGGGCGGTTACCCGCTCATCTTGGGGAGGCCATGGCTGGCAATAGCTGATGCTTACATCAGCTACCGGGATGGGTTGATGACCATCTCCGATGGGCAAAATGTTAAAAGGCTGACCATTTCACCTCCAGCACAGTCTATCGACTCAGTAGTAGAACCCATGATCACCGAGCATGGAAATACGAAGCTGTCCATAATCCAACCGATGATGACATTGGAGGAGTTGATAGAAGAGGATGAAGATGGTGCTATTGTGGAGTTTCTCCATGGAGAACCCTCCATCTCCGCACCTGGATCACCATTGATTGGCGCCCAGGATCACCACGTCCGGCAGATACACGTTGAGCTAGGAAGAACATTAAATGTCAGTAGTAGGTTGACGCCCACACAACTGACAAAATTAGAAGAGCTCCTGGTAAGGCACCAACAAGCGTTTGCATGGGATTACTCAGATATGCAGGGCATCAGCCCAGAGATCTGTACCCATCGGATTTACCTAGATGATCAGGCAACTCCAAGCCGATAGCCACAGTGAAGAATGAATCCGACAATGAAAGACATTGTCAAGGAAGAACTGCACAAACTCTTGGCTTTCGGATTCATATATCCAATTTTTGATAGCGAGTGGGTATCACCATTAGTGGTGGTCCCTAAAAAGAATGGGAAGTGGCGAATCTATGTGGACTACAGAGCATTGAACAAAGCAACCAAGAAAGACCACTTCCCGCTCCCGTTCATTGATCAGGTCTTGGACACACTCTCGGGGAGGAAGTACTTCTCCTTTCTGGATGGATTCAGTGGATACAACTAGATCCAGATAGGAGAAGAAGATCGAGGATAAGACAACGTTCACCTGCCCATGGGGAACGTTTGCCTATAGGGTATTGCCTTTCGGACTGTGCAACGCACCTGCCACCTTTCAAAGGGCGGTGCTTAGCATATTCTCAGACATGATGGGAGATGGGGTCGAGGTATACATGGATGACTTCACCGTCTATGGAGAAACCTTCGAGGAGGCAATGACGAATTTGGAAAGAGTGCTCGATAGAAGCAAGGAAAATAATTTGTCCCTAAGTAATGAAAAATGTTTTATGATGATGCAAGAAGGCATCGTACTGGGACACCACCTCTCTGTAGAAGGAATAAAAGTTGATAAAAGGAATATTGAGGTCATCAGAGACCTACCCAGCCCTAGAACGTAGAAGGAGGTAAGAAGTTTTCTTGGATCAGTCGGATACTATCGATGATTTATTGCCAAATTTAGCAAAATTGCCAAACCACTGCACACTCTATTATCTAAGGATGTGGAGTTCAATTGGATGGAAGACTATGAAGAAGCATTCCAATTGCTTAAGGAGAAACTGATATCTGCACCAGTTTTAAGAGGACCAAATTGGGCCATACCATTCCATATTTACTGTGATGCATCCAACGGTGCGATTGGAGCAGTCCTCGGACAAAAATATGGCAAAGAATTTTATGCCATTTATTATGTCAGTAAAAACTTGGCAGGAGCAGAGCTCAACTACACAGTGATAGAGAAGGAATTCCTAGCAGTTGTCCATGCTATAAACAAATTCTGCCACTATATCATCGGATATAAGGTTTTTGTCCATACGGACCACGTGGCTATCAGATACCTAATGAGCAAGCCGGCCATTGGCGAAAGAATTATCAGATGGTTGTTGCTACTACAGGAATTCGACATCACCATAGTCGACAAACCAGGCAAGGATAACGTCGTGGCAGATTTTCTATCCAGATTGATACCAACAGACCATCAAGCAGTGGAAGACCAATTTTTGGATGAACATTTGTTCACTATTAGTGAGCAAACCCCATGGTATGCAGATATAGCCAATTACTTGGCCATCGGAAGGACCTCACCTACTCTCTCTTATCGAGAAAAGTAGGCGGTCATAGAGAAAAGTGCATCATTCCTATGGATGGATGGTCTCCTATTTAAAATAGGACGTGACCAAATTATAAGAAGATGCGTAGCAGAACAGGAGTTCTCAGAAGTACTCAAAGCATGTCACGACGAGCCATGCGGAGGACACTTTGCAGGGAAATGAACTGCCTACAAAATCCTACAGGCTGGGTACTTTTGGCCCACTCTGTTTAAGGATGCGGTTGCGTATGCCAACAAGTGTGATGAATGCCAAAGGATGGGTAGACCAACCCATCGAGACGAAATGCCCCTCCAGCCTCAGGTACACCTGGAACCTTTCGATAAGTGGGGCATGGACTTCGTGGGACCGTTTAATCCACCTTCGATGGGGAGGAGGTTTATTTTGGTCTGTACGGATTACGTTACCAAATGGGTTGAAGTACAGGCATTGAGGGATTCAAAGGAAAGAACGGTCATCGATTTCTTATTTGCCCATATTTTTACATGATTTGGGGTCCCTCGGGAGATAACAATAGACCAAGGGCCTCAATTTACCTCCAAGTTGATCGAGGAACTGATGGAGCAATACAGAGTTTGGCACAATAAAACTATGCCCTACCATCCATAGGCAAACGGGCAAGTGGAAGTGACAAACAGAGAAATAGAGAACATCCTGATGAAGACCATGCAGCAACACAGGAAATATTGGGCTACACGGTTGTCGGAGGCAATCTGGGCATATAACACCACGTGGAAATCCACCACAGGATTTACACCTTTCCAACTGGTCTATGGGAAAAATGCGATGATGCCCATCGAATTTGAAATCAAGACACTGAGAACGGCTTCAGAATTGAACTTGAGCTTGGATGAAGCTCAAAAACAAAGGATTCGACAGCTAGATCAGCTGGACGAAATCCAATTAGATGCTTTGCAGAGGACAAAAATTATACAGAAGCAAAGAAAGCGGTGGCATGATAGCCACATTAAGCTGAAGCAGTTCCAAGAAGGGGAATGGGTACTATTGTACGATTCTCGATTCCAGGAGAGGAAGGGAAAATTAATGCAGAGATGGATGGGGTCGTATGAGGTGGTGGAGCTCATCAAAAATGGGGCGGTGCACGTTAAGACAATTGACGGCAGCGACACCATGTTCACAGTCAATGGCCACCGACTACGCCCCTATAATACGTCCAAAATGTTACAGGTAGAATCCAGAATAGGCGTGGGGGAGACCCCATCTTGCTAGATCTGGACCGAACTCTCATAGGTGAAATGGTGGGCATGGAAGTGCTCACCCAAAATTAGTTAATATAGTTTTTATATATAGTGTGTTTTTGCAGGGACGACGCCCGCATGCAAGCTACAGGCATCCTAAACCAGGGCCTAACAGGCATGGAATGCATCTAACTGCCTTTATTTTCCTTTTTTTTGGTTGCTTTTTGTAGGTGGAGGACCTGAAAGCACGAGGAATAGGTATCTAGGAAACCAGGCCCTGATTCGGCTCAGATTTCGACACCGGCTCGTAGGTAGAAGCTGAGGCAGCATGAAGCAAGACTGGGAAGGCTTGATCACCCTTTTCCCAGTCAATCGCAACATGATTTCCGAGAAGAAGGCGCCTTCCACATCCAGAAGGTGCCCAGCTAGAATAAGGTGCCTTCCTTATAAAGAAGGCGCCCAGCCAGAAGAAGGCACCTTCCACATCCAAAAGGTGCCTTGCAGAATAAGGCACCTTCCTTATAAAGAAGGCGCCCAACCAGAAGAAGGTGCCTTCCACATCCAGAAGGCGCCCAGCCAGAATAAGGCGCCTTCCTTATAAAGAAGGCACCCAGCCAGAAGAAGGCACCTTCCACATCTAGAAGGCACCTAGCTAGAATAAGGCGCCTTCCTTATAAATAAGGTGCCCAACCCAGTTATAAAGTTAAATAAAAAAATATATATAGGCGCCTTCCGTGGCTGGAAGGCACCATAAAAAAAAAAAGCCAAGGCACCTTCCACATAGGAAGGCATCAAAGGTGCTTCCATATCGCACAGAGGTGCCTTCCACATTGAAAGGCGCACCCAATCAGGAGCACCTTCTATAGTAGGAAGGCACCATCATCAAGAAGGTACCTTCCACCATTGGACGACACATCCAATCAGAGGCACCTTCCATCATCGGAAGGCGCATCCATTCAGAAAGCATCGACAACATCGAGAAGGTGCCACATCAGCACCTTCCACATGGGGAAGGTACCAAAGAATGCCTTTCGCATACAGCCAACACTCACGCCTCTCGGACACCTCGAGCGGAATGAAGCATCACATGAATGAGCGGCACCAGATGACCATACCCCTCCCTCATGTCACAAATCGATGAATCAGCGGCCTTCATGATGCCTGAAACATCGAATCAGGTACGCGCATGTTAATTCAAATTTTTATATAATTATTTATAAAATATGCAGTACCAAAAAAGATACCATCGTCATAAAGATCATATCCCCCCATAGCCGAAACCGCGTGCCAATGATATGGTGCCTTCCATAACTGCTAGGGTTAGGCACCTTCCCTATAAGAAGGCACCTTCCTGAGGAAGGAAGGACAGAAAAAAATAGTAGTAGTAAGGGAAGGCGCCATGGGAGGAAGGTCTAAGAATCACGCAGTGAAGAAGAATGAACCAGGTGATACGGATAGAATCAGAGGAGCGGTGAAAACATAGTTCGAGGCCGAGGGATGGCTCGAATACTGTACCCTGGTCAGTCAGGGCCAGGACATGGAGGCAGCCAAGGAGTTCGCTACCTCCTTGAGGGGCGATGTGGCCCAAGTACGAGGAGTAGAAATTCCAGTCACCCCCGAGTTCATCTCACAGGCGACTGGATTGCCCCTCATAGGGGAATGTGTATACAAAGGCGGACTGTTGAAGCCGTACGTCGAGGTGCTGCTACCAGGAGAGAATGTGCAGATAGACAAGGAGGGGTTACCCAAAAATAGCCTCCCCATGAATCTATGAAAGATATTCGAGCAGGTTGCTCGATTCTTCACATGCACCGAGAAATATACCCATCTGCACGCTAATCATGTGCAGTTTCTCAATCACCTGGTGCATGGAAGGAAGTTAAATGTGCCCTTCTACTTGGTGAATGCTCTGAAGGATGAAGCGGCTCGGTACCAGAAGGGGGCACCATCCACCTTAGCCCACCATGGGCTGATATCGACACTAGCCCACCATGCAGAAGCGTAGAGGCAGAACCCCGATGCAGAGGGAGATGGCGGCCAAGAAAGGCAACACGATACTATTGCCGAAGTAGGGCAAGATGAGGGATGCCCTATAGAGGAAATAGCGAGCATCGAGCAATTGGCATTGCCCTATTTCATAGAGGAAAGAGGGCAGTCACCAGTGCCCAAAAACATAGAGGAAGGAGGGCAGTCACCAGTACCCGAGAGCACGGAGGGAAGAGGGCATTCCCTAGTGCCCGAGCATGAGGAGGAAGGAGCACCGCTTGTTAGCAGTGAGGATGAGTTTCACCCGACAGAACCAGTCCCTAGGAGGAAATGTCTACGGTGACTCCTCTCGATAGAGGAAGAATAGAGTGACCCAAAAGTAGACGTTGCAGCCCAAACCCTCCGAGAATTGATGAACTGGAGCCCACAAGATGCAGGGACTTCTGGGAACAATGACCAGGTCGATGCGGCCTTGGAGGAGGTGCTCGAATGGCAAACCAATTGTTGGATGACCCAAAAAATTTTGGAGGACTGCCAGAACAAGCATGCAGGGGAGTTGAAGGAATGAGAGAGACGGATCGCCCAGCTCGAGCAGCTGGTCCAGCAGTTGCGGGAGGAAAACTAGCTACTTCAGGATAGGGGAATGGAAATAAGGGATGCGTACACTCAAACTGATTGGGTGAAAGAAGTCTCGATGAATTCTCCCACATCTATCGAATGAGTATTTTCTTCGAGGGAAATTTGATCGGACGCCCGATAGAGCAGCCCAGAGGTAGGGGAGAATTCCTCTATTTTTGGGAGTGAAGGGGAGAGAAGTCCCACAATACCCCCTATCATCATCCTAAGTGATACAGAGTAGGACGAGGGCCTCCAACAGTAGACAGGACCAGAGGATAAGGGAAAACTCCCCAGATCTGAAGAAGGAGAAGAGCCTGAGGGGTCGACACCGGACAGACAGGAGAACGAAGGATCACCCCCAAAAATAGCAGCACAGAATGAAGAGAACGCTCCAGAGCAGGCCCCTCAGAGCGAGGAGACACCTGGGGAGAAAGAGAAGACCCCTATTCGAGCCACCACATTTTCCGTAGAGGCCAGAGGAAAAAGGCCCAGGACGACTCGAAAGAAGGCGAAGGTGACCTTCGTCGAGCTAGAAGAGGACGAGTGGGATATGCAGCCATTCATCGAAAGGCAAAAATAGTTTGAACGGCTGCTCAAGGAGATGAAAGCAGCCAAAGAGGCCAGGAAGGCAGCCTCGAGGATGAGAGGAGACTCTGGCATCTGCGTTAATCCGATAGAGGACAGCCAGTTCTAGGATATTTACGGTTCATCCCGGGGATGACCCTCCATGATGAGGAGGTATTTGGAATGATGGGGGGTATATGGACCCCAATTGGAGGCCACGGCCATTACAAAGGAGAACGTAGGGCTTACTCCTAAAGCGGCCAGATTATACAAGGCCCAAGTAGTACCTTCCATGGGGGATAATTTAGATATCCCTCTGGCAGTGGTCAGACCTCCAGACGCTGACCTCTGGCAAGCTGTCGAAGCTGCATTCCAGTCAGTAGAGACGACGCTGGCTAGATCACCGCCAGTAGCAGCCAGAATGAGAAAGGGACAATCGACAGCCGCACCCTCAGTTCCATGTAGGAAAAGGTGAGCCACACCTTCAGATGCCAGCGTGTAGAAGAGACAGACTCGGGCCGCAGGGGCAGCCGAACCCTCCAAGAAATGGCAACGATGAAGGATCAACCGGGCTATCTATAGTTTTGATGCCACGAGGGCGTGGCATATGTTAGGCATGGGGGGATGATGAGCACCGAAAATGCTCATATTTTGTACACATTTTCTTGATCATTATGCGGTTGTATAATAAGGATTGCATACTTTTATAAATGATTATATAGATATTTGATGAAATTATGCGTGTTATCTAATTTGTGTGTTTTTAGTGTGTTTTGTGGAATTGCAGTTGGTTTAGTTAGATTTGGATCAGTCGAGGTCTTTTGATGGACCTGGCACTTTGTTTCTTTGGGGGTCAATGCAGAGAACATAGGCGCCTTCCTCTTCCAGGAAGGCACCAAGAGAAAGTAGGCGCCTTCCTCTTCCAGGAAGGCACCAAGAGAATGTAGGCGCCTTCCTCTTCCAGGAAGGTGCTAAGGAAAGAGAAGTGTCTTCCTCCTCTAGGAAGGCGCCAAAAGGAAGGAAGTGCCTTCCTCTCATAAGGAAGGCACCGACGGGAAGGCACCACGATAGGCAAAGCGCCTTCCTCCCATAAGGAAGGTGCCACTAGAAGACGTGCCTTCCTCATAGAAGGTGAGCGCCTTCCTCCCATAAGGAAGGCACCAACAGAAGGTAAGCGCCTTCCTCTTCCAGGAAGGCGCCATGGCAATAAGATACCTTCCGTATAGGGAAGGCACCCGATATACTTAGGCACCTTCCTCATAAGGAAGGCACCTCTGTTCTTCGCCCGTTGACCAGATTTACATGACGTGGACAGCAACGGCTGGTGCAGTTCCAACTCTACGTCATGTAGAGCTAAATTGGAGATCGCACCAACGTATGAAAACGTCTTACCAATGCCAGGCGAAGCACGAACCAATCAGCGAACACGCCATCGTTAGAACCAAATGCCAGTTTTAAGGAGACGTCGATTGCATTCACCAGACTGTCTTAATTTAGTCTGGGATGAATCGACTGTTGTAACCTCTTTGTAACAGAAGTTCTGTGGGTGTGTTATATAAACACGTGCAGACCATTCTAGGAGATATAGATTGATATAGATTCATATAGAGATACAGAGATAGATAAATATTGTAACACTTTGATAAATATATTACAGTTCTAAGAGTTCTAAGCGCGTGTTTAGCTGGGAGGAAGCTGCTGGAGCCTGGGCCCACTCCAAGCCAGTATTTCTTCCCCACTTTTCTCCTACTTTCTAGAATAGTCTATTGCTTTTGAAAGGTCGTTTACCTCATTACTATTCCCAGTATTTGCAGTAGATTCATTTTCAGGAATGTGTGAATGTTTCATTTCCGTAGATTTAATTATTTTCTTCTTACGTAAATTATTGAGGAGTGCATGAATGATTGACAACCATTTTGAAAACACCCCCCAATAGTAGGATTAGCGGATTCATCTCAAGTGGTATTGTAAGCAATCTTATTCAGACCCTTCGCAAGTTTACGAAGCTCCCTGGGTTGATAATTAAATGCACGGGCATGTGACAAAAGTAGGAAAAAGTTAACCTTGTTTGGCCCGCAACAAATATTATCTATTTTACATGCTCTTAAGTGAGTACTAGGTGTTTGAATACCCTATGCATGCAGATGCCATGGTGCAATGATTTTAGAGGGTTAAAAATCAACAAACAAGGGCAATATTTCTTGATACTCCTTCCTCAAATTTTATTTGCCCTTATGGTAATCTCACTATATTTGACATTTTACCTTCAAATGATTTTTTTTGGGAATATTTTTTCTATTTTCAATTTTGATTGTAGGATTAACCCCCTTTATCAAGTACCTTTGCAAATTTATTCTTGCCTTTCTTTGGCTTGCACTTAGTGTTCTAATTTTTCTTATTTTCTCTATTTCTATTTTTTTTCTTGAGCTTCTACTCCAATGTGTCAATAATTTTATAGGCCTCTCACAACATCTTGAATTCAAAGAGGTCCATGTCCTTTAAAATATACCATTACATCCCACTACGGTACTTGAGGATTCAATGCCTATCAATATCTTAAATAACTTGCTTTCCTTCAATGGAGTGGAAATCATTAGTATAATCTTGAGTAGATGGTATTTATCTTGACGCAATTGTTTCCATTGCATGTATTTATCATAAATTATGCAACAACAAGAAATATAACCATATTTTACTTTGTTTTCTATATTAATCTATTTTTTTATATTAGAAAAATCCTTCAAGAATGAATAAAATATTCAAACATGCTATAATGCAATATTTTAAGACTAATAATTTAGTTTTGATACATGCTTTTATTGGCATGCATGTACACCAAGTACATGGCCAAACCATGTCCATACTCTACATAATTTTATTATTCACTTCTATTTTTTTCAACTCTCCACCTTCATGATTTTCTTACCCTCTTGATTGAATATAGCATTTCAAGAACTAAGCATGGACATTGATTTAAGAAGAAATAAAATAGGAAGAAACAATATGTTTGGAAAGCACTTGTTGTAGGAGATGACTCCATAATGCTTGGAATGCTCCAAATGAACATGGTGGGAAGTATTTAGAAATGAAATTTTCTTCATTCTACCTCTTGATGTCAATGGTTCCAATACCAATCCAAGTCCTCAAATTCTAAAACTTTTTTTTGTTGAATGTATTTGTAAATTTGATATTCTAATCTAGAAAACTTAAAATCAATGAACTCACCTTGGACCAAATCATGAATGAAGTGATATCAAACATGAGCGATGAGTGTTGGATTTTCTTCATTTAAATGCAACACAGATTCATCATGAATATGAGGAACCAAGTCATCAACATGAGAGAAAATACCATTGTCTTTGTGTGTATCATATCCAACCCCTTAATTAAAAATCACATCCCTACTAACATGCATGATAGTAGTAATAGGATTATAGACACCCAATTTCAACACGCTAGTCATAACTTCTGAAAATTGGTTGTAAACACTCCAAAACTTCCTAAAATCAGTTATAAACTTTAGAAAATATCAAATTTATGATTCCCTATTACCTTTACCAAATTTAGCACTCTAACGAAATTTGTCAGTGGAAAATTTGGCAATTTGAGTGGTGAATTTGGTAAAACTACAAAACCAACCTTTTTAGACAAAACAAGTTTTTACCAAATTTGCCACCCCTGTGGTAAATTTGGTAACTTTTTTACATTTTAGATTAACCAAAATTAGATATAATTCTTTACCAAATTCACCACTCAGAATAAAATTCACCATATTTGTGGTGAATTTGGTAAACAATGATGAATTTGGAAAAAATTATAGAGAATATTTCACATGAACCAGTTAGGGACAGATTTAGCCTCCTTTCACCTCCATAATTGACCTCACATGCTCCCAGAATATTAAATATGAATTGGTCTAAATTGATCTTATCTTCTCATTCCCCCCAAGTCCCATTCTAAATCCTATTTAAGGAAGTCATGGGGTAAGCATTTGGAAAATAATTCTACTGTAGCAAAGCTATGACCATATTTTTATAGCATCATTTCTCTCATAGAATTTATCTATTCTAATCTCTTTTCAAGCATTACTATATCTTCATCAAGCATTTGAGCATCCTTTGTGAGCATTGAGAACAAGTCAAGCAATGCAAGGAGAGCTTGGGAGCAAGGAGGTCACCACTAGAGGTAAGAAAGAAAGCTCTCCTAGATTCTTTCTTCTCTCATCTTACATTAGCTTCATAATTTGTTTTCCTCTAGGTTCTAGCCTTGTTAACGTATCACATCTCTTTTATGCATTTCATATTTTATGCTCTAATTTCTTTTGTAGGGTTTTAATATTTCTCTTTGGTAGCCCCTAACTCTGTTTTACAACATCTTAATAGTTTTTTTTGTAGCTCCCTTATTCAATTATAGAATCCATATTATCATCTCTAACATTTATTTGCATGCTTATTTTAGTTTACATTTACCTTTTTCTCACATTTTATCTCTAATCCTATGTTTTGCAAGATTTTCATCATACTCATTTTTGCATATTTTAGGATAAAATCCTTACTAAATATCTTGACTACAACTTTTATATCTTGACTACAACATACTAACCTATTTTATCTTCCTTCATATCATTTTTATTTTATATATTTTCTTTTTACATTCTATTTCCCTTTGTTCAAGCATTTAAATAACATTTATTTCATTTCATGAACTTTATTTTTAAGTAAAATTTCTTATCATTTGAGTACTAATTTGTTTTTATCAAGTTAAATTAGTTATTTATTCCATGTCCTAACATCCATTATTGGATTTAGATCCCATACATATCTATTAAATGAAAATTTAGTTCTATTCTCTCATACTTACATGTTGTTCATTTCTTTAAATTTTTGAGCAATTTCTTGACATAATTTATTAAATTCTCTAATTTGTCACTATAATTTATTGATGTAACATTTTTTGAGGTTAGTTTAATCCCAATATAGTTGTCCTAATATTTCTTATTGCACTCCATATACCTTTATAACTTTGATTTATCATATTAGCAAAACCCTAGGGGGATTTCATCTTTTTTATTGATTCTAAAATTTTGGTCCTTAAATTATCTATTTTAGAGGTTTAATTCTATGATTTTCTTCCATACAAACCTTATAAATTATAGTGGGATCCTTACCTATAAATTGCATCTAAAAACATTTTAAATCAGTCCCAAATCTACCTTGAAACTTCAAAAATCTTGTCAAGGATCAAATTTGTGAACCCTATGGAAAATTTGGAAAAATAAAGTTTCTAAGATTCAATGCTCTATTTTTTTTATCCACAAAAATTGTATATCATAAAAGGATTCTTATCACCAAGTTTCAGCCCAAAAACACAATCAGAACCTGCTAAAATTGACTCCAAAATCTTAAAAACCTCACGCAGGACCAAATTCGCCACCCTTATGGTGAATTTGGCAATCAGAACAACAACAAAATTTCTAGTGGTAAATTTGGTAGACCCAATGGTGAATTTGTAAAGAGGCCAAATTCCACTCCAGGAGGTTAGCATAATAATTTCTGTATCAATAAGGGACCTGATCAACTATTTAGACAAGTTTTTACACTATCTAGCCCTCAAACAGACCTCTTAAACCAGAAAATCTATTGTTTTTACTTTTTTGTAGGTTTTACCAAATTCACCATCCCTATCGTGAATTTGGTTTTAGTGGAAAATTTAATAGTTTTTAGTGGTTAATTTGGTGGATAGACTCCATGAGAGGTAATCCGACCACTTGGCCCATCCCTAGCTCAACAATTTGATTTTCTTTGCATTCTATTTCTGATTCTCTACTATTTTGAAATATAAATCACACTTATTTTGGAAAATTAAGGAATTCTAGTTAGAAAACAAATTTTTTTTACAAAACCTTGCATTTTTTTCACAAAATGCACTAGTTTCTTTATAAAATACTAAAAGACAAATCAATCAAGGAACCCTATACTTAGTTTTAGTATTTCCTTCACATTCAAGTCCTTAAGTAAGAAATTGAAAAGCATATAGTTACATTTAGGCTAGCTTGTTTGATTGCATCTCTCTTTGTTTACCCTAAAATCGAAATCTCCTTAGTCTAGTGCATTCAAAACTTGAAGTGCATATAGGTTAGCTCTTGTTTGCTTACATTTGTGTGATTTAAACTAAGCATTATATTTTATATGATTCTTAATAATCTGTGTTTAAATAATCATTAAGGCTTAATAAATAGTTAAGATTAATAAAGATCCAAAACTTTTAGGTTTGTCTTAATTGAGCCCATAAAAATCGCAAAAAAAATATTATATCAACCTCATACAACCATAGGAAAAAACATAAAATTAGGGATGTAGTTTTGTTGAGTATTTTAATATCCTAAGATCTCCTTTGGAAAGAGATCCTTGATTGGGGAAGCAGATATTCTAATGAATCTCCCCCATGCACACTTGACGTTAGTTAGATATAAAGGGAAAATAACATGAGGTTTTCCCATCATCTAAAAGGATAAAATCATTGAAAATATTTATATTCAATATAATAACCCACAAAAATGCATTTGATGTACTTTTCATCACGCTTCCTCCTCTTTTGCTCAAGAATGTGTACATAAGATGTAGAACAAAATTTTTGAAATGATAAATGCTTGGCTTCTTACCATACCAAATATCATAAGGAGTAGAATCTTGTACCAAATTTGTAGTACATCTATTGATAATGTATATAGATGTATAGATATATTTAACCCAAAAGTTATTTGGTAACTACTTCATTTTTTGAGAATGTATATAGATGTATAGGTCGTCTCCACAATAATGCTATTTTTTGTTCTACTACTCCATTTTTTAAGGAGTGTTAATAGTAGTCATATGCCTTTCGAAATACTCTAGTATTTAAGGTGAATTCACCTCTAGGATCTATCCTTAAGATTTTAATACAAGAAATTGATTGCTTCTCAAAAAGAGCCTTAAATTTCTTAAATGAGTCAAAATATTGTGATTTACCATGCAAGAAATAAACCCAACACATTCTTGTGTGATCATCAAAAAATAAGATAAAATATTTGCTTTTACCTAAACTCAACATTTGCATAGGTCCACAAAGATCAACATACACTAAACCCAATGTTTTTTGAAATCTAAAATTATAATGAGAAAATGTCTCTTGATGTTGCTTTCCAAAAATACATTCTTCACATTTTGTGTTGACAGGCTTTGTGAAAGTGGGCAATGTTCCCTCAAATTCTATAATTTTTTATTCCATTCAAGAAGCCAAAATTGAGGTGTCCATACCTCTTATGGATAAATGGTGTTTTTAAAGCATTCACCTGTTGGTTGAATTTTCAATACAAACATCCTATTTTTGCCATCAAAACTTCATCTATAATTTGATTTCTATACAAATTCTAGATTCTACAAACATTCTTTTCAAAAATATCTCTATAATTCCTTGTGCATAATTGTCCAATGCTGAAAATATTATGTTTTAGCCTTGGTACTGTAGACCCAAATTTTTTACACCCCTTTCCTTCAGGCTAAATGGATCCACTCTTGAAAGGGGGAGGCAAAATGATGTGTCTACACCTAAGACAAGAAGCACTTGAGTTGTGCTCTCCTTGAAGTAATGAAACCATTCTATAATCAAAATGTACATTGATAAATATTTAAAAAAGGACAATAGTATCATATTTCATATCTATAAAGCAATAGATGAATCCATAATGAAATATTTCTATAATCAAAATTTACATTGAAAAATATTAAAAAAAGGACAATTGTGATCGAAAAGGGACAATTGATAAATTCTAGGGTAAAGCACAAGTTGTTGAAAAGGGTCTAGGTCCTCTTGTACCGGGATTTAAACTTGGATCTTTTAGATAAAAACCTAAGAACTTATCACTACAATATTCCTTCCAAAACTAAAATTTAAGGGTAAAACACAAGTTGTTGAAAGGAGTCTAGGTCCTCCTGTACCGATATTTGAACTTGGGTCTCTTAGATAAAAACCCAAAGATATACCATTAGATTATACCTCATAAAACAAAAAATTATGTCTAGTCTCATTGTACTACAATTTGAACTTAGGTCTTCTAAATAAAAATGCAAAGACATAACTGTAGACACCAAAACAGCACCAATCCGATTATGTGACGTCAAGCACTGATCGAATTGACATACATAGCCCATAGGGCAGCCCCCAGAGGTTAAACAGTGGTCCTAACCACTTCCACAGTGTTTTGGAAGGTCAAAGGTCAATTTTGCACCTTTTTAGAACTTTTCTCGCTACTCGTCCCACCCTGGGATGATTACAAACTAGTATTCATCCCACCCTGGGATGATTAGCAGTATTCGCTCCAGGATGGGGTGAATAGTAGGTTTGACTGGAAAAAATTCAAACCTCGATAGGTCTACCACTTAATTGTGCATTTATGGCATGCAATTGTGAGGAATGGCTTCAAAATAAAGAGGGACTTCAGTCAAGCATACCCTGATCATGGAGGCCTCATGCAAGGAGACTCTAAATTAGGGAAGAATATTTTCTCCCAAAATAGGACAAGCAAGTCAAGTGGTGCCCTTGCATGCACATTCAAAGAGAGAGAGACCCTAGGTCTATAAAATTGTGAGTCTTCTCACCCTAAAAAAAATAGAGCAAGAGCATTTGGAGCAACGGAATGCTGCAGAATTACATCCTCACCCATCGCTTGTGCTTTTTACATCCTTGATCTCTCTTTTGGAAGGGAGGTTATTGGTTGATTATTGGAAGCGCAATCCGGACCCAAACCAAAAAATTTGGCCACAATACCCCACCAAATTTTTTGACACAACTCCATAAGAGGTTTTGGACCCATCCCAAGTGGATTGGTGCCAAAACCAAGCCCCAAATAGTGGGCGTCCTGCCCCCGGGTGCCCCCAGCACTACTGCAGTCCTAATCACCCCACCCCAGAGCAATTATATATATGTGGAAAATTTCCATATTTTTTCTTTTGCATTTGATTTTAGGTTATCTACATATGATTCTATTCAAGTTTCATGTGATTCTGATAAGTTTTCGCTGCAAGTTTATCATTTCTTGCTTTCGCTAACATACAGGGAGCATCATCGGATAAAGGGTGATCGAAGCTGAATTAGCCAAATCCGACCTTCTGGGTTGTCCAAAAATTCCCCATTTTTCCTAACCCCAAATTTTTAGGTGTTTTGGAGGCCTCTATATTGGACATTTAGGAGGTGGCTTTTTGACAGGTTATGACAGTTCTAATCGTCCCACCCTAGAGCGATTAGAAATCTATGGTAGATTTCCTGACTGTTCCTTTTGTAGTGTGTTCATAGTAATGTTTTCTTTCCTCTATCCAAATTTCAGCTCATTATGATATGTTTTAGTTATCATTTTAATCATTTTATGCATGCATTAACCGTAGGCCTTGGGGATCGCATGTTTCCCTCCATCCGCAGGTGCTACTAACCATTTGTTGTTTCTCTAAACATAGGACCTCAACATTGTAGGGGAAGAAAGGAACCATATACACATTCATGAAAGCGACAGTGACGTTTGGCCCGCACATTTTCAATGTGGGCATGCGAAAGATCCCCAAGGGGAATGTGTCATTCATGGTGTGACCAAACTATGTCCGATGCTCCTAGCACTTGAAAAGGGAGGAGATGTATTGTAACCCGATATTGATCAAATTAATAAAATAAATGGCTTTGCTTTTACACTTGCTTTAAATCTTGTTCCATTTCATTTGTTTCCCCTCTTTTCATGCGTTCTTGTTCGTAGGACTTAGCGGTACATTTCCCTTTTGGTGTGCTTTCCGTATCCTCATGCTTTCAGTGGCGATCACGGTGGGACCACTATCCCTTGATTTTAAGATCAATTTTTTGATCAAACTTTTGTGTTCTTTGCTTGCAGGGGTTAATCCTTTATGCACTGGACTGTTGCTCGTGCCATCCTATGACGAATATAGAGCTGGAATTCATGCCACCCTAGGACGAATAGGAATTTGTCTCACCCTATGACAAATACAAATCTATTGTTAGTACCACCCTAGGATGATTAGATCTCTGTGCAATTTTAGAGTAGAAACTCAGAGGCATTCATTTTGGGCAGAGAAGAGGTAGGGGTTCTGAGCACCTTCTGTCATTTTCTATTTTCTGTCTCTGTCATTTCATGTTTCTTTGCTTGCATAGGAGATTTTTTCTGCATGTTTTTCTTTCTTTGCACAAATAAAAAAACCCCACACACCAAGAGATAATATAAACATCAAGGTATTAGTCGTAAAACCGCAACACTTGATCAAGACCAACGATGGATTTCATCACCACCTTGGCTTGAATTTTGCATACATAACCCTGATCACTACTGTTGCTAGATGTAAATCCTGACGAAATCTGAACAAGTGTAGTTGGGGTGATTCCCAGTGCATGAGGATAAGTCTTCTATGGTAGGTGTCCAAATAGAGTTATTCCCCTTCTGTACCTCCTATGTTCCACATACTGTTCTGCTCTCACATACCAATAGTCTCCCTCACGTAAGGGCGGGTATCTAGAGAGGTTCGGTATAATGGCCTGGTAGTGGTATATTGAAGGGGCGACCATTTTGGGAGATATAAGAGCCTTTATATTGAATATACAACAAAAATTTCTATACAAGGTTTTCAAAACAAAAATCAAAACACACTGAACCAGATTTAGGGCACACTTTTAATCCATATACAAGATAATCATTGCTTTGATTGTGTAGTCCCCTTGTGTTTAGTGTAACATAAAAAATCATAAAGAAGATAAAAATGTAAACATATTTAGATAAACACCACCATGGTGTACACCCGTAGCTGAGCCCAATCATGGGTAGAAGCTACAAAAAGTGTACAAAGGGGTACAAGTCACCTCTGATATAGTCCCGAGGACTTGGTCATACCACCTTGGTGGCCTGACCCACAAGATAGTCCACATCATGCCATTACAGAACAGGACTATAGAGGCACCCCTTTGAGGGGCACTCCCACTTAGCATAGACCCTTTTAGGAGGAGGCCATACACGTGGAACTCAACATAGATGGGAGAGCTACCTTAGACACTCGTTATGAGTGGCCACCACGTGATGAAGTGCTAGAAAAAAATAAGGTCCATAAGGAGGGGACACATGATTACGTCATCCCTCCTCTACCCCTTATTACTATCAGAAACAATAGGCCAAATCCAGAGCATAAGGCTCTTTAGATAGGGCAAGCCAATTCTGCCTACCCCTTTCACATATATGAAAGGGATCATGAGGAAGACCACTACATTATTCAAGAGTAATACACAGCATGGGAGCAATGTGCCTCCGCACCTACTATGTATCAGGATCACCCACTAAGGCCAAAGCCTCCGATGAATACCACTAACCTCAACATAGGAAAGTGACCCATAGAGATCTCGGATCACCATGATCGAGATAGACATGTAGGAGAGGCATCTAGGCTTCCTAAACACAAGACGATAGAACAAATTGAATTGTAATTTGCCAAACATGCCACTCACCAAGTGCAAATCACGCAGCTCAGGCAAGACCAACAATAGTTAGAGCACCTGTATTGTCTTAGCAAAGAGTGTATTGGTGTCAAATAGATGAATTACTCCATAAAACTATGCCTGAGAGGGTCCCAAACCCTCAAACGCATAAGATAGAGTTGTATGAGAGGCACAACCCCTTGGTGTGAGACAGGTCTTTGTGACCTTATCAAATATTGCCTCCAAGACCTCCTAGACCTGAGTGGGAGGCCACTCCCAAAAACAACGATGGGCACCCTTTGTGGGCACCCACCCATGTTTATAGGTCTCGCCTAAGAACTCCTCAAGATGCCTATGAGTATGATCAAGAAGAAGAGCGAGCTAAAACACCCTACCAAGGCAGGGGGGATGTTGTCCAGCTACCCCTCCATAGGCCTCAAGTTCCCCACAACCCACAGTGGGAGCAAACCAATGAGGAAGAGATCAAATCCTTTGATGCATATAAAGCACTGCTAGAGAACTTAGATTCTATAGAGACCATGACTTCTGGGCCCCAAAATCCCACTTTAGGCCAGCTCCGCAGTCACCCTATGCATCCATCAGTGTTAGCACCCCCATACCCTGAACACTTTAAACTACCCTAGTTGGAAATATTTAGAGGGGATGAGGATGCCCAAGAGCACGTTACTATATTCCTGATTCAATTCTTTGGCATTTAGGAAAATGATGCTTTGCTACTAAGAACATTTATAACCACGTTTGCAGGCCTTGCCTCGGATTGGTTTACCCAGTTACCAAATCATAGCATCAGTAACTTGGATCATCTAGTGGATGCGTTCCTCTAATGCTTCACCTTCAACACCAAGAAGAAGGCGTCACTAAGCGACCTAGCTAGCCTTAGGCAGTATGAGGAAGAAACCATGGTGGCCTATGGAAATAAGTGGAGGACGTTGCTTTCAAAGCTACCCTACCTTCCTCCCATGGCCGACCTGACCCAAATGTTCTCAAAGAGCTATTTGAGGTCGATAGCCATGCTATTACAGCTACAACAATATACCACTCTTGAGGAAACCCTGGCACAAGCCAGAATCATTGATGAGATCAAGATACAGGATGGCGATATTTCCAAGCCACAAAAGAAAGAGTGGCCTAAAAATGCCAAAATAGGGACCATGCAACCAAAACCCGTTGTGGTCAATCAGGTTGCTATAAACATGCCTAAGCATGCACAAGCAACACAACCCTCATAGGCTAACTATCAGGCATTTCCTCTTGACAGCTATGAGAAGGAAAATCATCGGCAAGAGCAAAATCAGCAGCGACATCCTAGGCGACAATTCACACCCTTCACAGAGTCCAAATACTCTTTGTTTGACTGTTTTTCCATGGAAAACTTGATACACCTGCCAGAAAGTCGACCCATAGATGCCAATGTGCCAAAACCTAAGGGCTATAGGGAAGACTTGTACTATAGATTTCATCAGTAGAAAGGACATGATATTTACGCATGTTGGAGGTTCAAGAGCTTCATGTAAGACCTAATAGACAATAAGACACTGGCAGTGGATAACCCTATCGCACCAAACAACCAACATATGGGTGTCTTCAAATACCCCCTGCCTACCCATGATACATAGGCAAAGACCCTTCAAGTCAATGAGGTGACACATAACTGCCCCATGTAGGGGTATGTAGGGATGATAAGCATAGTAACTCGAAACAAGAGGTACCCAAGCATAGCTACCCCCGTGGCAGCTACAGGAGAGGTTCCATCAACGTCACAACCTCAATAGCACCCTATGCAACCTCCCCCTCCTAGACCAGTGGCCACAATTCAGACTAGACTTACCCAAAGTTTAAGGACCACGTCGGCTAGGCTCTCCATCTACGAGCTCATTCAATAATCATTTCCCCATCGGGAGGCTCTAATGGAGATATTAAAAGCCATCGAGCTACAACCCCATGAAGAAAACTCTTTCAACAACTTTGTGGGACATGTAAAATGATGCACCAAGCCAATCATCACCTTTAGAGAAGATGAACTAAAATCGATGACTGGTGATATGGTGGATCCACCCCTGCATGTCATTGTGTCGGTCAATGAGATTTTGTTTAAGAGGGTGTTGGTGGACACTGGCTCATCTAGTAATATAATTACAATGATGGCATTGAAACACCTAAAGTTGCCAGCATCTCACATCGTGGCCTCCACCTATACTCTTTGAGCATTCAATGATGCGATATGCTCGATGGTTGGCACAATTGTCCTGCCCATCCAAGTGGGACAGAAGACTATTCCTATGTTGTGCCACATCTTGGAAGGTGAGATGGCCTATAATATCTTACTGGTTCGGCCTTGGATCAAGGACATGAAGTGTGTCCCTTCAATAGCTCATCAGGGCTTAAAGTACACATTCGAAGGGTAGGTGCATGTAGTCCTGGTAGGCTTAGAACCCTTCAAGTATTGCAATACGGTGTAGCTAATGCTACAATCGACCCTTTCATTGACATATTTGGACTTTCAATTGAATCTATCCAAACAGGGTTTGATTCTGCCTGAATCCCCACTGTTAAGTCCATCAAATCACTAGTCGGGTCCATCTTCATCATTTGGTCCTTCACCAACAATGCCACCTATGATGGCCACACCAAAGGACAAGGGGAAGAAACCCCTATAAGAAGCACCGCCATCAATCTCAACCATCTCTACCGAAGAGATGCCTAGCCGAATGGAATTTGAGATGCCTAGTTCACCCTACATGGAGTGGACCCAGGAAGAACTCCCATTCCATCCCCCTCCACCACCAACGATCACCGTTGAGATGGCCAATATAGGCCTGTGGGAGTATCTAGTGTGGAACATTGTAGCAACACCCACACTTGAGTCAATGTAGGACATGGGGAGACCTCGCCTCCCCATCGACACTATTTTTCCTCTAGGCTACCCACCAAATAAGACAAACTTTTTATATGGTGGCCTCGATAATGACATTGAACCTTACATGCAAGAAGAAGAATATGAAGAGACCTTTGCTAAGGACGTCAACTATTTATCCAACCCAGACTTCGCTTTGAGATATCTTGGCCAATGCAATTGGCATGGATATGGGTTGGGCAGATATGAGCAAGGAGAGCACATTCTTTGCCAACCAAGATATCAGATGCCATACGACAAGTCAGGAGTAGGGTTCAACCACCCCCTACCCCTAGAAATCTTGGTAGAGAACATGCAAGGCCTAGGGCTAGGCAACAAGGATGGGTTGACCCAAGATCCGTATGCCAATCCTAACACAACGTATACATTAGGGGATTATCTCTCATTGCTAACACCCAACCTTGTTGACCTTAACAACCCTTTCTCTTTGAACAAGAAAGGAGAAAGTTCGAGGACTCACCTACAAGAGGGATATATACAAGGCCAAGAAGGGTCTTCAAAATATGAGTCTGAGTATGAGGTAGCACCTTGGTATCCTTTTGAATCTGATAGCAATCACTCGCAAGTGATGCCCATAAATGACTATCAGGAGAGTTGCATGACAATGTTCCCCTTGAATGCTCTAATCAAGCAAAGGCCACCTCAAGAGAATCAGGTCCTCCCATAGAGATAAAAACAACCCCGATGGGACCAGATCAATTTGCTCAAGCAAGATGAGCCTCACATGTCACAAAAAGCTATCGAAGCCAATGAAGGCCTATGGATCTCTGATAGCGATTATGAAGACGAGATTGAGATGGCATATCTCAATCATATACAACAACAACAATACCCCATGGACATTGATGACATGTTTGAATAGCTAAACATGGGGCCAAGGCATAAGTGGCACCTAAACCAGGCACAGTTGGACCAATTACTTCACCCGCCACTTCAAGTATATAGAGAACGCCTTCCACCCAGAGACCCTATAGAGCCACTATTGCCAAGGGTAGACCCTATCCTTTTATCTACACATAGGGCCGATCCATTTGTGCTAGTACCCACAAATCCAGATCTAGAGCACAAATATCACCAAGGATGTTTGAGTCACCACACCCGTAGTAATGGATACCAAAATCATTTCATGAACATGATCTCCATTGACTTAACCACCCCCATACATAACCCAACTGACCCAACACGACCATTGTATCTAGACTTAGATGCTATAGACTGGAATCATGCTGACACACCACCATCCCCATCAGGGTACTGGCCTTGTGATGGGATGTTCCATTTCACCCCAAGACAGACTTAGGATGTCTTCCATGCTAAAGAGGAACCCGACATTCCCAACATAGATCTAAATTCAGCAAATGATATCCACTTGATCCTAACTCCACACCAGTTGGAGGATGGGTCCCACATGTCAATTGAAGAGACGACTGACGTAGACATCGGATTTGATCCAATGAATTCACAAATCATCAAGCTAGGGGTAAGTCTATCCCCTGAAGAGCAAGCCAATTACATTGCCCTTCTCAAAGAGAAGGAGGTTTTTTCATGGTCCTATAAAGACATGTCTAGGCTAGACCCGTAGCTAGTCATGCATAATCTAATGCTTGATCCGACAGTCAAGCCAGTCAAGCAAAAACTATGTAAGATGCACCCAACAATAGCCTTAATGGTCAAAGACAAGCTACAAAATCTATTGGATGCACAGTTTGTCATCTACGTGGATTACCCACCATGGATGTCCAACATGGTACCCGTCAAGAAACCCGACGGGAGGATTCGCATATGCATCGATTTTTGAGATCTAAACAAAGCAAGTCCTAAGGATGATTTCCCATTGCCTATAATCAATGCATTAGTAGACACTATAGTAGGCCATGAAATGCTTTCCCTCATGGATGGTTTCTTGGGATACAATCAGATTCGTATCAATCTTGAGGACCAACTAAAAATGGTGTTCACAATGCCTTGGGGGACATTTTGTTATAAGGTCATGCCCTTTGGCCTTAAAAATGTTGGCGCCACCTACCAACGTGCCATGACATACATATTCCATGATCACATGCATAAAACTTTGGAAGATTACATGGATGATTTGTTGGCCAGATCTCTTTTGCGCCCATATAATCTTGATGACCTAAGCAAGATCCTCGATTGCATTATTGAACATAAAGTCAGACTAAACCCAAAGAAGTGCGTATTGGGAATCACATCTAGAAAACTCTTGGGTTTCATAGTATCAAAATGAGGCATTGATGTGGATCCAAACAAAGTCAAGGTAATCCTTGAAATGCTTCCCCCAACCACCATCAAGCAACTCAAAAGCCTATAGGGAAAGGTCGCGTCAATCAAGCGCTTCATAGCATAGCTATCTGACAAGTGCTAATCCATGAATAAATTATTGTATAAGGAGGTAGCATTTCACTAGGATGACGAGTGCCAGTCAGACTTTGATGACATCAAACAATACTTGGCTTTACCACCAGTATTGGCACCACCTACACCAGGAGTGTCATTCTACTTATACATCCCAGCTACTGAGGTGGCACTGGGTGCCATGCTAGCCAAAAAAAATGAACTACACAAAGAACAGGCTAATTACTATCTTAGTCGCACCTTGGTCAGTTATGAACTTAACTATGCATACATCGAGAAGCTATGCTTGGTAGTGGTATTTTCTACCAAAAAGCTATGCCACTACATGCTGAGAAATACAATGTATATTGTGTCGAAGGAGAATCCATTTTTGTACATGATGAGTCGTACTTATAATAGTAGCCGCACAGCAAAATGGATCATGTTGTTGAAGGATTTTGACATCAAATTCATTGGACAAAAGTCCATCAAAGTTCAAGTCATCACTAATAAACTAGCAGAGCTACCCGATGATGGGGTCTTCCATGTCTCAGAATCGCCAAATTCTGATGAGCCTAAGTCACAGGCTAACATAACCTTATTCTTTAATGGTTCTAAATGTGAGCAAGGGGGTTGCATGGCAATTGTATTCTTCACACCGCAAGGGGCTCCAATGCCTCTATCATTTAAACTAGATTTCCTATGCACCAACAATAATACCAAATACAAAGCCTTGCTCATAGGTCTTCAAATAGCAATCACCATGAACATCAAACACTTGAAAATCTTTGGTGATTCACTGTTAATTTTCAACCAAGTAAAAGGGGTATTCAAATGTAAATGCCCAGTTATGTAGGCCTACAAAGCCCTTGTGGAAAAATTCCTAGCAAAGCTTGAATGGTACGACATCGAGGCACTCCCTCGATCATCGAATCATTTTGCAAACACTATGGCATCTTTGGAGTCACTAATCCCGCAAGAACCTTCTGGTGAGATGACAATCATTAAAGTCAAAAAACTATCATAATCCACAATGGAGCATACAAGCTCTGACTTAATGCCAAGAATCCACCTGATCTAGATTGAACCATCTCAGGATAGGTTCTCTCGAATCCACGATTGTATGAATCAAGCCAACTGGGTGTCCTTGTTATCCCCTATTCCCATAAATAGCAACACAATGTTATGCTTACATGTTCTTTCCCACTTAGCTTTTGCTAGGGACAAACTTCAAGAGGGACTGGTTGTTCATACCATCGAGGCTTTTGATCAGCAGGATTGGTACATGCCCATAAGAGACTACCTCAAGCTAGGTAACCTCCCACTTGGATTGACGCATGTTGTGAAAATATCATTTAAATAGAAAGTGACAAAACATATCTTGCTAGGAGATATTTTGTATCATCAGAGCTATGAAGAGATCCTTCTCCGTTGCTTGGACCAGCAAGAGTCTGCTTGGGCGATCACCCAAGCGCACGCAATAAAATTTCCAGACAAAGAGGCATTTGTGCCTATGATTATTGGCATCAAAAATCAACATTAGGGTCACAAATCCTCACTATCCTACTTCCTAAGAAGGCTACCATAGCCAGACCACTCCACGGGAGGAAGTATTTTCAAGAATTTCATCCCCAAAAGGCGTCACCAAAAGGTTACCCAAAAGCAACAATAAAACTGCCAAACAAAGGTGCCATTGTGCCTAATGTTCTTGGCATACAAAATAGACGTTGGGGTCACAAATTGTCACTATCCTACTTCCTAATAAGGCTACCATATCCAGACCGCTCCACGGGAGGATGAATTTTTGACAATTTTAGCTCCAAAATGCATCATAAAAAGGGTTAAAACCCACCAAAAATAGGTCATATGTTCAAAAACTGCATAAGCATTCAATGGAAAACAACTAAAGGCACCCTTACAAAAGTCATATTGGGTCAAGCGACTCATTGATTTTCTCATGTTGATCATTCCCTCATCGATTCATCGCTTGAGGGGGTAGTCACACTCAGTTACCAATCAATACAAACTCACCCAATCAAGGAAATGGCACACATTCAAAGGATCATTGACAAAGACAATCACGCCCCTGCTTGGGGCAGGAAACAAGCAATAATCACAAACTGATCAAACACTTGGAATTCTAGAATCATGAACTCAAGGTTCCCATAGACAAAAGGTTGTGCCCTTTGCAAATTCATGACTGAACAATGTCCAATATCAAGTAACACCTCACCGAAAAATGTTAATACTTGAATTAAGCTCCTTAGCTTTTCAAAAGCAAGGATTCAAGAATGTGTGCCCTTTCCATACTTGGGGCATCAAAAGTTGGTTAGGTTACTAAGAAACCCTAATCATTAGTGCTTTTGTTATCTATTTTTTCTCACCACTGAACCATGCACAGTGCATCCCAAAAAGGGGCATCTGTAGACACCAAAATAGAACCAATTCAATTATGTGACGACAAGAACTAATTGAATTGACATACATAGCCCCTAAAGCAGCCCCCAGAGGTTAAACAATGGTCCTAACCACTCCCACAATAGTTTGGAAGGTCAGAGGTCAATTTGGCACCTTTTTAGCACTTTGCTCCCTACTCGTCCCACCCCGGGATGATTACAAACTGGTATTCGTCCCACCTCGGGACAATTAGAAGTATTCACTCTAGGGTGGGGCGAATAGAAGGTTTGATTGGAAAAAATTCAAACCTCGATAAGTCCATAACTTAACTACGCCTTCAGGGCATGCAATTTTGAGGAATGACTTCAAAACAGAGAGCAACTTCAGTCAAGCATGCCTTTATCATGGAGGCCTCATGCAAGGAGACTCTAAATCAGGGAAGAATCTTTTCTCCAAAAATAGGACAAGTAAGTCAAGTGGCGCACTCGCATGCACATTCAAAGAGAGAGACCCCAGGTCTATAAAACTGTGAGGCTTCTCACCCTAAAAAAATAGAGCAGGAGCATTTGGAGCAACAGAGTGCTACCGAATTACACCCTCACCCATCGCTTGTGCTTTTTACATCCTTGGTCTCTCTTTTGGAAGGGAGGTTATTGGGTGATTATTGGAAGTGCAATCCAGATCCAAACCCAAACATTTTGCCACAATACCCTACCAAATTTTTTGAAACAATCCCATAAGATGTTTTGGACCCATCCCAAGTGGATTGGTGCCGAAACCAAGCCCTAAATGACAGGCGTCCTGCCCCCGGGCGCCCCTCGCACTACTGCAGTCCTAATCGCCCCACCCCAGAGATATTAGAAATATGTGGCATATTTCCCTATTTTTTCTTTTGCATTTTATTTTAGGTTATTTACATATGCTGCTATTCAAGTTTCATGTGATTCTGATAAGTTTTGGCTATGATTTTATCAATTCTCGCTTTCACTAACATACAGGGAGCATCATCAAATACAGGGTGATCAAGGCTGAATTAGCCAAATCCGACCTTCTGGGTCATCCCAAAATTCCCAATTTTGCCTAACCCCAAATTTTCAAGTGTTTTGGAGGCCTCTAGACTAGATATTTAGGAGGTGGCTTTCCGAAAGGTTATGACAATTCTAATCGTCCCACCTCGGAGTGATTAGAAATTTGTGGTAGTTTTCCTGACTATTCATTTTGTAGTGTGTTCCTGGTATTTTTTTTTTCCTTTATCAAAATTTCAGCTCATTATGATATGTTTTATTTATCGTTTTAATCATTTTATGCATGCATTAACCGTAGGCCTTGGGGATCGCATGTTTCCCTCCATCCGCAGGTGCTACTAACCGTTTGCTATTTCTCTAAACATAGGACCTCAACACCAAAGGGGAAGCAAGGAACCATAGACACATTCACACAAGCGATGATGATGTTTGGCCCACCCATTTTCAATGTGGGCACGCAGAAGATCCCCAAGGGGAATATATCATTCATGGTGTGACCAAACTATGTCCGATGCTCCTAGCCCCTAAAAAGGGAGGAGACGTATTGTAACCTGATATCGAGAAAATTAATAAAATAAAGGGCTTCACCTTTACACTTGTTTTAAATCTTATTCCATTTCATTTGTTTTCCCTCTTTTCATGCATTCTCATTCATAGGACTTAGCGGTACATTTCCCTTTTGGTGTGCTTTCCATATCCTCGTGCTTTCAATAACACTATAGTATACCTCATAGGACTTAAAATATTATTATTAAATGTGTGCTTTTATTAGAGGTCCCAATCCCCTCATATCAAGGTTTGAACTTAGGTTTATGGTATGAAAACCCAAGAACTTACCACTACGATATCGGTTCCTAGACTTTTTTATTTTAAGATTTAAAATAGGTTTTTTAAAGAGGCTATTGTCCCCTTATATTGAGGCTTGAACTTGGGTTTCTTGATGAAAACTCAAAGACATACTACTACAATGTGTCATTTATAAATGTGGTGTAACTTGAACAAACATTTATTTGACACTAGGGACTCTATAAGGACTCAAAGACATACTACAACGGTATCTTGTTTATAAGTGTGATGCAAGTATGAGTCAATAATAATGGCATTCATATCTCACATGCATGTAAGGATTAAATTCTATGATATTATAAAATCTACATTGAAAAATCATTTCTCCTTTATAAATGAATTGGTAACATGAAATTCAAATTATAACATTTGTACTCTCAAAAACATGCACATATTTCCCAGCTTAGAATTGTCCATGAATGTCAACTATTTTACATGCCCTTAGGTGAATACTAGGTGTTTGACTACCCTATGCATGCAGAGGCCATGGTGCAATGGTTTTAGAGGTTTACAACTCAACAAACAAGGGCTCGATTTCTTGACACTCCTTCCTCAAATTTTAGTTGCCCTTGTGGTAATCTCACTATATTTGACACTTCACCTTCAAGTGATTTTTTGTTGGGAATATTTTTTCTATTTTCAATTTTTATTTTAGGATTGACCCCTTTATCAAAAAAAATTTAAGAGTTAATTTTGCCTTTCTTTTGCTTGTACTTAGTGTTCTAATTTTTCATATTTGCTCCTCCTTTTCTAATTTTGTTCTTGATATTCTACTCCAATGTGTCAAGAAGTTTATAGGCCTCTCACAATATATTGAATTCAAATATAATCATGTCCTCTAAAATATACCATTGCATCCCACTATAGTACTTGAGGATTCGATGCCTATCAATATCTTGAATACCTTGCTTTCCTTCCATGGAGTAGAAATAATTTGTATAATCTTGAGTAGATGGTCTTTACCTTGATGCAAATATTTCCATTGCATGTATTTATCCCAAATTATGCTACAACAAGAAATATAACCATATTTTACTTTGTTTTCTATATTAATCTATTTTGTTTATAAAAATATTCTTCAAGAATGAAGTAAACATTAAAACATGCTATAATGCAATATTTTGAGACTAATAATTTATTTTTGATACATTATTTTATTGGCATGCATGTACACCAAGTACATGGCCAAACCATGTCCATACTCTACATCATTTTCCTATTTACTTCTATTTTTTTCAACTCTCCACCTTCATGATTTTCTTACCCTCTTTATTGAACATAGCATTGCAAGAACTAAGCATGTACATTGATTTAAAAATAAATAAAAAAGTAAGACACAATATGTTTTGGAAGCATTTGTTGTAGGAGATGGCTCCACAATGCTTGGAATGCTCCAAATGAACATGGTGGTAAGCATTTAGACATCAAATTTTCTTCATTCTACCTCTTTATGTCAATGGTTCCAATACCAATCTAGGTCCTCAAATGCTAAAATTTTTCTTTGTATAATGTATTTATAAAAAAAAAAATTAAGTTGATCTTCTAATCTATAAAATTCAAAAGCAATGAACCCACCTTAGACCAAGTCACACTTGAAGTGATATCAAACATGAGTGATGAGTGTTGGATTTTCTTCATTTAAAGGCAGCACAAATTCATCATGAACATGAGGATCCAAGATATCAATATGAGGGAAAATACCATCACATTTGTGTGTCTCATATCCAACCTCTTCATTAAAAACCACATCTCTACTAACATGCATGGTGTTAGTAATAGGATTATAGAAACCCAATTTTGACACGCTAGTTGCAACTTCCTAAAACTGGTTACAAACACTCCAAAACTTTCCAAAATAAGTTATAAACTTCAAAAAACATCAAATTTATCATTTGCCATTACCTTTATCAAATTCAACACTCTGACCAAATTTGCTAGTGGTAAATTTGGCAAGTTGAGAGGTAAATTTTACAAAACTACAAAACCAGCCTTTTCAACCAAAACACGTTTTTACCAAATTTGCCACCCCTATGGAAATTTTTCCTAGTGGAAAATATGGTATATTTTTCAAATTTTATACTGACAAAAATCGGATCTGATTCTTTACCAAATTCACCACTCAAAACCAAATTCACCATATTTGTGGTGAATTTGGTAAATAGTGGTGAATTTGGAAAAAATGATTGAGAATATTTCACATGAACGAGTTAGGGATGGATTGAGCCTCCTTTCAACTCCACCATTGACCTCACATGCTCCAAGAAGGTCGAATATAAATTGGTTTGAATTGATATTATCTTCTCATTCCACCCAAGTCCCCTCCTAAATCCTATTTAACGAGGTCATGGTGTAAGCATTTGGCAAGAAAATCTACTATATAAAACCTCTGACCATATTTTTCTAGCATCCTTTCTCTCATATCATTTCTATATTCTAAGCTCTTCTCAAGCATTACTATATCTTCATTAAACATTTGAGCATCCTTTGTGAGCATTGAGAGCAAGTCAAGTAAGGCAAGGAGGAATTGGGAGCAAGGAGGTCACCATTGGAGGTAAGAAAGAGATATATCCTAGATTATTTCTTCTCTCCTCTTAACTTAGATTCACAATATTTTTTTCTCTAGGTTGTATTCTTTCTAAGTTGTCACATCTGTATTATGCATTTCATCTTTTATGCTCTAATTTCTCTTGCAAGATTTTAATATTTCTCTTTGGTAGCCCCTAAATCTATTTTACATCTATACAATATTTTTGTAGCTCCATTATTCAATGATAGAATCCATATTATCATATATAACATTTATTTGCATGCTTATTTTAGTTTTCATTCACATTTTTCTCACATTTTATCTCTAATCCTCCATTTTGCAGGATTTTCATCATACTCATTTTTGCATGTTTTAGGATAAAATCCTTACTAAATATCTTGACTACAAATTTTATATCTTGACTACAGAATAGTAACCTATTTTATCTTCCTTCATGCCATTTTTATTTCATATATTATATTTTTACATTCTATTTCCCTATGTTCAAGCATTTAAATAATGTTTCTTTCATTTCATGAATTTTATTTTTAATTGAAATTTCTTATCATTTGAGTACTAATTTGTTTTTATAAAGTTAAATTAGTTATTTATTCCATTTCCTAACATCCATTATTAGATTTTATATCCCCTACACATCTATTAAATGAAAATTTAGTTAT
Source organism: Wollemia nobilis (assembly GCA_028583015.1). NCBI lineage: Eukaryota > Viridiplantae > Streptophyta > Pinopsida > Araucariales > Araucariaceae > Wollemia > Wollemia nobilis. The sequence goes on along the minus strand of JAQPPZ010000393.1, from coordinate 1,167,076 downwards.
ATTTTCTCATACTTACATGTTCATTTCTTTAAAGTTTTGAGAAATTTTTTGACATAGTTTATTAAATTCTCTAATTTATCACTATAATTTATTTATGTAACTTTGGTGGATGTTAGTTTTACGATAATATATATTTTCTAAGCTTTTTTATTGCACCCCACACTCCTTTATAACATTGGTTTATCAGATTGGAAGACCCCTAGGGGATTTCATTTTTTCTATTGCTTTTAAAATTTTAGATTTTAAATTCTTGATGTTAGAGGTTTAATTCCATGATTTTATTGCATAAAAATATTATAAAGTATAGTGGTATCCTTCCCTATCAAGTTTAACTAAAAACTAATTCAAATCAGTCCCAAATCTACCCTAAAACTTCAAAAGTCATGCCAAGGACCAAATTTGCAACCCCTATGGTAAATTTGGCAAAATCAAATTTCTAAGGTTCAATCATCTAATTGTTTTATACATAGACCTTTTAGATCACATAAGGATCATTATTACCAAGTTTCAGCCCAAAAACACACTCATATGCTTCTAAAATCAACCCCAAAACCTAAAAAACCGTACCTAGGACCATATTTGCCACCCCTATGGCAAATTTGGAAACTAGAACAACAAACAAAATATTCTATTAGTAAATTTGGTAGATCCAATGTATTCCACTCCAAGAGGTAAGCATAATCATTTTTTGTATCAATAACGGGTCTGATCGGTTGTTTAGACAAGTTTTTACCCTATCCAACCCTCAGACAGACCCCTTAAACCAAAAAATCTATTTTTTTACTTTTGTACAGGTTTTACCAAATTCACCATCCCTATGGTGAATTTGATATCAATGGTGAATTTATTACTTTTTAGTGGTGAATTTGGTAGATAGACTCCAATAGAGGTAATCTGGCCACTTGGTCCATCCTTAGCTTAGTAATTTGATATTATTTGCATTCTATTTTTTATTATATACTATTTTGAAACATAAATTACTCTTATTTTGGGAAATTAAGGAATTCTAGTTAGAAAACACAAATATTTTATAAAACCTTGCAATTTCTTCACAAAATGCACTAGTTTATTTATAAAACACTAAAATACTAATCAATAAAGGAACCCTAGGCTTAGTTTTAGTATTTCCTTCACATTCAAGTACTTAGGCAAGAAATTGAAAAGCATATAGTTGCATTTAGGCTAGCTTGTTTGATTGCATCTCTCTTTGTTTACCCTAAAACTAAAATTTCCTTAGTCTAGTGCATTCAAAACTTGAAGTGCATATAGGTTAGTTGTTGTTTTCTTACACTTGTGTGATTTAAACTAAGCCTTGCATTTTAGATGATTCTTGATGATTTAGATTTAAATAATCGTTAAGTATTGATAAAGAGTTAAGATTAATAGATATCCAAAAAAATTAGGTTTTTGTCTTAGTTGAGCCCATAAACATCACAAAAGAAGCATTATATCAACCTCATACAACTATATGAAAAATTATAAACGTAGGGGTCTAGTTGTGTTGAGTATTTTAATATCCTCAGGATCTCCTTTGGAAATATATCTTCAAGTAGAGGAGCAAATATTCTAATGAATATCCCCCATGTACACTTGATATTAATTAGATATAAAGGGAAAATAACACGAGGTTTCCCATCATGTACAAATATAAAAACATCTAAAATATTTAGATTCAATAGAATAACCCATAAAAATACATTTGATGAACTTTTCATCAAGCTTCCTCCTCTTTTGCTCAAGAATTTGTACATAAGATGTAGAACCAAAATTTTCAAATGATTAATGTTTGGCTTCTTACCATACTAAATCTCATAGGGAGTAGAATCTTGTACCAACTTTGTAGGAAATATATTGAGAATGTAGATAGATGTATGGATATATTTAACCCAAAATGTATTTGCTAACTCCTCTTTTAGCATGCAACGGACCATCTTCACAATGGTCTTATTTTTTGTTTTACTACTCCATTTTTTTAGGACTGTTAACAGTAGTCAACACCCTCTTTATTCTAAGGACTTTGCAATACTCTAGGAAATCATTTGAGATGAATTCACCTCTAGGATATGTCCTTAAGATATTAATACAAGAACTTTATTGCCTTTCAACAATAGCCTTAAATTTATTAAATGAGTCAAAATATTGTGATTTCCCATGCAAGAAATAAACACAACACATTCTTGTGTGATCATCAGAAATAAGAGAAAATATTTGCTTTTACCTAAAATCAAGGTTTGCATAGGTCCACATAGATCAACATGCACTAAATCCAATGGTTTTTGAAATTTAAACTTATTATGAGAAAATATATATTGATGTTGCTTTCCAAAAATACATCCTTCACATTTTGTGTTGAGAGGCTTTGTGAAAGTGGGTGATGTTCCCTCAAATTATCTTCTTTTTATTCCATTGAAGGAGCTAAAATTGAGGTGCCCATCCTTCTTATGGATAAATGGTGTTGTTCAAGCATTCACCCGTTGGTTGAATTTTTAATACAAACATCCTATTTTTACCATCAAAACTTCATATATAATTTGATTGTTAGACAAATTCTAGATTCTACAAATATTCTTTTCAAAAATATCTCTATAATTACTTGTGTGTAATTTTCCAATACTGAAAAGATTATGTTTCAGCCTTGGTACTATAGACCAAAAATTTTTGTGCCCCTTTCCTTCAAGATAAATGGATCCACTCTTGAAATGGGGAGGGAAAATGATGTGCCTACACCTAAGACAAGAAGCACTTGAGTTGTGCTCTCCTTGGTGTTTGTCAACAAATTAGATGGGGTTCACTAGGAAACACTTCAGTGGTGATTTCCATGTCTAGGTTAAGTGAGTGCTTGTTGGGTTCTTTGATTTGCACACACCTAGGGTTTAGCCAAATGCAACTATACCTAGATTTATGCACTTCAATTTTTAATGAAGATAAAGTATACATATTCTAGCTAGAAATGTTTGTAAATCTAACTATGATGCAATGATTAAAAGTGAAAAATAAATTCGATGCTAACATGTTTTTCTTTTCTTTATGTTTTGAATTTTCAACTAGTATGAAAGGAATGCAACTAAATTTATGTTTTTGATATTTTATTTTCTTTGTATTTAATGCAAATGTTTCTAAAAATAGGAGAATATGATCTCACAATACAAAAATTGATAGAATTAATGGATCTATATCCTTACCTAGTATAAATGCTTACTCTCTGGAACTTTTTAGATATATCTATATGAATTAAGATCGGTCTGAATCAAATTTGGATCAGTCCAAATTTGTTATATGAATTCGGATCTGTTTGAATCTAGTAAAAACCTACAACTTTACAATAGAGCACTGAAATTTTTGATCAGGGGTGGGGGATCTGCTTAAGGCACATCAAATTGTGATATGTAACAGTCAAATCCCCTAGATTATTTTAGAAAACCATAAGGAAGATAATGGATGTATTTGATCTAATGCTTTGTATTTGATTTTTTATGAAAGAAGAAATAGTAATAATGGAAAATGTAGTAAAGTAATAAACTTTGTAAAAGAAAATATGCAAATATGAATCAATATGATAAAATATGAGATCATAATCTTACCCCCAACACAAATATGTATGTTTTTATACACCATTTGCAAATTTTAATGTGTTCAAAAATATGCAATAGCTAGATTTGCAAAACTACAATGGTCAAATTAGGACAATTTTAGGTTTTATGACAAATTCAAACCATTTATAATTTGTAACATACTACAAAAAAGTAAATTTATGCTAAGGAAAAAATAGATCATAATCCACAATACTCATTGTCATCTCTGGTAGCTCTTCGAATGATGATTGGGTATTGAAAACTCCTTTGAAACCTACACTTAAAATTTTAAATTTTCATGCAAAATCATCATTAGGTCTGGACTCTATAGAATGTATCATCCTAGGTAGGTCAAGAAAAAGGGAGGGTGACCAAAATATGTCAAGTTGGTAAAGGAACTTGGGAATTTCCCCATTTTAGACAAATTCGAATGGATCCAAATTTGTTGAAAATATGGATTTGCCTAAGTTAGTTGTAGAATCCAAACAATGCACATAAATTAGGTGTACGTGGGATTTGGATAAATTTGAATCGGTTTGAATTTAACGGGACCATCCAAATTTATCAAGAATACAAGAAAATGGATAAATGTTGGTTGTGTCTGGCACAAAAATCAAGGTAGAGGGTTGGAGGATAAAATACACATTGTTAGGAATTAACAACATTTTTGCTAGGAGGTGGGAATTTTAAAATGTGTTAAAATTCCTTGGCTACATTTTGTTCCCTCTAGTGCATTTATGAACAATAAATGTATTAAAGAAACATGTAGAGAGAATGGGAATTATGCTGCAAAGAAACCAAAAAAATATTCAATTTTTATTTTATTTTTATTGCCTAGGGTACCCCCTTTGAATTTGTAAAAAGTTAAAATTTTATTGCAAAAATTGAAATTTTAAGTGAAAAAATACATAAATAAAGGGTATAAAATGAGGAATTAGAGGTCCGAGGTGTGGACCAATTGGTTCATCCAAACCCCATAAGGGGGTGGAGGTCCAAGGTTCAAATCTCGAGCCTCGTTGGATTGAATGCTTGTCCCTTTCCTGGTGCTTTCAGCGGCGTAAAAGGTTTAAAATGATTGTGGCATGGTGGTTATAGGGGTGAATGCACGAAGATCCATGTGGCGACTTCTGGGATGGACAACGTAGAATAATGTGGCGACCATAAAAGCTGGACAGCCTTCCCGGATTCATGGTGGCTATCGATTCCACTATGTAAATTAAAAAAAAATGAGGAATTAGCGCAAAACCTTATTTCATTTTTACTCTTCTCTATATCAAATTTATCTCTAGAGAAAATAGAGACTTTTGAGCATCGAGTAGACATTTTTTGAGTGGGAGGCAATAGATTTGGTGTAAGGATGCAAGTAAGCATTCATATCACCTCAATTTTTAAATTTATTGGTCCATTTTTTATATTTTTAGGAATGTAGATGCGGCCTACCTTTATGCGGTTGTAGTGGCAAATTCAAACCATTTCGACAAATTCGGATGTCCAAATTCATATCAAAAGGAATATGAATTCACAAATTTAGACACTTTCCAATTATTTTGCACATTTGAATTTGACTAAGAAAATCCTAAATTTACAAATTCGGATGTATGAAAGGTAGATTCATTCACCCAAATCTATTTTTGTATAGGTTCGAATTTGAAATTTAGGTCCAATTTTATCAAATGAGTCTGAACTTGCAAATTGAGTCACATGTATAGTCATAGCCATGGTCTCAATTAGGCACAATCACAATAACATAGGCACATATGTACAATCACAAGTTACAGTCTTTATCATAAGCTCAATCTTAGGCTTTGTCTTAATCATAGTCACATTGTCCTAAGCTCATAGCCGCATACACACATTCATAGTTATATCAAAAGCACATAGGTACATAGTCACTATCATAGTCACATAGGCACAAGCACACATGCACACAATCATAGTGTCACTTGTAAGAACAATTATAATCTCAGTTATAGGTATTGTCCTAGACATAGTCACAAATCATGGGCACAATCATAGTCACATTCATAGACATAGTTAGATACACAGTCACAATCACAATCATAGTTCAATCCATCCATTTTTACTTTCTTACAATAGATCTTCTCCTTAGTTTATATTAATATTTGTCCTCTCTTAGATAACCATATAAACTTTTCTCTTTAGTTTTAATTTAAACCTTCTAAATGCTCATAGGTATTCTTCTATAGTCTAGGGTAGTTTAGACTCAAAATGCCTATTAAAATAGGTTTCTTGAATTTATTGTTGGCTCAAAATGGCTCATTTGGCTCATTATTTTAGATGTTTTCCTTGCATTTGACTCAATGGAATTATTGGCTTATTAATTTATATTTACTACTTATTTCCCTCACTAGACTCATGTCTCGTTATTTTAGATATTTTTACTAGTTTAACTCATTGGACTCATTGGATCATTAGCTTAGATATTTTTCTTTATTTATCTCAAATACTCATGGCCTATTAGTTTAGATGTTTTTACTTGTTTGGCTCATTGAACTCATTTGGATAATTAGTATAGATTTCCTACTCTTCCTAGTGTAGTCTCTTTGCTTAGAATTTTTATTTCGTAGCTCAGTCTCTAAGTGTAGGTTTTTATTTTCCTAGTTCACTTCTTAGATTAGACCTCTTTTCTAGTCCATTAGAATAGATTTTCTTTTTCTATGCATTAGAATTTTTCTTTTTGTATTAGCTTATAGTTTCCTTCCATGTTCTTAGATTATATTTAATTACATGTTGCATGTGCATAGACACTACACCAAAAGAGGCTTTTAATGATGACTAAAATAAGATAATTTTTTTACAATGGTAAAAAAACATGCTAATAGATCCTAAGAGGGTGGTTTAAAACTACTCTCTTAGGGTAATCACCCTCTTAGGGTCAATCTAAGAGGGTAGTTTTAAATCACCCTCTTAGAAAACACTAAGAGAGCATTTTTAAAACACCCTCTTATCCCTAAGAGGGTGGTTTTAAACTGACCTATTATTCCTTAGAGGAAATTTTAAAATTTTAGGGTGGGTCTAAGAGGGTAGTTTAAAACCACCCTCTTAGACCTTAAAAATCATTCAGAAGAAAGAATTCTAACTTTGGGAATTTTGAATTTTAGTCTTTTATTATGTAACAGGAAGTAGGAAGACAATGAATTTTATTATGTAGTAATAGCATTGAAAGGTAGGAGAAAAATTGAATGTTGAGATGCAGGCATAGGGGATTTGACATGATATTGTATTCAATGTGTGAGAAGAAAGTCACGAGGTTGCCCACACCAAACAATATGGTTTTTTATAGAGAATTACAAACATTAAGTAAGAATAAAAGGGCGTTAAGTTTTTGAATTATTATGCTTTTTATTATTTTTTTTTCCTAATTTGTTTCATGGTTTTCCTCTGCTTCTTTGGATTTAATGAAGATTTGGGCTCTCTTGAAAGTGATCTAATTGTAATGGTCTATAATTTCAGTAAAATATGTGGTTTCCATACTTTTTTTGGGGGGGGGGGATAAATGCGAAGGATTTGAGTGGAGCAAATAAAGCAAATCTATGAACAAATATTTTTTTAAAAGGATGTCTTCGATTTTGTTTTTTGTAGAGTAAATTTGCTAGTCCCTAGGGATAGTATTTAATGGACTTTGATGGTTTTCCATCCATGCAAGATTTTTTGTAGTAGGTGCAACCATATTGGCAAGTGGTAGGTTTACAAATAAATTTCAATTTGTGTTAGAAGTACTAGGAAAAATTATTGTTTGAATTTTATTTATTATGCGTTTCTTAGTTGGTAATAAACTTTAGAAAATCGTAGATCCAGTAGATTTTGACCTTGTGATAATTTTCTTATACTCTAGTTTAATTAAATCTAACCACTTCTTTGAAAATACAATACTCATAATATAATATCAATGTAACAATGAAATTGCAATAATCATGTAATATATTAAAAATAAATATTCAAGAATGAATACGTGAATGATTAATAACGTATAAATGATAAAATAAAATCAAACTACCTATTTTTCATGTTCATGCCCTCTTTCTAGCGTCAATTTGTTGAGGTGTGATTTTATCCAATCACAAAATCATCCGATAGTTAGGATCGGGATCCTCTCTTGCATAGAAAACGTATTTCTCCAAGGTTCTTCACTTAGTATCTTTAGGTATTATGCATATGTTCTAAAATAAGTGCTTGAAAAATCTCAATAGTTTGCAAGAAACTGATAACAAGCGGCCTGGAACTTAGGTAATTAAATTTAAATTCATCATTGTTAAGTATATTTTAATCAAATTCTATCTCTAAGAAATAATAGATAAATTTACCTTTTGAGTTTAATATTGAAATTTTATGCAAACTTATTCTATAACCTCAAAAAAATGATTTAATTAAAAAAACTTCAAGTGATTTTGAAATAGATGTTAATCTAGCATTTTAATTAACATTAAAATTCAATCAACTTTAATACAAATCAATGTTTATGAAACTTTTATAAAATTGATTAAATATAAACCTTAATTATAAAGTATGAACTTTACCTCCTCCTAAGGATTTTGGAAAATTCAATACTTATGGATCCTCTAGAGGGAACCCTATAAAAGCCAATGTGGGAGAAATTAATAGACTTTCATATGGCTCCTTGGTTTTTATTTTTGCTAAGAATTTGGGTATTCTTTCCAATAACCTTGTTGAGGGGTATGGTATCCTCAGAGGCCTTCAAGAGGCTACTAAGGTTGGATGGAAAAAGGTGTTAGTTGAGTCTGAATCTCAAGTCATGATTAATATTTTGAAGACTCCTAAGAATCAAAGGTTGATTGGAGAAAAAAATAATTATTAAGAAGATTCAATTAATCTAGATGGGATTTTTCAAAGTTGATTACAATCATGTGGTCAAATATCAAAACAAAAGTGTTGATGCTTTAGATAAGTAGGCTTTGGAAAAAGGTGATATTACTTGTTATGGCCACCCTCCTAGATGGTGGGCTTCACAAATAAGAGAAGCTCTTCTTTTTATCATTTCATTGGATGGCTCTAGTTTTTAAGGTACCTAGTTTCTTCTTGCTTTATTTTTGCTTCTATTTGGTGTTGGCAATTTTGGGTTTGAGATCCTAGCTTCTTGTCTATGAGTTGTCATTGATGTCAAAAGGAAATGACATTAATGTTAAGAGGATGTGTTGGCTTCAAAGGTGGAAGATTCCAAGAGAATATTTTTAAGAGAATCCGGAGAGATTCCATTGGCAATGGTTTTTATTAAAACCAATGGAGGTTCTCTTTATTATTTATTTAATTATTATTTAAAACCCTTCAAGGTTTTAATTAATTAATTATTTAATTAATTAAGGGAGAAATTATTTTTAATTTATTAAAAATACTTTAAGGGTTTTTAAACCCTTTAGAAAGCAAATTTCGATTAAATTCGAAATTACTTTTCTTTGCAGCTGACGTGTTCTAAAGTCCACGTATGGACTATAAATATGAGAAGGTTCCTAAGGTTAAACCCTCTTGGAAAATCGAAGGCAATTAATTGGTTTGGCTGCGATCGAATGTTCTGTTTATGCTGCGAAAGAGGAGAGCTCGTGGTTTGAAAAGCTTTCGGAAAGCTTGACCGTTTATGTGGAAGGAAGTCCGTCTTGGACTTCGTAAGCCCCTTGTGGGCTAGTGGCAGCGAAGGCTGCGTTTGGGCCTTGCGTAGGCGGAGGTCTGCGTTTCGATCCCCGCGGAGGGAGCTGTGCATGGATTAGTCACGTTTTTATTAAAACGTGTTTTGTGCCGCGAATTTCGGATTCTTCAAGGGCAGCCATTATAAGGTGTGATTATTTTCTTGATATGATTTTTGGCATTGTTTAGCATTGTTTAAAAGACATAGGAGAAATAAGGGGATATTTCTTTGGTTGTATTTTTGAGATTAGTCTTTTGCTATGCTAAATTTAAAAATGGAGATATAAGGTGTAAGTTTTGGTTGTTGTGTTTTTGGCTTCTTTGGTGGTTGTTTTTAAAGAAGAGGAGCTAAAAGGTGTATTAAGGAAAGTTTTTATATATGCTCATTTATCTTGGTTCTAACCCTAACTTGGTTGGAAGTTTGAGGGTTGTGTGTGGTGACAGCTTTAAGGATCAATTTTCTTCTACTCCAAAAAGGTATGGGCACATTTTCCTTATGAGTATGATTGGTGTATGTTTTTCTGAAATAAGGTTGGAGTGAAAAGGTTTTCAACTAGGTTTCCTTTGGTTGGGTGTAAATCCTATTTTCTGGTTTGTTGAAGACTTCTTATGCATTGTTATCCTTGATGAGAGTTTTGGTGAATGCATAATTCTGGTTTGAGGTAGTGGAAGCATTGTGCACTAGGGTTTATGTTTGTGAGTCTTGCTACTTGCATTGAGTTGGTGGAACCCTTGGTTGGCTGTTTTGAGTTTGATGGTTGAGTTGCTTCCATAGAGGTTGTTTGATCAAGTTATTGCTTTACTTGATTCATGATATTGGGCTTACTCCATTGAGTTGATTTGAGCAAGTTATTCTTTGCATTTGGTGATATTGTGTTGGTGGCTGTTTTGTTCAAATATCTTTGGAGGGAAAAGGATTTCTACTTGTTTCCTTTTCTTGTGATGATTGGTTGAATGCTTCAAGGTTGATGTTGAGTTGAATGGTGTTGGTTGACTAAACCTTGTTTGATGAGCATTGTTGTTGAAACCCTAATTGATGGTGAAAAGAACATGAGTATCATTGTTATGTGATTCTTTGCATAGTTGGCAATTGTTGGGGTTTCATGTTCTTGAAAGAAAACATTCTATCCTATCCATTTTAGATATTGAGTTGAGTTTTCAGATTTGAGATTGAGATTGAGCTGAGTTGATTTGAGTTGAGTTTTGAGATTGGGATTTGAGTATAGAACATATTGAGTCTCTAACAATTCTCTTTATGCTTCTATGAGTTTGACAAATCACATTGGGTCTCTAACAATTCACTTTGTGATTTCCTACTAAGAAAGTTTTTCTTGGTGAGCTTGTGAGTTTTTGGACAGGTTCGTGGGGACTTGTGAGTAGTTTTGGACAGGTTTCGGTGGGGACTTGTGAGCAGGTTTTGGATAGGTTTCGGTGGGGACTTGTGAGCAGATTTGGACAGGTCCTAGCAGAGGACTTGTGAGCTGAGTTTGATAGTTCTATCAGAGAACTTGAGGACAGAGGTGCATTGGTTCTATGAGAAGAACCTGAGGACAGTTGGCAAGTCTTTGAGAAGGCTTGTATGTAGAGGATTGATTTGTTCAAGAGTTGGATAGATCGAAGACAGAGGAAGACTTGTACTAGACCGATTGACTATGTTTGGTATAGGTTGTTGAGCTACTGTGGACGTGATCATAGAAGGCAGAGGTCTCTTAGGCTAAGCATTGAGGACAGGAGGTCTTCGGTGGAAAGGAGTTCCACGTGCTGGCAAGAGGTAGAGGCAGTTGATCTTCTGAGGGATCATTTCCAGAGAGAGGGAAGGTATCTCCTTTGAGAGAGGTCATAAATTGGAAGGTATCCTTTGCAGAGGCTCATAAATTCTGATTGGGGGAAGGTATCTCCTTTGGGCCGAGGCTCATAAACATTGTAATTGGGAAGGATTCCCAAAGAACTTTGAGATAACTTTTAGAGAAAAGTTTTGTGGACGTAGCCCACCCATTCTGGGTGAACCACGTTAAAATTGGTGTCACTTTGTGGATGATATTGTGCATTGCTTTGATATTGCTTTGGGTATATTGCTTTACTATTTTGAAGTATAAAGGAAAAAGTAAAAAGAGGTCTTATACTGTTCACCCCCCTCTCAGTATAAGCTTGTGTTCTTCAATTGGTATCAGAGCGGGTGCCTTCGAAAAGTTTAATAGCTTGAAGGAAAAGCTAGTAAAGAACACAATGGATCATTCAAGTGGCAATGCAACACCTATTCTTGATGGGTCAGATTTTGGTCTTTGGAGTGCAAGGATGAAGGTTCATCTAATGGCACTTGGGAATGAGGTTTGGGAAGTGATTGAAGATGAGTACACTATTCCTGAACATGGTCCTAATACTAAAGAAGAAAGGCTCCTACATCACAGCAATTCAAAAGCAATGAATGCAATCCTCGAAAGGCTTACAGAAAGCAGATCTCACCAAAGTGATTCACTGCAAGACAGCTAGTGAAATGTGGAAACAGTTGAAGGTGGTTCATACAGGTGATACAAATGTTCGAAAGGCCAAGTTGAGACACTTCAAAGGTATGTTTGAACAACTCAAGATGAATGATGATGAAAATATTAGTGACTACATGCTTCGTATGGATGAGGTTGTTAACTCCATGAAAGACTTAGGTCTTGAGCTTGCTGAAAATGATGTTTGTGATAAGATTTTAAGATCTCTTCCTAATAGATTTAGTGAAAATATTTTTGCTATTGAGGAAGCTAAAGATTTGGATAAGTTGAAAAAGGATGAGCTCCATAGTATACTTGCAGCATTTGAGTTGAGAACTCAAGTGAAGGTTGATGTCAAGAAAGAGGCAACTTTCAAGGCTACCAAGAATTCCAAGGGTAAACAACTTCAAGATAGTGATGAGTCTTCTAGTGATGAAGAGGCATATTACAACAAGAAAGGCAAGTTCTCTAGAAAGCACAAAAGTATGAAAAATATAAGATGTTTCAATTGTGGAAAGTTTGGTCATTATGCTACTGATTGTACTGTTCCCAAGAATGAAAGTGATGAAGATAAACAGGATTCTAAGAGCAAGGATTCTGAAAAGCACAAGCATCACAGGAAAAACAAAGATGAGCACAACAATCAAGGAAAGAGGTATTCTCACAAGCACAAGAAGAGTTTCTACCTAGACAAAGCAAGTAAGTGTTCTAGTAGTGATAGTGAAAGTTCTTCAAGTGATGATGAAAATGAGATGTTGTTCATATCAGAAAAAGAGGAAGAACCGAAACATAGATTCATTATCATGAAATGTCTTAGATGTGGAAATTTTGGTCACCTTGAGGATGATTGCACAAATAATGATTTGGTTTCTAGTATGTATGAGGATGCTTCAGAAAACTATAAGGAAGATGCATGTATGGTTTTTGAAAAGGGTAGCACCTCTAGTGATAAGAAATCTGAAAAAGGCTTTGATGATTCAAAAGGAAATCAAATAAAGGATCTTGAAAGTGAACTTATTAGTGCTCTTAGTGTTTTGGAAAAGGAAAGAAAGAAGAATGCTAGACTCAAGGATAAGTTAGATGAATGTTGTATGGAGAGAGATGATCTTATAGAAAGTCTTGACTTCTCTATAGCTAAGACACAAGAACTCAAGGATGAGTTAGAGTCTAAGGTTCTTGAGTATAATGAGTTAGAACAGAAAATGGCTTCTTTGAAAGAGGAAACTAAAGAGTACAAGGATAAGCTTTACAGGTTTCAAGATAGCTCCAAAAAGGTTAAGTCACTCATCAAAGGTCAAAGAAAGACAACAGATAAAATAGGCCTTGGTTTTGTTAAGCCACACAAGGAACAAGTTGGAGAGTCTAGTAAGAGACTCCAAAAGGAAGAGAGTTCTGATGAGGAAAGTATTTCAGAAAAGGAGTCCTTGAGTGATAGATGCACAGAAATAGAAAATAGGAATTCAGAATGAGAAGAAGAAGTTTACAGGACCTAGAAGGTCATTTACAGGAAAGTTTAATGGCAGATGTTTTGCTTGTCACAGGTTTGGTCACATGGCTTCACATTGCATGACTCAAGTAAGGAAGGTAAATGACAGTTTCAAAGGTGGTAATTTCTTTCAAGGGTATTGCTACTCTTGTAAATAGTTTGGGCATAAGGCAATTTTTTGCAAGGCTAATAACGAGAACAGGGTTAGTCGGACAGGTGGATTCAAAGAACAGGTATGCCTAAAAGAAATAACATTGTTACTTGTTATAAGTGCAACAATGAAGGTCACACAACTAGACAGTGTAGAGCTAAACTTCCAAGGTACAGGAACAGGAACAGTGGTATGAACAGGTCCAAGGATCAAGGCATGGATAAGAACAGGAATGATAACAGGAACAGGAACAGGAATATGGACAAGGAGAACAAGAGAAGACATGGTAAGGCAGCTATAGACATTGATGATGATCAGTGCCTATTGGGAGTTTTACTCCCACCCCAAAATTAAACACCTCAACAGGAGGTGGGGGAGGGACTAAGCTAAGAGGCTCATTCTTAGTCCCAAGCCCCAAAGGTGACCCTTTGCCATTGATGACAAAGGGGGAGAGATATGAGTAAGGGGGAGAGCCTCAAGACAGGGGGAGCTGTTTATGTTGAGTTTCTGTGTTGTTGAGAAGCATGGTTTGCCATCAATGACAAAGGGGGAGATTGTTGGCAATTTTGGGTTTGAGATCCTAGCTTCTTGTCTATGAGTTGTCATTGATGTCAAAAGGAAATGACATTAATGTTAAGAGGATGTGTTGGCTTCAAAGGTGGAAGATTCCAAGAGAATATTTTTAAGAGAATCCGGAGAGATTCCATTGGCAATGGTTTTTATTAAAACCAATGGAGGTTCTCTTTATTATTTATTTAATTATTATTTAAAACCCTTCAAGGTTTTAATTAATTAATTATTTAATTAATTAAGGGAGAAATTATTTTTAATTTATTAAAAATACTTTAAGGGTTTTTAAACCCTTTAGAAAGCAAATTTCGATTAAATTCGAAATTACTTTTCTTTGCAGTCGACGTGTTCTAAAGTCCACGTATGGACTATAAATATGAGAAGGTTCCTAAGGTTAAACCCTCTTGGAAAATCGAAGGCAATTAATTGGTTTGGCTGCGATCGAATGTTCTATTTACGCTGCGAAAGAGGAGAGCTCGTGGTTTGAAAAGCTTTCGGAAAGCTTGACCGTTTATGTGGAAGGAAGTCCGTCTTGGACTTCGTAAGCCCCTTGTGGGCTAGTGGCAGCGAAGGCTGCGTTTGGGCCTTGCGTAGGCGGAGGTCTGCGTTTCGATCCCCACGGAGGGAGCTGTGCATGGATTAGTCACGTTTTTATTAAAACGTGTTTTGTGCCATGAATTTCGGATTCTTCAAGGGCAGCCATTATAAGGTGTGATTATTTTCTTGATATGATTTTTGGCATTGTTTAGCATTGTTTAAAAGACATAGGAGAAATAAGGGGATATTTCTTTGGTTGTATTTTTGAGATTAGTCTTTTGCTATGCTAAATTTAAAAATGGAGATATAAGGTGTAAGTTTTGGTTGTTGTGTTTTTGGCTTCTTTGGTGGTTGTTTTTAAAGAAGAGGAGCTAAAAGGTGTATTAAGGAAAGTTTTTATATATGCTCATTTATCTTGGTTCTAACCCTAACTTGGTTGGAAGTTTGAGGGTTGTGTGTGGTGACAGCTTTAAGGATCAATTTTCTTCTACTCCAAAAAGGTATGGGCACATTTTCCTTATGAGTATGATTGGTGTATGTTTTTCTGAAATAAGGTTGGAGTGAAAAGGTTTTCAACTAGGTTTCCTTTGGTTGGGTGTAAATCCTATTTTCTGGTTTGTTGAAGACTTCTTATGCATTGTTATCCTTGATGAGAGTTTTGGTGAATGCATAATTCTGGTTTGAGGTAGTGGAAGCATTGTGCACTAGGGTTTATGTTTGTGAGTCTTGCTACTTGCATTGAGTTGGTGGAACCCTTGGTTGGCTGTTTTGAGTTTGATGGTTGAGTTGCTTCCATAGAGGTTGTTTGATCAAGTTATTGCTTTACTTGATTCATGATATTGGGCTTACTCCATTGAGTTGATTTGAGCAAGTTATTCTTTGCATTTGGTGATATTGTGTTGGTGGCTGTTTTGTTCAAATATCTTTGGAGGGAAAAGGATTTCTACTTGTTTCCTTTTCTTGTGATGATTGGTTGAATGCTTCAAGGTTGATGTTGAGTTGAATGGTGTTGGTTGACTAAACCTTGTTTGATGAGCATTGTTGTTGAAACCCTAATTGATGGTGAAAAGAACATGAGTATCATTGTTATGTGATTCTTTGCATAGTTGGCAATTGTTGGGGTTTCATGTTCTTGAAAGAAAACATTCTATCCTATCCATTTTAGATATTGAGTTGAGTTTTCAGATTTGAGATTGAGATTGATTTGAGTTGATTTGAGTTGAGTTTTGAGATTGGGATTTGAGTATAGAACATATTGAGTCTCTAACAATTCTCTTTATGCTTCTATGAGTTTGACAAATCACATTGGGTCTCTAACAATTCACTTTGTGATTTCCTACTAAGAAAGTTTTTCTTGGTGAGCTTGCTGAGTTTTTGGACAGGTTCCGGTGGGGACTTGTGAGCAGTTTTGGATAGGTTCTTGTGGGGACTTGTGAGCAGTTTTGGATAGGTTTCGGTGGGGACTTGTGAGCAGATTTGGACAGGTCCTAGCAGAGGACTTGTGAGCTGAGTTTGATAGTTCTATCAGAGAACTTGAGGACAGAGGTGCATTGGTTCTATGAGAAGAACCTGAGGACAGTTGGCAAGTCTTTGAGAAGGCTTGTATGTAGAGGATTGATTTGTTCAAGAGTTGGACAGATCTGACAGACAGAGGAAGACTTGTACTAGACCGATCGACTATGTTTGGTATAGGTTGTTGAGCTACTGTGGACGTGATCATAGAAGGCAGAGGTCTCTTAGGCTAAGCATTGAGGATAGGAGGTCTTCGGTGGAAAGGAGTTCCACGTGCTTTGGCAAGAGGTAGAGGCAGTTGATCTTCTGAGGGATCATTTCCAGAGGAGAGAGGAAGGTATCTCCTTTGAGAGAGGCTCAAAATTCTAATTTGGGGAAGGTATCTCCTTTGAGCAGAGGCTCATAAATTCTGATTGGGGGAAGGTATCTCCTTTGGGCCGAGGCTCATAAACATTGTAATTGGGAAGGATTCCCAAAGAACTTTGAGATAACTTTTAGAGAAAAGTTTTGTGGACGTAGCTCAACCATTCTGGGTGAACCACGTTAAAATTGGTGTCACTTTGTGGATGATATTGTGCATTGCTTTGATATTGCTTTGGGTATATTGCTTTACTATTTTGAAGTATAAAGGAAAAAGTAAAAAGAGGTCTTATATTGTTCACCCCCCTCTCAGTATAAGCTTGTGTTCTTCAATTGGTATCAGAGCAGGTGCCTTCGAAAAGTTTAATAGCTTGAAGGAAAAGCTAGTAAAGAACACAATGGATCATTCAAGTGGCAATGCAACACCTATTCTTGATGGGTCAGATTTTGGTCTTTGGAGTGCAAGGATGAAGGTTCATCTAATGGCACTTGGGAATGAGGTTTGGGAAGTGATTGAAGATGAGTACACTATTCCTGAACATGGTCCTAATACTAAAGAAGAAAGGCTCCTACATCACAACAATTCAAAAGCAATGAATGCAATCCTGAAAGGCTTACAGAAGTAGATCTCACCAAAGTGATTCACTGCAAGACAACTAGTGAAATGTGGAAACAGTTGAAGGTGGTTCATACAGGTGATACAAATGTCGGAAAGGCCAAGTTGAGACACTTCAAAGGTATGTTTGAACAACTCAAGATGAATGATGATGAAAATATTAGTGACTACATGCTTCGTATGGATGAGGTTGTTAACTCCATGAAAGACTTAGGTCTTGAGCTTGCTGAAAATGATGTTTGTGATAAGATTTTAAGATCTCTTCCTAATAGATTTAGTGAAAATATTTCTGCTATTGAGGAAGCTAAAGATTTGGATAAGTTGAAAAAGGATGAGCTCCATAGTATACTTGCAGCATTTGAGTTGAGAACTCAAGTGAAGGTTGATGTCAAGAAAGAGGCAACTTTCAAGGCTACCAAGAATTCCAAGGGTAAACAACTTCAAGATAGTGATGAGTCTTCTAGTGATGAAGAGGCATATTACAACAAGAAAGGCAAGTTCTCTAGAAAGCACAAAAGTATGAAAAATATAAGATGTTTCAATTGTGGAAAGTTTGGTCATTATGCTACTAACTGTACTTGTTCCCAAGAATGAAAGTGATGAAGATAAATAAGATTCTAAGAGCAAGGATTCTAAAAGCACAAGCATCACAGGAAAAACAAAGATGAGCACAACAATCAAGGAAAGAGGTATTCTCACAAGCACAAGAAGAGTTTCTACCTAGACAAAGCAAGTAAGTGTTCTAGTAGTGATAGTGAAAGTTCTTCAAGTGATGATGAAAATGAGATGTTGTTCATATCAGAAAAAGAGGAAGAACCGAAACATAGATTCATTATCATGAAATGTCTTAGATGTGGAAATTTTGGTCACCTTGAGGATGATTGCACAAATAATGATTTGGTTTCTAGTATGTATGAGGATGCTTCAGAAAACTATAAGGAAGATGCATGTATGGTTTTTGAAAAGGGTAGCACCTCTAGTGATAAGAAATCTGAAAAAGGCTTTGATGATTCAAAAGGCAAATCAAATAAAGGATCTTGAAAGTGAACTTATTAGTGCTCTTAGTGTTTTGGAAAAGGAAAGAAAGAAGAATGCTAGACTCAAGGATAAGTTAGATGAATGTTGTATGGAGAGAGATGATCTTATAGAAAGTCTTGACTTCTCTATAGCTAAGACACAAGAACTCAAGGATGAGTTAGAGTCTAAGGTTCTTGAGTATAATGAGTTAGAACAAAAAATGGCTTCTTTGAAAGAGGAAACTAAAGAGTACAAGGATAAGCTTTACAGGTTTCAAGATAGCTCCAAAAAGGTTAAGTCACTCATCAAAGGTCAAAGAAAGACAACAGATAAAACAGGCCTTGGTTTTGTTAAGCCACACAAGGAACAAGTTGGAGAGTCTAGTAAGAGACTCCAAAAGGAAGAGAGTTCTGATGAGGAAAGTATTTCAGAAAAGGAGTCCTTGAGTGATAGATGCACAGAAACAGAAAATAGGAAATTCAAAAAGAGAAGAAAGTTTACAGGACCTAGAAGGTCATTTACAGGAAAGTTTAATGGCAGATGTTTTGCTTGTCACAGGTTTGGTCACATGGCTTCACATTGCATGACTCAAGTAAGGAAGGTAAATGACAGTTTCAGAGGTGGTAATTTCTTTCAAGGGTATTGCTACTCTTGTAAATAGTTTGGGCATAAGGCAATTTTTTGCAAGGCTAATAACAAGAATAGGGTTAGTCAGAATAGGTGGATTCAAAGAATAGGTATGCCTAAAAGAAATAACATTGTTACTTGTTATAAGTGCAACAATGAAGGTCACACAACTAGACAGTGTAGAGCTGAACTTCCAAGGTACAGGAACAGGAACAGTGGTATGAACAGGTCCAAGGATCAAGGCATGGATAAGAACAGGAATGATAACAGGAACAGGAACAGGAATATGGACAAGGAGAACAAGAGAAGACATGGTAAGGCAGCTATAGACACTGATGATGATCAGTGCCTGTTGGGAGTTTTACTCCCACCCAGAATTAAACACCTCAACAGGAGGTGGGGGAGGGACTAAGCTAAGAGGCTCATTCTTAGTCCCAAGCCCCAAAGGTGACCCTTTGCCATTGATGACAAAGGG
Source organism: Wollemia nobilis (assembly GCA_028583015.1). Taxonomy (NCBI): domain Eukaryota; kingdom Viridiplantae; phylum Streptophyta; class Pinopsida; order Araucariales; family Araucariaceae; genus Wollemia; species Wollemia nobilis. The sequence goes on along the minus strand of JAQPPZ010000393.1, from coordinate 1,148,015 downwards.
GGAGAGATATGAGTAAGGGGGAGAGCCTCAAGACAGGGGAGCTGTTTATGTTGAGTTTCTGTGTTGTTGAGAAGCATGGTTTGCCATCAATGACAAAGGGGGAGATTGTTGGCAATTTTGGGTTTGAGATCCTAGCTTCTTGTCTATGAGTTGTCATTGATGTCAAAAGGAAATGACATTAATGTTAAGAGGATGTGTTGGCTTCAAAGGTGGAAGATTCCAAGAGAATATTTTTAAGAGAATCCGGAGAGATTCCATTGGCAATGGTTTTTATTAAAACCAATGGAGGTTCTCTTTATTATTTATTTAATTATTATTTAAAACCCTTCAAGGTTTTAATTAATTAATTATTTAATTAATTAAGGGAGAAATTATTTTTAATTTATTAAAAATACTTTAAGGGTTTTTAAACCCTTTAGAAAGCAAATTTCGATTAAATTCGAAATTACTTTTCTTTGCAACCGACGTGTTCTAAAGTCCACGTATGGACTATAAATATGAGAAGGTTCCTAAGGTTAAACCCTCTTGGAAAATCGAAGGCAATTAATTGGTTTGGCTGCGATCGAATGTTCTGTTTACGCTGCGAAAGAGGAGAGCTCGTGGTTTGAAAAGCTTTCGGAAAGCTTGACCGTTTATGTGGAAGGAAGTCCGTCTTGGACTTCGTAAGCCCCTTGTGGGCTAGTGGCAGCGAAGGCTGCGTTTGGGCCTTGCGTAGGCGGAGGTCTGCGTTTCGATCCCCACGGAGGGAGCTGTGCATGGATTAGTCACGTTTTTATTAAAACGTGTTTTGTGCCACGAATTTCGGATTCTTCAAGGGCAGCCATTATAAGGTGTGATTATTTTCTTGATATGATTTTTGGCATTGTTTAGCATTGTTTAAAAGACATAGGAGAAATAAGGGGATATTTCTTTGGTTGTATTTTTGAGATTAGTCTTTTGCTATGCTAAATTTAAAAATGGAGATATAAGGTGTAAGTTTTGGTTGTTGTGTTTTTGGCTTCTTTGGTGGTTGTTTTTAAAGAAGAGGAGCTAAAAGGTGTATTAAGGAAAGTTTTTATATATGCTCATTTATCTTGGTTCTAACCCTAACTTGGTTGGAAGTTTGAGGGTTGTGTGTGGTGACAGCTTTAAGGATCAATTTTCTTCTACTCCAAAAAGGTATGGGCACATTTTCCTTATGAGTATGATTGGTGTATGTTTTTCTGAAATAAGGTTGGAGTGAAAAGGTTTTCAACTAGGTTTCCTTTGGTTGGGTGTAAATCCTATTTTCTGGTTTGTTGAAGACTTCTTATGCATTGTTATCCTTGATGAGAGTTTTGGTGAATGCATAATTCTGGTTTGAGGTAGTGGAAGCATTGTGCACTAGGGTTTATGTTTGTGAGTCTTGCTACTTGCATTGAGTTGGTGGAACCCTTGGTTGGCTGTTTTGAGTTTGATGGTTGAGTTGCTTCCATAGAGGTTGTTTGATCAAGTTATTGCTTTACTTGATTCATGATATTGGGCTTACTCCATTGAGTTGATTTGAGCAAGTTATTCTTTGCATTTGGTGATATTGTGTTGGTGGCTGTTTTGTTCAAATATCTTTGGAGGGAAAAGGATTTCTACTTGTTTCCTTTTCTTGTGATGATTGGTTGAATGCTTCAAGGTTGATGTTGAGTTGAATGGTGTTGGTTGACTAAACCTTGTTTGATGAGCATTGTTGTTGAAACCCTAATTGATGGTGAAAAGAACATGAGTATCATTGTTATGTGATTCTTTGCATAGTTGGCAATTGTTGGGGTTTCATGTTCTTGAAAGAAAACATTCTATCCTATCCATTTCAGATATTGAGTTGAGTTTTCAGATTTGAGATTGAGATTGAGCTGAGTTGATTTGAGTTGAGTTTTGAGATTGGGATTTGAGTATAGAACATATTGAGTCTCTAACAATTCTCTTTATGCTTCTATGAGTTTGACAAATCACATTGGGTCTCTAACAATTCACTTTGTGATTTCCTACTAAGAAAGTTTTTCTTGGTGAGCTTGCTGAGTTTTTGGACAGGTTCGAGGGGACTTGTGAGAGTTTTGGACAGGTTGTGGGGACTTGTGAGTTTTTGGATAGGTTTGGATGGGGACTTGTGAGCAGATTTGGACAGGTCCTAGCAGAGGACTTGTGAGCTGAGTTTGATAGTTCTATCAGAGAACTTGAGGACAGAGGTGCATTGGTTCTATGAGAAGAACCTGAGGACAGCTTGGCAAGTCTTTGAGAAGGCTTGTATGTAGAGGATTGATTTGTTCAAGAGTTGGACAGATCTGATAGATAGAGGAAGACTTGTACTAGACCGACTGACTATGTTTGGTACAGGTTGCTGAGCTATTGTGGACGTGATCATAGAAGGCAGAGGTCTCTTAGGCTAAGCATTGAGGATAGGAGGTCTTCGGTGGAAAGGAGTTCCACGTGCTGGCAAGAGGTAGAGGTGGTTGATCTTCCGAGGGATCATTTCCAGAGCGAGAGGGGAAGGTATCTCCTTTGAGCAGAGGCTCATAAATTCTGATTGGGGGAAGGTATCTCCTTTGGGAGGCTCATAGAGTCTCCTTTGGGCCGAGGCTCATAAACATTGTAATTGGGAAGGATTCCCAAAGAACTTTGAGATAACTTTTAGAGAAAAGTTTTGTGGACGTAGCCCAACCATTCCGGGTGAACCACGTTAAAATTGGTGTCACTTTGTGGATGATATTGTGCATTGCTTTGATATTGCTTTGGGTATATTGCTTTACTATTTTGAAGTATAAAGGAAAAAGTAAAAAGAGGTCTTATACTGTTCACCCCCCCTCTCGGTATAAGCTTGTGTTCTTCATTTGGTTCAATCGGGTTATTTTAGTTCCTTAGATCAAACTATTCTTTCGTTTGTTTCCTCAGTTGATTCTTGCCTTAAAAGTCTTCTGGTCTAGAAATGTCACTATTATGTTCAATTTTTTTTCTTTTTTCTTTTTTTTTGTTTAGTTTTTTAAGGTGTGATTTCATTAGTTTTGTTTTGTTTTTGTGTTATTTGTGTTGTTTTTTGTTGTTCTTCTATTTTTGTTTTTTTGTGTTTTTATGTTTTTTGTTATTGTTCTTGTGTTTTTGTATGTTTGTGTTAATTTATGTTTTTATGTGTGAGTGTTTTCTATGTTTTTTGTTTTTTTTTATTGTCTGTTGATTGGTTGTTTTTTATTTTTATTTTTAGATTTTGGTTGTGTTTATTTTTTATGTTTTTTTTTGTTATGTATTTGTAGTATTATGTTTTTTTTGCCGTGTTTGTGTTTTTTTATATTGTTCTTGTATTTTTTCTATGTGGTTTGTGTTGTGTTTTTTTTTAATCTTATTGTGTGTGTGTTTAGTTGTGTTTTTTTTTCACACTCAAGGAGCATGTTTTTTATTTTATTTTATTATTTTTATTGTTCTTTATTTAATATTTTTTTAAATGTTTTTGTGTGTTTGTTTGCTCCTTGAGTATTTCAAAGGTGTTAGGCCAGGTTTGAGTCCTAGGCAATTTTGGAAGAATGGATACCCTTGCCTCCTTGGGTCTTACTCGAAAGTGGCATCCCTTCTAGGATGCTTTTCACAAATTAAGAAAAAAGTATGAACTTTATAATATTTAAAATTTATTTGAGGTGGGTTGGAGGGGGAGGGCAATCCAAGGGGGTCCGGTCGTCCCCCTCAAAGCTTGAGGGGGGGGCCTTCAGGGGCTTTTAAATTTAAGGTTTATTTCATATAAATATTTGCTCATCCAAATATGAAATTGAAATTTAAATGTTTGAAGAATGAAATAATGTAATAATGATTAAATCCAAATTATTAGGTTTTGAGCCTTAAAAATTATAAAAATAGGGTTTAATATAAATCTTTTCTATGAACTTTTAAATTTTAAGATATGCAAATAAAGTTCATAAAATATCCTCCTATAATATATATTTCTCAAATATTAATTGAATTAAATATTTGAGGAAAAATATTAATCTTAAATGTAAATTTTGGATCCTTTGATAATTTGACCAACTCCTATAAGTAACGAATATGATCAAGGAAGTTGGGATCATCTTCTCTCTTAGAATAAAGGAATTATAGGATCTTCTAACATCGCTCAACGCTCTTCTTGCTCATCAGTAGGATAATTCTATTGAAGATGGTGACAAATTCCAATAGTCCTAGGTTTTGAGTTAGTGGGATTTTTGAGTTTAGTTTTTGTTGTTGAACCTTCCCTGTTTTGTCGAGCATATCCCTAGTTTCTTTTTGTTGTCAAAAAAGGTTATTGAAATATTTTGCTTTGGTTTTTTTGTGTTTCCATGGAACTAGTACAACTCTTTCCTATGTCTATGAGGGTTGTTCTATTTTTGTATATTTGGTGCTAGATAATAGCCTTATGTAAATAGGGATTGGGAACCTTCAACCCAACGATATTAATAAATTTTATTACCTACCAAAATATATATATAGTAAACCAAACTCTTTAATGTAAATAAATCTTAATCATGAATTCTCAACTTTATAAAATTAAATTTGGAATACCAATAATCATAATGCAATAATGATTAAACCCAAATTATAAGATTTGGAACCTTTAATATTTATGAAAATAGGGTTTAATATAAATCTTATTTATGAACTTTTAAATCTTATGATATGCAAATAAAGTTCATAGGAATTTCCTTCCGTAATATTTATTCCTCAAATATTTATTGAATTAAATATTTAAGAATAAATATGAGCCTCAAATGTAATGTTTGGATATTTAGATAAATTGAAATAAAATTACAATAAACCTAAACTATTTAATGTAAAAAGATATCAATTTTGAATTCTCAACTTAATGAAATTAAAGTTGGAATCAAAATAATCATTGATCCTAAAAAAAATTATTTATTCAATTATTAATTATATTTAATATTTGAATAATAAATTTAATTATAACCTAGTTATAAATTTTAACTTTATAAAATCAAACTAGGTTAAATGTTTGCAAATTTAATATGAAATAAATCTCAAAAGGTTTAAAGAATGAAAATAAATTAAATCTCGAACAAAACAACTACAGAATGGAAAAGACAAAAACTCTAAAACCATATTTAGGTCTACCAAAAATCGCACAACAAAATAATTAAACATGGTGCAATCTTCAATGTAAACTTAATTTAAAAGAACTATATCAAATCATTTTATTGAAAATAAAATACCATATTCATGCATATTTAAATCAAACTAATTTGATATAATAGTTGGATATTATAATAAAATATCTGCAAATCTCTAATATTCCAAACCCTGTAGTCTTCTTCTACTCTCCATTTTTGCTTATTTGAATTGTTTATCCTTTCTATGCTCTAAAAAATGTTTGACCCCAACATACTACTTCAATATTATATTTAAATCTTTCTTTTCATTCTTCTTTCTATTTCTAAATTTATTATATGCATTTTTAATAACTTATTTGATTTCTTTCGCTTGAAATTGCTTTATATAGTTATTTTATTAAAATAATTTTTATATCCTCTATATTAAATTAATTTGGCTATAGCCTTTATTTTTTTAGGTAGCGTATTTACAATAAATGGTGATAATACCAAGTTATCCCAATGTGTAATGACCAATAACTAAATAAAATAATAACAAATCCCCATATTTTATGAATACATCTACCTTCATTTGTATTTTCACATTGCAAGTTTAATTTCTATACTAGCTATGATGATGAACATTGACGAACATGATATAGCTTCCACTTTATGAGCCCTCCCTGAGCGATGCCCACAATACATTTATTTTATTATCTTGATAATGTGAACTCATTGGTGACCCTATAAGAGTGTCCTCCTCCATAAAATTTACCTTGGTTGCTTTACTGGTCCATCCAAATTATCCACTGCATCTACTAAAATATTCTTAATTACCACAAAAGGTGATCAAAATCAAATAAAGAGAGGTTTTTGAGAAATTCAAAAACATTATAAAATATTAACACTGTACTCTCCAAGTTTTTTTTATTATTCTCTGCTGGTATTCATTTGAATCTCACTCTATATTTTAAGTAAAACCTTAATATGCACGATTTGGAGTGCCAAATAATAAAATATCCTTTCTATTAATCATAAATAATTTTGGGAATCATCTACATATTTTCATCAACAAACGCTTTTAGATCCATGTAACCATTGTTGCCTCCTAAATCCTCTTTCTTGTATGATTATATTGTCCCATTAAAATTTGTACATGTAACTTATACATAGCCACAAGGGTATGTGCCTTATACATCCAAAAAATAGCACATTTATCATTTTATTTTGACCAAAAGAGATATCAAAATAAAACTACCACCAAAGACCTTTGAAACTATCATTGCTTATTTTGTGTTACTAATTACATCTCTAGATAATGTGTAATTACAATCATCCCTACGTGATATAACATAATACTATCACCTAAGAAATTCTATGGATGAAGAGATCCAATTCACCTTCAAAACTACTACTATATTTAATTGTCTTCATACATTAAACAATTATACTGTGAATATTTTCTATATGTTAATCCATAAAAATATATATCCTTTGCTTAGATCATAGCCACTCATCCCATCATATTTAGGTATTCACAGTGTTTCAATCCGTTCAACTCAGTATCTCCATCGATGATAGGTCTCAAAACCAACAAAAATAATCACCAGCTATGACGTTGAGTCCTCCTTTTATTGTAAATGATTTGAAATTATCACTTAAAACAAAGAGGGGATCACGTCCTAGCTTTCTGATTCATATCAACGCTACTTTTTGCCCAGTCCACCATGTAAACATGTCTACAATGCATAAATCCATCTGTGCAGGCCGCAACTAGCATCCTATATGTGTCTACTTTGGAAACCTCTTGACAAAAGCTACACTCGATTGTGCCCATCCAAAAAACATGTGAACACTGCTTCATCTTGTAAATTACACCCACTGAGAATATCATTTCAAGCCTATGAAAACATACCCAACAATTTTATTAATCAACATGTCATAAATTTTAAACCATAATAACTCAAACAACACATAAAGAAAAGACAAAATCTTAAACGAAAACCATGACATACAAGTATAATAAACAAAGACAAAAATAAAATATTAAAAATAGAAACTTAACATAATAACATTAACATATAATATAAACAAGACATAAAGAAAAAAGACTAAAATAAAAATAGAAACTTAACATAATAACATTAACATATAATATAAACAAGACAATAACACAATAAAAGAATAAAATAATACAAAACACACATATATTATAAGAAAATGACAATAACATCACAAAAGAACAAAATAATATAACACCTACATAAACATAAAATACACATTTACGAACATGACCATAACAAAAGAATAAAATAACAACCTAACAATATAATAACATAATAAATAAAACAAACAACTTTAATATAACACCTTTAAAAAAAAAAAAAAAACTAATTACAAAATACTTAACTAAACGAAATACTATAAAACCCAAAATATAACATAGTATAACAATGAAACATAATATACAAATCTTATATTCACACAACAAAACCATACCAGAACAAAGAAAAACCAATTGAATTATGAGACAACATCCAACATCGAAACCATATGAAGATGAACATTTTGACATCCAAATGATGATGACAGTTAACAACAAGCACGAACAAGATTTGGAACAACTTTCAAATTTCAAGTGGGTCCCAAATTTTGGGGTCATTGTGAAGGAGTCACAACAAGTCAAGCAAGTAAAAACATTTAAACTAATGGGCCCTGAGAATTTGGAGCCAAATAGATAAAAATATCTAAACTAATGAGCCAAGGTATCCAATAAGTCAAACAAGTAAAAACATCTAAACCAATAAGATATGAGTCCAATAAGGCAAATAAATAAAAGCATTTAAATTAATAATCCAATGAGTTTATGATTCCAATGTAAGGAAAACATCTAAACTAATGTGCCAAATGATCCATTTTGGGCCAACAAGAAAGTAAAGAAACCAATTTTAATGAGTCCTTTGAGTTTAAACTACCCCAGACTGTAGAAGAGGACCTATGAGCATTTAGAATATTTAAATGAAACTAAAGAGGAATATTTTTATGGTGACCTAAGATAGGATAAATATTAATATAAAATAAGGAGAATATATATGTTAAAAAATTAAAAATGAGAGGACCGAACTATGATTGTGATCGTGATTGTGTCTAGAACTATATCTATGAATGAGACTATGACTATGCCTGTGATTGTGCCTAGAATTATATCTATGATTGAGATTGTGACAATACCTTTTACTAAGACCATGACTATGTCTATGATTGTATATTTGATTGATATTATGACTAGGTCTATGATTATGCGTATGAATGAGACTATGATTGTTCCTATGAGTAATACTATGATTTTGTGCATATGTGCTTATCCCTATGTGATTGTGATTGTGACTATGTATCTATGTGCTTGTTCTTATGTAACTATGAGTGTGTGTATGTTCCTATGTTATTCATATAATGTGACTATGATTAAAAAAACTAAGACTGATCTTATGTTAGAGGTTGTGACTTATGATTATACCTATGTACCTATGTGATTATGATTTTGCTTGAATGAGACCATGGCTATGAATGTTCATGTGAGTATGACTTGTGATTATGCCTACATGCTTATGTAACTATGATTGAGAATAATCCTAATATTGAGTGTATGGCTTATGCCTATGTTGATGTGCCTATGTGACTATGACTATACTTAGCTAAGACCATGGCTATCAATGTACCTATGCCTATGACTTGTGATTGTATATATATGCCTATATGACTATGACTATACTTGATACTATGCCTAACTACGATCATGCCAATAATTATACATAAGACTAAGCGATTGTGCTTGTGTAACTATAACTATGCCTATATGCATATGTTCTTGTTCCTATGACTATGATTTATGAATCATAATGGATTGAATGAGATAATGTGGTTGTTTTCCTAGTAGAAAAGTGTGAATGGTTACTAAATGGATTGAATTTTACCTTATAAAAAAGGTGTATGAGATCTCATGGTGGTTGGACCAATACAAGACAACAATGTTTGTGTGTGAAAATCAAATGGAGGTTTATAATAAGGCAGTTAAAAAAAAGATGATGAATAAGTAGGCTGGTGAAAAATCATAAAGGTGATACATAAATTATAATTTGTGAGGCATCTAGGAGCCAAAATAAGAGGGATCACTTTTTTTGAGGTCTAAAAGACCCCTATTTTTTTTTTTTTTTTTTTTTTTTTTTTTTGTGGGTTGTGTGGGCGGTCCCCTTCCTTCTTCTCCTTTCTTTCTTTTTGCTGGTTGTGGGTGTTGTTCTTGGCGTCTTTCTGTTTCTTTCTTCCTGGGGGTGGGGCCGCCCCCTCTTCCCCCGGGGCCCCCCCCCCCCGTCTTTGTCGTCACTTTTTTTTTGGGGGGTTGGTGGTTTTTTTTGTGGCTGGGGTTCCCCTTTTTCTTTTCTCTTTCTCTGCTTTATACTCATTTTCATTAGTCATTTTTTTAAAATATGAGGATGCAATATGTGCATTGATATGTGATGAATGTATTTATTAAGCCATGATAGAAATATGATGATGAGTGATGGATGTTGTGATACGATGTGATGTATATATGATGTTATGTATATAGATTTTGGTGTTTGATAATTGAATATGGTTGGATAGATATAACATGTTAAATGATCTGGATTTTATATGCAATAAAGTGGATGATAATATGATCAATTTTATATTATGAATATGTGAGATAATAGAAGTAGACTTGAATAGTGATATATGAAAGCATGTGTGAAAAATATAACAAGATAGATACATGTATACAAGTTTGATTATTATTTAGAAAGCACATAGATGCATATTGTTATGCACAACATTAATTTATTAATTAGGGATGTCAACACAATAGTACTAACCTTGATTGTGATAAAAATGGTAACAGGAAACACACATGGGGATGGAACATATGAAAGAGTTAAATAATAATTAAACCACTTATCAATTTGTATGTCCTAGGCATAATGAATCTAAATGTGCTTTCAAAAAACTCAAATAGCCTAGTGATCCCAATAAAACTTATCTACTAATCAAATAGGCCCTTCAAGATACTAAGACTACCCGAGGGAGTCAAGTCTCTCAAGGACCTATAGTGTGTGCAGTGAATGTTCATTTTCAATTTTAAGTGAGGTTGGACTAATCACTCTTGAATTACAAAAATAATCTAGCTCACCCATAAGCATACCTATATCTTTACAAAATAATCTAACTAATGTGATAGACATATCTCTATATTGAGGGTGTAGTCCACTACTAATCAAGAATATATAACCCTAGTGGATATAATCCTATAATCCTTTGATAGTGATCCACTACTAGAAAAGCATCTATAGTCCTGGTGGAGATGTCTTAGATGACCCAAGATCCATGATGAATGATAAAATTGATTTTGTGTTATAAATTGTGCTATTCTCTCTATTTTATTTTCCTTTTCAATGTAGATCAATGGGATTGAATTATGCATGATATGGTGAGCTAGTGAAACCATCCGCTTTATGGTTATAGCAAGTCAAGAGTTTGTCTTTCATAGGTACCAAAATTTATTTAATATGTGATATGTGTGTGTAATCCAAAATAAAACCATAGATAACTAAGAATAACCTATAGCATTCAAGGGATGACTAACATTCAATAGAGGTTGATTGAGACACTAGGAGTGGATCAATGACTAATAGAACTAGTAGATTATATGAACTAGAGACTTTAAAGGATATAAGGTACCATATGAGTGGTATAATAGGATGGGATGACAACATAAGTGGAATGTGCATAAATGTAAATGACATGTGAAAGTGGAGGATAGATAAAATCATGAAGACACCATTGATTAGAAAAACAAATCCATGCGTAATAGCATAGAAAAAAACAATCCAAATAATGATCAAAATTAATTTGAGATAAAAAATTAGATCACATGGAGATGATATGGAGTAATTACGAGACAATAAGATATATAAGGACAAAGAACAAAGAAAAGGAAATAAGAAGACGAGAAAGAATATAAGGATTGAGAAAAGGAAAAAAGAAGAAAGTGGAGAAGGTACAATGTCCCATGGTATGTAGTTGCTTGAAGCATGACCATACTACTAGGAGTGATGTGCAAGGAAAAAGACAAGGAATGAAGAGATAAAATGGACGTGAATAGAATATGAGAAAATTAGAAATTGAATGTGAGTGAATTGAAAAATTGAATGTGAGTGGGTTGAAAAATTAATATTATTGAGTTGTGCATTTATGGTGTGATTTGTTGTTGATAACATGATAACATGATGCTATAATAGATTGTAGGTGGAGGTTAAGTTTACTACATTGATTGTAACATAGGCATATAGAACTTAAAAAAATAGGAATTGCATATAACAAAGTGGATTAGATTTTGTGTTGAGAAGAGAAAGTTTGCATTTTGAATTGATAGAGTAGGGTTTATGATAGTCTCAATAAAGATACTAGAATAGACATTGAGTCCAAAAATGGGTGTTTAGATATTGATAAATATTGGAGATAATGTTGATTTGATAGTGCCACCCAACACAAGTGATTAGGTGATTTTTAAATGGATAGTGTGGAATGTACAGATGGAATCATGACTAGTGACAAGGGGTGGATGGGAATGATTGGTTTGGATGGATTTTATTTGTGGTTATGTGTGATATGCAAGTGGGCATAGACATAGCTTTGGGTTTATACCATAAGTGTAATGAGGATAAGATAGAATTGGAAAGGATGGATTTGGAAATGGTTTTGGAAATTTTGATGGTGGTTTATAAGGTCTTTGTGAAAGCAACCTACTACCTATGCAAATAAAATCCAAGCATTCAATAAAAAAAACAAACATATTATTTTTATATTTTTTAGATTTTGATGTTTTGTAATATTTTTGTGACTTTTGATTTTTTTATAATATTTTTGAATGTGAGAGGGAGACAAGGGCCATGTGGTGGTGTGTGTCCCATGATGGGATGGAAAGGGAAGAGATATTGTGACTTTGGTATAATGGAGGGGGTGGTTGCAAGGGAGATCATGATGTAGCCACATGGTAGAGAGCTAAGGAAGAAGAGGGGTAGCGGGTTGGTGGTAGGCTAGAGATGGCTTACATAGGGCCATGGGCTGGAGGTGATCCATAGGCTAGAGGCATATTTATTAGGGTCATAGGGTTAAGGGTAATAAGTAGTAGTGGGAGGCTATGTATGGTATGGCCCATAGAGGGCTAGGGGGATGAGAAAATAGGAAGAACATGGCCCATGAATTGGATAAAAAGGAGTCGAGGACAATGTAAAAAGTATCCCACAAGCAAGGCAAGGAGAGGGTGGGGTAAATCATGGAGAGGATTTTAGGGGATGTAATAATAGGGGCCACAAGGAACTATATTCAAGTGTAGTTATAGAGAATATATTGGGTATGCTTAGGGACTACACTCAAGAATAGGATCAAGAGAAGATAAGGGTCCATGGTCAAGCATAGTATCGACAAGAGATAAGGGGCCATGCTTGATCATAATCTAAGTGGAAGATAAAAGGCGACACCAAATTCCAACCATGAGGGTCATAAGAGGACATGCTTGAGTGTGTCCTAAAGGGGAGATAAAAGGCCATACATGAGTGCGGTCATAAGGGCCATACCTAAGTGAATTTGTGAGGGTCATAGGGAAGTGCAATCATGAGGACCACAAGGCTCATGAGAAGGATGTTTTCATGGGACCATGTAGTGGCATGTGGTCCATAGATAACACACGGGATCCCAAGAGGGGATAAGAATGATGGGGTTGTAGGATCCTCTATTTTTTTGTTTATTTTTTAATACATAAAAAATGAAGAAAATGACAATTTTTTTAACAAAGAACAAAATATAAATGAAAAAAAAAATAAGCTTATATCTATAAGAGATAAAATAATAGAACCTACTTGGATCTCTCATTGGTGAAGGGCTTGCTAATACAAAATACAAAACCTACAACAAAAGAAGCAAAAATTTATTGGTTTTTTGTATAAGAAACAAGTTACTAAGCGAAGCAATGTAGGAACAAAGATATCGTGATCACCATTTTTTATACATGGAAAATACACCATTGCAATAAAACTAAAATGTTGTATTATACTAAAAAGAGTCTTTTTTAAATAAAAATAAATCCTTTGTAGGGTGATTTTACAAAAGAAGTGTATCAAAATGAGGGAGTGGTCCCTTTTACAAAACAAAGATGGTGCTTTCATTTTCCATGCTATAAGCAAGATATTATGGATTTGTAGTTACCACCATAATGGAATCATTTGAACCTTTTAATGCATAAACATTTATTAGCATTGGGTGGGGTGAATCCTCACCCAAACAAGTGTCATAAATTGGCCTAGGAGGATGTGATATGTGCATAGGGTCAAGTGTGCCTTGGAGGGTGTGGCCATAATTTAAAATTTGTAAAAAAATCAAGATGGATGGGAAGGACCAACCAATTAAATTGTGCATATGCAATTATCTTTGACTTGGGAATTCTTGTGCAATTATTTAATTCTTCCATTTTGGAGGAAAATGGATGGGGCAAAGTGGACTAAATGAGGGGAATCACAAGGGGATTTAGGTAGGCCTTGGGATTTGATCAGGATTTTTAAATTATAATGCAAATCTCCTAAGGATTTGGATGAGGGCTTAAAGTGGGATTAGAGGCTAACAAGGGGCTTGATTACATAAATTAGATGACTAAGAGGGATTATAAGAAATTTAATGGGGCTATGAGGGATATAAAAGAGATATTAAGTGTAAATTAGAAGATTTCAGAGGTAGAGAAAAAATTAGAAGAATTAAATATAGAAGGAGGAAATTAAAAAAAAAGGATTAGGGAAAATTAAATGAATTTAGAAACTAGGGAAAATGAAAATTAGAGGAAAATAAAATACCTAGGGAAACCTTAGAAGAAATTAGGGAAATTAGAAGGAAGCAAGAGAATAAATAAGTAATTAGAAAGCCTAGAGGGAAGTGTATCGCTCCAAATTTTTCATATCCTTACCCTCAGGCTATAGGATCCGTACCCGAAAGGAGGATGCGAGAAGGATGGGACAATACCTCGGACTGAGAGGCCCTTTGAAGGTCCCGCCTCTCGGGGGAGGGGTATAAGGGTGAATTTTTGATGGATGGTGGGTTCACCAAGAAAATTTTGAGTGGCAGTTTCCATGCCTAGGTTGATAGTGAGTTTGATGTGTTCATTTTGCACTTTAATCATTCAACTCCTAGGTTTGGCCAAGATGAATCTAAACTATTCTATATGCCAATGCTGATTTAAATGAATACATAAAATAGGAATGAATGCTGACCATAGAGAATATGCTAGCTAGAACATAACATACCTGATTCTGGATGTCTGATGAAGATTCTGAGTTTTGTAACAGTCCAGATCGCCTCAATTCATATGTAATCATCTGATATTTCATAGGATCATCTCAAATCGTAGACGGTCATCTGAGATCAAACAAAATCATCTAAAATCTGACAAATTCGTGAGACGAATTTGTTAGAAACCTACAATCACAAAAATAGATACAAAATACCAAATATGCAACTACAGAAGCAAAGGAAAATGATAGCAATAATAGCAAACATGCCTAAATCATGGATTCAAATAACAAAATAAGGAAAATGCAATAGATTTAATGATTGATCTTAACTTTATCATGCGGTTATGCTAAATGAGGTGAACTCCAAGATGCATAAATATAATAATTTAAGATAGTACATAAATATAATAGGAAAATGCAGATAAAAAACTAAGGAAATGCAAACTCTAGGCTCTGATTGCCCCCAATCTTGACTATAGTCGAGATCGCCTCCAATCATACGAGATCGTCTGCGCTCCTCAACAAGATCATCCGAAATAGTATGGAATCGCTTGCGACGATCCGAGCTAGCTTCGACTGAAAAATAGTAAAGTTCCTACAAGAAAACACGAAATACAGAATGCAAATGATGGTGTGGGGATGCTCTGAGGTGCGTGGAAGTGCAGGGGGTTTAAGCAAAGTTTCAGGCAGAGATTCAAGGGGATAAACTGAGAAAATCTCAGTTTATATAGGATTAGGGAGAGGTTAGGAGGTTGGGGATCATCCCAATCTGGGAGATCTCCAACGGGGGAATCTCCAACTGCATAGATGTTCTTCTGCCCAAGTTGGAGAGGCTGTTGAAACAGAAGCTAATTATGAAAATTTAGTTTTGGGACGAAATCGTCTGGACGTTCTGTTCCAGACGAATTCGTCAGATCTGGGATGATTTTGTCTAATCTGCGACGATATCATCCAACGGTCAAAACAAATCCTAAAAATGGTGCGAAAAATGGGGAAAGTGGGTAACAGGTGGTTAACGGGAAGTTTGAGGTTAAAATTTGAATTTTTATCTTTTTACTAGGGTTTAACTATGCCAATTTTAGGGTGCTACATTTTGCCCCCTCTTTAGCGAATTTTCCGAAGAAAATGCGTTAAAGACGAGTTTTTCCTGTTTTACGAGAAAGCAAAAATGTACTCAATTTTTTAGACGATGATTCTAGGTCGAATCGTACGACTGCTGGATATGGTGCCCCCTCCGTGTTTTTACCCAAATCGAACGTTTGAGGAAAAAATGCGGAAAAGCAAAATTAAAATGTTGCTGGTTTTGAATAAAATTAAGAAAAAATAGGGAAAACCCTAATTCATTTTTTACTATTCATTTTGACTGTTCCAGAGCTCTGTAGAGAGAAAATATGGTGGAGATGGCGCACAGAGCGACAGAGGTCCAACGCGGGCTACAGGTAAGATCTTCGTAGATTAGGTTGTTTGGGGGGGAGGTATGAGGTGGGATGAAACGTCCTCATCGAGGCCTAGACACGATTTGTCCGAGGGTGTCGATGATAGGGGTGATCCCGTTGCAAAATCGAAGACGATTTCATCCTACAGGACGAGGTTGCCTATTGGTATGATTCATCCGGTGAGTCACCTGAGCCGGGATGGAAATACGAGGGCTGAGAGATGACTTGGCCACTCTCGACTAGGCAGAGCATGACCAACTAGCACAGGTCAAGCTACGGCATGTGGCAGAGATGCCACAAGTACCGACGTATATGGGGCTATTGACAACCCTACCAGAGAGGTGGTATCTGAGGTCATCCTTTTTTTGGCTACTGACAAGGGAGATGGCTCCCACTCTAGAGGATGTATGGAGAATCATGAGGATCCCCATATAGGGATGACTGATGATGCCTATGACCAATCAAGGCCAGGATATGATGAGATTGACAGGAGACCCAAGCTTCGCCCTGGAGAAGGACGAGGTGAACATTGAGTATCTACGACAGATGCCTAGGGCATCCAGGCTGACTCGGGTTTTGGAAGGGGTGGTCGATGGCTTTGGGTGGATTATCATGGCTCCTCTCATGGATAGTTTGCAACTGAGCGCGGTATGCTGGGGCAATTTGTATTATTATATATCTCTTTGAGAGGATTGAGTATGCCAGGATATAGATTGTGGCATACCAATCCAATTGTGATATGATGTACAGATATTTTTGATATATATATATGATATTTTTGTGATATAACTTGTCCATATGTTTTTATGATGCTTCAATGTTTGAATTGTTTGTTTGTTGATTGATGATTCATGTAATTATGTCATTTGGAACTATTATAATTTGATGTCATGTTGTAAAATTTAAATGAAATAATCTGATGTAAACAATTGGTTGGTTTTGGTGTGATTTGATGAAAAAATAAAAGGGACTTCTAACAATAATTTCAAAGGACATTGTCGTTGTTATAGACCACTTCATGGAGTCGTCGCTCGCTCGGTCGTCAAGCTAATCCCAGTATAGAAATATTGCTAAAAGTAAAAGAATGCTTAAGAGACTGTCTTAAGACTTTGTGTTGTGATGATGATGATGATGATGATTGCAGATTTTTCATAAAAATAAATTATGCATGAAATATATTTAAAAAGTGATATTTGCTAGGCATAAATTCCTAAGTGTGATAAAATTTTTGAACAATTCCTTAGAAATTATACCATGGTTGCAAAATCGAATGTTGACATAATGACATGAAATATAATAAGTGTTCGTTTGTTTTAAAGCATAATTGTGTAACATAATGATGCAAGTCATATGTTTTTATGAATTTGTTTTAAAATAAATGGAAAATAAAATTAGAACAATGGTTTGTGCTAGGCATAGAATTATAGGTATAGACTTATACCATCATCGCGAAATCCAAAGAGAATTTGATATTTTGGTTTTATTGCATGATTGATTTTTGATTTTTGATAAACAAAAAATAATAATATAAACTTGACTTTATTTTGCTAGATTTTGTAATAGGTTGTGTAAAATAATTTTGGATTTTTGAAAACAATGTATGTAATTGTGTTTATACTAAACAGATGTTCTGAAATAAGAATAAAATTTATTCCAAAAGAGTTGCAGAAATATTTTAAATTATCTCAAAGAAAAATGTAGATTTATAAGGAACCCTCATGTGCATATGTGAGTTCATTGTCGATCTTGATTTATCATAATGATAGAGAATCTCTCAAATACAAATGTGTGTGCAATTGTATTGTTCATTCACCAATTTTGAGCAAGATAATTTGATACAAGTAATTTGAATTAACCAAATGAATGTTCGTTGACCATGATTTATATGCATGTAACCGTACTCGGACTATTGTGTAAGTTAGGTTATCAAGAGCTAGCTAATCCATAAGCTGACATAGGTCTGTACAAAATAAGGTCGCTAATGTGAGAGACATATCACCATGCTAGGGATTACCCAAGGCCAAGCGGGTTGGGCACAAACCACCTGTTATGGGGCTTACCTCATAGTTTTTGAATAATTGAGAATTCCAGGGATTCAAGCTCATTCACCCTTCTTTTCTTTTCAAGGGGTAGGGAAAGGATTTTATTGCATTTTGCTTTTGCTTTTCTCTTGTTTGCTTCTTCTTCTTTTTTTTTGTATTTTTTTTGTATTTTTGCTTGATATTTGAGATAATGCTGAAATATTGTCGTGATGATACAAAATAACATTTTTCTTTTTCTCTTTTTCTTTGAATTTTTCTTTTCTTCCTATGCTAGGGATACTTGCTCGGATTAGCCGTAGAGCAAGGGATTTTTATTCCGGGTAGGGGTGAGCTTGTCCTTTTGTCAATTCTCAAAGATCCTAGACCATGTGCATGATAGGATAGCAGGGGAAACTTTTCGCTCAAGAAACCATTTCTACGATGTAGCATCATATCGAATTTGCAATGAAATCATTTTAGTGTGAAGAGATATACTTGGTTCAAGTAAATAACAAGATCAATTCTCTATGCTCAAAACTTCATTTAATTCAACTGTGGACTTTGATATAAGAGAGATTAATAATCAAAAATAAAATCAAGATATTTATTCATGTGAATGTGAAAGTGCGGGATTCCAAATAAATGCTAATTTGTCCAAAATAATTGAAAATATAGCTGCAACACTTTCAAGAATTGACAAGTAGGAAAAATAAAATATGTGTTTGAGTATTTTGATTTTGATGTTTTATATTTTTATATTTTGATTTTGATTGATGAATTGCAAGAAGAAATACTATTACTATTTTTGAAAAAGATTTTGATAGAAATGGCAAAAATGAAACAATATGCAAAAATACAATATATACAAATGATGAAATGACCCAATGTTATGCATAATAACGCTTAAGATGCATAATGTTCATAGGTTCTTTAAGATCTTTACCATCTAAGGTAGCTAATCGATATGCGCCCGATCCAAATTTAGCAGTGATGACATATGGTCCGAGCCAGTTGGGCTCAAACTTACCTTTAAGGTCTTTAGTTGCATTAGTATTTTTTTATTTTCTTTTAAGACAAGGTCGCCGATCTCAAAGGATCGCTGATGAACTTTCTTGAGGTATGCTCGTTTAAGCTTGTTTTGGTAGGCATGGAGATGCTCCAAAGCATTGATGCACTTTTCATCTAGAAGTTCTAGCTGACTAAGTCTGCCAGCACGATATTCATCTCCTACTTCAGTATCTTGAAGTAGTAGAGCTAAAGAAGGAACTTCTAATTCAAAGGGAAAAACGACTTCAACACCATAAACCAAAACAAAAGGTGAAGTGCCTGTGGGGGTATGAACGCTAGTTCGATAAGCCCACAAAGCAGGATATAATTGGATGTGCCAATCTCGACCAGATTTATTGACCAATTTTTTGAGGATTTTGATTAATGTTTTATTAGAGGCTTCTACTTGGCCATTACCCTGAGGATAATAGGGAGTGGACCAACGATGTTGAATTTTATATTTTTGACATAATTTCTTAACATATTTATTTTTAAAACAAGTTCCATTATCTAAAATGAGATTTGCAGGAATTCCAAACCTACAAATAATTTGATTAAAAATAAACTTGGAAACTTGGGTTCCAGTGCAAGAAGCTAATGGCATAGCTTCAACCCACTTCGTGAAATACTCGATGGTGGTTATGATGAATTTGTGTCCATCGGATGACACAAGGTTGATTTTTCCAATGATGTCTAAGCCCCATTTTGAAAAGGGCCAAGGAGATGAAATAGCCTGTAGTTCTTGTGTAGGCGCATGGACAAGGTCAGCGTGTTTCTGGCATTTTTCGTAATGTCGCACATGATTATGTGCATCAGTATCCATGGTAGGCCAAAAATATCCTATCCGAAGGAGTTTCTTAGCAATGGCGCTACCACTAAAATGTCCCCCACAAGATCCATTGTGGGCTTCATTCAAAGCTGATCTAGATTCTTCTAGATTCAAACATCGTAGTAAAATGCCTTCAAAAGATCTCCTATACAAGGTATTACCAATAATCATGAAGCAACTTGCTCGTCTACGTAATAACCTGTGTTGGTTGCTAGTACAACCATCAGGGAAGGTCCCATTTTGAAGAAAATTAAAGATATCCGTGTACCAATGTTTAGGAGTAGTTTCGTTGATTAGAAACACATCCAAAGGTTCTAGGCATGATTTGCTTGAAGCGGGTTCCTAGAGTCGATGAATAATGATGGTAGCATATTCGTCATCTAACTCCAAGGGCAAAAGAGATGCGACTACAACCATAGCGTCAGCCACACGATTGCTAGTTCGAGGAATAGCTTCCAAGGTAACTTGATCAAACAAGGATAATAATTGTAAAACATATGCTTTATATGGGCGTAATTTATCATCTCTGGTCTGATAAACATCATTGATTTGATTTATGACAAGTTGAGAATCATCGAAAACCAATAAATTTTTAATTTTTAGGGCCAAGGCAGCTCGTAATCCAAGGATAAGAGCTTCATATTCAGCAGTGTTATTGGTGCAAGCAAATGTTAATTTGAAGGACAGAGGTATAAGATGTTTCTACGGAGATATTAAAATAATACCTGCACTAGCCCCACTCATACATCGGGCTCCGTCAAAGTATAGGGACCATTGCTCTGGATGGTCTGCCTCTAGTTTAAGGCATTCATCAGGAAACTCGATGATGAGAGGATGGGTAGACTCCAAGGGTGCAGTAGCTAATTGATCTGCTATGATTTGACCTTTAACATACTTTTTTCCTATAAATGTGAGTTCAAACTCGCTTAGCGCAAGAACCCACTTTGTTGTACGACTAGATAAGTACGGTCGACTCATGAGATATCGCAAAGGGTCGAATTTGGCAATAACATACGTTTTATGATTGAGCATATAATGTCGTAGTTTCTATGTAGAAAATACAACTGCTAGACATAATTTCTCTAATATGGTATAGCGAGTTTCATAATTGATTAAGGTCCTGCTAATGTAATAATTAGCACGTTCTTTCTTCTCATCGTCAAGATGAGCTAACATAGCTCCTAAAGCAAAATCGAAAGCAAAAATGTACAAAATAAATGGACGATCAGATTTAGGTGGGGAAAGCACCGGTGGTTTAAGGAGATATTGCTTAAGGAGTTCAAATGCTTCCTGAAATTCGTCGTCCCAATGAAAAGAGACGTCTTTCTTAAGAAGCTTAAGAAAGGGTCCGGTTTTGTCTGCCAACTTGTCGATGAAGCGGCGAATAGCTTGAAGCTTACCTTGTAAACTTCGTAATTCTGATATATTTGTGGGTGCGGGCATATCAGTGATAGCCACGATCTTGAGAGGGTCAATTTCAATGCCACGTAAAGAAACTATAACCCCCAATAATTTACCGGACTTAACTCTGAATATGCATTTGGCTGGATTTAGTCGGATAAGATATTCCCTTAACCGATCAAATACTTTTCTCAAGTCATTTAAATGATCATCTTCTTTGATGGAATGAGCTATAATATCATCTACATAATCATGTAGAATATCATGCATCATATCATGAAAGATATAAGTCATGGCTCGTTGATAGGTTGCACCTGCATTCTTTAAACCGAATGGCATCACTTTCCAACAAAAGGTTCCCCAAGGGGTAATAAAGGTTGTTTTAGCCTGATCTTCAGGAGCTATCCTGATCTGATTATAACCAAAAAATCCATCCATTAGGGATATCATTCCACTTCCAGCAGTAAATTCAATGATCTGATCCATGTTGGGAAGAGGAAAATCATCTTTAGGGCATGCAACATTAATATCTCTGAAGTCTATGCAAACCCTAACTTTAGTGGCTTCTTTCTTAGTTACTAGAACTACATTTGAAATCCATTCAGCATAATCAATGGCTTGTATAAAAATAACATTTAAGAGTTTTTCTAATTCCCCTTTGACTAGTAAGGCCACTTTAGGATGCATTTTTCTAAGTTTCTGTTTAACAGGTTTAGCATCCGGATGGACTACTAGGTGATGCATAACTACAGAAGGGTCTAATCCTGGCATATCTTCATATGTCCAAGCAAAGACGTCTTCATATTGTTTAAGGAATGCAATATATTTATCTTGTTTTTCCTGACTCAATTCTGATCCAATGTTGATTATGTGAGGGTTGTCTTTGGTTCCAATGTTAATTTTTATGATGTTTTCTACTTCCATATGTAGATCTCTCTCAAAATTAGGTGGGGCGGGTGAAACGCCTAATTCTTGTAATTCTTCCAAGGTTAGCTTGGATAATTCATCTTGAGGAGTCGTGGCCTCAAGCTGGGCTATACTAGGTATAGAGCCATCGAAATAAAATCCGTTATATAACAATTCCTCAATGGAGACATCATGAAAGATATCCCCCTCCAACTCATCGTCGGATTTGGCAATCATCTCAGGGTAAGCTATGGATAGCATATTGCATGTAAGAGGCTTATTCATTAAATGCAAGACATCTCGTTTATCCAAATAATCTTGGTAACATACAAGATGGTCATCATCCTCAAATGGGAAGGGCTGACCTTTACTAGGAAATAGGCCCACACCACATCGGGCGTGCCATGGTTCTACCTCAAAAGGTTCTTTCATACCATTCTGGAAAGGTCCCAAACCTTTCCCTTTATATCCCAATTTAAGCATTATAGGCTTAGCTTTAATATACTCATTAGCAAAATAGCATCTAGCATATCCATCACAATGTGTCTTGATGTTTCTGGGTATTCTTCCCCAATCATATCCCTTATAAATAAAAGCACAACTCCCGACTTGGTAGATACTCCCCATAGGCTGTGGGAGGCCCAAGGTATGAGGAGAGGGTGGGAGTTTATTTAAAATAAGGGAAGCTTGCATGGCAGTTTTGGTTTCTTCTGATATAAGAATTTTAGATAAATCGGGTAAGATCTCATCAGTAAGAGCATAAGAGGTAGAAGGAACATTTCCTACATCGTCGGATGTGGAAAGGATGCCTGTAGTGGATGTAGATGTTATAGGGATATCGATGGATGAGTCTATAGGTATGGAAGTTATAGGAGTAAAACAAGAAGCATTGGTTGTAGTTTTAGGATCTTTTCGAGGTCCTAATGTGGTTTGTTCGGAAGATGGTTGAGCTATATGTAGAGGTGTAGTTGAAAGAGTAGATGATGTTATGGGTGTGTGTTTCACACGTTTGGGCAAATGATGAGAATTAGGATGTGTGGATGACATGGTAGGGCAAAATTGAACTCCAACAGGTTCTGCCAAAGCACACATATCAAAGGGTCTAGGATCACCATGAATGGTAACCAACTAATTTTTAAATTTGAATTTAACACACTGATGTAAAGTGGATGGAACCACTTGCATCGCGTTGATCCAAGGGCGACCCAAAAGTATATTGTACGATGCAGGGCAATGTACAATAAACACGGTCGTGTCTAAGGTTCTAGGACCAACTTGCAAGGGGATAGTAATAACTCCACACATTTCTTGTGTTTCGTCATTGAAGGCTTTTATAATCATATTAGTTATTTTCATTTCATCACTTCTAAACCCAAATATTTGGTAGAAGTCAAAAGTGCATATGTTTAAAGATGAACCATTATCAATCAAGACTCGTTTAACTGCTACATCCCCAATTAGGGCAGTAATATATAAGGGGTTATCCTTATGTAGACTATGTTGCGAGTATATCTCTATCCCGAAAGTCAATACAATCGACTTCTCGAGTTATGATAGTATTGGACATGGCTTCAAGTTGAATATTTTGTGGTACCATCATTTGGCTTAATGTGAGCATTAATTCATCCCTATGGGTAGGAGAAGATCTTAAGAGATCCAAAAGGGAAATTCTAGTTGTAGTATTTGATAATTGTTCATTAATATTATAAGGAGGCTTATGTTGAACATTAGGCTTATGTTGAACATTAGGCGCATAATTCCCTTTATTGGGATTTTTCAAAACAAATGGAGCTGATCCATCGTTCTGAGTTTGATCCTATTGAGATTTTTGAGCCTATTGTCTGGTAACGGCTCCGATGGTTCCTACAATATTATTTTACGGATGATGAATAGGTCTTGGTCTAGCGTTTATGACTTGTTCATTAGAAAGTATTTGGTGAGAAGATGGTCTAGTAGTGACTCTTCTAGGAAATGGTTCTTCTGGAACCATAGAACTTGTGATGGGTTGAACAAGATCTGATTCATATTTAGAACTATTCGATTGATTTGAGGTGATTTCCATGTCACTTTCAATCTCATATTCGGTATCACTAAGATCAAGTGTCCGAATATTATGTAGAGGTCTGGCCGTAACCATGGATAAAGTTGTGTCAAAGACTTGCGGATCGTGAACAGGTAATTGTCCACTAATAGTTCCTACATATCGGGTAGGAGGGGGAACATTATGATGCTCAATTTGATTAGCCACCTCTTTACCATGCTTTGGTAAAGGATGTTGAAATATGTCCAATGATTGATTGGCATTCTGATTCTAATTTGGGGGAATGTTCTTTTGAGCATTATTAGAAGGATTTTGTTTAGGTTGAAAGGCTTGCACCTCCATCTCATTGTTATCAATCAGGTCTTGTATTTTATGTTTTAATATTTTACAAGAGTTGGTAGCGTGTCCAGGTCCTCTATGGAAATCACAATGTAAATCAACTCTGTATCCGGGTATGGTTGGATCAGGTTCCTAGATGTTTGGTAATTGGATCAAACCTCGTGCTAATAGTTGTGGGAGAATAGTTGATAAAGGTTGATTTAATCTAGTAAATTCTCGGGGTGGTTTATCAAGAGGTTTTAGTATAAACTTCTCTATTGTTTTCATAGTATTAACATTGGCAATGTTTCTGCTATCAGTGACTCCATCACCCACAACTTGTTTATTTTTATATTGATTTCTAGATGTTTTCTCATCATCTTTCTTTTTGAGCTGACCTCTTCTAATGAGAGCATCTTCCACCCTTCGAGCTAAATCTATAGCTTGATCGAAGGTGGTCAAGGTAGCAGTTGATAATTCATAGGATAGTTGTTCTTGTAAATTATTGATAAAAATATCCAACATTTCCCGATAAGGTAATACAAAGTGTAATTTTCCTATCAACTGCCTCCATCGAGCTAAGAAGTCAGCAAAACACTCATCTTTGTCTTGTTTTAGGTTGTACAAATCTTTAATGGTTACATGCCTTTCGATATAGGCACTAAATTGATGCACAAAATATTCGGCGGTTTCTTCGAAATTCCTCAAAGAATGAGTGGGTAGTTGATAATACCACTCCAATGCCATCCCTCCTAAACTTTTTGGGAACATTTTTAGTAATAACAAGTCATCATGTGATATATCATGACATGCTATCCTAAACATACGAAGATGCTCTATGGGATCTTTAGTTCCTTTGTATATAGGTAGGACAGGCATAGGAAAGTGTTTGGGATATGGTTGTGCTACAACTATAGGATCTAGAGGCTGACTACACATCTCTCGATAATTGTACGAGGGACGGTAGGGATCTATCTGGTCCATGCGAGAGACTAACTGTTTCACCATGGCTTCCAGATTACCAGTTTTGTCCACCATATTGGTTCGGTGGTACATGAGTATGGGATTTGTGAGCGTAGGATGGCGTGATGTAAGGATTAGATGCTATATTGTTATGCAAATGGTTGGTAGGAAGAGTATTATGAAGAAGATTTGTTGTAGCATTATGTTGTATCCCCGATTGTTGGAAATTGGTATTTGGTTTTGTTTTAGGATTTTGTTGATTTGAGGTATATTGATCAATAGCTTGGCGAAATAGAGCAGTGAATGAAGGTTTCTTTTGTGTGGGGATAACCCTCGACTTGGTAACAGGCACTCTAGGTGGTTGGGTAACCTGTTGTTGTTGTGTGTTTTGAATTATAGCAGCCATGTCCAAATTGGATGGTCCAACTTGATCACTTTCTTGATCAACGAAGGACAAGGGATTAGTGCGTGTGTGATATATGTCTTCTAGGGTTGCTTGAGTGTCACTAATTTGATATTTGTCCATATGGACTGCTCTATTAAGAGTGCCAATATTAGTATTGAGGAACTTCCAAAAATGTTCCATGTTCTCAAAAGTAACAACTCCTTCTGGAGATATTTTAGGGGATGAGGATCCTTCCTCTCTATCATTTTCTTTTTGTTCATTTCCTACAGCAAATTCTTCTTCTTGTTGGTCGAAGGTTCCTTCTTCCTGAATTGGATCTTCAGGAAGGACATCTGGGTTATTTTCTAGGTTTTCTTAACCAATCTTCTTCTACTTCAGCTTTGTTTTCCATTCCCGAGTCTAGTCATTATGTCTAAATTTAGATTTTAGCAAATATATATTAATATATTTGCAACAGATTTGGGAGGTATATATTTTAATTATATACCTACTATAATGCTTAAAAATAAAATGTTTTGATTTTTGTTATGATTTTGTTTTGTTTTGTTTTTTTTATGCTTTATAAAGACAATAAACAGCACACTAAATGCAAGAAATAACAATAATAAAAGAATAGCTTAGTTTTCTATAAATAGTTTATAGATATCATTGATAGGATCAAGTTCATCAGGAGTCATGAAATGCTCCTCTTCAAATTGGAAATGGTTTTTCAAGAACTTGATAAAGTGTGCTATAGTGATATTATCTGTTTCAGACTCTATCTTGTAAAAATAAATCTCATGGCAATACTCTCGATATAACATAGCTCTAGGAACTCTATTCCATGTTTGTCTATCCATAAGAACGAACTCTTGGTCCTCTATATGAGATACAAATTTATGTACTATAACTGCATTATCGAGGTATTCCTCAAAGGTATACAATTCAAAAGGCACAAGGGCTCTTTTATCTGCTAACCACCTATGGCAAGCTCTCTGAAGCTCATGATACAAAGTCACTTGATCGGGATCCAAGATTCTATCTAGGACAAACCTCTTGATTTGCCTAAGTTCGGTTGCTCTAGATGAAATGAGATTCAATCTCCTATTAAGCTCATCCCATAAAGGTGGGACTCTATATGTTGGAGCTACTCTAAGTAAAGAATTAATCTCTATGGCTGCTAATTGATTTTCAACATTAATGGTGACAGATCATATTTTATTATAATCTACCATCTAAATATAATATGCAATCTTTGATTCTAAATGCATTTATGTTTTTATTTTTTTTTGGATTGTTTTCAAAAGGTTGTTTAGTTTTCACGTCGGGTTCACCAAAATGTATCGCTCCAAATTTTTTGCATCCTTACCCTCAGGCTATAGGATCCATGCCCGGAAGGAGGATGCGAGAAGGATGGGACAATACCTCGGACTGAGAGGCCCTTTGAAGGTCCCGCCTCTCGGGGGAGGGGTATAAGGGTGAATTTTCAATGGATGGTGGGTTCACCAGGAAACTTTTGAGTGGCAGTTTCCATGCCTAGGTTGATAGTGAGTTTGATGTGTTCATTTTGCACTTTAATCATTCAACTCCTAGGTTTGGCCAAGATGAATCTAAACTATTCTATATGCCAATGCTGATTTAAATGAATACAAAAAACAGGAATGAATGCTGACCACAGAGAATATGCTAGCTAGAACATAACATACCTGATTTTGGATGTCTGATGAAGATTCTAAGTTTTGTAACAGTCTAGATCACCTCAATTCATACGTAATCGTCTGATATTTCACAGGATCATCTCAAATCGTAGATGATCGTCTGAGATCAGATAGAATCGTCTGAAATCTGACGAATTCGTCAGAAACCTGCAATCACAGAAATAGATACAAAATACCAAATATGCAACTGTAGAATAAAATGAAAATGATAGTAATAATAGCAAACATGCCTAAATCATGGATTCAAATAACAAAATAAGGAAAATGCAATAGATTTAATGATTGATCTTAACTTTATCATGCGGTTATGCTAAATGAGGTGAACTCCAAGATGCATAAATATAATAATTTAAGATAGTATAGAAATATAATAGGAAAATGCAGATAAAAAACTAAGGAAATGCAAACTCTGGGCTCTGATTGCCCCCAATCTGGACTACAGTCAGGATCGCCTCCAATCGTACGAGATCATCTGCGCTCCTCGACAAGATCATCCGAAATAGTATGGAATCGCTTACGATGATCCGAGCTAGCTTCGACTGAAAAACAGTAAAGTTCCTGCAAGAAAACATGAAATACATAATGCAAATGATGGTGTGGGGATGCTCTGAGGTGCGTGGAAGTGCAGGGGGTTTAAGCAGAGTTTCAGGCAGAGATTCAAGGGGATAAACTGAGAAAATATTAGTTTATATAGGATTAGGGAGAGGTTAGGAGGTTGGGGATCATCCCAATCTGGGAGATCTCCAATGGGAAAATCTCCAACTGCATAGACACGCTTCTGCCCAAGTTGGAGAGGATGTTGAAACAGAAGCTAATTATGAAAATTTGGTTTTGGGACGAAATCGTCTAGACGTTCTGTTCCAGATGAATTCATCAGATCTGGGATGATTTCGTCTAATCTGTGATGATATCGTCCAATGGTCAAAACAAATCCTAAAAATGGCACAAAAAATGGGGAAAGCGGGTAACAGGCGGTTAACGGGCAGTTTGAGGTTAAAATTTGAATTTTTATCTTTTTACTAGGGTTTAACTGTGCCAATTTAAGGTTTAGAAGAAAAATGTATCAATTGGAGAGAAGAAACTAGATTAGAAGAATTTAAAAGGGATTATGAGTAATTGAGAGGAAATTAGAAGAAATAGCTAGAAATAGGGGAATCGAGAGGAATTTAACAAAATTAAGAAATTAGAAGGAAAATGGGAGAATTTGAAGAAATTTAAATGAATTAGAAGGGGAACTGGAATTTTGAAAATATTTGAGCACATTCGAGCAAGAGGTGATGATTTTGTGATAATTTAGGGATATTGGTATATTTGTAGAAATTTGAGTACAAATGACTAAAATTTGGTGTCTAAATGATGTGGGGCTATTGATCCTTTTCAGTAAAACCAAATACTTTTCAATTCTTGGGATACTCCTCATAATGAGTTTTAGGGCAAGAGTTAGCCCAAATACTTCCTAATATCTTGGCAACATGATCAAATCAACCTTTATGATTAAATTTTGTTTCAATTTAAATTTACATCTAAATATAGAATGAACTAGTAGTCTAGAGTAAGTATACTCAACAACCTATATGAATGCATACTCAATTTTAAAATATTTTAAGGGATATAAGGTAGACATGGGTCAAATTTTTTATAGATAAAGAATAGTTTTTGGATTAAAACATAACTTATATGAGTTCGTATCTTTAGAAAAATATTTATTATGGTTTAAATACCCTTTTGATATATATTAATTAGTAAGGGAATTAAAAATGGATCTTTATTTTATAAAATTTATCTTAATGTTGGGGTATAGTAATTTCTCTTAGGTTCTTTATTTATTAAGGTAAATGGAGTTGAAATAGTCTCTATGTGATGAGTTTTTCTAATATGATTGGTTGTGTCATTATTTAGTATAATGTGAGGACCTAGATAAAATTGGAGGAAATAGTCCCATAAATTCAAATAAATCTATCTTTACTATAGAAGCAAGCATTTTATTACTAATAAGTGTTCTTTTGACCTCAGTTTCAACTTGTTGGGTCTTGACCTATTGAAATGCTTACTTTTGTATTATGGAGTAGTTTTGTACAAAGATGATTGAATCATGCAGATGGGTGAAGCCTAGCAATAACATGAGTTTTATGGTTGTGAATTCGAAGAAAAATGGCAATGAATATAAATGAGATATGGTCAATGAAGTTTGTGAAGATGGTATCATGGGATAATGACGAGGTAATTATATAATAGATATAAAGGATTATGGAGATGATTTTTATTGATGTAAAAGGTAAACAAATTTAAATAGATTACAAGAATATATATGATATCAAAAACATCTTTTGAAAAAAATTGATATATGGGTATATATGTGTAGAAAAATGACTAGTGGGCTTGAGGATTATTTACTGTAGCTAATAATTTCACCAAGTCCTATTTTAAAGTGATCTCTTATGTATAGGTTGGTGGTTGATCAAGGTTTTTTAATGGCCTCAATAACCCATTAAAAGTCACGGGTTTATGAATATAAATATTGCAATAATATTTTCCATGAGTGCTTATGTATTTGATAAAAGCAATTTACAATTATTTAGAATGATATAATATGATTTTTAAGTAATATTTTAAAATAAATAATTATGGATTTTTTATAAATAACCATTATATAGTTTATTGAAATATAGTACAAAGTTATAATATAATACAAGTGTATTATTTCATTATCATATGATAAATTGAATAATGTTCTATCTTTCATTTATTTAAGCTCATTTTCATTATAATATCAAAACATTAAATTTGTTATTAAGTCAAATAGGCTATATCTATCCTAGCTTTTTATTAAATATATTTTTATCCCTACTAAATAATTTTCTATATCAACTATTGATATTATTATCACATTCAAATAAAACCACTATTCGCTAATAAGACTTTAACCTTTGTATTTCAATAAGATAAATATCAAAACATAAAAATCTCAATTATATAATTATTTATCACATTGTTATGTTTATAAGTAGTTTGACATTTAGAAAATTATGTCATCATGAATATTGATGGATATAAAAAACAAAATTATTTTTGAACAAATCCCTCCTATTTTTATTGATAGCATTAAGAATAATCTATTGATTTATTTAATTGAAAGATACCACCTTCCCTTTTCAATGGTAATCTTGATTTTTATAAGAAGTGTTGAAAAATATGCATACTTTGATGGTTCCATTGTTTATCCGGAAATATCCCCCATTCACCTATTTGTTTTATTTACTATCGAAGTATCATACAAATTAATCTTGTTGAACCCAAATAAATACATATCAACCCATTATTTGGGTCAACTCGAATGCTACGATTGACTCTTTCATCTATATATAAAATATTCAACAATATTATTGAGCATGTAAATGACACATATTGAATTTTCCTTCAACCCTCCTCTTAAAAACAATTTTATTGGGCATAAGAGCTTGGTGGACTTAATCAATCAACAATACAATCATCCTTCTTGTTAGGAATGAAGAGGCAAAAGTTAATCTATCAATATGTTAGGGGCAAGCCAACATACTTGGAATATAGTTTGTTCCCTCTTGAAAGAAAATTTGCTTACCCCAAGGTTTGAATATGCCAATTTTATCAACTATCAACTATGACTACCCAATAAATATTGTTCATTATATTTAAGATTATCAAAATATTAATTTATTATAATTTTCAGGGATTTATGAATCCCTCTGCTTAGTTTTAAAAAAAAAATCTTTCTATATTTGTGTGTTTTCTTGTTTCTTGATTTTTTGAATCGTTAAAAGAAGCACTATTTAACTAATGCAATCCTATCCTGATGTAACCTGAATTTGGCCAGAATAACAAAGAGAAACTACCAATATATTATGTCAAAAGATTTATATATTTCAATCTTTAGGAATAAGCTAGGTTCTTTGCTCTTGACAACCAAGTGATTAAGCTCATGTATGGTAATAACTCCATCTGTTATGAATATGCCTTTCACTTAACTACCTTAATAACGGTTAATTATTTTTGGTAGGATATCCTTAAGTATATTAGACATGACTTTGGAAATAATATTGTAAATAACATTACATAAACTGATAGGTCTGGAGTTAGAAATAGACTTACAGTTTTGAGATTTTAGGATGAGGACGAAAAAAGTGTAATTGATGTCCTTTGGTAAGTATTTGTACTTTTGGAAATATTGCACTACTTCTTTGACCTCTTGACCAATAATTTTATAGAATTTTTGGAAGAAATGAGGGAACACATTCGGACTAGGCACTTTATCAGGGTCCATGGAAAATATTGCATCTTTAATTTATTAATTAGTGAAATTTTTGAGGAGTCCTAAATTGAGATCCTGGGAGACTAGGCAAGGAATATTTTGCAAGAGAGAATTGTCATCTTGAGGGGGGTAAGGAGGACAAGGTCCTAGAATATTTTAAAAATGGAAAATGACTTCATATCTTATTTCCTGAATGTTATTTATCTTAGATCCGTCTTCTTTGATCAAGTCCTTGATTCTATTTGTGCTTTTGTGTATGAGCATTGATGCATGGAAGAATTTAGTGTTAGCATCCCCTTCCTTCAACCACAAAGCCTAAGATTTATGTCTCAAAAAGGTTTCTTATTTAGATAAAATGTTATGAAATTTGGCGAATAGGGATTTCTCCTCTTGCTTAATATCAAGATTAGTGCTTCCATCTTGGATGAGTTTTTCAATGGTGCTAAGCCTTTAAGATATACATTGTTTTTTTAGAAACAAGTTCCTAAAAACATCTTTATTCCAAGCCTTAAGATTGAGCCTGATGAAGTGGAGTATTTTAAAGACCTTGATTAAAGGAAATCTAGGAAAATGCTCTTTCCACCATTCTGACATATATTTTTTTATTTTTGAATGTTTGAACCACATTTTTTCAAAACTGAAAGGGGTCTTGAAGACATGAGCTAGGCAAGAACAGTCCAATATGATAGTGTTGTGGTCGAGGGTTATGCATAAGGGGTAGGAACCAAAATGTACTTATAAAAAAATGGTGAATCTATTGCAAAAACCTGGTGAATCCTGGCCAAGTGCATGTAGGATGGAATGGCGAATGACCTTAATTTTTCAAAAAAAATGGTGAATTTCAAAATTTTGACCAAACCAAGGTAAAAAGGAGTTTCGGCGATGTCATCCAGGTTACAAATCATTATTCAGTCTTGGATCGGATGCGTACTATGATTCAGTCTCAAACCAGATGCATAATATGATCCGAACATAGATCAAATGCATAATATAATCTAATCTCAGACTAGATGCATAATATGATCCAGTAACCAATCAGATGGAGAATATGATCCACTCTAATATCAGATGCAAAATTTGGTCTAAGTTCGAACTAGATCATATTATGCATCCAATATCAAATCGGGTGCACAATATGATTCGATCACTGACTGAATGTAGAATAGGATATGATATAACACTAGATGCATAATATGATCTGATCCAATATCAGATGCATAATATGGTTTGGCATTGTATCAGATACAAAATCTAATCTTGTATCATGCCTGATACAAATTTTGGTTTGGCATCATATTGGAAGTAGAATAAGGTTTGGTTTTGGGGCCTCATGTGGAATATGGTTGTGATGTAAATAAATATTCGAATACCACGTCTCACACATTTAATCATCAATACTACATGTCTAATACAATGCTACCACATGTCAACCCTATTTCTTCAATCTATAAAAGGACATCAACTATCATTTTTTCCATTTCATTTATGTGACTACATCAGCCAGAGCTAACCTTTCCAATCAGCCTTTGATTCCCAATATTTTTTCTTCGACTTCCAACTTCTTACAATCAGCATCCCTTCCACCCATGCACCAAAATTCAAGATTATTTCTTGCTCTCTAATTTCAGATTTAATGACATCCTCAAGTGTGGAATTTAGGTGGATTCATAACGCAAGTTTGACAATCTTGGTTTTAGTGCCATAAGTCAAAATAGATAAAGTCCTACAACATATCATAGTCAGTTATGAATATTATAGGGCTATAATGAGAATCAAAGTACAAAATAGAAATATGCTTTTCACCATCACTCTCATAGTTATTAACAGATTGATAGGTCTTCCTTTCATTTATTTTCCTCAAGTGTCAATGAGGTTGCAACTATCTCCAGATGAAAAAGTACACCTCGAAAACCAGTACAGTATGTCATCAAAATATTTGGCAGGTATAATTCTTGTTAATTATATTCTAGTAATGTTCAAAGTTTTAAGTTTGTAAATTGTCATTTTATTTTATTTTTTGCAATTTTCACGACCAATTCAAAAAGAGGGTTATCAATAAATGATGTTCACAATCCAAATCTAAAGTACATTATCAAGTTCTTCTAGGCCAAACTAATTCTTATGGGAAGACTAAAAATTTTATTTTGTGCACTAGTTTATATTGTTCAATATGAGCACAATCAATGGTTAGATTGGTGCACGTATATTTCAAATCAAATTAGGTCCAAGTTACACATCGTAAAAATGACAACCAACAAGACACTGCTCATTATGGACATCGTTAATTTTCTTTTAGCACTCTATTATGAGTTTTTTTCATAATTTACAAACTGCACTTGTACCAATTGTAGTGCATGCAACACTATAGGCTATTGCTATGTCAGTAGAGGAATAGAAGGTAATAATTGCATATTAGACCTTGACACACTATTTTATAATTTATCACAATTCCTTTTTTAATTTTTTTTTTCATCTATATGTAGGGTAAGGAAGACATTACAAAGAGTAAATAGAATGTTGCCAATAGGGATCACAGGCTGGAAAAAACTAGTGATTCTAAAGACATAGGCTTAGAAGCAACACAATTGTAGAGGTCATATAAATGTTTCAATCAAGTCACTACTTCTAGGGGTTCTTATACACCTAGGTATACACAAAATTTATAGGTTGATTCTAGTGTAGCCAACCCCTCCACTATTGGAATATAAATTCAATATGATTCATCGTATTGAAGAACACAAGCTTATACTGAGAGGGGGGGTGAACAGTATAAGACCACTTTTAACTTTATCTATCAATACAGCTTTCAAACCATTAACATGCAGAATAAAGATAGCAGTAATAACAGTAGTAAAACAATGCACAAAATGCAATCCACAAAGAGACACAACAATTTACGTGGTTCACCCAAGGTGGGCTACTCCATAGATAAAAATTTTCTTCTAAAAGTTGTATCAAAGTCCTCTGGGAATCCTTCCCGATTACAATGTTTATGAGCCTCAGCTCAAAGGAGACACCTTCCCCTAATTTTGCTTTGGCTGGTGATCCTCTAGAAGACCTCTACCTCCTCTGCCCTTAGCAAGTGGAATTCTATCCATAGAAGACACCTGTCTTCCCTGCTTTGGCTGGAGATATCTGTCCTCAATTCTGTCACAACAAAGCTGGTCCTCTTCTCTGCACCAAACACAGTCCTTCAGTCTAGCACAATACTGTTCTCTTCCTCTGTTCTTTTCTACACTTGGTTGAAACCAATATTTTACTGTCTGTGCAACTACAGTAGTTCTCGATCAAAAACTCGGTAGCACAGATTTCGCGTATTCTACGTATACACAGCAATATAGTCTTCGCAAAATACAGTAGCACTATCTTCACAAATACAGTAGCACTTCCTTTGCACTCTTTGCCTAAAACACGATAGCACTATCTTCGCAACCTCTGTCTAAACATAGCAGATGCTCAGGCTTCTACTTATGCACTTCTATGATCGATCTTCTCCTCGCACTCTCTTTTTGCAATTCACACTTCGAACGTGCACTTCATTGATGCTGAAACTAATCAAACATCCCTCCTTTTATAGAGTAAGATCCATGGTTATTACATCCAAACTTAGTCGGCTGTTATACTTCCATTGCGTCGGCTACAAAACCCTGTGCTACGTCGGCCTAGATTTTAACTTTGTCGGCTCAAAGTTAACTCTATCCTCAACCACCTCTCTGTAGCTTCTGGTGCAAAACTTCAACATGTCATGATATCACGACACCTTTGCCCGTCGTACACCTTCTATTGCTTGCTATAGCGATATCGCGACATTTTTGCTTTTGACTGCTTCCTTTGCTCTTCTGTCGTGAAATCATGACACTTTTGCCTCTTGTTGATGTCATCTTGCTTTTGTCACAAAATCATGATGCTTTAGACTTCACAACCTTCTCCTCCACTTCTGTCATGAAATCATGACACCTTTGCCTCTTGTTGATGTCATCAACAACTCTATCATGAAATCACGACGCTTTAGACTTCACAGCCTTCTCCTCCGCTTCTATCATGAAATCGTGACACCTTTGCCTCTTGGTGATGTTATCAGCAACTCTGTCATGAAATCGTGACGCTTTAGACTCCAAAGCCTTCTTCTTAGCTTCTGTCGCAAAATCGTGACACCTTTGCCTCTTGCTGACATCATCTGCAACTTTGTCACGAAATCATGACACTTCTTGCTTCTTCAACCTTTTCTCGGTTTGCACTAGCAAAAATGGAACATGTCACGAAATCGTGATGCTTTCGCTGTTAAGCTCTTTTCCTCACGCTCGTGGAACATGTCACGTTTTTTTTTTTTTTTGCTCTTACTTTTTTTTACGCTCGCATGTCACGAAATCATGATGCTTTTGGTCCCCTTGGGAAATCATTTCCCTTTTTTCCCCCCTTTCATGACACTTTCTTCCGTACAACTTCTTTGAACTCGTCATGAAATCGCGACACTTCCGCCGCAACTCAACATCGCCAACTCAACTTGTCGCGAAATCATGAAAGGTTTTGCTCGAACTTTCTCTCTCCTCAAACATGTCACGAAATCATGCCGCTTTTTCCCGTCTCTCTCCGCCTTTCCAGCATGTCACGAAATCATGATAGTTTTGTTAGAACTTTCTCTCTCCTCAAACATGTCGTGAATCATCTGCGCCGTTTGCCCCGCACTTTCTCTCTCCTCCAAACATGTCGTGAAATCGGCCGTTTCCGCATTTTCTCTCTCCTAAAACATGTCATGAAATTGTGACCGCCTTTTCTAGCCACTCCAAACTTTTTCTAACTTATCTTTTCTTGATCTTTTGCATGGCTACTCTGATTTTCTTGGAGACTTACTGACCAGCTGAAACCTTCAACAAAACACATTCTTTGACATAGAAACAAATAGCTTCAAGAAATCCTTGATATCAAAGACAACAACTACCAAGAGATCCTTGACATCAATGACAACAACTATACTTAAGCAAAGGAAATGTACTCAAGGTACCCAAAATTGCCAACAATCTCCCCCTTTGTCATTGATGGCAAACCTTTACTAAAAACACATCTTCAAGAGCCAAAACTGAAATCAACCTCTTTGAAGTTTTTCCCCCTGACTTGAAGCTTTCCTCTTCACTAGAAGCTCTCCCCCTTACTCATATCTCTCCCCCTTACTCAAATCTCTCCCCATTTGTCATCAATGGCAAATGGTCACCTTTGGGGCTTGGGACTAAGAATTGAGTCTCTTAACTTAGTCCCTCCCCCACCTCCTATTAAGGTGATTTAAAATGGGGTTGGGAGTGAAACTCCCATTAGACACTCATCATCATCGGTGTCTACAATTTTTTTATCGGGCATTTTCTTGAGCTCTTTGTCAATGTTTCTGTTCTTGGCACTTTTCTTGTTCTTGTTCTCATCTCTTTTCTTGTCCACACCTTGATCCTTGGACTGTTTATACCACTTTTTTCTTGACCTTGGAAGATCACTTGTGACTTTTTCACTTGTAACAAACAACAACATTATTTCTTTTAGGCATATTCTTTGATTCTACCAGCCGTTATTTGCATTGCAAAAAATTGCCTTGTGCTCGAACGATTACAAGAGTAGCAATACCCTTGAAATAAAGTATGACTTGAAATTATTGTTAACCTTCTTCATTTGAGACATGCAATGTATAGCCATGTGTCCAAACCTGTAACAAGCAAAACATCTATCGTGAAATATTCTTTTAATCGATCTCTTGGGTCCTGAGAACTTTTGCTTCACATTTAGAAATTTGTTTTCTATTTCTGCGCATTCATCACTCACGGACTCATGATCTGAAGTACTTTCTTCATCATAACTTTCTTCCTTTTGAAATCTCTTGCTAGATTCCCCAACC
This sequence comes from Wollemia nobilis, assembly GCA_028583015.1. NCBI lineage: Eukaryota > Viridiplantae > Streptophyta > Pinopsida > Araucariales > Araucariaceae > Wollemia > Wollemia nobilis. Next base: position 1,110,371 of record JAQPPZ010000393.1, on the reverse strand, counting down.
TGTTTCTTGTGCGGCTCAACAAAATCGAGACCTATTTTATCTACTGTATTTCTTTTATTTTTGATGAGAGACTTAACCTTCTTGGAGCTATCCTAAAATTTGTAGAGTTTATCCTTGTAATCTTTATTTTCTTCTTTCAAAGAAACCATTTTCTGCTCTAACTCATTATACTCAAGAATCTTAGACTCTAACTCATCCTTGAGTTCCTGTGTTTTGGATATAGAAAAGTTGAGACTTTTTATAAGATCGTCTCTCTCCATACAACATTCATCTAACTTAACCTTGAGTCTATCATTCTTCTTTCTTTCCTTTTCCAAAACATTGAGAGCATTATTGAGTTCACATTCAAGATTCTCTATTTGATTGCACTTTGAATTATCAAGACCTTTTCTTAATTTCTTATTACTAGATGTGCTACCCTTTTCAAAAACCATACATGCATCTTCCTTATCATTTTCCGAAGCATCCTCATACATACTAGTAACCAATTCATTATTTGTGCAATCGTCCTCAAGGTGCCCAAAATTTCCACATCTAAAGCATTTCATGATCGTGAATTTATGTTTCGGTTCTTCTTATTTTTTTTAAATGAACAACATCTCATTTTCATTATCACTGGAAGAGCTTTCACTATCATTGCTAGAACACTTACTTACTTTTTCCAAATAGAAGCTCTTCTTGTTCTTGTGTGAATACCTCTTTCCTTGATTGTTGTGTTCATCTTTGTTCTTTGAATACTTGTGCTTTTAACCTTGCTCTTAACATCCTCGTATATCTTCATCACTTTCATATTTGGAAATAGTATAGCATAATGACCATACTTTCCATAGTTGAAACATCTTATATTTTCTTGCTTTTGTGCTTTCTAGAGAATTTGCCTTCTTGTAATATGCTTCTTCCTCACTAGAAGACTCATCACTCTCTTGAACTGTTGCCTTTTGATTTCTTGGTAGCTTTGAAAAGCCTTTTCTTTATATCAACATTCACTTGAGTTCTTAGCTCAAAAGTTGCAAGAATACTATGGAGCTCATCTTTTTTCAACTTATCTAAATCTTTGGCTTCCTCAATAGCAGAAATATTTTCACTAAATCTATTAGGAAGAGATCTTAAAATCTTATCACACACATAATTTTCAGCAAGTTCAAGGCCTAAGTCTTTCACGGATTTCACAATCTCATCCATATGAAGCATGTAGTCACTAATATTTTCATCATCATTCATCTTGAGTTATTCAAACATACCTTTAAAATGTCTCAATTTAGCCTTTCGGACATTTGCATCACCTGTATGAACAACCTGCAATTGTTTCCACATTTCACTAGTTGTCTTATAGTGAATAACTTTGGTAAGATCAGCCTTCTGTAAATATTTCAGGATTGCATTCATGGATTTTGAGTTGTTGTAATGTAGGAGCCTATCTTCTTTAGTATAAGGACCATTTGCAGGAATGGTGTACCCATATTCAATAACTTCCCATACCTCATTACCAAGAGCCATTAGATAGACTTTCATTCTTGCACTCCACAGACCGAAATCTGATCCATCACGAATAGGTACTACATTGCCACCTGAGAAATCCATTGTGTTCTTAACCAGTTCTTCCTTTCTTAAACATTTTTGAAGGAACCTGCTCTGATACCAATTGAAGAACACAAGCTTATACGAGAGGGGGGTGAACAATATAAGACCACTTTTAACTTTATCTATAAATACATCTTTCAAACCATTAACATGCATAATAAATATAGCAATAATAAAAGCAGTAAAAAAATGCACAAAATGCAATCCACAAAGAGACACAGCAATTTACGTGGTTCACCCAAGGTAGGCTACTCCATGGATAAAACATTTCTTCTAAAATTTGTATCCAAGTTCTCTAGGAATCCTTCCCGATTACAATGTTTATGAGCCTCAGCTCAAAGGAGACACCTTCCCCTAATTCTGCTTTGGCTGGTGATCCTCTAGAAGACCTCTACCTCCTCTGCCCTTAGCAAGTGGAATTCTGTCCATAGAAGACACCTCGTATTCCCCGCTCGTGGAGATCTCTCCTCAATTCTCCAAAAGCTAGTCCTCTTCTTTGCACCAAACACGCTCCTTCGGTCGGCACAATTTCTCTTCCTTTGTTATTTTTTGCACTTGGTTGAAACCAATATTTTACTGTTCGTGCAACTATATCGCTCTCGATCAAAAACTCGTGATGATTTTGCGTATTCTACGTATACATAGCAATACAGTCTTCACAAAATACAACAACACTATCTTCGCAAATACAGTAGCACTTCCTTTGCACTCTTTGCCTAAAACACGATAGCATTATCTTCGCAACCTCTGTCTAAACACAGTAGACACTCAGGCTTCTACTTATGCACTTCTACGATCGATCTTCTCCCCGCACTCTCTCTGTGCAATTCACACTTCGAATGTGCACTTCATCGATGCCGAAACTAATCAAACATCCCTCCTTTTATAGAGTAAGATCCATGGTTATTACATCCAAACTTAGTCGGCTGTTATACTTCCATTGCGTCGGTTGCAAAACCCTGTGCTGCGTCAGCCTAGATTTTAACTTTGTTGGCTCAAAGTTAACTTTGTTCTCAATCGCCTCTCTGTAGCTTTTGGCACGAAACTTCAACATGTCACGATATTGTGACACCTTTGCCCACCATACACCTTCTATTGCTTGTTGTAGCGATATCGCGATGCTTTTGCTTTTGACTGCTTCCTTTGCTCTTATGTCACGAAATCATGACACTTTTGCCTCTTGATGATGTCATCTTGCTTCTGTCACAAAATCATGATGCTTTAGACTTCACAGACTTCTCCTCTGCTTCTATCACAAAATCGTGATACCTTTGCCTCTTGTTGATGTCATCAGCAACTCTGTCATGAAATCATGACGCTTTAGACTTCACAGCCTTCTCCTCTGCTTCTGTCATGAAATCGTGACACCTTTGCCTCTTGCTGACGTTATTAGCAACTTTGTCATGAAATCACGATGCTTTAGACTCCAAAGCCTTCTTCTCAGCTTTTGTCATGAAATCGCGACACCTTTGCCTCTTGTTGAAGTCATCTGCAACTTTGTCACGAAATCGTGACACTTCTTGCTTCTTCAACCTTTTCTGGTTTGCACTAGCAAAAATGGAACATGTCACGAAATCGTGATGCTTTCGCTGCTTAAGCTCTTTTCTGCCAACTGCTCATGAAACTGGAACATTTCGTGAAATCGTGATGCTTTTGCTGCCTTAAGCTCTTTTCTGCCACTCGTGAAACTAGAACATGTCACGAAATCATGATGTTTTTGCTGCCTTAAGCTCTTTTCTACCAACTGCTTGTGAAACTGGAACATGTCACGAAATCGTGACGCTTTCACCAACTACAAGCTGCCAACACAACCTGTCACAAAATCGTGACACTTTCTGCATCCGTACAACTTCTTTGAAACCTGTCGCGAAATCGCGACAATTCCTGCAACTCAACATTGCCAACTCAACTTGTTGTAAAATCGTGATAGTTTTGCCTAAACTTTCTCTCTCCTCAAACATGTCGCGAAATCGCGACAGTTTTTCCTGCTTCGTCTCTGCCTTCTAGCATGTCGCGAAATCATGACAGTTTTGTCAAAACTTTCTCTCTCCTCAAACATGTCGCGAAATCGTGACAGTTTTTCCAGCACTTTCTCTCTCCTCAAACATGTGAAATCACGACAGTTTTGCCAGCATTTTCTCTCTCCTAAAACATGTCGCGAAATCGTGACAATTTTTCCAGCCACTTGCAAACTTTTTCGAACTTATCTTTTTCTTGATCTTTTGCAACTAGGCTACTCTGATTTTCTTGGAGACTTACTGACCAGCTGAAACCTTCAACAAAACACATTCTTTGACATAGAAACAAATTGCTTCAAGAACTCCTTGATATCAAAGACAACAACTACCAAGAGCTCCTTGACATCAATGACAACAACTATACTTAAGCAAAGGCAATGTACTCAAGGTACCCAAAATTGCCAACACGTATTTAGGTAAATCCATGTGCAATTAATTTAGATTAAGAAGATCTAATTTATTTTTTGAAAAATTGTAACAATTTTTTTTTATTGTTTTTAGTTGATTCTCAAAATCAACAAGTAAAAACACCACAAGCAATTTTTTTTTATTGTTTTTAGTTGATTCTCAAAATCAATGACAAGTAAAAACACCACAAGTGATAGGCCATATGCCACCACCGCTTGCGCCATAACCATCATTTGCATCACACCCATAACTTACACCACAACCACTTCTTCCACCTCATTAGTGATAGGCATAGCCTACGCTAATGTGAGGCCAAATCCATCATGGAATTTTTTTTTCATATAGATCATAGGGGACCGCACAAAGTTTTAGGTGTGGGTTCTCACACTTACAAATATCACACATACCAGCACCAAGTTTTGGGTATGGCTAGTCATCATTTACATTTACAACAAATTCATAGACACCAAAATTTTCAACCCAGGGATTGGATAATATTCTACTTGATGATGATTTTATTTTGCAGGGCAACAATGTAGGCTTCAAGACAATATTTTGCTTAGAGATCAAGCAGAAAAAAGTGAAGCCCCTACCCTTGCATCTGAGTAGACATCATTCCATCAGCTCAAGGAGACAACCCTCATCCTCAGTGTCCTCAAACTAAGGATGATATTGTAAATTTTAATGAAAAAATTTTAATGTCTCAAAATATTGAAGCAACTATTAAGCAGGTTGTGCTTAGATATTTACAAGAGATGAAAGAATGGGAATATCGGGTAAAGTTTATTATAAAGTAAATTAATACCCAATATAAAAATTATGCAAAAAGAGAATATCTGTATTCTTATGTTAAATATGAACCATAAAATCTTGATGGCTTGCTAAAACAGAACACATCAGGAACAGTAAAGTCTGATTTTATTTATGATGATGATGTTTTAAATGTTGTTGTTGGCATATTGGAGAAAATTAACACTAAAGCTCAAGCATTTTATGACCATTGAGGTTTCAATAAGGAAAAAGTTGCAATTTTTGAGGCTACATGGGAAATGGCTAAGGTAAAAAAAGTTTTTTATGTTTCAATTTTCTATTGCTTCTAAATTTTTATATTTCTTTAAAATATGTAATAATTTCAATATAATATTTTTTAATTATATTTTCAAATTATTTTTGCAATCAAAATTTGAAAACTTAAAAACACAAGTTAAGAGCATGGACGCTAATATTAATACAACGAAGATATTTTTGAATAATGCAATGGAAATGAAAAAGAAAATGCAAGCAAAAATATCAAAAACTAATCATTTAAAAAAATACATCAGGGACAGGCTCAAATAAGATTTAGAAAAGGTGCTTGAGAAAATAATAGAAACTCTTCTAACAATACTTGAAGATCCAAACAAAGAATAAGAAGCATTGTTGGCGAATATTGTGAAAGTATATGAAAACCTAGTCAAAGCTAGAGTACTGCCAAAAGAGAGTGTCAGAGAAGTAGATAAAGGAAAAGAAATAGCAACTCCAACCGATAGTGAATCATCAAAGCACCAATCAAATGTTTGAAAATGCAGTATGTTATCAAGTTGACTATAGTCAACAATTTTGTACGATTTAATATATTTCTATTCGAACTAATGAAAATAACATTTTTTTACATTGTGTTTTCTGTCATTCATAGTTTGTTTGCATTTATAAATTTGTGTTGCTATTTTAGTTTATTTCTGACTAGTAATATTCACTATGTTCATCTCAAACAACAAAAGCATTATACATAACATTATAGATCAACCATAATATACCAATAATAATATTTAAAACATGGAATATAAAGATTTATCAATGAAGAGAGTTGAGACACTAAGACATAAGCATGCAATTTTAAAAAGTGCAATAAGATATAAGACATGTAATTTATAAAATAATAATGTGATATAAAACAAAAATTCTTTGAAATATTATAAATATTGAACAATATTGTGAAATATGCTATCAAATCAATTTGTGTTTATCAATGTCAATAAAATCATGGAATAGTTATCATTAAGGTAGTTAAAACATATCATTTTATCCAGAATCATTATGAAGCATAGCAAAAATCTGTGTCTCCACCATCTGATCACTAAAAGCATCATCATCATCTTTATCGATCGTATTCATTGTACCTCTTCTGTCTACCAAGGAACTCTAGTATTCCAAAGCTATGTCATACAAAAAATTATCAAACTAATACAAAGACACATAATTTCTTAAATAATTTTCTAAATTTTTATCTAGTCTATTACGGAGTTTAAATTTAACAAAAGAAAGTGCGCTGAAAACTCTTTTATTTTTTACTACCCCAAAAATATTATTTCACATAATTCATATAAATAAAATTATTCACTTATTGTATCTTGTAATATGATACCTAGATACAAATTTTACCACAAACGTGTAGTGGAACCAATCTCATGGACACCTGTCATTAGTGATATTTGCACAACCATTGTTCTTCCAAAATGCAATGACTATTGTTTCAAAAGATCACCGTTGAGTATACCTCTAATTTCAACATCATTGACTTCCATACTCTTACTGAAATGGTTAATGAGGTTACTCATATTTTAATAAATAGCTCATTTGTAGAATTGTATTCAGTACAAGGACCCCAAAAACATGAGGTTAACCACACCCATGACCTTGAGCAACTCATCTATCCGAAACCATTCTCTTATCTCACCTATCAAATATTTTCCTATTATTGACAATTTACACATAGTTTTATGTACAATAACATGAAATCTATTGTGTGTTATAGGAACTTCTTCAAAATATTACTTGATTGCCTTTCAAAACAATAAAGTGGTACCATATTTCCATGAACATTAATACAAATATGATCATTGATGTCAAACTTCAAAAATAGTTTTGGATTGGTCATGTTTATCAATGTATTCCAACTATCAAACAAAGGTTCTATAAAATTTTCTTTAAACACATATAATGTATCAATAAACACGCATATTTGTTTTCTCATCCTCATAAAATCAATGATATAGATGGATCTCTCTCATGCAATTTTAATTAATCTATTCATTTCTTGTAACATTGAAAGAATACCACATAAGATGAAAAGTGTTTCCAAGTCAGTCAAATGAAATAATATATCTTTTGCCTTATCAACTATCCTACGATTTGCTTACATAAACTTCGTCAATGATTGATATTATGCATAAACTCTTTGAGCAAGTTCATACAGAGAAATCCATCTTGTATCCATATATTTTAACATTTTTTTCCTTCCATAACTCTTACTACAAACTGTTGAAACTCTACAAACCTTTTTAGGCAAAATGAGAAATAAGAATAAATTTCACAAATAAGGTCTTCCACTCTAGCAACATTTGCAAATGTGTTCACAATTTTATATGCAAGATTCACTCTATGAACCATACAATGAATGAAAATCATATATGGGGTAGTTGTGATTTGGATTCAAACACAAAGACCAAACTTGTACCCTTGCATAATAGCAACACCATCAGCTCCAGCATAAATTAACTTTTTTTCTATGTCTATATCTTTTATTCCAACAATATTCTCTAAACTATTGACACCAACATTAAAAATGTTTTTTGCATTTGAAATTTTCAACATCTTATGTATTCCCAAAAAAATAGGTATCCTTATATGATTTTTAAATGTGTACACATGCATGCAAATCCAAGATGTGTTTTCCACAACTGTTATCTCATAAATAGAAAGTGAAATGAATCTAGCAATTTTTACTTGCTTCCTTAGGTCATATTTCTCAACTAAAGATTGATATTTTGCCATTTCCCAACCACTTCAGTCTAACAAATGGGAATTAGAAAGGTTTTTCACATTAAATAGGTGTAATCACTACTTACAATAAATAAAATTGGAAATAGGTCTATATTTCTTGAGAATACTATTAAAAGCAACAAACTGCATACTTTTTGAAGCTAACATGGTCTTCTGAATATGAAATTGGGCTGCAATTGTTCCACCTTTCTCAGCAAAATATTGTTGTTGCTTTAAGTTATTGTCATATTCTATGGCATATCCTAAATACATACATTCTGATGAATCCTTCCACTTAACTTCTTTACTAACTTCACCATTAATTTTTATAACTTTTACATAAGCTTTTCCAACATGTTTTTCAATTGTATCAATCTTATTATGCAACCTATGATCCTTATCGAGTATCCAACTACAAATTTTGCATCTACAAAAATTTTCATCAATTTGGTTATCCTTAGTCAGGATAGTCTCAAGCCAGGGAAATCTTTCTACCCATTCATTCTTAAATCACATTCTAATTATCCAATTAGAAGTTTTTATTTTTTTTTAAATTTTGCATGAAGATTCATATGAAGCTTGTAATGATTTTAATTTATCACTTTCATTTTCAATTATAATGTAATTTTTAGGGTTGTCTTCAAGTGTTTGTTGGATTTCATTGTCAAGGGTATTTTCATTAGAAGGCATCTCTTGTTGGGGAATATCTTAAAGTGGAGGCATATCAGGATCGACAGGATATTTTGCATAGTAGCATACCATAATATTTTTTATCATTCTTGGATTAAACAAAATATACAGAAAAAATATTCATAACGTCAATCAAGCACATATTGAGAAGTCAAAAATAATTTGTACCTTGAATTTGCATGATTTCCTTGGCTCGTTCCATTTCAAAGTTTGGCTAAAATATTTGAGGATACTCTTTTCAGTAGAAGATTTTTCCCCCTTCTTTCCATCACTGGGTGACATTTTACTTGTAAGAAAAATATTTTTTAATTTAGTAGAGAAATAAAATATTGAAGGGGGTGTAATTTCGGTATACCTTAAGATAATATTGTAAATAGAATAAAAATGGTTGGGTGTTAGATTATACATACTTGTTTCCTTCCATGCTTTATTGTGATTTTATCAATTTATGCCAGTGATTCATTTTCTAGGGAAAGTAATTTAACTAACAAGAGCATAAAGGTAATTAACATTAAAATTGAAATAAATTTAAGAAAATATTCTTTATACAAAAAATAATTGGAGATACGTATGTCAAAAAATATATTATAGTACAAAATGGGCTAGAAACAGAGAATCAAAATGTCTTCGAAGAAACAAAGCATCAATATATCTTTAGAGAACCAAAGCATTACTTATGTATAATAATAGCAAGGGAAAATATCTGAATAGAAACTAAGAATCAAAGAGTTTTAAAACATGTAGAACAAAGCAAAAAAGAGAAAACATGGGAACAGAGCAAGGACCATCCAGATGTAAAAGAGGGCTCAAATACTAGTGTGGTATAGAATAATATTGAAAAATCACTAAATATACATGTTGAAAAATATAATATTATGGTACAAAATGGACTAAAAATAGAGAATCAAAATGTCTTTGGAGAAACAAAGAATTAATATGTCTTTATAGAATCAACGCATTTAAACATTTATAATCTCATAAAGGAAAAAATTATTTGAATAGAAACTAAGAATCAAAGAGTTTTAAAACATGCAAAATAGGGCAAAATAGAGAAAACATGGGAACAAAGCAATGACCATATGAATGTAGAAGAGGGCTCGAATATCGGTGTGGTGCGGAATATGATTGAAAAATTATTAAAGATACATGCAAAAAATATAAGATTATGCTACAAAATGGACTAGAAATAGAGAATCGTAATATCTTCGGTTCACCTATTCATAAAGAATCAAAGAGTTTTAACAGAAAGATTAAAAATAGGGGATAACATGTAAAACAAGGCAAAATAGAGAAAAATGCGGAAAGCAAAATAGTGATAAAGAACCTGGTGTAGAATGAGGTTCAAATGTAGAACAAGGTCTAAAAATTAGCTTGGTGCAAAAAGAGGCTAAGTGATCTGATGTGAAACAGGATCTAATTGTAGAAAAGGTTTTGATTGTAGAAAATGTTTCACTTTTATTAGTTATTCGAACTAGTTGTAGAATAGTTTTTGCTTGTAAAAATGTTTCAACTGATTACAGAACATGTACCAAACGATTACAAAAGTGGTTAAAGTCGGTTGTAGAGTAGGATCTATTTGAGAAATAGTCTCAACCAGTTGTAGAAGTGGTTTCAACTGGTTATAGAGTAGGATCCACTTACAAAATAGTTTCAATTGATTGTAGAAGTGGTTTCTATAGGTTGTAGAGCAGGTTTCACTTGCAAAATGGTTTTGGTCATTTGCAAAAGTGGTTCCTACCAGTTTTAGAGCAGGGTTCACTTACAAAATGGTTTCAACCGATTATAGAAGTGGTTACAATTAGTTGTAGTGTAGGGTTCTCTTGAAAAATGGTTTCGACCGATTGTAAAAGTGGTTCCTACCAGTTGTAAAATAAGGTCTACTTGCATAATGGTCCTGGCCAGTTGTAGAATAGGTTCCTATTGTAAAATGGTTTTGATTGATTGCATAATAGGTGTTGGTTTTAAAATAATTTTTGGTTGCAAAAATGGTTTTGGTCGGTTGCAGAACTATTGTTGGATAGTTACATAATTGGTGTTGGCCAATTGTAGAATATATTTCAATATTGTAAAAAAATGAATTTGATCCTACCTTGATCTATAAAGGTTTTGATTTAGTGTTGAAATGGTTCTAGTCTTGTGCAGAACTTGATCAGTATATTCATCGGGTGTAGAATAGGGTCAAAAAATGAAAATGTATCCCTGTGGTGTTAATTATATATAGAGGTATACCTAGTGCATTGGATGGGATAATTTAAAAATAATAAAATTTTAGGGTGAAAGGGTACCTTATTTAGGTGGGATTGCTTGTGATTTAGGTGGGATTGCTTGTGAAAGGGTACCATGATACTCTTATCAAAGAATGGTGAACCGACACCTAAATTTTTTGTCTCAAAAATATCTACCTAAATGGTTGACATTCGGATCTCCCCTAGATCTTGGATAAATTCTTTGGATAGTAGAAACCTATCAAGCCTTATTTGAATTAACTGATTACATGGTATTATGTTGTTCTAAGTGAATTTGAAGCCTTGTAAATAGACGTCTGTCAACTTGTTTTCATAAAAAAATTCAAAAAATCTTGAATAACCTCAGAGTGATTAGGTTGCCTCCTTTTTTATCAAAAAAAAAGGGGGAGGGTTGAAATCTCCAACAAGCATCCAGACTTCATTTTAGAAATTGTTTAACATATGTGTTAGGGTGTTCCAAAGAGCACGACGACCTAAAGGGTTGTTCAAAGCATATATGTTGGACATAATAAATTGGTAATTGGTATCTTTATTGTAAAAAATAACTTTGGTAATCCTTTCATATGTGGATAGGAGTCTACCTTCAATAGTATTGGGGTCCCACATGCATAGAAGACCACCAGAAGCACCCTGAGCTAGACTATAGATAAATTCATTGTTCTTCCACAGACCTTTGCCAATTCTTTCACTATTTTCCATGTCGAGTTTGGTAACCTATAGAAGAATAATATTAGGTTTGATTTCTTTCCTCATAGATTTGACTAACCTTTGCTTGGTTGACCAATTGAAGCCTCTTACATTCCAGGATAGAATCTTCATCTATAACTCTTGGAGGTAGATTTCTTTCCCCTACTCCTGCCCTAGGATGAGGGTGGTTTGTTTCATTTTTCTTCATAATTTGAAATAACAATATTTGGAGGGTCTAAAAGAAATGGAAGAATGGTCGATTGCAATATTTAGGTTTTAGTCGGGTAGATTAACCAATTGTTGGGTCTTAATTTCCAATGGTTAGATGCTAAATTCCAATTGTCACGATCAAATATGCAATTGCCTAACACATTTTTTATTGGTTAGGTTAATTCCCAACTTCCTCAAGATTTTCTCACTAGTGTTCAATATTCTCCAATTGCTTTTGATTTTAGTTTGGTCTTTTGCTTTGTAGCATTTTTCAATGTTTATGCTTACATCAACAATTAAAAAGATTAACATTTTTATTATACTTAGCACTTGTTTCTTGGGTGAGGTTTCTAAACCCATTGTTGATGTCATGTTGCAAAAAAACTATGATCTAATACTTTTCTTTCCCTTAGATTTTTTATTTTTTTTATAGGTAACCAAGTTCTAACCAGAAAAATAATTTCCATTTAAGTACGAGGTTCTAGCAAGGAAGACATTTCCATACATAATTTTTTTCCTTGCTTATTCCAATCATACAAAAGCCACATACCACGACCACAAGTAATATATCTTTAGCACATATGCCAATCCCAATATTTCTTCTTTAGCACATTCACCACATAAGAAAAACTTTTCCAATAAGTATAACTTTTCAAAAGTAATGATATTTCCAATAAGAATAATTTTTCCAATAAGAATAAGAATGACTTTTCAAAAGTAATAATATTTCCAATAAGAATAACTTTTTTATAGTTAGTAATATTTTAAAATAAATAATTATGGAATTTTTCATAAATAACCACTATATAGTTTAATGAAATATAGTACAAAGTTGTGATATATAAAGTTCTATATTTCCTTTATTTAAGCTCATTTTCATTAAAATATAAAAATATTACATTTGTTATTAAGTCAACTAGGCTATATCTATCCTAGATTTTTATTAAATATATTTTTTCTCTCTACTAAATACTTTTCTATATCAACTATTGATATTATTATCACATTCAAATAAAACCACCCTTCACTAGTAAGACATTAAGCTTTGTATTTCAATACGATAAAAATCAAAACCTCAAAATCTTAATTATATAATTATTTATCACATTGTTATGTTTATAAGTATTTTGACATTTAAAATATTATGTCGTTATGAATAATTGATGGATATAAATAAAATTATTTTTGAACAAATCCCTCCTAATTTTATTTTTATTGATAGCATTAATAATAATCTATTGGTCCTCTTTAATTGAAATATACCACCTTCCCTTTTCAATGGTAATCTTGATTGTTATAAGAAGTGTTGAAAACTGTGCATAGTTGTTACTCAAAATTCCAGATAGTTTTGATTAGGTGAGGGTGATGTTTCCATCGTTTATCCAAAAATATCCCTCGTTCCTACATTTTTTTTATTTACTATCGAAGCATCATATAAATTAATATTGGTGAACCCGAAGAAATACATATCAACCCATTTCCTTGGGTTAGATCCAATGCTACAACTGACTCTTTCATCTATATACAAAAGATTCAACAATACTATTAAGCATGTCAATGAAACATATTGAATCTTCCTTCAACCATCCTCTTAACACCAATTTTATTGAGCATAAGGGTTTGGTGGACTTAATCAATCAACAATCCAATATTCCTTCTTGTTGGGCATGAAGAGGCAAAATTTAAGTTATCAATCTGTTAGGGGTAAATCAACATACTTGGAATACATTTTTTTTCCTCTTGAAAGAAAATTTGCTTCCCCCATGGTTTGGGTATGCCAAATTTTTCAACTATCAACTAGAATTACCTAATCGATATCATTCATTATATTTAATATTGTCAAAACATTAAGTTAGTCTAAGGTTGGTTAAGAATTTATGAATCCCTCTCCTTAGTTTTTTAAGAAAAGTATTTCTATATTTATGTGTTTTCTTGTTTATTGATTTTTATGTCATTACAAGAAGTGATGCACTATTTAACTAATGCAATCCAATCCTCACAAAACCCAAATTTGGCCTGAACAATAAAGAGAAATTGCCAAATATTCTATCAAAAGCTTTGTTCATGTCAAGCTTTAGGAATCAGCTAGTTTTTTTTTGCTATTGATAGTAAATAAGCTCATGTATGGTAAATACTCCATTTTTTATGAATATGCCTTTCACTTAACTACCTTGACAATGGTCAATTATTTTCGAGAGGATATTCTTCAGTCTATTAGCCATGACTTTGGTAATAAGCTTGTAAATAACATTGCATAGACTAATAGGTCTGAAGTAATAAATAAACTTATAGTTTTGAGATTTTTGGGCAAGGACTAAAAAGGTGTAATTGACATCCTTTGGTAAGTATTTGGACTTTTGGAAATATTACACTACTTCTGAGACCTCTTGATCAATAATTTTCCATAAGTGCTAGAAGAAACAAGGAGGGAATCCATTTGGACTAGGCACTTTGTCAGGGGCCATGGAAAACATTGCATCTTTAATTTCTACATTAGTGATATTTTTGAGGAGTCCTAAATTGAGGTCCTAGAAGACAAGGCATGGAATTTTCTGCAAGAGATAATTGTCAACTTGAGGGGTATAAGGAGGACAAGGTCCTAACACATTTTTAAAATGGAAAATGACTTCATCACTTATTTCCTGAATGATATTTGTCTTTGATCCATCCTCTTTGTTCAAATCCTTCATTCTATTTGTGCTTTTATGTTTGAGCATTGATGTATGGAAGAATTTAGTGTTAGTGTCCCCTTCCTTTAGCCACAAAGCTTGAGATTTATGTCTCCAAAAATTTTCTTCTTTAGATAACATTTTATGAAATTCGAAGAGTAGAGATCTCTCCTCCTGTTGAAGATCAAGGTTAGTGCTTCCATATTGGATATTTTTTCAATGGTGCTAAGCCTTTAAGATATATGTTGTTTGTTTAGGAATAGGTTCCCAAAACCTCTTTATTCTAGGCCTTAAGTTTGAGCTTGATGAAGTGGAGTTTTTTGAAGAGCTTGATTAAAGGAGATCTAGGAAAATCCTCTTTCCACCATTCTGACATATATTTATTAATTTTTAAATGTTGGAACCACATTTTTCAAACTTGAAAGGGGTCTTGAACACATGAGCTAAGTGGGAACAATATAGTATGAGAGGTTTGTGGTCCGAACCAATTTTGAGATGAGCATAATATTGACATCCCCTAGATCTTGGATAGCTTCCATGGATAGTAGAAACTTGTCAAGCCTTAGTTGAATTAACTGATTACCTAGTCTTATGTTGTTACAAGTGAATTTAGAGCCTTGTAAATGGATTTCCATTAGCTCATTTTCATCAATAAATTCAAAAAATTCTTCAAAGCACCTGGTAGTGATTGGGTTACCTCATTTTTTATCATATGGGAAGAGGAGAGGGTTGAAATCTCCAGCAAGCATCCAAGGTTCATTTTTGAAATTGTTTCTCATCTGTGTTAGGGTGTTCCAGAGAGCACGACAACCTAAAGGGATGTTCAAAGAATATATGTTGGAAATAATCCATTAGTAATTAGTTTATTTATTGTAAAAAATAATGTTGATAATTTATTCAAATGTGGATAGGAGTCTACCTTCAATAGTATTGGTGTCCCGCACGCATAGAAGACCATCAAAAGCACCTTGAACTAGATTGTAGAAAAATTCATTGTTCTTCCACAGACCTTTGCTAATTCCAGTTTGGTATCCTGTAGAAGAATAATATTAGGTTTTATTTCATACCTCGTGGATCTGACTAACCTTTCCTTGGTTGACCAATTAAGGCCTCTTACATTCCAGGATAGAATCTTCATCTAGAACTCTTGGAGGCAGATTTCTTTCCCCTACCCCTGCCCTAATATGGGGGTGGTTTGTTTTGTTTTTCTTCATCATTTGGAATATCAATATTTGGAGTGTCTAAAAGGAATGAAATAATGGTTGATTGCAGTAGATATGTATTAGTCAGGTAAATTTGCCAAGTGTTGGGTCTTAATTTCCAATGGTTAGATGCTAAATTCTAGCTGTTATGGTCAAATTTTGAATTGCCTAACACAATTTCTATTGGTTAGGTTAATTCCCAACTTTCTCAAGCTTTTCTCACTAGTGTCGATATTTTTCAATTGCCTTGGATTTTAGTTTGGTCTTTTGCTTTGTATGATTTTTTTTTTATGTTTACATCAACAATTAAAAAAATTTGCATTTTTCTTATACTTGGCATTTTTTTTTGGTGAAGTTTTTAAACCTATTGTTGATGTCATGTTGAAAATAATTATGATCTAATACTTTTCTTTCCCTTAAATTTTTTATTCTTTTATAAGTAACCAAATTCTAACCAAAAATAATAATTTCCACGTGAATGCCAAATTTCGTATTAATTATCAGATTTTAACAACAACAAAAATTACCTATCTTTTATTTATCAATCTAAATATACCGTCGTTAAAGGTAATACATATTTTTTTCCTTACTCATTCCTATCCTACAAAAGCCAGGAACCAGGACCACAAGTAATCTATCTTTAGCACATATGCCAATCCCAATATTTCTTCTTTAGCACATGCACCACATAAGAATAATTTTTCCAATAATATTTCCAATATGAATAAGAATAACTTTTCAAAAGTAATAATATTTTCAATACGAATAACTTTTCCATAGTTAGTAGACCCAGAAGGACCACCGAAAGTTTTGAGGATGGGGTAGTAAAAAACCAATTGAAATCTACATTCTATCTTCAACGCAAGGAATATAACGTACCATTTGCCAGTTGTAAATCACTTATTAAAAAAGAAGTTCTAGATAATTATTAATATTTTTTTTAAAATAAGTTAAAATTTTGAGTCCATATATATATATATATATATATATATGTATGTATGTGGTGTAGCTCCTGTCATCCCACTCATCATCGACTGCAACTGGAGAGCAGCCTCGTCTTGTAGGTTTATTCTAGGATACGAGAAGCGAGTAAGCATATCTAGCTTTGTTACGTTTTTGTCTGGTGCTTAATTTGCATGCCTTCGATTCTTTCTTTTTAGGTTTCATTACAAAGCATTAGGCAAAGACAACTTTGACGCACTTGTTTTATTTGTGATAAAACCAGGAATGGCCAATAGAAGTAACGATTTCAAGATGCGCGACGTGAAAGGCAATGACGCCGGTGGGAATTTCAAGTTCGACCCCACTTTAAACGCAGGTCAGCTTAACCAGCGTGCTAAGGTGAGGAACTATAACTCTGGCCCTTCCTACACTTACTTGCCATATTTAAAGTCTGAGATGGAATGAGATTTTGCATTTGTCAGGGGCGATGCACTTCATCTGGAGGTCAAGGAAAGAACAGCTTCGAGATGGGAAACTTTGAACAGAATAAAGCCAAAGGTGATATCAGCTTCAGTCCAACTTTAAACTCAGGTCAGATGAATCAGGACTAGTCACTGCATCGTCGGCAACAATAAACCGGAGGGTTTTTTTTAATTGCATGTGCTTGTAGCAAAGCAATGTTTTAAATTGTCAAATGTATTAGACGTATGGCCTCTCAATCTATTGCTAAGTATAGTTTATAATGTGTCTTTTTGTTATCTTGTTCTCTAAGATATAATTCAAATTGAAGTATTAGGAGATTATAAATTAGATACTTTTGAACGCGTTCAGTGTAAATAGAATATTAAACTATAATTTTTATGCATAGTAAAACATTTTTGTGAAAATGTTTTTTAACTATTTGCGAGTTGTCAAACCAATAAGTATGATCATACAGATCTGAGGAGTTGGTGTTTTTCTAACCAAGTTTTTAAATTTCAGATGAATTGAAAATAAATTAAATGAAAGATTATAAATTAAGTAATAATTATACACATTAGATTGTCTAGAACCATTTAACACAAGAACCATGTGACATTTAGTTGTAACTTCCACCAACCAAAAATCACATGGATTGTCTAGTTTAATAGAGCAACCTAACTTGTATATGAACATATATTTGATCAATGAAGATTATACAAGTTATTTTTAATAAATTTGATAAGTTTATATTATCAATTAAGTTTATCAAAGGTTTAATTCTAGATAATGTCCTTGATATATATTTAATTGATTTAAAATTTTGATATTTGTAAAAACTTGGAAATTGACCTTTGGACCAAAATATTTCTATGTTTTTTTTTTATGTTTTTTTTTTGTGGGTTTGTAGATGTAGAGCACCTATTTTTAATTTTGAAATGTATGAAATGTTTTATAAATGAAGCCTATAAGAAAGAATTCTACATTGGTACAAGGTAACATCACCTACCATTGCCTTACCTATCCGAAACAACTTTACATGGAAGCCTCTAAGTCTATCTTTTGTGAAGCTAAGGCTCCTCCTAAGACCTACACCACATAAAATTGTTCTTGTATATTTTTTCTCACATATTAAGACATGTTTCCTAGCTTATCATATGCATTTTACAACACACACATACTAACAACATACATGATCCATTCTTTCTATAAATGTTTACCTTGCATTCATTTTTCACTCTTGATCAATGTGTGTTTGATGGTATTTTTATCTTTTTCATATGATTACTACAACCAGTTCCAACAATGTTATTTTCTTAATATGTATGAATTCCTTGACCATTGACACCTTTCCATCCAAAAGCAACATAAATTTTAAACACACCCCATGAAAGGAGACCAAGACGATTTCCTAGTTGTAAAATATCACCAACATGGAGATGGTGAGACATTAACACAAACAAAAAGTCTACTTCCATGAGGGGATTTGAATTGGCCAATGTGTGGATCTTTGAAGAGAGATCCTCCTACCTTGAGATGGTAATTGTTTGTGTTGTAACTTTAGATAGAAATATTAGGATCTTGGTCTCTAAAAAAGAAAAAAAGAATTACCTACATAATCCCTTACTGATTAGGGTTGTATTTAGTCTAGAGTGCTTCAGTGAAGATACAATAATCATCTCCAAGATTAAGGGAACAAAGTCCCAGAGGAAAAATCAAGAAATGTTTCTTAGGTTATGGCCCACTATGTATTTCTAACATGAGGTACAATTATATTAGTTAGGGATAACGAAAGATGATAATAGTTTAATTCAATGCCTAATGAGACCCAAGTGATACTCAATCAAGTTAGGATATACATATACATATATACATATATATACATACATATACATACACACACACATATAATCCATCAAATTTTACTTCATCCCACCATAACATAACCAACTAAAAAGAAATCAATGTCTTGGAGCCACATAGACTAGAAGCAAGTTGGCTTTCAATGGCCATTATTAAGTGAATCATAAATCAAAAGAATGATTTTGTGATTCAATCCTACTTCAAATAAAATATATGAAAATATTGTATACTCAGTCTACAACCATGTATTAGATAACAAAAATCTATCCAATATTTCTATTAGATAACAATAACCTATCCAGTATTTCTATTATATGTGTTTTCCTAATGTACGTATTATCCTATGTATGTTAAAAATTGTAAGTACTAATAAATAAGTATATGTCTGTAAATATCAAACTATTCATACAACTCATAAAACTATGAGAAGTTGTAAAAATAGGAGATTATAATGCATGCTAATTATAGTCATTAATTTGACCCTAAGTGTTAAATTACCTCTACCATATTATTCATATCAACCTTGGTATTGTGAAATCATCGTATTGATTATTCTAATTTTAGTAATAGTAAAATTTATGAATTTTGTATAATATAGAAAGATATAAAGGAATACAATAATTAAAAATCTACAAAACTTTATGGGTAAATTAATTATTATTTGATTATTTTTTATTTGAAGGGATAATCTATACTATTATTTAATTGTAGTATTACGTATATCCAAACAGGGTTGGGATAACAAGGTTCCATAGCCTATAAGCTATCCATATTAGATTGAATAAGTTATAGATAGTTTTATGGTATATTATATCATTGTCCCAGGTCACTATAAGATGAGCATGTACCTATTGAGTGAGCTTGACATATAATGTAGGCAATATTCTAGAGGTTTGATCAACATAGCACAAAATTATTACCACATACATAGACATGGATCTGAATAGAGTACTAGATATTTACAACACAAATTTATGCCCTCCTTGAAATAAAATTTTCCATAATGTACATAATCTTAGTTCCCTCAAGGTAGGCATGAATCTATTAACAATATGTAGATATAAAAATATGTGTGTTCCTTCCATGATATTGCACAGTAGTATTCACATATAAAAACATAGATATGAATGTAAAGCAAAAGGTCTCCATGACATTAATTTAATAATGTGCTTATATTTAATAATATTTTCATGAGCATACATGCATTGTTGTGATGTTATATACTATGGATATATTGTGATTGATATATCATAAAATTTTATCCTAGAGGTCAAATATCCTACATAATCCCATTGTTACTAACTCATTTAAAAATTATTTCTAGATTAGGAGACCTATATAAAGACAGAGAATGTAATGGTCTCATATTTAATTAGTTTTTTTGTTGTGTAATGTTCTAAAAAATTATTTTATGATTTTTTTGAAATAGTAATATAATATAGTGCTAAGAAAATGCACCACATCTTAGTATAAAATCCATAATATTCAACTCCTAAATCTAGTCTACATTGATTACAAAATTAGGTGCAATGAGCTTATATGAAAACTTTTTTATATAAAACAATTCATCCAAAAGAAGTAAATCTATTTAATGAATTATAATTTAGTATTTAATTTATAAAAATAAAAAATAATTAACAAGAGAATGTAATCTTATTATTTAATTAAATATTCTTGTTAGATCACATAGGCTACAAAAAATACAACAAATTATAGTAAATTAATTATTATTTTAAGGGAATAACTCTTTGTTTTTATGAAAAATCCATTATATTAATAAAATAATGTTTAATCATACAAAAAAGTGTTGGGGGGATTAGCACACCCCGTAAACCAATACATTAACCACTGTGGTTAAGTGTATACAAGAGTGTCAGAAACAACCCACAAACTGCCAATAACAACTGCCAAAACAGTATTAAATATGCATTCGGAGAGAAAGAAGCCGAGAAATTACTACCACCTGGAAGGGGAAGGAAGATGCACATGACTCATAATGCAGGGTGCATTCCCCCAATGATCCATAAGGGTACGCAAGTATTGCAACTCCACCTATACTTTTTTAACCTGTACTTGAATTTGTAACCAACAATCAAATAATATATCATATTTATCAACAACAAAGAAGACATGTCCGACATCTTGCTGAGAAAAAATAGCTCTATTTCAGGACTTCCATAGATAAAACAAGGTACCAATTCTAAAAATATTCCAAACAACATCCAAGTTGAAGGAAAAAGCAATAGGGTCACCCAAAATAGCATGCACCCAAGTAAAATCCTCTTGCATAAAAGGTCTAAAAAATTCAAGAAGCCACTCCCAAGCTGACTGAGCCCGATCACAAGACCAAAAAACATGCAGTAAATCTTCCACTTGTCCACAAATCGGGCAAATGAGATTATGAACACCCAGATGCTTGAGCCTACTGCCAACAGGTAACCCTTGATGTAAGAGACTTCAAGAAAAAAACTCTGTTTAGGTTCAATATAAGTAGCCCAAGCAATCAAAATCCTCTTATTCCATTGGGATGGAAAAGAGACTAAATTCCATCTCAGAGTGAGCTTATCAACCATTGGAAATTGTGAGGTGAGCCATTTGTAACCAAGATGAGCTTTATATTGCAAAACAGGAAGCTCCCTAGGCCAACACCAATCTGACCACCAGGGTTTTTGAAAATGCTTATGTAGTTTACTCCAAATAGAAAATGGAATACTATCAATAACCACCTCATAAGTGTCTCTATCACCAGGATTTAAATTGTGAATTTGATGAAAACTTTCCCAGGGTATCCAACACCTGGCGTGTCGGGAGAAGAAATCAAAAATGAAAGCAATACCACGCTTATAGAACCTCTGCACTCTGACCCACTATAGCAGAGCTAAGGGAACACAAAATATTCATGGAACACAAAGAGGCACCTGCTTTGCGAAAACTCCCTTTCCAACTAATCCAAGGTTTGAAGGCCTCCCAAAATTTCCAAATACTCTGAATGACAAAAGAACCTTTAACTTTAATAGGGATAGGGGCAGTAAGAATGGATTGCAATCCCACGCCTTTCCAAATTTTCTTCCCCTCAAGAAAACCAAAAGAAATGAAATGCCTGACCAACACTTTCCAATATTCATCCCCAATTAAAGATAGGGTGATCCATTTAGCACAAAGGGAAAGACCTTGTCGGTGACAATCAAATAAACCCATTCCTCCACAATCCTTGGGCAAACAACAAATTTCCCAGGCTACCCAATGAAAACCTTGCTTGACAGAGTCTTTGGCCCACAAGAAGTCTCTTAGAAGCTTATCCAGCTTTTTATAACAAGATTTGGATGGAACCCAACAAGATGAATAATAGACATGGGTAGTGGCTAAAACCTTAGAACAAATCAGAAATTTTCCTGCCAGAGAAAGTTTCTTACTAGTCCAGTAAGAAAGCTTCTTTTCCACTTTATCAATAACATACTACCACAATTGAGCAGAGGAACCATGAAATACAAAAGTAATTCCAATAAATTTAAACACCTCACCTGGATGAATCCAAGTCCATTGGAATTGATGTAACCAGTATGGCAGTTGATATTGAGATTATCAAAAATAGGATGTTTTTTTCTATTTTATAGAAGAACCAGAGGCTAAATATAACACCTCTAAGAAACTAATAGCCGAGGAAAGATATTTCTCATATTCTTGAAGCGCTAATAAGGAATCATCTACAAAATGACCATTGACCAACTAATGGTCAGAATTATGGAGAGCAATACCCTTGATTAATCCTTGATCCAACTTATGGGCCAACAAATAGCTAAAAGCCTCTATAGCAAGAATGAAAAGAGATGGAGCAAGAGGGCACCCCTGTATCACAGAGTGACCAAGAGAAATTGACTGAGATTGACTATTATTCAAGGTAAGAACAGCTGGAGCGTCTTGAAATAACATAAGAATGGTGCTCACAAATACTGGTCCAAAACCTAGAACCTGAAGCATGGCAGTTATGAAGTACCACTCCATATTATCATAGGATGTCTCAAAGTCTATCTTAATGAATAAAGCATCTTGTTCAGAATTTCTTGCCCACTCCATACCTTCCCAAACAAAGAAGAACATTATCAAGAATGTATCTTCCCTTAACAAAGCCATTTTGTTCAGGGAATAACTTTTTATAACCGTGTTATTTTCAAATATTCCCTGCCAAATTATATTTATTATTTTGCACACCTTAAAAATAATAATTTTTAATTGTGATTATAAGTAAAATTCAACTTCCTAGGTGAAGCAAGGTATGTTTTTAGCTACTTGTGACAAGTACATATTAATTTACAAGAAGTAGAAAACATAATTTAATTTATAAACAAGAATTTTGATACTAGTAAAGCTAATATTGAACTTACCTAAGCAGGATAAATTAAATCCATCGAGTATGAATGTTATCTAGTAAGAATCTATATTTAATACTCTCTTAAATGACAATAATTTTGAAAAAAACATGTCAATATCTCAAGAACTACACCAATACCTTCTACAAGTTGTATATAAATTTAGGAATACATGATGAAAATAATAACATATTCTCAAGTATTGTAGCACAATACATAGACATATTCAAACAAAAAATGATTTCCTCAACATCATTATGCCCTAAGAAAATAAAAGCATAAAATATAAAAATAAATAATGCCTCAACAATCTAGTGTGCCCATCATAAGTATCGATTTCTCAACTAGGACATATATGATGCCTGTAAATCACTTTCAACTAGACATAAGTGTTTTCTTTGATTAATAACTAGAATCTAACTTTCTCTTTCCCATCATGGTATAAGAGAAAACATGTAGTGGGTGTAAAATTTTAGGATATCAATAACATAATACAGTGCTTCTATATTGCATGAATGATGAGTGCCTTTTCTACTCTAATATATAGGTTTAAAAATAATATAGATCTATATTTCATTATGGATAATGATAACTAAAACACTTAACCTAGATAGGCATAGTAAAAAAGATAATGCTAAAAAGATATCATGTACCCAACTATACAATATGGAATGACATTAACTTGTGAATTCATTTATCACTAAACAATATTATGGAGATGGTGAGACATTAACACAAAGGAAAAGTCTATCCCTATGAGGGGTTTCAAATTTTCTAATGTGTGGATCTTTGATAAGAGCCCCATTGCTTTGAGATGGTAATTGTTTGTGTTAGAATTTTAGATACAAATATTAGGATCTTGATCTCTAGAAAATGGATAGTTTTTACCTCCATAATCCCTTAATTACTAGGGTTGTATTTAGTCTAGAGTTCTTCACTGAAGATGTGTTAGTCTCACAATGACACTGAGAGGGGGGGTGAATCAGTGTAGCTCTTTTAAAACTTAAATCTTCAACTCTTAAAGCTGAAACAATGAAAACTTGAAACCAAATAAGCAAGTATAACAAGAGAACATCACACAACACAAGATGTATCAAGGTTCACCGATTTGGCTACATCCTCAAAATGACTGTTTGGACTCCCATCCAAATCCAGCCTTTGCAAAGCACCAAATTTACAATCAATTTACTAGCACCCACTGGAAGGAGCACCAACCCCTGATTTATTTGCACCAACAGAAAGGAGCACCAACCCCTAATTTATCTGCACCAATAGAAAGGAGCACTAACCCCTAATTTATCTACACCAACAAAAAGGAGCATCAACCCCTAATTTATCTGCACCAACAGAAAGGAGCACCAACAACATATGGCCTCTTTGAATGGCGTATTTAAAACCTTTGAAAAAAAATTGTTTCTCCTTCCATGACTGTTCGTTTTCTCCTTCCCTTGTGCATGCATGTGTTTTGGTTTCCAAAAAGGCTTTTCATTTCTATTTTGTGACCCTTCATTTCCTTTTCTCCACATGGGCATGCATCCACTTCTTTCCATGTGTAACGACCATCTTAGATGATTTCAAATCATTAAATATTCCTTATGTAATGTTTTGTCTTATTCATTGAATTTTGTCCTTATGTGACAAATTACCTTATTCAATCTTCGATTTATTCCTTATAGGTCCACATCACTATGTAGTCTTTAGTTTCACTATCCTGGTGTTCATCACTAATATCAGATGCACTTTCAACTACTTTGTTCCTTTGGCAAAAATGCAACATGTCGCAATATCGCAACACTTTCTTTTCTCTGCATGTCTGCCCTTTTTGAGTCACAAAAATGCAACATGTCACGATATTGTGACACTTTTGTTTCTCTACCTACTTGCCCTTTTTGAGTCACGAAAATGCAACATGTCACGATATCGCAACACTTTTGTTTCTCTACTGGCCTATCCTTTTTGAGTTGCGAAAATGCTACATGTCGCGATATCGCGACACTTTTTCCTTCTTGCTCTTTCTCTTTGCTTTGGACCATGAAAATGGAACATGTCGCGATATCATGAAATTTTTTTCTCCTTGCTCTTTCTCTTTGCTTTGGACCACAAAAATGCAACATGTCGTGATATCGTGACACTTTTTTCTCCTTGCTCTTTCTCTTTGCTTTGGACCACGAAAATGCAACATGTCACGATATCGCAACACTTTTTATTTCTTTCTCTCTCTCTTTGCTTTGGATAGTGAAAATGAAACATGTCGTGATATCGTGACACTTTTTTCTCTCTTGTTCTTTCTCTTCTCTTTTGGCCACGAAAATGCAACATGTTGCGATATCGCAACACTTTTTCTTTCTTGTTATTTCTCTTCTCTTTTGGCCATGAAAATGCAACATGTCGCGATATCGTGACACTTTTTCTTTCTTGTTCTTTCTCTTATCTTTTGGCCGTAAAAATGCAACATGTCGCGATATCGCGACACTTTTTTTTCTTTGTGGTGTTTTGCTTTTTCTTTGATCTTTAGCATATGGGCCACTTCGGTCTTGGAAAATATGCAAAAAGGTGGGTCCCCAATTTTGGGGTATGTTGTGGAGTAGCCACAACATGACAATTTTTTCAACTTTGCACAAACAACCTATAACAACTTCACCCAAACATCAAAAACATCCTCATAAGCATTTAACATCACTGTACATACTCTTAATAACCTCTGAACTCCTGTCCACTGCATCAACCGATCTATCGTACTATGTTGACAACAATGACAATACTATCGATGCACCTTGCTCAACAATATCCCCCTTTTGAATTGTTGGCAACACACGTGCAATTTCCTGTAACTCTTCTCCTCCTTTGACAACAATACCAAAGGGCTGCTACAAACTCCCCCTGAGTCCATGCACAAAATTCTCAGAAAAAAATATTACACTTAGCAAAAATCACAAACATGAGCAAAAAGATAAACAAATACACAAATGCTCCCCTTGAGAATGTGGTCTCGATAGCTAGTCAATTCTTGGGAAGCATGACCACTCCCAATTTATTACAAAGGTACTCAAAGACTTCCTTGGGCAACGGTTTTGTGAAGATATCCGCTACTTGCTCTGTTGTTGGAACAAAATCCAACTTAACCTCACCTTCTGCAACTTTCTCCTTCAAAAAGTGATATCGAATAGCAATATGTTTTGTGCGAGAATGCATAACCAAATTCTTTGAGATGTTAATGGCACTGATGTTATCACACTTAACTAAAATTGGCTCACTAAAGTTAATACCAAGATCTTTCAGGGTTTTTTTCATCCATAATACCTGTGTACAACACGTTGTCGCTACAATATATTCTGCCTCTGCTGTGGATAAGGAGACTGACTCTTGTTTCTTACTGTGCCTCGTGACCAACCTGTCTCCAAGATAGAATGCACCTCCACTGGTACTCTTTCTGTCATCTACACATCCTACTCAATCTGCATCTGAATACACAATAAGGGTGAAGTGCTTACCTTTCGAATACCATAACCCATACTCCGTAGTACCCTTGAGGTACCGAAGAATCCTCTTTACTGCTGTCACATGAGTCTCCTTGGGACTAGCCTGAAATCGTGCTACCATGCATACTACTTGTCCGTCTTTATTCAATTTGTTTCAAAAGACCCATTTAGTACCAATTATATTTTTATTTGCAGGTCTTGGTACTAACTCCCAAGTATTTTTTTCTCAATCTGATCTAATTCTTCATTTATTGCCTTCATCCAACTTTCATCTTTGCTTGCATTAGCAACATTTTTGGGCTCAATGTTGGATAATAAAGAGTAGTTACTTACTACTCTTCTTCTTTTCTGAACACCAACTGTGGGGTCTCCAATTATTTGCTCTCTAGGATGATATTTTTGCTAGCTACCTGTTTTGAATTTCTTATTTTCTTCCACTTTTGAATCACTGTTTCAATCATCTGAGTCAATTTTTTGTTTCTTTTTCATTTTTTTTCCTCATCTCCTTAAATAACCTCTTCATAAATTGGGTAGTTCTCTTCATAGCTAATTACTCGTTCCCTACCTTCATCAACTTTAACATTGGCACTATCCACAATTTTCCTTAGCCTCTTGTTGTAGCATTTGTAAGCTTTGTTTTTTGATGAATAGCCAAGAAAAATACCTTCATTCGCTCTATATTCAAGCTTACCAAGGTTTTATTTAGTGCTTTTGATGTAACACTTGCTGCCAAAAGCTTTAAAGTATATTATTGTTGTATTTTTATCGAACCACAACTCATAAGGATTTTTGCTTTCATGCATCCTCAACATGCACCTATTTTGGATGTATACTGCAGTATGGACTACCTCTTTCCAAAATATGTCTGCTACTTTGCTCTCAGTCAACATAGTCCATGCCATTTCCTGCACTGTCCTATTCTTTATTTCTACCACACCATTCTATTGAGGTGTCCTGGTTGTTGAAAACTGTCTCCTAATACCATATTTTTCACAGTACTCTGTAAAATTCTCTAAAATGAACTCTCCTCCTCTATCTGATCTTAAACATTTAATCCTTTTTCCTATTTGATTCTTAACTTGGTTTTTGAAAACCTTGAACATCTCAAAAGCTTCTAATTTATGCTTCAAAAATAGTACCCATGTCATCCTAGAATAGTCATCTATACACAACATAAAATATTTGTCACCATTTATGCTTTGCATTCTCATGGGTCCACATAAATCAGTATGTATTAGTTCCAAAGGTTTGCTTGTGTAGTACTCTTTTGTTTTAAATGAGACTCTAGTTTGCTTTCCCTTTTGGCATGAAGCACAAATGCTATTTTATGGTTTTCCAATGGTGGGAATATCTCTCGCTACCTTTTTTGAGCTGATTTTTACTAGATTGTCAAAACTAATATGATCGAGCCTCTTGTGCCACAACCAATTTTCTTCTTCCTGTCCAATAAAGCAAGCTCCTTCTAAAGTATCTGAGAGAGTGTACAGGTTTCTAGATGTCCTAGATCCAGTTACTATCAAATTTCCACTATTTGCTTTTCTGACTTCACAACCCTGCTTCTTAAAAAACACTTCATGATCTCTATCACAAATCTGACTTATGCTCAACAAGTTATGCTTCAGACCAACCACAAACAAGACTTATTTTGAATTGATTTTTCCATCACTGATCTTAACTAAACCTTTGCCAACTATCTTAGCTCCATCATTATTTCCAAATTTCATTGAACCACCTTCATATTGTTGTAACTTCTCAAATTTATGTTTGTCACCTATCATATGACTGGAGCATCCACTATCAAGTATCCATGGTGCAGATTTATTTTGTGCTTTAAATGTTGTTTGTACGATCAGGGATTCCTTTTCTTCCTTAGATCGCTCTTTTTCTTTCCACTCTAGTTTGATTACAGTTTTGGGCTCTTGTTTTGACTTTTCTTTTTCAGTAGCTTGTGCATGTTTTTTAGGAAATTTTCTATTTTTTCTCATTCTATTTGGTTGAAATTTTCTTCCCTGAAATTGATTTTATGTAAATGTACTTCAACAATTTCTTGCAATGTGCCCAAAATTATTATAGTTATAACATTCTACTGCATAATCCATCAAAGGTGAAAAAACATTTCTACTGATAAAATTCCTTGGTCCTACATTATAATTGTAATCTGAAATATTATGTCCATAACCATTGCATTTAAAACAGTAACCAGAAAAAATATGATTGAACCTGGGTGATGGTCTTTGCCATGTTATCGTAAGAGCCATAAATCTTCTTCTTCTTTGATGTGTGACATTGGTGAATCCATAATTGTCAATTCTCCTTTTGTGCCTTGCATTATTGCTTTCTTTTGCATGAGTCAATTTTTCTTGATCAACCTATTTCTTATCTTCATTTTTTATGGATTCTTCATTTACGGCCTTTGATCCATTTTATGATTCTCCTTCGTCAAATCCCAAACCAAATTTGATGCCTGTAGTCTTTTGTTTTTTTATGATCTTATCCAGCTTCATAGAACTTTCTTCATGTTTGTGATAACAACTAATTTTATGATTCATCTCTTCTATCTGCATCATTAAACCAACAGTATCTTCTTATAGCTTGTTGCAATAATCTATTTTTATGGTTATTTGCACTTCGAGATCTTAAGATTTTTTCTTGGATTCTTCTATCTATACTTTCAAATTGGTTATGATTTCATTTGCATCCTCAAGCTTTCTTGAAATTTTCTTATTCTTTTTTCTTTCTATCTTCAATTCATCTAGAGCCGCAATTAGTTCCTCTTCCAAATTTACTTCTGCATCAATTTCTTCTTCATCACATTCTTGTTCTTTTTCTATTTTTTTTCTTTGAGTGCCATGAAAATAGCTTCACCTGTTTCCTTTTCATAATCCTCACCGCAATTGTCTTTTGATGAACTGACATTCTTGGAGATGAAACTTTTCTTCTTGAAGTTGCCTTTTCTGAAATTTGTTTTTTTCTTCCAGTCACTTCTTTCTTGGTGCGATCCTTCATCACTTTTGTTCTTCTCATTAAGTGGACATTTAGCTTCAAAATACCCAATGCCTCCACAATTGAAACATTTAAATGGTAACTTTCCTCTGTATTTTCCTTTTCCCATTTTTAGTTTTCGAACAAATTTTGCTTCCATTTCATCTGATGTCTCTTCTTCCTTGGATTCTTGTTTTGCTTTCATATTTTTATGGGATTTAAAAGCAGCTTCTTTGTCTATGGGTTTAGATTTTCCTATTCTCATCTCATATGCAATCAAATAACCATGCATCTCATCCATACTAAAAGAATTTAGATCTTTAGCTTCTTCTATAGCTGAAACTTTAGAATCAAATCTTTGGGGAAGAGATCTTAATACCTTTTTCACGATGACAAAATCTTTGATTTCCTCATCGAGTCCTCTAATCGCATTAATGACTTCATTAACTCTTAGCATATATGCCTCTATGTTCTCATCGTCATTAATATTTAATACTTTGAACTGAGCTCGATGTGTTTGTAACTTGGCCTCCTTGATCTTAACGTCTCCTTCATTAATGCTCCTCAGTTTGTCCCATATTTCTTTTATCATTTTACAAGTCATAATCTTTACCAGTTCACTTTCCACTAATCCATACATGATAGCATTCTTTGCTTTTAAGTCATTGTCAAATAGTTTCTTATCGGCAGCATCGGTTGGAGAAGTGGTGGGTATTGTGTATCCACTATCTACTAAATCCCAAATGTCGTATCCCAAAGCACAAAGATATGTCTGCATCCTGAGTCTCCAAAATGCGTAATTAGTTCCATCAAAAAATGGTGCTTTGTTTGATGAGAAGCCTTCACCACCTGCCATTGTGTCACTTCCAAAACAACCCTAGCCGATTAAGCTTATTCAGGAACCTCGCTCTGATACCAATTGTTAGTCTCACAATGACACTAAGTGGGGGGGTGAATCAGTGTAGCTCTTTTAAAACTTAAATCTTCAACTCTTAAAGCAAAAATAATGAAAACTTGAAACCAAATAAATCAAGTATAACAAGAGAACATCACACAACACACGATGTACCGAGGTTCACCGATTTGGATACATCCTCAAAATGATTGTTTGGACTCCCATCCAAATCTAGCCTTTGTAAAGCACCAACTTTACAATCAATTTACCAGCACCCATTAGAAGGAGCACTAACCCCTGATTTATCTGCACCAATAGAAAGGAGCACCAACCCCTAATTTATCTGCACCAATAGAAAGGAGCACCAACCCCTAATTTATTTGCACCAACAAAAAGGAGAACCAACCCCTAATTTATCTACACCAACAGAAAGGAGCACCAACAACATATGGCCTCTTTGAATGGCGTATTTAAAACCTCTAAAAAAATTTGTTTCTCCTTCCATGACTATTCGTTTTCTCCTTTCCTTATGCATGCATGTTTTTTGGTTTCCAAAAAGGCTTTTCGTTTCTATTTTGTGGCCATTTTTTCCTTTTCTCCACATGGGCATGCATTCGCTTCTTTCCATGTGTAACGACCATCTTAGATGATTTAAAATCATTAAATATTCCTTATGTAATGTTTTGTCTTATTCATTGAATTTTGTCCTTATGTGATAAATTACCTTATTCAATCTTCAATTTATTCCTTATAGGTCAACTTCACTATGCAATCTTTAGTTTCACTATCCTGGTGTTCATCACTAATATCAGACACACTGTCAACTACTCTGTTCCTTTGGAAAAAATGCAACATGTCTCGATATCATGACACTTTTGTTTCTCTGCATGTCTACCCTTTTTGAGTCGCAAAAATGCAACATGTCACGATATTGCGACACTTTGATTTTTTTGCCTGCTTGCCCTTTTTGAGTCACGAAAATGCAACATGTCGCGATATCGCAACACTTTTGTTTCTCTAATGGCCTGTCCTTTTTGAGTCGCAAAAATGCAACATGTCACGATATCGCGACACTTTGGTTTCTCTGCCTGCTTGCCCTTTTTGAGTCACGAAAATGCAACATGTCGCGATATCGCGACACTTTTGTTTCTCTAATGGCCTGTCCTTTTTGAGTTGCAAAAATGCTACATGTGATATCATGACACTTTTTCCTTCTTGCTCTTTCTCTTTACTTTGGACCGTGAAAATGGAACATGTCACGATATTGTGACACTTTTTTCTCCTTGCTCTTTCTCTTTTATTTGGACCACAAAAATGCAACATGTCGCGATATCATGACACTTTTTTCTCCTTGCTCTTTCTCTTTGCTTTGGACCGTGAATATGCAACATGTCATGATATCGTGACACTTTTTCTTTCTTGTTCTCTCTCTTTGCTTTGGACTGCAAAAATGCAACATGTCGTGATATCGCGACACTTTTTTATCTCTTGTTATTTCTCTTCTCTTTTGGCCGTGAAAATGCAACATGTCGTGAGATCATGACACTTTTTCTTTCTTGTTCTTTCTATTCTCTTTTGGCTATGAAAAATGCAACATGTCGCGATATCGCGACACTTTTTCTTTCTTGTTCTTTCTCTTCTCTTTTGGCCATGAAAATGCAACATGTCGTGATATCGCGACACTTTTTTTCTTTGTGGTGTTTTGCTTTTTCTTCGATCTTTAGCATATGGGCCACTTCGGTCTTCTTGGAAAATTTGCAAAAACGTGGGTCCCTAATTTTGGGGTATGTTGTGGAGCAGCCACAACATGACGATTTTTTTAATTTTGCACAAACAACCTGTAACAACTTTACCCAAACATCAAAAACATCCTCATAAGAATTTAACATCACTGTACATACTCTTAATAACCTTTGAACTCCTGTCCACTACATCAATCGATCTATCTAACTGTGTTGACAATAATGACAATACTGTCACTACACCTTGCTCAAAAATATGTGATAATCATCTCCAATACTAAGGGAGCAAATTCCTAAAGGAAAAATCAAAAGATATTTCTTGGGTTGTGGCCCACTATGTATTTCTAACATGAGGTACAATTATCCTAGTTAGGGATAATTGAAGATGACAATAGTTTAATACAATGCCTAACGAGACCCAAGTGACACTCGATCAAGCTAGGAGCCACATATACATATACATACATACATATAAATATACATACTCACACACATATATTTATATCTATAATCCATCAAAATTTGCTTCATCCCACCATAAGATAACCAACTAAAAGAAATCAGTGTCTTGGAGCCACATAGACTAGAATTAATTTGTCTTTCAAAGGCCATTATTACGTGAATCATAATTCAAAAGAATTATTTTGTGAGTAAATCCTACTTGCAATAAAATATATGAAAATATTGTATACTTTGTCTGAATAACATAGGCTTATACTTAGAGGGGGATTGAACAGTATCAAACCAAAATTTAATTTTATTTCCCAAATAATATTATCCAATATTATCAATGGAAATATTGATAGAAGTAATTAAAATAATTCATAAATCATCATACATAAAAGAGACACCAATTTAATGTGGTTCACTCAATGTGCGCCACTCCACAGAGAATTTTTCTATAAATTTTTCTCAACAAATATTCTTGGTAATTAATTTCCTATTACAATATTTATGGACCTATGACCAAATGAGACACCAATCCCCTATGGAAAAATTTATGGATCTCTCTCCATAGGATAACTCTTTCCCCTTTTATCTTGTTCATGGAACTTGATCCAGGAGAACTCTATCTCCTCAACTGATTCATGGATATCTATCCATAGAAGAACTCTATCTTCCCATTTGGTTCATAGATCACACTCCAAAAGAGAATTCTTTCCCATTTCTCTGGTTCATGGATATCTCTCCATAGGAAAACTCTTTTCTCTTGCTCTAGTTTATGAATCTCTCTCTAGAGGAGAACTCTTTCCCCTTGCTCTGGTTTGTGGATCTATTTCTACAGGATAACTCTTTCCCCTTGCTCTGGTTTGTGGAAATATATCTATAGCATAAATATTTCTTCTTTACTCTATCACACCCAAATCTTGCTCTCAAATCTATCTCAAATCTACACCAAACTCTATCCTAATTCTCGTACAAATCTACTCTAACACTTCTCATAAATCTGCTCACGAATCTGCACTAACCTTTGTCTCAAATATGTCCTCAAGCCTTAAGATAAATCTTGATAAAATCACTAGTCAACTCTTCTTAGATCTACCATAAGCCTTAACACAAAGCTTGAATAAATTATCAATCAGCTATGCTTAGATCTTCCCCAAGCCTTAATACAAATCTTGAACAAATCATCAATAAAATTTGCTTAGATATTCCCCAAGCCTTAACACAAAGCTTGAACAAATAAAACCTACTCTTAATGTTGTTTTAATTCTTTACAAAACTTGCTCAAATATGCCTTCAAGTCCTCTCAAGAACTTGCTCAATTATTCTCTCAAGCCTTCACAAAGACTTGCTCAATTTTTCTCTCAAGCCTTCTCAAAAGACTTGCTCAAATATTCTCTAGCACATGCTCAAACCTGCTCTAACACATGCTCAAAATAGCTCACAAGATATGCTCAATCAATCTCAAATATTGCACACAATGCTATGAAATGCTTTGTCTAATATTCAAAGTAATTCCTTTAACTTGAACCAATTTAGACATATTCTATCCAAAATTTATTTTAACCTCTGGAACATATAGAGAATAATATGCACTTAGAAATAGCTCAATATGTTATACTTAATCATTAATATTTTGATTCCACATGTCTCACTTTTATTGATCATTTTAAAGATATATCTAGTCTAGCACATGACACATATCTTTTTGATCTACACTCTTAATTTCACAAATCTGATTTCTAATGTTTTCACATTGACTTTCAATATCACTCAAAACCAATGCTCAAGTGTTTCATACAATCATTCATCCAATGAAGCACACCTTGGTCACAAACCCTAAACAAGTGTTTTCACACTTCTTCCAAAAAAGAGCACAATGTAGGTCTTATATCCTAATTCAAATAATTCTTAATATCTATCTCAAATATTCTCAAAACATTCAACAATGAAGCACATAAAACTCACTCAAATATTTCCAACAATGCTTATCAACAACCCTTTTCACTCCACCTTATTATTTCACAAAATTCAATCCAATAAACACTTCAAACAAAGGATTATGTATCCATACCTCTTTTCTTTGATGGAGATATGTCTTCAAAACCTATCTCACAACCAACCACCTTTCTATGTGCCACTTCAAAATTTAGATAGCAAGTTTCTATTTCAAAATATCCACATGAATTTTTCTTTCAACAAGATGCTCAATGAACTCTAAAAATAATATTCTAGGGATCTTATTTAGTTCTCAAGGACAATGCATTAAATATCATAAGAACTCTCTCAACAATTTACCTTTTATAAAGCAAGAATTAAAATCAAATAAAATACCTATTACACCTTTTATCTCCACTCTTTCAAAATAAATTTTCACTCCACTTTAATGTCCAAGAACAAAGAATTACATTCATATATAAACCATTTACAAGATTATCACTCCAAGCTTAGAAAATTAAATAAATGATATTTAAAACCTTTAAATATAATGCAAAAATATTTCTCCTTATATCTCCTATGTTTCAAACTATAGGTCAAATATCATCCACAAAATATCACTATAGCCAAAAATTCAATAACATAGTGCCTACCTCACAAATTAATCATGACATATACCTTATATAAAAAAATTATCTTGCTTTGTCACGGATGGGAATCGACCCTATGACCTCAGCCCTCCAAGTGCAGCACTCGACCACTTGTGCTAGCCAAGCGGTTGAGACTTAACCTTTAGCCTCAACACTTTAACTTTGCTGCATCCGACACAATCAAAAACTAAACTCTTTAATCGATGCTAGGGGAATCAAATCTCAAACCTTCCCTCTATCAGCAACTAACATAGGACCCACCTGCCACTTGGGCTACCAGCCCTTTCCGAATCAAGGCATCCACTGCTTTATTCTTATTCCATTTCGCTCACTTGCAAATGAAATTTCAACATGTTTCATGTATCTGCCTCGTTCTAATATCTCGCATGTGCATACACTTTTATCGTTCAAATTCCAATTTAAATTTTTTTCTTACTCCTTTAATATTTCTATTATATGAGTTTTTCGAGTGTATGTATTACCCTATGTATGTTGAAAACTTGAAGGACTAATAAATAAGTATATGTTTGATAATATCAAACTATTCATACAACTCATAAAAATATGAGAAGTGGTAAAAATAGGAGATTATTATGTATGCTAATTATAGTCATTAATTTGACCCTAAGTGTTAAATTATCTCTACCATATTATTCATATAAATATTGGTATTGTGAAATCATCCTATTGATTACACCAATTATAGCAATAGTAAAATTTATGAAGTTTATATAATATAAAAATATATAAAGGAATACAATAATTAAAATTCTACAAAGCTTTATGGGTAATTTTTTTTTTTTTGTAATTATTTTAATAGATTAACAGTGGGTTTTTATAGAGGATCCCAAAACCTTATGTACAAAATCAGCCTGGATGGAATGTGCATCATGCCTTGTGGCTGGAGGAATAAACTTGATGACAGAAACCAAAAACTGATAATTGCCCGAAGGCTATAAGTAGGGCCCTTATGTCTGAATATCTTGGAAACAAACCACATTTTACCAAGGAAAACAAAAATACTAGTTGGAGAAATTTGACCATCGAAAGCAAAAACAGCCAAACCAAACGAATGACCTTCTGAAGCGAGGAGAACATCATGAGAGGATATCCGCATTGGCCAAACTCACCACCTCAGACGGGAAGAATGAGCGCCACACAACAGGACACGTGGGCTTTATGGGTAAATTAATTATTACATGATTATTTTTTATTTGAAGGGATAATATATACTATTATTTAATTGTAGGATTACATATATCCAAACCGGGTTGGGATAACAAGGTTCCATAGCCTAAAACCTATCCATATATATTTTTTTAATTTAGTGAAAAACCCCTTGCGAGGCCACCTTGGTCTGAGAAACCATGACTAGGGGGTTCTACACCATAAAAATCACCCAAGATTCATGTCTGGCCCTAACCACACTAGCATTATCAGCTGGATTTTGGGTATCCGATGTGAGTTTGGTGGGGTGGAGATTTGAACTAGGGACCTCCCTTGGAGGATTACCCTACCCTCTCTAACTCACCTACAACACATGGGTTAAAATCTATCCATATTAAATTGAATAAGCTATAGATAGTTTTATGGTACATTATATCATTATCCTAGGTCCCTACAAGATCAACATGTACCTATTGAGTGAGCTTGACATATAACGTAGGTAACATCCTAGAGATTTGATCAACATAGCACAATATTATTACCACATACATATACATGGATCTGATTAGAGTACTAGATATCTACAACATAAATTTAGGCCCTCCTTGAGATAGAATTTTCCATAATGTTTATAATGTTAGTTCTCTCAAGGAACGCATGAATCTATTAAAAATATGTAGATATAAAAAATATGTGTTTTCCTTCCATGATATTTCACTGTAGTATTCACATATAAGAACATAGATACGTATGTAAACCAAAAGGTCTCCATGATATTAATTTAATAATGTGCTTATATCTAATAATATTTTCATGAGCATACGCACATTGTTGCGATGTTATATACTATAGATATATTGTGATTGATATATCATGAAATTTTATCCTAGAGGTCAAATATCCTACATATTCCCATTGTTACTAACTCATTTAAAAATTATTCTAGATTAGGATATCTATATAAATACATAGAATGTAATGGTCACATCTAAACGTTATTGTTCATGCATCATTTAGTTAGGTTTTCTTTGGTTTTGTAATGTTCTAAAAAATCATTTTATGATTTTTTTGAAGTAGTAATATAATATAGTGCTAATAAAAGGTACCACATCTTAGTATAAAATCCATAAGATTCAACTCCTAAATCTAGTCTACATTGATTATAAAATTTGGTGCAATGAACTTATATGAACTTTTTTCTACAAAACAATTCATCTACTAGAATTAAATCTATTTAATGAATTATAATTTAGTATTTAAGTTATAAAAAAAATCAACAAGAGAATGTACTCTTCTTCTTTCATTAAATATTCTTGTTAGTTCACATAGGCTATGAAAATACAAAAATTATAGTCAATTAATCTTTATTTTAAGGGAATAACTTTTTATACCCATGCTATTTTCAAATATTCCTACCAAATTATATTTATTATTTTGTGCACCTTAAAAATAATAATTTGCAATTGTGATTTTGAGTAAATTTCAACTTGCTAAGTGAAGCAAGGTAGGATTTTAGCTACTTGCAACAAGTACATATTAATTTACAAGAAGTAGAAAACATAACTTAATTCATAAACAAGAATGTTGATACTAGTAAAGCTAATATTGAACTTACCTAAGTAGGATAAATTAATCCATCATGGATGAATGCTATCTAGTAGGCATATATATTTAATAATCTCTTAAATGATAATAATTTTGAAAAAACACATGTCAATATCTCAAGAACTACACCAATACCTTCTACAAGTTGTATATACATTTAGCAATACATTATAAAAATAATAAAATATTCTCATGTATTGTAGCACTATACATATACATATTCAAACAAATAATGGTTTCCTCAACATCATTATGCTCTAAGAAAATAAAAGCATCAAATATGAAAATAAATAATGCCTAAAAAATCTAGCATAAAATATGAAAACAAATAATACCTGAACAATCTAATGTACCCATCATAAGTATATATTTCTTAACTAGGACATATATGATGCCTATAAATCACTTTTGACTACACATAAGTGTTTTATTTGATTATTAACTATAATCTATGTTTCTCTTTCTCGTCATGGTATAAGAGAAAACATGTAGTGGGTTCAAAATTTTAGGATATCTCACATGGACAATGGTAAGGACAAGCAAATTGCTACATCACAAACTGACCAACAAAAGGTATGCTCTCCTTTCGAGAATCTAAATAAATTTAACATTTTGGCTGAAAACCAAATAATTACAGAGGAAAATCAGAATGAAGGGTCTAATGTTGAGGATATAATTCTTGGTCTCCCTGCTTACCTTGACTCCCCAACCAAATCTGGACCTTCCAATCCTCCTCCTGTTGGCCATAAAGAATGCCCTAATGATGAGTCCTTTTCTGTCCGAGAAAGAGAAAAAGTGCTTTCAGAGTTAATCAGCCCTTCCAAGCGACATTTTTCACCTTTGTCTTTGTCCCAATCCAGAGAAGGGGTTTCCAGTACTGTTATCCAACAGGTCACCCAAACCAAATTTAGCCCGAACAGACTAGAAGCTCAATGAAATCCCCCATGATTGACTGTGGAGGTGAGAAAAAAAAGGGAAGAAAGTCAAATGCCCAACAATGGAAAGAAGAGGTCCAAGATGAGATAGCTAATGGAATTCAGACTACTCTGTTTCCACCAACTGGAAATCTTCCCTTTGAAGAAAACAAAATTCTTAAGCCCCCTCAAGTCCAAGGCGGGGAAGAGGAAAAAAACTTTAAAAGTTCCAAATGAAGATCATATCCTGGAATGTAAGGGGGATCAATGGCCTTCCTAAACAACGGTTAGTCAAATATTTAAGAAGAGATTTTGATCCCACTATTCTTATTTTGCAAGAAACTAAAGTCGATGAAGTTTTGTCTAGAAAAATTGCCCTCAATATCTGGAAAAATGGAGAAGCAATTTTTGCAAAGCCAATGGAACCTCAGGTGGTCTTCTTTGTATCTGGAATCCAGGGAAGGTGGAAGGCAAGGTTATTCAATTGGGGGAAAGGGTAATGAGCATTATTTTTAAGGATAAGGTTAATGACCTTTCTTGGATATTAACAAATGTGTATGCCCCTAATTCTATATCTGGGAGAGCTGATATATGGAATTTACTCAGTCATTTCAAGGAAACTTTTCAGGATATCCCATGGATAGTGGCGGGGGACTTTAATACCCCTCTTTACCCCTCTGATAAAAAAGGGGGAGTAGGAATTCCAGCAAGAAGTATGGAGGACTTTCAAGATTTCATCAACAACAACAATTTATTGGATGTCAAATTAAAAAATGCTAAATTTACTTGGAGCAATAGGAGGTTTGGAAATCAACTTATAATGGAAAAGCTTGATAGGTTTTTTTTGTCACAGGAAGCAATACAATCTTTTGGGGATGCAAATCTTTTATCCTTGCCTCGCATTGGGTCTGACCACAACCCGATTTTACTTGAAATTGAAGAGACTCCAAAATTCAAAAGGCCTTTTAGGTTTGAATCTATGTGGATGCACCACCCTGATCTCAGAGACAGAATTTCTCAATGGTGGCAGATTCTTGTCGTAGGCGGCCTTCATTCAGATTAGCACTAAACTTAAAGTGGTGAAAGAAAATCTAAGGATCGGAATAAGGAAATTTTGGAAATATTTTTGAAAACAAGAAAGCCATCTCTCGAAAGGTTATCAACCATTGAGAAAAAACTTGAAGAGGGAT
Organism: Wollemia nobilis; assembly: GCA_028583015.1. Classification (NCBI taxonomy): domain Eukaryota; kingdom Viridiplantae; phylum Streptophyta; class Pinopsida; order Araucariales; family Araucariaceae; genus Wollemia; species Wollemia nobilis. Next base: position 1,070,222 of record JAQPPZ010000393.1, on the reverse strand, counting down.
TGCCGGACCCTTCCCTACGAGCGAGATGAAAATAAATCCCTTGCTTGAGTACCATAATGTTCTAGCTCGCGAGGAGACTTTTTGGCGGCAAAAGTCTAGAGCTACCGCTAAAAGAAGGTGATGCCAATACAAGATTTTTTCATGCATCTACCTTAAGGAACAGAAGCCACAATAGAATTAAAGAACTTGTTAGAGATGATGGATCACTCCTTTCTAGTCCTAATGAAATCGAAATGAAGCGGTTTCCTATTTTCGAATCTTTTAGGAGAAGAACATTTCAGTTCTGCCTTAGCTTCAGAATCAATGCTTTACCATATTCCTCATTTAATTTTTGATGACTTGAATGGGAAGTTAATTAAGCCTTTCACGGATGAAGAAATCAAAGAGGCCCTCTTCTCAATGAACCCTGATAAATCTCCATGTCCGGACGGGTTTTCACCTCGTTTTTTCGGGCTTTTTGGGATATTGTAGGTTTTGATGTATGTGCTACTATCAAGGAATTTCAGTCCACAAAGCATATTCCAAGAAGTTTTAACTCCACTTTTATTGCTTTAATCCCAAAGATTCCTACTCCTAGATCTATGATGGATTTTAGACCTATTAGCCTTTGTAATGTTGTTTATAAAATTTTGACCAAGGCAATTGCAAATAGAATGAGGAAGATCCTTCCTATGTTTAATGATGTTTTTCAAGGCAGTTCAGTCCCTGGAAGGTCCATCCTTGATGGGGTCATAACAGTTCATGAAGCCCTCCATTCGGTAGTCCAGACTAAAAAACCTGCTTTTGCTCTCAAGTTGGATATGAACAAGGCTTATGACCGCATAAACTGGAGTTTTGTCTCTGCCATTCTTCAGAAATTTGGTTTTCATCATGAATGGATCAAGCTTTTGGAAGGATGTTTTATGAAACCTTGGTTTTCAGTCCTTGTTAATGGTGCTCCTGCTGGATACTTTCAAAGTAAAAGGGGCCTAAGGCAAGGTGACCCTATCTCTCCCATGTTGTTTATCATTGTGGCTGAAGCCCTTGGGAGGACAATCAAAGTGCCTGTAATATTGGTCTTATTTCAGGAATTAAAGCATCATCACAAACACGAGCATTACTCATGAACAGCTTTGTGGATGATACTTTGTTGTTAACTCTTGCATCGGTTTTTGAGGCTAAGGTCATAAAACATATTCTAGAGCTATATGAGGATGTTGGGGCAAAAGGTAAATTTTTCAAAGAGTAAAATTTATTTCTTTAACACTCCCATTCGGAGGCGATTAAGATTGCTAGGATTCTTGGATGCTCGGTGTCTACTCTTCCATCCACATACCTAGGCCTTCCTTTATTTACAGGCAGAGCTACCGATTCCATGTGGACTAATGTAATTGAAAGAATTCGGAGGAAGTCGTTGGATGGAAAGGGAATTTTTATCTCAAGCGGCAAGGCGGTTCTCACCAAGTTTTCCATTCAAAGCATCCCTCGTCTACTTTCTCTCTATTTTTAAAGCTCCTACAAGTGTCTACACTAAAATTGAACAGATCCGTAAGAGGTTCCTATGGACTGGTTCTGAATCTAAGCGCCTTTCACTTGGTGTCCTGGGATAGGGTTTGCAAACCAAGGGAGTTTGGAGGTATTGGGCTAAGGAGAATACAACATTTAAACATGGCCCTCCCGGCCAAACAAGCATGGCGTCTTTTGACAAATGCAAATGCGGAATGGATTACTATAATCGAAGAAATTATTTGCAAGAAATTGAATTCTTAAGTTATTCCTTTCCTCCCCGGGGATCAATTTTTTGGAAATCAATCCTTCAAACTAAAAACTTGCTAAGCAAAGGGCTACGTTGGAAACCGGGAAATGGAAGAAACATTGATTTTTGGGACCACAAATGGTTAAAGGACTATCCCCTCTCTGCAGACCCCATCATTTCAACCCTTAGAGCTTGGAAAATTGAAGTTTTTGGTACCAAAGTTGCAGATTTTATTACTTTGTCAAACAATAGAAGGGTATGGAAGCCAATAATGAATAATGATCTACCAGGGGCATCAATAATATTGGAGAATGAATTAAAACAGTCTTTACTCCCTTCCGGCATTCTTGAGGACCAGCTTATCTGGGAAGCTTCGGACAATGGGGAATTTTCTGTCAAGACCGTTATCTGATGCTTATTGATAATGATGAACCTACTTTCCCTCACTTTGAAGTTTGGCCCAAAAGCATTGTTCCGAAGGTTGGGTTTTTTGCATGGCTGGCCATCCAAAATAAGATCCTCACCATGGATAACTTAATAAAAAGAGGTGTGATTGTTGTTAATAGGTGTTATCTTTGTATGTCTGAGTGGGAGTCTATTGATCATTTGTTTCTGTATTGTAATTTTTCTGTCTCAATCTTGTTAGGTCTGTTACAAGTGTTTCATATTTATTGGGTCCATCCTCAGTCCATTTTTGACTTATTTGTCCAGTGGCCTTCCCCATTTTTGAATAGGCGTCTTAGGTATATGTGGAAGATCTGCCTTCATCACTACTTGTGGCAGATATGGTTGGAAAGGAATCATCGGGCCTTCTTGGATAAGGTTTCTCGGTCATCCTCTCGTCTCGTCAAAAATTTTAGCATATGCTAATGAGAATACTTGTTTAGTGCTTGCAGCATCTAGACCTCCAAATCCTTTTGAAGCTTCATTAGGCCAGTCATTAAACTTACCTCTCATTGATGGCCTCAATCATCCTCAAGTCTGTCCTAGAACCATGATCACATGGACCCCACCCCCCCTAGGGTGGATTAAGTTAAATTTTGATGGGGCATCTAGGGGCAACCCGGTGAAGTCAGGGTGGTGGCTTACTTAGAGACCACAAGGGTGAGGTGCTTGTAGCTTTTGTAGAACATCTTGGAGCTCAAACTAACAATGTGGCTGAAGCAAGGGCAGTTTGGAGGAGCCTCAAGGTGGCAGAGAATTATCCAGGGAAACTGTTGGTGGAAGGTGATTCTCTTATTATTATAAATCTTCTAAAGAACACTAAGAGAGCTCCTTGGAGATTTGATGACTACATCCATGAAGCAAGGGCTCTAATTCATGACCGCCCTGAGGCCATAATTTTGCATACCTTCCGGGAAGCAAACATGGCAGCTGATAGGCTGGCAAATGAAGGCATTGTAGCAGCAAATTTGATCACGTGGACTGAAAATCTTCCTCATGCAGTCTCAATGGTGATAGATAATGAAAAACTTTAGATTGGAAGGCTCAAAGTGGATCAATGACAGAAAATGGGGGCATTTTTAAAAAAAAAAAATTTGAACCTTATAATGGATTTTGTCATATTTGTTTTTTTGTTCATGTGACTAGTGTTTTTTGCAATTGGTGGGGCACCTGATATAGGTTTTTTATCTACAAATTCATGCATGGGAAAAATCTACTTTGGCCTCAAGTATTTCCCAAGGTGTGTTTGGATTCGATGTCGCAAAAAGGCCCTAGCAAGAAATAACAAAGTGTTGGAGATCCCTGACAATGAGGCACCAGACCCCACCATAATAGTCTTGGAGAAGATGACAATTTCATCGCCTCCAACAGTATCAACCAGTTGAAGAGTCTGTCTGGCCTCATCAGTGCAGCTGTTGATTTGTGTGATTCCTTAAATCTTCTGTTTTATAGCCAGTAGTTCCAAGGGCACAAGGAGTCAAAGGCAAAATCTAAATATGATGGCAAGAACGATGATAAGAAGTTAGATGAGGACTACAAGGAAGACTGCTTGGCCTCTTGGCTGTCCATTCTATGGGATGTTTTTTTTTTTTTTTTTTTTTTTTTTGACCATATTCTATTATTTTTATATGGGCACAAGCTACTCTGCATGGTGCTTGCATGATTAGTTTTTGTCTTTGTTAGTTCTTTTTTGCGTCTTTCTTTTCTGATGGCCATAATATTAGGCTTCCATAGTTTAGTTTGGTTGTATTCTAATGGAAGAGTAGGTCTTGGCCATTTTTGTTGTCGCTTTAAACTTTTAGGGCTTGGCCTTTGTCCACTTGGTCAGTGGACCCTATTTTGTAAAATGGTTTTGGGTCAACCAGTTAAAACCCGGTGTTAATTATAATATTCTCTTACTTACCAAAAAAAAAAAAAAAAATTTAGGATATCAATAATATAATACAGTGTTGTTATATTGCATGGATGACGAGTACCTCTCCTAATCTAATATATAGGTTTAAGAAGAATATAGATCTATATTTATTATGAATAATGATAACCAAAAGACTTCACCTCGGTAGACATAATAAAAAAGATAATGCAAAAAATATATCATGTACCCAACTATACAATATGGAATGACATTAACTTGTGAATTCATTTATCACTAAACAATATTATGTCTCCTTTTTCATAATACTTTTTATGTTATATGATTTAGGACATAATTACACTCGAAATATGTTATGTCATTCTCAATAAATGATGTATATAAGAATGTAATAACATATACAAGTCTTGACTTCAAAATATAATCATCATACTCATATATAACAAGGTTAGAAAATTAGGTGGAAATGGTTTTTTAATGTGTCACACTCACTCAAACAAACAATTCAAAAAAATAACAGAGAATGGCATACCCTAATTTTGACTACATGGGTTAGCTAGTAGATTATTATTTTAAATTTTGATTAGATTATTTTAGAAGAGATATTAATAATTTATCTGAGATTTATACTTTTTTTATAACAATGAAATAAAAATTTCGTGTTATAGTTCATAAATTTTGAGATACTATTGTAAAAATCATTATAATGGTGACATAATATATGATAATTATGATAATATATCTAAATGCAGTAGTGGAATAAAAATTGAATTACATATTTGTTTGATATTTTTATCTTGTAAAAATCAATATTCCAAATTAGGACTATAAAAAATATATTGGTGAAAATAAGATTATTATTGTTGTTGTTTTAACAAATATTGAAATATTATTATTTGCTCTTGAAATAATTATTGAATGTAATTTAATGGAATCTTGTAAATATAAATCAACAATAATAAACAGATAGTTGTAAACAACAAAGTATTCAGACAACTCATAAAAATATAAGAGGTTAAAAATGAAATATTTTGATGACTCACGATTATAGTTATTTATTCTAGCCTACATGTTGTTGATGATCCTTGTAATTCATATCAACCTTTATATTGTGAAGTTACACTATTGATTACATTGATGATTCTAAACTTGGAAGTTGGATAATTTTGGAAATGATAAAAAAGAGAGTAATTTTCTACAAATATAAATTGATGTTTTTAAATTTTTCTTGATCTAATATAACTAATCATGCATGATTATATTGTTACTATCATGACCATCCCCTAGAAAAAAAATTATATGATGGAAATATGGATTTATATGTTGTTTTAATGATAGATTAAATGGTTATATGATGATTAGATGTTTATTTCATTGAAGAATATGATGCTACAAATGGATTTGTGAAATTGCAAGAATAGGTATCCTTGTGAGAGGGCAAAGAACTGAAGGTTAAAATAGTTAAAATGATTTGATACATGATATCTTCATTTAGACCTAGTTCATGCCTTTACATTTTGCATTGCCATTCCTACATTTAAGTGATTGTTATTATTCATGAATCTTCTTGTAGTTTGAGTTATGTTAGATGGATATAATCTAACGTGAAAATTTCTATGGTTGCAATAAAAAAAATTATACATAGGAAAGAATTAATAGCATGCTAAAAATCCTTCCTACATATTAATTTGGTTATAAAATTTTATTAATAAGTCTCACTTATTAATATACCTAGTGTTTGGACTTTAAAATGGATTTTTACTTTAATTATGAATAAAAATAACTATTAATAAGATATAAAATACTAATATTGTGAGCATTTGAAACATGAAATATTGGAATTTAATATTTATGTTTGAAACATTAGAGAAGAAAAATTAAATAATTATCATGAAAATATAATGATAAAAGTTTATTAACACTTAGTCGAAAAAAAGGTCAAGTTTGTTGGATTGGTGGTTACTGGATCTATTCTAGGAAATAGAGAGAGACTCTTTTCCTAACCACCATAAACCCATGAAGAGAGGGAAAAAATAGGATTGATTTGAAGATAGGAGATCTATGAAAGCTTGGAGGAATTATTTTGAAGGTTTTACATCATCCATGGAATACAGAGAAGAGTTGTAGACTACGATAAAACTATAACGATAAAGAAATTATGGTACCATAGTGCACGAAGATCCTATTCAATAAATAATCTTCAAATAAAAAATGGTATTCCATTATTGGTACCTCTCTACAAGTCATGATAATTTTGGTTGTAAAACAAAATACTTTGAAATATATAACTATAACTATTCATGGGACACATGCTATTTGGAGTGAATATATAGACCTGTGTATTGGAAAAGTTCTTAAATGTATCTTTTTAGACCTTCAGATGATAGTGATATTGTTTTATAAAAGGTATGTGATGAATGGAAAATGTTTCGGTCGAGAGCATCATTTGCTCGTACATTTCAAGGGAATTACCTTATTGTTTTAAACCTTACCTTTGTGGAGCTATAAAGTTTCAACCTTGTCTTCTCTTATGTGGAAGGATGATGTGGTGTTGGCAATGATTTCAAGGCTATTTTTCAACTATGTTTGAATCCTACATATTGTTGTAGGTATAATAACCATGAAACATTACCCCCTATTGAACCATTGCTTATTAGTCTAGCTGCACCCAAGATTCTGACCTTAAGATAAAATTCAAACATAACCCATATTCACCATGTAATAATTACTTTGAATGTGGAATGCTCATCCTCCTAGTGTTTATCACAAGGTTATACATAAGGAGTTAGATTTGAAAAATATTTATAAAAATGAGGTGAATTAATTTGGAAACTAAGGAAAATAGGGTCCAAATCATGTATATTTTATGATGAATTGCATTTTGTTTCCACTAAAAACTATAATCATAGGGTAAATTTTTGTTAATATTTGGAAAAAATATTAAACATCAGTAAAATACTACCAACAAGATAATTTTTGTGTGTCATCGGTAGCCTCTAAAGGTTGTCTGTGTATGTGTGGTATCGGTAGCCTCTACATGCTACTAGAATATCAGTGGTATTGATAGTTAGTAGAATCTACTGTTGTATTTTTAGAGCTTGTCAGCATATCATACTAGCACCGGTATTCTCTACCCTATATTAGGTGATACAAACTAAAATAATTATCCAACTACTACGGCTAGGCACCATAGGTTATTTTTTTATGTTTCAAATTATTTTTCACTGCCTCACATCTTCTTTCTATGCTACAGGTTATTTTTTGGGTATATGTATATTGTTGTCACATCAAGTATATATATTGCTAGTATAAGTAGCAAATTTGGTAGGAAACATAAAATGATTTATAGTTTGAAGGCGAAAAGGTTCATGGAATTAGGAAAAAGTGGTTGGCAAACTAAAATAAAAATAAAAAATTTATTATCACGATCGGGCAAGTTGAACCCAAAAAAAATTGCACCCCAAAAATTTTGAGTGATTGGGCCCTAGTGAAAGGTCTCGAGATTAGCCAATTTTTAATTTTGGAAATATTAATTTTGCATTGATTAATGATGATTCACCACTATGCATAACCCTTACATGTCATCTATGCGCATTCAAATATTTGAAATATGATTATATATCTCCAAGTTTTAAAACTTTCTTTTTGGTTTGTTAAAACAAAGAGACTCAGTTCCTACATCTTTATGTTGATTGAATGACGCATTGCTTACCCTATAATCTTGCTCTTGGTTAAAGCATGGAGTAATATTGTACCCTATTCAATTTGTGAATAAGTTATCAAAAGAGGGCTTAAGAAAACATTAAGGGTTGATTGATATTTTTTATTCTCAGTTTATATGTTAATCCACAATATAGAGACGGGGTCTCCTTTAATTATGAATCTCCCTCTTTACAATTTACTTAATGAGTACGTTTTGTATGTGGGTTGCAACGTATTCGAAGGATTATTTAGATTATTGAATAAAAATAGGTCCATATTTTGGGTTTTCAAGACTTTAAAATGATTAAAGGCTTATGCTTTGTTTGTGGATTATGAAAATTACCTTTGAATTATTAAAGATATAAATAATGTTATTTAGTGGAAATCAAATCTATTATAAAGAATATATTAAGTTTGGATTATAAATAGTTTGTTTCATTTATTGATTTAGTTTTGAAATAGAAAATAAAATAAGATATATGTTTATGCATATCCTTAGAAGGATTAAGAAGTTGGTTTTGTATGATGATATAGAGGAAATATTTATTGTACATTTTTTAATGGAAAAAGAAGCAATATGTATATTTTATGCAAATTAAGTAGAATTTTGGATTATTATCTCTTTTATGAGTTCATGAAAATACCTTTGAAATATGAAATATATATCTTGGTAATTGGGAATGACACCCAATAGATAGATTGGGACTTATCGGATTTCTTAAGTATCTATAATTGCAAGAATGAATGTGTAATTCATTTAAGAAAATTATGGGATTCTATCACTTTTTTGTAAATTAAATTGCAAATATTCATGTTTTGGGACATAATAATTATGATATTCTTATGTAATTATGTTTTTAATATTATTCTAGAAAAAGGAATTAGGGGATTCCTTTATATAGTTGTGTCAATGTTTGCTAGATTTTTGCAATAGAAAGGATGTTTTCAAAACTATGTTTTTCTCGAAAGGGTTTCCCAGGATATATGATGTGTTATGTGAGTATTGAATATCTTTATCTATGGAAATTACCTTATAATAATCATATAAATTTTGTATCTAGAATATTATATGACTAGAAAATAATATCTATTAGTGTTAATGCTTTGTTATTTAAAGTACCACTTTTATTATGGTATGCTTATTATGGATCATAGAAATATTTATGTATATATATTATCATATTGTTAAATTCATTGAGGAAGTGTTGGTCAAAATGACCACACCTAGGGAAATAAGGAGTAATCTTCTCAATATTTTTCTAAGTATGAAGAACAAACATGATTCCATGGCATTTTGAAGGCCTAAGGCAGAGCTAAAGCAAGAATTCATGATTTCACAACATTTTGAAGAGTTGAGGTAGAGCTAAGGCATGAAGTCATGATCCCATGACATTTTGAATGCTGATGATAAATCTAAAGCAGAAATTCATGATTCCATGATATTTTGAAGACCTAAGGTGAAGCTAAGGCAATAAGTCACGATCCCATGACATTTTGAAGGTCGATGATGAAGCTAATGCAGAAAGTCATGATTTCATGATATTTTGAAGACCTAAGGTGCAACTAAGGCAAGAAATCATGATCCCGTAATATTTTTAAGGATTAAAGAAGATCTAAGGTAATAAGTTGTGATTCTACAACATTTTGAATATCGATGATGGAGCTAAGGGAAGAAGTCATGATATCACAATATTTTGAAGGCCTAAGATAGAGCTAAGGCAAGAAGTCATGATTCTATGACACTTTGAAGACCAAGTGGACCATGATGTCTAGAAGAGATTAAAGAAGATTGTCATAACAAGAAGATATCCAATTACTCCCATTTAAGGATCCCATGCTCCTTCAACAGCTTCTAAACCATAATGAGCCTACAGGTACAATTTTGTAAAAAAAATTAGTTTATCTATTATGTAAAACTCTTATATATGTAGAATGAGTGACCCAAGCAAATTATCGGCTCTTAGGTGTTTACAAGGCTATGTATACAAACTTCTGAAAGCTTAATAAATATCTCCATTCTAGTTCTTGGCTCATTGGTGTTTTAAAATCAAGTATGTATGTGTTGTCTATTGTTGTTTGAATCTAAGTTGAATGTAATCCGCATCAATTCTTATTCTAAATTCCTACATTTTAGTTCTGTTAGATCTACAATTTAACTTCATAGATAGAGTTGTATTTTTATAAAGCATTCACCAGGAGTTTTAGTTTCTATGTTTTGGTTATGTTATGCTTCTCTGCAAAAGGTTGTAATAGTAGCTTTTGTTGTTGTTTAATTTGTACCGTTTCAATCATGTAGCCATTGCTATATTTCCCTCTATTTATGTATTTCCTTCTCTCCCTTTTCCTAAAAGAAGCAAAGAAACCAGCCTCCTCTAGAAATTGAACTAGGTAGACTCTGTTCTATCCTGGTCTTTAAATATTGGCAGTCTTAGGTGTGAACGTAACCAAAGGCATATTTTTCTCCAATAGTTTTTGGCATACCTGGTGGGACCCAAATCCCATACAGTATATATATCAAAGCCCTCATGAATAGATTTTCCCTATCAATATTTTAAAATCACCTGGCAACTCCACACTAGAAAGGAACCCTATAAAATCCTTTACCCAAATTCTGGTTATGCACTATCTTTTATGATAATCATATCTAAAGCAAAAAATTTAGAACCCATAGAGTTCTTCGAACTACACCTTGGTAGCCTCCAAGCTAATCCTATTTTAGTAGATAGAATAGCCTCAACATATACCCATAATATAGGATACATAAATCCTTCCCCTACATCCCTCCCTAGTATTGTTGCTAGTGGAACTTTAACTCCATCTACCCATATAACCCCAATGGCCACAAATCAACCGATCCTGCCATAACCTATATGGATTCACATAGGTCCCTTGAACCTGGCAACTCAGCACCCGATTCCTATGGTGACCTTGAAAGTACTACCTTAGTATGACAATACTCAAAATATAGCTTATGAACATTTTCAAGACGCATCTGCACTAGCCCCGATCCATGACATCCATGAAGAAGATGTTATGATAATATTTCTAGTAATTTCCTTGAAAGGAAAAATGCTCTATTGGTGCAAAACTCTTGAAAATCAGACCATATCAAATTGGGACCAACTCACCTATAAACTAGTGGAAGAATTTAATGAGCATGCAGACCCTTTCTCCCTGCTAAGTTAGTTTATTGTTATCCAAAAACACCCCCAAGAGGAGATTGTAGACTTCAATATCATATTTAGTTGGACTTGGCTGAGAGTACCTGATGGTTTGAGATCAACTCATGAATAGGTGATGTATTAATATTTGATATATTTCAACTTATATATAAGTATGGCAATTATACAATCTCACGTCTCTACCTTCACTAATATTTATCAAGAAGCACAAAATGCAAAGAGAGAGTTGATCGCTATTGGAATATTCCTGGTCAAAATGATGATGCCCATTTTCCTAGATCTACACCAAGCATCAAATACTTCTTTTCCAACTCCTAATTTGACTCCAAACACCAATCTTCCCAAATGGACTAGATAGCCTAACATCCCAGCAATACAGGTACACCTGTTATCCCAATGCTCCCTCCAATTCCCACACTTCCTAAAACAATAGTTACATCAATCCTAGAGCCCCAACTTCTCATCCTACAAGATCTACAAGACTCTTTAAAAAATTTAGTGAATAAATTTACCTCAATGAAATGAAGGGAAGCTAAAAAAAATTTCACCCCAAGGAGGTTCTTGCAAATAATAAAGGATCAGGCATCCACTAGTGGCAAAAGTTATGACAAATCCAACACTATTTATGCCAATGAAGATAGTGAATGTAGTAACACTTCAAAAAAGTCAAATTTTTGGTGCTCCACATGCAATGATCCCCATGGTGAAATTTCTTGTATGATTCACCAACATCAAGTACAAAAGGTAGCCGTCGAAAAGGCCGAAAGAAGCCTTAAATTTTAGGTTAATATGATCAGAGAAGAGAATAAAAATTTCATGATACCTTTTGTTGAACAAGTAGTTGTTCTTACTAGGTTAGGAAATAAATCCTTACAAGTTTATCCCCAAGATCTCAACCCCTTGAAAGTGCCTTCGCCTATAAGGAACCCTATCGATAAAAGGACTTCTTATGAAAAATCTCCCCCAAGTTCAAGCCATAAATATGCAAAAACTTGTAAGGAAGCACCATGGTAGAAAGAAGAAGAAACATAGGAACAACTTAGGGATAAATTGAGATACCCCTTACTTACTAAATGTTAAAGGATTGATGCTACTTAGGGGTATAGAAACAAGTATAATGCAATAGTGAAGAAAAAGAGTGTTGAACCCCTTCCTTTTAACATAGTTGAGGAAATGAAGAAAACTCCCTCTAAGGCAACTATGTATGAAGCTCTATAGATTCCAAGATATATTGACTCATTGCAAAAATAATTAAGGTCTATGAAAAATAATAATAGGACCACAAATAAGATGGATTTTGTACAAGCGAGTTAGACATCCACTTTAGGAAAAAATAAACCCCCTCCATTTTATTTGTCCCTCCAAATTGAAGGGTTGGTAGTTCACAACTGTATGATAGACTCTAGAGTTGCAACCATTGTGATGCCCAAAGCAATGTATGATATCATTGGTATGGAATATGCAAGAAGCAATCTCGACATACTACAGCTATATGAAACCCTCATGAAAACTATAGGGGTAATCAAAGATATCTTGATAGTGCTCCATAGGCTACCTCAGCTCACAGTCATACATGAAGTAGTAGTAGTGGACTTGGAGCCCTATTTTGGTATGTGTCTCTCCAAGGATTTCACAACTAATATAGGAGGATATTTTTCATTAGATTTCTCACATCTATAAATCTTGTTCAAGGGTAAAAGAGTGAAAATATTCAATGAGAAACCATCAAATTTCCATATCAAAAGACTTGAAGATGAGAAAAAATAGTCTACCATTGTGAATATGATGACATGATGACAGAGGAAATAGAAGACCTAAAATTTATGGAAGAAGCTCTAAATGTATTACAAGAAGAAGATAGGTTCTCCCTCCAATATTTCAATGCCATGATTGATACTAACATCGAGAGTTACACAATTCTAAAACCTGAAAAAAGTAATCCCATTTCTCCCCCTTTGGTGAACCAACCTATTGATCAACTATGGAATATTTTCTTCGATAGGGCCAGATGTAAAAATGGAGCTAGAGCTGGTATTTTCCTAATCTCTCCAATAGGTGAGGAAAAGGTTTTTCCTTACCAGTTAATCTGGAGTTGCACTAATAATGTAGTAGAGTATGAAGCACTCTGTCTAGGACTCAAAAAGGCTAAAAATATGGACATCAAGCAACTAAAGATATTTGGTGACTCTAAGTTGATAGTGAATTAGGTTACTAAAAAATGTGTAAGAAAACAACATTATATTAAGGATTACCAAAATAAAGTCTAGGATCAAATGGAATCCTTTGAATCTCTAAACATAAAGTTAATCCACATGTCATCCATGCATATTTTTTGGATTCAGTAGGGGCTAACTTCTACCCTATTATAAATGTCATCCAAAAGTCAAAAATAGTCAAATTGATCTATAGACATTCTATACCAAATAGAAATATATTTTGGAAAGTTTTCGAGAATGATTAGTAAATAGTGGATTTCCTCGTACATGAGATGGATTGCTCTAATAACAGGATGGTTGAGGATGAAGAAGATGTGAACATAATTTAGTTCGAGCCTCTTTGATAATAATGAAAAGTTGATTAGTCATTAAATGATATTCGACAAACATAGATACAAGGAAACTCAAATGGAGCCTAACAAGACCATCAAATTAGGAGTGAACACTACAATAGCAGAAATGGAGGAAATCAGGAAATTATGCAAGGAATTACCCCAACATCATTTCCTGGACCTACAAAGACTCGAAAGTCTCCAAGGAGACTATCCATCATATGATTGAGCTCGAGGAAGGCACAAATCCATTTTGGTAAAAGCAACAACCATAAAATCCCAAAATCGAAGCCTTGATGAAGTAGAAGCTACTAAAGCTACTCGAAGCTAAAATAATTTACCCAATCAATCATTCAACATGGGTTGCTAACCTGGTCCCAGTCAAGAAGAAGAATGGGAATATCAAATTATGCATTAACTTCCACAATTTGAACAAAGCTTTGCTTAGAGACCATTAGCCTATTTTGTAGATAGACCAAATCCTACATAGTAGCAGGAGTAGAAAGGTTCTCACTCCTGGATGGTTTCTCTAAATACAATCAAGTGTGAGTCAAATACAAAGATCAATTTAAGACCACGTTCACAACCAAGTGGGGAAAATTTTCTTACAAGATAATGCATTTTAGGTTATCCAACGCTAGAACAAATTTTCAAAGGACTATGGATGTGGCTTTCGAAGAACTCATCAATAAAATAATAGTAATATACCTAGATGATATGATAGTTTTCTCTCACCATAAAGATCATATAAAACATCTCAAGAGTGTGTTCGATAAGTGCAAGGAGTTTGGTATATCCATAAATCCCAAAAAAAATATCTTTGCTATCGAATAAGGACTGTTGCTCGGTCATGATATCTCTAAATCTTTTCTAGCCATATATCCCAACAGAGTTAAGGCACTGCTAGATCTCCCTATCCTCCCTAATAAGAAGGGTTTGCAATTATTTTTTAGCAAAATAAAATTTGTGCACAAATTCATAGCTAATTCTACGCAAATCATCAAGCCTAAGACAAAACTATTGAAAAAGGATGTTATGTTCAAATATACTGATGCAAGAAAGTAAGACTTTTAACAGATCAAAGAATAAATTTCTCAAGCTCCCATCCTAGTAAACCTAGACTGATCTAGATATTTCATATTATATGCTATAGGTAAACAAGGGAGCTATGATGTAGTGCTCACACAGAAGGAAACTGACAATGAGGAAAGGCCCATAGCTTTTCTAAGTCAAACTATGTAGGAACATGAAGAAAAATATAACTTCATTGAGAAGAAGATCTATGCAATAATGAACTATTTAAAAAAATCTAGGCATTTCTTATCACAGAGCATGATTGTCGTCTAAAACATTTACCCTGATGTACGAAGCTTCATCATACAAGGGGACCTTGATGATACGAGAGCTGGTTGGGTGACTAAAATACAAGAATACAACATAGAGATACATCCAACCAAGATAGTAAGAGGTAGATAACTATACCAAGATCTTGCAAAGCAAGCTACAATAGATTATATAGCTTATCACACCCAAAAAGTACCAGTAAATGAGGACCAACCTATAGAACATCTTGACTAGGTAAATGATTTGATCAAGTATTTCCAAATTGGGAAGTTCCCAGCCAACCTGAATACTCCACAAAGAATCCAATATAGGATAGAGGCCCTAAAATACATCCTACTCCTTGAGGGACTATACAGAAAGAATTTAGATGGAGTATTGCTTCGATGTGTAAATGAAAACTAGAAGTAGAAGATTCTAGAGGAATTCCATGGTGACTCATTTGGAGGAAACTATTCAGGAAGGACCACTACTTTAAATATCATCAGAACTGGATGCTACTGGCTGACTATTTTCATAGATATCTTTAGGATAACAATAAAATACAAAGAATGCCAAATATACGTCGAACAAAATAGGAATGCTTTGTTGCCCCTGAATTCCATTCAATTTAAAGAACGTTTTCAACAATGGGGTTGGATTTCATGGGAATAATAGTTCCCAACTCATCTGTTGGACATAGATACATTCTTACGGCTACCGAGTACTTCAAAAAGTGGGCAAAAGTAATACCTACTAATAAAACAAACTAGGATATTGTAATAGAATTCATTGGAAGCTTAATCACAAGATTTGGCAGCCTATATGCATTAGTCACAAATAATGGATCATCCTTTATAGGTTCCAATATGATTGAATTCACATGCAAATACAGTATCTACCTAAATACATCTTCAAACTATTATCCCTAGGGGAATGGACTAGCCGAGTACACAAACAAAAACCTATTCAATATTTTGAATTGAACTCTAAAAAGTAATAAGATAATTTGGAACTCTCTGATAAATAAAGTGCTTTGGGATGATAGAATTACCATTAAAAATTCCATAAAAATATCCCCTTACTATCTGGTCTATGGCAAAGTAGTCCTTTCGATACACATAGAGATACCAGCCCTGAAGCTGCTTAATCAAACTGGCACTGAATAAGCAGAACCAATGGAGAATAGGCTAATTCAACTCCTATAGTTGGAATAACATAAGGAAAAAGCCTACAACCACTACCAAAATCATATAGCTTCCATAAATGGATGGTTCGATAAAAGGACCACCCTGAGGAACTTTAAGGTGGGAGACTTAGTCCTCATATGGAATGAGAAGAAGTCTAGACCTGTAAATCATGATAAATTTGATGTATTCTAGGAAGGCCATTTCAAAATAACAAAATAAAAGTACCACAACTCTTTCCAGCTGAGAGATGAATAGGGCCAAGTTCAACCTATCCCTATCAATGGCTTCCATATAAATTTGTACTAAAAGTAACTGGTTTCCTACACCTTGTATGTATGTTATGTAAATATTTTCTTTCTTTCAAGCTCTAGGTAAAATTTTGTGACTTCATGATTTTTTTAGCACTCCAAGACCCCTTCCATGTAAAATATACTGATTTCATGATTTTTTGGCAGTCGATGGCTGCTCAAAGGAAAAATGTTGAGATGAAGTGACTTTTCTGCACTACAAGGCCCCTTCTAGGTAAAATGTCATGATTTCATGATTTTTTGGTAGTCGATGACTGCTCCAAGGAAAAAAAATCATAATGATGTGACTTTTCAGCACTCTAAGGCCCCTTCTAGGTAAAATTTCATGATTTCATGATTTTTTTGCAGCCTATGGCTGCTCCAAGGAAAAATTTTGCAATGGCACAACTTTTCATTACCCAAAGGCCCCTCCTAGGTAAAATGTCATGATTTCGTGACTTTTTGGTAGCCGATGGCCGCTCCAATGAAAAATGTCATGATGGCATGACTTTTCAACCCTCAAAGGCCTCTTCCAGCTAAAATATTGTGTTTTCATGACTTTTTGGTAGTCGATGGACGCTCCAAGGAAATATTGCATGATGGTACAAATTTTTGGCACTCCAAGGCCCCTTCAAAGTAAAATTTCATGATTTCACAACTTGTTGGCAGCTGATGGCCACCTTAGAATAGCTAGGATATTTTGGTGGTAAAATTAGTTTTCTTGGTTTGTTTTAAAAAAAGGGGGGTCCCACTTTTTAAGTTACCATCATACCCTTTAATTGTCTAATAGTAGAGGTAACATCATTTTATTGGCCCAGGATAGCAGTAGAGTGATATCTTTGGCCCATTGGTAGTACATGGTAGTTGTTTCTTAATGAGACACATGAACTAAAGTGCCCAACATTCAAATTTAGCATAGGTATATGTTCCAACAACCACATTTATTCCATGTCACCTCGATAGTTATTGCTTGTAACCTTGGCACCTGTATGCACAACCATTATATTGCAAAAGGCTTTTCATAATCCTTGTCATATTTTGCATTCTTCTCATTCTACTCACCACACTCCCTGCTCTCCCAACAAGCTCTACAACTCTGTGCTAAACATGTTCAAGAATATTTCATTACAGAAAGCAAAAAAACAACCATGAAAGCCACACCTCCAGCCTCTTCCTCCAAGGAAAAACAAAAATCATCTAAAAAGGAGATCAACTTCGTGGACCTTTACAACCACATCACTGATACAAGGTTGACATGGAAGGACCCAAGCCATATTAGGAATGATATAGTAGCTATAATGTCCATGAAGTCTCCCTATCAAGCTTGATCACTTTTCCTTACGACTCATTGATCTATCGGTATGCCTACCCATAGGTTCATCACTGTCCCAAGTTGATCAAAGCCATGGCAGGATTTTAAGATGCCAAAAATAGGATAGTGAGAAATTCTAGAAATGAAGTCATCTTCACATTGGATGCATAATCGATTAGGGTTGTCTTCTACCATGGTAGGAAGCCTGTGGTTCCTCCTATTCAAATAGAACTTGCTAATTTCATAAAAAATTACATCAATACCCAAACATTCAGCTATTCTTGCAAGAGCATCTATCAGACCCTATTCTTGAGGGGGCTATATCAAAATCCCCAATTCCATTTTTTAATTTCAAAAACAATGAGCTCTTTTTTATGTTGGCAATGGTGGCAGGATTGGAAATAGGAAACTTTGATCTGGAGTGCTTTCCCAAAGCACAACCTTCGCATACTTTATTGTGATCTATAAATCTTTTGTAGTCCTGTCACCATAGCTTGTGAAGTTAACATTTTCAAGCTAGCGAAATTAATGTGACCATATCTCAAGTGCCATAGTACACTTGGATTTGAAATAGCTACATTCACAAGTTGTGCTCCCCTTGGCTCACCAAATTTTAGAGGGAATAACCTATTTTTTGTCATAGGTACTTGTGTAATGACTCTATTACAATTTTTTTTATCAAGTATGGTACATCTACCTTCACCAAAAACAAGTTTGTAATTCCTCTCCATCATTTGCCCAACACTGAGGAGATTGTGTTGGAGCTTGGGAGTAAAATAAATGTCATTCACTTTTTTAAGGCCTTCTTTTGTTGGAACCTCCATGGATCCAATGCCTTCTACTTGCAATGTCTTATTATCCCCTAACTTAATATGGGATTTATAATTTAAATCTAAGGTAGCAAAGAGTTCTTCTTTGCCACTCATATGATTGGAACAACCAGTATCTAGAATCCATGTATCATCTAGATTGTGATCTGATTTTCCATATGAAAGAAAAATATTTGAGGGGTCTCCTTCTTCTCATAGAAGGAACCGTATTGACGACTTTCTCCTTGTGAAGTTTTCGACCAGCAGTCACGAGCGAAGTGTCCTGGTTTACCGCAATTAATACATGCTATTTTGGACTTGTTGCTTCCTCGTCCTTGATTTCCATTCTGGCCTAGATTGCCGCTTTGATTTTGGTTACCTCCTCTGTTCTTATTTTGTCCTCTATTTTGATTTTCTCCTTTGTAGGAGTTTGCTCCTCTTGAGTTGTCTCGGCCTCTGTCTCTCTATTTTTGTCCTTTGCCTCTTCTTCTTCCTTGTCCTCGCCCTACGGCTTCGTTTGAAGTGAAGGCATTGTCTTCACCTCCATAGCTTGTGGAAGGTGCCCTCTGTAAAATCTCCTCATGAGAAGTTAATGAACCTATTAAGTTATCAAACATGAGAGTAGAAAGGTCTCTTGATTCTTCGATTATGATTGATATGTGATTCCACTTAGGAAGAAGTGTTCTCAACACTTTCTTCACCACTATTTCAAGTTTTGTGTCATCACCCAAGGTTTGCATCATATCGATTACCGCTTTAACTCTTACACAGTAATCTCTGACTCTTTCATTGTCTCTCATTCTGAGATTTTTAAAATCTCTTTTCAGTGTTTGAAGCCTGACCTACTTCACTTTATCATTTCCTTGAAAACCTTCTTGTAAGGCCTTCCATTCATCTTTAGCAGTTGTGCTTGATGCAATCCTAGGAAAGATACTTTTAACTAATGCCACTTGAAGTAGGGATAGGGCAGAAGAATTATTTTTCTGGGCTTCCTTTAGGGTTGTCTTGTCTGTTGTATTCAAAGTAGTCCAATCTGTTGGATCTATGTAGCCATCTTCGACAATATCCCATAAGTCGTTTCCAATGAGTAGTGTCCTCATCTTGATGGACCAGTACTCATAATCATCCCCATCAAATTCAGGGATGGGTAGATTATAGTTTGATGCCATTACAAACAATAACAAAAAACTACTATTATTGTGCAATTACAAGAAAATAAAGAAAATTACAAAGATCAAGCCTTGCTTAATTTTAACTTTTCACAAAGGGCTTTATTTTGCTTGATGAGACTCTGCTATCTCCTGGTGCACAAAATTGTCTGCAACTTCTTCCTCGTCGTCACTGATTAAGATTATTTCTGGTGAATCTGGTTCAATAATTTCAATGGAATTACTATAATGAGTATATTCCGATTCTACTGGAGCAATTGGTATTGACTCAGATTGTTCAAATCTACTTCCAAAAGAATTATCTTCTGAATCTGCTTCGTAGCCTAGTTCAAGATTTTGCTGATTTGCAATTACTGCATTTTGTAATTGTGAAAATACAGTGTTAAGTCCAAGCATTCTTACATGCTCGTCAAAATTTTTTGTGTTTTTTCTTAGTAACAAACTACATAGAGCATGATAACACCCACCAGATCTGATCATCTAGATATTTTAAAGAAAATTTCTTTTTTACAACAATTTCCTCTTAGGAAATTTTTCTAAGATTTTACATCTATTTCCTCTTAGGAAATAATTTTTCTCTAGTTCTAAGAATCAAATTTGAAAGAGAATGCTAGAGATTTTCTTTTAAAAAAATTTAATATATATAAAAAAAAAAAATTAGTTTTAATCAAAATTTTTATAAACTATAAATTTTTATAGATAAAAATTTTTAAAAAAAATTAAAATATTTATCTATATAATATAAATTTATAAAATTAAAAATGATTAAAAGAAAATAAAAATATATATATTATATTTTATAAGCAAAAAAAACTTTGTTAGGCGCGCGTGGGGTTCGACCCCGCGACCTCCCGCGCCTCAACTTAACGCTGGCCCGAATAGCCAGTCGGGCTAGCGTATCCGACGGGAAAGGAAGGAAGAGTCCTTCCTTTTATTTCCTATCGACGCTAGCTACAGGATTAAAAAATTGGGACTTTAGTCCCACATCCGATGTGCGGATGTTTTTGTAGGCTTTAAAAGCCTAACATCGTTGATAGATTCTCGATTGCCTATGGGAAATCATGACTGCCTTTTCCCTCCTTGTGCAAGTTGTGCCTCCTCGTGCCACGTGTCAGTCTGGTCTGCTCTTGTCTGGTCATGCCACATGTCAGTGCCTGGTCTGGTCTCATCATGCCATGTGTCCATGTCTCTGGTTCTTTTTGCTCCTTGATCTTTGTGCCTTCAGGGTCACCTCGGTTTGCATGCTACGGGCTAGGTTGACCTCCTCGAGATTCATGCCTACCTCAGTTCATGTGCTATGGGTTGACCTCCTCCTTGAGATTCGTGCCTACCTTAGCAATGCCCACCAGCTTCGCTTCCAAATTGCTCTGATACCAGATATTGAGATCAGGAGCTTAGGGTTAGAAACCAAAGAGTCGAAACAATAAAAATCAAATGAGCATTAACCATTAACAATAATAATCAGGTAATTGAATTTGAGTTCTCTCTCTGCCGCCCATGCCATCCAAACTCCGTCGTCCATGAGGTAAAAGGTAAGTCCACCCTTTCACTATGGTAAAAACATTTTTTACCTAATGTAACTTCCAACAATTATATAATGTTTAAATTTATTAATGGCATGAACTATTGCTATGAATTAATTTTTAGTAATTGTATAGTTGAGTTCACTTTCATTTATTTAGAGCTTAAGCATAGGAAGGGCGATTTTGGTGAAGTCCTTAATGAATCTATGATAATATCCTACATGTTTCAAAAATCTTCATACCTAAATTTGTGCCTTTGGAGGTTGGAGGAATTTAATGACTTAGATATTTTTAGGATCGACTTTAACACATTCCTTAGATATATAATGTCCTAGGATAATTCCCCCTCTCATCATCATGAAATATTTTTCATGGCTCAAGGAGAGATTTTTTTCTTAACATGTAAAAAGAACTTTTTGTAAGCTCAACAAGGTTTCTCCAAAGGCATTACCATAAAATGTGAATTCATCCATGTAAAATTCTACACACCCATTTATTAAATCAACAAACATAGACAAAACAACCCTTTAAAAAGTAGCAGATGCATTGCATAATCCAAAGGGTAGAATTGTGTAAGCATAGGCACCTATAGAACATGTGAAAGTTATCTTTTCTTGATCTTCTTTTGCTATTGAGACCTGATTTATCACATCCCACATCAACCCAAACCCTTGTGCTTGGCAAAGAGAAATGAAAATTAATATAGGCATAGAAAATATTTTGAAATTTTCTAAGCATTGAAAATAGTGGTAATTCATTTATTATTTTTGAAAATGCATCCAAGAAAAGAAATAATATATATTTTAAATAGAAAAAGGGAGTTCTCATGTGAACTTAATTATTAGTGTGTTTTGAAAATTAATATGGTGATAAAATACTTTGACAGAAGTATTTTGGTCCTAAAATATCATTAAGGGACATGAGAAAAAGGAATTTGTACCCCAATATTATAAGCATAATTTAAAAATAATATTGGTCATTCAAGAGTCCTCTAAAGCTCTATTGGCTACCCTTTTATGTGCATCATGTCATCAAGATGCAAAAGAAAATACTATGCAAATAAACTACCTATATCATCCTCCTAATGACCTCTCCAACAGGTCATTACCTATACTACCCTTAATGCTATAAATAGCCACCATGGGTTAACCAAAAATGGTCATGGATGTTGGGAAAAATCTGAATAAATATTGATAGGTAAAATTGGGCTTAGATATTATGTTCTTTACCCTTTGGTAAATCAGAAACCAAAAAAACCTAAGTTTCTAGAGACACTTTTTCAAGGCATTCATAGAAGGGAGAGAAAGTAAGGAGGGGCTAGGTAGAGAAAGGTCTCAAAAAGCTAAAAAAATTCAGGTCATATCATACCTTTATCTATGCTAGTTTTTTTGCATAATATTGTAGTTTGAATGCATAGTTGTTTTTGATATTGGGATTCTCTGTATGCTTGAATATGATGAATCTTTTAAATATTTTATGGTTCACTAATGTCTATATGTGATTGAAACTATATACTAAGGGGTGGGGTAAGGTAGGAAGTCATTGGACCTTTGAATCATGAGCCAATATACCTAAAGTACACCTAGATCAATGTCATCCCTTTATTTAGCCATGGATCTAATAATTCATCCTGTATAGAATTAAATTTATAGAATGGGTGTTGATGACCTCAAATAGGCAATATGGCTGATTTTCCTTTTATCTCTACTAATCACAATGGGGATCGAGGATTACTACAATAGTACCTAGAAAAAAATGCCACCACCGATGAAATCCCCACTTTACCAGCATAGAACCACTTTGTAGTGTTCCTTAACCATAAAATACCCCATGTGAGAAAATCACCCATGGAAAGCCAGTATGAAAGATGTCTACCCAAAATGAAACCTAAGTCAGGTGATAAGTTAAACATAATTGGTAGGCACTCACACATATAGACTCAAATAAATCAAGTAAGAGCACATTTATTCACATAGGAGTACTCTCCAAAAATCCTAGTCGTGGATGCTAAATAGTAAGGCTACTATCTCATTGTAACTCCTCACCATGAAGTGTGCATAACAACATTGTATCTTGCAAAATCCACCAGTCCTTGTTTATCACACCAAAAATGGTTAAGGGAGGTAATGTTAGAACAAGCCTTTACCTTGAATACCATGCAGAGTGAGGAAGAAATATATCTAGGACCTTGTGTATGAAAACATGATAGAGACAGGTAGCACCAACTAGGGAAAATCAATGGTCGTAAGGTCACATGCTATGTTTGCTCCCTAGAACCATTTAACCCAGAGCCAGATCCTATTTAGTCTAATGACTAATGGTAAGAAATTTGAATGGAAAAAGAAGCATGACTAGACATACGGGCTACGATTCACCATGTGGTACTTATGTTTTCGTATTTACCATTGTGTTGAATTCTATGTCTTTGTCTTTTCACCATAATCAGAGGGTCACCCATTTGAGAGCTCTCTATTTGACAGATTAAGCCAAAAACCCTTTCAGGCATATTAAGGGATATTTCCACACATGACTTGCAGAGGCAATTTAAGGCCTTTAAATAAATGAATCTCTAGGAAGTCATTGACAAGGAATGGGTGCGACCAAGGTTGGTCCATGTTAGCCCAATAGCCATAAACACCATGGCAAAAATAGTTGAGAATCCCTATTAACATGGGTGTAGTGTTGGTCTTTATACTCTAAGCACTATGACTGAGTTGCTCAACTTTGTGTCGGCCATAGATGATTGACCAAGGATGGTCAACTAAATACCTATTTTATTTTAATAGACACTACGTCTACCTATCAAGGCCTAGACAAGTCTAATGCCATTTTATCATAGAGAATAACTTGTCACAGAAAATGCATTTTGAGATAAATAAATTGGTGATACAATTGTTGAGCTTATTATTATTAAGGGATAAAAATTGAGATGGGTTTTGTAGAAACCTTTTGTAATCTTTGTGAAACAAATGTAAAGGTTTTGTGTGAAATCTTATGAAACAAGATTTATAAACCTTTAAGAAACTTGAGACATGGTGGAAACTTAAATGAACCATGGAAACCTCAAGAAGGAAGGGGTATTTAAACCAAATTTAAAACATGGTTGTAGTCTAGTTTATAGACTAAACCATACTATTTAAGAATTATAGTTTATCTTGTCAAGAGATTAGTTAATAAATCTCTTTATGTTCATATTGGGTATCTATAGTATATTTCTGAAGAAAATTAAGGGCCAAGTGAATAAACCTATAGTATAATGTTGTGCGATAGATTACTAGTGGAGTTGTAGCTAAACTTGAGTAATATTGTGGATGTTACAAGATAGGTTGTATCTAAACTATGGGAACTATAGGATGAATTCGTTGATAGATCTTGAGATAACTTGGTAGCCAAATTTGAAGGAAAATTATAGACTACAAATAACATTTAGCACACATATTTACAAGGAACTATAGGGGAACATAACAATGGATTGTAGACCAAATCAGGTTTATAACCTCATATTAGATTGTGATTAAACTCGTGGAATTATTTGTAGATCTACAACTAAAATCCATCTATTTAAATGTGGGAAAGCATGCTTTGGTTATATGCTATGAGAAAGTGTGATTTATTTAAATGTTATTTTTGTGTGTAGAAATAATAAATTCATGTGAAAGTATGAATTGTTTAAATTTTATTTCTATGTGAAGGAATATGAGATACTTGTGAAAGCATAAATTGTATAGGTTCAATTTATGTATAAAGCAATATGAGATACTTGTAAAAATATGATTGTTTAAATGTTATTTCTATGTGAAGAAACATGATATACATGTGAAAGTATGATTGTTTAAATGTTATATTTATGTGAAGAAATATGAGATACTTGTAAAAGTATGAACTGTGTAGATGCTATTTTTGTTTTGTAGAAATATGGAATACTTGTAAAAAAAATATGATGTCTTGCCATATCCATAAAATGGATCTCCTTTATGACTAAGGTTATAGCATTATTTTAGACTAGCAATAGTAAATTCTAATAATTTTGGTTTCAACAACATACCCTTGGGGAAAGGGATATGAGGTGAAATGTGATTTTCAGTCTTAGAAAAGTATGGGATTTCCTTCCTTGAAATGGTGGAATGCTTTAGACAATTATGTTATGCAGAATTTAAGGTTTTTATTTGCATTCAATGAATAACTATTACATGTTATTGTCTATTTATAATGTATTGCATATACATGTATGGGTTGTCTCGATCCTGAAAAATAGCTACAATCTAGTACAAGTGGCTCGAATGGAATCGAGTGAAAGTTGGAACTAGTCAACTCCTACTGATTATGTACACATGTTGTAACAAGGGCCTCTTTAATGAAAGGCCTCATAGTTGAAAAGTGTATTTATTTGAGATCAATTGTAATTGATTTTATCACTCCTTGAGAGGATGTGTATACAATTTAAAATTTAACTTCAAATGCTCAAAGAAGAAAAGTAAAGTTATATTATGATACAAAGTTATCCCATGACAAGGTTTGAATATCTAAATAGTGAATTAATAATTGTGTCTATTTGATATAATGTATTAAAAAAACTAGAAGGAATGTAATATTTATGCATGTCACTTACAGATTAACTATGAGAGTGATTATAGAGGGAAACATTGAAATTTATCTAATTCATGGAGATTATAGTTGGTTAAACCAAGGATAAAATGGAAGACATTGACATGTCTATGTGGGTTTGTGTGATCAACCCATTAGATTAACATGGTTGATATGGTAAGGTTAAGAATTTTAATGATTGTTGTTATATCCTTAAGGAAGAAATAATTAATCCTTAAGGCATACGCCTAATGTACTAGTTGAAAGAGACATAACATAGAAGATAGTTTAATATTTAAATTAAAATAGTAGGAAAAGAGGGAATTACTATTTGAAATAGGAGAATTCCCAATTGCATGGTAATGAAACATTACCTATAGGTCATAATAAGGGTTGGCCACTCCTATCCATAGGTTAGACGCTGACCATGTTGGACTCCTAAGAAATGTAGCCTTGAACTTAATTGGAAACTAAACTATAATATAACCACATAAATATACTTTCAATCCACACATGAATTAACAATAATGAAAAAAGATAAAAAATAAAATTCCGAGAGGTTGATTGATCCTGGAATTAGGGATGTTACAGTTGCCATCAGAGCCTAGGATTGATTAGGCATAAATATTCCATGAAATGTAAGGATAACTCTTAATGGATACATGTTTGACAAGGATAATTACTTGGAAGTTACAAATAATTAAGTTCTATATCCCAAGATTGAACCACTAGTGAACCATCTTGGAAGAGTTAAGTGAGCCCTCCACAAAATTTGGTATTAAGCAGTGTACCTGATACTCTTTTGAGAAATTGTACTAAATATTTGTAGCTCTCAGGTAAACCTCTTTCTTGCATAGACACTGTACTACCAATAGTTATTTGTAGATCCTAATAATAAGAAATTATCTTCGTAGGATCTTCAAATTAGAATAACTATCAGATTTACTAATGTTACAACATAATATTTTGTTCTAATATGAAAGTCATATGAAAATTAGCTATGGTATGATGAAATGTACCCCACAAATAGTAGCAAAATAAACCTTATATATGGTTTAAACACCATTATGTGACCACCAAAGGGTAGTTGGTTATATAAAAGTGTTGCATACTATTTATATAGTAAGATACCTTATTGTAGAATGCATGTGGTATTTAATATTTACATATAATATAAATAAATGTGTAATTACAAAACTGAAACTACTCTTAAATTTAGAAAAACATGGTGCTTGGGTTGCAAAGTTGAAGTCCAAGGGTTCATCGAAAAGAGAAGCCCATTAGCACTGACAATGTTGAGTACAAACCCATAGGGGATAGTTTAGGAAACCCAAAGAGAGTAGAAAATCTCATGACTATTGTGCAAACAATGAAATGGGAATTGACTCTATTTAGAGAGCACCTGGTTCAATAAAATAATTTGCTAAAAACCATTAGGGCAGAGTTGTAGAAACCAAAGAATAAGAATCCTAAGCCAACAAACCCTACAATAGGGTAGGGTAATGACATAGATGAAGCAAATCATGTGACTAAGGAACATATTAATGGAGAAGTGTAAATGGACCTAAAACATATCTAGGTTAGAAGGTTCTCTTAAAAATAGGGGGGAGATTTGCCAAAATATTTGTTGAACAAGCTAGGGATCTACTTCTCCATGAGAAACTATTTTTCCACAAACTAAAATGATCTAGACCATAGAAATTATGACTAAAACAAGTCTAAAATGGTGGGATACCTATATTAAGGATTAAAATATCAATGCCATTTATTTTAAATAGGAGGACTTCATGAAAGCATTCAAAAAGAGGTTCCTTACAAAGCAGTTTTATATGAAGAAACTTGATGAGTTTGTTCAACTCCACCAAGGGACTTAGTCCGTAGAAGGGTATTATAGGCAATTCTTGAAATTGCTCAAGTATGCTCCATATTTTGAGAAGGATAACAAGATGAAAGTGCACAAATTCCTCTTGGGATTTGGATATCATATTAGAAATTTAGTAAGCATGCATAAACCTGGTGATCTAGAGACCACTTATGAACTAGTTTACTAAGCATAATACAATCAACACCCTAGTAAGAAATCTAGTAACTCTTCAAATGGGTTGAAAAATGAATATAATCCCCAATAGAAGATGAAGTGGGAGCTTGAACCAAGTCAAAAAGGGAAGGAATATCCCAAGTTTGCAAAGAAAAACAATGAGAAGCTAAGGTACTTTAATAAGTTCCATCCAAGGAATAAGAACAACAATAATATTGAAAAACCACAACCTCTAAAACAAGAAGGGCCACCTCTTCCCAATGATAAGGATAAGCTAGATCAAGGGATAGACCATAATCATAAATCAGGATGTTATGAATGCAAAGTCCCACATTATACCAAGAATTTTCCTCTTCATGCAGAGTCTAGAAAGAAGGCAAACGGGAAGGGCCATAATATCTATGCAGCCACTGGAAACCAAAATCTAGAAGGACAAGTGATGCAGGAGCATCCGAAAACAGTAGGGCAATCCTGCGTCATCCAAAAAAATTTTAGTTCTTTTTAAGTTCTTTGCACTTTGATCTTTTTATTTTTGGCATCGGAGAAGGTTTTGTAAAGCAATGTTTGGGTTTGGAGAAGTTTTAAGGCAAAGGGAGGAGGGGTCACGAAATCGTGACATGTCGCGATTTCGTGACATGTCGCGAAATCGCGACCTCGAAAGCTGCTGTGAAGCTTTGGCGGGTTCCGTCGCGATATCGCGACGTCGCGGTATCACGACGTCGCGATATCGCGACCGAATTTCAAAGGCAAAGAGAAGGGTTCCAAACGTCGCGATATCGCGACGTCGCGATATCGCGACGGTCACCAATGCAAAGTGAAGGAGAAAGGGTCCTGTCGCGATATCGCGACGGTCGCGATATCGCGGCCGGTTAGAAACCGCCACGTGGCATTTTCACAAGACAACGCAAGGCAGAGAAATTTACGAGGAGCTTCAGCAAAGAGAAGGTTGAGAGAGAGAGGGGAGGGGTCACGAAATCGTGACATGTCACGATTTCGCGACCCCAAGAGTTGAGGCTTGAGGAAGCGTTTTTGGTCGCGATATCGCGACATGTCACGATTTCGTGACCTGTCGTGCGATATCGCGACCAAGTAAAATCATGACCAAAGAAAATGAACCGAAGACCGGACAAGGCAGGATTGGACACGTGGGCAGCCACGTGTATCAAAACTATGGAGAGGGGCACGTGTTTTGGAAACGTTGTGGACGAGAGGTGGGTAAAGCCAAGTATGTATGCGGACAACCGGGGAGGTCGGATTTAACACGTGGACAGCTACGTGTATTGAATCAAGATGAGAGCCACGGCCGCGTTTCTTTTCTTTTATTGACAAAGTAACGAGGAACGAGGCAATGGAGCAGACGCAAGTAATGGCCATTATGGAGGAGACCACGGTACGGGAGATCGATCTGACGAAGACGGCGGTTGCAGGTCGAGGAAAACCATTAATGCAAGCTCCATGGTGGTTCGGGCGGTGGCCCATTTATGGCAAAATTTGAATTATCGTCCTGGGGGAAATTTGAATTTGAAATTTGTTTGGTGGAGGCATTGATTGCCTGGAGGGTCGAGGCCTCGTTAAAAACTCGGAGAAAATCTTTGTAAAGGGGATGGTGAAGTTCGGGATTGGGGAAGAAGTGTTGTGCCGGGGGAAAGTTACTACTGTATTTTGGCATTGAATGAATTAATGAAAATTTTTGTGAATTTACTGTGAGATTGTCTGTGTGAATCCCGGCTTTGCCATCAAGTGGTATCAGAGCAGGAGCTCCTGAGCGTGTAACAGATCACCGGAGAAAGAGGCAGTTACACCAGGATGCGTGGGAAGATTTAAAAAAAAAAATATATATATATATATATATATAATATATATATATATATATATATATATATATAATGCCTCCACGAAGGAACCGAGGCGGAGGAGGAGGTGTGGTGCCGGCCGAAGACTTTCGGGCCTTGCAAAGGCAAGTTCAAGCCTTGCAAGCAGAGTTACGCAGAAGGCGCGAACCCGGAGGGGAAGAGGAAAGTGAAGATGAAGTTGAAGAGGAAGAACAGTCTGAGGAAGAAGCAGAAGCTGTGGATCCAGCTCAGGCCCGGTTGTATAAGGCCATCTCTCAGATTGGAAAGCAGCCTAAAATGGAGGTTTCTACATACTCGGGAAACCTAAATCCAGAAGAAGTGATTGATTGGATAAATGATTTGGAGGAATATTTCGAGTATGAGGAAGTTGAAGACCCTAACCGAGTCAGATTTGCTAAGACGAAGTTGAAGGGCCATGCCAGCATTTGGTGGAGAGGAATCCAGTTGGAGAGGAACGAGGAGAGGGAAGGAGAGAATAACGAGATGGGATAGAATGGTGGAGAAGCTTAAAAGACAGTTCATCCCGACAGATTACGAGTTGGATCTGCTAAGAAAAATGCGAGCTTGAGACAGACAAACAAAATTGTCCAAGAGTACACTGAAGAGTTTTACAAAATTTCTATTAGAACAGGGCATTTAGAGGCAAACAAAGAGAAGGTAGCCCGTTACATTAATGGGTTGAGGCTTGGTATCCAGGAAGAAGCGAGCCTGGTTCGATTAAACACCATTGAGGATGCTTACCAATTTGCCTTGAAGGTAGAAGAAAAGCTAAACGGGCGGTTTGAAGGCAAGCAAAGAGGAAGAGGCCGAGGTGGAAGGA
The DNA here is from genome assembly GCA_028583015.1 of Wollemia nobilis. NCBI lineage: Eukaryota > Viridiplantae > Streptophyta > Pinopsida > Araucariales > Araucariaceae > Wollemia > Wollemia nobilis. The sequence continues at coordinate 1,039,833 of JAQPPZ010000393.1, read as the reverse complement.
CTGGTGGGAGAACCGGTGGGGAAAAGTACAAGGATCCGAAGAAGACTGGTCAAGCCAGTAGTAACCAGGACCAAAAGGAAGAGGATGTTTATCAGCCTTGAGATCAGAACGACTACCCAAGAGGACGGGGTGGATGCGGACGAGGATTTGGAAGAGGAGTATTTCGTGGAACGTGTTTCCACTGTGGTGAAGAAGGACACCGGGCATTTGAATGTCCACAACACCGAGAAAGAACAAACAAGAGGCCTGAGGGTCCGGCCAGAGCTGCTGTGGCGGAGGAGGATGTTGAATCCGAGCATTCCGAAGAAGCAGAGAGGGGAGAGACAATGATTGTAAGAAGAGTCCTGTTGAACGGGGAGAAGGACACAGACCAGAGGAAAAGCTTATTCCGCACTAGATGTAAATGTGCGGGCAAGGTTTGCAATATCATTATTGATAATGGTAGCACGGATAACCTGGTTTACGAGGAAATGGTTACCAAGTTACGGCTAGAAAGGAAGAAGCACCCACACCCATACCGGGTCGCATGGTTGCAAAAGGACCACGAGCTTTGGTCAATGAGCAGTGTTCTATTAAATTTAACATTGGAAATTATTGTGATGAGGTCTGTGTGACATCTTGCCCATGGATGCTTGCCACATGTTCTTGGGGAGACCCTGGCAGTTTGACCGAAGTGCAGTACATGATGGCCGAGCCAACACCTACTCATTGACAAAGAATGGTGTACGCCATAAACTAAAGCCCTTGAAGGATGCAGATGAAAAGGTATGTCATATTTCCAGAGTCTATTTAGTTGAGGGGAGAGAGTTTATGAACGGGTTAAAGCGTGAACATTTATGTTATGCAATAATCCCTAGAGTTAGGGGGAAGGAATGCCAGGATACCCCAGCAGAAATTCTAAATCTGTTTGGAGGAATTTCCAGGACATTGTGTCGACAATGTGCCCGAGGGCTTACCCCCTGTGAGAAAAATTAGCCATCATATAGATTTAATACCGGGATCAAGCCTACCAAATAAAGCTGCACACAGGATGACACCTGTAGAGACTGAGTTAAATAGACAGGTCCAAGAATTATTAGAAAAGGGATTAATTCAGGAAAGCTTGATCCCATGCGCGAGTCCCTGCGATCCTTGGCGCCAAAGAAGGATGGGGAATGGAGGATGTGTACGGATTCACGGGCCATCAACAAAATTACTATTAAGTACTGATTCCCGTTACCAAGAATGGATGATATCATGGATTGTTTAAGTGGAGGTGAGTACTTCACAAAGATTGACCTGAAAAGTGGCTATCATCAAATCCGTATCCGAGAGGGAGATGAATGGAAGACAGCCTTCAAGACAAGAGAAGGCCTGTTTGAGTGGTTGGTCATGCCCTTTGGGTTGTGCAATGCACCAAGTACCTTCATGCGACTGATGAATGAAGTCCTGAAAGAATTTTGGGAAAGTTTGTTATTGTTTATTTAGATGATATATTGATATTCGAGCGGGACCCTGGAGGAACACAGATGCATATCGGGAGGGTCTTTGAAAAGCTGCAAGAAGAACGAGTTATTAATAAATTTGAAAAAGTGTAATTTTGTCAAGAAGGAATTGGTATACTTGGGGTTTGTAATCTCAGCGAGAAGGCCTGAAGATGGACCCCGAAAAGGTGAGAGCCATCATTGAATGGCCTACTCCAAGGAGCACAACAGAAGTGAGGTCATTCCATGGTACGGCCAGTTTTATAGGAAGTTCATAAAGAACTTCAGCGGTATTTGTGCACCTCTCACAGAGACAATGAGGGGAGATAAAAAGGAGTTCAAATGGACATCAGGGGCTGAAAGGAGCTTTGATACATTGAAGAGAAAAGTTACAGAACAGCCTGTTTTGGCACTTCCAGGACTTCAACAAGGTATTTCAGGTGGATGTGATGCCAGTGGCAGTGCAATAGGGGCGATACTGAGTCAAGGAGGCAAGCCAGTTGCTTATTTCAGTGAAAAGTTAAATGATGCTCAGAAAAAGTATTATGTCTATGATCAAGAATTTTATGCTATAGTTCAGGCCCTGAAGAAGTGGAGACATTATTTATTACCAAAGGAGTTTGTACTGTTTACTGACCATCAGGCTTTGCAATACATTAACGGTCGAGACAAAAGCTGAACCAAAGGCACATGAAATGGGTGGAGTTCCTCCAAAGTTATACCTTTGTCTTGAAGCACAGAAGTGGGAAGTCAAACGAGTTGCGGATGCCTTAAGCAAAAGGCAGACTCTGCTGACCAGATTGACAGTAGAAGTAGTGGGGTTTGAAGAGCTGAAGGGTCTATACCCTACAGATCCGGATTTTGCAGAAGCCTGGGAGGCTTGCTCAATACCTCTTACTATGGATAGAACAAAATGGTTGGATTTCTTAATCCAAGACGGAATCTTGTTCAAGGGTAGTAAGTTGTGCATTCCCGAAGTTCCATGCGGGAGAATTTAATCAAAGAAAAGCACGAGCGGAGGATTGGGTGGGCATTTTGGTAGGGATAAGACCATTGCCTTGATTGAGGAAAATTACTACGGCCACAACTTCAGCAAGATGTACGGAAGTTTGTGTAAAGTTGCAGAATATGCCAGATGGCAAAGGGTGTAAAACAAAATACAAGATTGTACCGGCCATTACCTGTGCCTGAGAGACCATGGGAGGACATAAGCATGGACTTTATCCTTGGATTGCCGAGAACACAGAGGGGAAATGATTCAGTATTTGTAGTAGTTGATCGGTTCTCCAAAATGGCACATTTCATTCCCTACCAGAAGACAAGTGATGCAGTCCACATTGCTGGGTTATTCTTCAAGGAAGTGGTACGACTTCACGGTCTGCCAAGAAGCATAGTTTCTGACGAGAGATACCAAGTTTGTTGGGTACTTTTGGAGAACTCTGTGGAAGAAGATGAAAACAGACCTGAAATTCAGTTATGCATACCACCCACGGACTGACGGACAGACAGAGGTGGTGAACGAAGCACGGGTAATCTATTGAGATGTTTGATATCGAGATCAGCCTAAAGGATGGGATTTAGTTTTACCACGGGCGGAATTTGCTTATAACGAGTTCAGTTAATAAGAGCACCAACAAGTCTCCATTCCAGATAATATACGGGAACAACCCAAGAAATGTGTATGAACTGAGGAAGTTGGACAAAAGAGAAAAGTGCAGTGCCGAGGCCGAAGAATTTGCGGAGCATATGAAAAGTCTGCATGAAGAAGTAAGAAAACAAATTATAAAAATGAATACTCAATACAAGACAAGGGCAGACCAGAAGCGGCGGTTCAAGGAGTTCAAAGTGGGAGATGAGGTCATGGTGCATCTCAGGAAGGAGAGATTCCCTGCCAAAACTTATAACAAATTGAAGATGAAGAAGTTTGGACCATGCAGAATACTGGGAAGGCGGGAGTCAGGAAATGCATATGAAGTGGAGTTGCCCAATTGGCTTGATATTTCACCTATTTTTAATGTTTCAGATTTAGTGGAATATCATGAGGGGGAGGGTACGGAAATAGCAAGTGCAGAATTATGGCCAATTCCGGCCTCTACTCCAACCACGAGACGAGGTCGAGGAAATATTGGACACCCGTGAAGGCAGAAGCACCAGAAACAAGCAATATTATGAGTATTTAATTAAGTGGAAGGGCAAACCTATTGAGGACGCAACTTGGTTGTCGAAGACGGAGGTTGACCGCCTGGGTCTTCCCCAAACAAAACAGAAGTGAGGATCACTTTTAATTTACCCGGGGTGTCTGATGCAGGAGCATCCGAAAACAGTAGGGCAATCCTGCGTCATCCAAAAAAATTTCAGTTCTTTTTAAGTTCTTTGCACTTTGATCTTTTTATTTTCGGCATCGGAGAAGGTTTTGTAAAGCAATGTTTGGGTTTGGAGAAGTTTTAAGGCAAAGGGAGGAGGGGTCGCGAAATCGTGACATGTCGCGATTTCGCGACATGTCACGAAATCGCGACCTCGAAAGCTGCTGTGAAGCTTTGGCGGGTTCCGTCGCGATATCGCGACGTCGCGGTATCGCGACGTCGCGATATCGCGATCGAATTTCAAAGGCAAAAGAGAAGGGTTCCAAACGTCGCGATATCGCGACGGTCACCAATGCAAAGTGAAGGAGAAAGGGTCCTGTCGCGATATCGCGACAGCGATACGGCTGTCGCGATATCGCGGCCGGTTAGAAACCGCCACGTGGCATTTTCACAAGACAACGCAAGGCAGAGAAATTTACGAGGAGCTTCAGCAAAGAGAAGGTTGAGAGAGAGAGGGGAGGGGTCGCGAAATCGTGACATGTCACGATTTCGTGACCCCAAAGAGTTGAGGCTTGAGGAAGCGTTTTTGGTCGCGATATCGCGACATGTCACGATTTCGCGACCTGTCGCGATATCGCGACCAAGTAAAATCATGACCAAAGAAAATGAACCGAAGACCGGACAAGGCAGGATTGGACACGTGGGCAGCCACGTGTATCAAAACTATGGAGAGGGGCACGTGTTTTGGAAACGTTGTGGACAGAGGTGGGTAAAGCCAAGTATGTATGCGGACAACCGGGGAGGTCGGATTTAACACGTGGACAGCTACGTGTATTGAATCAAGATGAGAGCCACGGCCGCGTTTCTTTTCTTTTATTGACAAAGTAACGAGGAACGAGGCAATGGAACAGACGCAAGTAATGGCCATTATGGAGGAGACCACGGTACAGGAGATCGATCTGACGAAGACGGCGGTTGCAGGTCGAGGAAAACCATTAATGCAAGCTCCATGGTGGTTCGGGCGGTGGCCCATTTATGGCAAAATTTGAATTATCGTCCTGGGGGAAATTTGAATTTGAAATTTGTTTGGTGGAGGCATTGATTGCCTGGAGGGTCGAGGCCTCGTTAAAAACTCGGAGAAAATCTTTGTAAAGGGGATGGTGAAGTTCGGGATTGGGGAAGAAGTGTTGTGTCGGGGGAAAGTTACTACTGTATTTTGGCATTGAATGAATTAATGAAAATTTATGTGAATTTACTATGAGATTGTCTGTGTGAATCCCGGCTTTGCCATCAACAAGCCACTTATTTACTCATAAATGGTAAAATATATGGTATAGATGTTAAAATTATAATAGATAGTGGAGCTAAAAATAGCTTTATTTCTTTTAGCATAATAAGGGACATGCCAGAGAGACTTGGATCTTTTGTACAATGGTGGAAAGTGGAGTATGGATCAGGTCAGACCTACTCCATGGATTAATGCTTCTCCATAACTAAAATGTCCCTACCCTCTAGCTCTACAATTTGGCACCTATATGTAGTGCTGCTAGATGCTTTTGATATTATCTTGGGCATGGATTGGCAAAAATATCACAAGGATTTGATCAATTTCTAATATCGATGAATTAAGTTCATTAATGATAGGAACAAAAGGATAAAAATGGTTAGAAAAAAAGGATTCTTTAAGCATGTGCTATTGTACATAATACAACTAAAAAATGCCATAAGGAAAGGAGGGATGGTCTACATGATTAAATGGAAATAAGTTGAAGAAGTCAATGAGGAGGAAGCATTTCAAAAATTCCCAATTCTACAAGAATATAGGTATGTATTTACCTCAAAACTCCTTGTAATGCCTCCCAAGTGAGAATTGACTTCACCATTTATCTAGTACTAGGCACACAACCCATCCATAGGGATACTTATAGGATGAACCCTATAGATATGCAAGAACTTATGGTGCAACTTAAAGAATCACATGAGAAAATGTTAATGAAACAAAGTATATCTCCAAGGGGTGCACTGGTAATTTTTGTAAATAAGAAAGATGGCTCACTATGGCTTTGTATTGAAGAACACAAGCTTATACTGAGAGGGGTGGTGAACAATATAAGACCACTTATTAATTTTCTTTCCCAAATAATATTAATCAATATAACCAATGGAAATATCAATATCAATAACCAAATCAATGCACAAATCATCACACATAATAGAGACACCGCAATTTGCATGGTTCACCCAATGTGGGCTACTTCACAGAGAAAATCATTCACTAAAATTTTCTTAATCAATATCTTGGGAATTATTTCCTTATTACAATTTTTATGGACTTCTGTCCAATAGAGATACCAATCCCCTAAATCAAGTTCATGGATATCTATCTACAAGAGAACTCCTTATCCTCTGCTCTGGTTGGTGATCCTCTAGAAGACTACTGCCTCCACTACACTATCTTGTGGATATCTCTCCACTGAAGACTCTTGCACCCACTCAGAAGACCTATCCTCACTACCCTGGTTGATGGATCTCTATCCAATGGAGACTACTATCCTCTCTACTCTATCACCTCCAAAATATCTGTCTCAAATCTACACTAAACTCAATCCTTCAGTCTAGCACAAATTTGCTCAATCTCTATATTTGGTCTGGCATAAACCTGTCCTCAAATCTGTACTAAAATTTGCTCCACAAGTCCACATAGAACTTTCTCAAATATTCTCAACAAGTTCACTCATAACTTGCTCAAATATTCTCAACAAGTCCACTCATAACTTTCTCAAATCTACTCAAAAATTCCACTCAAAAATTGCTCAAATATGCTCAACAATTTCACTTAGAACTTGCTCAAATCTGCTCAACAAGTTCACACAGAACTTGCTCAAATTTTCTCAACAAGTCCACTTAGAACTTTCTCAAATTGTAAGCTTCATAAAATCTTACCGAAATCTGTCCACAAGTCTTCTCAAAGACTTACCTCTAAACTTCTCAACAAGTCCACACTAGAACTTTTTTCAATCTCATAGAAACATAAATATAATTATTAGAGACTCAATATGCTCTATACTCATCACAATGCTCAATCACTTTCAATCACTCTCTTAGAAAAATAAGGATAATTTTTAGAGACTCAATATGCTTCTTATTCATCTCAATGCTTAATCAATTTCTCAACTCAATTTAGAATATATAATAATTTATTTTATGGAACTTGAACAATCACTTCACACATCCACTTGACTAGGATCAACCAATTCTACTCAACCAAATACTCAATGAAATAATCCTTTGCTCACAAGCCCTAGTCAAAGAATATGAACACTCACTCAAAATGTTTCCAACAATGCATAACAACAAATCTCACATAACAATGGTACTCATGTTCTCTTCACATCCTATTTCAATTTATTTTCTCTACAACTCACTTAAACAACAATGCTCATAAAAAAATCCTCACATAGCAATGATATTCATGTTCTCTTCACAACCAATGGCTTCAACAACAATGCTTATAAAACAATATTCACATAGCAATGATACTCATGTTCTCTTCACAACCAATGGCTTCAACAACAATGCTTATAAAACAATCTTCACATAGCAATAATACTCAACCCCTAGTTCAAGTTTTTCACACAACTAATGGCTTCAACAATAATGATTATTAAACAAGGTTTTAATCACAAGTCTTTATTCTAGAAAACCTTAATGCATTAACTCAAACATACTCAAAGGGAAACCTTAATCAAGTCCTTTTCACTCCAATATTATTTTCCATAAAACCAACCAATCTACTTAAATATGGAAGAATGTGCTCATACCTTTTTTTTTATGATAAGGAGTAGACCTCACAAATCTACCACAACCATAAAACACTTCATTGCCAAACTCAAGAATGTTAGAATACGAAATATTTTTCCAATATTTCCTCAAAGATATTCTTTGGACCAAGATATAATCAATGCCTTATTTCTTCCTCTTTCAACAAATCATACATAAAAAAATACTTGGAAACACCTTATCAACTCCAATATCAGAATAGTGACCAACACCCTAATAAATAAACCACTCTTAAAATAATATCCACCACCATAGGATATTAACCACTTTAATAATATCAACCACTATAGAATATCAACCATTCTTAATAATATTCACCACTATGGAATATTGACCAAACTTAATAATATTCACCACTATATAATATTAACCAAACACTTTTAACTCCATGCATAAAACCTTTGAGCAAACAATATTAATTTTTCCAAACCTTATAACTCCCTTGCAACCTTAGAACCAATAATAAACATGCAAAATTAATTTTTAACTTGCCCAACCAACCTCCAAAAATTTTAGAGATTAAACACCTTGCATACCTTGTATTCCCCACCAAAATGAGATTCAGCATGACTCGATCCGCAGTCTCATCTTTCCTAAGTGCTTAGGCACTTGGGAACTCACTACATGGGCTATGAAGACCTACATGAAGGAAGGATTAATACCTTACTATTATGCCTTCAAAACTTCTCCTTTTCACATGCAAAAAATACATTTTCGTTTCCTTGGTTGCAGCGCTAAATTATTTTCTTTGCAGGTTCATCTCTTAGGCATGGTAATTTCATTAAAGTGGTAGGTGCTCCCTTTTATATGCATAATATGAAATTCCTCCTCACGTTGGTACTTTTCAAAATTGAATTTCAAATTTCAAATTTAAAACCCACTTTAGGGTTTTAACCTTAATTTAATTAATTTATAATTAATAAATTAATTCATTAATAATTAATTTAAATAACTTTTCAAGTTAAGTAAATTAACTAATAAATTAATTTAAAATTAATTTATAATTAACTTTAAGCTTCCTTAGTATAATAAAATGATTATACTTTATTTCCCAATGGTTTTTATGAAAAACGTTTTATTTTCTCCTTCAGTGGTTTTAATGGAAAACATTTTATTTTCTCCTTCAATGGTTTTAATGGAAATCCTTTTATTTTCTCCTCCAACGATTTTAATGGAAAACCTTTTATTTTGCTCCGTCAAGATTTTAATAAAAAACCTTTTTGGTCATGCTTCATAAGACATTATGAAACTTTTTTGAACCAATCAATTGCATTCCTTTTGACATCAATGAAAACTTCATGCCTTGACATCAATGACAACTCGATGGACTCAAAATGTCCAACATGTATAGACTACAAGATGTTAAACAAAGCCACCATCAAGAATAGATATCCTTTTCCAAGGATAGAGGATCTATTTGATCAATTAGAGGATGCCACCATTTTCTCCAAAATTGATTTAAAATAAGGATATCATCAATTGAGGATTCAGGGAGAGGATACTCACAAATCTGCTTTTAAAAATTGGTATGTTACTACAAGTTCGCTATCCTACGATTCAAGTTTACCAATGCTCTAGCTACATTTATGAATCTAATGAATAGTGTGTTTAGAAACCAATTGGACCTATTTGTATTGGTGTTTTTAGATGATATTCTAATATATTCTTGCAGTAAAGAAGAGCATGATCGACACTTGAAAATAATTCTAGGATTGTTGAACAAACTCTATAGGAACCTTTATAAGTGTGATTTTTATGTACTAGAAGTACATTACTTGGGACATATAATCTCCACAAATGGTATTGTGATAGATCCTTCGAAAATCAATGTCATTTTGAATTGGCCACCTACCACTAATGTAATGAAAGTGAGGAGATTTATGGGTTTAGCAAGGTATTATCAAATATTTGTGAAATACTATTCTAAGATAGCCTCCCCAATAAAAAATCTTCAAAGGAAAGGAAGGACATTCTTATGAACAGAAAAATATGAAGCCACATTCCAGTTTCTTAAGCAAAAGCTCACCTCTAATCCTATACTGAAATTCCTAGACCCTCAAGGCAAGTTTTTGGTGTGCACAAATGCTTCTTTATAAGTATTAGGAGTTCTATTCCAATACAAAGCAATAGTGGCATATGAGTCAAGAAAGCTCAAGAAAACATGAAGTTGACTATGCCATCCATGACTTAGAACAAGCTATAGTGGTACATGCCTTGAAAATTTGGTGGTACTACCTTGTGGGTAAATCCTTTGAGTTGAGAACTGGTCACCAGAGCCTAAATTATATTTTTACCTAGCCTTTGCTAAATACAATATAGAGAAGGTGGATTAAGTTCTTGGTTGAATATGACTTTAGCATAGATTATATCAAAGGTAATAAAAATAAGGACATCGATACTTTGAGCAGAAGAAGGCACATTACTGCAGTAACTGATGGGCTATCGTTAAGCACATCATTAATTCTCAATGAATTTGTCAATCTAGGGTGGTTTCCAAGGCTATTTATGAGAGAAATTTCAAGTAGGGTTGTAGTTCAGTTCATTTGGAAGAAGTAGGTCTTATTGGTGGAATTGATTTTGTGGGGGTTTTGTGTCACTTCTACCCCTAAATTGTAGAAATTAAACTTTAATCGATTTGCAAGAATGAAAACTAATTGCTAATTGCAGAAATGAAACCCTAGTTACAATTGCAAGAATGAAATCTAATTAAATTGTAGAATTGAAACTCTAGTTATAGTTGTAGAATTGAAAGTCTATTTAATCTTGCAATAATTGAAATGAAGCATAAAAACTAGATCCTGTCAATGCTCTGTAACAAAATGTCATCAATCTTCTGTGCAAGGTTTTGATAGCAAAAACAAGAATGCAAGGAAATTACAGAAAACTTGTAAATTGCTGGAAATAGAAATTTATAGTGAATTGGAAAGTTTTTGGGAATGAAAATAATAACCATATCTACCACTAATCATATCACAAAAGCATTATGAACAAGAATTAAACAACTAGGAATGTTAGTTGTGCAAAAGAATGAAAATGACAAGTTCACAACTTATTATGCTGCAACAAAATTAGAATAAAACCTGTCTATCAGTCCTCCTCCTAGGTCTATAAATGGCTAGCCTCCTTTCTCAGAAGAAGGTTTGAATTCTTCTTTAAGTATTACTCACAATCAGACATAACAAAATAAATGGAATGAAACTACACTTTTATTACTTCAGAAACATAATTACAATTCTACTAAAATCTGTTATAGGTCTGAAATCACTATTCTATTATCTCCTTATTTATTTTATATTTCCTCTATCTAATAGCTCAACCTGGATGGTAGATATATTTTATAGATGCTTAAAATCTAATTACAAACAAAAAATATGTTGTTCCTGATATCTTGTAGAATTTCCTGGGTTTATCCTAGAAGAGGATCAATTTGATATTTTCCATAAATGGTGGATTTGGACGGCAAGAACAGTAAAGTTAGATGGGATATATTTTCCATTAAATTTATCAACCTTCTTATCCCCTTTTCCACCGCTAAAATTCAGTCAACAAGTCAAAAAGTGCTTTCTATTCTCATTTTGAAGAAACTGTGTTCATTTCGAAGACATTATGTTCATTTCGAAGACACTGTGTTCATTTCGAAGACACTGTGTTCATTCTGAAGATCTTTATAATGACCAAATGTGTTGACTCCAAATGGTTTTGGATGCATTTCTCAGGTGTATTAGCCCTCAAGATCAGATTGCAATAGTCTTCATTCTTCCTTGGATGTGAATTTCATGCCTTGCCATTCATTGGCAATTGGTTGGAATTTATATGGAAAAACCAGTTTTTTGTTGCACAATAATAAGTCTTTGTACTATTTTCTGAATTTAGAGAAACTAATGCTTAATGATCATCAAAATAAGACTAGTGAAGTGTTGTTGTCAACCTAAGCATGACAAGATAACATCAAACTATACAAGAACTATTAAAAATCAAAATATAATGTCCTTAACACATCAATCATGCAAATAGTTAATACACAGCATATTAAATCAACTTAACTAGCATATAATATAATTCACAAGAATTTTAGGCAATTTTAACTATTTAAAACATGCTATAAATGAGTATTATCCAGGCCTCATCATTCCCCCCAACTTATATTAATGCATGCCCTCATGCATTGCAGTGGGCTATGAAGTCACAAATGTCCATACTCATATTCCATGTTTCATAGAACAATTTAGTGCCTGTGTAATTTCTCATGAAGGTTTCTGAGTCATTCTTCAAACTGATAATTTGGTTGGGAATCCTCTTCAAAATAGGAGGGAACCATAGTAATGATGGTTGGAGTCCTGAATCTGAGACCTACCCAATGATGTTGCATAAAGGTATTTATCTAGATTGAGAAGGCAATGCCTCAGAATGGAAGGGCACTACTTCAAAGTGGAGGGGCACTAGTTCATAATTAGCACCTGTGTCTTCATATTCCCTAGATAATCCAAGCAGTAACTGAACCAAATCCTCCTCTTTATCTGATGTAGTTGATTGTTCGTCAACTTGTGACAACCAGCTTTTTAGTTTCTTCAATTTCTGCTATAATTATCTAATTTTCTTTTCATGTTTTTCGATAACATATTTTCTTTCTTAATCCATATCATTTGTATTTTTATAACACTCTTGGCTACTCTTAGTTGTTTTGTGATGTCCACCTCCTCTTCTTCATTCGACTCACAACCTAATACTGACAAATCAACTACAGTTTGTTGCTCAACAATGATCTAATCCTCTACTTCAGACCCCTACTCCTGTATAGGAGGTTGCATGAAATTATCTATGATTAAATCCAAATTCTCAGTGGCTTGTTGCACTTCTATGACATCAAGGCTATCCTATCTAGTCTTCTCTTCAATCATTTATTCTTTTATCTCTTTTTTTTGGAGTCTTGCAGACCTCCTAGTCCTTAATGTATATTTTTTCTTCTTGCCCTATTTTCTTGTGGTAACAGGAGCAATAGGGATAGCTTCAGGCACTTCACTGGGAACTTCACTCTCTTATTCTAACAGATAAATAACATCTTTAGAAAAATGAACCCTCTTCCATTTTATTTTTTTGCTATCAGTTTCAGCCCTTCTCTTCTTAGTATGTGAGGTTGATGGTTCTAGAGAAAAATGCTTTGTTGCTTTTGCTTGGTGTGTTTCCTTCTCTGCAATAGCATTTTTTTTTTTTAGCCTTTTCTTCTTCCTCAGTAGCATATTTTTTTTATAGCAACATATGTATCCTCTTATCCTTCATATTCTTCTTCAAAAACTTCATTAGTCAGGGTAGAATAAAACCTATTAAAGCTTCTAGGGTTTTCCCTAAAATGATGTTGGCATACCAGTTTAATAAGACCATGATGATGAGGGCTCCTTTTTTTCCTCTTGATAATGTTTTTCCATGCTCTGTAGTTCTTGGTGCAGGTATACTGGAAAATTCACTCTAAATTTAGGCTATTGCCTACCATGCCTGAGGTGGTTTAAAATTTTGAAATGATGCCCTGACAAAATTACATACTACCCTTCACGGGTTGAAAATTTTGGTAACCCATGTGGTTACATTATTCCAGGGTTCTTGTAGGCTGCCCATTTTTTATTTTTCACTTCATTTATCTATTTTGATGCTGATAAGACTGCTCTCTTCTGCTACTACAGTCATCTGCTAGGTCACTAATTTCTTGTTTCTACAGAATTACAGGGTTTGCTCTTGTTCTTCTTCAAAGAGAACTTTTACTTTTTTTTTTGTTACTTTTCCTTGTAATCATTAGCAAATATGTCTTCGGAAAGAAAATATGGCACACTTCCTTATTCTGTGCTCTGAACACCTAGCCATTAATAATTGGACATCCTTGCCATCAAATTTTCTTTACTATTTTTAGCTCGTCCATTCTACATGTAAATTTTCCCACATGAGTGGTTATTAGCAATGAATGGTGGTGGCATGTTTGTTGGTTATTTTCCCTGTGATTCTCGTACTTCCTCGATGGGTGCAAAATATGAGATGAATCTAACCGCAAGCCAGCTAACATGTGTCAATGATCACATGGAGTAAAAAAAATTATGCTGACTATGTCTTTTTCTCCCTCCTTGGATGCCATGTGGAAATAGACTGTCAAATATTCATTCCGAATATTATGTTTCATTCCAAAGACTAAGCTGGGAATTTAATCCGAAGATAACCTCATTCCGAAGATAAACCTTCATTTCAAAGACACACCTTCATTCCGAAGACAAACCTTCATTTCGAAGACAAACCTTCATTCCGAAGACACACCTTCATTTCGAAGACAAACCTTCATTCCAAAGACAAAGGCTTCATTTCGAAGACAAACCTTCATTCCGAAGACAAAGGCTTCATTCCGAAGATACCACGGTTATTGAAGATACAACAGTCATTCTGAAGACATAGCAAAAACCAACATTTTTCTCTTTCTCCAAGCATGTTTTGTTTATGCCAACTCTTATGAACAATTTTATACTAATGGTTAATTTTCATATACAATATATCAAATATTTACAATGAGAAAAGTGCAAGAAACATATATACTTTGTTAAAACAAGTTAATGCAAGTTTTGAAAGATGATTGCTTCTATTGATATTCTACTGAGGCTTCCTGCAACACTTCAAAAACAAGTGCAGTTGGTGAATTTGTACAATGGTGACTCAGAACTTTCAATTTTATGCATGTCAAAAAACTAGTTTTCATGCATACCAACTCAATAGTGCCTTAGAAAAATGTTTTCACTAATGAGCTATTCATTTTTATTTTTTCTTTTTTTTCTCTCTTTTTTATTTTTTTTTGTCTTTTTGATTTTGATTGTGCCCGTGAAGGAATTCATGACTTCCCTGAAATCATGCCCATGAAGAAATTCACAGTCAGAATTTATTCATATTTTTTTTTTCTGTTTTTTCTAATTTTTTTCTTTTTATTTTTCTTTTAAGATTCAAAGATATGATCATTTGGAATCTTCATCAGAATAATAAGCCTCTTATATCAAATGTAACTGTGTGAAATACTGAGCAAATTCTACCTTTATTAGTGGTTTATGGTACAACTGTAAAATATGTCCATTCACCACTAATATCCTCCGTAAATCATCAACTAAATAAAGTTGAACAACTTCATTGTCAAACTCCCCTGGTTCATCCTTGCTGCTCTTAATGTGATCATCATGCCACATTTTCTATTTTTGTTGAGTGAACTCTATTTGGTGAAGTGCTTCCAACCAAAGTTCATCAAATGCATTCAACTGCAATTTTTTTTCTGTACCTGCAACAACTCAATGCCAACTGCTAAAGATGCATAAAATGTTAGTAAAGCATTAGGATGTTGCACCAATATATCAAATAAATTTTCTCCCTGGTTTTTAGTCAACCAACTATTATTGTTCAAAGGTTGTTTTGGTTGTATTTCAATTTGTTTTGTACCAGGATGATTTGAATTGGTTCTTGGAGAATGATGCATTAATAAATTAAGAGAGTAATGATATGGTGGAAAATAATGAAAAATTTGTATATGTTTACCAAAAACAATTCTTGAAATAATTAACTTTGATAAATAATAATGAAAAGATGAGAAACAATAATGACATCCATGTGGTAAATAAATAAAATGGTTTTGTACTGGAATGGGTGATAAATTTTCAAAATTATGTTTTTCATCAGTCTGTAGTAATTGCTTTGAACAATAATTAGTTCATCTTTAAAATATGAGTTTTGAACATTTTCAGCAAAAACAAACTTTTTGGAGGAATCCAACTCTTCTACATTTTTATTTACAACAATGGAGGCCAAAACTAAAGTATTATTTTCATTTTCCTTATATGTTCTAAGAAACTGTGGGCTTTCTATACAATCATACTTAGGTGTAATAAGTTTACCTGAAAGCAAGTTAACTAATTTTCCACCTTTTTGTATGGTTTTAGGACATACTTTATTTTTTTTTCTTGCTTTGCTAAAACACATTTCTTGAACAATCCTATTAATGATTGGTACAACTTGAGGTAAAGGGATTGTAACAGTTAAATATTCTAATTCCTTTATCAAATCTGATTGTGAAGATGTTATTTTTGATATCTCAGAATATTCAAAATATGATACTTTATTTTATGAGGTATCTTGTTCTTCTTGATGTTGTTTTAGTGTGGATTTGTTTTCATGTTCATTATTTTTAACTTCAATTTCTACATTGATAAGTGGAATAGGTTCAAGAAGTGGTTCACCTGAACACGACTGATTTTTAACACAGTCACTAACATTTATTAGGGCTATATTTTTTGATTCAACCATAGAGACAAGGGTTACCTATTTAAAATGATTTGGACTGACCAAAGGTTGAGTTGAAAATAGAGGTTGTTTTAATTTTTGTTGTTGTTGTCCATGATAGAAATTATGGATATAATTAGGCAACAAATTTGATTTTTGTTTTTGACAATGTTGCTACCCTTTGTACAGATTTTGATGTTGTATCCATTGATATCCCTGTAATTTTGGTTGCAACCATGGTGGATGTTGTTGATTACATTGTTGTTGCATCCATCCATGTTGATACTATGCTTGGGAGTATGCCTATGGCGGTTGACTCCAACATTTTTGAAGTGGACCTGAAGCAGACCATGGCATATACCAAGGATTATTTCCCTAATGTGCAAGAAATTGAGAAGCATTTTGATATGGAAATTTATGAAAATTATTCCCTTTTCCTTGTCCTACAAAATTGATTTTTTCATAGGTTGAGACTGTTTTTCAAAGACACTTGTAAGTTTTGGCAATAAACTACACTAATCTATGGGGTGTCCTAATTGACAAATGCTACATGTAGCAGGTATAAATATTTTGTTCAAAGGACAATCATGAAGAGAGTGTTGCTTTTTACATTCTAAACAATAGATGGTTGAAGATTCAATAGATTCATTTTTTTCATCTAATGTTCTATCATGTACTAAAATATCAGCCTCTTTCATGCATTCTTTCAAATCATGTTTTTCATTACCAATTCTATTTTTTCTATGCCTTGAATGAGAGTAATTTTTACAGAGTTTAATAATTTCCTGAAATTTAAGTGCATTTGTATCTCCTCTTCCCAATATATCCAATGCATCCCTAGATTCATCTTGTAGTCCCCTTAAGAATATGACTTTGCAAATTTTAGGTTCAACACTTCCACATCTCTTATGACCAAAAGAAAATATGTCTAGATAATCTTCTAATATTTCATTTTCCTCTTGTTTCATTGTAATAATTTCATCATTTTGATTCTTGAATTGACAATATTCTTGGTATCTCTCCAAGAATATGTTTTCCATCTCATCCCCAGTTCTAGTTGAGTCAGGTGCTAAGGTGATAAACCATCATAGAGATAACTCTTTAAGAGTGTAAGGAAATAGTTTGAGCTTTTGATTGTCATTAGTGTAATCATGAGCTTGACATACAATTTTAAACTCAAACAAAAACATATCAGGATCTTTAGATGTAATTCCCTTGAAATTTGGTAATACTGCAGGTGAAATGACCTTCATGGGAGCATTTGATTAGGATCTAGTTGGATGGAATTTTGAAAAGTTACGCAGGTGCACTAGTTGCACTAGGGTGGAGCACATTGTTGGCTTTACCTTGATTCTCGTGTGAGCCTTCCATTGTAGGTTCCTAAAAAAAATTATAAATCTTGTCAAATTTTTGTGATTGTATGGATTTGTCAAGATAAAATGGTGTTGAACTACTTAATTTTCCTCCTTGTAATGATTTCTCAAAGGATCTTGTAGTGCTGGAAGTGGATGATTAGGATTCTTTGAAAATTCCAACATTTTTGGAAATAAAAAATTTAGACATTTTTGACATAATTTCAACCTCTTGTGAAATTTTTCTTCTTGTGGTTTCTTGCTTATTCCTAAATGGACTGAAATATAATTTACCAATAACAATTACTTATACCAGTCATTACATTCATATTTTACTCTAAAATTCACAACTTAGCATATTTAATAATTATTGGACTGCTTTTCACCTTCTAACAACACCGTGTTCCCCGACAACGACACCAAAATTATGGGTTGTTGTTAAGCACATCATTAATTCTCAATGAATTTGTCAATCCAAGGTGGTGTCCAAGGCTATTTACAAGAGAAAGGTCAAGCAGGGTTGTATTTCAGTTCATTTGGAAGCAGCAGGTCTTATTGGTGGAATTGATTATGTGGGGGTTTTGTGTCACTTCTATCCCTAAATTGCATAAATTGAACTTTAATCTATTTTCAAGAATGAAAACTAATTGCTATTACAGAAATGAAACCCTAGTTATAGTTGCAAGAATGAAATATAATTAAATTGCAGAATTGAAACTCTAGTTATAGTTGCAAAATTGAAAGTCTATTTAATCTTGCAATAATTGAAATGAAGCATAAAAACTAGATTATGTCAATGCTCTGTAACAAAAGGTCATCAATCTTCTGTGCAGGGTTTTGATAGCAAAAACAAGAATGCAAGGAAATTACAGAAAACTTGTAAATTGTTGGAAATAGAAATTTTTAGTGAATTGGAAAGTTGCTGGGAATGAAACGAATAACCATATATACCACTAATCATATCACAAAAACATTATGAAGAAGAATTAAACAACTAGGAATGTTAGTTGTGCAAAAGAATGAAAATGACAAGTTCACAACTTATTCTGCTGCAACAAAATCAGAATAAAACCTGTCTGTCAATCCTCCTCCTAGGTGCCGGAAGTGGCCAACCTCCTTTCTCAGAAGAAGGTTTGAATTATTCTTTAAGTCTTACTCACACTCAGACATAACAAAATAAATGGAATGAAACTACACTTTTATTGCTTCAAAAACATAATTACAATTCTGTTGAAATCTGTTATAGGTCTAAAATCACTATTCTATTATCTTCCTATTTATTTTCTATATCCTCTATCTAATAGCTCAACCTGGATGGGAGCTATATTTTATATATGCCTAAAATCTAATTACAAACAAAAAATATGTTGTTCCTGATATCCTGTAGAATTTCCTAGGTTTATCCTAGAAGAGGATCAATTTGATATTTTCCATAAATGGTGGCTTTGGATGGCAAGGATGGCAAAATTAGATGGGAGATATTTTCCCTTAACTTTCTCAACCTTCTTATCCCCTTTTCCACTGCAAAAATTCAGTCAACAAGTCAAGAAGTGCTTTCTATTCTCATTCCAAA
Source organism: Wollemia nobilis (assembly GCA_028583015.1). Taxonomy (NCBI): domain Eukaryota; kingdom Viridiplantae; phylum Streptophyta; class Pinopsida; order Araucariales; family Araucariaceae; genus Wollemia; species Wollemia nobilis. Next base: position 1,021,016 of record JAQPPZ010000393.1, on the reverse strand, counting down.
GAAACTATGTTCATTCTAAAGACATTGTGTTCATTTCAAAGACACTGTGTTCATTCCGAATACACTGTGTTCATTTCGAAGATCTTTAGAATGACCAACTATGTTGACTCCAAATGGTTTTTGCTGCATTTCTCATGTGTATTAGCCCTTAGGATCAGATTGCAATAGTCTTCATTCTTCCTTGGATGTAAATTTCATGCCTTGCCATTCCTTGGCAGCTGGCTGGAATTTTTATGGAAAAACCAATTTTTTGCTGCACAGTAATAAGTCTTTGTACTATTTTTTGAATTTAGAGAAACTAATGCTTAATGATCATCAAAATAAGACTAATGAAGTGTTGCTATCAACCTAAGCATGACAAGATAACATAAAACTATACAAGAACTGTTAAAAATCAGAATATAATGTCCTTAACACTTCAATCATGCAAATAGTTAATACACGGCATATTAAATCAACTTAACTAGCATATAAGATAATTCACAAGATTTTTAGGCAGTTTTAACTATTTAAAACATGCTATAAATGAGGCTTATCCAGGCCTCATCAATAACCTAAAGTCATATAGACCTTATGGATCAAGTTAAACAAGCCCAATGCCAAGATCAATTTTGTATTGAAATCTAAGCCAAAATGACACAAGACCCTAAGATAGCTAGAGATCTCAAGGATGGACTTTTGTATATCAAGGATCGAGTAGTCATCCCAGAAGCTAGAAATCTATGAAGGTTGATAATGGGGAAGCTCACAAATTTCCATACTCTGCTCATATGGGAGGGGCTAAATGAGGGAAATCATGTAGAAAACTTTTTATTGGCATAATATGAATAAGGATGTCACTAAATTTATTTTTCGATGTCTAGAATGCCAGAACATAAGCACCTAGTAGGACAGTTGTACCCACATGATGTACTCATGCAAAAGTGGTAAGTGATATCAATGGATTTCATAGTTGTGTTGTCTAAGACCAGGTACCAACATGATGTGATACTTGTCATAGTAGAAATTTTGACCAAGGTAGAACACTTCATACCAAGTAGAACCAAGGATGATGCAATAGTGGTCACACAAAAATTCACTGAAGAGATCTTTAGGTTGCATGGATTTCCTGAAGTAATCATCTTTGATTGAGATTTTAGGTTCACATCCTATTTATGGCAAGTCCTCCATCATGCAATTGTCACTACACTAAATATAAGTGCTTCTTACCACCCAAATATAGATGTATAAACTGAGAGAGTCAATCAAGTCCTAGAAGACATGCTTCACATGTACTGCATTGATAAAAAGTTTTTATGGAAAGAATTTTACCTTTTGTATAGTTTACCTACAATAATGGATACCATGCTTCTCTAAAATGAATCCTTTTGAGGCTTTGTATGACCAGATATACAGAACACCATTGTCATGGGATAATCTAGAGGATCGGGATATTTTTAGACTCATTACACTCATGGAGATGGAGGAAGAGATGAAGATAATTTGAAAAATACTTAAGGAAGCTTTGGATCACCAGAAAAGTTATGCTAAATTTAAGAGGACTCAATAATTCTCTATGGGGTATTCTTGAGGATAAATCCTATGAAGAGTGTTATCAAGTCAATAAAGCTAGATCCAAGAAATTTTGGACCATTCACCATCCTATAAATAATTAGCCATGTTGCCTACAAACTCGATTGCCACAAAATTTAGAAAATATATATCATTATTTCCATGTGTCCCTTATTAGGAAGTATATTATTGATCCTAATAATGTTTTGGATGTCTCAAAGCTATAGATGGTGGATCCAACATACATTGAGGTGAAACCAGTTATGATCCTTGAGTTTTATTCCAATACCATGAGGAAGCAGAACATAGAACAATTCAAGGTCTAGTGGGACCTATTTTTTGAAGGGAATGTCACCTAGGAAAAGGTGGAGGACATGAGGAATCACTTTCCTTAGTTATTTGAAAATAATGTGTAATATTGTTTCAGATACTTTTTTTAACACATAGATAGATACTCTATAGAGAAACTTATCCATTAATTATGGTATGGTATGTTTTTCACACCCATATGATAGATTAACACAATATAGAAAATCTAATATAAAATTAGTCCAATATAATATGATTCCTAAGTAGGATTGACAAGCTACAAGGTAGAATTGAAATAATTCATACTTATGTGACTCAATATAAAACACAATGATATTCTCTACATAAATGGATGGTATAATTATCGAGCATTTAAAATAGAGAATGGTATTAACTACTTAGTCCTATATTCCACCAGCTAATCATATATATTATAATTCATAACCGATTCTTTTAAAACTAAAATTTGATTTTAAAATATTTATGGTAAAAATATTTAGACCTTCGGTCTTATTTAGGGTAACATCCCTTATGCTATGAAAACATGACATAGTCAATAAAATTTATATACCTTATGGTAGTAATCTAATATTCAGTATTATGAGATCAAGGAGAAGGCCCCCTTTTTTGGTTGAAAACAATCAAGGTAGAAAACCCAACTGATAGGTTAAAACAATGGTGCTATGGAAGGCCGAAATACACCTGGCTATTAGCTAGGGTGACAAGGGTTATTTTTAGGTATACATGTGTTTGTCATAGTTTCCTTGGAGTACCAAATATGGGATATTCATCAAACATAGCTTCTATCTTCGAACAAAAGCAGGAATCATTACCATTCTAAATTTGGCAAACTCTACCTGCACCATACCAGCACCACAGACTATGGATTCGTCTTACCAACTAATGGTATTAATGATCAAAAATTTTCTATAGGTGCCATGGGTATGCCTACGCACTCTAAAAAAATTACCTATAAGTTAAAATTATAATCCAAACATGCACCATCGATGATTCTTATCATGATGGGTATGATTACTTCTATATTAGTTTGGCAGTATTCGCGTATCTCAAGTAGGAGCAACAGGATATCAAATATTTAATCGATACACCTAGTGAAGGGTTGGGAGTTGCCTAAACTTGTAATGATTTAACACGTAGAGACCTATTATCAATCCTTTATAGTGTTTCAAAAATAATCGATCTCTCACTTGTTATACAGTCCTTGAAAGGCCACTAATAGAATATGATATTATCTATAATGGAATCTCATCCTGCGATAACAATCTACCAGAAGGCATCACCCAAAAATTCCAACTTTGTGAGCATCGATGACATCAAATATGTTCCTCTAGGACTCTGAATTCGACTTACATCGAGATCTAAGATCATTTGGTGACCTGCCATAATGAAGGCCAAATTACTCGACTTACGCCCAACACTTCGATGGTGGACTCACCATTTAATCATGGTGATGCTCAAACATAAAATGAGAATTCTCTAATAGAGCACACATTCCAATGTGATAGGGAGAAAATTCTCTAAGGTCTGTTAGCAATCTCAACAGTATAGGGAGATATCAAATGTAGAATTAAAACCAGGTTTCACAACACACTAGGAAGATATAATTAGCAGAGTGAACCGCCCTACTAGGCATGGTCTCTTCCATGCTACCCATTGTAACATAGTGACAACACAAGCAACCCATTTTTGACCATATAGGTATATGATAGAGGTAAATAATATCACCCATGGTGGCACGAAATAGGGTCATATACACGAGTTTCCTATTTTAAGAGGGTATTCTAATGTGAGAAACTCACAAGGTCTAAGAATATGTGCTAAGGTCATCATCTACACAGACGAACAATGCTAGCATGGATTCTCTGATGGTAGAGTAACACACAGGACTAATATGATATACAAACGGTTACTAAGACATTTGAGATCCCTTTCGTAAGCAGTAAAAACTAGAACTATAGAATGAAGCCGCTGATTACAAAAATAAAATAAGATTTCACACGGGTCTAATAGTCAGTAATGACACATCAAAAATCAACTATTAGTGACTCATCACTGTTAGCTAATGATAGGCAACTTTAGGATAATGTATAGGGTTATAGATGGCCTTCTTTAGATAGTACCGATAATATGAACAATAAAGTGTGGACACCCCTACAAGAATGAATGGCATGTAGCTTAAAGAAAAATCCTCCTTGACATAACAAGGCATAAAAGTAAAAAGATGCATTACAACATGCCATTGCTATAGCATAGCACGTAAAGTATATTATTTTAGAAGAGAGAAAAACATATAAAGAACATGTAATAAGATAAGATAGGAAACTCTGACACCTGGAGAATATGCAAGCCATAAAACAAGAACTTTATGGTCCTTTCAATCTAGCCTCTGCTAATATTAATCAAGCATAGCATGCCTTCTTCCTTGTCCCTTAAGGCAATTTATAGACCCATTTCCTCTAGGTAGGAAGGATGTTTCCTATTATTTTATTATTTTCTATCTTTTCATTCACATGCAAGTTTCTTACAACATATATATTATTTTATTGCACTTGAGATTTCCTAGGGATATGGTGTGTGCAGGTTTCTTGTCCATTGTTCCTTACCCAAGGGTACTAACACTATTAAGAGTATGGGCAGCAACTATTTGGAACTGTTAGAGATAAGGGAAGAATCTCATCTCCTAGAACACTCATCCCAAAAACTGCCATGTGTAAGGAAAATGCAATATTTAATTTATAGAGTGGTCTTTTCATAATTTGACCCAATAAAATTTTGACAAGCTCATAAAAGACAATCCACCTGATTTCTTTTCAAAAATAAGGTTAATCAAATTAAATAATTGAGCTCAAAACAAATAATCTCTACTCTAGAGAATACTTTAAATTATATGCATAAAACATATATTTCAAAATATTGAAATATCAATCACCAATAAATATGCATTTCTAAGGTGGGATTCCTTTAAGCAAATTTAATTATGCAACCTTTTTAAATTCATATTAATGGCATGCAAGCACTCCATGAACGTGCTCAACATCTCCCATCACTATTTTTCCTTTGATTGAGCGGGACTTTTCAGAGTTAAACTCAAGTGCACCGCTCTCAGGGAGGTAACTAGTGATGGTTGAGATGAGAGCCTTACCTGTTGAGTTGTCTATGTCATCATTTCCCTTCTCATCTCTCATGGTCAATATCTTCCACTTAAGAGAATACATGTTCCTGCACATCAGTCAATGCATGCAACATCATTTTCTCTTGATAAAAATCATCATAGTGCAAACACAACAAGCATTAAATTCAGCTATCCAAATACAAATAGCATATTAATAAGGTTCTTCCAAGGTGGGTCGTGACATACTCCCCCCTTAGAATAAACATAGTCCTCTGTGTTTCCTACAATATTACATATCAATCAATAAAAACATAAGGTTTGCTTAGTTCCCACTTTCCCAAGTGGTAAATGTATCAACCTGTATTATTACATAGCATTATCAAATAAGTAGGGAAAATGTCTTTTCATATCTTCCACTTTTTCCCAAGTGGAATTCTTCTCAGAATATTGGTCCCACTGGACCTTGCACTGGTCAATGTTTCTTTTCCTCATCGTCTTGGAATGAAATTCCAAGATCTTCACCGGCTTCACTTCAAAGGTTGTCGGATCTGCCATCTGCAAGTTAGAAACATCTAACACATGATCAGGATCAACAATATATTTCCTAAGCAGGGATACATGAAAAGTGTTGTGGATATTTGATAGGTTAGGTGGTAAGTCAAGCCGATAGGCTACAAGACTTATTTTTGCCACAATCTCAAATGGTCCTACAAATCTAGGATCCAATTTGGTTGATTTAATTGCACTTTTCTTTGGTTTCACTCTTAGAAACACCCTGTCACCCACAGAGAATTCTCTAGGAGTTCTTTTCAGATCCGCATAACTCTTCTGTCTATCCGAGGCTTCCTTGAGCCTTTGTCGGATTAGTGCTAGCTGCTCCTCCATAATTCTAACCATTTTTGGTCCAATGACAACCCGATCCTCGGGATTGTCCCATGATAAGGGTGTTCTGCATCTTCTGCCATACAAGGCTTCGAAAGGGGCCATCTTCAAAGAAGAATGATAGCTATTATTATAAGCAAACTCAACCAGATACAAATAGTCTTCCCAATGAGACTTCTGGTCCATGCAATACATGCGTAGCATATCTTCTAGAACTTGGTTTACCCTTTCGGTCTGTCCATCCATTTTTGGATGATACGCAGAACTAATATTCAAAGTTGTGCCCATTGCATGATGGAGAGCCTACCAGAACTCAAAAGTAAACCTAGAGTCTCTGTCTGAGATTATCATCTCGGGAAATCCATACAACCTAAATATTTCTTTGGCATATCTATTGGCAACAACTACAACATCATCTGTAGTACTCCCTGCTATGAAGTGTGCAACCTTAGTGAGTTTATCTACTACCACAAAAATTGCATCATGCTGATATTTTGTTTTAGGCAACCCAACAATAAAATCCATTGAAACTACCTACCATTTCTGAGTAGGAACATGATGAGACATTAATTTCCCTATTGGATGTTGATGTTCTACTTTCACCTTCTGACACTGTAGACATCATGCCACAAAATTGGTGATATCTTTCTTCATCCTAGACCAATAAAAGGTCTTTTTCATATTCTCTCTCATCTTGGCTCCTCCAGGATGAGCGGAGTATGGTGAATTATGAGCTTCTTGCATAATCAATCTCCTTAGATTACCCATTTTAGGAATGACCACACGTTCCTTAAAGCATAAAAGTCCATCCTTTATGCTATAATCCGGATTCTCATTCAGGTTTTGTTCTACCTTAATCCGAATTTCATTACATTTTGGATCTTGAAACTGCATTTTCTTGACTCTATCCATTAAGTCTACATGACTACGAGTCAATGTTGCTATGTGTTTCCTCCTACTTAATGCATCAACAACCTTATTTTCCTTTCCTTTGATATATTCAATACCAAATTCATACTCAGCTAAAAACTCCATCCATCTTCTTTGTCTAGCATTCAATAATGGTTGAGTAAAAATATACCTCAAACTCTGGTGATCGGTCCTTAATTCAAATGGTCTACCCACCAGATAGTGACACCAGATTTTCAAGGCATGCACAACCACAACAAGTTCTAGATCATGAGTAGCATAATTAACTTCATGCTTTTTGAGTTTCCTAGACTCATATGCTACTATGGAATCATCTTGAGATAGGACTCCTCCAAGTCCTTCTAATGAAGCATCAGTGCAAACTGAAAAACTACCAGATGGATCCAAAATTTTTAGAATAGGAGTTGTGGTGAGCTTTTGTTTAAGCAAATTAAATGTTGCTTCACATTTGTCCATCCACTTAAACTCCTTCCCCTTCCTTTGTAAGTTGGTTATAGGATAAGCAATTTTGGAGTAGTCTTTCACAAATCTCCTGTAATAACCTGATAAACCCATGAAGCTTCTAACTTCTGACACATTTGTTGGAGGTGGCCAATTCAAAATGGCTTCTATTTTCTTTGGATCCACTACAATTCCATTGGCTGATATTATATGCCCCAAATAATGTACTTGAGAAACATAGAACTCACATTTGGACAAGTTTCCATAGAGTTGATTCCTCCTTAACAACTCTAATACTACCCTTAAATGCTTTTCATGTTCCTCTCGATTACGAGAATAAACCAAGATATCATCTAGGAATATCAACACAAACCGGTCTAACTGATTCCTGAACACATTGTTCATCAAATTCATGAAAGCAGCTGGTGCATTAGTCAAACCGAAGGGTAAGACTGTGAACTCATAGTGACCATATCTAGTTTTGAATGCAGTTTTATGTGTGTCTTCCTCTCGGATTCTTAGTTGATGATACCCTGAATTCAAATCAATTTTGGTGAAAATGGAAGCATCTTTCAATTGATCAAATAGATCTTCAATCCTTGGTAATGGATATCTATTTTTGATTGTTGCCTTGTTCAACATTCTATAGTCTATGCAAAGCCTCAAAGAACCATATTTCTTCTTCACGAATAAGATGGGTGCTCCCCAAGGTGATACACTTGGCTTTATTAGTCCCTTATCAAGCAACTCTTGAAGTTGCACCTTCAACTCTTGCATTTCAATGGGATTCATTCTATAAGGAGCTCTATGGATAGGCTCTATTCTTGGAAACAATTCTATGGTGAAGTCAAATTCATGTTTAGGAGGTAACCCTGGTATCTCATCAACAAAGACATCTTGATATTCTTGTAAAAGTGGAAATTTATTAAGAATATCCTCTCTTGAGTCCTCCTCTATTTCTTTGATTTTTACTGCATAGACCATTCCTCCTTTTCTAATTGTCTTCTTTAATTGCATAGCTGAAATTAGCTTGGGTTGGAATTCCCTTGCTTCACTATATATCCTTTGCCTCTCCTTGGTTTCATTTATAAACTCAATCCATATTTCTTGGAAGTTAACCAAGGCTTCATGAGCCTTCAACCAATCCATTCCCAAAACTATATCAAATGCATGTAGGGGTGCTACATATAAATGCCACCTAGTAGAGCCTTCAGGTAAGGTAATTTGAGTGGAGGGAAAACATTGGCTAACATGATAAGTCTGTCCTGACCCATACTCTACTTTCCACCCTTGTGCCAAAGATCCTAGTTTTTCAGGTATATCCCTTAATAAGCTATTTGAAATGAAACTATCTGTAGCCCCACTATCAATTAAAATTTTAACATCTCTATCAAAAATTTTACCATTCAAGAGTAAAGGAGTAGCCTGACCATCCAAGTCTTGTGTTGTGGTAGCCACGTAAATCTTGTGGCTTGGCCTATCAGTGCTAGTACTAGCACATTTTGGGTAGTTGACAACATAATGTGGTCCTCCACAATCGAAGCATCTTATCTTCGGGTTTGAATTTCCTCCCTGAACCTATTTCCTGGTATCTACCACCTATAGTGGAGTTGGCTGTTGAGGGGTTTGGAAGTTCCTGTTATCATTCTTATGGCGGAATTCTTTTTGAACTCTTTCTTGCCACCATTACCATGCTTTCCAAATTTTGAATTTCCTTTGTTTTTCTGATTTTTCCCATGATCCCATTTTCTCTTCTTCTAAAATTTTTGTCCTTTGTGTGACCATTTTGAGGGATTGTTTTGGGCTTCCTTAGCAGCCTGATTAGCCTCTGCTCTTCGAGCCCTATCATAGGCTTTCTGCATAGTTTTCTGAACATGCATGTTCACACTTTCTCTAATTATAAGCCTCAGTCCTTGGACAAATTTCTCTATCTTCATCTCATTGTTTTGATTGTAAGATGGTACATACTTGAGGAGTCTCACATATTGCTCATAATATTCCTCTATAGAGAGTGATCCTTGTTGAAGGGCAAAAAATTCCTGATACCTATTCGTATAGAATTTCTTTGTAAGGAACCTATCCTTAAAAGCTTCCACGAACACTTCCCACTTCAACTTGTTAGGGGATACATCATGGTCCTTACTATAGGCATTCCACCAATCCACTCCTCTTTCTCCTAGATGAGAAAGAGCAAACACCATTTTAGTGGTGGAAGAATAATGTCTTATAGTGAAATGAAGTTCTAGTTCTTCTAACCATGCTTCTGTCGTAGTCTCACCTCCCTTTCCAGTGAACTTAGTCACTTTGATATATTTCAGATCATTGCCAATTTCCTTCTTTGTATGGATCCTATTTGCACGTTCTTCAGGATCTTCATTCTCTCTAGCCTCATCATCTGAGATGTTCACCTCCTGATTGTTGGTAGGGTTATATTGAGAACTTATAGCTTGTAAGATCTTTTGGATTTGGTCTTGCATAATAGACATAGTAGCAGTAAGGTTTTCTACTTCCTTATTTGAGTTTCCAGAACTTTCCCCTAACTGTCTGGCTTCAGGAGTATTGGGACTAGCTTGTTGTGAGGTCATTGTCCTCTTGCCTCTTCCTCTTGTTGCCATGTTAACCTGGGATAAAGAGTTGTATTAATACTTGCTCATTCTAAGGTCCAAAATTCTAATTAACTAGAATAGTTTTCCAATAGTTATTGTTGCTAGGTTGAATTCTAGTTTTCTTCCTCTAACTCCGATTGAGATTTATACATCCTTGACATAAGGAATAAGTAGATCTTAAGACAGAGATGTCGAGCAGTTTCCCAAAAGAGTCTAAGGTACACCACTCAAGTCCCATTAAGGGGGGTTCACCTAGCTCTTCCACTTTTTGAATGACTATGGATCTACTTCGTGGGAGAAAGGAGCTCGGACATCAGTGATCTCAATAACTGACCTAATCCTTAGCAAGTATGCATCATCAAGAGTTAGGGAGTTCATGTTTTGAATCATGTCCCAAATATTTTCACTAACCTAGATTTATCTAAAATCTATCAGTTAGCCTAAGCTCTGATACCAACTATAATGATCTTAAATTGTCCACTATTTTTTTTTTTATATATAAACTCATTGTCCACCCATTGATAAGTCATAACTATAATAATGATTAAAGACATAGTTATCCCATTAGAGAAGGTAATCCGATTTGCAATAGATTGAACATATAGAAGCACCCACTTCTATAATTATTTAAAGCCAAATGCGAGTAGGAACACCCATTCCTACCCTACCATCTCACCATCCCATACTGGTAGATGGATAATATTATATAAAGGCTTTAAATTCCCTTTAAGTTATTGCTATATAACAAGGGATATCTTATGGTTTTATCAACCAGATAAGGTAGGGATCCTCACCCAAGGATTCCCTTCCATTCTCCATACTACCAATGAGGTTAGTATTTTAGGAGAATTATCCATCTATTGCAACTATGGCTACTAGCATGTATCATGGGATTATATGTTTTAAACATTATTATAAGAATTACTCATCTTTGAGGTGTTGACAAGTTTATTAGTAGTGGTTCTAGTTTGTGAGTTTTTGAGACCATGGTGAGCCCTCTGTATGTGGATTGTTCATGAATTAATCATCTCCTACTATAATCCGAATGTTCAATTCTCAAGCATACATTCTTATAACTTAAAGAAAGTAAATACATAAGCAAATAGAGAACATTCTTGATGCAATAAAGCTTCCAATTGATATTCCTTTCAAACCTTACATCATCTACACCTAAGGATATAAAATACATCATTTACAATGCTTCCATACTATCCAACATTGCTATCTTATGGAAGTACTTACATAAATAAAACTTCCTTTCTAGTTTACAAAGCAGGAATAAAAATACATCAACATTACATCACTTGGCTTATCTTTTTAGCCATTTAAAATTACATTAAATAAAGAATGTAATCAAATACATAATCAAGTCTTCAATAGTGGCTTCTTGAATCTTCTCTAGAATCCTTGCATCTTCATGAGGTGAGAGATGAGTGGTAAGGGATCAGGACAACTCGAGTGCAGAAAATGCCAATGCATCACAAGCACACCATGCTTATGCAATTAAGCATTACATAAATGCTAAAGAATGTCATATCAATGCAATCACCAAGTATGCAAAGGTAACTCATTCTTTTCCACATATTCCATGATAAGGATCAATTCAAATTCCAATAACATTCGTTTGAAATATATCCAAACATAGGAAGAGTCCCATACCTCTTCCCGAGGAATGGACACCAATCCATCCTCATTAAAATAGAGTATCTTATAACAATTCATCTATATTTAAACTATTTCATGAGATATTTAATGGTACCATTAAAAATAATTAATCCATTCTTACTTAGCCAAATAATACAAATCACTAGTAAGAAGCATAAAGCTTAATGTCTTCTATATTGATAACTAAAGCATTATAAAATCTAACTACAAACTCCATCCATGTCCTACTCTAATTCTACCATTATATTACTTGATATGAAACATTATTTCACCCCCTTACTCACTAAATCAATATGTACAGAATGATAGTTTGTAACACTCTTCCAAGTCACACTCATATGGGACATTAACACAATATAGAAAAGCTAATATAAAATGAGTCCAATATAATATGATTCCTAGGTAGGATTGACAAGCTCCAAGGTCGAATTGAAAGAATTCATACTTATGTGGCTCAATATAAAACACAGTGATATTCTCTACATATATGGATGGTATAATTATCGAGCGTTTCAAAGAGAGAATGGTATTCATTACTTAGTCCTATATTCCACCAGCCAATCATAAATATTATAATTCATAACCCATTCTTTTAAAACTAAAATTTGATTTTAAACTATATACGGTAAAAATATTTAGACCTTCGATATTATTTAGGGTAACATCCCTTATGCTTTGAAAACATGACATAGTCAATAAAATTTATATACCATATGGCAGTAATCTAATATTCAGCATTAGAATATCAATGATAAAGCCCCATTTTTTTGTTCACAACAATCAAGGTAGATGACCCGAGCGATAGGTTAAAACAATGGTGCTATGGAAGGCTGACATACACCTGGCGGTTAGCCAGGGTGACAAGGATCGGTTTCAGGTATACATGTGTCTGTCATGGTTTCCTGGAATACCGAAGATGGGATAGTCATCGAATAGAGCTTCTAGCTTCGAACAAAATTTGGAATCAATACCATTCTAAATTTGGTGAACTCTACCTACACTATACCAGTGCCACAGACTATGGATTTGTCTTACCAACTAATGGTATTAATGATCAAAATTTTTCTATATGTGGCATGGGTCTTCCTACGCACTCTAAAAATATTTCCTATAAGTTAAAATTAGAATCCAAACATGCACCATAGACGATTCTTCTCATGATAGGTATGATTACTTCTAGATTATTTTTGTGGTCTTCGTGTATCTCAAATAGTAGCAACAGTATATCAAAGATTTAATTGAGACACCTGGCAAAGGGTTTGGTAGTTGCCTAAACTTGTAATGATTTAACACACAAAGACCTTATCAATCCATTTCAACATTTCAAAAATAATTGATCTCTCACTTGTTACATAGTCCTCAAAATGCCACTGATAGAATACAATATTCTACAGAATGGAATCTCATCCTGCAATAACAATCTACTAGAAGGCATCACCTAAAAATTCTCACTTCGTGAGCATCGATTACATCAAAGAGGTTCCTCCAGCACTCTGAATTTGGCTTACACTAAGCTCTAAGATCATTTGGTGATATGCCATAATGAAGGTCGGCTTACCTGACTTACACCCAACACTCCGATGGTGGACTACCATCAAATCATAGTAATGCTCAAACATAAAATGGAAATTATCTAACAAAGCACACATTCTAGTGTGACAAGGAGACAATTCTATGAGGTCTGTTAGCAATCTCAACTATATAGGGAGATCGAATGCAGAATTAAAACCAGGTTTCACAACACACTAGGAAGATATAATTAGCAATGGACCGCCCTACTAGGCATGGTCTCTTCCATACCGCCCATTGTAACATAGTGAAAATACAAGCAACCCATTTTCAACCATATACATATAAGATAGAGGCAAATAATATCACTCATGGTGGCACGAAATAGGGTCACATACACGAGTTGTCTTTTTGAAGAGTGTATTCTAATGTGAGAAACTCATAAAGTCTAAGAAGATGTGCTAAGTTCAACATTTGAACAGTCGAACAATGCTAGCATGTATTATCCGATGGTAGGGTACCACACGAGACTAATATAATAGACAAACGATTACCAAGACCTTGGAGATCCCTTTCGTAAGTAGTAAAAAATAGAAGTATAGAATGAATCCGTTGATTGCAAAAATAAAATAAGATTTCACACAGGTGCAATAGTCAGTAATGACACATCAAAAATTGATTGGCAATGACTCATCACTGTTAGCTAATGTAGGAAACTTTAGGAGAATGTATAGGGTTATAGATGGCCTTATTTCAACAGTTTCGAGAATATGAACAATAGAGTGTGGACACCCCTACAAGAATGAATGGCATGTAGCTTAAAGAAAACCCTCCTTCACATAAAAAGGAATAAAAGTAAAAATAAGCATTACAACATGCCACTACTACAGCATAGCACATCAAGTATATGATTTTATAAGAGGAAAAACATATAAAGCACATATAATAAGATAAGAGAGAAAACTCTCACACTTGGAGAATACGCAAGCCACAAAAAAAGAACTTGATGATCCTCCTAATATAGCCTCTGCTAATATTAATCAAGCATAGCATGTCTTATTCCTTGGACCTTAAGGAAATTTATAGACCCATATTCTCTTGGGTAGAAGGATGTTTCCTATTATTTTATTATTTCCCAGCTTTTCATTCACATGCATGTTTCTTACAACATATATATTATTTTATTGCACTTGAGATTTCCTAGGGATATGGTGTGTGCAGGTTTCTTGTCCATTGTTCCTTACCCAAGGGTACTAACACTATTAAAATTAGGGGCAACAACTATTTGGAACTGTTAGAGATAAGGGAAGAATCTCATCTCCTAGAATACTCATCCCAAAAACTGCCATGTGTAATAAAAATACAATATTTAATTTATAGAGTGGTATTTTTCATAATTTGCCCCAATAAAATTTTGACAAGCTCATAAAAGACAATCCCACCTGATTTATTTTCAAAAATAAAGTTAATTAAATTAAATAATTTAGTTCAAAACAAGTAATATCTACTCTAGATAATTATATGCATAAAACATATATTTCAAAATATTGAAATATCGGTCAATAAATATGCATTTCTAAGGTGGGATTCCTTTAAGCCAATTTAATTATGCAAAATTTTTTAAATTCATATTAAAGGCATGCAAGAAATCCATGAACATGCTCAACATATCCCATCACTATTTTTCCTTTGATTGAGTGGGACTTTTCCGAGTTAGACTCAAGTGCACCACTCTTAAGGAGGTAACTAGTGATGATTGAGATGAGAGCCTTACCCGTTGAATTGTCTATGTCATAATTTACCTTCTCATATCTCATGGTCAATATATTCCACTTAATAGAATACCTATTCCTACACATCAATCAATGCACGCAGTATCATTTTCTCTTGATAAAAATCATCAAAATGTAAACATAACAGGTATTAAATTTAGCTGTCCAAATACAAATAGTATAAGGTTCTTCCATATTGGGTCATGACACAAACAAGCCACCTAGAAGACCAATATGTGTATTTTCAATTTGGTACAATTTTAGCTATTTCATAGCCATGAATTTTTCCAAAGAGATCCTCAAAACTAAGGTGATTCTCCTTAGTTCTCACAAGAAATGGTAGCCTTGCTGGTAGCTTCAATCAATGTTAAGACACAAAAAACCAGGAGATTTGGGGTTCAAACCCCATGTGCTCTAAAAAGTAAAAATTTTGTAGGCCTATGGTAATTTTTTCTTAAAAATGTACGTTGAAATTTTTTTCAAACTTGTAGTAAAGTTTTCTTGCTAACAATTGTTACATTTTTAAAAACTTTTCTTTGTTAAACATTTTGTCATAAGACTTTTGAAAACATTTGTGCAAATTTTGGAAGAAAATTGAACATTGCATAAGAGGCAAACTTTGTAAAAAGCCTTAGATACTTCATAGTTATATTTTTTTGCACTAAGGGGGGATAAAAATTACTTTCCTACAACACAAAATATTTTTCCTAAAGGGTGGAACACTTGTAAAAGGTGAATTTTCAGCAAAGACTAACACCTTAGTCAATATTTTACAAAATTTCATTGTAAAAGGTGCATTTTTGGTAGTGACACCTTAATAAAATTTGCAAATCAAAGAAAAGGAATGCCCCAAAACCAACTAAATGTGCAAAATTTGTTAAATGTCCTTACTTTCCAATAGATATGGAAGGGATGGATTTTTATGAGGATGGAAAATTTCTCACACTATGCAGTGGTGTAAGTTCCATTCTCAACGATTCTAAAGTTTCTATATATCTCCAGATGAATGGTATTCCAATCTCTATTGAAGTTATAAGGGTAATATGCATGTCATTAGTTGCACTTGACATTGACCAAAGTAAAATGAAAAGGGATATTATTGAGAAATCAGAGGTCAATATTCTAATAGTTGATGCTTGTGACACAAGTGACTTTGAGCCTATGATGGCCAATTTTTGTTGTGATACAAGAGATCTCTTACCTTAAAAGGTAGATATTAGTTGTAGCACAGGTGATATCATCACAAGCACAAATTTTTCTTGCGACACCAGTGACTTAAATACTAACAATACTCAAAAAGAGCTCCATAGTCTCATCAATTTTGATAAATTGTTAAAAGCATTGATGGAGATGAAGAAATTGGGTGTTTTGAAAAACACACCAAAGGCATTAGATCTAAAATCATAAATAAAATGGAATTCAATGGTGGAATATTATATAAACATGGGTAAGGTATTAAAACCCCTATAATGCCAAATGTTAGGCCAAAGAATGAAGGCCTTGCCTATGATGGACAAGCAAGTACTAGTAAGACCATGTTTGTAAAACCTAAATCTCTTACAACTCCTACAAAGCTTTTTTGCACTCATTATGGTATAAAATTACATGTAGCATCTAGGTGCTAGAAATTACATCCTTGTGACTCATGTGGATGTATAAATCACTCTTCAAATTTTTGGTACAAAGTGAAAATTACCAACAAGGTTTATATCAATTATGGATGGACAGATCTCACATAATGCACCAAGATGAAAGAAATATTATATGGATTATACATAAAAGGTAAAACCTATGGTAGATCCAAAGCAGATCTAGTGACAAATCGAGTGGCAGTCCTAGAAGCAATAATCCAGAGATAGACCTAAAGGCAGAACCAGTGACAATGATGCAGAGATAGACCTATAGGAAGATCCAAAGGTAATGATCTATATTCATATCCATAGGCAGATCCAAAGATAGACCTAGAGGTACACTTAGAGCTAGAGCTAGAGCCATGATCCAGAGCTAAGAGCCAGCACACCAACACATTTCATTATCTCTCCTTCACATTAATGGGGGTATTTATCTATGTTATCCCAACTACTGGAACAAGGGTGGTGTTAGAATATGTATTCTATTACTTAGAATATTAACAACAATCCTAATTAGAGGGGATAATTAATTTGTTATAATTATCTCCCTCTTATTTTGAATTATTGTTAAGTGGCTAAACTTATCCATGATGTATTATTTAATACATTGTGCATAATGAAATAATCACTCGATTATGTTCTAATAACTAGAAAAATGGAAATTATGATGAAGACAACCCATGGGTAACATGGATAATTACCCACATATAGGTATACCCATGATTGCACCATTGGTCAATGATGTCTGAGAATAGCCTCCTAGATATGATGGTGATAACAAGCCTATCTTAAAAAGGTCATCCCCCCATGATAAAACAATGGTGTGGAATATTGATATTGCAAGGTTGCCTGTGATTACAATTTCATTATTTACTTTCTTTGCTATATTTTGGTTATGCATTAATATTTTATTTTTTGCTAAATATGATAACACAAGGTACTATGTTTAGTATAAGGAGGGAGTATGTCACATCCCACCTCGATCCAAACCCTTGTTATTGGCAAAGAGAAATGAAAATTAATGCAGGCATAGAAAATGTTATGAATTTTTCTAAGCATTAAAAATAGTGGTAATTCATTTAATATTTTGAAAATGCATCCATAAAAAGAAATAATATATATTTTAAAAAAAAAGGATTTCCCATGTGAATGTAATTATTAGTGTGTTTTGCAAATTAATATGGTGATAAAATACTTTGAGAAAAGTATTTTGGTCCTAAAATACCATTAAGGGCCATGAGAAAAAGGAATTTGTACCCCAATATTCTAGGTAGAATTTAAAAATAATATTGGTCATTCAAGAGTCCTCTAAAGCCCTATTGGCTACCCTTTTATGTGCATCATATCTTCAAGATGCGAAATAAAATACTATGCCACTAAAATACCTACATCATCATCCTCATAACCTCTCCAATAGGTCATTACCTAGACTACCATTCACCTCTGAATAAGGCACCTTTGAATGCTAAAAATAGCCACCGTGGGTTATCCAAAAATGGTCATGGATGCTAGGAAAAATATGAAAAAATATTGATAGGTAAACTTGGGCTTAGGGATTATGCTCTTTACCCTTTGGTAAATCAAAACCAAACAACCCTAAGTTTTTAGAGACATTTGGTAAAGTAATTCATATAAGGGATAGCAAGAAATGAGTGTATAGGAAGATAAAGGTCTCAAGAAGCTAAAATTTTATAGGTCATATCATACCTTTATCTATTCTAGTTTGTTTGCATAATCTTGTAGTTCAAATGCACAATTGTTTTTTATATTGGGATGCTTTGTATTCTTGGATATAATGAATATTTTAAATGGTTTATGGTTCACTAATATCTAGATGTCATTGATGTTGCGGGCCAAACAAGGTTAACTTCTTTCCTACTTTTGTCACATGCCCGTGCATTTAATTTATCAACCCAGGGAGCTTCGTAAACTTGCGAAGGGTCTTGAACAAGATTGCTTACAATACCACTTGAGATGAGTCCGCTAGTTCTACTATTGGGGGGTGTTTCAATGGTCGTCAATCATTCATACACTCCTCAATAATTTACGTAAAAACAATTAAATCTACAGAAAGGAAATATTCACGCATTCCTAGAAATAAACCTATTGCAATACTAGAAATAACAATGCGATAAACAATCTTATAAAAGTGGTAAACTAATCTAGAAAACACAGGAAAAATAGGGGAAGAAATACTGGCTTGGAGTGGGCCCAGGCTCCAGCAACTTCCTCCCAGCTGAACACGCACTTAGAAACTCTTAGAACTGTATTATAATTATCAAAGTATTACAATGCTTCTTCTATATATCTCTCTATATTTACTATCAAAATATTCTATATATCCTCAGAGAGGTCTACGTGTGTTTATATAGCACACCCGTAGATCTTCTATTACAAAGAAGTTATAACAGTCGATTCATTCCAGACTAAACTAAGATAGTCTGGTAAATGTGATCGACGTCTGCTAAAATTGGCATTCATTTCTAATGGTGGCATGTTCACTGATTGGTTTGTGCTTCACCTGGCATTGGTAGGACGTTCTCATACGTCGGTGCGATCCCCAATTTAACTCTACATGACGTAGAGTTGGAACTGCACCAGTCTCTGTTGTCCACGTCATGCTTGTCTGGTCAACGGGCGAAGAACAGGGGTGCCTTCCCTATGAGGAAGGTGCCTAAGTATGTCGGGCGCCTTCTCTATGTGGAAGGTGCCTTACTATCATTGGCACCTTCCTGGAAGAGGAAGGCGCTTATCTTCTATTGGCGCCTTCCTGTGAGAGGAAGGCGCTTGCCTTCTAGTGGTGCCTTCCTGTCGATGCCTTCCTTATGAGAGGAAGGTGCTTGCCTTCTAGTGGCACCTTCCTGTCGATGCCTTCCTTATGAGAGGAAGGTGCTTATTTTCCTTTGGCACCTTCCTGGAAGAGGAAGGCATTGGCCTTCTATTGGCACCTTCCTGGGAGAGGAAGGCGCTTGTCTTTCCTTGGCGCCTTCCTGGAAGAGGAAGGCGCCTACTTACGCTTGGTGCCTTCCTAGAAGAGGAAGGCGCCTACCTTCTCTGCATTGATTTTGAAAGAAACAAAGTGCCAGGTCCATGAAAAGACCTCGACTGATCCAAATCTGACTAAATCAACTACAATTCCACAAAAACACACTGAAAACACATGAATTAGATAACACGCATAATTTCATCAAATAATTATATAATCATTCATAAACATATGCAATCCTTATTATACAACCGCATAATAATCAAGAAAATGTATACAAAATATGAGCATTTTTGATGCTCATCATCCCCCCATGCCTAACATATGCCACGCCCTCATGGCATCAAAACTATAGGTAGCCCTATTGACCCCTCATCATTGTCATTTCTTGGTGGATCCGATTGTACCTATGGCCCGTGTCTGCCTCTTCTACGCACTGGCATCTGGAGGTGTGGCTCCTCTTTTTCTATGCGAGGCTACGGGTGCTACTGTCGGCTTTGCTTTCCTCATCTTGGCCGCTATCGGAGGTGATCTAGCCAGCATCATCTCTGCTACCTAAAATGCAGCTTCTATAGCTTGCCATAGGTCAACGTCCGGAGGTCTGACCATTGCAAGAGGGATATCTAAATTATCCCTCTTGAGATGAACTACTTGGGCTTTGTACAATCGGGCTGCTTCAGGAGTAAGCCCTACGTTCTCCTTTGCAATGGCAGTGACTTCCAATTCGGGGCCATATACCCCCCATCATTCAAAATACCTTCTTATCTTGGAGGGTCATCCCTAGGATGACCCATAAATCTCCTAGAATTGGCTGTCCTCTATCGGATTGACGTAGATACTAGAGTCCCCCTGCATCCTCGAGGTTGCCTTCCTGGTCTCCTTAGCTGTTGTCATCTCTTTGAGTAGTCGTTCAAACTATTTTTGCCTCTCTATGAATGGCTGCATATCCCACTCATCTTCTTCTGGCTCGATGAAGGTCACCTTCACCTTCTTTCGAGCCATCTTGGGCCCTTTTCCTTTGGCCTCTATAAAAAATGTGATGGCTCGAACAGGGGTTTTCCCTTTCTCCCTGGATCTTCTCCTAGGGCCTGCTCTTCGGTCCCTGGAGCATTCTCTTCACTGCTTTGCCATCCGGGGGTGCTTCTTCCCCCCTATCTGTCCTGTGTTGACCCCTCAGGTTCTTCTCTTTCTTCCTTAGGTTCAGGGAGTTCTTCCTTATCCCCTGGTCTTTTTTGCCTCGTCCTACTCTGTATCACTCAGGTCGATGATAGGGGGTGTTGTGGGACTTCTTTCCCCTTCACTCCCAAAAATAGAGGAATTCTCCCCTACCTCTAGGCTGCTCTATCGGGCGTCCGATCAAAATTCTCTCGAAGAGAATACTCATTCTACAGATGTGGGAGAATTCATTGGGACCTCTCTTGCCCAGTCAGTTTGGGTCGATGCATCCCTTCTTTCTGTTCCCCTATCCTGGAGTAGTTGGTTCTCCTCCCGCAACTGCTGGACCAGCTGCTCGAGTTGGGTGATTCATCTTTCTCGTTCTTCCAATTCCCCTCTATGCTCATTCTGGTAGTCCTCCAAAATTTTTGGGCCATCCAGCAATTGGTTTGCCACTCCAGCGCTTCCTCCAAGGCTGCGTCGACCTGATCATTGCTCCCGAAAGTCCCTGCATCTTGTGGGCTCCGGTTTGTCAATTCTCGAAGGGTTTGGGCTGCCACGTCGACTTTTGGGTCATTCTCTTCTTCTTCTGTCGAGAGGAGGAGTCACCGTAGGTGTTTCCTCCTGGGGACTGGTTCTAGTGGCCGAAACTCGGCCTCGTTGCTAATAAGCGGTGCTCCTTCCTCTTCATACTCGGGCACTAGGGAATGCCCTCTTTCCTCTGTGCATTCGGGCACTGGTGAATGCCCTCTTTCTTCCATGAAATAGGGCAATGCCAATTGCTCGATACTTGCCATCTCCTCTGTAGGGCTTCCCTCTTCTTGCCCTATTTTGGCAATAGCATCCTGTTGCCTTTCTTGGCCGCCATCTCCCTCTGCGTCGGGGTTCTACCTCTACGCTTTTGCATGGCGGACCAGTGTTGATATCAGCCCATGGTGGGCCAAGGCGGATGGTGCTCCCTTCTGGTACCTAGCCGCTTCTTCCTTCAGGGCATTTTCTAGGTAGAAGGGCACGTTCAACTTCCTTCCATGCACCAGGTGATTCAGAAACTGCACATGGTTAGTGTGCAAATGGGTATACTTCTTGGTGCATGTAAAGAATCGAGCAACCTACTCGAATATCTTCCATAGATTCATGGGAAGGCTACTTTTGGGTAGCCCTTCCTTATCTATCTACACATTTTCTCCTGGCAGTAGCACTTTGGCGTACGACTTCAGCAGTCCGCCTTTGTATATGCATTCACCTGTGAGGGGCAATCCAGTCGCCTACGAGATGTATTCGGGGGTGACCGGAATTTCTACCCCTCGCACCTGAGCTACGTCGCCCCTCAAGGAGGCAGCGAATTCCTTGGCTGCCTCCATATCCTGGCCCTGACTGACTAGGGTATAGTATTCGAACCATCCCTCGGCCTCGAACTATGTTTTTACCGTCCCCCTGATTCCTTTCGTATCACTCGGCTCATTCTTTTTCACCGCATGATTCTTCGACCTTCCTCCCATGGCGCCTTCCCTTACTACTTTTTTTTTTGTCCTTACTTCTTCAGGAAGGCACCTTCTTATAGGGAAGGCGCCTAACCTTAGCATTTAATTCTAGGGTACACCTTTCGAGCCATATCATTGGCACGTGGTTCCGGCTATGGGGGATATGATTTTTATGATGACAATATTTTTTGGTACTGCATAATTTATGAATAATTATATAAATATTTGAGTTAGTATGCACGTACCTTATTTGGTGTTTCATGCATCATGAAGAGCGTTGATTCATTGATTTGTGACATGGGGGAGGGGTATGGTAATCTGATGTCGCTCGTTCGTGTGGTGATTTCATTTCGATCGAGGCATCCGTGAGACTTAAGTGTTGGTTGTATGTGAAAGGCGCTCTTTGGTACCTTCCTAATGTGGAAGGCACTTATGTGGTGCCTTCTCGATGTGGAAGGTGCTTATATGGTGCCTTCTCGATGTTGTCGGTGCTCTTTGAATGGATGCACCTTCTGATGGTGGAAGGCATCTCTGATTGGATGTGCCTTTCGATGGTGGAAGGCACCTTTTGATGATGGCGCCTTCCTGCTATGGAAGGTGCTTCTGAATGGGTGCGCCTTCGATGTGGAAGGCTTAATACTTGCCTTCCTGTGGAAGGCACTATTGCCTTCCTAGGGTGGAAGGCGCCTCGGTCTGTATGCGCCTTCCTGATGTGGAAGGCGCCTCGGGCTTTTTTTTTTTTGTGGCGCCTTCCCATGGAAGGCACCTATTTTTTTTTTTTTTGTGTGCCTTCTTTATAAGGAAGGTATCTTCTTCTGGCTGGGTGCCTTCTTTATAAGGAAGGTGCCTTCTTGTGCGCCTTCTTTATAAGGAAGGTCACTTCTTGTCGGGCACTTCTTTATAAGGAAGGTACCTTCTTCTTTTATAGAGTACGCCTTCTTTATAAGGAAGGTGCCTTCTTTTGGGCACCTTCTTTATAAGGAAGGTGCCTTCTTCTGGGTGCCTTCTTTATAAGGAAGGTGCCTTCTTCTGTGCCTTCTCGATGTGGAAGGCGCTTTATTCTTGGCAATCATGTTGTGATTGACTAGGAAAGGGTGATCAAGCCTTCTCAGTCTCGCTTCACGCTGCCTCAGCTTCTACCTATGAGTGTCGGTGTCGGAATGTTGAGCCGAATCAGGCCTGGTTTCCTAGATACCTATTCCTCGTGTTGTCAGGTCTTCCACCTACAAAAAGCAAATGAAAAGAAAGAAAAATAAAGGCAGTTAGATGCATTCCATGCCTGTTAGGCCCTGGATTAGGATGCCTATAGCTTGCATGCGGGCGTCGTCCCTACAAAACACATCGTAAGAAAAAAACTAAATTAACTGATTTTGGTGAGCACCTCCATGCCCACCGTTTTGCCTGTTAAGAGTTTGGTCCGGATCTAACAAGATGGGGTCTCCCCCATGTCTATTCTGGATTCCACCTGTAAGGTTTTGGATGTGTTATAGGGGCGCAGTCGGTGGCCATTGACCGTTAACACGGTGTTGCTGCCATCAATTGTTCTAACGTGCACTGCCCCATTCTTGATGAGCTCTACCACCTCATACGGTCCCATCCATATTTGCATTAATTTACCTTTTCTTTCTTGGAATCGAGAATCATACAACAACACCCATTCTCCTTCTTGGAACTGCTTCAGTTTAATGTGGCGATCATGCCACCGCTTTCTTTGCTTTTGTATGATTTTCGTTCTCTACAAAGCGTCCATTCAGATTTCGTCCAGCTGATCTAGCTATCGAATCCTTTCTTTTTGAGCGTCATCCAAGCTCAAGTTCAATTCTGAAGCCGTCCTCAATGTCTTGATTTCAAATTCAATGGGCATCATCGCACTCTTCCCATAGACCAGTTGGAAGGGTGTGAAGCCTGTGGTGGATTTCCACGTGGTATTATATGCCCAGACTGCCTCCGACAACCGTGTAGCCCAATATTTTCTGTGTTGTTGCATGGTCTTCGTCAGGATGTTCTCTATTTCTCTGTTCGTCACTTCCACTTGCCCATTTTCCTATGGATGGTAGGGTGTAGTTTTATTGTGCCAAACTCTGTATTGCTCCATCAGCTCCTTGATCAACTTGGAGGTAAATTGAGGCCCTTGGTCTATTGTTATCTCTCTAGGGACCCCAAATCATGTAAAAATATGGGCAAATAAGAAATCGATGACTGTTCTTTCTTTTGAATCTCTCAACGCTTGAACTTCAACCCATTTGGTGACGTAATCTGTACAGACCAAAATAAACCTCCTCCCTATTGAAGGTGGATTAATTGGTCCCATGAAGTCCATGCCCCACTTATCGAAGGGTTCCAGGTGTACCTGAGGTTGGAGGGGCATTTCATCTCGATGGGTTGGTCTACCCATTCTTTGGCATTCATCGCACTTGCTGGCATATGCAGCCACATCCTTGAATAGAGTGGGCCAAAAGTACCCAGCCTATAGGATTTTGTAGGCAGTTCATTTCCCTGCAAAGTGTCCTCTGCATGGTTCATCATGACACGCTTTGAGTACTTCTGAGAACTCCTATTCTGCTATGCATCTCCTTATAATCTGGTCACGTCCTATTTTGAATAGGAGGCCATCAATCCATAGGAATGATGCACTTTTCTCTATGACCACCTACTTTTCTCGAAAAGAGAGAGCAGGTGAGGTTCTTCCGGTGGCCAAGTAATTGGCTATATCTACGTACCATGGGATTTGCTCACTAATGGTGAACAAATGTTCATCCAAAAATTGGTCTTCCACTGTTGTATGGTCTGTCGGTATCAATCTGGATAGAAAATCTGCTACGACGTTGTCTTTGCCTGGTTTGTCGACTATTGTGATGTCGAATTCCTATAGTAACAAGAGCCACCTGATAATTCTTCCACCAATGGCCGGCTTGCTCATCAAGTATCTGATGGCCACGTGGTCCGTGTGGACAAATACCTTATACCCGATGATATAATGGTAGAATTTGTTTATGGCATGCACAACTGCAAGGAACTCCTTCTCCGTCACCGTGTAGTTGAGCTCGGCTCCTGCCAAGTTTTTGCTGACATAGTAGATGGCATAAAATTCTTCGCCATCCTTCTATCCGAGGACTGCTCCAATCGCATTGTTGGATGCATCACAGTAGATATGGAATGGTATGGCCCAATTTGGTCCTCTTAAAACTGGTGCGGATATCAGTTTCTCTTTAAGCAACTGAAATGCTTCTTCGCAGTCTTCCATCCAATTGAACTCCACATCTTTAGATAATAGAGTGTGCAGTGGTTTTGCAATTTTGCTGAATTCGACGATAAATCATCGGTAGTACCCGGCTGATCCAAGAAAACTCCTCACCTCTCTCTGCATTCTAGGGCTGGGTAGGTCTCTGATGACCTCAATTTTTCTTTTATCAACCTTTATTCCTTCTACGGAGAGGTGGTGTCCCAGTACGATGCCTTCTTGCATCATCATAAAGCATTTCTCGTTGCTCAGGGACAAATTGTTTTCCTTGCTTCTTTCGAGCACTCTTTCCAAGTTCGTCATTGCTTCATCAAAGGTTTCTCCATAGATGGTGAAGTCATCCATGTATACTTCGACCGCGTCTCCCATCATGTCTAAAAATATGCTAAGCACCGCCCTTTGAAAGGTGGCAGGTGCGTTGCATAATCCGAAAGGTAATACCCGATAGGCAAACGTTCCCCATGGGTAGGTGAACGTTGTCTTATCCTGATCCTCTTCTCCTATCTGGATCTGGTTGTATCCACTGAATCCATCCAGGAAGGAGAAATACTTCCTCCCGGAGAGTGTATCCAAGACTTGATCAATGAACGGGAGCGGGAAGTGGTCCTTCTTGGTCGCTTTGTTTAACGCTCTGTAGTCCACATAGATTCACCATTTCCCATTCTTTTTAGGGACTACCACTAATGGTGATACCCACTCACTGTCAAAAATTGGATAGATGAATCCGACAGTCAAGAGTTTTTGCAGTTCTTCCTTGACAATGTCTTTCATTGTCGGATTCATTCTTCTCTGTGGTTGCCTGCTTGGAGTTGCTTGATCATCTAGGTATATACGATGGGTACAGATCTCTGGGCTGATACCCTTCATATCTGAGTAATCCCATGCAAATGCCTATTGGTGTCTAACCAGGAGCTCTTCTACTTTCATCAATTATGTGGGAGTCAACCCACTACTGACATTCAACGTTCTTCCTGGCCCGACGTGTATCTGCTGAACATGGTGATCTTGGGCACCAGCCAACGGTGATCCAGGTGCAGAGATGGAGGACTCCCCATGGAGGAACTCCACAATAGCACCATCTTCATCTTCTTCTACCAACTCATCCAACGTCATCATCGGCTGGATCATGGATAGCTCAGGATTTTCATGCTCGATCAACATGGGTTCTCCTAATGAGTCGATGGACTACGTTAGGGGTGAAATAGTCAACCTTTTAACATTTCATCCATCGAAGATGGTCATCAGCCCATCTCGATAGCTGATGTAAGCATCAGCTATTGCCAGCCATGGCCTTCCCAAGATGAGCGGGTAACCGCCCAGCCTAGTTTTAGATTGCAAGACTAAAAAGTTGGTTGGGTATTCCCATGCACTGACTATCACTATTACATCTTCCAACATTCCTTTCGGTGCCATGGTCGATCGATCGACCAGCTGTAGCACTATCGTAGTGGGTTTTAGGTTCATGAGTTGTAGCCTCTGCATGGTCTCCTGAGGCATTACGTTGATGGCTGCTCCGAGATCGACCAACGTATTGGACAGGGAATGTCCCTCGATTTTTATAGTCAGCATCGGGCTGCTCGGGTCTGCATACTTAGGATGGCACATTTTGCCCATCATCAAATCTGCTAGTTTACCCATGACATTGATAGTCTGGGTTGCTCTTCATCCTGGCTTCCTTAGACACATCTCTCTTATCACCTTGGTATATATCGAAACATCTCGGATGGCTTGAAATAATGGAATTGTCATGGTGAGGTTCTTCAAGCTAGACAAGATATCGAACTTCGGCTGCGTTACTTTCCTCTGTTCTTGCAGCCGGTTGGGAAATGGAGCCTTTGCTCTCTCAGGCGTTTCTTCTATCACCTCTTCTACAAGAGGTGTTTCTCCTACCTCTTCCTCCTCTTCTACCAGTGGAGGCATTCCTACTCCTAGTTGTCTACCAGACCTAAGCTGAATATGGTACATCGGATACATCTCACCCTCCACGTTGTATGTTGGTTGGTTCACCCTGTTATTAGGATTTGTCATCGGTTGTGCGGGTAGCTACGCAGGTCTCACTACTGGCAACATCGATAAATTTTGTTGGGGGTGAGCTGGTGCTACATTCTATGGAGCCTGATTCCACGCAGTGTGGCCTCTCCACTATTGCCCAGGATATGGATATGGCATCCATGGCTGCTGGTTTGGGAATGTTGTTGGGGGTGCGTTGGACCAGGGTGATGGCCCCCACCACCCCATGTTAGGTGGTTGAGGTGGGCCTTGGGGCATGTATGGTCCTCCCCCATATGACGACATTTCGGTTGGCATATTCCTCGCAAGGGGTTGTGGCCAACTCTTTCGATTGCCTATGAAATAGGCATCCGTGCTTTCAGCATCCTCCTGATTACTGGGCAGTTGCGGGCACAATCGAGTTTTATGGTTCAGCCTACAAACTATGCATACTCTAACTTTTTTCTCTGGGCATGCATTCTTTGCATGCTTCCCTCTACATTTTGGATAGAAATAAGCCAATGCTGCTTCGTTTTCTTGCTTCTTTTTCTCTAACAGTAGCGTATCCATCTGCAATGCTAGAGATGAGAGCATTTCGCTCTTTAAATCTTCCAGCATGTTACCTATTTCTGTCTTCGTGACTGAAGCAGTCACTTTCATGGTTCTAGAAGTGGTCTTGCCTCTCCTTCTTGAGTAGTTTCGGCATAGTTGTCGGATGTCTTCCATAGCGTGCTGGTAGACATCACCTCCAAAAATCATGTTAAGAGCCTCCAGTGATTCATTGGTAAGTCCTCTCAAAAAGATGCTTTTGAGGGACTTATCAGATAGTTTCGTGTGAGGAGATCATTGAAGATTGAAGTTGAATCTCTCCCAGTATTCCTCGAGAGACTCATCTTCTTTCTATGTCATGCTCAGGACCTCTTCTCTGGAGTCTCTTGCTCTCCCAAAATCTTGGTATTGCTCTAAAAAGAGCTTCTTCATTTGATCCCAAGTGGCAATGTGTTTTTCTCCCAGACCGATGAACCACCGCAGAGCTGCATCGTCCAATGTGGAAGGAAAGAGTTTCAGCTTCTGTGTATCATATTTGTAGTCCACGGACCTGCATAATGTTGGCAATTTTGGATACCTTGGGTACATTGCCCTTGCTCAAGTGTTGATGTTGTCATTGATGTCAAAGAGCGGAAGGGTTTTTGTGAAAACCAAGGCAGACTAAATTATAGGTTTTGTTTAAATCCATGGTCGAGTTTTGAAATGGGTTTTTCTTAAAACCCAAGTTAGCTCTTTGTTTTGTTGAAAAAGGTGCTCCGATGATGAAGATATTTAATTTTAAATATCCGGTTTAAATTTTATTTATTTATTTAAAATTTAAATTAATATTTTAAAATTAAATTAAAGTTGTTCACCGGATTTTTTCAAAGCCGATGTTGATAGGGTTTTGCAATGGATCAATTAGGGTTTCACCTGACAAAGCAAGGTTAAGCAACCACGAAAAATTCTAGGGTTTCATGTTGACCTAATTAGGGTTGTAGCCGACGTGTTTGAGAATGTTTTGATGGGATATTCTCTTCTATAAAAATGTGGGACTATTGCAAGGTTGATGGGGGGGGGCATGATGCGATATATGCGAATGAAGTTTGTGTGCAGCAGAGTGTAAGTCGGTGATAGTTCTTTGGAGTTAAAGAAAAGAGATCGCAGGTGATGAGATAATGTGTGAAGTTCGGAGGGGAAAAAAAAGAGGGGGATAGGGAAAAAGGGGTTAAAGGCGGAGGAAAAATATGTAGATGGTAGAAGTGAGATTTCATGGAAGGTGCAAGAGAAGAGTGAATGGTGTGAAGAGAAGATAAGAATGCGGTATGCAGAAGTCGTGTTTCGAGTGTGAAATGACAGGGTGTTGTAGAAGTGATATTTCTATGAATTTGCAGAGAGAACGCAGATTGGAGAGATATAGAGGAGTGGTTGAAAAAGTGTGAATCATTTTTCACAGCAGCAGTCGAATGCCGACAAGGAGATCACAAGAAAAATAGCAGATCGTGATAATTGAGGTGACAATTTTACATTAGGCAATTTTTATTACTATCTCCAAGTTGTAGCTTGGTAAAAGGGGTTGGTGCCTCTTTCCAGTTGGAGCTGGAAAAATTGGAGTTGGTGCTCCATTCTGTTGTAGCAGATAAAACTTAGGGGTTGGTGCCTCTTACCAATTGGTGTTGGTGAATGATTATGTAAAGTTGGAGCTTTGCATTTGACTCGGGATTTGGATGGTAGTCCAAGCGAGTCTTTTGAGGAGTAGCCACATCGGTGAACCTCGTTAAAATGTCGTGTTATGTGTGATGCTCTTAGTACTTTTATTATTTATGTTTTAATCTGGTGCAGTTTATTTAAAAGTCTAAATTGCTTTTAAGTTTTTAAAGAACACACTGATTCACCCCCCCTCTCAGTGTCATTGTGATTACAACAATTGTGGTATCAGACCTACATAAGACATCAAACTTAAATAAAAATAGGTTAGGGTCCTCAGTTGGGTATCCTTTAAAGGTCAAAAGGTGAGAAGGGGATATATTTTTCATTTTGGTATCTCCTAATCCTTCATCAATTGAGAAACTAAAGCAAGATAAGACTTGTTCATTGTCAACCATTTTTTCAGGAAATGTGGTCTCTAATGTAGTATTTATGGCCTTATGGTCATTTAAGAATTTCTAATTCAAGGCTCTAAGGTTGTCTGGTGTTATCATCCAATCTTCTACAAATTTCCACAATAGGGCTTCCTCTAAGGGTGTCTTATTAAACAGGGGATTTATGATGATTCATTCTTCCCCAAGTTGGTGGGATGAGGAGGCACTTTGCATAAAGTGCAGATCCTCACTCCAATGGATTGCTGGTGGTGGGTTGAGTGAGTCTAATTCAAATTCAAAATATTTGGCTAACTCAGGTTCTAGTGGATTGGTTTTTATAAACCGACCGCCAGGTCCTCTTCTTCTCAAAGAACTCATACAAGGTCAGATGGAAGGTTTCTAGGTATTGTAAATAATCTAGTTGAGACTCTTCCTTGGCAACGACACCAAAATGTTGTGGTCCAAACAAGGTTAACTTATTTCCTACTTTTGTCACATGCCCGTGCATTTACTTATCAACCTAGGGAGCTTCGTAAACTTGTGAAGGGTCTTGAACAATATTGCTTACAATACCACTTGAGATGAGTCCACTAGTTCTACTATTGGGGGGTGTTTCAACGGTTGTCAATCATTCATACACTCCTCAATAATTTACGTAAAAATAATTAAATCTACAAAAAGGAAATATTCATGCATTCCTAGAAATAAACCTATTGCAATACTAGAAATAATAATGTGAAAAACAATCTTATAAAAGTGGTAAACTAATCTAAAAAACACAGGAAAAATAAGGGAAGAAATACTAGCTTGGAGTGGGTCCAGGCTCCAGAGCTTCCTCCCAGTTGAACATGCACTTAGAAACTCTTAGAACTGTATTATAATTATCAAAGTATTACAATGCTTCTTTTTTATATCTCTCTACATTTACTATCAAAATATTCTATATCCTTAGAGAGGTATGCATGTGTTTATATAGCACACCCACAAATCTTCTATTACAAAGAAGTTATAACAGTCGATTCATTCCAGACTAAACTAAGATAGTCTAGTAAATGTGATCGACGTCTGCTAAAATTGGCATTCATTTCTAATGATAGCGTGTTCACTGATTGTTTTGTGCTTCACTTGGCATTGGTAGGACGTTCTCATACATCGATGCGGTCCCCAATTTAACTCTACATGACATAGAGTTGGAACTGCACCAGTCTCTGTTGTCCACGTCGTGCTTTTTTGGTCAATAGGTGAATAACAATGGCGCATTACCTATAAGGAAGGTGCCTAAGTATGTTGGGTGCCTTCTTTATGCGGAAGGTGCCTTACTCTCATTGGCACCTTCTTGGAAGAGGAAGACATTGATCTTCTATTGGTACCTTCCTATGAGAGGAAGGCGCTTGCCTTCTAGTGGTGCCTTCTTGTCGGTGCCTTCCTTATGAGAGGAAGGTGCTTGCATTCTAGTGGTGCCTTCTTTTCGACGCCTTCCTATGAGAGGAAGGCACTTATTTTCCTTTGGCACCTTCCTAGAAGAGGAAGGCGCTGGCCTTCTATTAGCACCTTCCTGGGAGAGGAAGGTGCTTGTCTTTCCTTGGTGCCTTCCTAGAATAGGAATGTGCCTACTTACACTTGGTGCCTTCCTAGAAGAGGAATGCACCTACCTTCTCTATGTTGATTCCAAAAGAAAAAAAGTGCCAGGTCCATGAAAAGACCTTGACTGATCCAAATCTGACTAAATCAACTACAATTTCATAAAAACACACTGAAAACACACGAATTATATAACACGTATAATTTCATCAAATAATTATATAATCATTCATAAACATATGTAATCCTTATTATATAGTCGCATAATAATCAAGAAAATGTATATACAAAATATGAGCATTTTGATGCTCATCAATTGAAACTATTAACTAAGGGGGTGGTAAAGTAGGAATTTGGACCTTTGAATCATGAGCCAATATACCTAAAGGACCCCTAGATCAATGTCATTCCATTGTTTAGCTACAGATCTAATGATTCCTCCCATATAATCTTAAATTTATAAAATGGGTGTTGATGGCCTTGAATAGGCTGCATGACCAAATTTCATTTTATCTCTACTAATTGCAAATGGGTATCTAGGGTTACTATAATAGTACCTAGATGAAAATTCCACCACTAGTGAAACCCTCACTTGGTAGTTATTACCTTACTAACATGAAAGCACTTTTGTAGTGTTCGTTACCCATCATATACCCCATGTGGGAAAATCACCCACGAAAAGCTAGTATGAAATATGTCTACCCCAAATGAAACTAGGTTAGGTGATAAGTTAAATCCAATTGATAGGCTCTCACACATAGACACTCAAATAAATCTATCAAGAGCACATCTACTCACACAAGAGTACTCTTTAAAAATCCTAACTATGGATACTAAATAGTAAGGCTACTATCTCATTGTAACTCCCCACCCATGCGGTGTGCGTAACAATGTTGTCCCTTGAAAAAAAGGTTGTAGTCTAGTTGATATACTAAACCATACCCTTTAAAAACTATAGTTTATCTTGTTAATAGATTAGCTAATAAATATCCTTATGTTAATATTGGGTATCTATAGTATCTATCCGAAGCAAATTAAGGACCAAGTGAATAAACCTATAGTGTAATCTTGTGTGATATATTACTAGTGGAGTTGTAGCTAAACTTGAGTAATATTATGGATGGATTGCAAAAGATATTGTAGCTAAAATTTAGGAACTATAGGATGATCTCATTGATGGATCTTGACATAACAAGAAAGCAAAATTGAAGGAAAACTATAGACTACAAATAAGATTTAGCACACATATTTACAAGGAACTATAGTGGCAACATAACAATGGATTGTAGAACAAATTAGGTTTATAACCTCATATTAGATTGTGATTAAACCCATGTAATTATTTTTAGATATAAAACTAAAATCCATCCGGTTAAATTTGGGAAATCACGCTTTGGTTAGATGCTATGAGAAAGTATGATTTGTTTAAATATTATGTATTGTGAACGTGTGAATTGTGTAGGTGCTATTTCTATAGAAAGAAATATGAGATACTTGTGAAAGTATGATTATTTAAATTTTTATTTTTGTGTGAAGAAATATAAGATACTTGTAAAAGTATGATTTTTTAAAAGCTATTTATGTGTGAAGAAATATGAGATACTTGTGAAAGTATGAACTGTGTAGATGCTATTTCTATTTTGAAGAAATATGGAGTATTTGTAAAAAAGCAAAATATGATATATATTACCATATCCATAAAAATGGATCTCCTTTATGACTAAGGTTATAGCATTCTTTTAGAATAGCAATAGTAAATTGTAATAATTCTAGTTTCAAAGGCATACCCTTGGGAAAAGGGATATGAGATGAAATGTGATTTTTTGTCTTAGGAAAGTATGGGATTTCCTTCATTTAAATGGTGGAATTCTTTAGACAATTACATTATGTAGAATATAAGGTGTTTAGTTTCATTTAATGAAAAACTATTATATGCTATTATCTATTTAGAATGCATTGCATAGACATGTATGGGTTGTCCCAATCCTACAATCTAGTACTGGTGGCTCGAATGGAACCAAGCAAAATTTGGAACTAGCTAAATCCTACTAATTATGTAAACATGTTGTAACAAGGGCCTCTTTAATGAAATACCTCATAGTTGAAAAGAGTAATTATTTGAGATCAATTGTAATTGATTTTATCACTCCTTGAGAGGATGTGTATACAATTTTAAATTTGACTTCAAATGCTCACAAAAGAAAAGTAGAGTTATATTATGATATGAAGTTATCCTATGATAAATTTTGAATATCTAAATAGTGAATTAATAATTGTGTCTATTTGATATAGTGTATTCAAAAAAACTAGAAGGAATGTAATATTTATGCATGTCACTTAGAAATTAACTATGAGAGTGATTATAGAGGAAAACATTGAAAGTTATCTAATTCATGGAGATTATAGTCAGTTAAACCAATGGTAAAATGGTAGACATTCATGTCTATGTGGGTTTATGTGATAACCCCCTTAGATTTCCATGGTTGATATGGGAATGTTAAGAATTGCAATTATTGTTGTTCTATCCTTAAGGAAGAATTAACTAATCCTCAAGGCATACGCCTAATGTACAAGTTGAAAGAGACCTAACATAGAAGCTATTTTAATGTTTGATTTAAACTAGTAGGGAAAGAGGGTGTTCCTATTTGATATAGGACTATTTCTAATTGCATGGTAAATAAACTTTACCTGCAAGTCATAATAGGGGTTGGCCACTCCTATCCACAAGTTAGACACTGACCATGTTGGACTCTTGTGAACTGCAATCTTGAGCTTACTTGGAAAATAAACTATAAGAGAACCACATACAAATACTTTCAATCCACTCATAAATTAAAAATAGTGACAAAGAAAAAAAATATTCCCAAAGGTTGATTGGTCCTGTAATTAGGGATGTTACATGATTGTACCTGCTAAAACCATCCACAAAAAATTACTTCTTTCCAACCAATGTATCAAGAAATTGATCAATTAAGGGTAAAGGAAAATAAATATTCTTTGTTAATTTATTTACTTTCCTATAATCCACACAAATTATCCATCTATAATTTTTTTAGGGAACTATCACAAGTGGATATATCCATTGCCTATCAGATATTGGGTATGTAAATCCTACATTATAAACTCTTCTTGAACTATGCTTTTCATGGCTGGATTCAACCTTCTCTATGGTTGTCTTACTATATGGTAACCTTTTTGGATGAATATATGGTGGGTACAAATATTTGGGTGTATTCCTTTCATATACTCATAGTTCCATGCAAGTTTTATTTGGTGTTTCCTAGGCACATCTACCAATTATGACTCTTGTATTATTGTGAGTGCATTATAATTGTTTATTTTTTTCTAAGTGTAATGTCCATATATTTGTAGTTCTTAATATTTGCATCTATTCACATTATTTAATATTCAAAAGAATTTAATTTATAGTTATAGTGAACTAATTGATGGGATTGACTTGTGCTTGCTTTGTTATAACACATGATAGATTCAAGTGGACAGCTAATATTTTGATCTTGGTCTTCCTCTTGATAATATAATAGTAGTGATAGTGGCCCTTCAATATCTTGTTGTAAATATTCATTTAATACATTAATTTATAGAGTCTAGATATCATCCAAGGTATCAGGAAAGTCATACCAAAGTTGTATTGAGAAACCTTCATCCAATGTTGACTCAGGAAATAGGCTAAGATATTTAGTGTGCTTAGCATTGGAAATAGTGATATTTACATTTCTAAAAATGTAGGCATTTCTTTTACAATCCATAGGCATCATAGAATTAAGGGATATCCTCTTAATTTATTCTTTGGTTGTAGAACCAAAAATACTAAAGGATACTCCCATGAATTTGTAGAGACTATAACGTCTTCTAATTTTCCTTTTTTTTTTAATGGTAGATTTATCTACAAGATGACACACTATAGATGTTGGTTGTAATGTATATACCCCTAAATATTATATTTTTTATTTGTTCATAACATTTAAGAAAGCCCCTAAATCTACTAAGATGTTATGGAAGGTTGTTTTACCAATGTGGATTGTGAGTATCAGGAGCCAAATATGATGAAGCGGAGCAGTGAGAAGAGAAGCAAAGGTGAGAAACCTAGTTTTCAAATTTTTGTTATAGGAAAGGATTAAATCTAGGTAGGATCACAGGATGACAGTAAGGACCAGGATGGCAATAAAGATGACAGAGGTGATACAGAGGATGAATGGCCAAAAGTGGCCAAATCTTGTGAACAACCTAAAATATTTTGGAGGGAAGAACCACCCGACACCAATGCTCAAAGGGTCCCACTACTGATCCTACCAAGGGATCCTATGCAAATGTCTTATCCAAGGGAGGAAGTGGTCCTCATGAGCTTCCTTCAACAACCATTATTCTTGAAGGGTAAAATATCCTCATCCCTGATAGCGTAGCTGATAACTATCTCTCAATGGAAAGGTTTACCCTTGTGGGAAATTTCATAGGGAAGGCCTGACATGGAAACCATTCATAGATGGGCCTTTGCCAAATGGAAGACCTTGGGAGATATGGAGCTAGTAGCACTTTCCAGGGTATTCTTTGTAATCATACTAAGCAATCATGAAGACACCAACCGCATCCTTACCGGGGGACCTTGGTTCCTTGGTCGCAAGAGCTTGTTCCTACAAAAATGGGACTTGGAATTTGATCCTGAAACCCAGGATATCAACTATGCCCCCATTTGGGTTTGCATTCCAAACCTTCCCTTTCACCTTTGGCATGAGGATATTCTCATAGCCATTGCAAAATTCATAGGAGATCTTGTTGCTATAGACCCTGTCACCCAAGCTTGCAAGCGCATGAATGTTGCCAGGATCTATGTCAACGCTAACCTAGCGTCTGAGCTTCCCACCTATGTCAACCTGATACACAAATCCTTCTGCAAGAAGAAACCCCTAGAGTACAAAAATAAGCTGGCCTTCTATGTTGAATGTCAGACCCAAGGGCATCTTAGGATTCAGTGCCCCAATCTCAAAGCTCAGTTCAATAAGGAGAAGGAACAATGACAAGAAGAGGATGCTCCTTGTACCCATGGGGCCCCTATAGACTAGATCAAAAAACCCCATTTTGGTGGCTACCCAAAACCACAAAATAAATGGTAGAACCAAGTACAATCAGGAAAAGGACCTTACCAGCAAAAAATGCCAGCAAAACCTCAAGGAGGCATACACTCTCACAAAGGCAAGGAAATGGCTACAACACAAATGAATCCAGATCAACAAAAAGTAAGTTCCCCTCTTGCTATCTCCAATAGATTCAACATCTTAGGTGATTCTGATAAAATATTAGAGGAAAATATGACCTCCTATGTCTCAAATCCTCATCCTCAGGAAGCTCAAAAAGCCACTCCAAACCTATCTCAAAAAGAGTGTCCTATCCCAAATCCCACTCCTCAAGATACTCAAATTCCCCCCTCAAAACTAGATCAACCCTTCCCCCACAATATAAACATTGACTTGAGTTTTTAAATTCCCCTCAAATTTAGGACCCTCTCACATCCTTCATGATGAAAGTCTTGGAAACATTCCTAAAAATATAGAGGTATATTTGATATATCCCCTCCTAAATAAAAGT
Organism: Wollemia nobilis; assembly: GCA_028583015.1. Lineage (NCBI taxonomy): Eukaryota > Viridiplantae > Streptophyta > Pinopsida > Araucariales > Araucariaceae > Wollemia > Wollemia nobilis. The sequence goes on along the minus strand of JAQPPZ010000393.1, from coordinate 983,944 downwards.
AGTGGTAGGCCTCCAAGCCCCATCCTATAGCAAATCATTCCTTTCAAATTTAGCCCTAAGAAAACCAGAAGCACCACCAAATCCCCCATTGACCTTGGGAGAGAAAAAAAGAGGAAGGATTTCCAAAGATGAACATTGGAAAAGAGGTCTTGTAGATGACATTGCCAATGGCATCCAAAAAACCCTCTTCCCCATCATTACTACTCAATCCAAAGAGGAGAACAAAATTTCCAAACCCCCCCAACCTCAAGGAAGGGGAGGTAGAAAAGCATCCAAATATTCTAAATGAAGATCCTCTCATGGAATGTGAGAGGCCTAAATGGGCCTGCTAAACAAATACTTGTGAAATCAATGAGGAGAGACATCAAGCCCTCAATATTCATAATGCAGGAAACTAAAATAGATACCAATAGCTCTTTGACTATAGCCAACATGATCTAGAAAAAAGTAGGTGCAGTTTTTAGCCATGCTAGAGGATCCTTTGGAGGCCTCATGTGCCTATGGGACAAGAAAAAAGTTGATGGTAGATTACTTCATTCCAATGATAGACTCTTAAGTGTACTTTTTCATGATAGCAGCAAGAATTTGTCTTGGATCCTCACTAATGTTTATGCTCCAAATACTATATCTGGAAGAGCTCAGCTTTGGGATGCCCTCAGTAAAATAAAATACACTTTCCAAAATATCCCCTGGATTGTAGTAGGGGATTTCAACACCCCCCTCTACCCTTCAGATAAAAAAGGAGGAACTAAGATCCCGATCAAAAGCATGGAGGATTTCAATGATTTCATCAACGCCAACAATATTATGGATATAAAACTAAAAAAGGCTAAATTCACCTGGAGCAATAGAAGAGTGGGAAATCAACATATTCAAGTTAAGCTAGACAGGTTTTTTCTCTCCTAGGAAGTAGTTCAGGTTTTTGGAGATGCGTGTCTTCATCCTCTTCCTAAAATAGGATCAGATCACAATCCTCTCATGCTTGAAATTGACAAACCAAACCCTTATAGAAGACCTTTCAGATTTGAGGCCATGTGGATACATCATCTAGATCTGAGGCAGAGGGTTTCACATTGTTGGCAACAAGATTTTCAGGGATGTCCCTCCTATAAACTCACCCAAAAGCTCAAAATCCTCAAAGAAGAATTGAAAATATGGAATAGAGAAGTCTTCGACAACCTCTTTTCCAACAAGCAATCACTCAAAGACAGACTTGAAAATATAGAAATCAAAATTCATAATGGGTTCATCGACGAGAAGACCAGAACAGAAGAAAATCAAATCCTTGCTGAATTCCACAACGTCCTTTCCTGTGAAGAATCCTTTTGGAGGTAGAAATATAGAGCTCTTTGGATCAAATAAGGAGACTCAAACACTAAATTATTTCATGTGTCCACCCTCAGGAACATAAGTAACAACTATATCAAAGAACTGGTGAAAAGTGATGGCACCTCTACCACAGATCCAGAGGAAATCAGAGATGAGGTAGTTTCTTTTTTTAGATCTCTCCTTGAGGATGACAACTCCTATTCTACCTTTTCTCAAGCATCTATGCTCCATCATATTCCCCTCTCTGTTCCTGATAATGTTAATATCAACTTAATTTCCCCCTTCCAAGATGAAGAAATCAAGTCGGCCCTTTTCTCCATGCAACCTGATAAAGCTCCTGGACCTGATGGTTTTTCCCCCCATTTCTTTCAAACCTTCTGGGACATTGTTGGGCCTGATGTTTGTCTAGCCATAAGAGAATTCCAGTCTTCTAAAATAATTCCATGAGGTTTCAATTCCACTTTTATTGCTCTTATCCCAAAAAACCCTATTGCAAAATCTTTGTCTGACTTCAGACCCATTAGCCTGTGTAATGTTACCTATAATATTCTGACTAAAATCATGGCTAATAGGATGAAAAGTATCCTACCCAACATTATTGATACCTGCCAAGGAAGCTTTTTCCAAGGCAGATAAATCCTAGATGGTGTCATCTCCATCCATTAAGCTCTGCACTCTGCCTCAAAAACCAAAAAGTCTACCTTTGTTCTCAAACTCGACATGAATAAAGCATATGACAGAGTTAACTAGGACTTCCTTATGGCCATCTTGCTCAAGTTTGGTTTCCATCCTGAGTGGATCGAGCTAATTAAAGCCTATATATCCTCATCATGGTTCTCAGTCCTCATCAATGGATCCACAATAGGGTACTTTCATAGTAGCAAAGGACTAAGGCAAGGGGATCCTATCTCACCTCTTGTATTCATCATCATAGTTGAAGCCCTAAGAAGGACCATCCAAGCAGCTTGTAGAACATACCTCATGTATGGAATTAAATATTCCTCCCAAACCAATCCTATTTTGCATCAACAATTCATAGATGATACTTTATTGTCTACTAATGCTTCTGTCTTTGAAGCACAGGTTATCAAATTCATCCTCCAACTTTACAAAGCAGCTATCAGGAAAAAGGTGAACTTCAACAAGAGCAAATTATATTTCCTCAATACACCTATTCAAAGACAACTCAATATTGCTAGGATTCTTGAATGCTCTATAGCTGATCTCCCAACCACTTATTTAGGCCTTCCCCTATTTTGTGGTCAACCCACAACCTCTATGTGGAACAATGTGATAGAAAGGATCCAAAAGAAACTTGCAGGGTGGAAGGGTAATCTACTATCCCAAGATGCCAAGAGCACTCTTACGTTAGCCTCCCTCCAAAGCATCCCTATGTATTTCCTATCTATTTTCAAATCCCTAGTTGTAGTTTACCATAGAATAGAACAGATCCAAAAAACATTCTATGGTTAGGAACTGAAAACAAGCATAGGTTGCATCTTGTTGCCTGGGACAAAGTGTGCAGACCTAAGGATAGAGGAGGCATCGGGCTCAGAATAATTCAATCCCTTAACATAGCTTTGATAGCCAAACAAGCTTGGCATCTGGTGTTTGATACTAAGAATGAATGGACCTCCATAGTCAAAAGGAAATATTTGCAAGGTACCAATTTCTTCAATGATAATGCTCCTACTAGAGGATCCACCTTCTGGAATTCTATCATTAATACTAGGTTTCTCCTGGAAAAAGGTCTAATATGGAAACTAGGGGATGGCAGCAAAATAGATTTCTAGAATGACAAATGGATTTCCAAAAATCCCCTCATAGAAGATCCTATGTTGTCTAAACTTCAAGCCTTCATAGATTCCAGGATAGGAAAAAAAGTCTCTGACTTCCTTTCTATCCATAATGACATTGCCATATGGAAAACCATTAGGTGCATTACCCTCCCTATTGAATCATCTAGTTTGAATTCCCTCCTGCATTCCACTATCATTCCCACCACTAAATCCATTGATAATTTCATTTGGAAACCTTATGAGAGTGGGGATTTCACTATTAATTCTGCTTGTATTCTTCTCCTTCACAATGAGGATATCGTGTTGCATTTTAACCTAGTTTGGATCAAATCCCTCATTCCCAAAGTGTCATTCTTTGCCTGGATTACTATCCAAGAGAGAATTTTGATAATAGACAATTTGAACAAGAAAGGCATTACCATCCCCAATAGATGATCTTTATGCCTCAATGCCTGGGAATCCCCCTCTCACATTTTCCTCCACTGCCCCTTCTCCTCATCCATCCTTGACTCCATATTCCATTCCTTCCACATCCTTTGGGCCAAATCGTGCTCCATCGTTGACCTTTTCATCCATTGGCCCTCCCACTTTTTTGATCCTCACCTCAAATTCTTCTGGAAAGTTTACCTCCACCATTTCCTTTGGTAAGTATGGCTTGAAATAAATCATAGAGTCTTCTCCCAATGCCTGAACATATCCCAGAGCTAATTTCTAGCAAAATCCTTGCCAATGCCAAAGAAAATGCTTCCCTCATACCCCCTTCCCCAAAAATGGCCTCCATGTTTGAGCTTGCTTTAGGAAGATCTCTTGGCCTATCCTTAGAGGATTTTAATCCTCCCACCAACCATAGAATTGACTCCAAATGGATATCTCCTCGGACAGGCTGGTTCAAACTAAATTTCGACGGAGCTACAAAAGGTAACCCAAGGAAAGCAGGAGCAAGGGGCATCCTCAAAAACCACCAAGGAGAAGTCATCCTCACCTTCATTGAAGGATTGGGGGACCAGAACAATCATGTTGTTGAGGCTAAGAGCATGTGGAAGGGCCTTTACCTTACCAAGAACTTTTCCAATAGACTAATTATAGAAGGAGACTCTCTCAATATCATCAACTACCTCAAGAAAAACAACATTCCATCCTGGAGAGTTAGGGACTACATTGAAGGAGCCAAGATTTTAATCCTTGACATGTAGGAAGTTATATTCCAACATGCCTACAGAGAGGCTAATAGAGTTACGACATAGGCTAGCCAACATCGGAGTCCATACACCCAACATATTAACTAGGAATGATAACATTCCTGATGAAATTCATACCATTGTTGACCAGGAAAAACCTACTAAGAATAATCACACTGGTCTTCCTCATGAGGACGTGGTCCTCTAGGATCAACATCCTTTGTCACATGTCTAATTTCATCTAGAGAAGTTGGATGTCCAGGTGTACTGTGAACATTCCAACTAAGCGCGAGAAATATAGATTCCTCAATATCCATGTGAGGAGTGGAATCCAGCTATCCAACCAAATCACTCACCACAAAAAGGTCACATTTGTCTAAACCATTCTTTTAGGAATGTACACAAATGCCTATTTCAAATTATGGCATTCCATGTCAACTCTTTGTAGGGACCTAGGCGGCATGGTAATTTCCAACAAGAGGACACTCCACAAAAGCATGCATTTGATGTGGCATCAATACCATGCCAACATAGGGACGAGTAATCTCCACTCCCAAAATGGAATTGAAGCCCAAGGAAAGCTGACCACCAACACCATTAAGAGAATGTGGCACCTCAAGAAGGAAAGAAATGACGAAAATGGTCATATTGAGAAGATGTCTTGGGTCCTGGAGCATACTTTCCTAGAAGATCACAACGGTAAAGGAGAACTTTCTAGAAACACCCTTCTTGGCTCCAATACCAATCATGCCCAAGATCCAATGATCATTATTCCAAACCTTCCATATCTCCTTGATCAGAGTCCCTTTCTAAGAAATCATTTCCAATACAAGCTCGAGCCCTCCAATCCCCAAGTGCCAAATTCAAATTGCTCTGTTATTTCCATTAATGGCAACCTCTAGTTTTTGTGGTATTTTTACCAAGACTCCATCCTTATATTCACCATTACTCCTCCTTGCATTGCCATCATCTCCCTGGTTATTTTTGTCCTCACTCATTCAGTATACCTTCTGATCCTCTCGCCCTTGTTTGTCCTTCCAACTCCTTCCCCAACCCCCATTTCCCTACCACCATGAACTTCATTGAGCCTAACAAATTCACCTGTGACCCCATGGCTGAAATAATTCTCAATGACCACCATTTTTTCCCTTTCCTCCATATGTTCTCTGGTGAGGAGCTTGAAATTACCTTAGCTTTTCTGGAGACCTGGTAGAACGGTGTTGTCACTATCTGAGGAAGGAGCTTCTATGTGGACCTCCACCTTCTATCCATGATTATCGAGAAAATTTTGAAGGGGCGCTCTATCCAAAGACACAAGAACAATTGGGATGTTGAACTCAAGGATTTCAAGGATAATGAAAATATTTTCAAAGGTACCAAATAGGGTATCTACAAGAGTGACTTGAGCATCCCCTGGAATGACATGATGAAACCAGTAATGGAGTTCATCACTGTCGATGACCCCAAAAAAGTCCTCTACACTTATCATATGGCCTTTGTGAATCATTTCCATGATATCAATCCCCTCAGTATTCCCTAGTTTCTCCTCAATTCCATCAATTACTCAATTAATTCCTGTAGGAACAAGAAATGCCAAGACCTTCCTCTCCATCAAGGCTTATTCAAGGTAATTTACACCTATGTTCTGGCTAATAGTCCTCAACCCAACCCAATGGTCCCTAGCTTAGCCAAACCAGTGGGATCCTCTGCATGCATTTCCCTTGTTGAAATAAAGAGGAAGATCATTGAGTCTATTACCAAAATGAAGGCGAGGAAAAGTATCAGTTTCGAAAGCATATAGGGGCCCGTGAGGAAATCTTCTCACCTCAAAAATTTGGTAGCAAAACATAACATCATTGACATCAAAACTGAGGATGAAGAGGCTTACAATGAGACAAGGCAGCTAAAGGAATTCATCATTTCTTCCATGACTGGCATGATGAATGCCATGGTCAACTCGATGATCGACATGAGGGAAGGCCTTCAGAAGCTATTCTTTGGGGGGCAAAGTGGCCAGGAAGTGGATGGTGGGTCTAAATCTAAGGAGGTGGTTGCGGTCAAAGAAGAACCCAAGGAAGTTGGCCAAGGTGATATCAAGGATGAGGAAAGGAACTCCGCTGAGGAATAACTTCCTCACTTCCTTACTTTTTTCTTCTTTGGCTACCCTGCGAGGAGCTTGTTCCTTTTTGTTAAGTTGTTCATCCCCTGTTCCCGTGGCTGCCCTACGTGGAGTCTGTTCCTTTTTGCTTTGCAGGACTATCTCCTTAGGTTGCATCCTTTGTTTCCTTTTCCTTAGGTTTGAGGTTGCATCCTCTGTTTCAGCTTTCTTTGGTTTTAGCTCAGGGCTTTGTCCCTTGTTCTTACTCCTTTCTACTCACAACAAGCATAGTTGTTTTTGTATCAAGGTTTTGGGATCCTTAAAACCCATTTAAGTAATACAATATTTTAATTACCAAAAAAAAATACTCCAATATTTGCATATTTTAGCAGTAACCTTTTTCCAGTTATTATTCTAGATATTTTTACAATAACTTGGATGGTTTGAGATTAATTTTTACTTTTCATCCCTAAATTTGTTGTGCACATACTTTTTATTAATTTGGAATAAATAGGAATATCCTTAATAGCTTGTAAAAGATTAATTTTAATGATAACATTTTCTAGTTCTTGAAGAGAATTGAAAGCTAGTTTGGAGGGTTCTTTGGGTATTGTGAGTCTTTCAAGAAATGTGATTTCTATTTATTTTCTTTTGTTGGAAATATTGAGCATATTGAGTTGTCATTGATGTCAAAGGTGCATGGTCATTGATGTCAAAAGGTTGCATGGTATTCAAGGCAGAAATATTCTTCTATGGTTGGACAATTATGCAAGGCAAGGTATATCTCAAAGCAAGGAAAATTGGTGAAAAGAAAAGGTTTATAATATTTATTTTTTAAATATTATACAGAGGGACAAGTTTTAAAAGAGAAAGCAAAGCAAAGGTTTAAAGGAGAAGGCTAGGTTTAAATATTAAAAGAAGCCCAAAATTTTAAAGTTTAAAGAGGAGGCAAAAGGGTTTAATTAAAATCAGTTGGGACAAAGGTTTGAAGGCCTAAGTTTAAAAAAGTAATATTATAATATTTTTAAATATTATAATATAAAGTTACAAGCATAGCGCCAATGTTTAAAAAGCATGATTTAAATTCTCGAGCATCGACGTCGTGTGAGCATGGAGGTAAAAGGTATTTAAATCAAACATTAATCCAATGCAATGCTAAGGTTTTGAGTGTGTGCATTTCGATATCCGCTCGCGCTTTTTGAAATGATGAATCACAGAGGAGAAGGGGCACAAATTTTGGTAGAGGGCATAGTGAAGATAAGGACAAAGGGTTGCATGTTTGGTTTCAGCTAGTAGGCTAGCATAGTTGGTCATTTGGGTAGCACTAAGACGCTATGAGAGAGGTGGTCACAGGTTTGATTCATGCGGGTGACATGCGGGTGCTGTTTTGGTGGTAGAAATATTGTTTTGCATGGTAGAAATAAGGTTTTAGAGTTAAGTTGTGCACTGCTATTGCTATCCATTGGTGTAGCCCAGTTGGATGCCTAGCTAGCGCTAGGGCACCATGGGCCAAGAGGTCACAGGATCAAATCACTACGAATGATTTTTTGCAAGGCAGAAGAGAATATTTCGTGCGCTTATGAAAGGTATGAATAAATTTTGATTAAAAGTTGTTTTGCAAAGGTACTCCATTCATTGTGCATTAAGGGGGAAAAATATTTTATTTTGAATTTGATCTAGAGGGAGTCATAAGGTGTAAAAATATTATTTGATATTGTAATAAGGTTATTTGGGTCTTATTTGAAAGTTGTGATTCTGCATGTTTAATTAGGAGATATAAGGTGTATTTTGGTTTATATTGAATTGTATTTTTGGCACATTAGAAAGGAGACATAAGGTGTATTGTGGTATTTTTGTTGATTGTATTCTTGCCATTAGGATATTTTGAGGGTTTGGTTTATTATTAAGGGCTTTATCTTGTGAAACCAAAAAGGAGTTATAGAGCATTATTTTCAAGTATTCTTGTGCACATATTTTTGAGAAGGGATTTTATGTGGATTATTTGAAAAGGAGTTTTGCTAACTTGTTTTGAAGTGGCCAAAGAAAGGGAGTTATTTTGAGATAGGTTTTTGAGGGCACATCTTCATCAAGGCAGTTTTAGAGGTATGGTGTTTTAACTCCTACTCAAAGTGGTGTTGTTTGAAGAAAATAGTTTTAAGTCATAAGGTGGAGATATAAGGATTAATTTATGTGCATTGTTGGAAATATTTGTGCTAGAGTGTGAAAGCTAAGTTGTGCTTTATTGTTGAATGAAATTGGAAACACATGTGCTAGGGTTTGAGAACAAGTTGTGCATTAGTGTTGAATGAAATTGGGAATAAAAGTGCAAAGTGTTTGAGAACATAAGTGTACATTGTTTTGAGTGATATTGGAAATGAAAATGCAAGAGTTATAGATCAGATTTATGAAGCCAATTTGTGCATCATAATGATTGATTTTGGGAGTATATAAAAAGGACAGACTTGTGCATTATTCATGATTGATTTTGTGAGTAGATGAGAAGGACTTGTGCATTGTGATTGGTTTTGGAGTGAAGTTGCAAATCAAAAAATACCAGGTCAGTTATCAAGTGCTAGACTAGAGCTACCTTTAAAATGTAATAAATGTGAGACATGTGAAAGCGATAGACTTAATGAATGTGAAGAACATATTGAGCATTTGTTAGTGCATATCATTCTCTATATGTTCAAGAGGTTAAACAAATTCTGGGTAGAATATGTCTAAACTACTTTAGTTGAGGAAAGCACATTGAAGAATAGATAAAGCACTTGATGACATCATTATGCAAGATAGATAAACAATTTTTGTATACAAGGTTTGGAACAGAGTTGAGCAGGTTTTATGAGTAGGTTGAGGAGGATCTTTGAGCAGATTTATGAGCAGGTTTGAGAAGATTTATGAGTAGGTTTGAGCAAAGTTTTGAGTAGGTTTGGTGAGCTATTTTGAGCAGGTTTTTTGAGCTATTTTGAGTAGATTTGAGCAAGCCTTGTGTAGGCTTGGAGTAGGTTTGAGCAAGCCTTGTGTGTAGGCTTGGAGTATATTTGAGTAGGCTTGTGTAGACATAGTAAAGGGGATTGGTTCTTATGTGATATAGGTCATGAAGTAGAAGTTGTGTATGGAGTAAGGTCCATAAATTAGAGCAAAGGGATTGGTGTCTCCTATGGATAGAGGTCCATAAAACCTGAATTAGAGGGGATTGGTGTCTCCTGTGGAGTGGTGTCCATAAAACTTGAATAGAGGGGATTGGTGTCTCCTATGGAGTGGTGTCCATAAACTTGAGAGGGTATTGGTGTATAAGGGGTCTATGGATAGAGGTCCACAAAACCTAAAGTAGAGGGGATTGGTGTCTCCTATGGAGTGGTGTCCATAAAACTTGAAGTAGAGGGGATTGGTGTCTCCTATGGAGTGGTGTCCATGAACTTGAGAGGGGATTGGTGTCTCCTATGGATAGAGGTCCACAAAACCTAAAGTAGAGGGGATTGGTGTCTCCTATGGAGTGGTGTCCATGAACTTGAGAGGGGATTGGTGTCTCCTTTGGGTTGGTACCCATAAACATTGTAATAGGGAATTGGTTCCCAAGATATTTATTGAGAAAATTTATAAGAAATATTTTCTCCATGGATGTAGCCCACATTGGGTGAACCACGTTAAATCTGTGTCTCTTATGTGTGTGATGATCTGTGCATTGTTTCATTATTGCAATTGATGATATTGGATATTACTACTTTGGAAAAGTAAAAAGTTTTATCTTATATTGTTCACCCCCCTCTCAGTATAAGCTTGTGTTCTTCAATTGGTATCAGAGCGGGTTCCTTCATGGAAGCCTAACAACTTGAAGGAAGATCTTACAGGAACACACATGGCTCATAAGGAAGGGTTTTCATCAAATAAGACTCCATTGTTTGATGGGACTAACTATGCTTTTTGGAGTGTAAGGATGAAGACTTATTTGATGGCACATGGATATGATACATGGCAATCTGTTGAAAATGGATTCACACCATCTACAACTCCTCCTACAGATGCAAGTGGTAAGAAACCATATGAAGATAATGCCAAGGCAATGAATGTAATTTTGAGTGGGTTATGTGAATCAGAGTTTGTAAAGGTCATGCAATGTACTTCAACAAAAGAAATGTGGGATAAGTTACAAAGAACATATGAAGGAGATGACAAGGTCAAAATGGCAAAACTTCAAACACACAGAAGGAAGTTTGAAGACTTGAAGATGAAATATGATGAAGATATTGCTATGTATCTACTTCGTGTTGATGAGGTTGTCAACACCATTCGTGGACTTGGAGAAAATATTGAGGAATCTACTATTGTTCAAAAAATTTTAAGGTCACTCCCTATGAGGTATGATGCAAAGGTTTCAACAATAGAAGAGATGAAGGATCTCAAAACTTTAAGCATGGATGAGTTACATGGAATTATCACAACCTATGAGATGAGGATAGAAAAAGAACAAACATCAAAAAGAGAGGCAACATTCAAAGCTTCAAAGAAGGAAAAGAATAAAGAACAAGAATCAAGTGATGAATCAAGTAGTGAAGAAGAGGCTAACTTTGTGAGAAGAAATAAAAAGGGTCCAAGAAAATACAAAAGTATGCAGACTGTGAAATATTTTAGTTATGGTAACATTGGTCACTATGCAGCTAATTGTCCATAAAATAGAGGTAGCAGTAGTGAAGAAGAAAAGGATTACAAGAAAAATAAGGAAAGAAAGTTTTATTATGAAAATAAAAATAGGCATGGTCAAGGCAAGCATGAGAAGAAGATCTTTCAAAGGCACAAGAAGAGTTTTTATGTTGAAGAAGAAAGCAGTACTTCCAGTGAAAGTGATGAAAGCTTCTCCGATAGTAAAAAGAGGAAATCCTATTCTTGGCCATAGAAGAGAATGAAGATGTTCCTATTATCAAAGACCTAGAAAAAGAGAAAGATTCAGAAAATGAAGAAGAAACCATGGTTAACATAGAAGAGGAACTTATGTTGCTTCTTGGAGAATTGAAAAGGGTTAGAAAGAAGAATTCAGAATTGAAGGCTCAAGTTCAAGAGGATGAAGAAACAAAGACAAAGCTCCTACAAGATCTCATAGACTTAAAAGTGAAGGTTGAAGAGGCAAAGAAAGTTGAAGAAGGTATGGTTGAACAGTTAAAGGCAAAAGAACTAGAATGTGAAATATTAGAACATGAAGCTATCATTCTAAGGAAGGGACTTGAAAATTTTAATAATAAGATATATCAGTTTAGGAAAAGCTCAAAATATTTGGATGATATTATCAAAACACAGAGATCTCCATTTATGAAGACTAGACTTGGCTTTGAGGAAATTCAAGAGGTACAAGAAGAGGAGTCAAGCTCAAAAGAAATAGAAGCATCAAAGAAGGTATTTGAAGAAGAGCCTAAGACCTATACTGATAAGTTGAGAAGTGGTAGCATCAAAGAGGAAGCAAACAAAGAATCATCAAGGAACAGGGACCATCACAAGAAAAGCAAAGAAAGAAACATGAGATCAAGGCAAGATGAATATCTCTTCCAAGGTTATTGTTTCTCATGTAATCATTTTGGTCATAAAGCTATACATTGCAGGGTTCATGGTAAGAATGATTATGATTTCACCAAGAGAAATTTTAGATCATTTGCACCTTTCAAGGACTACAACATCATGTGTTACAATTGCAATAATTTTGGGCATAAAGCAAAATGGTGTAGAACAAAATTTTTGAAACTTCCAAAGACAAGCAAGAAGAAGGATAGTAAAAAGGTTCAAAAGGGTATGACTACAAAAGTGTGGAAAAAGAAGATTGAGAAAGAAGAAGAGCATTGTAAGTTGGGAGTAGCTTTACTCCCATCCCAAAATTGATCACCTCAAGAAGAGGAGGTGGTGAGGGGGCTATGCTAAGAGTCTTATTTTTAGCCCCAAGGAGCCCTTTGCCATTGATTTCAAAGGGGGAGAGAATTCAGTAAGGGGGAGCAACTTCTCAGGGGGAGCAGTTTTGGAATCCAGTTGCAGCAAAAGAAGATTTTTTATAAGGGTTGCCATCAATGACAAAGGGGGAGATTGTTGGAAATATTGAGCATATTGAGTTGTCATTGATGTCAAAGGTTTTCATTGATGTCAAAAGGTTGTATGGTTGGACAATTATGCAAGGCAAGGTATATCTCAAAGCAAGGAAAATTGGTGAAAAGAAAAGGTTTATAATATTTATTTTTTAAATATTATACAGAGGGACAAGTTTTAAAAGAGAAAGCAAAGCAAAGGTTTAAAGGAGAAGGCTAGGTTTAAATATTAAAAGAAGCCCAAAAGTTTAAAGTTTAAAGAGGAGGCAAAAGGGTTTAATTAAAATCAGTTGGGACAAAGGTTTGAAGGCCTAAGTTTAAAAAAGTAATATTATAATATTTTTAAATATTATAATATAAAGTTACAAGCATAGCACCAACATTTAAAAAGCATGATTTAAATTCTTGAGCATCGATGTCGTGTGAGCATGGAGGTAAAAGGTATTTAAATCAAACATTAATCCAATGCAATGCTAAGGTTTTGAGTGTGTGCATTTCGATATCCGCTCATGCTTTTTGAAATGATGAATCACAGAGGAGAAGGGGCATGAATTTTGGTAGAGGGCATAGTGAAGATAAGGACAAAGGGTTGCACATTTGGTTTCAGCTGGAAGGCTAGCACATCTGGTCATTTGGGTAGCGCTAAGGCGCTGTGAGAGAGGTGGTCATAGGTTCGATTCATGCGGGTGACACGCGGGTGTTGTTTTGGTGGTAGAAATATTGTTTTACATGATAGAAAGAAGGTTTTAGAGTTAAGTTGTGCACTACTATTGCTATCCACTGGTGTAGCCCAGTTGGACGCCTAGCTAGCGCTAGGGCACCATGGGCCAAGAGGTCACAGGATCAAATCACTACGAACGATTTTTTGCAAGGCAGAAGAGAATATTTCGTGCGCTTATGAAAGGTATGAATAAATTTTGATTAAAAGTTGTTTTGCAAAGGTACTTCGTTCATTGTGCATTAAGGGGGAAAATATTTTATTTTGAATTTGATCTAGAGGGAGTCATAAGGTGTAAAAAGATTATTTGATATTGTAATAAGGTTATTTGGGTCTTATTTGAAAGTTGTGATTCTGCATGTTTAATTAGGAGATATAAGGTGTATTTTGGTTTATATTGAATTGTATTTTTGGCACATTAGAAAGGAGACATGAGGTGTGTTGTGGTGTTGTTGTTGATTATTTTTGCTTGATATTTTGAGGGTTTTGGTTCATTATTAAGGGCTTTATCTTGTGAAACCAAAAAGGAGTTATAGAGCATTATTTTCAGGTATTCTTGTGCACATCTTTTTGAGAAGGGATTTTATGTGGATTATTTGAAAAGGAGTTTTGCTAACTTGTTTTGAAGTGGCCAAAGAAAGGGAGTTATTTTGAGATAGGTTTTTGAGGGCACATCTTCATCAAGGTAGTTTTAGAGGTATGGTGTTTTAACTCCTACTCAAAGTGGTGTTGTTTGAAGAAAATAGTTTTAAGTCATAAGGTGGAGATATAAGGATTAATTTATGTGCATTGTTGGAAATATTTGTGCTAGAGTGTGAAAGCTAAGTTGTGCTTTATTGTTGAATGAAATTGGAAACACATGTGCTAGGGTTTGAGAACAAGTTGTGCATTAGTGTTGAATGAAATTGGGAATAAAAGTGCAAAGTGTTTGAGAACATAAGTGTACATTGTTTTGAGTGATATTGGAAATGAAAATGCAAGAGTTATAGATCATATTTATGAAGCCAATTTGTGCATCATCATGATTGATTTTGGGAGTATATAAAAAGGATAGACTTGTGCATTGTTCATGATTGATTTTGTGAGTAGATGAGAAGGACTTGTGCATTGTGATTGGTTTTGGAGTGAAGTTGCAAATCAACAAATACTAGGTCAGTTGTCAAGTGCTAGACTAGAGCTACCTTTAAAATGTAATAAATGTGAGACATGTGAAAGTGACAGACTTAATGAATGTGAAGAACATATTGAGCATTTGTTAGTGCATATCATTCTCTATATGTTCAAGAGGTTAAACGAATTCTGGGTAGAATATGTCTAAACTGCTTTAGTTGAGGAAAGCACATTGAAGAATAGATAAAGCACTTGATGACATCATTATGCAAGATAGATAAACAATTTTTGTATACAAGGTTTGGAACAAAGTTGAGCAGGTTTTATGAGTAGGTTGAGTGTGATTCTAAGATTCAGTTAACCTTAGATTAAAGTTAGGCCAAGGTAATAATTGACACTAAATAAAAAAAGTTGAAATAATTCAATTAAACTAACCAGTCGATAAATACATTAAAATAAACCTTATATAGGTTTATAACATGCGTAAAAGTAAGGAAGGGAAGGTGGAGGAAGATCGAGGAGTTTAGAGAGAACAGAGGAGTAGAAAGTGGAGTGGAAGGTGGTAGCGAGCATGGGGAGAGGAAGGGAGTGGAGTGATAAGAGAAAATGGATGGTAGGAAAGGAGGAAGGTGAATGGAGGGATAAGGAGAAAATAAAGGAAAGGGAGAAAGAAAAATCATATCGGCCATCCAACAAAATTAGCTGACAAAAGGTAAGTGTGTTCACACTGTGCTTAGAAAAACTAGATATTTCTAAGCCTGTTTCAAGCTAAGTCCTATTCACACTTGCTACATTCTCCCCATTAAAGTTGATAGAACTGACTATACAGTCTCTCAGCTTTACAAATTAAGCTTTAGCCAGCACCTTGGTGAAGATGTCAGCAATGTTCTCCAAAGTGTGGCAATAGTGAAGCTCAACAATATCAGTTTCCACCATATCTCAAACGAAGTGATACTTCATATCAGAATGCTTTGATCTACTATGGTGGATAGGATTGTATGCCAACTGAATGGCACTAATGTTGTTATATAATATTTGAGTTGGACCACTTTGCTACTCTCCAATTTCTTCTAATACCTTTCGTAGCTAGAGAGCTTGAGTACTAGCATGAGTAACCGCTATATACTTAGATTCTATTGAAGATAGCGCTACTACAGTCTACTTCTTGGAACTCCAAGTTATTAGGCCCAAACCAAGACTAAAACAGTTACTCGATGTGGATTTTATATCATCAATATTATTGCCCCAATCACTATCACTAAAGCATTCAAGCTTGATAGTATCACTTTTGTAGTACTGGATTCCAAAATCCAATGTACCCTTCACATATCTCAAAATCCTTTTAGCTGCCTGTAAATGCAGCTCAGATGGATTAGACATAAATATAGAAACAAGAGATACATCATACTAAATGTCTAGTCTGGTGTTGGCGAGAAACATCAAACTCCCAACAATGCTTCTGAAAGTGGTCACATCAACTTTCGATGCTCCATCATCCTTGCTTAATTGGATCCCATGTCCAATTGGAGTTGCAACTAATTTGCATTGCTCCATAGCAAACTTCTGAATCATATCTCGAGCATACTTAAGTTGACAAATGAAGATCCCTAAATCTGTTTGATGTACTTCCATTCCAAGAAAGTATTTCATCAAGCCAAGATCCTTCATCTCAAATTCCTACATCATGGAGTGCTTGAACTCCATGTTAACTTTTTCATTACTACCCATAAAAATGAGATCATCCACATATAAACAAACTATGAGGATGTCATTTCCTTGATTTAGGTAGTAGAGTGTGGGTTCATTTTTGCTTCTAATGAACCCATAATCTTTAAATTACCCATCAATGCATGAGTACCAAGCTCTCGATGCCTGCTTGAGGCCATAAAGAGCCTTCTTTAGTTTGTAAACAATATTTTCCTTGTCTTTCTCTTCAAATCCCTGTGGTTGCTCAACATACACTTCTTCTGTCAAGTAACCATTTATAAATGCACTCTTTACATCCATGTGTTGGACTGTCCATCCCTTGTGTGCAGCTAAGGCAAGAACTATTCTGATAGTTTCCTATATGGCTACAGGAGCAAAAGTCTCTTCATAATCAATTTCATATTTTTGAGTAAATCCCTTTGTAACTAATCTCGCCTTGTGCCTCTCAATGCTACCATCTGCATTAAACTTGGTCTTGTAGACCCACTTACATCCAACATGTTTCTTTCCTTTAGGAAGCTTCACCAGCTCCCAAGTGTCATTGTTTTTTATAGAGGTGATCTCCTCTTTCATGGCATCTTTCCAAATATTTTGAGTACAATCCTTCTCATAACTAGAAGGTTCAAGTTGTGTATTAATTAACAAAGCATAGTTAACTAAATCTCCCCTAGGTTCCTACTGGAAAACATCATCACCATACAAGTGTATATTTTCTAATCTTTGTAGAACAATATTCATTTCACTAGCTTGACTCCTAGTATATATTTTTGAAAAATTCTTATCCAACATCTGATATGATGGATGATTCTATAGAGTTCTCTTACCTCTGGATGGAGAATCGATGTCCATTGGTGAGGAACTTACTGATCTCTATGGAGAAGGACTTGGTGAATAAGTTGAATCAGAAGATGAACCTGGATCTCTTGGAGGAGACTACTTACTTTTTTGTGGTGTCTCCTGTTGCACCTGCTTAGAACCTACATCACTAGATTCATCATCACTAAAAATTTGGGGCTTACCCCATTCTCCTCCTTCATCAAAAATCACATCCTTGGAAAGCACAAACTTTCCTGTCCTAGGATTGTAGAGTTTGTAAGCTTTTGTATTCTCACAATATCCTACAAATATGCATGCCTAACTCTTTGGATCAAGCTTCTTTCTTAGATCATCAGGAATGTGAGAATATGCTAGCGAGCCAAACACTCTAAAATACTTAACATTTGGCTTTTTACCCTACCAAGCTTGGTAAGGTGTCTGTCCTTCCAAACTTGTAGTAGGACTTCTGTTAAAGATATGTACGCTGGTCTTGGCTGCATCTGCCCAATATGAATTAGTCAAATGCTTCGTCTGAAGCATAGACATTGCCATCTCCACAATGGTGTGATTCTTCCTCTCTATGACACCATTCTACTGTGGAGTGTAGGCAGCTGTGAATAGCCTCTTAATGCCATGTTACTTATAGAAATTCAAGAACTCATTAGAGGAGTATTATCCTCCCCTATCTGATCTAAGAAATTTTACAAAATATCTACTCTCACTTTAAACTCTTTTTTTGAAATCGACAAAGCATTCAAATGCTTCATCCCTATATTTCAAAAAATATATCTAGCACATTCTAGTAAAATCATCAATAAAGAGTAGGAAGTAAGAGTTGTTACCAAGACTCTTGTTCTGCATCGGACCACAGATGTCTGTATGCACTAGCTAGAGTGGATAGTTGGCTTGCCATGCTTGTCCATGAGGAAATTTTGATCTGGCATGCTTCTCAAGAGCACACCCTTCACAGACTTCCTTACTATCCTGAGCCTTAGGAAGTCTGGTTACCATCGCTTGTGAAGTTAGCATTTTCAAACTAGTTGAATTCAAATGACCATATCTCAAGTGCCATAGGACACTTGGATTGGAAATAGCAACATTTGCTAACTTATCTCCCCCTGGCTAGACAAACTTTAAAGGAAACAATCTATTCTTTGACATTGGCACTTGTGTAATGATTCTATTATTGTTATTTTTATCAAAAATAGTGCATTTACCCTCATCAAAAAGCAACTTGTAGTTCTTTTCTAAAATTTGACCAACACTTAAAATATTGTGTTGAAGATGGGGTGTGTAATAGATATCACTTACATGTTTGACGTCTTCTTTAGTTGGAACTCCCATTGCTCCAATGCCTTCAACTGCCAATGATTTATCATCTCCCAATTTGATGCTGGATTTGTATGAGGAGTTTAGAGTAGAAAAGAGCCCTTCTTTGCCACTCATATGGTTTGAAAACCCAGTGTCCAAGATCCATGTATCATTCATGTTCTGATCTGCCTGACCATAAGAGAGAAAGATATTTGTGGCCTCTTCCTCTTCTCCAAAATTTCCAAACTGACTGCTCTGGATGCTACTAGTTCCTTCTGAAGTCTTTGTCCAATAGTCATGAGCATAATGGCCAAGTTTGCCACAGTTGTAGCAAGATTGTTTTGACTTATCTCCTCCTTTGCCTCTACCTAATTATTTTTCTCTATTTTGTTGTCCTCATTTATTCTATTGTTCACCTCTGTTTGAGAATCCTCCTCTATTCTGATTTCCTCCTCTGTTAGGAGTTCCACCTCTTTGATTATTTTTTCCTCTACCTCTATTCTGTCCTCTGCCACGACCTCTACCTCTGCCTTCTTGTGAAGCAAAGGCTTTATCATCTCCTCTATAACTTGTGGAAGGAGTTTGTTGTAACCTCTCTTCATGTGAGAGAAGTGAGCCAATTAGGGATTCAAAAGATAGAGAAGTTAGGTCTTTGGATTATTCTATAATTATGGCCACTGAATTCCACTTAGGAATAAGTGTCCTCAAAAATTTCTTCACTATAACTTTAGGCTTTACATCTTCTCCTAAAGTGACCATCTTATCTACTATGGCTTTCACACGCACGTAGTAATCACCAACATTTTCACTCTCTTGCATTTTAAGAGTCTCAAACTCTTGTTTCAAGGTTTGTAGTTTAACTTGTTTGACTTGGTCACTACCCCTATAACTTTATTTTAAAGCATTCCAATAAGATTCAGCAGTTATAAAAGAAGTTATTCTAGGGAAAATACTTCTGTCAAAGGTAGCTTGGATATGATAAAGGGCGGAAGAATTATTCTTCTGTGATTCCTTTCTAGCCCTTTTGTCAGCAACATTCAAAGCTGCCCATTCAGCAGTAGTAGGTTCAGTATATCCCTCTTCAATCATATCTCAAAGACCTTTGCCTATCAAAAGAGTTTTCATTTTAATTGACCAATACTCGTAATCACCTCCATTGAACTCAGGGATTGGTAGACTAGTATTGGAAGCCATTTTAGAAAGCAAACTTTATTGCAAATTCAAAAAATTAGTACAAAGAAGTACAAAATAGATCACTAATTTATTGATTTAAATCAAATCTAGATTTCTTAATATGCTCACTGATTTGGCATTCTTCTTCTCGAGGATCACCCAAAACTGGAAAGGTAAAATTATCTGCTTCTTTGTCACTAATTATAATGACTTCTGGTGTTTTTGCTGGTTCATAACTTCGTTTGAGAACATTTCATTCTTCAGTTGCAGGTTTCACCTCCACTGGTTCTTCTTCTTCTTCTTCTTCTTCTTCTTCTGTTCTCGAATCAAGAGAGCGTGGTGTATAGCTCTCACTTGTTTCTACTTCAGGCACTGTAGGTGAATAACTGTCACTTGATTGTCCTTCAGGTACTATTTCAACCATCTCGGATTCAACTATCCTTTGCCCAAAGATATTATCTTCAGAATCTGCCTCGTAGCCAAAATCTGGTTTCCTCAAATGAGCAATCACTTGATTCTCTAATTGGCAAAACATTGTATAAATTCCATACCACTGGACTTTCCCATCAAAGGAATCAGGAGTCTCTCTTCTCAACAGAGAGAGTAGTGCATTATAGCATCCGGTTGACCGGATCATCTACCCAGAATCACACCGTATGAACTGGGTTACAACTTAGTATGATGCCAAAAAAAAACTTTATATATCAAAATATCTTTGCATCCCTTTTTTTTTAATTTTTGTTCTAAAATTTGTTTTAATAAAGACCATTTAAAAAAACATTAACAATTTCCTTTATATATTTTTAATTTTTTTTTTAAATAAACTAGATATTTAAAAAAACATAATAAAAAAAATAATAAAAAATTAACCTTTTTTAAACCCCCGACGAGAATCGAGCTGAAGACCTTCGCTGGCTACTCGGAAATCTTAGCCACTGCACCATGCAGCTATGGATGGTAGCAAGGAACCAAAAAAAATATTAAACCTCCATTAATCACGAAGACAAAAAAAATAAAAAAAAATTTACCCCGACAGGATTCGACCCTAGGTCTCTTCTCTACAAGGCAGGGAACTTCACTGCTAGACCACGCTAGATGGACAAGATAAGAGAGGAAGAGAGTTCTACTTCATACGGCGGCATAATAAAATTTGAAAAAAAAAAATTAATCCCACATGCAGTGGGCAAAGATTTTTTTTAGGCTTTATCAAAGCTTGCGAACACTCTAGAGGTCGATTGCCTTCGGGAAATCGATCTCGCCAACATTTTTCTCACCAATCAACTTTCGCCAAGTGGCACACCTAGAGCACTCATCCACATCATCCATGTCTACCATGTTTTCCACATCAGCTTTGCCACATCGTCCTGGTCAGCTCTACTACGTTAGCATCTGCCACATCGTCCATGTCAGCTCTGCCATGTCAGCATCCAGTTAGCTCCTGATCATCATCGATCCATGTGCTATCGGCTCTGTCGCCATGTCATCCTACTATCAGTGTCCAGTCAGATCCTCAGTATCTATGCGACTACCTCTTTGCCACTCCTTAGGATTCGTGCGCTCCTCAGGATTTGTGCGATAGCTTCTCCACCGCTCCTCAAGATCCATGCGATAGCTTCTTTGTCGCTCCTCGAGATCCATGCACTTCGTCTTCTGTGCCTTACCTCGGCCCTCGGGATCCATGCCCCCTCAGCTTTGATACCAGTGTGATTCTAAGATTCAGTTAACCTTAGATTAAAGTTAGGCCAAGGTAATAATTGACACTAAATAAACAAAGCCAAAATAATTCAATTAAACTAACCAGTCGATAAATACATTAAAATAAACCTTATATAGTTTTAGAACATGCGCAAAATTAGGGAAGGGAAGGTGGAGGAAGATCGGGGAGTTTAGAGAGAACGGAGGAGTAGGAAGTGGAGTGGAAGGTGGCAGCGAGTGTGGGGAGAGGAAGGGAGTGGAGTGATAAGGGAAAATGGACGGCAGAAAAAGAGGAAGGTGAATGGAGGGATAAGTAGAAAATAAAGGAAAGGGAGAAAGAAAAATCATGCCGACCATCCAACAAAATTAGCCAACAAAAGGTAAGTGTGTTCACACTATGCTTAGAAAAACTAGATTTTTCTAAGCCTGTTTCAAGCTAAGTCCTTTTCACACTTGCTACATTGAGGAGGATATTTGAGAAAATTTATGAGCAGGTTTGAGCAGATTTGTGAGTAGGTTTGAGCAGTGTTTTGAGTAGGTTTGGTGAACTATTTTGAGTAGGTTTGTTAAATTATGTTTGGATCAGGCTTAAGCAAATCTTGTGTAGGCTTGTAGTAGGTTTGATTAAGCCTTGTGTGTAGGCTTGGAGTAGATTTGAGCAGGATTTGGAGTAGAATAGAGAAACGGGGATTGGTGTATCCTATGGATAGAGGTCCATGAACTAGAGCAAAGGGGATTATTTTCTCCTGTGGAGTGGTGTCTACAAAATTAAGAAAGGATAGATGTCTTATGTAGATAGAGCCCCATAAAACATGAAGCAGAGGGGATTTGTGTCTCCTATGGAGTGGTGTCCACAAAATGTGAAGCAAAGGAGATTTGTATCTTTTGTGGAGTGGTGTCCACAAAAATTGAAGTAGAGGGGATTGGTTTCTCCTATGGAGTGGTTTCTATGAACTTGAGATGATATTGGTATCTCCTATGGATAGAGGTCCATAAAACCTGAAGCAACTGGGATTGGTGTCTCCTATAGAGTGGTGTCCACAAAACCTGAAGTAGAGGGGATAGGTGTCTTCTGTGGAGTGGTTTACATGAACTTGAGAGGCGATTGGTGTCTCCTATGGATAGATATCCACAAAACTTGAAGTATATGGGATTGGTATCTCCTATGGAGTTGTGTCCACAAAGTTGAGATGGGATTGGTGTCTCATTTGGGTTGGTGTCGATAAACATTGTAATAGGGAATTGGTTACCAAAATATTTGTTGAAAAAATTTATAAGAAATATTTTATTCATGGACATAGCCCACATTGGATGAACCACATTAAATCTGTGTCTCTTATGTGTGTGATGATATGTACATTGTTTTATTATTACAATTGATGATATTGGATATTAATAATTTGGAAAAGTAAAAAGTTTTATCTTATATTTTTCACCCCTTCCCTCTCAGTATAAACTTGTCTTCTTCATCTTTGAGGGATTTGAACCTCCTTTTATTTTTCTAGTACTTTCTTTGGTAACTTTTCTATCTCATCTTCAGGTTTTTATTCTTTGTCTTCTTTTTCAAAAAAATTTTGGGTAGGTTCCTCAATATATGTAAAATTCATATTATTATTATCCAAAACCTTTCCAAACCTTAAATGAATCTATTGGCAAGGCACCATAGATATTGAACTTGTTTCATTAGCTTTGTAGACTTGTTGAACTATTTTTTTCTTTTTAGGATTGTCCGAATTTTTTTGTGGTGGCAAGAGTTTATTTTGAGGTTTCTTCTAAGGAGCTTGTCCTCTAAATTTTTTTTGAAAATTCTATTGTTTAGGTGAACCTTCAAATCAACTAGGTCCTGCTTGATTATATTGGCAATTTGTGCTCTAATTACACACATTATAATTTTATCCTGACATTCCTTGAGTCCATTGATGTTGAATCCCATATGAGTTGGTCATAAAGTTATCCCATGAAGGCATATTCCATTCCTAGTTGGATGAATGCCAATTTTTCCAATTTAGTGCTTTGAACAATAGTTAGGTCTTGTTTGGTTGGAATAACTAGAATTTGACCAATTAGATTGAACATTGAATGGGTAAATTCTTCTTTGTGATAAAAAATAAATGTCCTCTACTTCTTTAATTTTAGGTTCTTTTATAGCATATTTTATAGCTAAGATATACTTGCAATTTTTAGTACTATGATTCGTGTCACATATTTTACAATTAGCAAAAATATTGTAAATATTTGTTATGCTAAGAGGGTATTCTCTTAGATTGTGTATTTTCCTACATCTATGATAATATATCTCCTCAATATCTTGATGTTTTGGTCTCTTGTACATAGGTCAATAGATATAGTTAATGTGCATAAAAAATCAATCTTTAATATTTCCAACATGTTGGCAATTTCTACTCTTGTCACTCCTCTTGATGATGTGTATTTGTTGTTTCTAAGTGGTTTATTTCTTGAGTAATTTATACAAATATTCACAATTTCTTTAAGTTCCATTAGGTGAATACCTCCCTTATCCATAAGGTTTAGTACATCAAGAACATGTTATTTTAATACTTTTATAAAAAACTATTTTAAGATTTTTCTCATCTAGATCAATATTCACTATAGATCACAAAAACTAAAATATTTCAAGATAGTCTTCAAGGGATTCTTCCTCTTGTTGGTTCATACAAAATAATTCAACCTTCTTATCTTGAACTCTATAGTAATCCTGGTATCTTTCAATGAATATATCCTTCAATCCATTCTCTCCATTTCATCGTCTACAAGCACTTTCACCTAAATCCATGAACCATATTAATTTTGGATCCTTAAGTGTAGATGAAAATAGTCTTAACTTTTGTTCATTAGTGGTGTAGAAATAATCTTGGCATACCACTTCAAAATAAAAAATAAATGTATCAGGATCTTCATGTGGTTTTCCATGGAAGGTAGGTAAAATAGCAACAAAGATGGGTTTTCATTCTCTTGTTAACCTATCTTTTGGAGAAGGAATTAGGAAGGTAAAAGAAATTTTTTACCTATTTCTTCTTTGGTTCCCCTCTACTTTTCTGTTTTCACTATATATTTACCTATTACTTATTTGATTTCCTTCTGCTTCCCCATGTTCACTACTTTGGTCATCAATGACTTATTTAAGAAATTCAAGGATTGGACCAGGTATGGATTCAAATAAGATAGTGGAAGGATCTATAATATTATCAAATTTAGGTTCAGGTAATAGAAATGTTTTAGGATCTTGATCTAGTAGAGTTAAGGGAAGTTCAATTTTCTCTTTTGGATAATCCTCATTTGCTAAAATCTAATCTATTTTAATCTAGTAATGTCAATCTTTTCACTAGATTTTTCTTCTTATCTCTCTTTGTATATTTTTATGAACCTTCCTTTTGTATCTCTAGGTCTACTTAGAAAATTTCAAAGATCCTACTTTTTACAACAATTTTGAGTGTATTACAAGCATATAATACTCTTTAAGTAGTTTATGGATGTCATTGATTGGTTCTAACTATTCAAGGGTCATGTAATGCTCTTATTCAAATGTGAAATCTTGATTTAAAATATGAATCAATTGAGTAATAAAATCTTGTCCTTGTATAACAATAGGGTTTTCAAATTGTAAATTGTGACACAAATATCTTAAGTGTATAACTCTAGGTGTTTTATGGTATCTCTTGCTATATTCTAGACTCATCTCTATGTTTCTATATCTCCTAAAAAATTATGGACAATAAGGGAATCCTCAAATTTAAGCTCCCAAGGATATGGAGATGAGTTTACACTTGCTCTTCTATCCTCTAGCCAAAATTCACAACTCCTCAAGAGGTCAAGTTATGGTGAGTGATAATTTACACCTAGGACTTTATTTATGTTGATCCTCTTAATTTTACTGAACTCTTTTGACCTTTGCCTAATAACATCAAGTTATTCCTATAAATGGTTCCATTTTTCCTAGGATGCACATATATCTTGTTATTAAAGTATATTGATTTCTTGTTCTAGAAATATTCTTCTGAGATCTATTAATGCAAATTGACTAATGCAATTTTCCACCATTAGCAACATATACTTCTCTTTTATTTTCAAAAATTTTGTATTTTTTATTTATTTTTGTTTTTTTTTTTACTTTTGAGAAAAACACAATTCATAGAAACTAAATTCTAGCTTTCAAAAGGAGTAATCTTACTACTATTAAAACCAAATCTGAAATACAATAGTCAATTTTAATGTAGCAAGGGAAATTAAAATGCAATTCACAAAAACTAAATTCTACTTTTCAAAAGGAGCAATCTTACTACTATTAAAACTAGTTCTAAAATACAACAATCAATTTTAATGTAGCAAGGAAAATTAAAATTTTGTTACTACTTAAGTTTAAGAAACACTTAGAATGATATTTTTGCACCACTGAATTGTATACAAGTAAAAATTTTCCCAAACAAAAGATGTAACAACCACACAATGCTGAAAATAAATTTTCTGAAATAAAGGCTAAATTTTTACCACTACTTGATTTTAAGAAACACTCGGTATGATCTTGTCACACCACTAACTTGTATACAAGTAAATTTTCCAGACCGAAGATGTGACAACCATAAATTCTAAAAATAACATACTGAAAACAAATACTAACTAGAAAACAATAAAATTGAACCTAAGAAAATAGAACCTAGAAATGCTCAAATGAAGACACTTTTTGAAACTTCTTGTGCCACTCTAGACCTTTATTCAAGTAAGCATCCTTCTCATGCAATCCAGTAGTCTCCAATCATAAATTATGGTACTATTATTCTCAGCAATGATGCCAAAATGTCGAGTTGTAATGTCTCAAACTTAATTTTCAAACCAAGATTAAATTTAAAGAATAGTTATCCCATATAGATATCCACAATTTTAACTATTGACTTTTATTCCCTTTTTTAGTTTCTTGCATAAGAATAAAAGTTGTAGGAAATGAAATTATGCTTAATTTAAAGGATGTAGTTATGAATTAATCTAGTTTTTTGTGTGGATCCACTTTATGTTTTAATAACATATTGTATATTTTATTCTATTTTGTAACTCTATAATATACAATTTAATTGAATTTATGTTCTAATACTATTGTATGTTATAACTAAATCTACTATATTTTAGGATGAAGATAACAAGGGACTAACCTTTTGGAGTGGGCCCTACCTTCTCGAGGTTAGTATTAATCTCTTCTCTTATTTGTATTCTATTTTAACTTTTGTAATTTATATTCCTTAATCTATATTAATGCTACTTAATTCATGCTTACAAGAAAATAAATGAAGCTACAATAATGAACAAAACATGAAAGAAGTATAGAATATAATCACCATACTCATAAAATAAAATTTTGTTGCTAATTTATTACTTTATTCCAATCTCCATTTGTACAATGTAACAATATAATTTGAAGAACACAAGCTTATACTGAGAGGGGGGGGTGAACAGGATAAGACCTCTTTTTACTTTTTCCTTTATACTTCAAAACAGTAAAGCAATATACCCAAAGCAATATCAAAGCAATGCATAATAACATCCACAAAGTGACACCAATTTTAACGTGGTTCACCCGAATGGTCAAGCTACGTCCACAAAACTTTTCTCTAAAAGTTATCTCAAAGTTCTTTGGGAATCATTCCCAATTACAATGTTTATGAGCCTTGGCCCAAAGGAGATACCTTCCCCTAATCATAATTTATGAGCCTCTGCTCAAAGGAGATACCTTCCCCTCTATCTGAATTTATGAGCCTCTCGCTCAAAGGAGATACCTTCCCCTCAATCTAGATTTATGAGCCTCTGCTCAAAGGAGATACCTTCCCCTCTGCTCTGGAAATGATCCCTCAGATGATCAACTACCTCTACCTCTTGCCAGCACGTGGAACTCCTTTCCATCAAAGACCTCCTATCCTTAATGCTTAGCCTAAGAGACCTCTACCTTCTATTATCATGTCCACAGCAGCTCAGCAACCTATACCAAACACAGTCAATCGGTCTAGTACAAGTCTTCCTCTGTCTATCAGATCTGTCCAAAACTTGAAAAAATCAATCCTCTGCACACAAGCCTTCTCAAAGACTTGCTAAATCTATCCTTAGGTTCTTCTCAAAGAACCAGTGCATCTTTGTCCTCAAGTTCTCTGATAGAACTCTCAAAACTCAGCTCACAAGTCCTCTGCTAGGACCTGTCCAAATCTGCTCACAAGTCCCCACCAAAACCTGTCCAAAACTACTCACAAGTCCCCATCGAAACCTGTCCAAGACTGCTCACAAGTCCCCACCGAAACCTGTCCAAAACCTCAGCAAGATCACCAAGAAAAAATTTCTTAGTAGGAAATCACAAGGTGAATTGTTAGAGACCCAATGTGATTTGTCAAACTCATAGAAGCATAAAGAGAATTGTTAGAGACTCAATATGTTCTATACTCAACTCCCAATCTCAAAACTCAACTCAAATCAACTCAGCTCAAACTCAATATCAAATCTAAAAACTCAACTCAACCTCAATCTCAAATCAGAAAACTCAACTCAACCTCAATCTCAAATCTAAAAACTCAACTCAACCTCAATCTCAAATCTGAAAACTCAACTCAACCTCAATCTCAAATCTGAAAACTCAACTCAAAATCTAAAATGGATAGGATAGAATGCTTTCTTTCAAGAACATGAAACCCCAAAAATTGCCAACTATGCAAAGAATCACATAACAATGATACTCATGTTCTTTTCACCATCAATTAGGGCTTCCACAACAATGCTCATCAAACAAGGTTCAATCAACACCATTCAACTCAAAATACAACCTTGAAGCATTTCACAATCAACATCAGAAAAGGAAACAAGTAGAACTCCTTTTCTCTCCAACATTATTTGAACAAAAAGCATCCACCAACTCAACTCACAATAGCATAAAAACAACTTTTCAATTCATCAACAAAGGAGTAAGCTCAACACTTTAACCAAGTAAAGAATAGCTTGATGATAACCAACTTAATGAAAGCAAATGTCAATCTCAAAGCTGCCCACTTAAGGTTTCACAACTTCACACAAGAAACAATTAACCTTAAAACATCATGCTTTCATTTCCATAATCAACCAAAAGCACTCTCAACATTACAAGAAACATTTATCCCTTATACACCTTATTTCTCCCTTATTGTCTCATCAAAAATAAAGTTTATCTCTCATAAGAATGCAATAAGATATTTCAACAACACCTTCAAAATAATATTTTATCAAAATAACAACAAGCTTTAAAACCCTTATGACTCCTAAGTTGTTTTTCTTCTAACAAACATCCTCCATCTACAACATACACTTAGAAAAAGATTAATTTCAAAAAATACCTTAGCCAACAACAAAAATCGATATGGAGAAATTGCGCCCGAAATCTAACACCACCTACTGCGACCACTTCATGACGAAAAACCCTTTCGCATGATTTGAATGTGGAACCTCCTGTTCGAGTAGTGCGCCAATAGCCTAGCTGCTACTGGTGTGCCAAAGGCACTCGGTGAGATTTAAACTTCACTCTGTTATGCTTTTCCCTTCTATGCCAGGGAAAATAAAACATAGTCCTCCCTTCCTTCTGACGCCAACTCACAGATGACAAGCTATATGGCAGATTCGGCAAACGGTGAGACAATCAAATGAACAGCAGATTACGAAGACGGTGAAGACACACAAACGATCAGCAGATTATGAAAACAACGAAGACACACAGCCGAACAGTGGATTACAAAAATGGTGAAGACACACAAATGATTAGCAGATTACGAAAATAGTGAAGACACACAGCCGAACAGCGGACAACTTTCTTTCGAAATTCGGATGGGATCCATTTGATTTTCATCGAGGGATATTAATATGAATTTTACCATAGGCTTTTTGACATCGATGGAGGTCTTTAACACGTCGGTGGAGGTCTTGGCTAGCGCCCACAAAGCTAAAACATAGTGCCCACCTTGTTAAGACATTTGCACCATGGATTAAGAGAACCCATGCAAAAAATAGTTTAATATTTATTTAAAAATAATTAAATGGAACCTTAACAAGGTTTTTTAATTATTTAAATAAATACTTCCTCTTGGACCCAAATGCATTAAACCAATGCATCCACTTGTAATCTTTAAACCTACCAACTTGGAGTTTGTAAAAGACCTTTTAAACTATCATGCCGTAACCTTCATCAAAACAAATTATTTGACCTCAAATCAAATTCCTTCAGGACCTTCTTGACATCAATGACAACTTATACACTTGAGCAAATGCAATGTACCCAAAGTACCCAAAATTGCAAACAATATACCCCTTTGTCATTGATGGCAAACCTTTACTGAAAACACTTCTCAAGAGCCAAAACTAAAACCAACTATGCTAACAACTGAGAAACTATGCCCATAACTGAGAATCTTCCTTTGAAGTTTTGCTCCCCCTGACTTGAAGCTTTCCTCTTCACTTTGAAGCTCTCTCCCTTACTCATATCTCTCCCCCTTTGTCATCAATGGCAAAGGGCCATTTTTGGGGCTCGAGACTAAGAATGATCCTCTTAGCTTAGTCCCTCCCCCACCTCCTGATGAGGTGATTAATTCTAGGGTGGGAGTAAAACTCCCATTAGGCACTAATCATCATCAGCGTCTATAACTTCCTTGTCGGGCCTTCTCTTGAACTCTTTGTCCATATTCATGTTCTTGTCACTGTTCTTGTTCTTGTTCTCATCCTTGTTTTTGTCCATGTCTTGATCCTTGGACCTGATCATGCCACTATTCATGTTCCTGTATTCTAGAATTTTAGTTCTACACTGTCTGATTATGTGACCTTCATTGTTGCACTTGAAACACTTGACGATGTTGTTTCTCTGAGGTAAACCTGATCTTTGAATCCACCTGTTCTGACCAAACCTGTTTTGACCAAACCTATTCTGACCAAACCTGTTTTGACCAAACTTGTTCTGACCAAACCTATTCTGACCAAACCTATTCTGACCAAACCTATTTTGATCAAACCTGTTCCTGCTATTTACCTTGCAATAGACTGCCTTGTGCCCAAACTATTGACAAGAATAGCAATACCCTTGAAATTAACTAGCACTTATGAAACTGTCATTTACCTTCTTCACTTGAGCCATGCAATGTGAAGCCATGTGACCAAACCTGTGACAAGCAAAACATTTGCCTTGAAACTTTCCTTTATTTGACCTCTTAGGTCCTGAAAAATTCTTCTTCTCATTCTGAATTTTGTTTTCTATTTCTGTGCATCTATCATTCAAGGACTCATGATCTGAAATACTTTTCGCATCATAACTCTCTTCCTTTTGGAGTCTCTTTCTAGACTCTCCAACTTGTTCCTTGTGTGGCTTAACAAAACCAAGGCCTATTTTATCTGTTGTCTTTCTTTGACCTTTGATGAGTGACTTAACCTTTTTGGAGCTATCTTGAAACCTGTAAAGCTTATCCTTGTACTCTTTAGTTTCCTCTTTCAAATAAGCCATTTTCTGTTCTAACTCACTATACTCAAGAACCTTAGACTTTAACTCATCTTTGAGTTTTTGTGTCTTAGCTATAGAGAAGTCAAGAATTTCTATAAGATCATCTCTCTCCACACAACATTCATCTAACTTATCCTTGAGTCTAGCATTCTTCTTTCTTTCCTTTTCCAAAAAACTAAGAGCACTAATAAGTTCACTTTCAAGATCCTTTATTTGTTTGCTTTTTGAATCGTCAAAGCCTTTTTCAGATTTCTTATCACTAGAGGTGCTACCCTTTTCAAAGACCATACATGCATCTTCCTTATAGTTTTCTGAAGCATCCTCATACATACTAGAAACAAAATCATTATTTGTGCAATCATCCTCAAGGTGACCAAAATTTCCACATCTAAGACATTTCATGATAATGAATCTATGTTTCGGTTATTCCTCTTTTCTTGATATGAACAACATCTCATTTTCATTATCACTTGAAGAACTTTCACTATCACTACTAGAACACTTACTTGCTTTGTCTAGGTAGAAACTCTTCTTGTGCTTGTGAGAATACATCTTTTCTTGATTGTTGTGCTCATCTTTGATCTTCCTGTGATGCTTGTGCTTTTCAGAATCCTTGCTCTTAGAATCCTATTTATCTTCATCACTTTCATTCTTGGGAACAATACGATCAGTAGCATAATGACCAAACTTTCCACAATTGAAACATCTTATATTTTTCATACTTTTGTGCTTTCTAAAGAACTTGCCTTTCTTGTTGTAATATGCCTCTTCATCACTAGAAGACTCATCATTATCTTGAAGCTATTTACCCTTGGATTCCTTGGTAGCTTTGAAAGCTGCCTCTTTCTTGACATCAACCTTCACTTGAGTTCTCAACTCAAATGCTGCAAGTATACTATGGAGCTCATCCTTTTTCAACTTATCCAAATCTTTAGCTTCCTCAATAGCATAAATCTTTTCACTAAATCTATTAGGAAAAGATCTTAAAATCCTATCGCAAACATCATTTTCAGCAAGCTCAAGACCTAAGTCTTTCATGGAGTTAACAACCTCATCCATACGAAGCATGTAGTCACTAATATTTTCATCATTATTCATCTTGAGTTGTTCAAACATACCTTTGAAGTGTCTCAACTTGACCTTTTTGACATTTGTATCACTTGTATGAACCACCTTTAACTGATTCCACATTTCACTAGCTGTCTTGCAGTGAATCACTTTGGTGAGATCTTCTTTCTGTAAGCCTTTCAGGATTGCATTCATTGCTTTTGAATTGTTGTGATGTAGGAGCCTTTCTTCTTTAGTATTAGGACCATGTTCAGGAATAGTGTACTCATCTTCAATCACTTCCCAAACCTCATTACCAAGTGCCATTAGATGAACCTTCATCCTCGCACTCCAAAGACCAAAATCTAACCCATCAAGAATAGGTTCTGCATTGCCACTTGAATGATCCATTGTGTTCTTTACTAGCTTTTCCTTCAAGCTGTTAAACTTTTCAAAGGCACCCGCTCTGATACCAATTGAATAACACAAGCTTATACTGAGAGGGGGGGGTAAACAAGTATAAGACCTCTTTTTACTTTTTCCTTTATACTTCAAAATAGTAAAGCAATATACCCAAAGCAATATCAAAGCAATGCATAATAACATCCACAAAGTGACACCAATTTTAACGTGGTTCACCTAGAATGGCTGGGCTATGTCCACAAAACTTTTCTCTAAAATTTATCTCAAATTTCTTTGGGAATCCTTCCCAATTACAATGTTTATGAGCCTTGACCCAAAGGAGATACCTTTACCTAATCAAAATTTATGAGCCTTTGCTCAAAGGAGATACCTTCCCCTCTATCTGAATTTATGAGCCTTTGCTCAAAGGAGATACCTTCCCCTCAATCTGGATTTATGAGCCTCTACTCAAAGGAGATACCTTCCCCTCTGCTTTGGAAATGATCCCTCAGAAGATCAACTTCCTCTACCTCTTACCAGCACGTGGAACTCCTTTCCATCGAAGACCTCCTATCCTCAATGCTTAGCCTGAGAGACCTCTACCTTCTATGATCACATCCACAGCAGCTCGAAGCAACTCTGTACCAAACACGATCGATCGGTCTAGTACAAGTCTTCCTCTGTCTGTCAGATCTTTCCAACACTTGAAAAAATCAATCCTTTGCACACAAGCCTTCTCAAAGACTTGCCAAATCTATCCTTAGGTTCTTCTGAAAGAACCAGTGCATCTTTGTCCTCAAGTTCTCTGATAGAACTCTCAAAAGTCATCTCACAAGTCCTCTGCTAGGACCTATCCAAATCTGCTCACAAGTCCCCATCGAAACCTGTCCAAAACTACTCACAAGTCCCCACTGAAACCTGTCCAAGACTGCTCACAAGTCCCCACAAAAACCTGTCCAAAACCTCAACAAGCTCACCAAGAAAAAATTTCTTAGTAGGAAATCACAAGGTGAATTGTTAAAGACCCAATGTGATTTGTCAGACTCATAGAAGCATAAAGAGAATTGTTAGAGACTCAATATGTTCTATACTCAACTCCCAATCTCAAAACTCAACTCAAATCAACTCAGCTCAAACTCAATCTCAAATCTAAAAACTCAACTCAAACTCAATCTCAAATCAGAAAACTCAACTCAACCTCAATCTCAAATCTGAAAACTCAACTCAAAATCTAAAATGTATAGGATAGAATGCTTTCTTTCAAGAACATGAAACCCCAACAATTGCCAACTATGCAAAGAATCACATAACAATGATACTCATGTTCTTTTCACCATAAATTAGGGCTTCAACAACAATGCTCATCAAACAAGGTTCAATCAACACCATTCAACTCAAAATACAACCTTGAAGCATTTCACAATCAACATCAGAAAAGGAAACAAGTAGAACTTCTTTTCTCTCCAACATTATTTGAACAAAAAGCATCCACCAACTCAACTCACAATAGCATAAAAACAACTTTTCAATTCATCAACAAAGGAGTAAGCTCAACACTTTAACCAAGTAAATAATAATTTCATGATAACCAACTTAATGAAAGCAAATGTCAATCTCAAAGATGCCCACTTAAGGTTTCACAACTTCACACAAGAAGCAATTAACCTTAAAACATTATGCTTTCATTTCCATAATCAACCAAAAGCACTCTCAACATTACAAGAAACATTTATCCCTTCTACACCTTATTTCTCCAGTATTGTCTCATCAAAAATAAAGTTTATCTCTCATAAGAATGCAATAAGATATTTCAACAACACCTTCAAAATAATATTTTATCAAAATAAAAACAAGCTTTAAAACCCTTATGACTCCTAAGCTGTTTTTCTTCTAACAAAAATCCTCCATCTACAACATACACTTAGCAAAAGATTAATTTCAAAAAATACCTTAGCCAACAACAAAAATCGCTATGGAGAAATTACGCCCGAAATCTAGCACCACCTGTTGCGACCACTTCACGACGAAAAACCCTTTCGCGTGATTCGAACGTGGAACCTCCCATTTGGGTAGCGCGCCAACAGCCTAGCCGCTACTGGTGCACCAAATGCACCTAGTGATTTTTAAACCTCACGCTGTTATGCTTGTCCCTTCTGTGCCAGGGAAAATAAAACATAGTCCTCCCTTCCTTCTGACGCCAACTCGCAGACAACAAGCTATATGGCATATTCGACAAACGACGAGACAATCAAATGAACAACGAATTACAAAGATAGCAAAGACACACAAATTATCAGCAGATTACAAAAATGGTGAAGACACACAATCGAATAGCGGATTATGAAAATGGTGAAGACACACAAACGATCAACGGATTACGAAAATGGCAAAGACACACAACCGAACAGCGAACAACTTTCTTTCGAAATTCGGATGGGATCCATTTGATTTTCATCGAGGGATATTAATATGAATTTTACCATAGGCTCTTTGACATTGGCAGAGGTCTTTAACATGTCGGTGGAGGTCTTGGCTAGCACCCACAAAGCTAAAACATAGCGCCCACCTTGTTAAGACATTTGCACCATGGATTAGGAGAACCCATACA
The DNA here is from genome assembly GCA_028583015.1 of Wollemia nobilis. NCBI lineage: Eukaryota > Viridiplantae > Streptophyta > Pinopsida > Araucariales > Araucariaceae > Wollemia > Wollemia nobilis. Next base: position 949,395 of record JAQPPZ010000393.1, on the reverse strand, counting down.
AAAAATAGTTTAATATTTATTTTAAAATAATTAAATGGAACCTTAACAGGTTTTTTTAATTATTTAAATAAATACTTCCTCCTGGACCCAAATGCATTAAACCAATGCATCCACCTGTAATCTTTAAACCTGCCAACTTGGAGTTTGCAAAAGACCTTTGAAACTGTCATGTCGTAACCTTCATCAAAACAAATTATTTGACCTCAAATCAAATTCCTTCAAGACCTTCTTGACATCAATGACAACTTACACACTTGAGCAAAGGCAATGTACCCAAAATTTCCAACATAATTTTCTTTTTGGATATTTCAAACATGGAGGGCTTTGTAATATATAATGTTACATGATACCCTTACAATAGAAAAGTCAATATTCAATTTGTTACATGGTCTGAATAAATATTTTCTAAGTGTAATGGATACTCAGTGGAGTGGATGGAGTAATCACTGTTCATGAAGCATTGCACACTGCAAGCAAGACTAATAAGGTAGTATTTGCTCTTAAATTAGATGTAAACAAAGTTTTTGACTGAATAAATTGGGAGTTTCTCATTGCGGTACTTCTAAAATTTGACTTTCACCCTCAGTGGGTCAAGATGATTCAGGAGTGCGTATCAAAGGCCTTGTTCTTGATTCTTTTTAATGGCACTACTGTTGGTTATTTTCAAAGTCACAGAGGGCTTCGGCAAGGTGATCCCATCAGTCCGATGTTATTCATCATAGTGGTGGAGGCACTAGGCAGAAAAATTAAAGCAACATGCAATGCAGGGCTAATATCAAGAATTAAAGCCACTTCACATACCAGCCCTGTTACCCATCAAAAATTTATTGATGATACTCTCATACTAACTCAAGCGTCCGTGGTGGAAGCCAAGAGGATCAAACACATTCTCCAGCTATATGAAGATGCGACTGGTCAAAAGGTCAATTTTAACAAAAGTAAATTGTACTTTCTAAATACTCCTATCCAACTTCAGGGCAGGATCATAGGTATTCTTGGATGCACTTTAGATTCCCTTCCTACTACTTATTTAGGCCTTCCCCTATTTTTTGGTGCTCCGGGAGATTCCATGTGGGACAGGGTCATAGAAAGAGTTCAGAAGAAGCTAGCTGGGTGGAAGGGTCACCTACTATCTCAGGCAGGAAAACTTACTCTCACCATGGCCTCTTTACAAAGCATACCAGTTTACTTCTTATCTGTGTTTAAGGCTCCAACCAAGATTCATCAGAATATTGAGCACCTGTAGAAGAACTTTCTTTGGTCCGGGTCGGAGGAAAAGCAAAGAATTCATTTAGTAGGTTGGAGTAAAGTTTGTAGGCCAAAATAAAATGGAGGTTTAGGATTGAGAAGAGTTGCCCACATGAACAATGCCCTACTAGCCAAGCAAGCTTGGCGTATTTTGACAAATGAGGAGAATGATTGGGTTACCATAATGAAAAGGAAATATCTCCAAAATATCGACTTCCTCGATGACAATATTCAGAGTAGGGGATCGACTTTTTGGAAAGTGATTCTCAGTAGCAGAGAGATCATTCAGAGAGGTCTGAGATGGGTGTTAGGGAATGGACAAAAGATAAATTTATGGGATGACAGGTGGGCTAAGGAGGAACCTTTGTCTCAGCTTCCTCACCTTGTTAGGATCAGAAGGCTTATGGATGAACTTTATGGAAGGAAAGTTGTTGACTTTATCAACCAAGACAGTGGAAGACTATTGTGGAAATAAATTAGAATCCCAGGTCATGATGTTGAATCTGAAGAAATCAGAGGCATATTGAATCATCAATTCATACCTACTAGGCCAAGGGAGGATAGGATCACGTGGGCTGCAACTGAAAGTGGTCAATTCTCAGTCAAATATACCTATAAATTATTGATAGATTCTGAGGATCCCATCCTCCAGACTAAATAGGTGTGGGTCAAGAATTTAATTCCCAAAATTGTAGTGTTCTCATGGCTAGCGATCCAAGGAAGAATACTCACCATCGACAACATGATTAAGAGAGGTATGATTCTTGCTAACCGATGTCTTCTCTATAGGAACAATTGGGAGTCCGTCCTTCACATTTTCCTGGATTGTTCTTTTTCTTGGAGCATTCTATATGGAGTTTTTCAAGCCTTCGGTATTTCTTGGGCCAGACCTACTACCATTGTTGAACTTTTTGACCAATGGCCAAGTCCTTTCATAAGCCCTAGACTTAGGTTCATGTGGAAGGTCTGTCTTCACCACTTTATCTGGTAGGTGTGGTTAGAGCGTAATCATAGAGCTTTTCATGAGTCTAGCCATGATCCCCCAACTATCATTTCTAGGATCCTCACCTTTGCCAAAGAAAATGCTAGTCTTATTTCCCCTGAAGCCCATGTTCCACCTCATAATGAGACCCAAATTGCTCAATATTTGAAATTAACCTTGATGGAAGACCCTGCTCCTAACAGACCCAATCCTAGAATAGGTGTCAAGTGGTCTGCGCCTCCGGTTGGTTGGCTCAAATTCAATTTTGACGGGGCTGCAAAGGATAACTCGGGCAAAGCAGGGGTGGGTGGAATAGTCAGAGACCACGAAGGAAGAATGGTCAGGGCTTTTTTTGAGCAGCTAGGGATAAGGAAAAATAATGAGGCAGAGGCGAGAGCATTGTGGAGAGGTCTCCAATTGGCTCAGGAGATAGAGGGCAAACTAATTATTGAAGGTGACTCAATGCACATTATAAACCTCCTAAGTAATGAGAAAAATCTCCCGTGGTGAATCAAAACTATCATGGAAGAGGCAAGGATATTTTATCAGGCTAGGAGAGAAAGAATGGCCCATCACGTGTTTCGGGAGGCCAACAAAGCAGCAGACAGGTTGGCTAACATAGGAGTGGATGTTGACGGGCTTGTCACTTGGGATCATGGGGCTCCAAGTGACGTGGATGAAATTATCCAATATGATTGCCAAGAATGATAGATTCGTGGACCTGGAGAGGAAGGAGCAAAGTCACGAAGTTTAATAAAAATCTCATCAAATTTTTGAATTTTATTTGCAAGAAAAGGTGCGAGCATATGTGGTTTTCATTTGGAAATAACGCCCTATCTGCTCTCTATGCTTTGCTCCTTCCAACGGTAATTTTGGTTTTATCTATGTGTTAAGGATAAAGTCCTTTTTGTTTTGGTTTGAAATATGCAATAGTTATGTTTATTGTCATGATTAGAAGATCGGATATATGTACAACAGTTGGGTATAACTGTTCAAAGCTTCTTTTTGCTGGTAATATATGTAAAAGGTTGTATGCCCTCTCGGTTGTTAGTTTTATGAAAGACAATAGTACCGGTGGACAAACTATCCTCAGTAAGGATATAGTCCTTAATAGCATTATGATGAATGTTGTAATAGGTTTTGGGTCAACCTCTAAAACCTGGTTTTAATGATATAGTCCCTTAATTACCAATATATATATATATATATATATAACAAGGACCTAAAATCTAAATAACGTACTAATAAAATATTTTTCTTTTCTTTTCCTTAGGGAAGAGATAAATTTGTTATACTATAGATTACACAATATTTCAACCAATTAACAAATTTATATGTAGTCATCCCAAATAAAGAATGAAAAAGCATTCACACCTAACTCTTCTAACGATCCAAATGGCATTGACTGAGAAATCACTGTACGTGGCATTTTCACTGCATAAATCAACAATAGTTTTCCATAGACTATTTTTGTAGCACCTTTTCATAGATCCCTTTTTTTAGATGGCATCTGTAATCTATTTTTGTTGTGTTTTCTTATGGATTTATTCAATGGAATTTAGTTGTAGCACTCCCTATGAATTACCTACAACATTCACCTACTAAAAATCCAAAATCCTCACAAAAATTCATGTAATATTGTATTCATTCATCATATAACACTTTGCAGATCATATTTATCCAAAATTCATATAAAATCATGCACATTGTTGATAAAATATGTATATATATATATATATATATATATATATATATATATATATATATATATATATATATATATATATGTGTATATAGATAAAGCAAATTGATAACTAAAATGTAGAAATAAATTATAAATTATGATACCATTCCAAGACTCATCATCCACTAATAGGATAGATGAATATATTTGAACATTGTCATTGATAACATGTTCAACATATTACATGTAGCAAATGAGTCAAAAATATGGTAGGTGTTCTCATGATTCTACAATCAATTGTAGGTGGAGGTCATTTTTACCACATCAATTGTAACATAGGCATGTAGAACCTATAGATATAGGCATGGCACATAGGAAAGTAGAGTAGCATTTGTGTTGAGAAGAGAAATTCTGCATTTTGATCTAGTAAAGTAGGGTTTATGATAGTCTCAAGCAAGGTTCTAAGATAGACTTCCAATCCAAAAATGGGTGTTTAGATATTTATCAAGATTAGAGATAACATTGATTTGATAGTGTCATCTAACTCAGGTGATAAGGTGATTTGTGATGGGGTAGTCTAGAATGTGTATATGAATCATGACTAGTGACAAGGGGTGGATGGGCATGATTGGTGTGGATAGATTTGATTGGTGGTTATATATGATATGCAAGTGGGCATATATTTAGCTTTAGGTTTAGACCATAAGTAGAACCAAGATGAAATATAATTGAAATGGATGTGTTTGGAAATCGTTTTAGATATTTTAATTATGGTTTAGAAGATTTTTATGAGAGCTAGGTACTACCTATGCACAAAAAATATAGGAATTTAATCAAGCAAATAAGGATATAATGTTTTTTGAGGTTTTGCAATTTTTTGGTAAGTTTTGATGTTTTTATAATATTTTGAGGTGTGAGAGGGAGATAGGGATTGCATGGTGGTATGTGGGCTATAATGGGTTAGGGAGAGAGTAGAGAGGTATTATATTTGGAACCATGGTAGGGGTGGTTGTGAGGGAAACCACGATGGAGTTGCATGGTAGAGAGTTGAGGTAGAAGTGGGGTGGTAGGTTGGTAGTAGGTTGGAGTTGGGCCATAGGCTAGAGGAAGCTCACTTAAGACCATTGGGTTAGGTATACTGAGGAGGAGTGGAAGGCTATGTAGAGTGTAAGCTATGGAGGGCTAGAGGGAGGGAGGATGAATAAAGTATACACAATGAAAGGGCTAAAGAGGAGGTGGGTTCCATGTAGAGAGTAGACCATAACCAAGGTAAAGGGAGGGTAGGGCTACTCATGGAGAGGACTATAGGAAATGTAAAAGGAGAGGCCACAAGGGTCCATGCTCAAGTGTAGTTACAAGGAAGATAGGGGGTATGCTAAATCATAGCTACGAGTGCCACAAAGGGCTACACTCAAGTATAGCATTGAGGGAAGATAGAAAACCATGGTCAAGCATGGTCTTAAGGGGAGATAAGGGACCATTCTCGAGCATGGTCTTAGGGGGAGATAAGGGTCCACACCCAATTATATCTATGAGGGCCACAAGGGGGTATTCTTGAGTGTGGACTCAAGGGAAGATAAGGGGCCATGCCTAAGTGTGGCCATGAGGGCCATGTGCAAGTGCATCCATGATTGCCATAGGGTAGTGTGGTCATCAGGGCCATAAGGCTCAAGAAGAAGGGTGCTACCATGGGTCCATGTAGTGACATGCGACCCACATAGTCCATAGGGGATCCTAATATGGGCTAAGGATAAGGAGGCCATAGGTCCCCCTATTGTTTTTTTGTTTAATTTTTTTAATATATAAAAAATGAAAAAATTGATAATTTTTTTTAACAAAAAACATAATATAAAATAAAAAATATATATTTTTCTTATAAAAGAGATTAAATACTAGCACCTACTTGGATTTTCCATTGGTGAAGGGGCTTCTAATAAAAAATACAAACTCTATAATTAAAGAAATATATATATATATATATATATATATATATATATATATATATATATATATATATATATATATATATATATATATATATATATTTGTTTTAAAAAGATGCTACTAAGCTAAAAAAAATAGGTGCAAAGATATCGTGATCATCATTTTGTATACATGGAAAATGCACCATTACAATAAAACTAAAATATTGTATTATATTGAAAAGAGCCTTTTTTTTTAAACACAAATAAACCCTTTGTAGAATATTTTTATAAAAATAAGTGTTTCAAAATAATTGAGTGATCCCTTTGACAAAATGAATATGGTGCATTCATTTTCCATGCTACAAGCAAGATGTGTTGGGTTTGTAATTGCCATTTTAATTGATTTATTTTAACCTTTTGATGTCTACACATTTATTAGCCTTGGGTGGGGTGAATCATCAACCACCCAAGTGTCATAAAGTGTCCTAGGAGGATGTGATATGTGCGTAGGGGCATGTGTGCCTTGGAGTTTGTGGACTTACAAATATGGATGAGAAGAACCAACCGAATAATTGTGTATATTAAATTATTTTTGGCTTGGGAATTTTTATGCAATTTTTAATTCATCCATTTTGGAGGGAAATGGGATGGGGGAAAAATTGTATAAAATTAGGTGAATCATAAGGAGGTTTAGTTGGGGATTTGGGTAGGCATGTGGATTTGATTAGGATTTTTAAATTAGAGTGCAAATATCCTAGGGATTTGGATGAGGGATTAAAGTGGGGTTAAAGTCTAATGAGGGGCTTGATTAGGGGAATTAGATGAATAAGAGGGATTATAAAAAAATTGAAGGGAGAGGGAGGAATAAATGAGAAATATTAGGTAGAAATTAGGATATTAGAGAGGCTAAGAAAGAATTAGAAGAATTAAACATAGGAGAAGGAAATTTAAGAAATAGATTAGGGAGAATAAGAGAAATTTAGAAATTAGAGAAAAGGAAAATTAGAGGAAAATAGAATACCTAGGGAGTGTTGGAATATATTACATTATATGGTACATACTAATATAACATCTTGGGTATATCCTTAGATTAGGAAGAATGTTCTAGATTAGAAGTTATGATTTACTTTATGCAATATAATAAATGCACAAGTATTATTAAAGTATAAAAGTATTTTGGTATTGTAAATGTGCATAGTTGTCCATGTGCACATGTGTCCTTAGAATAGGAAGTGGAAGAGTCTCTAGAAGAGTGAAGGCCAATAGTTCTCCATATGAAGTCACATTATATATGTAGTGTATATGTATATGTGACATGATGTGGCATGACATGATATGGCATGACCTGACATGATATGTCTTGATACCTACTTGACACTTTCAAAGCTATTGCACTATTATCATGAGAATTTGTTAATGGTAAGTTTATGGCTGATTGTTGAAGTTAATTCTAAGTTTTATACTTCTAGAATATTTAGATTATCATATATATCATATTGTAACTGTGTTATTAATATTTTGATGAATTTTTATCTTAAGTATTAAGCTTCAAAAGCTAAGAGTGGTATCAAAGCCACAATAAGATTTTGACTTTCACAAGTTTATAAGTTGCAAAGGATTTTTCTATTGGTGAAGGAGAAAATAGTGAAATTAAGGATATTACCTCTATAAATGAAAACAAGAGAAGTTTGAAACATTACCTATTGCAAGAAAAAATTTAGAATAAAAGGAGATTTTAGGCCCTCAAGATAGATCTTGACATTGAGGAGATTGAGAGACCCAAGGAGGTCCTATTGGAGAAGTTGGTATATTGAATAATACTACATATTACATATTTTCTAGAGTCTTTCCATAGGGTTGAGGGAGACTTGTGAAGATTAGTACTCAACACATAATATTTTCCACTAGTTTTAATAATAAATAATGATGTTTATTTATTCTAGAATTCTAGATATTTTTAAGTATTTGGTTCTTATTATCTAAGTTTCTTGCTATAAAAAAAATGGACATTGAAGATTGGAGATCGATGGGACTCAAGGAGGATATCTCATTGAAGACTAAGAGATTGAAGGTTGTATATTGGAGAATTTTAAGAGACTTGAAAGTGGTCATATTGAAGAAATTCTAAATTTAGAATATTGAAGATTGAAAATTGAATATTGTAGATAGAAGATTGAGGAGGCCTATGCAAGAGGTTTCTATTGAATATAGAATATTGTAAGTAGAGAAGGACAAAGAAAAGGTCTTATTGTAGAATTCAAAAGAAGAAAATTTTTTAGATATATGAAATAGATCTCATTGCAAAATTCCCATATTTGGAATATTGAAGAGACCAAAGAAAATTGTCATTGATGTTTTGAGGAGAAGAGCTAAGGAATTGTAGATTTAGAATACCTAAGGAGAAGAGGTCTCAAGAGAATTTGAAGGAGATATTGTTGAAGGAGTTGTGGAGAAAGCTTGAGGAAGAATATTGCAAGCTAGGAGAAGTTTCTGATAAGAAGGATTTGGGACAATTATCACCATACATCAATAACCCAAGAGAAAGAAGATTTGGAAAGAATTTTACCAGATTTTGGAGAAGGTTTTTGAAGGCCTCAAAACATTCAAATTCTTGAGGAATAATATAGTGAAGGATATGGAATTTTAAATCGAAATTCAACAAGAATATTGAGAGAGAAAATAAGATTGAAGAGGCCATAATTTTGGTAAATTTAAGGAAAACCATAGTATTTTTTAAGGATGATTTGATAGGAGAAGTTTACAAATTTTTAGAGGAGAAATTTAAGGGTTGAAGGATACTAAATTGAAGAAGGTATTAATATGTATATTTGGAAATTTCAGGGTAGGTTTGGAGTGCTCTTAAACAAGAGATTGAAGAAGATTAATACAATGAAATAAGGTAGAATTCTGGAGATATTCATTGCAGTTTTGGACAACAAAATAGAGGAGGAGTTGATTGAAGAGTTATAGAATTTATGAAATTATTTGGGCAGCATTAATAGCTGCAAATTACAAAGTTTGAATATATAGGTTCTAGAGGATATTTAGAGCCACAAGATAAGGTTTTTTGGATAATATTAGAAGAAGATAAATATTTGTGATTGTGGAGATCTTTGGGGTAGATTTGGGAAGAGTTATTAGGCAACAAACTAGTAGAAAGTTGAGCAATAATTAGAGCTGCAAATTTGGTAAGTTTTGTGAAGGAAAACAAAGATAAAAAACTTACAAAATCAATATTACAATAAGGGTTGAACTAAATCACCAAAGAAACTAGAAAAAAGGAGACCATAAAATTATACGATAATGATGCAACATAATTTTATTATTTGAGCATTTAAATTAGTTTCACATTAAGTATTTCAGAACACCATATTAGCCTTGTTTAAATATTAAGAAATAAGTTAAAGCAAAAGGTGTTAATAGCATTTATTTCTTATATCTACAAGAATGAAACACCAAGAATATAAGTAAGATTTATTTAGAAAGAAGAAATAAGAACAGTATAACCTTACTATATTTTATAAGAATGCAATTTATTAAAGTGAAAGGAAATAAAATTAAAGAATTTGCTTGAGTAAGTTAAATATCGAGCATGGGTTAAAAACAAGGTAAACTTTATTAGTGTCTAAAAATATTATATAGCCATATTCCAAAGTGGGAGTAAGGGCATCGAGTTGGTATAGAAAAGTACCAATAAAAGCTACTACCATTCAAAGGTAAGCCACCACTACACAAAGAAGCACCATTATAGAAGAGCTACCACCACTCAAAGGAGAACCACCACTAAGAAGCACCACCATTATTCTAAGAAATCTCCACCACAATACAAAGGAAGACCACCATCAAAAATTTTGAGCAAGCCATACGTTTTTTCCCATGAAGTCCATGTGAATACTTTTACATGTAAGAATATAAGAGAATACATAGAAGATAGATGTATTAGGTTTTAGGGTAAGTTACAAGTGTTGGTGGACACATTGGATGTAAAAGACACGTGTAAGAATAGACAAGGACAAGATTCAAACATCAAACATGCACCAAGGTAAAACGATGTGTTACAATTTTTATGAAGTAATGCCCAACATGCCATAATACCATTTTCCCAATAAAGGAAACATTTAAATAGAACAAGGAGGACAAATTTAGAGCAGTGGAAGAGATTAAGTGTTGTGTGACACATAGAAAGTGGAAGGTCAAGATTTTATAGCATCCATTCCAATGAGATAATGATTTTAAAAATGCTAAAGATAGAGGTGTCAATGATAATTTTTGTAGAGATGCATAGGAAATAGAAGGAGGTGTAATTGGAGCCATTAAGTAAATGTTAAGTTGGAGTAAGAAGTGAAGCACCATTTGGCATTGAAAGGAAGAGAGTTCAATCCATGCTAGGAGTTAAACAATTAAAGGTCAAATACATTGCAGAGTGCCTATGATAATTTTGTTTGCACTTGGCCAATCAAAAGAATAAGGTAGAATATTTTCCAAAGAAACCCAAAGCATAGCAAAGGTTTCATAAAAGGGCAAGCACCTATCAAGAGAGAGTCAACCATTATTGACTAGAGGGAATTACCATGGTTAAAGTTAATGTAATTCATTTTATTCAAATTTTATTTGTGCACATTCAAAATAGGAGATATAAAGAATGTATACACTTATTATTTTCTAAGGATAAAAGTGAACATTTATACTATAGATGGATAATTATTAAAAGTTGAAACCTTAGAAATAATATTAGTGCTATTTAAAGGTTTTGTGGAGGATTGAAAAATTGGTTTAAAGGAGTTGAAGGACTAAACTTAAAGTTTTGTAATTTGATTATTTAAATTTACAAAACAATTAGAAATATTTGCAATTTGAATAGAATGGAGTAATAAGATTTTTGACATTAAATCAAGTTTATAAAATTTTGCAAATATTCTTGTATGGAATTTTTAATTTTCTATATTTAGAGTTATCAGACACCAAAATTGGATTAAGAAATTAAGAAGAATTTATTTTGAAAAATTGCATTCAAAATTGCTTTTGATTTACTACTCAAATATTATGGAGCTATAAGGAAGTCTACAAAAGTTAATCAGGTCAACTCATAAATTCATTCTTTCAAAATCTCAATTACTTAAGGGTCCTAATTATACCTCATGAAAAAATAAAGTGATATTTATATTGATAGTATAAAAACTTTAGGAGGTATTTAAAGGAGCAAAATCCAAACCAACTGAAGATGCTAGGGAGATTCAAAAATATGAAAATGAAGCAAAAGCACTCATGATCATATCTTTTGTAATTATAGATGAAATACAACCATATATCAGTTCACCATAAACATCTATAGAAGCATGGAATACTCTATCTAAAATATTTAAAAAAATAATAATGCCACCATTTTAATTCTTCATAATCAATTACACTCTCTAAAGTTTAACATTGGTTAAAGTATAGAGTTATTTTTTAAGAAATATGGTAGATACAAATGGAAAGTTATTAACTCTATGGGAAAAGGTAGAAGACAAATTTCTTGTTCAAGTAATTTAGAGAGCGCTTCCTGAAAGTTACAAGCACTTGGTTATATCTTTACAAATCTTGAGTAAGGATACAATTGAAGAATTGGTTAATATACTACAAGACTATGAAGTGGAGAACAAAATAAAATATGAAATGACTAATAATTAATTAGTATAAAAATATAATCAACAAGTAAATATCACTACATTCTCAAGGAATAAGACAAAGTGGAATGATAGAGATTGTCAAATTTGCAAGAGAATAGGTCATAGTGCAATTTACTATAAATTCAATAGGAATCAACACCAAGAGAACCAAACAAATTCAAGAAATCAATCAAATAGATTATTTCAATAAAGATAATATTAAAATCAATATAGACCATCTTAGCAATAGTTCCAATGCCAATTCAATCCGCTCCAACTCCAATGTAGAGAAGGAAATGAAAAGAGATAGGTAGTTCAAAAGATACATAAAATATAAGAATTAGAAGAGACTATAGTAGAACATGAAACTAAAGCCCTTTTAGTCATATTTTATGAATATACTAATCAATTGCTTGATTAGAATACAAAAAAGGAGTATAATGAAGAAAACATAAGAGAATAGCACAAGCTTCAGCAAAAGGATGAAGACCATATTGAAGACTAAAGTCTTCAATAACCAAATAACATAATATCAGGGGGTTTTGGAATATATTATATTATTTGGTACATGCTAATATACCACCTTGGGTATATTCTTAGATTAGAAAGAGTGTTATAGATTATAAGTTATGATTTACTTTATGCAATGTAATAAGTTCACAAGTATTATTAAAGTGTGCAAAGTATTTTTGTATTGTAAATGTGCATAGTTGTCTATGTGTACATGTATCCTTAGAATAGGAAGTGGAAGATTCTCTCGAAGAGTGAAGGACAAGAGTGCTCCATATGAAAAGTCACATTACATTATGTACGTAGTGTATGTGTATATGTGACATGGCATTACATGACATGACATGATAGGATATATCTTAATACTTATTTGATACTTTCAGATCTATTTTACCATTTTTGTGAGCATTTGTTAATGGTAGGTTTATGAGTATTTTTTGAAGTTATTTATGATTTTTATACTTCTAGAATATTGTCATTATCATATATATAATATAGCAACTTTATTATTGATCCTTTGATGAATTTTATATTATGTATTAAGCTTCAAAATCTCATAGGGATACCTTATAAGAACATAGGAAAATTATAAGTAACTAAGGTAGTAAAAATAGAATTAGAAAATCTATAGGGAGTGTTAGAAGAACTTTGAGAAATTAGGAGGTGTTAGAGGAAAACTAAGTTGATTGGAGGGGAGACAAGCTAGATTAGAGTAATTTAGGAGGGATTAGAAGGAATTGAGAGCAAATTAAAAGAAATTGCTAAAAAATGGGGGAATGAAGAGGAATTTATTAAAATTAGGAAAATAGAAGGAACATAGGAGAATTTGGAAAAATTTAGATGAATTAGAAGGAGAATTGGAATTTTTGAAGGGTTTGAGAACATTTGGGAAATTGGTGATGATTTTGTGTCAATTTTAGGATTTTGGTGAATTTGTAGAAATTTGAGCACAAATTACTAAAATTTGGTGTCTGTAGGGTGTGAGGCCATTAATCCTTTTCGCTAGTGACACTAAAAATAGCTTCTTTGGGGTTCTTGCGGTAATCCTAATAATGAGTTATAGGGCAAGGGTTAGCCCAAGTACTTCCTAATGTCTTGGAAATATTATCAAACCCACCCTTTTAATAAAATTTTAATTACATTTAAATTTGCATCTAATTATAGAATGAACTAGTATTCTATAGTAAGTATACTCAACAAACTATATGAATGCATACTCAATTTCTAAATATTGCAAGGGATATAAGGTAAACATGGATCAAACTTTTTATAGATAAAGAATAGATTTTGGATTAAAACATAACTTATATGAGTCTATATTTTTAGAAAGGTTTATTATTGTTTAAATGTCCTTTTGATATATATTGGTTACTAAGGGAATTCAAAATGGGTCTTTATTTTATAAAATTTATATTATTGTTGGCATATAGCAATTTATATTAGATTATTTGTTTATTGTAGAAAATAGAGTTGAACGGTCCTTATGTGATGAGATTATATAATATATTGGTTGTGTCATTATTTAGTATAATGTGAAAACACAAATAAAATTGGAGGAAACAATCCCATAAATTCAAATAAATCTATCTTTACAATGGAAGAAAATCCTAATTTCAACTTGACCTTAATTTCAACTTGTTGGATCTTTGCCTATTGAAAATCCTAATTTTGTATTATGGATTAGTTTTTTATAAAGATGCTTTAATCATGAATATGGGTGAAGCCTAGCAATCACATGAATTTGGTGGTTGTGAATTCAAAGAAAAATGGTAGTGGATATCAATGGAATATGGTCAATGATGTTTGTGAAGATGGTGACATGGGATAAGATGAGTTAATTATATAATAGAACGAAAGGACTATGGAGATGATTTTTACTGATGTAAGAGGTAAAATAATTTACATAGATTACAAAATTATATATGATATCAAAATATTCTTATGAAAATTATTGATATATGGGTATATATGTCTAGCAAAGTGACTAGTAGGATTGAGGATTATTTACTAAAGCTAAGACTATCACCAAGGCATTTTTTAAAAGGATCTCTTATGTATAGGATGGTCGTTGATCAAAGGATTTAAATGGACTCAATGACCCATTAAAATTCATGGGTTTATGCATATAATTATTCCAATGATCTTTTCCATGAGTGTTTATGTATTTGATGAAAGAAATTTACAATTAGTTAAAAATATATTAATATAAATTTTAATTAATATTTTAAAATAAATAATTATGGATTTATTTTAAATAAGCATTATATTGTACATAGTTATGATATAATACAAGTGGATCATTTAATTATCACATGATCAGTTGAATAAAGTTCTATCTTTCCTTTATTCAAGTTGATTTTCATTATAATATCAAAACATTACATTTGTTATTAAGTCAACTAGGCCATATCTATGCTAGTTTTTTATTAAATATATTTTTCTCTCTACTAAATACTTTTCAATATCAATTGTTGATATTATTATCACATTCAAATAAAACCCCCATTCACTAGTAATATTTTAAACTTTGTATAAATATTATTTGCTAGTGGGAGAATTCCCTAAGAAGTCCTTCTCTGCTTCCCTGGGAAGTCCTTCCCTGCTTTCTTGCAGCCCATCCTTGACCCTGTCCTAGATCCTTGGTCCTATCATAGCTCCCTGACACTTCCTTTTCCCTTTCTCCTTGGTTGGTAGGTGTTGTAGACGATCTCCTTCAGTTGGAAGGTCACTTATTCTCTTTTTTTCCCCTTTCCATGCCTTCAGGTGGGGTTTCCTTTTGGTTCCTATGATCTAGGATGTCCCTAGGGTTTTCTAGGGCATCCCTGGGTTCATCCCAATTTATTTTTTTTTATTTTTAGGGAATCCTTTTCCCTTCTACCCTTTGGGACGTCCCTAGGTCCATCCCAGTGTTTTATTTTTATGCTTCAGGGATTTTTCCTTTAGCTCTTTTGGTTGTCCCATATTTTTGCATGTTTCCTTTGTGGTGCGACTTGGTTCCTAGTTCATTGGTACTTATTGGATCCTTCTCTTGGATGTTTTTGGTTGCAGATGATCTCTTTGGGGTGGGAGTTTACTTCTCTACTTTTTTGCCCTTTCTTCAATTGTTTCCAGGGTGTCCTTCCTGCACCTATGTTCTAGGACACCCATGGGTCCCTCCAAGGATTTTCTATGATGCTTTTGGGATGACTTTTATTGCAATTTTTTGTTTTGAACCTGATTTCAGTGCTTTTCCAGTTGGGGCATGCCTTTTATCCTTGTTGCTATTATTTTCTTCATTGCATGAGGATTTCATGGCTTATGGAGATCCTTAGTTTGTTGATCCACTTTTCAGGCCTATGCGTGATGTTGTTCTAGCAGTTTTCTCGCATCTCTGATTGTTTCCCACCCTTCCCTGGGTGGGATATTCATCCTTCCCTGGGTGGGATATTCATCCTCTGGTGGATCCTCTGCTCTATCTTATGGTTCAGGGTGGTTTTTGTAAATCAACTCTAGGTTTTTAGTGTTTTCCTGCTAGATTCTAGTTTTGGTCTGCAACTTCATTTTTGGACCTCCTTAGGCAGGATTGCCTTTTGTCCCACTTTTTTCAAATTTTAAATTTTAAATTTTAGATGTGGATAGGATGGCCCTGTTTCATTTATCCATCCTTTTAATTGGGAATGTTTTGTTTAATTTTCCTGCTTTATGTATTTCAAATTATAGTGGGTGGGATGGCCTTGTTTCAATTTTGTGTTGGGTGGGTTTACCCTATTTTAAATCCTCTTTGCATGTGCTATTTGGGTGGGATGGCCCTGTTCCTCTTCTCCATCCTTTTCACACATGTTTTTTGGATGATTTTGGTGGGGTAGCTTTGTTTCAGATTCAAAAAAGAATAATAAGAAGAATTTTTTTTCCTATAAGGCTATCCTTTAGCTTGTTCTATAAGGCTATCCTTAGCCTATCTTGTAAGGCTATCCTTTAGCCTATCTTGAAAGGCAATCCTTTTGTATTTCCTTTGGTTTTTTTATTGTCCTTTCCTGTGACCTTCTTGTGGCCTTGTTTATTTGGTCTTTTGACTTGTTGTAATCAGGTTTTGGGTCCCTTGATAAAAACCCACTTTAAATTTAACCGATAAAAAAATATTTTAAACTTTGTATTCCAATAACATAAAGATCAAAACCTTAAAATCTCAATTGTATAATTATTTATCACATTGTTATATTTATAAGTATTCTAACATTTAGAATATTTATGTCATCATTAAATAATTAATGGATATAAAAATAAAATTATTTTTTAAAAAATCCCCCTATTTTTCTTGATAGCATTAATAATAATCTATTGATCCCATTTAATTGAAATATACCACCTTCATTTTTCAATGGCAATCTTGATTGTTATAAGAAGTGTTCAAACCTATGCATAGTTACTACTTGAAATTCTAAAATATTTTGAGTAGGTGAGGGTGATGTTTCTATTGTTTATCCCAAAATATCCCTCATTCCACTATTTATTATATTTATTATGGAAGCATCATACAAATTAATCTTGGTCAACCTGAATTATATAAATATATATCAACCTATTTTCTTGTGTTAAATCCAATGCTACAAATGACTCTTTTGTCTATATACAAAAGTGTAAACAATATTGTTAAGCATGTAAGTGAAACACAATGAATCTTCCTTCAACCCTCTTAACACTAATTTTATCGAATATAAGGGCTTGATGGAATTAATGAATCAATAATCCAATAATCCTTCTTGTTGAGCATGAAGAGGCAAAAGTCAAATTATCAATGTGTTAGGGATAAGCAAACATACTTGGAATATAATTTGTTCCCTCTTGAAAGAGAATTTGTTTCTCCAAAGATTTGGGTATGTCATGTCTATCAACTATGATTTCCAATTGATATTTTTTATTATATTTAATATTATTATCACATATATAACAACTAGCTTAGATATAAAGGATATATATCTAAAAAAACTGAGATTTATCAATCTTGAGGCACCTATCTTGGAGATCACACCCACAAGAAATGAGATAGGTTTTTTTTTATTAAAAAATATGACTAACAAAAATATTTAAAATATTTAGTTTAAATATTTTAAATGTTTTTTTAATATTCATTTTTTTAATAAATAAAAAAAATTGTTTACGGTGTGACATGTATGACCTCTTTGCCTCCCACCCCCCTGTCCACCATTGTAGGAATACCTCTCGGCGTAATAATGACTATTTTGAAGCTATAAAAAATTTAAAATACAATACAAAAAACTATATTCAATGCTTCAAAAAAAAAATAATCTACTCCTAATCTAATTTGGAATCAAGAAGAAGTCAAAGGTTTAAGGGAAAAGAAAAAATAAACAAGCTCTTACTGCCCTAAAATTCTATTATAAATCAATAAAATAGCAATTTTAATTTAAACCAATCTCAACATGACTAATATTTATAGATTTAATGGTGCAATATTTAGAGGAGCAACAATCTATAAAATAAATTGAGTGCAATCACATTAGCATGTGTAGATTGAATATAGAAAAATTTAGAAGCCTTACATTATAAAGGTAGGCATTGATTATATTGATTCATATTTTTCCACTTTGATGGACCACATGAACAAAGATCAAAATTATATCTAGCTTGGTTTAGAAGAACCATCCAATAGAAAATGAAAAATAAGGAAAAATCGTATGTATAACGGGCCTACTAAGTCTAAGGGGCTTTCTTAATAGTTAACTACTATTTATACATTCTATAGACCTCATTACATTTTGTAATAAATTACTCTATCTAACATGCTCCTTTAGATTGCTTTTAGTTGTACTATAGTTAGCCCTCATTAAATTTCTAGTACTTTGACCATGCCTCACTAAATCTCCATGCACATGAAGCTTGGGGTCTATGGTCCTTGATTGGTTAGTCGATTTAATATTCAATCTACCAATCACAAAAAGTGGTCTTGGGCATTAATTTCACCATGTCTATCACTTTGCACCTCTATAATTTCTTATTCAGCATTAAAGCTCACACTTTCACTATATTTAATTTATGAGCAACCTTGTTAGGCAATATCTACAATAGTGGGCACTAAAACATTTTGTTGCTATTATTAATATTTTTTCTATAACACACATATCATTTTATTTATTATTTTTTATGTGTTTTTTTTAATTGTATTTTTTTGGGTTTAAAAAAAAACTTTTTTAAATAGGCTCTACACTTTTGGTCGAGTTTTTTAATGTTTTTAACTTTATTTCAAATCCCATAGTTTTTTACCAAAAGTTTTATGGTTGGGTAGTTTCTAAAGTTTGAAGCTTCAATTTTTAATTATCACATACAAAGTTAATGGTTAGGATGATTTCTAATGGTCTAGGACTAGATGCCAATGGTTGGGGTAGTTTTTATCTTTGTTATTTCTCTGTAGGTGTCTAGAGAAGATACCATCTAACAACATCATTCACATCAATTCTAGGTAATTTTAATCTTTCCCTAAAAGTAGTTGAATTTTAGTCAGGTAAATTTGTTTAGTGGAACTTAATTTCCCATGATTAAATGCTAAATTTAAGTTATCACGGTAAAATTTGCAATTGCATAACAAAATTCCTATTGGTTTGGTTAATTCTCAATTCCCTCAAAATTTCTCACTAGTGTCTGACATTTTCAATTGCATTCAATTTTAGTTTGGGATTTTTCTTTGTAGGAGTTTTTCAATATTTATGCTTACATCAACAATTAAATAGTTCGAAATTTTTCTTACACTTAGTTAATTTTTTCTTGGTTGATATTTTGAAACCCATTACTGATGTCATGTTGAAAATAAATTTAGGATATGGTATTTTTCCTCCCCTTAAATATTTTATTCTTTTATAGGTGGTCAAGTTCTAACTAGGGAAATTATTTCCACTTGAGTGTCAGGTTGTAGCGGGGAAGGGATTTCCACACTAAGTGTAAGGTTTTGGCAAGGAAGAGATTTCCACTAAGTGCCTTTGCATTTGAAATTTTTATTTCACTTATATTTTGAGGCAATTTCCACTTGGATGCCAATATTTCAAAATATTATTGTTTATATCATCAGCAAAATACTTTGGTTTTTGACATTTTTCTTACACTTAGCTTTTAATCTTCCTTCAAAATACTTATGAGTAGGATAATTTTCACTTAGTTTCTTGACTCACAACCACTTTCTCATATGTTCCTGATAGTGACATTGATAACGATAGCTTGGATAGCCTACACCTCAAATCTCACTGAAACATAGGTAAATTTATACTTTTTGGAAAATTCTTTTCAAGGATAATTTAATGGAAGTGACTTCATAAAATTTTATTAAGTATTGTATATATAGGGTCTAAAAGTGAGTTCTACATGATTAACAAGATATTTATAAGCAATTTGGGTAACTAGATAATTTTTTGAAAATATGCTATCTCAGATTTTAATTCTTATCAAAACATAAGCAAATTTATTCTTTTTGAAAAACTCTTTTAAAAAAGAATCTAATGGGAATGGTTTCACCATATTTAATTTAGTATTGAAGGATATATAGAATCCAAAAGTGAAACCATTTGTGATTATAATGGAAAATACAATATTTTAAGTATTTTAGGGTGCTAAAGCCATGGGAACATAGGCATGCATGTGCTTGTTGAAAAATGTATTTAGATATTGATATAATAGGAGATATTATTTTTAATTTTAAAAATTTTACCATAATAAACAATGGTAAGAAACATCTTAATAATATTTAGGTAAGAAAAAAATGAGCACTTATAATTAAAAGCTTTTAGTTGAAAATTTGAGTTTTTTGGATGATTAGCTATCATGCCCAAACCCAAGCAAACAAGATAAAACTTATTAAAATTTTAAAAGTGTATCCCCAATCCATGCAAATTAGTACATGTTTTAAAAGCACAACAATAAATATGATTCTAAATTTACATATGTTTGTGATACTTATCTTTTACAATATTATTAGTCTATTCAAGGCATGGATTCCAACAAATAGTGGTAGGACTCATCCTTCATAGATTGCTTAGTGATTTATCATTTATATAGATAGTGAAGAATTTCATGAAATATTCTAGTGCTAATGGATTTATACCAACTTAATTGAGTATCTACCATGTTTTGTTAAATTAAAAACCAACTCATATTTTTGTGAATAGGATAAAAAAATCTTGAATCAAATTTTAGAGACTATATGTGGTTTGTTTGATATCTCCTTGCTTAAAAAATTTACTAACAAAAAGCCAAGATTTTAAATTATTCCACACATCAATGTAATTTTAAATTTTGAACTTCGACAAGACAAACATGCTTCACTCAATTATTGTATTTTAGTATTAAAGACAACATTACAAGGCTTCAAACAAGAACCAAATCTAAAAATGGTATAAAAACCCTCATTGATAAACATAATTATATGTTTCTTGATAAATTATAAAATGTATGATATGAAGATCCATGTTGCTAAATGCTTAATTAGAGTCCATTTTCACTTTTTTATTTTATCTCCAAAACTTATAAATTTTTTAAGCAATCATTTTTACAACTCTTTCCTTGATCTTCTGAATTATGCACATCCAATTTTGTCCTTTATGTCATGTTGAAGTATGTTTTAATATTTACTCAAGGCCATGCCTAATATTGTATTTTAATCATTTGTATATTCCCCTAAGGATCCATGAGCAATTTGTTAGGTAACATAACTATATTATTTTATTACTTTACAATAATTTTTAACCTTAAAATTATGTAACTTGCATTATGGTGATATTTTACCACCATATTACACAACTATTTTTATATTAATAGGACATAATTAGTTATTCCACAATGAAGTTTTTTGTGGCTAAGATCACCTTTCATATTTATCTTGTTCTCCATTCTATTTACTTTTGATTTTCTATGCAATGCGTTGATTATGTTTTGTTCTTAAATATACTGTAATATCCAACATGTTATTAGAACAAGTGGAAATATCTAAAGGAAGTTATTGGAAATCAAAATACTAAATGTGACAACACATCAAAATAAAACAAAAATAAGATAAAATTGGATTTGCAAGTAAACATTTAAAATGATAAAAAAGAGAGAGAATGTGAACTAGAAAGAGTCATTTCTTACAACAAAAAATATTCTATTGTATATATAAGTATAGTGTATTGTATGAATGTTGTATGTAAGTGTGGTTTTATGAGAAGTGAGAATGAGCTCACATTATAGTACAAAAAGGAAGGTGAGAATATTTTGATCCCTTTTTTCTATATTAATGATCTATTTTTTTATAAGATCATCTTCAACAATTCAAACATATAATAATTAAAAATTTTAAAATAAATAATTTGGGTTTGATGTGTTATTTTCTTGACATGCATGTATATTTACCAGACATTCATTTTCAATCTAAATATACCTTCGTTAAGGATAATACATATCTTTCTTTTCCTTACCTATTCTAATCATACAAAATCCAAGGGACATGACCACAAGTAATCTATAATTAGCACATATGTCAATACCAATATTTATTCTTTAGAACACACACCCTAGTAAATGGATTGATGAGCACATATGACATTGCAAGCTAACAAGCCAAAGGTATATGTTCTCACAATGTTGAAATTGATTGTAGGTGGAGGTCAGTTTTACCACCTCAATTGTAGCATAGGAATGTAAACCGTTAAAAATATTGATATGGTTTAATAACCAAGTGGTTGATTCTAAGTTTTTATTGAAGAAGAGAAGTTTTGCTATTTTCCCTAGCATAAGAGGTTTCATGATATTCTTGTGAAAAGATTCTTGGATACATGTGACTCAAAAATTGGGTGTTGAAGTGTTAAACTGATTTGAGATAAAATTTCTCAAAAAGAGTGTGATGATCAAAGGATGAATATGAGATGATCAAAGAGTGTGGTTTGAAATGAATAGATGGTGAAATGGTGGTATTTTATTTTTGGTTTTGTATTGTTGTTTTTTGGGATACGAGCGTCCTTATGGTAATCAAACCAATATATCATATTGCATGGATACCTAGTCGCTGTAACTACCAGGTGTCTAGATTATATTACTATGTATGAAATTCACTCATGGGTTGAGGCTAGGCAAGCAAGTAAATCTAATCTATGAAATCATAATTAAATCTAATCTATGAACATGAATGAAAAGTATCTTCCATGTGCAAGCAAAATTAAATTAAATCTAATCTATGAACATAAAATAAAATATAATCTATGCAAAAAGGAAATCTAATCCACTACGGCAAAAAATCTAATATAATACAAAAAAATGTAATACAAAGAAAAATAAGAGCTAATCTAATGGACAGAAAAATAGATCTAATATAAGAAGTGAACCAAGAAAATAGAAACCTACGCTAAGAAACTAAGCTAAGAAAAAAATTGATGCTATTGAATCAAATGAGTCCTTTGAGCCAAAATAGAGAAAAAAATGTATCCTAATTATCCAATGAGTCAAATGAGTCCTTTGAACCAAATGCAAGTAAAGAAACCTTGACAAATAAGTTATAGATTTCTTCTTTAAGTCAAAGAAGTTGGGGGGACTATGACTTTGTGTCTATGTAATTATTATTTTGCCTATGAGTTTGTCTATAGAGAAGTTGTCATACATTGAACATCTCCAAATGGTTTGATTGCTTTGATGTCATGTTGTTGTTGCCCTAGCCAAAAGGGTTGGATGATGAGTGAAAGGTTCTTATTTTATCCTAATATCGTGTAGTGAGATTCATTTCTAATTTTAAGTAAGGTAAGATTGACCATTTAAGACTTATTGATGAATTTGTAGAAATTTGAGTACAAATGAATAATATTGTGTCTACAAATACTTCTTTTTGTACTGCATTACATGAAAACACAATGCGGTGCAAAAATAAGAGACAACTCATGTATTGGATAAAATTATTATTTTTGTTTCCCCAACACAAAGGTGAATTATATTTAAAATTTTAGGATTTTTTTTAGAGCCTTAAGTGGCAAGCGGATGGAAGAAAAAATGGGTTATAATGATGATTTGATTGACAAAATGTGGATGGTGAAGATATTGATGATGGAAAATGCCTTTTGGCCTAACGGTGATGTAGGATTACCCCAAATCAAGAGCAATGTAGGATGCCCCAATTATGAAATGGAAAAATATATTTGAATCATGGCCTTCAATGGATTGATGAGCACATGTGACATGGCAAGCTAACTAGCCAAAGGTAGGTTTTTTCACGATGCTAAAATTTATTGTAGGTGGATGTTAGTTTTACCACCTCAATTGTATCATAGGCATGTAAATATCTATAGATATTAGAATGGTGCATACCAAAGTAGTTGAGTTAGAGTTTTGATTGAAGGAGATAAATTCTTCTATTTTTCCTAGTAGAAGATATTTGATGATAGCCTCGGGAAAATATTCTTTGGCTTATGTGACTCCAAAATATGGTGTTGAAGTATTGAACTAATTTGAGATAAAAAATTTAAAAAAGACTGCAATGAGCAAAGAATGAATTTTGGCATGAATGGATGGAGAAATTGTGGTGTTTTATTTAATTTTTTTATATGAGCATCCTTATGGAAATCTACCCATACTACCAGATTGTATTGATAACCAATCACTACAACTACCAGGTGGACTAGGATAGATCACTGGATAAAAGGTTTACCCAAGTGTCCAAGCTAGATAGGCAAGTAAATTTAATCTATGAAAGTAGCAAATTACATGAAAGTAAATCTAATATATGAAATCAAAATTAAATTTAATATACAAGCATGAATAAAAAGTTTTTTCTATGCATAGGAAACATGTAATTAAATCTAATATAAGAAAATGAAAGGATAATCTAAGCTAATACATAAATAAAAATCTAATTTAATGCATACAAAATTAAAATCTAGTCTATTGGACATGAAAAGAGGTATAATATAATAAGTGAGCCAGAAAAATAAAAATCCACATTGAGAGATTGGGATAGAAAATAAAAAATCTAAGCTAAGAGACTACCCTAGGAAAAAATAGGAAATCTATGCTAATGAGCCAAATGAGTCCAATGAGTCAAGTAAAAACATCTAAACTAACAGAACTTGAGTCTTTTGAGACAAATAGAGAAAAAAATCTAAACTAATGAGCCAATGTGTCCAATGAGTCAAACAAGTAAAAACATATAAACCAATGAGACATGAGTCCAATAAGACAAACAAGTAAAAACATTTAGATTTAAGCCAATGAGTGTATTGAGTCAAATGCAAGGAAAATATCTAAACTAATGAGCCAAATGGGCCATTTTGAGCCAACAAGAAAGTAAAAAAATCTATTTTAATGAGTCATTTGAGTCTGAAATACCCCAAAGTATAGAAGAAGACTTATGAAAATTTAGAAGGTTTAAAATGAAACTAAGAAGAAATGTTTTTATGGTGACCTAAGAGAGGATAAATATTAATATAAACAAAGGAGAATATCTATGCTGAGAAATTAAAAATGAGGGGATTGAATTGTGATTGTGATTGTGTCTAGAACTATGTCTATGAATGAGATTATGATTGTGCCTGTGATTGTGCCTGATATTGTATCTATGATTGAGACTATGAATGTACATTTGACTAAGAATATGACTATATCTATGATTATATATTTGAATGATATTATGACTAGGTATAGGAATATGCCTATGAAGAGAGTGTGATTGTTCCTATGAGTAATACTATGATTGTGTGCATGTGTGCTTATCCCTATGTGATTGTTATTGTGACTATGTGCCTATGTGCTTATGTATGTGACCATGAGTGTGTGTATGTTTCTATGTGCTTCAGATAATGTGACTATGATTAAAAAATCCTAAGATTGAGCTTATGATAGAGGTTGTAACTTATGATTGTGTCTATGTACCTATGTGACTATGATTATGCTTTACTAAGACAATGACTATGAATGTTCTTGTGACTGAATTATGATTATGCCTACATGCCTATGTGACTATGATTGAGACTAATCCTAATATTAATTTTATGATTGATACTATGAGTTATGACTATGTTGATGTACCCATGTGATTGTGACTATGCTTAATTGAGACCATGGATATTAATGTACCTATTCCTATGACTTATGATTGTACCTATATGTCTATATGATTGTGACTATACCTAAGACTATGCCTAACTAAAACCATACCAATAATTATACCTAATACTGAGTGATTGTGCTTGTGTAACTGTAATTATGCCTATGTGCCTATGTGCTTGTTCCTATGACTATGATTTATGAATTGTAATGGATTGAATGAGATAATGTGGTTGTTTCCCTAGTAGAAAAGGGTGAATGATGACTGAATGGATTGAATTTTGCCTTATAAAAAAGGTGGATGAGATCTCAAAGTGGTTGGACCAATACAAGACAATATTATTTGTGTGTGAAATATCAAATGGAGGTTTATAAGAAGGTAGTTGACAAAAAGGTGATGAATAGGTAGGCTGGTGAAAAATCATGAAGGTGATACATAAATTATAATTGGTGAGGCATCTAGAAGTCAAAAATAAGGGGGATCACTTAGTTTAAGGCCTAAAAGACCCATTTTTATAATCATTTTTTTGAAATATGACGATGCAATATGTGCATTGATATGTGACGAGTGTATTGATTAAGACATGATACAAATATGATGATGAGAGGTGGATGTTGTTATATGATGTGATGCATAGATGATGTTATGTATATAGATGTTGGTTTTTGAGAATTGAATATGGTTGGATATGTATAACATGTTAAACGATTAGGATTTGATATGCAATATGGTGGATGATAATATGATCAATTATGCATTATGAATATGTGAGATAATAGAAGTAGACTTGGATAGTGATATATGAAAGCATGTGCAATAGATATAACAAGATAAATACATGTATACAAGTTTGATCATTATTTAGAAAGCACATAGATGCATATTTATATGCACAATATTAATTTCTTAATCAAGGATATCAACACAATAGTACTAACCTTGACTTTGAGACAAATGGTAACATGACACACATGGGAATGGAATATATGAAAGAGTTAAACAATAATAAACTCACTTGTCAATTTGTATGTCCTAAGCATAATTAATCTAAAGGTGCTTTCAAAAGACTCAAAGACCGTAGTGATCCCAATAAAACTTATCTACCAATCAAATAGGCCCTCGAAGATACTAAGAATACTCGAGGGAGTCAGTATCTCAAGGACCAATATTTTGTGCAATGAATGTTCATTTTAATTTTTGAGTGAGGTTGGACTAACCACTTGTGACCTACACCAATAAGTTAGCTCACTCATAAGAATACATATATACAAAATAATATCACTAATATGACAAACATGTCTTCCACATGGAAGGTGTACTCCACTATTATTCAAGCATCTATAACCCTAGTGGATATAACCCTATAATCCTTTGATAGTGGTACACTACCAACCAAGCATCTTGAGACCTGGTCGAGATGTCTTAGACGAACCAAGGTCCATGATGAATGATAAAATTGATTTTGTGTTATGAATTCTGCTATTCTTTCTATTTTTTTCTTTTGTAATGTAGATCCATGGTCTTGAATTATGCATGATAGGGTGAGCTAGGGAAACCATTCACTTTATGGTTATAGCAACTCAGGAGTTTGTCTTTCCTAGGTACCAAAATTTAATTAATATGTGATATATGTGTGTAGTCCAAAATAAAACCAGAGAGAATGATCTATAGCACTCAAGGGTTGACTAATATTTAATAGAGGTTGATTGAGATACTAGGAGTGTATTAGTGACTAAAAGAACCAATAAATTATCTGAAATAGATACTTTAAAGGAGACAAGGTTCCATATGAGTGGTATAACAGGATGGGATGACAATGTAAGTGGAATGTGCATAAATATGAATGACATGTGAAATGGGAGGATAGATATAATCATGAGTACATCCTTGATTAGGAAAACAAAGCCAAGTGTAATGGCATAGACAATAAATAATCCAAACAATTGATCAAAATAAATTTAAGATCAAAAATTAGATTGCACGGAGATGAGACAGAGCGACTATGAGACAAGAAAATATAGAAGGACAAAGAACAAAGGAAAAGAAATAAGAAATGAGAAAGAAGACAAGGAATGAAGAACATGGAGAAGGCAAAATGTCCCATGGTATGTAGTTTCTCGAAGAATGACCATACTACTAGGAGTGATATGCGAGGAAGAAATACAAGGAATGAAGAGATGAAATATATGTGGATAGAATATGAGGAAATTAGAGATTGAATGTGAGTGAATTGAAAAATTGAATGCGAGTGGGTTTAAAGTTTAATGTTATTGGGTTGTGCATTTATGGTGTGATTTGTTATAGTTGTAATGAGGTGTGATAAAATTGGTGTTGAAGAAAGGTATGATTACCCCCTTCCATGACCAACTGGAAGATAAGAAGAGGACAAACAAGAGGATGAACCTCCCTAGTCAGAATTGGTTTTGAAAGGTGAATAAGTTCCCCAAGCTAGAGGAGGAGGAAAGAGTGGTACGGATGAATTATATGAGTAGTGGTATGATAATATGGCCGATGATAGGTGTAAAGTGTATTCATTGGACACTTGAGAAGGTGATATAATATTACCACGAGTCATGATCAATGTAGGATGTTCCACTAATGGGAGAGATGACTATCTTCAAAACTTGTTGTTGATAATATGTTGATCATATTAAAGGTAGAAAATGATCCAAGCATATGCTAGGTGTCCTCATTATACTACAATCAATTGTAGGTGGAAGTTAATTTTACTACCTTGATTGTGACATAGGCATTTAGAACCTACAAACATAGTCATTGGATATAAAAAAATTGATTAGAGTTTGTGTTGAGAAGGGAAAGTTTACATTTTGACTCAGTAGAGTAGGGTTTATGATAATATCAAGAAATATTCTAGGATAGACATCAAGTCCAAAAATGAGTATTTAGGTATTTATCAAGATTGGACATAATGTTGATTTGATAGTGCCATCCAACACAAGTGATTAAGTGATTTGTGAAGGGGTAGTGTGGAATGTGCAAATGAAATGGTGACTAGTGACAAGGGGTGGATGGGCATGATTGGTGTGGATGGATTTGATTGGTGGTTATGTGTGATATGCAAGTGGGCATAGACGTAGATTTGAGTTTAGACTATAAGTGGAATGAGGATAAGATAGAATTGGAAAGGATACATTTGGAAATGGTTTTAGAAATTTTTATGGTGGTTTAGAAGGTTTTTATGAAAGAAAGCTACTACCTATGTAAAGAAAAGCCAAGAATTCAATCAAGAAAACAAACATATTATTTTTATATTTTTTAGGTTTTTGATGTTTTGCATGTTTTTGTGAGTTTTGAGGTTTTTATAATATTTTTGGGTGTGAGAGGGAGATAGGGGCCACGTGGTGGGGTGTGGCCCATGAGGATAGGTAAAGGGAAGAGATGTTGTGACATTGGTATCATGGAGGGGGTGGTTGTGAGGGAGACCATGATGCAGTCAAAAGGTAGAGAGCTAAGGGAGAAGTGGGGTAGTAGGCTAGTGGTAGGCTAGAGATGGCTTACATAGGGCGATGAGCTAGAGGTGAGCCATAGGCTAGAGGCATATTGCATAGGGTCATATGGTTATGGGGACTAAGTAGGATTAGGAGGGTGTGTAGGGCATGGACCATAGAGGGCTAGGGAGATGGGGGGCTAGGAAGAACATGGCCCATGAATTGACTAAATAGGAGGTGGTGACCATGTAGAGAGTATTCCATGAGCAAGGCAAAGAGAGGGTGGGACCACTCATGGAGTGGATTTTAGGGTATGTAATAAGGGGGGTCACAAAGGACTACACTCAAGTGTAGTTATAGGGGATATGGGGGGTATGATTATGTATAGTTGTGAGTGCCACAAGGGGATACACTCAAGCATAGGATCAAGTGGAGATAAGGGGCCATGGTCAAGTGTAGTCTCAAGGGGAGATAATGGGACATGCTCGAGCATGGTCTTAGTGGGAGATAAGGATCCATACCAAGGTTCAATCATGAGGGCCATAAGGGGCCATGCTCGAGTGTTGCCTTAAGAGGAGATAAGAAGGCATGCCTAAGTGCGGTCACAAGGGCCATGCATAAGTGAATTTGTGAGAGCCATAGGGGAGTATGGTCATGAGGACCACAAGGATCATGGAGAAGGGTGTTTCCATGGGGCCATGTAGTGGCATGTGGTCCATAGAGGATACAAGGTATTCCAAGAGGGGATAAGGATGAGGGGGTTGTAGGCTACTTTATTATTTTTTATTTATTTTTTTAATATATAAAAAAATGAAGAAAATAATAATTTTTTAACAAAGAACAAAATATAAATGAAAATAAAAAGAAGTTTTTTATATATAAAATATATTAAATAATAGCACCTACTTGGATCTCTCATTGGTGAAGGGGCTACTAATAAAAAATACAAAACCTACAACAAAAGAAACAAAAAGTTATTTTTTTGGTTTAAAAAACATGTTACTAAGCTAAAAAATGTAGGAACAAATATATCATGATCACCATTTTGTGTACATGGAAAATACACCATTGCAATAAAACTAAAATATTGTATTATATTAAAAAGAGTTTTTTTTTTTTTTAAATACAAATAAACCCTTTATAGGATGATTTTACAAAATAAGTGTATCAAAATAAGGGAGTGGTCCCTTTTACAAAACAAATATGGTGATTTCATTTTCCATGCTATAAGCAAGTTGTGATGGGTTTGTAGTTACCACCATAATGGAATAATTTGAACCTTTTGATGCATACACATTTATTAGCCTTGGGTGGGGTGAATCCTCATCCACCCAAGTGCCATAAATTGGCCTAGGAGAATGTGATATGTGCATAGGGGTACGTGTGCCTTGGAGGGTGTGGCCATAATTTAAAATTCGTAAAATATTTCAAGATGGATGGGAATAACCAACAAATTAACTATGCATATGAAATTCTCTTTGACTTGGGGCTTCTTGTGCAATTTTTAATTCATCCATTTTGGAGGAAAATGTATGGGGGAAAAAGTGGATTAAATGAGGGAAATCCCAAGGGGATATAGGTGGGAATTTAGGCAGGCCTTGGGATTTGATAAGGATTTTTAAATTACAATGTAAATCTACTAAGGATTTGGATTGGGGCTTAAAGTGGGGTTAGAGGCTAAAAAGGGTTTTGACTATGAAAATTAGATAAATAAGAGAGATTATAAGAAATTTGAGGGGATGGAGAGGAATAGAAGAGAGATATTAGGTGGAAATTAGGAGATTACAGAGGAGAAGAAAGAATTAGAAGAATTAAATGTAGGAGGAAATTAAAAAAATATATTAGGGAGAATTAGAGGAATTTAGAAACTAGGGAAAAGGAAAATTAGAGGAAAATAAAAGACCTAGGGAGACCTTAGAAGAATTTAGGGAAATTATAAGGAAGCAAGGAAATAAAAAAAGAATTAGAAAGCCTAAAGGGAAGGTTTAGAGGAAAAATATATCGGTTGGAGGGAAGAGAAACTAGATTATAAGAATTTAAAAGGGATTAGAAGTAATTGAGAGGAAATTAGAAGAAATTTCTAGAAAATGGGGGAATTAAGAGGAATTTAACAAAATTAAGAAATTAGAAGGAAAAAGGGAGAATTTGGAGAAATTTAGATGAATTAGAAGGGGAACTGGAATTTTGGAAGGATTTGAGGACATTTGGGCAATAGGTGATGATTTTGTGACAATATGAGGATATTCCTATATTTGTAGAAATTTGAGTACAAATGACTAAAATTTAGTGTCTAAATGGTGTGGGGCCATTGATTCTTTTAAGTAAAACCAACTACTTTTCGGTTCTTGGGGTACTCCTCAGAATGAATTTTTGGGTAAGGGTTAGCACAAGTACTTCCTAATGTCTTGGAAACATGCTCAAACCAACCTTTTTGATTAAATTTTGGTTACATTTAAATTTACATCTAAATATAGAATGAACTAGTATTCTAGAGTAAGTATACTCAACAACCTATATGAATACATACTCAATTTTAAAATATTGTAAGGGATATAAGGTAGACATGGGTCAAATTTTTTATAGATAAAGAATAGTTTTTGGATTAAAACATAACTTATATGAGTCCATATTTTTAGAAAAATATTTATTATGGTTTAAATACCTTTTTGATATATATTGGTTAGTAAGGGAATTCAAAATGGATCTTTATTTTATAAAATATATCATGTTGTTGGTATATAATAATTTCTCTTAGATTATTTATATATTAAGGTAAATGGAGTTGAAACAGTCTCTATGTGATGAGTTTATCTAATATAATTGTTTGTGTCATTATTTAGTATAATGTGAGGGCCTAAATAAAATTGGAGGAAATAGTCCCATAAATTCAAATAAATCTATATTTACAATGGAAGCAAGCATTTTATTACTTTTCAATAAGTGTTCTTTTGACCTCAATTTCAACTTGTTGCATCTTGCCCTATTGAAAATCCTAATTTTGTATTATGGAGTAGTTTTGTACAAAGATGATTGAATCATGACGATGGGTGAAGCCTATCAATAACATGAGTTTGATGGTTGTGAATTAGAAGAAAAATGGTAATGGATATCAATGGGATATGGTCAATGAAGTTTGTGAAGATGGTAACATGGGATAAGATGAGGTAATTATATAATAGATATAAAGGACTATGGAGATGATTTTTATTGATGTAAAAGGTAAAAAAAATTACATAGATTACAAGAATATATATACTATCAAAAAAATATTATGAAAATATTGATATATGGGTATATATGTCTAGAAAAATGACTAGTAGGCTTGAGGATTATTTACTATAGCTAATACTTTAACCAAGTCCTCTTTTAAAGTGATCTCTTATATATAGGATGGTGGTTGATCAAGGGATTTGAATGGCCTCAATAACCCATTAAAAGTAACGGGTTTATGAATATAAATATTGCAATGATATTTTTCATGAGTACTTATGTATTTGATAAAACCAATTTACAATTAGTTAGAAAGATATTAATATAATTTTTAAGTAATATTTTAAAATAAATAATTATGGAATTTTTATAAATAACCATTATATAGTTTATTGAAATATAGTACAAAGTTGTGATATAATACAAGTGTATTATTTCATTATTATATAATCAATTGAATAAAATTCTATCTTTCCTTTATTTAAGCTCATTTTCATTATAATATCAAAAAATTACATTTTTTATTAAGTTAACTAGGCTATATCCATCCTAGATTTTTATTAAATATATTTTTTCTCTCTACTAAATACTTTTCTATATCAACTATTTTTTTTTTGGTGTGTATTTTTACGGGTTTTATTGACCCAAATTTTGGTTCAGGGCCACCTAAATTAATTGACAAGGGCAAGACTATCTTCCATGGCCAGGCCCCTCTTTATCCCCTTGCATCATCTTTAATTTTCCCTTGTCCCCGGGGTGGGCGGTTGTTTGGTGTCTCTCTCCTTGGGTGGTCCCTTTCGTTCCCACTTTTATTGCTGCTTTCTCCCCCTTGAAATTACCAGGCCCTCGAATTTGGCCCACTGTCACATGACCATGCGCCTTTGGTTCGAAAATATTTTTAAGCCCTTTTCTTTCCACTTTGGCTTCACTTTTTCTTTCTCCCTTGGTTTTGCGGGTTTTTCTTCGTTTGCTTCTTTTCTTATGGGCGCGGTCCCTTGTTGGGGTGTTCTCGCTTTGTTTTGGTTTTGGTCCTTCCCGTTGGTTTCTTGGCTCTTGGCAATTGTTAGTTTGACTCGTGTTGGTAAGACCTCACCCTTGTGGTTTGGCTTCTGGTTTGTCATCAAAATTTAATTAATCACCCTGGGGGGGGTGGGTGGTTTGGTCGGGGGGCGGGGGTTTGCCTGGTTGTGGGGTTGTGTTTGGGCTCAGCATTCTCTTGCATTTTTGGGGGGCTTTGGGCCGATTTTTACCATATTCACGTGTGGGGTCTTCCATATTACCTAAGGCGCTATTAAAAATGGGGAAGGCCCCCTTGTTGGGTTCGTAGCTCCCTCGGTCACCTATTACACATCCCCTCTTTTTTTAAGTTATCCATGGTGAGGATCTTATTTTGGGGCACCTTGTTTTGGAACTTCCAGTGGGGGGGTTCTTTTCTTCGGTCCTGGGGGCTTTTCTCCAAGCCATTGATATTATTATCACATTCAAATAAAACCACCCTTCACTAGTAAGACTTTAAGCTTTGTATTTCAATAAGATAAAGATCAAAACATCAAAATCTCAATTATATAATTATTTATAACATTGTTATGTTTATATGTATTTTTAAATTTAGAAGATTATGTCATCATGAATAATTGATGGATATAAAAAACAAAATTATTTTTGAACAAATCCCTCCTATTTTTATTGTAGCATTAATATCTATTGATCATCTTTAATTGAAATATACCACCTTCCATTTTCAATGGTAATCTTGATTGTTATAAGAAGTGTAGAGAACTATGCATAGTTATTAATCAAAATTCCAAATAAATTTGATTAGGTGAGGGTGATATTTCCATTGTTTATCCAAAAATATCCTCCATTCCCCTATTTATTTTATTTATTATCAAAGCATAATACAAATTTATCTTGATGAACTTGAATAAATACATATCAAACCATTTCCTTGGGTTAAATCCAATGCTACAATTGACTCTTTCATCTATATAAAAAAGAGTCAGCAATAGTATTGATCATGTAAATTAAACATATTGAATATTCCTTTAAACCTCCTCTTAAAACCAATTTTATTGAGCATAAAGGCTTGGCGGACTTAATCATTCAACAATCCAATCGTCCTTCTTGTTGGGAATGAAGAGGCAAATTTTAAGCTATCAATATGTTAGGTGCAAGCCAACATACTTGGAATACATTTTGTTTCCTCTTGAAAGGAAATTTGATTTTCCCAAGGTTTGGGTATGCTAAGTTTTTCAACTATCAACTGTGATTGTCCTATCGATATAATTCATTATATTTAATATTGTCAAACCATTAATTTAGTCTAAGGTTGGTTAGGGATTTATGAATCTCCTTAATTAAAATAAAAAAATTCTTTCTATCTTTGCGTATTTTCTTGTTTCTTTATTTTTTGGGTCATTACAAGAAGTGATGCACTATTTAACTACTGTAATCCAATCCTCATGAAATCCAAATTTGGCTAGAACAATAAGAGAAACTTCTAGGATGTTCTATCATAATCTTTATTTATGTCAAGCTTTACGAATAATCCAAGTTTTTTGCTCTTGGCAACCAAGTGAATAAGCTCATGTATGGTAATAACTCCATCTGTTATGAATCTACCTTTCACTTAACTACCTTGACAATGGTCAATTATTTTTGGGAGGATATCCTTAAGTCTATTAGCCATGACTTTGGTAATAATCTTGTAAATAACATTGCATGGACTGATAGGTCTGGAGTCAAAAATAGACTTATATTTTTGAGATTTTGGGGTGAGGACTAAAAAGGTGTAATTAATGTTCTTTGGTAAGTATTTGGAATTTTAGAAATATTGCACTACTTCTGATACATCTTGACCAATAATTTCCTAGAAGTGCTAGAAGAAACAAGGAGGGAACTCATTCAAACTAGGCACTTTGTTAGGGTCTATCGAAAATATTACATTTTTAATTTATTTATTAGTGAAATTTTTGAGGAGGCCTAAATTGAGGTCCTAGGAGACTTGGCAAGGAATGTTTTGTAAGAGATAATTGTTAGCTTGAGGGGGTAAGTAGGACATGGTTCTAAAACATTTTTAAAATGGGAAACAACTTCATGTCTTATTTCCTAAATGATATTTATCTTAGATTCATCCTCTTTGCTCAAATAATTCATTCTATTTGTGCTTTTATGTCTAAGCATTGATGCATGGAAGAATATAGTGTTAGCATACCCTTCCTTCAGTCGTAAATCGTAAGATTTATATCTCTAAAAAAAAAAATTCTCAAGATAAAATATTGTAAAATTCGACGAGTAGGGATTTATCCTCCTGCTGAAGATCAAGGTCAGTGCTTCCATATTGGATGATTTTTTCAATGGTGTTAAGCTTTTAAGATATACGTTGTTTTTTAGGAATAGGTTTCCAAAAATCTCTTTATTATAGGCCTTAAGCTTGAGCTTGATGATGTAATGACCCTCAAAAACTCTACTATGCCTAATTTTTCTGCAAGGATGAGATACTACTAATGTATTTGTGGATGTAGAGGACAGGTTTTGTTGCTGGCAAATATGATGCAAAAGAAGGGTGACTTCTTGATTGACAACAAGATTTTTCAATGCAAGGTAAGTCAAGAAAATGATGAGTGGTGTTGTATTCTCCGATTGATAGGGGTAAATAACCTTATAGTTAATACATTCACCTATGGTCCATGTAGTTGCATTCATAGGAATGTTTGTTGTTTTCAAATTGTGACATTTGTTTGGCGATGAAGATGCTAAAATGCATGGGAGCCTTGGTTTTGAATAAGAAATAAAAAATGAATGGTGATATGGTTATTTTATATTAATACTAGAATGTGAAAATAAATAGAGAGGTTAGAAAAAATAATTGATAAAAATATAATAATGCATAACATTAGGTGGTATTTATTTATTTAAAATAATTATATATATATAACATATATATTTATACTACTATAGGTAAAAAAATAATATATATATAATAAAAAGACAATGGCAATAAAAATATATATAAATATTACTTTGGAGCAAGGGCTATCAAATATTATTATTACTTTTGTTTAGAAAATATATATAAATGAAACTATAAGCGTCGGAGTTTTTGGTTTTGGGGATTGTAAAAAAAAAAATAATATACATAAAAGTTTAAGGGTCAGTCATTGTGATAATATTTAGCAGGTCTTTTTTTTTGGGATGTGGATGGAAGGGAAACACTTGGCAATTGGCATGTTTTGGAAATAGGGAATCTCAACGAACAAGGCACGAACCTATAGGAAGGAGAGGGAGGATGTTTTTGTTTTGTTTTTGTATGGATAATGAGAGAAGAGGGAGTAGTGAAGTCAGGTTTTTGGTATTCGACAAGAGAAGAAGAAGCAACGATGAGCTGAGGACTTTGGAAAAACAAAGAGATCAGTCTATGAAAATCAATAAGGCGTTCTAGAAAAATTAGGATTAATGATTATTGAATGCTTATAAAAAATATGTGTG
The DNA here is from genome assembly GCA_028583015.1 of Wollemia nobilis. Classification (NCBI taxonomy): domain Eukaryota; kingdom Viridiplantae; phylum Streptophyta; class Pinopsida; order Araucariales; family Araucariaceae; genus Wollemia; species Wollemia nobilis. The sequence continues at coordinate 913,206 of JAQPPZ010000393.1, read as the reverse complement.
TTTTGTATTGCGCTTGATTTTGTTTTATGATTGCTGGTAAAAGTAAAATTAATTCTTTGTTATGCATCCAAAATGGTAAATGCATATTGGTAATGGGGAGAGGAAGGAAGAAAATAAGTATGTGCATGTGTGGCAATATTTGTATTATGTTTTTTGTTGTGTTCTTCTCCATGCTTTATGAAAGACTTAAGTAAATTCGAAGAATTTAGTGCATGCATGGGACAAATTGAGATGCATGTGTTTGGATGCTTTGGAAAAAGGAAAACATTAGTGACTGCATAGAATGTTTGTTAAAAATGTAATTTTCTTATGCATGTTGTAAAAAGGATATATGACAACAATATGTGTGCAGGTTTGAAGGCCATAGTGTAATGAAGGATTTGCTTTGATTTTTGTATGATGTGTGCAATGATGTTTTAAAAAATGCATGCATGCTAGGAGTAGTTGCATATCTATTTATCTTTCCCGCTATGACCCCTAAACTATCACCAAAAACCTGCGAGTGCAAACTGGAGATTGATGGTTCAATGTTGTACTTTCATTTATGTTGTTGGATGAAAAATCTATGCTCTGGAGCTGAGGAATGATTTTTCAATTCAAGGAATAAGTCATTTGAAATATTTTTGGAAAACTATTATTTGTCTAAGAAAGGATAACTCTGAATGTCATAGGTGCAATTCCTATGTAGATTTAATTTATATGTAATACTCAACAATGCAGGAACTGGAATGATACTTATAATAGACTTGTTAAATTCTAAAAAAAAAGGAAAAGAGATAGAGCAGACGTTACTCTCTTTAACATGAAAGATTTTACATGAAATCTAGGAAGAGTGTTACAATTCCTTTTGTGAACCATTTGTGAATATATCTATTGAATGTATGGTCTGATTTTGGATTGAAGCAAAATATCAATTTTAAATATTCTAGAATTTGTATAGTGCATGTTCCTAAATTCTAAGCAAACATTTTTGGTTATTGAAAATGTAGATAATGTACAATTTCAAGTATAACTATGGCTATGGATAGGGATTTATGATGCCTTGAAAACTATGTAATGGTTGTGTTAGTTTTCGGAGGATGTGACTCTATGTAATGGAAACCCGAAAACTATTTCTTGAAATCATGATTGTATGTAATAAGATTTTTCTCTTCTCCACTGGTTATCATTTGGAAATATAGAAAATGTTTCACCTATAAAGTACTTACCCAAATAAGAGTAATATAGTAGTTGAGAGTGTATGTTTTAAACATGACATGCATTAGAAAAGACTCATGATAGCTGAAGAACACCGTAGCTAGGTAATATAATAAACATAGAAACATGGTAAATATTTATGAACAAATATTAGGATTATAAAAAAAAAAAAAAAAATTGTGACCGGCGCAGAGAGCGCCCCCCCCCCCCCCCCCGCGCCCCCCCCCCCCCCCCTGGTGACAGCCCCCCCCTCCCTGCCCGCGGAGACGGGGCCCCCCCCCCGCGCCCCCGGCGGGACGAGGCCCGCGCGGGGGACGGACCCCTCCGGGCCCGGCCACGCGCCCACGCCCCACCCGCCGCGCCCCCCCCCGGCCCCCCCCCCCGCAGCCTAGCCGCCCCCGGGGGCGGCGGGGCCCGGCGGGCGACAGCGACCCACCCCGCCCCCGCCGGGGCGCGCGCACGCAGGAAAGCGGCCCCCCCGGCTACAGAATATGAGATAATATAATTAATATAATAATATAAGGGGGGGGGGGGGGGGGGGGGGGGGGGGGGGGGGGGGGGGGGGGGGGGGGGGGGGGGGGGGGGGGGGGGGGGGGGGGGGGGGGGGGGGGGGGGGGGGGGGGGGGGGGGGGGGGGGGGGGGGGGGGGGGGGGGGGGGGGGGGGGGGGGGGGGGGGGGGGGGGGGGGGGGGGGGGGGGGGGGGGGGGGGGGGGGGGGGGGGGGGGGGGGGGGGGGGGGGGGGGGGGGGGGGGGGGGGGGGGGGGGGGGGGGGGGGGGGGGGGGGGGGGGGGGGGGGGGGGGGGGGGGGGGGGGGGGGGGGGGGGGGGGGGGGGGGGGGGGGGGGGGGGGGGGGGGGGGGGGGGGGGGGGGGGGGGGGGGGGGGGGGGGGGGGGGGGGGGGGGGGGGGGGGGGGGGGGGGGGGGGGGGGGGGGGGGGGGGGGGGGGGGGGGGGGGGGGGGGGGGGGGGGGGGGGGGGGGGGGGGGGGGGGGGGGGGGGGGGGGGGGGGGGGGGGGGGGGGGGGGGGGGGGGGGGGGGGGGGGGGGGGGAGGGGGGGGGGGGAAGGGGGGGGGGGGGGGGGGGGGGGGGGGGGGGGGGGGGGGGGGGGGGGGGGGGGGGGGGGGAGGAGTGGGTTTTTGGTATTCGATAAGAGAAGAAGAAGCAGCGGTGAGCTGAGGACTTTAGAATTAATTATGATTAAACAAAATGTGTGTGTTCTATGTTGCACTTGATTTGGTTTTATGATTGCTGATGAAAGTGAAATGAATGCTCTGTTCTATATCCAAAATGGTAAATTCTTGATAGTAATGGGGAGAGAAGGAAGAAAATAAGTATGTGCATGTGTGGTAATATTTGTATTATGTTGTTTGTTGTGTTCTTATCCATGCTTTGTGAAATACTAAAGTAAATTTAAATAATTTGATGCATGCATGGGATAAATTGATACGCATGCATTTGGATGCTTTGGAAAAAGAAAAGAATTAGTGACTGCATAGAATTTTTGTTAACAATATAATTTTCTTCTGCATGTTGTAAAAAGGAAATATGACAGGTTTGAAGGTCATAGTGTAATGAAGGATTTACATTGAATTATTGTCTGATGTGTGGAATGATGTTTAAAAAAATGCATGCATGCTAGGAGTATCTGCATATCAATTTATATTGACCACTCTGACCCATGAACTATCACCAAAAACCTGTGAGTGCAAACTAGATATTGATGGTTCAATGGTGTACTTTCATTTATGTTTTTGGATGAAAAATCTATGCTCTAGAGTTGAGGAATGAATTTTCAATTCAAGGAATAAGTCATTTGAAATGTTTTTGGAAAACTATTACTTGTCCAAGAAAGGAGAACTCTGATTGTCATAGGTGCAATTCCTATGTAGAGTTAATTTATATGTAATACTCAACAACGTAGGAACTGGAACGATAATTATATTAGACTTGTTTAATTCTTTAAAAAAAAGGAAAACAGATAGACCAGATGTTACTCTCTTTAACATGGAATATTTTACATGCATTCTAGGAAGAGTGTTACATTTCCTTTGGTGAACCATTTGTAAATATATCTATTGAATGCATGGTCTGATTTTGGATTGAAGCAATATCAATTTTAAATATTCTATGATTTGTATAGTGCAATTCCTAAATGCTAAGAAAATGTTTTTGTTATTGAAAACGTAGATGATGTACACTGTCAATTATAATCGTGGCTATGGATAGGGATTTATGATGCCTTGAAAATCATGCAATGGTTGTTTTTGTTTTCGGAGGATGCGACTCTATGTAATGGAAACCCAAAAACTATTTCTTAAAACCATGATTATATGTAATAATATATTTTTCTTCTCCACTGGTTATCATTTGGAAATCTAGAAAACATTTTTCTTGAAAAGTACTTACCAGAATAAGAGTAATATAGTAGTTGAGAGTGTATGTTTTAAACATGACATGCATTAGAAAAGACTCATGATAGCTAAATAAAACCGTAGTTAGGCAATATAATAAACATAGAAACGTGGTAAATATTTATGAACAAATATTTAGAGTGGAAAGAGACGAAAACTAAATCTATGTTTGAAAATCTGCATTGAAAATCATTGAGAAAAATTCTTAGGAAACTATTAGCCTCAACGAGACTATATTGACCTTAAAATAGAATGATACAGTGATTATATACATTACAATAGAAGTCCATAAAATGAGACATAAACTATGGATGTATTAAACTTGATTTGGTAAACGTATTTCAAATGAACTTAGATCCATAAGGTATTGGATGTAATGAAAATGCTTAAAATTGATCCATATAATGACTATATATGGTAGTGTGAAAATTTCTTGTTTGGATGCTGAAGCAGAAATGTAGTGTAGTAGCGAAATACCATATTTTGATTTTATATTTAAATTAAATATTAGAGTTATGCATAACATGAATATGCCATTTTACTTAAGCTTGAAAATTGGTTAATTTAGCTCATTATTTGATATAAATTCTCTAGAGAATAATGAGATGGTAGAGACTTATGAACGTAAGTTATTGCAAATATTTTACTTTTTAGTAATGGAAATATTAAGGTTACTATTTTAATTTATCTCAGCAAAAGAGTAATACTTTAGCTCTAAATGTGATGTTGTGATAGCATCTTTTTCTTATATTTTTTGCTATAAACATTTGGGATAGTCAAATGAAAAATGGGCAAGTATTTAGGCAACCTATCAAGTCTTTTGAATAATATCAAAACTAAATTCAATAATAAACCATTGAAAAATGCCTAGGAAAATTATAAGATAAGAAAACTTAAGATGGTAGAAGTGGCAATCATGTTTTGCAACCCAATGTTGAGAGTAGGACAACCTTGAAACTATTTAAGGATTGTAGGAAAGACAATCTAGTAAATTGTTTATAAATAATGCTTACGATAAGACAACCATCATTACATTGAATTTATTACAAGATTTTGGGTGATACAATCTTGCTTGAGTATTAGTAATGGTACTTGCGGGTAGGAAACCATTACAAATTAGGGCTCTAACTATACTTTTGATGGAAAAATGTTAGAATGGGAGGTAATGAAGGGTTTAATGAATATATCTACTAGGTTAACTATGCTAGTGATGAGTGGTGAATTTTTCTTGACTAGGTAAACCTGGCAGTATGATGTTATGGGACATTGAGTTGGTTATTCAATAGAAAACATCGGGTGGTTCCCAAGGAATTGGTAAAACCCTAGATGATTCTCTATGGGATAAGGATTATCATCTAGCTCAAGCATGTATGTGCTACATCTTATATAAAATAAGCACATGAGATCATATCAAGACATGGAGAAATTATGCATCACACCTCTAAGTGATATGGGCCCTAGAGGTTAACAAACCCCCTACCTAAAATTAGGAACTCAAGAGGAGAGTGAAGTTCAAAATGGGCAACTACATGGGATCTAGCTAATCTCAGTCTCATGAGTATTCTGACAATAGCGATATGGCACTCATGAATATGAAACTAACATGCTCATACTAGAAAATAAAATAAAAACAAATTAAAATAAAGAAAAAAAAATTATACTAAATTCTCTAACGTTGAACAACCAAGTGGGTAGACTTGGGGTGTTTGGACAACTAAGTGGGTAGAAATTGGATTCTTATAGATGAAGTGGAGTTTTCTGAAGAGCTTGATTAAAGGAGCCCTAGGAAATCCTATTTCCACCATTCTGACATATTATTTTTAAATTTTGAATGTTGGAGCCACAATTTTTCAAACTTGAAAGGGGTCTTGAAGACATAATCCAGGAAGGAATAGTCGAAGACGAGAGGGTTGTGGTTAGAACAAATTTTGGGATGAGCATAATATTGGCATCCCCAAGATCTTGGATAACTTCCTTGGATAGTAGAAACCTATCAAGCCTTAGTTGAATTAACTGATTACATGGTCTTATATTGTTCCAAGTGAATTTGGAGCCTTTTAAATGGGCGTCCATCAACTTGTTTCCATCAACAAATTCATAAAATTCTTCGAAGCACCCAAGAGTGATTGGGTTACCTCCCTTTTTATCAGACAAAAAAATGGGAGGGTTGAAATCTCCAGCAAGCATCCAAGGTTCATTTTTTAAATTGTTTCTCATTAGTTTTAGGGTGTTCTAGAGAACACGATGACCTAAAGGACTAGTCATAGCATATATGTTGGACATAATACATTGGTAATTGGTATATTTATTATAAAAATGAATGTTGATAATAATTTTAGATGTGGATAGGAGTCTACCTTCAATAGTATTGGGGTCCCACATGAATAGAAGACCACCGGAAGCACCTTGAGCTAGATTTTAGATAAATTCATTATTCTTCCATAAACCCTTGCCTATCCTTTCACTGTTTTCCATGTCCAGTTTGGTTTCTTGAAGAAGAATGATATTAGGTTTTATTTCTTTCCTCATAGATCAGACTAACCTCTTCTTGGTTGACCAATTGAGGCATCTTATATTCTAGGATAGAATCTTTATCTAGAACTCTTGGAGGTAGATTTATTTCCCTTACCCCTGTCCTAGGATGAGGATGGTTTGTTTTGTTTTTTTCACCATTTGTAATATCAATATTTGGAGGGTCAAGGAATGAAAGAATGGTCGATTGTAGTAGTTAGGTTTTAGTCTGGTAAATTTACCAATTGTTGGGTCTTAATTTCCAATGGTTAGATGCTAAATTCCAATTGATTCGGTCATATTTGCAATTGCCCATATTTATGTTATTGTTCCTTTCAAGACATATATCTCAAAAATTAAGGGAAGGATCAATCCTCCACAAGATACATAATTATATAGTTTTGAAATAATGAATGCAATATTTTATCAACACTTTCAATGTTGATGGAGCTATGTTATATCTATCTATCTATCTATCTATCTATATATCTATATATATACACAAACACAAGGTAATCCCAAACAATATGAGCAAATGGGCAATGGAGAAGTAAATGGTCTTACTTTTCTAAATTCTTCTCACAAAAGACACATCTGAAAGGTCCATGCTATCTTACCTTTTGTAGATTCTCTCTTGTAAGAATATTACATTGGATTTCTAACAAAAGCAATGCTAAGGCTTTAGAAGGAGATTCTAGTGACCAAACATTCTTCCAAGGGAAATATTTTTGAGTAAGGAAACTTTGATTGCTTTAAATACTTTTATCCCAACTTGACCGAGTATCCACCATATTTTGATAGATTCTTAACTGACTCATACTTATGTGTAAAAATAATAAGTAAAAATCTTAAAGCATATTTTGAATTTCATCTACAATATGCTTAACTTCTTCTCTCTTAACCAAGTTACTAATAGAAATCCATAAGTTAGAGTTATTGCTCACACTAATATAATTTTTACCCTTTAGACCTATGCAAGCTATGTATGCTTGAGCCAATGTATCATTGTAAATAAGAGATAAGAGGATAAGGCTTCATGTAAACATAAAACCAAAAATTTGCATAATTTATCTCATTTACTAATCATCCAAGATGTTCCTTGATAAATAATCGGTATTAGAGCTATGGTTTGATGAGATTCTCTTCCCACTTCATTATGAGAATAATGTCTAGAAAAGCATTGTGGGTGTTTAATAAGTGCTAGGGGGAATGCATGCTAACAAGTCCAAAAAATTTAGCAAAAATTCAATGAACATATGAAGAATGTGTAAAATATGTACGATGAATTCGCTAGAAAAAATAATGCATGAGCAAATGGAGCATAGGTGAAGGTTACCAAACATGGAAAAATAATGAATTTAAGACTTGGCTAATTTTTTGGTTACAATGAATGATGTGGATATACGGGGGGGGGGGGGGGGGGGGGGGGGGGGGGGGGGGGGGGGGGGGGGGGGGGGGGGGGGGGGGGGGGGGGGGGGGGGGGGGGGGGGGGGGGGGGGGGGGGGGGGGGGGGGGGGGGGGGGGGGGGGGGGGGGGGGGGGGGGGGGGGGGGGGGGGGGGGGGGGGGGGGGGGGGGGGGGGGGGGGGGGGGGGGGGGGGGGGGGGGGGGGGGGGGGGGGGGGGGGGGGGGGGGGGGGGGGGGGGGGGGGGGGGGGGGGGGGGGGGGGGGGGGGGGGGGGGGGGGGGGGGGGGGGGGGGGGGGGGGGGGGGGGGGGGGGGGGGGGGGGGGGGGGGGGGGGGGGGGGGGGGGGGGGGGGGGGGGGGGGGGGGGGGGGGGGGGGGGGGGGGGGGGGGGGGGGGGGGGGGGGGGGGGGGGGGGGGGGGGGGGGGGGGGGGGGGGGGGGGGGGGGGGGGGGGGGGGGGGGGGGGGGGGGGGGGGGGGCGGGGGGGGGGCGGGGGGCTGGGGGGGGGGGGGGGGGGGGGGGGGGGGGGGGGGGGGGGGGGGGGGGGGGGGGGGGGGGGGGGGGGGGGGGGGGGGGGGGGGGGGGGGGGGGGGGGGGGGGGGGGGGGGGGGGGGGGGGGGGGGGGGGGGGGGGGGGGGGGGGGGGGGGGGGGGGGGGGGGGGGGGGGGGGGGGGGGGGGGGGGGGGGGGGGGGGGGGGGGGGGGGGGGGGGGGGGGGGGGGGGGGGGGGGGGGGGGGGGGGGGGGGGGGGCTATGATTACCTAAGAATAAATAAAATCCAATATTTTTAATATGGTCAATGCGAAAATTAAAACAAATGTGATTTTAAATAGAATGTGCACTCATCGAGTTGCTATTTGATATGAAAAATACAATTACTAACATATTGTTCTATTTTTTCACCCATGGTATGAATAGACACTATAAGTTGTATTCCTATGACATTAAGACTTTCACCACAATTTAGAGCATACATGATTGACCTACTGATAAGTTCCTAACATGGAAATAACAATGGTAGAGATGGTAATGCGAAACCCTCCAAGGAATTTTCATTGTGTTCCCAATGATGATGTTGATGATGGAATGGTTCTTAATTCTAGAACCACCTATATTTTACTCATGAAGACTACTTAAACTCATTTCTTGACTTGCATAAGTGGTACCATGGATTAGGGGTTTCTTTAAGCTAAATCAGGTTTTATAGAAGTCGATATCATGATATCAATAAAAAAAACTCTCTAGTCTATGGAGTGGGATCTTATGGAGCTTGCCAATCCTATTGATATTGTTACATAACCACTTAAAACTTTGCAACCACCCGATGTATCATACCTCTCTATATTTATAGGCTTTATAGGGGCAAAGAATTTATTTAGAGATCTTGTCATGGTCAAATATTTTGCAATACCCAAGATAATATGTGATGTAACATTAACCTCCATTTAGCTAGTGAAATATAGGAAAACACAAATTGTTCTCATGCTACTCATTTAAAATTATGGCAAATGTTTGGTGGTTTGCCTAATATGTCAACATGTGATCTCTTATGGTCTCAAGAGAAATTGGATATATATGATATTAGTGTATGCATATAGGGACTCCAAGGAAATGATGTATAAGATCAACAAGGTCATGCAAGCCACAAATAATAACTATTTTATACTAAACTTAAATGAACACATGATGAAGGGGACATATTGTTATCTTCATGTAGTGAACAACAATTACTATTCTTGGAAGATGTATGTGATAGGATAGAGTTTGAACCTAATATTCTAAAGTGAGGGAAATTCTTACAATGATGATGTTCATTTGAAAATGCAACTACTTAAATTGAGTCCTCCTTACCAAATATTAATCTAACTAGCATATGGTGGTAATGAAGAGTTTGTCCTTAAATACATTATGACTTCAATTGTAAGTTATTCTAAAATAGGTAAACAAAAGTAGAAATAGCAAAGCCAAACATTCAAAATGAGGAATATGTTTATTAATTAACGTAGTGTTGATTCCTACTAATAAATGTATGTGTGTGTTTCTATTCACATTTTAGTGTAGTCATCATTCCTACTAAAATTATGTTGGAATATTAAGTGGAGTGTATGATCTGTTGTACTCAACACTCCTCAAGTATGATGAGAAATAGTTCATATTGAAGGGGATAGAAATATTATTTTTTAATATTCTTCTAAATAATTGCATAAATCTCTATTAATTATTTATGATTTTTTGTGTATGTCCCCAATCATATGTGTCATAAATGGTTCTATGTGTCCTTGTTAACATCTTTAATGTACAAATAAGTGTCCCTATATAATTTTTTATGATTTTTTGTATATATCCCTAATCATAGGTGTTGTGAATAGTCATGGGTGTCCTTGTTCATAAATTTGATGTATGAATATTTTGTGTGTCGATATCCAATTTATCATGATCAGTTGAATATATCCCCAATCACTTATGTTGTGAATGGTTGTGTGTGTTCCTATTCATATATGTTGATGTATGGATAGTGTATGCACTTATCTAATTGTTTATGATTGGTTGCGTATGTCCTTAACTAAAGGTATTATGAATGGCCATTAGTATCCTTGTTCATTAATTTAATACTTAGATAGTATATATGTTCCTATCTGATTGTGTTGAAAGTCATAGATAGCTAAGTATGTCCATAATCCATGGCTAAATATTTAGAATTGATACCAATATTTGGATCATTATGTAATACTAGAGGGTTTTGGAGGAGTTATTACACCATAATAAGGTAAAATTTTATTGATTTTCTAGAAACACTCAACACAAGAACCATGTGATATCTAGTTGTAACTTCCACCAACAAAAAATTACATGGATAGTGTAGTTTAATATAGAGCAACCTCACATGGACATGAACATACATTTGATCAATGAAGATTATACAAGTCATTTTTAATAAATTTGATAAGTTTATTTCATAAATGAATAATATCAAAGGTATATTGTCTTGATAACATCCTTGATATTCAATTAAGATACCTAATTGTTTAAAAATTTGATATTTTTAAAAACATGGAAATTGACCTTTGGACCAAAAAAATTCTAAGTTTTTTGTGGGTTTGTAGATGTAGAACACCTATTTTTATTTTGTAATCCATGAAAGGTTTCTTAAATAAAAATTATCATAAAAAATTCTATATTGGTACAAGGTAACATCACCTACCATTGCCTTACTCATGCTAAATAAATTTTCATGGAAGCCTCTAATTCTATCTTTTGTGAAGCTAAGGCTCCTCCTAAGACCTACACCACATTTAATTATTCTTGTGCATTTTCACTCATATGTTAATACATGTTTCCTAGCTTATCATATGCATTTTCCAACACACACATACTAACATCATACATAATCCATTTTTCTATAAATGTTTACCTTATATTCATTTTTCACTCTTGATCAATGTGTGTTTGATGGTATTTTTATATTTTTTATAGGATTACTAAAACCATTTCCAAAAATGTTCTTTTATTGATATGTATGAATTCCATGACCATTGACACCTTGCCATCCAAAAGGAACATAAATTTTACAACACACCTCATGAGAGGAGACCAAGATGATTTCTTAGTTGTAAAATATCACCAAAATGGATATGGTGAGACGTTAATGCAAAGGAAAAGTCTACCCCTGTGAGGGGTTTAAATTTGCCAATGTGTGGATCTTTGATAAGAGCTCCCCTAAATTGATATGGTAATTTTTTGTTTTGTAATTTTAGATATAAATATTAGGATCTTGGTCTCTAGAAAAGGGAAATATTTTACCTCCATAATCCCTAAATGACTAGGGTTGTATTTATTCTAGAGTTCTTCATTGAAGATGTGATAATCATCTCCAAGACTAAGGGAAAAAATTCCTAGAGGAACAACCAAGAGATATTTCTTAGGTTGTGGCCCACTATGTATTTCTAACATGAGGTACAATTCCCCTAGTTAGGGATAATTTAAGATGACAATAGTTTAATACAATGCCTAATGGGACCCAAGTGACACTTGATCAAGCTAGGATATACATACACATATATACATATATAGACATACATACATAAAAATATACATACACACACAAAAAATATATATATATATATATATATATATTATATTATATATATATATATATATATATATATATATATATATATATAATCCATCAAAAAAATTGGTTCATCCCACCATAACATAACCAACTAAAAGAAATCAATGTCTTGGAGCCACATAGACTAGAAGCAAGTTGGATTTGAATGGCCATTATTAGGTGAATCATAATTCAAAAGAATAATTTTGTGATTCAATCCTACTTGCAATAAAATATGTGAAAATATTGTATACTCTGTCTACAACCATGTATTGGATATCAAGAATCTATCCAGTATTTCTATTATATGATTTTTTCCAGTGCATGTATTATCCTATGTATGTTGAAAAAATTGAAGGAATAATAAATAAGTATATGTATGTAAATATCAAACTATTCATACAACTCATAAAACTATGATAAGTGGTAAGAATAGGAGATTATGATGTATGCTGATTATAATCATTAATTTGACCCTAAGTGTTAAATTATCTCTACCATACTATTCATATAAACCTTGGTATTGTGAAATCATCCTATTGATTACACTAATTATATTAATAGTAAAGTTTTTGAATTTTGTATAATATAAAAAGATATAAATGAATACAATAATTAAAATATACAAATATTTATGGGTAAATTAATTATTACATGATTATTTTTTATTTGAATGGATAATCTATACTACTATTTAATTGTAGGATTGCGTATATCCAAACAGGGTTGGGATAACAAGGTTTCATAGCCTAAAAGCTATCCATATTAGATTGAATAATCTATAGATAGTTTTATGGTACATTATATCATTGTCCCAGGTCCCTACAATATGAGCATGTACCTATTGAGTGAGTTTGACATATAATGTAGGCAAAATCCTAGAGGTTTGGTCAACATAGCACAATATTATTACCACATACATATACATGGATCTGATTAGAGTACTAGATATCTACAACACAAATTTAGGCCCTCCTTGAGATATAATTTTCCATAATGTATATAATCTTAGTTCCCTCAAGGTAGGCATGAATCTTTTAAAAATATGTAGATATAAAAATATGTGTGTTCCTTCCATGATATTTCACAATAGTATTCACATATAAAAACATAGATATGTATGTAAAGAAAAAGGCCTCCATGATATTAATTTAATAGCGTGCTTACATTTAATAATATTTTCATGAGCATACACGCATTGTTGTGATGTTATATACTATGGATATATTGTGATTGACATATCATAAAATTTTATTTTAGAGGTCAAATATCCCACATAATCCCATTGTTACTAACTCATTTAAAAATTATTGCTAGATTAGGATACCTATATAAATACATAGAATGTAATGGTCTCATCTAAACGTTATTGTTCATGCATCATTTAGTTAGTTTTTCTTTGGTTGTGTAATGTTCTAAAAAATCATTTTATGAGTTTTTTTTAAATAGTAATATAATATAGTGCTAAGAAAATGCACCACATCTTAGTATAAAATCCATAAGATTCAACTCCTAAATCTAGTCTACATTGATTACAAAATTAGGTGAAATGAGATTATATGAAAACTTTTTTCCACAAAACAATTGATCTACTAGAAGTAAATTTATTTAATGAATTAAAATTTATTATTTAGTTATAAGAATAAAAAATAATTAACAAGAGAATGTACTCTTCTTCTTTCATTAAATATTCTTGTTAGTTCACATAGGCTATGAAAAATAGAACAAAGTATAGTAAATTAATAATTATTTTAAGGGAATAACTTTTTATAACCATGTTATTTTCAAATATTCCCTACCAAATTATATTTATTATTTTGCACATCATAAAAATAATAATTTCTAATTGTGATTCTAAGTAAAATTCATCTTGCTAGATGAAGCAAGGTATGATTTTAGCTACTTGCAACAAGTACATATTAATTTACAATAAGTAGAAAACATAACTTAATTAATAAACAAGAATGTTGATACTAGTAAATCCATTATTGAACTTACCTAAGTAGGATAAATTAAATCCATAAAGGATGAATGCTATCTAGTAGGCATCTATATTTAATACTCTCTTAAATGAAAATAATTTTGAAAAAAACACATGCTAGTATCTCCAGAACTACACCAATACTATCTACAAGTTGTATATAAATTTAGGAATACATGATTAAAATAATAACCTTTTCTCAAGTATTGTAGCACTATACTTACACATATTCAAACAAATAACAATTTCCTCAACATCATTATGCCCTAAGAAAATAAAAGCATAAAATATGAAAATAAATAATGCCTCAACAATCTAGTGTGCCCATCATAAGTATCAATTTATCAACTAGGACATATATGATGCCTATAAATCACTTTTGACTAGACATAAGTGTTTTCTTTGATTATGAACTAGAATCTAACTTTCTCTTTCCCATCATGGTATAAGAAAAAACATATAATGGGTGCAAACTTTTAGGATATCAATAACATAATACAGTGCTGCTATATTGCATGGATGACGAGTACCTCTCCTAATCTAATATATAGGTTTAAGAAGAATATATATCTATATTTCATTATGGACAATCATAACTAAAATACTTTACATCGATAGGCATAGTAAAAAAGATAATTCTAAAAATATATTGTGTACCCAACTATCCAATATGGAATGACATTAACTTATGAATTCATTTATCACTAAACAATATTATGGAGATGGTGAGAGATTAAAACAAAGAAAAAGTATACCCCCATGATGGGTTTCAAATTTACCAATGTGTGGATATTTGATAAGAGCTCCCCCTACTTTGAGATGGTAAATGTTTGTGTTGAAATTTTAGATAGAAATATTAGGATCTTGGCCTCTATAAAAGGGATAGTTTTTACCTCCATAATCCCTTAATTGCTAGGGTTTTATTTATTCTAGAGTGCTTCACTGAATATGTGATAATCATATCAAAGACTAAGGTAGCAAAGTCCTATAGGAACAATCAAGAGATATTTCTTAGGTTGTAGCCCACTATGTATTTCTAACATGATGTACAATTATCGTAGTTAGGTATAATTGAATATGACAATAGTTTAATACAATTCCTAATGGGATCCAAGTGACACTCGATTAAGTTAAGATATACATATACATATATATACATACATACATATAAATATACATACGCACACACACACCAAACACACACACACACACACACACACACACACATATTATATATATATATATATAGATAAATAATCCATTAAAATTTGCTTCATCCCACCATAACATAGAAAACTAAAAGAAATCAATGTCTTGGATCCACATATACTAGAAACAAGTTGGCTTTGAATGGCCATTATTACGTGAATCATAAGTCAAAAAAATGATTTCATGATTCAATCCTACTTGCAATAAAATATATGAAAATATTGTGTACTCTATCTACAACCATATATTGAATATCAAGAATCTATCCAATCTTTCTATTATATGATTTTTTCTAGTGCATGTATTATCCTATCTATGTTAAACACTTGAAGGAATAATAAATAAGTATATGTCTATAAATATAAAACTATTCATACAACTCATAGAACTACGAGAAGTGGTAAAAATAGGAGATTATGATGTATGTTGATTATAGTCATTAATTTGACCCTAAGTGTTAAATTATCTCTACCATATTATTCATATAAACCTTGGTATTGTGAATTAATCCTATTGATTACACTAATTATAGTAATAGTAAAATTTATGAATTTTGTATAATATAAAAATATATAAAGGAATACAATAATTAAAAATATACAAATTTTTATGGGTAAATTAATTATTACATGATTATTTTTTATTTGAAGGGATAATCTATACTATTATTTAATTGTAGTATTATGTATATTTGAATAAGATTTGGATAACAAGGTTCCATAGCCTAAAATCTATCCATATATTTTTTGAATTTAGCGAAAAACCCCTTGCAAGACCGCCTTGGTCTGAGAAACCATGACCAGGGGTTCTACACCATCAAAATCACCCAAGAGTTGCGCCTGGCCCTGACTGCACTATCATTATCAATTGGATTTTGGGTACCCGATGTGTGTTTGGTAGGGTGGAGATTTGAACTAGGGACCTCCCTTGGAGGATTGCCCTATTCTCTCCAACTCACCTACAACATGTGGGTTAAAATCTATCCATATTAGATTGAATAAGCTATAGATAGTTTTATGGTACATTATATCATTATCCTAGGTCCCTAAAAGATGAGCATGTACCTATTAAGTGATCTTGACATGTAATGTAGGCAACATCCTAGAGGTTTGATCAACATAGCACAATATGATTACCACATACATAGACATGGATCTTATTAGAGTACTAGATGTCTACAACATAATTTTCCACAATATGCCCTCCTTGAGATAGAATTTTCCATAATATAATCTTAGTTTCCTCCAGGTAGGTGTGAATCTATTAAAAATATGTAGATATAAAAAATATGTGTTCCTTCCATGATATTTCACTAGTAGTATTCACGTATAAAAAAATAGATATGTATGTAAAACAAAAGGTCTCCATGATATTAATTTAATAATGTGCTTATATTTAATAATATTTTCATGAGCATACATGCATTGTGGTGATGTTATATACTATGGATATATTGTGATTGATATATCATGAAATTTTATCCTAGACGTCAAATATCCTATATATTCCCATTGTTACTAACTTGTTTAAAAATTGTTTCTAGATTAGGAGACCTATATAAAGACATAGAATGTAATGATCTCATCTAAACTTTATTGTTCATGCATCATTTAGTTAGTTTTTCTTTGGTTGTATAATATTCTAAAAAATAATTTTATGATTTTTTTGAAGTAGAATTATAATATAGTGCTAATAAAATGCACCACATATTAGTATAAAATCCAAAAGATTCAACTCCTAAATCTAGTCTACATTGATTACAAAATTAGGTGAAATGAGCTTATATGAAATTTTTTTTCTACAAAATGATTCATCTACTAGAAGTAAATTTATTTAATGAATTATAATTTAGTATTTAAGTTATAAAAATAAAAAAGAATTAACAAGAGAATTTACTCTTCTTATTTCATTAAATATTCTTGTTAGTTCACATAGGCTACGAAAAATACAACAAAGTATAGTAAATTAATCATTATTTTAAGGGAATAACTTTTTATAACCAAGCTATTTTAAAATATTCCCTACCAAATTATATTTATTATTTTGTACATCATAAAAATAATTATTTGTGATTGTGATTCTAAGTAAAATTCAACTTGCTAGGTGAAGCAAGGTAGTATTTTAGCTACTTGCAACAAGTACATATTAATTTACAAGAAGTAGAAAAATAACTTAATTTATAAGAAAGAATGTTGATACTAGTAAAGCCATTATTGAACTTAACTAAGCAAGATAAATTAAATCCTTCAAGGATGAATGTTATATTGTAGGCATATATATTTAATACTCTCTTAAATGGCAATAATTTTGGAAAAAATACCATTCATTGCCTTTGAATTATTCAGTTTTAGGAGCTTACCATATTTATCTATAGGTGGAGTAGTTGGCGGTGTGTACCCATCCTCAACTACTTGAAATATATAATTTTATTGTGCCATTAGGTAAAAAATGCATAATTTTTCCCATCGAACAATAGTACCTTATTTTTTGAAGATCCACTTTGAGAATCCATCTATGTTCCTATAAGATTTTCCTTCAAGTTATTAAACTCTTTTGAAGGAACTCGCTCTGATACCAATTGAAGAACACAAGCTTATACTGAGAGGGGGGTGAATAGTATAAGACCAACTTTTACTTTTATTTATCAAATAATATTATCCAATATATCAATGGTAATATCAATAGTATTAATCAAAGCAATACACAAATAATCACACACAATAGAGAAACCAATTTAACGTGGTTCACCCAATGTGGGCTACTCCACGGAGAAAAATATTTCATTAAAATTTTCTCAACAAATCTCTTGGGAATCCTTCCCTATTACAATGTTTATGGACCTCTGTCCAAATGATACATCAATATCCTAATAAAGTTCATGGACCTCTATCCACATGAGAACTCCTTCTCCTCTTTGCCAGTTTTATGGAACTCTATCCACATGAGAAATATTTCTCCTTTGCTAGTTTATGGATCTCTATCCATAGAAGAAATCTTTCCCCTTTTCTATTTCATGGATATCTATCCATAGGAGAACTCTTTCCCCTTTTCTTAGGTTGCTAATATTCTAGAAGATTACTACCTCTACTACATTAGCTTGTGGATCTATCTCCACAAAAGACCTCCATCCTCACTCAAAATACCTTTGTCCTCACTTACCTAGCTAATGGATCTCTATCCATTGGAGACTATTGTTATTTGCCCTATCACCTCCAAAGCTTGGTCTCCACTCTTCTCAATACTCTGTCTAAAATCTACATTAAACACTATCCTCAATCTAGCACAAATATGATCTCAAATCTATCTCTGGTCTAGCACAAATCTACCCTCAAATATACACCAAAATCTATCCTAACTATCCTCGGTCTAACACAAATCTGCTCTCAAATCTATCTCTATTCTAGCACAAATCTACACTCAAATATACACCAAAATCTATCCTCAAATATATCCTCAACCCTTAACACAAATCTTGATCCAATCACAAAACAACTCTACTCATGTTTGCCTTAAGCCTTAACTCAAATCTTGAACAAATCAATCAATAAAATCTACACTCATCTCTTCTCAAATACTTATCTCAAATTTGTCCACAAGTCCTCTCAAGAACTTGCCTACTCTGATCTACAAGTCTTCACCAAGACTTGCCTCAAATATACTCAACAAGTCTTCACCAAGACTTGTCTTAAATCTATCCAACAAGTCTTCACCAAGACTTGTCTCAAATCTATCCAACAAGTCTTCACCAAGACTTACCTCAATTATGTCCTTAAGCTTTCACAAAAGCTTACTCAAATCTATCCTTAAGCTTTCACAAAAGCTTACTCAAATATGTCCTTAAGATTTCACAAAATCTTACTCAAATCTATCCTTAAGTCCCCTCTAGGACTTACTTAAATCTTCTCACAAGCTCTCACAAAATATTATTCAAAAAAACTACAATACTTGCATACAAAACTCAACTTAATATATTTCAAAAAACCTCTTCAATCACACAAATAAGTTTCACTCAGAATATTTTTTAACCATAGAAACATATAGAGAATGCTCAAAGACTCAATATGTTTCACTCTCACAATATTTTGTACTCAACAAAATACTCTATCACTTTCAAACTCTCTTTAAAATCAATTCAAAAATAAAGTATAATTTGTTTCACAAAACTTGAACTATCACTCCAATGCTTTCAATAAATAATGCTCAACCAACTTCACTCAAATATCCACTCAATGAAACACAACTTGTTTACAAACCCTAACCAAGTGTTTCACTATACTTCCAATAGCTCACACTATGGAACTCAAACCTTGACTCAAGATGATTTCAATATCACATAACAATGATACTCATGTTCTTTCACAAACCCTAGTTCAAGATAGTTCTCAATCTCACATAACAATGATACTCATGTTCTTTCACAAACTCTAGTTCAAGATAGTTCTCAATTTCACATAACAATGATACTCATGATCTTTCACAAACTCTAGCTCAAGATATTTCTCAATCTCACATAACAATGATATTCATGTTCTTTCACAAATTATAGTTTAAGATAGTTCTAAATTTCACATAACAATGATACTCATGATATTTCACAAACTCTAGCTCAAGATAGTTCTCAATATCACATAACAATGATACTCATGTTCTTTCAACATCCACAAATCATGCACATGAACACTCACTCAAACATTTTCAACAATGCTTATCAAAAATCCTTTTCACTCCAACTTTGCATTTCACAACATTTAATCCAACAATATTTCACTCATAAGGATGATGTGCCCATACCTTTTGTTTGGAGGGAGATATATCTTCAAAACTTTTCTTAATCACAATCAAATATTTTTACCAATTTCAACATTAGATAGAAACAACCTATCTCAAAATCTCCACACAAATATTCTCCCCAATAATTAGTTCACCATACAAAAATATCAAATCTCAAGTACACCTTATAATCTCCAAACACCTTCAATGCAATAACTTTTCCTTTTATAATGCAAGAATTACAAATATCAAAAATATCTTTTACACCTTTTATCTCCTCACTTTCAAAACATAAATCAACAATTTCATTATAGCAAAACATACACAATAATTTCCTTTATGCACCTTATTTCTCCTCTCAAAAATAATTATCACAATGTAGCTTTATTTCAAAATACAAAATATAATTTTCCTTGCATACCTTATCACTCCTACCTTATAAAATAAATTCTAACCACAAAAAAATTAAAATAAAATATTTTAATTTTCTTATACCTTATATCTCCCTTAACAAACTCACAAACTACCTTTTAAATCTCACAAAACCATTTAATGCAGATTTCCAAATATCAAAAACCTTTGGAAAATTAAATTGTGAAATGCATACCTTTCATTTTAATTCTGCCCTAGAAAAATTCGAACACACAACCTCACCTTTCCAACACCCTAGCCCAAAGCTAGGCCACTAGTTGGGCTATGCACCCACACGAAATCAAAGAGTGCACGAACCCCCTTTTGTTCCTTGTCTCTTCTCACACTTAGCACAAACAAAAATGATTTTCCCTTTGCAAAACACAATTGTGTGAATCGAACCCACAATATTGCCCTCACAATGCCCTAGCTTGGTCTCAACTACCACCTACGCTAACGACATTGGTGGAACCTCTATTTGAATTCCACAATTTTCACAACTTGCTCCCTGACATCCTTTTGCGAAGCACGAAATCTCTCTTCACACTTAGCAAAGCAGCACACGAAAAATCATATATAACATAGCATAGCATGGCATTCGATAGCATAGGTTGAAGGATAAAATAAAAATTGTTTACCCCTTTTTATACATATTTTCCTTTGCACTTAACTCGTCGGCCCAAATTCAAATTTTGAATTTTGAATTTAAATTTAAATTTAAAAACCTTTGAGAACTTTGGCGCCTTTGGTTTATTTAAATTAAAATTTTAACCATAGGTTAAAATATTTTAATTTAAATAAATTAAATTAAATCCTTTAAAAATTGCTCAATGGGTTTTTTCAAGGAAATATTATTTTAATGATTCCTTGGACCTCGTTTTCTTCACCTCATCCTTTTGCCCAAAATATTATAATATTAAATATTATAATATTATTATTTCTTTTTAAACCTGCTCCTCCTTCCTTGGGTCTTCAATATTTTAGGTCTCTTTTAGGCATATAATATTTAAAATAAATATTATATCCTATTTCTTTTAATCACTCATTGCATTTTGGAAAAACCACCTGATGTCATTAATGATGATGAAACATGGACATCAACCACTTGACATCAATGACAATAAAACTTGCTTAAATTTCAAACAAATAACCCTCTCCTATCGAGAGGACCTTTGTGGCTATCACCCTCCTCTCATCTGAGGCCCCTTTCTCCTTGGTGGTATTTATCCCTCTCTCTACTATTGCCTAGTAGATTATCATATAAGAACCTCTCAATAAGCTTGGTGTACCTGCTTAGCTACACCTCTCTCCTATATAATCCTTGCAAGGAGGATGATGGTGTACCACTCCTGGTATCCATCTATAACCCCCGCATCGTCCCCCTCTATTAGTGCGACTTATGGGTCATCCTCATCTGCATCAAAAAACCTAGTGAGATCTGATGCCCCATTAGTAATCGTTGAATCTCAAACCACCTGTTGGAATGCAAAATATTAAACCTCATAAATCACTTGTATCAATCCAAATTTCCATAGCACTTGGTCCACTTGTGTAGCTATATCTCCCCTCTCTCAATTCGGAGTCATTGCACTCACTATACATGAGATAGATCTGCCTTGTCATCCTTCCAACTAGGAAGGCCTTGCCATGGTCTCTAGAAAATACATGGTATAGTCAAATCATCAACAACCCATCGAGCCTCCTCTAGGTGACTCATCCTCCTCCCCTAACCTACTATAAGATCCAAGCTAAATACAATAGGCCATCCATCCTCTATCTCTCAATGAGGAAGCCCCTCTGGTCTCCTCATCGTAATGTGCTACCAAAACCATACCTAAAGGAAATTAATGAGGACCAAGCCATGACCCTTCTTATACATGACCTTATACAAGATCATGTATAAGCGGTAAGATATATACAGTCTCCACACAAACCGTTGGTGAGTATCCCTCATATATGCCACTACCTCTACGAAACCCTAGGTAATATATCATCTGCTCTAATGGCATGACAATAAACCTACAATTGTACCTGATAGTACCTCTATCAAGTGAGACACTTTGTCTATAGCAATTGATCCCTTGATTCTGACCCTGATCTGCTCTATAGGAAATGATGGATCCATTGTCAACCACCACATAGCTTTAGACTAGATTAGGGACTAATAGATGAACTAGCCCTTGATCGACACCCTAAGGATCCTCCATATATCCTCTAAAGTTAGGATCATCTCCCCTATAGGTAGTCGAAATATCAAGGATCCTGGATACCACCTCTCTGTCAAAGCCATCAGCAGACTATAGTCCACCTCTATGTGTGGTATCTTAACCATGTGTTGTAGGCCCACCATTGTTAGTACTATTTTATCATCTATGTTTAGGCTTCGGACATGCTCATTATCACAAAACAAAAAATAAAAAGCAATAATCACTAACATGTTATAAAAACATTATAAAAACACAAAATATTAAATAAAAAATAATAATATTATCCTCAATTTGCAAATTCAGACTCAATTCGTAAATTTGGGCTCATTTGATAAAATTGGACCTAAATTGTAAATTCGGACCCATACGAAAATAGATTTGGGTGACCGAATCTGCCTTTTGTACTTCTAAATTTGCAAATTCAGACTTTTCTTAGTCCAATTCGGATATACAAAATTGTTGGAAAGCGTATGAATTTGCTAATGCATACGCCTTTCGAGATAAATTTAGATGTCCAAATTTTTTGAAACGGTTTGAATTTGCCACTACAGTCGAGTGATAGTAGTTCGTGTCTAAATTCCTAAAAATCTAAAAAATGGACAAAAAAAATTTAAAATTGAGGTAATATGAATGCTTACCTACATCCTTACACCACCTCTATTACCTCCCACTCAAATTGTATCTGCTCGATGCTCAGAAGTCACTATTTTATCTAGAGCTAAATTCGTGATAGAGAAGGGTAATAATGAATTAGGGTTTTACCCTAATTCCCCATTTTATACCTATTTTTTACCCCTTTTTTTGCTTAAAATTTTGAATTTTGCAATAAATTTTTAAATTTTTACAAAACTCAAAGAGGGTACCCTAGGCAATAAAAATCAAATAAAAATTGAATATTTTTTTGGTTTCTTTGCAGTGTAATTCTCATTCCCACTACATCTTTCTTTAATGCATTTATTGTTCATAAATGTGCTAGAGGGGGCAAAATGTAGCCAGGGAATTTTGACAAAATTCAAAATTCCCACCTCCCTCCAACCCTCTACCTCAATTTTCACGTTGGACACAACCAAAATTTATCCATTTTCCCCTATTCTCGATAAATTTTGATGGTCCCGACAAACTTGGACTAGTTCAAATTTATCCAAATCCCACATGCACCTAATTTAGGCATATTTTTTTTATTTTACAACTAATCTAGGCAAATCCATATTTTTGACAAATTTGGATTCGTTTGAATTTGTCCAAAATAGGGAAATTCCCAAGTTCCCCTAACAACTTGACCTATTTTTTTCGCCTCCCTTTTTCTCGACCTACCCTGGATGCTAAATTCTACATACTCCCTCTAAATAGACCTAATGATGATTTTGCATGAAAATTTAAGTGGAGAAAGTTTTTTCTTGTGCTTTATTGCATGTTTCAAAGGAGTTTTTGACACCCAATCATTATTCCAGGAGCTACCAAAGATGACAATGAGTATTGTGGATTCAGATCTATTTTCTCCATAGCACAAATTTACATTTTTGTAGTACTTTTACAAATTTGAAACCATTCGAATTTGTCATAAAACCTGAAATTGTCTTAATCTGACCAATGTAGTTTTGTAGATCTAGTTGTTGTAGATTTTCGGACCCATTCAAATTTACATTTGATGTCTGAAACATCCTGATTTGTGTTGGTGGTAAGATTTCAATCTCATATTTTACCATATTGGTTCATCTTTGCATATTTTTTTTACTAATTTTATTACTTTATTGTATTTTCCATTATTACTATTTCTTCTTTCATAAAAAAAATCGTATATTATGCATTAAATCAAACAGATCCATTATCTTCCTTACAGTTTGCTGAAAGAGACAAGGGGATTTGACTGTCACATATCACAATTTACTATGACTTACCCTAACTAGAAATTTCAATGCTCTATTGTAAAACTATAGGTTTTTACTAGATTCAGACAAATCCGAATTCATCTAACATATTTGGACAGATACGAATTTTATTTGGATATATCTGAATTCATATAGATAGATCTAAAAAGTGTGAGAGAGCAAGCATCCAGACTAGGTAAGGATCTAGATCCAATAATTTTATCAATTTTTGCACTCTAAGATCATATTCTCCTATTTTCAAAAACATTTGCATTAAATACAAAGAAAATAAAATACCAAAAACATAAATTTAGTTGCATTCATTTCATACTAGTTGAAAATTCAAAAGAGAAAGAAAAACATGTTAGCATAGACTTTATTTTTCACTTTCAATCATTGCATCATAGTCAAATTTACAAAGCTTTCTAGCTAAAATCGGTATACTTTATCTTCATTGAAAATTCAAGTGCATAAATCTAGGTATAGTTGCATTTAACTAAACCCTAGGTGTGTGCAAATCAAATAACCCAACAAACACTCACTTGACCTAGGCGTGGAAATCGCCACTTAAGTGTTTCCTGGTGAACCCCACCTAATTTATTGACAAACACCAAGGAGAGCACAACTTAAGTTCTTCTTGTCGTAGGTGTAGGCAAATCATTTTCCCTCCCTCTTTCAAGGCTGAAACATAATCTTTTCAGTAGAAGGAAAGGGGCACAAAAATTTTGGGTCTATAGTACCAAGGTTGAAACATAATCTTTTCAGCATTGTACAATTATGCACAAGGAATTATAAAGATATTTTTTAAAATAATGTTTGTAGAATCCAAAATTTGTCTAAAAATCATATTATAGATGAAGTTTTGATGGAAAAAATAGGATGTTTGAATTAAAAATTTAACCAATAGGTGAATGCTTGAACAACACCATTTATCCATAAGAGGGATGGACACCTCAATTTTGGCTCCTTGAATGAAATAAAAAAGAAGATAATTTGAGGGAACATTGCCCACTTTCGCAAAGCCTCTCAACACAAAATGTGAAGGATGTATTTTTGGAAAGCGACATCAAGAGACATTTTCTCATCATAAGTTTAGATTTCAAAAAACATTGAATTTAGTGCATGTTGATCTGTGTGGACCTATGCAAACCTTGAGTTTAGATAAAATAAAATGTTTTCTCTTATTTTTTGATGTATGTTGGGTTTATTTCTTTCATGGGAAATCATAATATTTTGACTCATTTAAGAAATTTAAGGCTCTTGTTGCGAAGCAATCAAGCTCTTGTATTAAATTATGAAGGACATATCCTAGAGGTGAATTCACCTCAAATGAGTTCCTAGAGTATTGCAAAAGCCTTGGAATGAATTGGGAGTTGACTACTATTAACACTCCTCAAAAAATGAAGTAGTAAAACAAAAATTAGGACCATTGTGGATATGGACCATACATCTATCTATATTCTCAAAAAATGGAGTAGTTACCAAATAAAATTTGGGTTAAATCTATCCATACATCTATCTACATTCTCAATAGATGTCCTACAAATTTGGTACAAGATTCTACTCCCTATGTGATTTGGTATGGTAAGAAGCCAAGCATTTATCATTTGAGAATTTTGGTTCTACATCTTATGTACATATTCTTGAGCAAAAGAGGAGGAAGCTTGATGAGAATTCCATAAAATACATTTTTTGGGGTTATTCTATTGAATCTAAATATTTTAGATGTTTTGATCATTATATATGATGGTAAAAACTCATGTTATTTTCCCTTTAGATCTAACTAATGTCAAGTTTGCATGGAGGAGATTCATTATAATCTCTGCTTTCCCATTTGAATATCTCTTTCCAAAGGAAATACCGAGGATATTAAAATTCTCAACACAACTAGACCCCTACTTTTATGATTTTTCCTATGGTTGTATGAGGCTGATGTATTGCTTGTTTTGCAATTTTTATGGGATCAATTAAGATAAAAACCTAAAAGTTTTGGATCTCTATTAATCTTGAATCTTTGTCAAGCCTTAATAATTTTTTAAACCTAAATCATCAAGAATCATCTAAAATGCAATGCTTAGTTTAAATAACACAAATGTAAGCAAACAAGAGCTAACCTATATGCACTTCAAGTTTTGAATGCACTAGACTAAGGAGATTTTGATTTTAGGGTAAACAAAGAGTGATGCAATCAAACAAGCTAGCCTAAATGCAACTATATATTTTTTCAATTTCTTACCTAAGTACTTGAATGTGAAGGAGATACTAAAACTAAGCCTAGAGTTCCTTGATTTATTAGTCTTTTAGTATTTTATAAAGAATTTAGGAAGAGCATCTTCTTCTAAATCAGCTTAATTTTGAAGTAAAAGAAAAGTGATCAAGAGAATATCTCATTGAAGAACTTCTAGTCTTGGAAGAAGAAGAAAAATGACTAGGAGAGTCTTGCTCGAAGCCAAGAGCCGCAGAATCAAAAGATCTAGGAGAAAATCTCACCACCAACACTTCCAGGATCATAAGGTTGAATAAAATGTCTCAAGAAAGACCACTAGAAACTACCAAATCAAAGACCTTGAGAAGGTCTCATCGAGGATCCAATAAATACTAGGATATTCTTTCTAAAGATCAAGAGAGTTCTTTGAGAACTTATTGAAGAAATCTATTAACTAGGTAAAGTACCTGATAGTGAAGGACTTGGGACAATTGTCATCATCTGACAACATGCCCAAGAGAAGAATTTGACAAGGAGTGTCAAATATGTGAAGGTAAATTTGGCAAGGAGTTCCAAACCCTAGAAGAAGATCCTCCAAGATACATGTCTAGATTATGTAAATGTATCCTCCAAGATACATTTACATAAAAACCTAAGAACTTATCACTATGGTATCACTTATAAGAATAAAATTTTTAGGTAAAGCATAAGTTGTTAGAAAGGGTCTAGGTCCCCTTGTTCCGAGATTTAAACTTGGATCTCCTTAACACAAATCCCAAAGACATACCACTACATTATCCCTTGCAAAATAAAAATTGTGTATAGCTCTTTAATGTTGTTGTTTGAACTTGGGTCTTCTATATGAAAATCCAAAGACATAATAATAGAGTATCCCTCATAGGACTTAAAATATTAAGGTAAATCACCTGATTTTATGAGAGGTCTCATTTCCTTTAACCAAGGTTTGAAAATTGATCTCCTATATGAAAATCCAAGAACTTATTACTAGGTTTTCTCTTGGAAAAAAATAATTGTTTTAAGGTAAAACACAGGTTTTTGAAAAAAACTCTAATCCCCTTATACTTAAGCTTGAACTTGATCTGAAATATCTCATTTGTAAACATACTTGTAAGTGTGGTGTAATTGGAATGCACAACATTTATTTTCCACCACCGATTCCATAAGACCACTGCAGATGTTTATGTTGCACCATTGAATCTGTTGTGCACACGTTTATGTTCCACAAATGAATCTGTTCGATTTTAGTGGTAGAAATTTTTTTTCCCCCAGCTTATCTGTTGTGGAGATGTTTATGTTCCACCACTGAATCTGTTCGGTTTGGTTTTTGTGGGGGAAAAAATTTTCCACCATCTGAATACATGGACTAGACAGATCTTCCCATCTGGAGTTGACGCTTCAACGTTGTAGATATGTATAAAAAATGTTCCATGTTCCACCATCGGAGTAGGCCCTACAACACTGTAGATAGTTATAAAAATGTTACATGTTCCACCATTGAAGTTGGCCCTACAACATTGTATATAGGTACATGACACTAGATTTATTGTCAAAATTGGAACTTGGATGTTAAATCAAAATTGGAATTTAGAGTATAGAACACAATTGGATGTTAATTGGAAAATAAGAACTTGCACCTTCAAACTTTTGAATTGAACATATGATACTTATATTATAAATAAAAAATCAGAAATATAATACAATAAGTTACATATAGAAGAGCATTATAAGGCTGAAATACCAACAAAAATTCTAGCAACTACTATAAAGACTAACCATCATGACTAAAATTGTTTTTAATATGCAAGTCATTACATATAGTGACAAAATTACAAAACCAAAGGAAGAAATCAGAATCCTTAATGTCCTAAAATAAAGAACTAGTAGTCCAAATAATATCCTTTATCAGAATCCTTAATGTCCTAAAATAAAGAACTAGTAGTCCAAAAATAAAAATCCTATCTAATATAGCTATTATAAAAGCAAATCCAATTGTCTTATTAGAATAGGTGTATTTTCCTCTCCTAATCTTAATATCTTCTAGATCATATTTGTTCATAATATCCTCTATAAATTCCTAGTCAGTAACTCAGATAGATAGATTCCTTTCCTTTCATATTAATTTAGCCATTTATATTCAGAGTGCTTTAAGATCCTTAACAAGAAGGATATATTTTTGTGGGAGAAATTTTTTGAAGATCAGCCTAAGTGGACTAAGCCTAAATTTTTAGGCCTTAAGGAGGTGATGCATGACTCCACAAAACCCCATATTTAGATGATACCTAGAAAAGAAGTGGTGTCTGAAATTCCAAAAACTAAAATTCTTTTGGTAAAGGACACAGAAATAGTTGGTCCAACCCAAAGCAAACCTATCATGAGGGAGATGGAAATGAGTGAAAGCTTTTCTCAGAATTTGGAGGCCAATGAACATCTTCAGGTTAGTTTTTCTAGATTTATTTTAAGACCCTCTGGTCTGATTATTATGTTAAAATAATTGTATGATTGCTTGTTTTGTGACTCTATCTTACCAGAAGATGTAACCTTGGAAGATCAAATTCCTCAACCTCTTTTCCCAATTGAGGATTTAGCCTAGTATCTAACTCATGGATCCTCTCTAAATACTATAAGACACAAAAAAAAGGATTGATGTTGGAGTGAAGTGCAAGGGGGTCGACCTTCCAACAAAGAACATTGGTCCAAAGAGATGGAGATAGATGTTGTGGATGGATCTCAGACCTTGTTAAAATTTAATAATGTGAAAGATATAGGGGGGAAAAATTTAGGATTGAAATATTTTGTCATAACTCCTAGGGCAATGGATGTAAAAAATTTCAAAAAATCCATAAATGAGCTTCCTATCATGGAACATTAGAGGTCTGAATGGGACCTCAAAACAAAGTGTTCTATCTTATTTGAGAAAGGAGGTTGGTCCAGATATAATTCTTCTTCAAGAGATGACGTAAGAAAGGTGGTTTAGAAGGAGGTTGATTTTATGGTCAATTTGGCACAAGAGGCCTTGAGGGTTCTCTTGTGTCTATGGAACCCTAATAAAGTCATTGGCTTGGGTATTTTGGTAAAAAATAGAATTATTAACATATTTCATTGTAAGTCTTCATGTAGAAAATGGATTTTAACCAACATTTACACCCTCAACTCCAAAAAAAAAAAATTGTCTTTGGTTTATGTTTAGTTCAATAAGAAAATATTTTAAGAATGAGTATTGGATTTTGGTAGGAGACTTCAAATCTCCTTTGTACCAATTAAAAAATAAGGGGGAGATACAATAATATCAAGAAGTATGGAAGAATTTTCTTCTTTTGTTGATAATTATAATCTCATGGACTTAAAATTGAATGGTTCCAGATACATGTGGAGTAATAGATGTCTGGGGTCCATTAGATACAAATTATATTAGATAGAATTTTTATTTCTGAAGAGGTCATTCCTCTATTTGGGGACTCTTCTCTCAACTCTTTACCCAATATTGGGTTCAATAATAATCCCCTTCTCTTTTATAATGATTCTAATACTTATTTATTTCTAATACCCTTTATATTGGGATCCATGCGGCTCTCTCATCCAAAGCTAGAGGTAAGAATTAGGGAATGGTGGAACACCAAGTTCTCTAGCCCATGTATTAATCAAGTGGTTGCTAAATTTATAGTGATAAAAAAATCTAAAATATTAGAACAAATCGGTCTTTGGGGACATCCAGATTAAGAAAAAGGATCTCAAATCCTAGTTATAGGCTATTCAATCTTCCTTGGAAGTGGATATCCTCTCACATAATAATAGACTAGAGGAGAGAAGATTTTTTTCTAAGCTTTATAATGTCCTGAGCAATGAGGAGGTTTTTTGGCGATAAAAGTCTAGAGTTCTTTGGCTCAAGTATAGAGATAGAAACACAAAAAAATGTATTCGTCAATTCTTTTACATAGAATCCATAATCGTATCAGGGAGATTTATAAAGTAGATGGCTCTATAATAAGGTATATCCAAGAAATTAGGGCAGATGGTGTCTCTTGCTTCCAATATCTCCTCTGTGAGACGAATGTGAGAAGTGTTTTTAGGAATTAAAAAGTCCTTCAAAGCATTACTCACCTGGTGATGAAAGAAATTAATGATAATATCAATAGTCTTCTTAATGATGTTTAAATTAAGAAAGCACTATTTTATATGCAAGGACTAAAGGTGCCTAGTCGGATGGCTTACCCCCAATATTTTTTAAGGGTTTTGTCATATCTTTCACAAGGATATCGGTGAAGCTTTGCATGAAGTTAAAACCACTGAAATCTTCCCTAAGGCTTTAAATACCATTTTATTGGCTCTAATTCCAAAATCAACATGCGTTATTGAGTTCAAAGGCTTTCATCCAATTAGCCTCTGTAATACTATCTTCAAAATTTTCACTAAAGATCTAGCTAACAGGGTTAAACCTCTCTTGTCTTGTCTGATTGATTATGCTCTAAGTGGTTTCATTGTAGGTTGTCAAATCCTAGATGGAGTTATTTTGATTCATGAGATCATACATTCAGTGGATAAAAGTGGTCAAGGAAGAGCTTTTCTAAAAATGGACATAAAAAAGGCCTACAATAGGGTATCATGGGACTTTCTACTTAGGGTCCTCTAGAATTTTGGACTTGATAGGAAATGGATCTTTATTATTAAAACCTACATTTTTTGGTTAGATTTCCAGTTCTTGTTAATGGATCCCCTGTTGGGCACTTTCATAGTTATTATGGCATTCATCAAGGATACCCACTCTCCCCTTATCATTTATCCTCATGGAAAAATCCTTGGGTAGGTCCCTTAATGCCTCATCCTTTGTGGTTGGTATTAAACTAACCCTAAGTGTGGAATTGATATTCCATCATCAATTCACAAATTAAATTATTCTCTCATTTCTCACCTAAATTCCTTAGGCTTGGGCAATCAAAGATATCCTCATTTAGTATGAATAGGTAGTTGGATAGAAGGTTAATTTTTTTAAGAGTAAAATCTTCTTCTTGAATTCCCTAATTCTTAGGCAAAGAAGAATAGTGGCAGAGTTGGGCTGTGAGATAGCAGAGTTCCCATCGACTCACCTTGGGTTTCTTCTTTTTAAAGGAAGGTGCAAGGAATATTTATAGGAATTGATGGTGGAAAGGATGCAATTCAAAATTGCTAGCTGAAAAGGAGCTTTGTTAAGCCATGTAGGTAAGGTTTTTTTGGTGAAATATACACTTTAGAGTATATTGGTTTACTTTATGTCCTTGTTCAAGAAGCCATGTAAAATAGTGTAGAAGATTGAGCAAGCTCAAAAGTCCTTCCTACAGTCTGGGTCAGATGAAAGGAATATATTTCACTTAGTAGCATGGGACTAGATCTATAGTAGAATGGAGTTTGAAGGATTGGGCTTGAGAAGTATGGATCAAATTTAAAAGGTCATGGTTTCTAAACAAGGTTGGTTCCTGACCTAGAATGAATAGATTAATTGGGTTAATATTATAAAATTAAAATATCTAAATAATGGGGAGAACTTCCTGTCGGATGATGTCCCAAACTTTGTGTTAAGTCTTTTGGCCTAGTTGGCATAATTCCAAGAGTAGTATTATAAAGGGAGGAATATGGAATGTGGGAAATGGCAATCTAATTGATTTTTAGTTATATCCCTGGCTGATGGACCAATTTTTGACATTGCTCCCATAATTGGCATTGGCTAAAGACTTTTGTAGATGTACCTTTGGTTCTAAGGTTGAATATTATATCAAAACTATAAATCATAGGAAGAGATGAAATTTTTTATTCAGTATTGACTTTTATTTGGCCAATAAAATGGCCCTTAAGAATATCTCAAACTTCCTTGTAGTTATGAACAATAAAATATTTCATTAAACCATAATGTATATATAATACAAGAAAATGGCTAAGTTTAGCCAAAATAATATCCTAGGAGAAATAGGTGGAATGTTACAACAATGCAACGAACTTCCACCTAGGAGAATCTAGATATTACCCAAGTAATGGGATAGTTACTCTAACACCCCCCTTATTCCATTATTTGGGATAACATATATAACTCCCCCCTTAATGTGAAGGAGAGAAAAATGAAATATGCTCTTATGCTTGCTCTGGCTCACGGATCTAGCTCTGGCTCATGGCTCTGGATCTAGGTGTACCTTTGGATGATTACCTCTAGTTCTGCCTCTAGATCTACCTCTGGATCTACTTGTAGGTCTACCTCTAGATCATTATTGCTAGGTCTACCTTTAGGTCTATCACTAGGTCTTTACATCTAGGACTGCCACTCGATCTGTCATTGAATCTGTATCTAGGTCTACCATAGGTTTGATATTTTCTATAAAAGCCATTTAACATTTCTTTCATATTGGTCCATTGTGTGAGATCTATCCATCCACAATCAATATGAATCTTGTTGGCCATTTTCACTTTGTACTAATAATTTATAGAGGAGTGATTAATACATCCATTAGAGTCACAAGGATGTAGTTTCCAATACCTAGCTTCTACATATCCTATTCTATCGTAATGACTACAACAATGCTTTGTAGGAGTTGTAGAAATTTTAGTTTTTACAAACATGGTTTTAATGGTACTTGTTTTTCCATCATAGCCAAGGCCTTCATTATTTGACCTGAAATTTGGCATTATAGGAGTTTTAATACCTTTTCCATGTTTACCTAATATTTCACCATTGAATCCCATTTTGTTCATTAGTTTAGATCCAATGCCTTTGGTGTGTTTTTCAAAACACCCAAGTTCTTCATCTTCATCAATGTTTTTAACAATATGGAATTTTTCATAATTGATGAGATCATGGAGCTCATTATGAGGTTGTTTAGCTTTTAAGTCACTGGTGTCACAAGGAAAATTTAGCCTTGTGATGAGATCACCTGTGCTACAACTAATATATGCCATTATAGGCATAAGGTCACCTATATCACAATAAGCATTGGTCAAAATGGGCTTAATATCACTTGTGATAGAACCAATTATCACCACCATGGGCTTAATGTCACTTGTGTCACAACAAGCATCAACCATTAGGAGCATGACCTCTGATTCCTCACTTATGTCCTTTTTCTTTTTATGCTGGGCAATGTCAAGTGAAACCAATGACATGTATACTACCCTTAAAATGCCTATAGGGATTAGCGTACTAGTCATCTGAAGGTCTTTAGAAGCTTCAAAATCTTTGAGAATGGATCTTACACCACTACGTAGTGTGAGAAATTTCCCACCCTTAGAAAAATCCATCCCTTCCATCTTTGTTGGAAAGTAAGAACCTTTAACTGAATTTGCACATTCATAAGTTGGTTTTGGGGCTTGTGTTTTCTTTGATTTACCCATATTTGAATGTTTTGGTCTCCACTAAAAATGCACCTTTTACAATGATATTTTGAAAAAAAAATGACTAAGGTATGAGTCTCTGCTGAAAATGCACCCTTACAAGTTTATCCCCCCTTTTTGCAAAATATGCTTTGATGGAAGAAATAATGATCCCTTTGTTCCAAAAAATATTTTTACAAGGTTTTATCCCCATATTTTGCAAAAAATATGTTCTTATGGAAGAAATAACTATCCCCCCTTATTGCAGGCACTGCAACAAAAAATGACTATGTTAAAGCCTAA
Source organism: Wollemia nobilis (assembly GCA_028583015.1). Classification (NCBI taxonomy): domain Eukaryota; kingdom Viridiplantae; phylum Streptophyta; class Pinopsida; order Araucariales; family Araucariaceae; genus Wollemia; species Wollemia nobilis. The sequence continues at coordinate 879,274 of JAQPPZ010000393.1, read as the reverse complement.
AACAGGAGTTGTTACAATATTTGCCTCTTAGGCAATTTTGCAAAGACACTTTACCTCCTAATAAAATTTGCACCTTTTACAACAAATTTTGCAAGAAATTTTTGAGTTGCAAAAAATGATATGCACTACTTTGCCCTTGTGTTGAAATTTGCAAAAGAATACAAATTTTGTCCCCCCTTTTGTTTGTAAAATAAACAAGTTTTGATGCAAATGTTTTGATCTTTAGTTTGATGAGTTTGGCTCCTTTCTTATTGCAAAAGAACAATGTTTCTCTCTTCTATGTTTGCACTTAAAGTTTTTTAATGAAATTAATCTAAAGTAATAATAAAATATTTTTAATAAATCAATTAAAAACTAAATTGATTACAAAAATATAAAATTATTAAAATAATTAATTTATAAAAAAAAAAATTATACCATTTTTGGCATGCGCAGACTTTGAACCGTGAACCTCTAGGCACAAAAAGTCTTAACAATGAGCCATCTACCAACTGCTCTAAGCGCTTTGGAAAAAATTAATCAAGGGTAAAAGAATTTTAGATCATCGAGTGTTGGACAAGTTAGGATAAACTATGACTTGGAGCAAAAATTATAGCACCGGGATTCAATCCCTCAAACTTTCGTGCTAGTTCTTATAGACAATAGGTAAGCCAAATCGGCTAGACTAGCCGATGGAATATGGAAGGAACAATTTGATATTTCAAGGCATGAACGGAGAATGATGATTGAATTTTTTTTTACGATCTTTATCCCACATGCATGCAATGGGAGTTTTATCATAGGTTTAAAAAACAAATAAATAAGATGTTCAATATCTACCTTCAGGTAGACTAGCCACCCATGAACCCTCCATGCATGAGCCACGTGTCACCTTGATAATTGTACCACATCCACATCAACTACCATGTAAGCCTTCTAGGTCACCACGTCAATACAAATACCACGTCAGCCTATCATCACCACATCATCTTATTGGATTAGATGCCATGTGAGCATAACGTCACCACAATAGCTTCCAGATCATATGCCATGTTATCTTCTAGATTAGCATGATGTCCTCAAAAATCATGCCAAATTAGTGTACCATCCTTGATAATCATGTCATTTCCAGATCAACATACCCTCCTCAAAAATTATACCATCACAAAATTAGCATGCCATATCAGTAGGGTTTGTTGTTTATCCTTAAAGATGTCGCCACATCACCAACCACATCAGCAATAGATCCATATCAAAAAATGTGATGTCATTTGAGTCCACATATTAGGTTGTAGTAGCATCGGGTTGTTGGTTGTCTACACCAGGTCCAATTTGTCCCTTCAGGTCTCGGTGTCTAATAGATTGTCATAACTTCAACTATCTAGTGAGGTCATGTTAGGGATTATCTACCCAGGGTCGAGGTCAACTCCAATGGTCTAGTCTAGATCACATCAAGTGTTACATCTAGGGTTCAATCAAGGATATGCCACATCTGCACTAGCATCAAGAGAGGTCATCAAAACCTTTAGCTCCTCACATCATGCATTCACCCATAGAATACACCTATCGAGTCTAGTTTTTTGTGTGGTCTCAATCTTTGAGATTGCTATCTATGATTTTCAATCCAAGGATTAGTCTATATCAACATTTGGGGTAGGTTTCTATGTCTATCAATCCATCCAGATTGGTGTCTATCTTGTTGTCGATCTAATTTCTAGTCTAGCACACATCAAGATCTATGTCCAACAAGGGATATATCGGGATTCATGTCTAGTTGTATCAATCCAATCCTCAAGCGGATCCAGTTCAGGATCACATTGCAATAGATGGATCCAACTCAAGGTCACAATGTAGTTTGTTCACACCCCAAGTCTACCAAATATGATCAGGCACCGCCCAAGTCTCATAAAATTAGAGTAGATAAAATCCTCCCACTTTGATAGCAACGTAGGTATGAACAATAAAATAATTTATTAGACTATAATGTATATATAATACAAGCAATTGGTTAAGTTTAGCCAAAATAATATCCTAGGATAAATAGGCAGAACGTTACAACAATGTAACGAACTACCACGTAGGAGAATCTAGATATCACCCAAGTAATGGGATAGTTACTCTAACATTCATAAAATTCCAAGTCATCAAATCTATTAATGAAGTTGATAATTGTCTTTAGAAGATGAAAATTTTAGGAGTATTTTATGGGAAATCGGTATATTTCATTTTGGAGGACCTTAGCCCCCTTGGTTTTTGAGTAGACTGGTTTGGAAGAAGGGATTAACCACTAAGGTTAATGTATTTCTATGGCTTGATCTGCAATCTTGAGGTATGTTATTCTAAACTGATGTTACCTTTGTGGATTGGATGTTGAGTTTGTACAACATGTATTTATTTTATGCCTATTCTTTAAGGATATTTTAACCTCATTTTTCAATTCAATTGGTGTCTCCTAGGTATACCCCTATCAAATGTCTGATATTTTATACCAATGGGACCCTCCTTTCTTCTCTCCCTGACTTCATCTATTCTAGATATTTATCTTGGCTCACATCATGTGGTGCATCTAAAAGGAAAGGAAATTGATGGCTTTAAAAAATGAAGTAAATTTAGCCCTCTATCTGTGCCAAGAGCATTGTGGCAATAGTGGATAACATCTCTATTATATCTTTGGACTCAGGTTTCTCTCTTGGGAAATTATCTCTAGAACATACTTTGGGGTTTAAAACATTTCCAATATAACTATCCATTTAGATTTAGGTGGGAGAAGAAATATTTATTAGGAACCACCCCTTGTAGGCTAGATTAAACTCAATTTTTATGGATGTTCCAAGTGTAAACCAGGAGAGGTAGGTGTGGTTGGTTTAATTTAGAATAGTAGTGATGAAATCCTTCTCACATTTGATGAGAATTTGGGACCTTAATTAAGTCATTTTTTTGAAGATCGTGCTCTCTTCCAAGGGATTTCTCTATCGTGTGGCTTCAATTAGAGTAAGGTCATCATTGGGGGTGATTCCATTAATATCATCAATATAGTGAAAGGCTCTCAAACTCCTAGTCCTTCTATCACTAAATATGATTTTTGAGGAAAAAAAATACTTCAAGCCTTTGAGAATGTGGTTTTCAAGCATGTGTATAGGAAGGTAATAAATTGATTGATTTCTTGGTAAATTTGGGGTTGAGCCAGGATGGACTAACTATTTGGAGAGAGGACATTTTTTTGGGTATCAATGATTCAGAGACTAGAGGTTTGTTTCTTTAGGCCCCTTTGTAATTATCTCTTGGGGGGTTTTCCTTGACCTATTCATATGCTAGTGTTAGGGTTTTTTTTTTATATACCACCCATTTCTCCCAAGTTTAATCTTTCAAATATTTTGAAATTCTTTACTTGTACCACCATAATTTTGGTGGGGCCCCTATATCATTGGCGATATAAGCTATTTTGGGTGCTAGTGAGATTCAGTAGGTATTATGACAATTGGTTCAATGATAAGAATCTTCTATTGATTTCTATGTCGAGTTGGTGATAGATGGGTCACCTTTTGAAGGGTCTCATCAAGGACAACCCAGACATCAATAAATAGTAATGGCCAAGTGCCTATCTTTTTATGAGTCTTTCTTATTTTTTTAATTTTTTTAATTGTTATCTATACTTGGGTGTCCCTATGTGGGTTTATTTGTATGGGTTATAGGGGTTGGTTGTAGGTTTTCTAGTCTTCCTTATTCCTATTTTTATTTTATCTACCCTGGTGGTGTCTATGTTGTTTTCCTTGCATGGGTTTTGGATGTTAGTCTCTATTTACCTTGCTAACATCCTTCTCCGTGATATGATGTTAGCTTCTCCTATTGTAATAATATTTAGGGATCCTTTAAAAACCCCTTATTTCAACTAATAAAAAAATTAGCACAAGGTTGAGCTTCCCTATAAGAACCAAATTTGCTACAAGGTGTTGATTGGTATTCTTAAATATGGAGGCCAAACATGCTCTTTTATCCAATAAATGATTTGGATAATGCACATTAGTGATAGTAATTAATAAATAAAAATCAATTATCTCGGTGTGGTTATGATTAAATGAATATTCAAAAATTGGTCTTCGAGGGGCAATGGTGATCCCTCCTAATACTTTTCTAGATAATATAGTGATGTATTGATAAGAGATCTAGACTTTTATAACTATACTCATAGCATCAAGAATTATTTGAAGTATTTGGTTTGGATGTAGAATGAGGTAACAAGTATAATTTTTTAATAATATTGAATAATTAACAATTCTAAAAAAAAAATTGTAAAGTGATTATGTTATATGCTCATATGTCATTTAATATGACTACTTTATATCATTGCTAAATACAATACCTATGGTTTATATTGTGTGTAAAGTTTTCTTTATTTGTGATTATGATATGCACACATCATTATTTGTGTTGTTCTTAAGTCTTCAATAGGATTTTACCATATTTATAATGTTAAATTGATATTGATATACAATATTCCATCTATAATAATAAATTTAGATATTGGAGAATAAATTGTAACACCTAGCTAAACATATAGAGGAATTTATATGAAAAATATTTTTAAAAAGTTCATATTGAAGGAGATATATGTAACCATTGTATTGATTATTCAACACATAAATTTCATTCTACACTTAATCCTAATTTATATATATTTGGCCAATAACACTTTCTTGAAGTAAAGGATATGTATAGATCTTCTTTGTTCTTTTTAAAATAAATATTTGGTGGCTGAAATATATTTTTCTACTATAAATATTAAGAGGTATTTGGATAGAATATACATAATATCTATGATAATTAACTTATGCAATAATTTTTAATGCTATTTTATTTTCTCTTCTACTAATTTTGTATAGAATGTTCTATCTACATACTTTTTCCCTCTCTATTGATAATCATTATTGTCTAAACATATTGGCCATGTAATAGTAATGTACTACATTGTACATAGGTTTTTTTTCTTTATCCATAGGATTTAGTCATTTTTTATGATGAATATTATGGATACTCTATGGTATCACTCAAGAACTACACTCTTTCAAAAAAATAAATATTATGTTTACCCAAGGATATTACTGAAGCCAACAAAAAGAGACATTCATTTGGTCAAGTAATTCAACACAATGTAAACTATTCAGAGATGTTGCTTTTATTTCATAAAGGAATGATTTAAAGGTTACAAATATGAATTTCCATATTTTATTTACAAAATACACAACATCATGATGATGTCTTTCAGAGCTCCTTAGTGAAGGTGGGCTTCTATGTGTGTGGGCCACCGGTAGTTTTTCTAGTGTGATTTCTTTTGTACCTAATTTTGAGGCCTACAAAAGATGATTAGTACATTTGGGTGCCTGCTTCAATCAAGGCCCATGGTGGTAAAGATAAATTGACAAAACAATAACATGGAAAAATCATAAAAACTAAAAGGTACTTCTACTAAAACATCGAATAACTAATACCTTCTAATTTTGGTGGTGTAGACCCACTGTAAGGCCAATTCGCAAGGTGGCCTGTGAATTGGAACCCAGATTCATAGGATGGAGGGTGAATTCATCTGTAAATACCTTTTGATGAATATCCTTTGTTCATATAGGCTCCCAAGGTGGTTTGATGCTATTTGCATGATGTAGAGTTATCAAATACAATTTTGGTATGATTTTTACAAAGTTTTTGCAAGGTGACTAAAAGGGAGAGAGAGTCTAAAATGAGGGGAGGGCCCCTCTATAAATAGGAAATACTAATATCAAGGGGTTGGTTAGGTAAAACAAGCCTTAGAGTCAGTTCCTAGTGAGGTTAGATTAGGGTTTGGGGAGGTGTCAAGCCTACATGCCCTAAAAGAATATCTCATCCTCACACGTGTGAGGATGGATTATGGTTAACTAGGGTTAGTTAACTCCTAGGTTAGGTTGGGGTTTAGTTAAGGTTTTTAGAAATATCCTAATTAAATTTAGGGTGCACACATGTGTGGGGATGTGCTTAGGGATATTTAGACCATTAACCCTAATTAAATCCTATTAAGTGAGAAAGTACATGTTTAGTGAAAGTCACATACAAATTAGATTTTTAATTAGCATAATTAAGGTTTTTGGTAAGGAATGGTCCCATGGGGTCCTAATTAGGTGTAGGAAAGGACTTAGGTTGCCTTAGGGAGATAATAGGTAACCTCCTAGTGGGTAGAAGGTGATTTGGAGGCTTTTTACACAATTTTGTAGGTTTCATACCTATGGGAGACTATGACTGCGATAGCCTACAATGACCTATGCTAGTCTATGATGGCCTATGATGACCTATGATGGTCTATTATGGTCTATGATGGCCTACTATGGTCTAGGATAGCCTAGAGTGACCTATGCAGACCTACAAGTGTCTAGGGATGAGCATGTGTGACTTTTGGGTGTTTATAATTGTCTCTTTTTGCACTATGTTGTGTGAAACATAGTTTAGTGTGAAAAGGTGATGAAATATTTTGAATTGAAGGAGAAGAGAGGAAGAAAGGAGTGGAACTTAACAAATGGTATGTAGCCACTCGAAGTGTGGCCATACAACATTGATCAGAGATCAATAGAAAAATGTGAATATAGGAATCATATCAAAGGTATATAGCCACTCGAAGTGTAACCATATAACATCGATCGAATATCAGAAGAAGAAGAAATAAGAGAGGAGAAATAGAAGAATGGAATTCAATCAAAGGTATGTAGCCACTCGAAGTGTGACCATATAACATTGATCAAAGATCTAGCAGAAGAAAGAAAGAAGAAATGAAGGAGAGAAGTATAATGGGGAGGGGGATGAATGTAAATGAATGATTATGGATGCAATGGATTATTTTATCAATTTAGTACAATATTTATGATATCGTATTGGTTGTTTGTAAGGGCAACTTATGCTTTGATTTTGTGACCAATGCAAGATGGTCCATATATGAATAGAATAAATGTCTATTTCAAATTTTTTCTTATGATTGATTGATGAGTGGATTGTGGCACTTGTCAAACCATTTGAGCTGAGTGGCATGGATGAATCAAACATAACATTTAGTATGTAATCACTGTCGATATACATGAATGAAAGCTTGACATATCTTATATTGCACATGGCTCTCGTGACTTAACAAATGTCTTATTGGAATTGAGATTATTATCATCATGAGATAATCTTCAACAAAAAATATTTACACATATGTGATATCCATTATTTGGATGTTTGATTATTTGGTTGTATGCAAAGCAGATTTTGTATATGAATACCCCCTCAAACAAGGAATCAAAAATGAGGCAAGTGGAATGTGATGAAGTGATGATGAGGTGATTGATAGAAGAAAATTAATGATAACAGGGAGGAAAAATTAGACAAACAGGAAGAGGAAAAGGTGAAATAGGTGTTGGCATGAAAATTTTGTGAGTTTGGGGTCAGGAGGTTCAATTCATAGGGTGGCCTGTGAATTAGGATTTTTAGGTGTATTTAACCTTTTTTTATGCACGTAGGGTGTCATTTGCATGACAAGTGAGTTGGAGAGTGAGGAACGAGTGACGTTTGGCAACATAGAGTGCTTGCAAATTGGAGGAGTGGACGTGGAGATGGCGATGGAACATACTAGTGCCGAAGGCCGATGTGGGGATCCATCAGTAAGTACCTATCACTTAACTTTAGTAAATTTTGATTTTTAGAAATGCATGAAATAATGTAGAGGAGATTTTTATGTTTTTTTATGGGTGTATGTAAATTTTGATGAAAATTTGAACATAAAGTGTTCAATAAACCAAATGGGTATCTAAATGTGTTATTAGATATTAGGTTTGACCAATTTTTGTACCAGTTTGACTATATGGTGGGAATTGTAGGTGATTGATTTGACTTTGTTTGTTGGGAGTAAACAGAGTACTATTTCTGAGATGTGATTGAATTTTACCTATAAAAGTGGGAAATGTATATTAAAAATGTGTCTATTTTTGTGTTTTACATTTTTTTGGAGATATATGCAGATGCGTGCTGCTTTGATGTAATTTTGTTGAATTTGACTGTGATTTATGTCGGTATTGGTGTACTACTTTTGAAAATCATTGAAACTTTCATCATAAAAGGGGGAAATGGGTATCCAAAAATGTATTTTGTTTTTGTGTGTCACTGTGTTTTATGTGTTTTTGAATTTCATGCCATGATTTGTATGTGGATGAGCATGAAGTTGGATATTGGGAGCCAAATATGTACTATTTTTCAAATCTAGTTGGACTTTTACCATGAAATGGTGAAATGGGTATCCATAAATGTGACTTTGTTTGTATTTTGTGATGTTGCATGAATTGTGTATGTTGTCTCAAAATGTGTGATGAACGAAATGGATGATTTTTTTGATGTTGAATGTGCATGGTTGGATTTGTTTTTACGTGTTTTGACATGTTTGACACGAAATGGGGATGAATAGTTATCCAAAATGTATTTTGTTATTTTTTTTTGGTATGTGATATACTGTAATGATGTTTTGTGTAATGATTATGTAACCAAAATTATAATAACTAAACTAAATGGAATTTTAGTTTGTGTGTGGAACTGACATGAATTTTGTTATGATGTTTATAGGTGAAGATTATTGAACCACGACATTGTGTGAGGATGATGAGAGCTAATTTGGATGAGGCCTTGGAGAATGATGTGGATCAGAAGTGGTTGGATACAATGTGGTTGAGGGGATTTTGGGTGTGTAAGCATTTATGCCAATAGAGCTTACATATCAGCACTATGTAAGAGGTGGGACCCTAGTAGGAACACCTTTCAATTTTTGATTGGTGGTATGACTATCGCCTTGGAGGATGTATATAGGATCTATAGATTATCTATTAAGGGTATTCTAGTGAGGGCAACGGTGGATGATAGGTAGGAGGAGGTTCTAAAGCATGCATTTGGTGCATGATGGAATGAAGTAGATACCAAGAAGATGGATTATGAGTATCTTTGGTATCACAATATGTTTTCTAATCACCAGTGTGTGATGATGCTCATGATTTCGACATATGCACTATCGAACACTCCTGGGGTGAGGTTTACTTGGAGTATGCTTGATGTGGTGTGCATCATGGTAGAGGAAAATTTTGTACTTACATGGGCACCTACACTATTTGAGTAGGTCTATAGGGAATTATATGATATGGTGCGTGCGAGGCATATAAAATTGATTCATATTCCTTTGCTACAAGTGTGGGTGTGGGGAGCATATAGTCATAGAGAGACCATTTTTCTTGCCATATCATGCTCATGTAGAGGGGAAGACTCGCCTACCCTATGATTTGAGGTGGTGAATCGATGAGAAGAGGATGAAGAGGCCACATGAGGGTGATCATTTTTTTTGGAGTGTGATTTTGAAGAGTTAGAGCCTAAGGATATTAAGTGGAGGCCCTGGAAGGGTGGTGTAGTATGGGAGAAGGATGAGAAGTAATTAGGAGCTATCCATCGAGGGTGATGGGTAGTGGGGAGGTATACCCTCCAAGCGAAGTTCTTATAGTTCAGTAGGATGATGCAGATTTTTATATTATGGTAGGGTATTATATATGTGTTTGTCATGATTTATAGGCAACAGGGTGATAGAGGGAGTCATCCTATAGTACTATCTTGGAATGGTGAGAGGGAACCACCGATGATTATTTTGGATGTGGATGATGCAGATATGACACTAGAATATGATGCCTGGTGGGTGACTCAAAGTTGATAGGTAGGTACTAGGGTGATTGACCAGTAGGTGTAGCCAGGTATTGAGGTGCCTATGCTAGTGGGGCAAGCATTGAGAGGTATCAGATCTAGGCCATAGGGAGGAGTGAGAGATGAGGTGGAGGTGCCCCTTTTATGGTCAAGGAAATGGCTAGGTGGTGCATCTAGTGCATCTATGTAGAGGGTGGTAGTGGCATAAGTGAGTGGTAGGGTGCAGTCTATGGAGGAGACAATAATCATGGAGGAGGTGGGTGTTGATGTAGGGGTTGATGCAGGCATCGATGATATGATTGATATAAAAAATTTAGGTGACATGAGAGATATGGGAGACATACCCTTTGAGGATTAGGAGACGAGGGATAGTGATGAGGATCTAATGATATTGCAGGAGAGGGTACGATAGCTAGAGGGGTAGCTTTATGAGAGTGAGGAGGGTTGGGCAGTAAACTAGAGAAGATATAGTGATGAGCACCATGACTTGGAGAAGAGGTTGTTATCTATGGAAGTGGTGAGTACCACTAAGGAGGAGTTAGAGCTTCAGTGTGTTGAGATGTGTGGGTATATTGATGCATGTGAGATGAGACATGCTAAGGTGATGGATAGTTTGTAGTGTCTGGTGTTAGATTATTTGGCTACAAGATATAATTTTAAGGCTAAGGTATATAGGATACAGTAGGTGGAGGATATTGTGGAGGTCAAGCGAGTTGCTCATATAGAAGAGGTTGATAATTTATGTGTTGAGATAGAGAGGTAGCAATATGCATGGGAGGAGGTAAAGAAAACAAGAAAAATGGAGTAGTTTTTTATGGACATTATTGCTTTGAGAGCCAATATCAAGGATTTGTAAAGGGGTAATGAGCAGGTGATAGAGATGTTTAGGGATGAGGTCGTGATGCGGTATGATTGTAATATTTTCTTGGCTATGCATGGGCTTTCACTTCTAGATTATGCTAGGTCATGATCGAGATTGAGGTTACAATAACAAGCTCAAATGTCATCGTAGAAGACTCATAAAAGTATAAACTTGATGGTATAGATATATGTGGAGATAGAGATACCAATGGTACCATAGATAGGATATGTTGTCCTAGAGTTAGACAAGTTTACATTGTCTGGAGTGAGTTAAACCTTAGGAGGATCAGCTGAGTCAAGTGTAGCAGCTATAGTGTGGAGGGCAGAACAGGCAAGGATGGTGCATGAGGGGAGTGGGGAGACTCCCTTATATCAGTAGGGCTAAGCTTTTCTTGTGGTGATGTGTTATTTTTTATAGCCTATGGGAATGTGTGAGGATGGTTGTTATTATTATATATAGAGATACATGTTTTGTTTCAGCTCCTGTATATATGTGTTGTTATTTAATTTGAATGTGTTTATGATCATTGATGTGTGTGTGATGTATAAAATTGTTTAGGTAAATGTGTGATGAATGAATATAGAATAAATGTGAGGAGACGTAATGAATTATAAATGAATGCATGTAGGATAGATGCAATGATGTAATTATGTAATGTAAATTCCTGAGTGTATGATATATGTCGTGATGTAATTATGTAATGTAAATTCTTGAATGTATGATATATGCAATGATGCATGTATGTGGACACTGAAATACATGAAGGAAACACTCGTATCATAGCATAAATCGATATGAATGTGATCCGTTCCATAATATTAGGGATGTAATATGGTATAGGGATTATGTAATACCTTTTACAATCATAATTATTGCAATCAAACCTCATAAAATATTGAACAAAGTTTTTTTACAACTAGTAACTAACCTAGATCTATGAAAATCTATCATGGACCAGTGTGTGTAAATGAGTGATTTTCATTTATCCATTTTTAGGGAGGTAGTACTAACCCATTGTAAACATAACCAAGATATCTAGCTCATCCACAAGTGCACAATGATTTGTACAAAATAAGGTTGGTAATATGATAGATGTGTCATCACTTGTAAGACTATTCCATTGGCAGGTAGGTGCTTAGGGCCTATAGCTAGTGATGAAAATCATCCCATGATGTTATGTTAAACCTAATGACCAAAGGCGATGAAGCATAAGAGTTGTATTTATTTGAGTTTTTTCCTTTTGTTTTCCACCCCTTGTTTCTTGCTTGTCTTTTTATGGTGCTCTTTTCACCTTTTTTTTTTTGTTTGGGTGTTTGCTTTTTTTTTCTGCCTGTATTTTTTATTCTTGCTTATGCTTATCCCTTTTATTATTCTTAGGTCATATTTTGACCATGCAAATGATAGGATGAGCAAGGAAAGCCATTTGATATATGGTGATATCTATGTAAGGTGTTACCTTCCCTAGACTAAAAATTTTCTTAAGATTATGATATGTGTGAATGGTCCCTAAAAGAGGTTGAAATAGCCATAAAAATCTATACGGAGTGTAATAACCTATCATCTAAAGGTGATGTTTGATTTGTTTTAATTATTTTATGGTCAAAAGTATGAAAAATACCATATACTCTAGAATCCTGAGAAAGGGTATGGACATCCAAGTGGCAATGCTAATAAGTGTGTATGTTATTCATGCTATGAGCGCATTTCTATAGGGAGAATGTACAAACATGAATGAAATCATAACAAAATAAATATGGATATATGCAATGGATGTAATGTGAAAGATATAATATGAAAGATAAAAATATCTACAAGAGAAAACTTGTGAAATATAACTGGATGAGAGTAGAAACCATATCTAGGGGTGAATGTGTGAAATGATGATGGCAAGACTAAGGAGTCGTGATGAAGTTGTTCCAGCGTGTGGAGAATATATTGAGCATGAAAGTAGTATGCAAATGGATATAATGCATGTGATAATGAATACAAGAAAGCACATATCAAACTGGAAAGTGGGTGGAGAGAAACAAAAAAAATGAAGAAAGTAATAAAGAAGAATTAGTGAGTAGCGAAGAAAGATATAATTAGAGGGAGAAAAGGGAGAATAAAATATTAGCATAGGTATGTATCCACTAGGAGTGTGACAATAAAACTATGCTAGATATCAAGAAGGGAAGAGAGCAGGAAGAAAATAAGGATAAAAAATAAACTAAATATGGGTGAAGTGACGAGGGTTAGGTCATGAATGACTAGGTGAAGTGATGATGTTGCTAGGTCTTTGGTGGTTTGTATAGTTAGACAACTATTGGAAGTAGCACAGTGTAATTATGATAGATTTGTGTGGTGGGAGTGGGTAAGGTACAACACAGTGTGGAGGGATATGAAGTTGAGTGGATAAAAAAGTGTTCTCGGGTGATGGGAGGCGTTCATCAAACAACATGTCATGTACCAAGGTTTTGAATGTGTGGTATGTATCAATATCATGCCATGGTTGATGGTGGTAAATACAAAATTGGTTCTCCTAGTATTTTTATATCTTAGGGCACAAGGGGTTAGTAGGAAAAATTTTAGGTATTACAATGAGACCCTGGTGAAGCAACTGGTGAAATGTTAGGGATAGTGGCATTGACTGTATCAACATAGGATATATGTATCGCTCAGATGGTGATGAGCGAGAAGAAAAAAAAATTGGAATGAATGGTGGAGGTGTGGTTCAATAATATAGTGAAGGTCATATTTGAGGACGAGGAATAGGCCTAGAATGAGGTGAAGGGACATGGGTTGTGGTATAATGGTGGGGAGAGGTATGACAGTAACAATGACTCAAGTGTAACTTGAGGTTTTCAAGGTGGGAGAGGATATGCTAGATGTCAATAGGAGGAGGTGACGAAATCAAAGAAGATGGATATCGATATTTTGTTGTATAAATGGGAGTATGATATAGGTGTGAAGATGAGAATGAATGAGAAGAATAAGGGGGTGACTAGAATAATGGGTTGATGATGGGGTAGGCTAAATTGGTAGGCCTCATAGTGGGGATGGTGGTGTATGAAGAATAGGTGGTGCAGGAGATGGTTGCAAGTAGCGACATGGATGAGATAGGGGAATATACGTAAACGTAGCTTAGGAAGTAGGTAAGTGAAGGGATTGAACATAGGGATACATCATGTTTGGGAGTGAGTAATATAGGCATGAAGTATGCATGGAATGATATGTGTATCCCCTATTAGAGGGATAGTAAACTAGTGAAGGATGGTGAGCAGAAGAATATGGTGAGTAAGGGTTCCTCGCATCATTAGATGGAGGAGGGGGAGATCCTTGTGCATGAGGATAGGAGTTTTCCTCCTTGTCTACAAAGGAGGATAGGGATATCTAGCTATCACTGGAGAGACGTGAATAGAAAGAGTCCCTATGGATGGGTGATTGATGCTAAGGTGAAGTGCAGTATTATGAATGGGATGATATTCATGATTGTTGGATGTGGATAGAGTCATATGGCCTAGAAAGGTCGAATGGGGTAATTTTAACTAAAGGTAATATCAAAATGTCTTGCATCATAGGATAATGAGATACTTAGGGTATATGCATGTCATAGCATATATCCATTGAATATGTAATAGATGGTGATGTAAAACCTACAAAAATAGATAGATACCAACAACATATAAATGACATAAAAAGAAAAAGTGTTTCTATTGTGTAATATAAAGTGAAAACTATGTGTAGTATGGTGTAAATTATGAGTGATATCTATCTAGATAGTAACCTAATGATACTATGTATAATCCATGGTGGTGTGTACCTAGATAGGCTAGGCATTAAACGTGCAAAGGTGAATGATGTTGATAGGTTTACGTTTGATGAGTCCTTTGAGATTAGCCAATCGATAGGTACCAGAATCAAATTTATGTGTGATGATGAATGGACCTATCTAGTTAGGAGTGAACTTGTCTTATTGTTGGTAGGATTGACTCATGATATGTTGGTTCTCTTTGAGAACCAGATCACCAGTTTGGAGCTCATTTTGATGTACCTTGTTATTGTTGGTACGATAAATATGGTCTTGAAAGACATGTGTGTGACCGATAGTGTGAATGTACCACTCATCTAAGAGTGTTAACTAGTCAAGGCGAGCTTGGCGAGTAGTTTTTTCATCAATGAAATCCTTCAAAGAGGGTATCTCAAAATAGAGGGGCATAATGACTTTAGCACCAGAGACCAGTGATAAAGGGATTGCTCCAATGGGAGTATGTATGATCGTACGGTATACCCATAAAGCTAGTGGTATTTTATTGTACCAATCACGATGGGATTTTGTAACTATATTACGAAGAATAGAATAAATGGTTTTGTTAGTAGCCTCTGCCTGGCCATTACCCTGTGGTTAGTATGGGGTATAGAAGCTATGGTGAATATTGAATTTGGTGTAGAGGGCACATGCAATTTTGTTTTTGAACATTGTACCATTATCATAGATTATTCGATAATGTATTCCAAAGCGACATATAATATGGTCCATGATGAATGCCACAATTTTAGCTCTCATAGTTTGGACAAGTGGGATAGCCTTGACCCACTTTGTGAAATATTCTATGTCTGGGATGATGAATTTGTGGTTTCTTGATGAAGCATATGATATCTTTCCAATAAGGTCTAGATCCCATTGGAAAAAGGGCCACATGGATTGAATAGGTTGGAGTGCTTATGATGGTAAGTGCATGAGGTTAGAATGTTGTTGAAATTTGATAGATTTCTTTATGTACTCACAATAATCATGCTCTATTTTGGGCTAGTAGTAACCCATGTGTAGGATGCATTTTATGATAGCCATGCCACTAAAATGGCCACCACAAGTACCATCATGAGTTTCTTGTACCACTCACTAATATTCATGTGGTTCTAGGTAATGCGAAAGGATACCATCATGACTACGGTAGTATAGGATATCTTCCAACTACATGTAATGAATCACCCTTTGTTTGAATGCTTTGTAGTGATCATGTGATAAATCACATGGTAAGAAACCTAATTTTATGTAATCCTTGATTTATGAAAACCAAGGATCGTGTGGTTCAGTGTGAAAAACATGAATACCATAATCATATGTATAAGGGGAGGATGAGATGGCAGACTAAATTAGAGTATGAATAGACACATGTGTAGTGTCCAAATAGGTGGTTTTATGGTATTAATGATCCTAATAAATCCATTGTATTAGCAAAACAACTTGATGATTTTGAAGTAGCTTCAATAGCATACAACTCAAATTGGGTGAGAAGCTTTTGGGCAATATGTTTGTATTATTGGAGAACTGGATAACAACATTGCTAGATCTCTTGAACTTGTTTGACAACTAGAATGGAATCACCTATGATGTGAATACATCTAATATTCATGGAAATGGCCTACTTTAGGTCGAGTATCAAGGCTTCATATTCAACATTATTGTTTGTGCATGAGATGCCTAATTTGAATGAAAATGGGAGAGGTTCCTCATATGGTGTGAAAAAGATAATGTCTGCACCTCTAGCATGTGTGCAATTTGAACCATCAAAGAAAAGCATCAAATTAGCTGGTATTTCTATTTTAACACATTATTCAGCTTCTATAACATGAAATATGGAGTCATCAAGAAGCTGAACAAGTTGGTATGCGATGACTTGCCCTTTGATGGATTTTTGCAAAATGAATTCTAGGTCGAATTCGGTATGAAGCATAATCCATTTAGAAGTATAGGAGTTGTGATAAGTTTTGTTCATCATGTATCAAAGCAAATTATCACGAGTGATAAAAATGTGGTGTGATTTAGCATGTAATGGTGGAGTTTTTGGGTGGCAAAGACTACAACTAGGCATAACTTTTCCATGTATATGTAGCAGGTTTTTTAGATGACTAACATATGACTGATGTAGTATATAGCTTGCTCATGATTGAGCATGTTATTTTGGACTAATAGTATACTGAGTGCAAAATTTGTGGTAGAAATGTATAGGATAAATGGTAGTTGTGGGTGTAGGGGAGATAGAACCGATGAAGATATGAGGTAGGCTTTTATTGAATCAAAGGCTTGTTGACAGTTGTCGTCCCATTTGAAGGTGACTTCCTTTTGTTATAGGGTATTGAATGGCTTACATTTATTTGAAAGTTGGGAAATAAAGCAACGAATAGACTAGATTTTACCCTACAAGTTGCATAGTTGTTTTAGATTGGTAGGTGGGGATATCTCGATGATGGATTTTACTTTGTTAGGGTCTAATTCAATGTATCATTGAGATATGATGAACCCTAGGATTTTACTTGAAGTAAAACCAAAGACACATTTCTTTGTGTTAAGGTGAACATTATGTTCTAAAATATGATCAAATATTTTATGAAGATCAGCAAGGTGTTGTGAATGTTCTTTGGACTTGGTGATGATATCGTCAATGTAATCCTCCATTATTTTATTTATTTAATCATGAAATATGTAATTCATTGCAAATTGGTATTTTGCCCCATTTTTAAGGCCAAAGAGCATGACCTTATAGCAAAATATTTCCTAGGGGGTTGTGAAAGAAGTCCTGTGTTGATTAGCAGGGTTGATTTTGATTTGATTATAGCCAGAAAACCCATCCATGAGGGATATCATTTCATGCCTTATGATGGAATGGATGAGTGAGTTGATGTTTTGTAATGGGAATTTGTATTTGGGCTAATATTTGTTTAAGTCTTAGAAATTAGTACATACATGGACCTCACCAGAGGGCTTAGGTACTGGTACTATGTTGGACACCCATTTCAGATAATCAATGGGTTGGATGAAATTGACATCGAGGAGCTTATGGAGCTCAGACTTTACTAACAACACAATCATAGGGTGCATGCATCATAATTTTTTTTGAACGGGTTTGGTTACTTTATCTAATATGATATTGTGGACTATGAGGGCAAGATCAATGCCTAGCATATCCTTGTAGGACCAAGCAAAAACTCTAATATACTCCTTAATGAAGGCAGTGAACAAGATGCACTCTTCTAGTGAGAGGCTAGTGGTGAGTTTGAAAATATAAGGGTTGGTGGGATCATCACAAATATCGACATCAATGGTTTCTTCAACAAGCATTTGGGAACCATAACAAAGTTGTTCCTAAATAGTAATAAGGTGGAGGTCATCGATAGCCTCGAGTGTGTCGAATTCATCATCTAAATAAATATCAATGTAGTGTATCCATTGGATGTGAGGTAGGATAGATGATGGAGTATTTGTAGTACGTAATATAGGACGTGATAGTGGAAATTCTTGCGATGAGGGTGTAGGTGAAATTTGGGTAAAATTATGATTTGGAATGTCATCGTGATTCATACGAAACGTGTATCTAAGTGGCATGAAAGGGTCTAAATAAACCATGTTGATGGAAGTGGTAGGGGTCTTAGAATATGATGATTCTTATGATAATGAATTAGATGCATATGAACATCACGGTAGGTATAATGGTGGACATAGGACTATGTATGGAGATCTAGGTTGTGTTATGGGTTGTTATAGTTATTGAAAAGTGGGTAGTGGTCTAGCTGCATGCATCGGTGATGTAGGAGTATATGCCATGTCACACTCTAGATTATGAGTTGTGAGGAATAAAGTAGTAAATTTACCCACTAGTTCATCAATACAGTAAGAAGATGTAATGTCCAACGAAGATATCTCATGGAAGAAATCAAATGGAATCATGATAGTAGAATGAGGGGATGAACTCTCATCAAATAGATCTATGGCAATGTATTATTATAATGAGTGCATAGGAATTAGTGTAGGGTGCAACAAGAGGTCTTACAATTCGTCTTTAAGTGTATGAACAACTATAGGGTGATATCCCAAGCTAGATTTATCCATAGATAATTATACATGGGGATTTATGGGTGTGTGTAACCCTTTTTAATAATATCATAACCTAAATACATGCCAATGGAAATTTTGAAGGTAGAAAAAGGTGAATTATGGATTAGACATGTGATCTAAAGTACCACAAAAACTATATTGTGGTGGTGGAGGCTCAACGATAAAAAAATGAGGAATCTAGACATACATAGATGAAGTTGGTTTGATTATTAGGAGGACCTAGGTGCATAACGATACCAATGGTTAGCACCGAAGCTAAAGGCAACCAAAGTCTCAAGTGGATTTAATTGGGGGAGGATACATGCAGTGTAGCACAAGGGTGGAGTATTCCCATTGGGGAGGTATTTTCTAAGGCTGAGGATGATCAGTATACTAGTCCCAATTTGGTTTCCAAATTGTACAACCATATGATCCTTCAAACTACCCTTTTATACACAATAATCAACTTGTGCGAAATTCAAATGCTTACATTGTACGATCTCAAATCATACATTGTCATAGCTTGTACAATGTCACACTCAACCAAACTAATAGATTCAGTTTTGAAGGTTGTCATACATAGTTTTGTAATTGTTCAAATCAATTTCCCAAAACTACCAAATCAGGTAATTCTCAATCACTTATTTTACCATATCGAGTAAGTATACTTTGTGCGATGTGTACAAACTCTAGTGTATGATTTGTATGAATTGAAGGTACAATCAGATGCTATATTAGATACTCTAATACCTCAATCTCTCTATGGAAGGTTTTGTAATGATTTGATATGCTAATCAATCCATTCTCCATAATATGAAAAATATCGTAATCGAGCTACTAAGAGATTCTATGCAACTGATTACATCCAAAAATTGTACAACAGTGTTCAATACGCCTCATTTGATGCTGCCATTTTTCCAGATCATTCCTCAGGGTTCACCAATTTTGGATTCTATCAAAAGGTTACAACAATGCATAAAACTAACCTGTAACATTCAATATAAAACACACAATAATATTCATCCATAAATCACCATCCATCAATGCCAGGATCATACACAGTATTCCACAAATGTCATTATGCTCATTGATGTATTATTCTATCATGGATTCAATTACAATATGGATAATCTATCACTATACTTGCAATAACTCAGAACAATCAATCTATGTATCAAAGTATAACCAGTAATCCTTACATAGGTATCCAGACCTACAAAATTAAAAATGGGGCCTTATATAACATTGCCTAGGCCATTCCAAGAAGTTCTTAAGGCAATTAGTTTCTTAAAACTACCCATGCACAACTAAATTCATTAATTTAGCCTTTTACTAAGTCTAACACCTTAGTTAGAAAATGTATGTGCAATTTCACTATGAAATTACATTTCCCATGAATTTATATGAATTTCAATGCACCCTATATGATTTTCTACTACCTTGTATGGTTTGTCAATCCAGTTGTGTGGTTTGGTTCCCTGGTTGTATGGTTTACAAAACTTGGAAAACTTTCAAAACTGTCAAAATTGAGCAAATACTTTTTGATCACTTTCTCTTCTTCTAGGAGGTGGATTTTCTGCCTACATATGCCCTCCCATTTACTTTGGTTGATGTCCTCACCAAATAATTCTTCTTCTTCCACTATGCCTCGTATCCTACCACTACATCTAGTAAGTCCTTGAATTTTGACTTATACATTTCTTGTTCATTCCTTAACTTGGCTGTGTAGCTTCCCATCTCTACTGCTTTTGCCTCATGGAAGTTAGTCTTTTCCTCAATAGTATTTAGGAACTACATCATCTACTTTTCATGATCTAAGGCACTCTTTTTCAACTTCTCCTTCCAGCCAGCTTCTACTTGAGCTGCCACCTGAAGTTCTTCATTCTTTTTAGTAATGGTCTACAGGTGGTGATTAATATCAGCCTCCATAGCTCGAACACTATCTTCCTTGGTTTTCAATTGAGCTTCCTTTTCCAAGACCATATCATTCAATATTTTATTGTCCTTTGTTAGTTCCTTTATCTGCTTGGCTTGCGTTGTTATTTGCTCACTCTTTTTAGCCAACTAAGCTATCATTTGTTCCTCATTTTCTTTGAGTTGTGCTTCAAACTCCTTAATCCTATCCTCTATCATCTATGAGATCTATCATTTTTCCTCTTCAAGCATGTTAAGTCTAGATTTAGACTCAATTCTGATGCCTGATAGATCTTCCTCTAGTTTCTTTATTTTCTCTTCTATTGTAACTCTACTTTTTTGCAGTTCTTATTCCATTACAACTAATTTATTTTGAGTGGATATATTCTCCTCCTTATGAGCCTTCTTGAGTTGATATATTTTTTCCAATCCTATGCTCAACCACTCTATCCAATGTGTTAGAAAGTTAAACTTCCTTAGGGTGACATCCAAACCTGTAGCAACCCTCTTATATTCCAACTCTATCATGTTTGTGGGATAGGCTGAATAATTGGTTTTATCCAAGTACATACTTGGGTTTTTCTTGTAATTTGTTACCACCCCTTCTGGAAAGTCTTCTCTTCCCAAAATTGTTGTTACCTCTTCCCTAGGCAACCCTCATGGATGTTGTGCATGAATATCAACAATTATCCTTATACACTCTGCACTGTTCACCCATTATGTTATTCTTTCTAACTCGAAAGACACTTGTTCTTCCCACAACTTAAATTCTCCCAAGAATTCATGCATTGGTCTGTCATTCACCTCCAGTTTTTGTATTATGCACACTTCGTCAATTTGACCTGTTTTAACAAAAATACTAGATTTGATAAGGTAATGACACCAAATGTAGAATATGGGTGGATTATTCCTATTAGGGAGGTATTTTCTAAGGCTAAATATGATTAATATACTAGTTCCAATTTGTTTTCCAAATCGTACAACTGTACGATCCTTCAAACTACCCTTTTACACACAATAATCAGCTTGTACGGAAGTCAAATGTATACACTGTACATTCTCAAATCATAAAGTGTCAAAGATTGTATGATTTCACACTCATCCAAACTGATAGATTCAATTTTATAGGTTTTTGTACATAGTTTTTTAATCATTCAAATCAATTTTCCAAAACTACCAAATCGGGTAAATTATTCTCAATCGACTATTTTACCATATTGAGTAAGTATACTTTGTACGATGTGTACAAACTTTGGTGTATTATTTGTACAAAATTAAGGTATAATCAGATGCTATATAATATAATCTAATGCCTCAATATCTCTCTGGAAGTTTTTGTAATGATTTGATATGCTAATCAATCCATTCTCCATAACATGCAAAATATTTTAACCGAGCTACTAAGAGATTCTATACAACTGATTACATCCAAAAATTATACAATAGTATTAAATATGTCTCCTTTGATGTTTCTGTGCTTCCATATTATTCCTCAGGGTTCACCAGTTTTGGATTCTATCAAAAGGTTGCAATAATGCGTAAAACTAACCTATAACATTTAATAGAAAATACATACAACAAGATTCATCCACAAATTACCATCCATCAATGCCAATATTGTACACAATATTCCACAAACATCATTATACTCATTGATGTATTATTATATCATGGATTCAATTAGAATATGTTTGATCTATCACTATACTTGCAATAACTCAGAATAATCAATCTATACCTCAGAGTATAACCAGTAATCCTTACATAGGTAGCCAGACCTACAAATTTGAAAAATGGGGCCTTATATAACATTGCCCAGGCCATTCCAAGTGGTTACTGAGGCAATTATTTACTTACAACCATCCATGCACAACTGAATTAATTAATTTAGCCTTTTACTAATTCTAGCACCTTAGTTAGCAAATCTATGTACCATTTCACTATGAAATTACATTTCCCATGCATTTGGATGAATTTCAATGTACCCTATATGATTTGCTATTTTCATGTACAGTTTTTCAATTCAATTGTATGGTTTGGTTCCCTGGTTGTATGGTTTACAAAACTTGGCAAACTATCAAACTATCAAAATTGAGAAAATCCTTTTTGATCACTTTCTCTTCTTCTCGGAGGTGGATTTTCTACCTGCATGTAGGAATCATAAATTTTGTAATATCTAGGTCTAGATTTTGTCATAAAAATGAATATTTGAGGTGATGTACAAACTGGTGAGCGGGGTGGTGAGTCTGAGTTAGAATATGATGAAGATATTTAGAAATACTGAATTGTAGTGGTAGAAAAATGTAATAACTAGTCATTTAAATGAGAGGCTCATTGCTCCCAATCATGGTATTTAGAAACCATATATGGGATTGGGTGATTAGCATGCAGAAACTATGAGGTAGATGGAGTGGATGTTGGTGTTGAATTGTGAGGATATGTAAATAATCAAGATCATGGGAAAAAAGGAAGCATAGGGGTTTGTGGTGTAGGGAGGAGAGTAGGTTATGTGGAGAAAGATGGATGAGATGTTCTGATAGGCCACTATTAGGGTGGTAAGGATTGCATCGACATGGGTGATGGATTTGTAGAAGAGGATGGTTGAGAAGGTGGAGGAGGCCATAATGATGGTGGAAAAAAAGGTATAGTATTAGAATGGGATGCTAGCTTGATGGTGATGATGATGTGGACACTAATGGGAGTGAATGTGTGCATGTCTGATATGGATGTTGTGGTGATGAGGCTGATGTAGAAGGAGGTGTGGATGTTTTTGCATAGTGATGAGGGGAAATACAAAGGACTTGTATAGTATATGAGGAAGATCTTGGAGGGATATCTACAATGTTGCAGAACTTGAATGGATCCTCGTTGGTAGGAATATAATGGATGAGTTCCACATGGACATATTTAATACAATGATGTAATATAGAAGGAACACACTACATATCTTTGATCCACGAACGTTCAAGCAAGATATTGTATTGCATATCACCCTGAATAATGTGAAATATAATGGATATGGTGTAAACACCCACATAGATGGCTAGGACAATGGAGCCTATTATGGATCAGCTGGAAACATCAAATGCATAAATATTGAGTGATGGGTTGGAAAAGCTAGTAGGTGAATGTGAAGGTGATGTAGAGCGATAGTAAATATGATACTGATGGAGGAACCAATATCAACAAGGACATGCTTGTAGGTGATATCATTGATGGTTGCTTGGATGTGAAGAGGAGGGTCTACTCATTTGCCTATGAGTTTCATAATATCGTGATCATGGAAACTAATAGAAGGCTAAAGATAGAGTGGGATGTTCCCCACAAAGTTCAAAAATGCATTTGTGCATTGGATTTCAATATCAATGGAGCATAGGATGTCATTAAACACCTTGTGATGGGGTTGAGACTACTGTAAAAGGTAAAAAATGGATAACCTAGAAGGATCATTACATAGCTAATGGGTAAGGTTAATGTGAAAGGTGATGATATTTTTTGGTGGATAGGGTGGAGCCTAAGAAATTAGTGAATACTATGGAGAAGTTAATGGTGTTGTCAGTGAGACCATCAGTGTATTTTGATGTGAAGGATAATATTAATTACGAGTAGTGAGGTTGATCATGCCAACTATGCTATGTGAAGGGGTATCACGTTGAACATTGTTAACCTATTTAGGTTACCCTGAGGGATTTGATTGAGTTGTTTGGGAACTTGTCCCCTTGTGTTATGGTAGAGGGTTTTGATAGATTCCTAGGTTTTAATTTTGTGGTGTAAGGGGGTTTGAGACTTGTATGGAACCCCTATCGATGATATTCTATATGATACCATGGAAAGAGCAATATGATTTGATATCATAACCACATTTTTGATGATATACATAAAAGACTTGCTCAATATACCCTTGATGCTTGGGTTGATTGGGATCAAGGGTTGAATTTATGGCAAGATGATGTGACCTGCATCATATAATCTCTAAAATAAGGTTGGTAAAATCTCAGAAAGTGGAGTCAAAATGGGCTGTGGAGGCTGAGGGTGAAGACCACGAGGTGGTTGTGGTCTATGTGGAAGAGGTGCACTAGTTTGTAATAGTTGATGGTATGAAGAAGGAGGTCATGGAACCGATAAAAAAGCTAAAAAATTTGTTACCACCTGATTGGCTTGTGGTAGTTAAGGAAATGATTGATTTGGAGTATTTTTGTTAAATAAAAACTTGAGTTGTAATAAGGCTTTTGTCTAAGCTTGATATTGCTACCTTGGACCTTGATGTCCTCAACGACCTTATCTTGAGTGATGGCTTCTTCAAAGATGCAGCTTTTATGAAGCTACAAGGAGGTGGAGATGTGTTTATGATAACTCTTAAAAAAGAGTGTCACTAAATTTATAGAGGTTAGGCTATGATCCAGGTCATGAATGACCAATCTCCATCAAGATACAAACTCAATAATGGGTTCATAATCATCCTGTTGTAGGGCATAGACATTAGAGAAGTTATTTTTCTTCTTGATGTTGATGGAGAAATATTCGAGAAATGAGTTGGCCAACTACTCAAATGTATAGATGCTATGGTGTGGGAGAATTTTGTACCAATATAAGGCTTATCCCCCAAGTGATATGGAAAAGGTACATAACATGAGAGGGTTACTACTATGAAGTTGGTAGCAAGTTGAGCGATAGTTGCTTATATATTCATGAGGATCTTCCTTGCCTTTGTACTTA
This sequence comes from Wollemia nobilis, assembly GCA_028583015.1. Lineage (NCBI taxonomy): Eukaryota > Viridiplantae > Streptophyta > Pinopsida > Araucariales > Araucariaceae > Wollemia > Wollemia nobilis. Next base: position 854,228 of record JAQPPZ010000393.1, on the reverse strand, counting down.
TTGAACTTTGGGATCTTGAAGTGATAATCGTAAGGGGGATAGAAACTGAAGGATGGACGGGCTCATTACAGAGTTTATCATATGTGGGATTTTTTGGCCCATAACTAGTTGTGTGGATATTGAGTATTTTAACTTCTTATTATAAAAATTGAAGTTCGGGTGCTAGAGGTGTAGAAGATGGTAATAATGTGGGTGGAGCCTAATAATGTGGTGGATATTGAAGTTGTTATTCCTCCCAGTGTGGGGAGGGAACATATTGTAATAGGTCCTAGGGATTTTTCTATTGTGTAGCGTAAGGAGTATGAGCCAATGGGATATCCTACTATGGAGCAGACATATGTTGGGTGTAATAATATTTTTGATACATGGTTTGTGATTGTTGCATGGGAATATACTAAAAAGGAGCCTGCTATAATGATTGTGTCATGGGGGATGATGACCAATAAATAGGTGGTGTGAAAAACATAGTCCCAAAAGATAATTATGGAGGTAAAGGTATTTGGATATCCAGTGTAAATAATGGATGAGATGAGGTGTCAACGGATGGTACCTACATTTGGCTAGTGTTATGATAAGATAAAATACCAGGATGAGATTACTAGCATAGGTTATTAGTATGAAGGGATGAGTATAATGAATCATAGGTAGGAAGGGAACTTGAGGTTGGAGCCCAAAATGGAGGAGGTGGATGTAGTTGAAAATTAGGAGTGGATGAAGGTGAGATGGAGGATGGTATACCATAAATTCCAGAAGGGTATGATGTAGGTAGAAGTGATGACAAGTAAGGATCATAAGCCTCCACTATGGGAGCCATAGAGGGTAGTAGGGTGAAGGTGTTCACATCATATTGAGAAGGGATGACTTGTTGATATTGTTGATATTGAATATTTTGTGATTGGTGAGGTAGTTGTGATATGGCCTCAAAATATGGGAAGAATGATTGTTGGAAAATTGGTGGTTACAATGCTTCAATAGTGTACTAATGTGATGGTGTGGAAGTCTCTTGTTGATGTTGTAATGGAGGTTGTTGTGAAGGGACTTGTGATGAAGGTGTATGTGTGTTCGCAATGGAGGATGAAGGATATGAGATCATCCCTATGGTAGGGGTGAATGATACAATATTAGGTTAAGTAAGGTTGAGAAAGAAAAATTCAATATCAAAGAGGTATTGATCTAGATTTTGGAAGAAAGGGTGTGCAAAGGTAGTTGAAGTAGATGGGCCCTCCTCATCGATAGTAGAAAAATGAGGTGGATACCCGAGTGTCATATAAATGACATGGTCACATAATGTGGTAGGTGCATTAGGCAAGTGTGAAGGAGAAAGGAGTGGATGATCTTCATTAAATGATAGGTTAAGAGTTTCACCCAAGGTAAGAGTCTCACCATGAGATATAGTGAGTGTGTGAAGTGGATCAAACTCTATGAAAAGGTCTACAGTAAGTGTGGACTTACCCTTCGTGGCTAAAGGAGGAGGGATGATATGACTAGAAGTACTTCTATAAGCCTCCTCCATATGACACTCTTGCTTTCATGCTTGGCTATGTGTGATAATAGGCATGGAACTATGTGATGTGAATTGATGCTTAAAAATTGCTAAAAAGTAAAATTTGATGTTCTTGATGTGTTTCGTATGGGATTTTTAAGCAAACCTATGAACTATGGGATTATTTTGTGAATATGTATTGAATTCATAGGTTGACCTATGAATTGGTCTCATAGTATGAATCAGATATAAAATAAAATATGGCAGGTTGTGGACAACCACAAAATGACAAAATAACTGGTGGATGTGCTGAAACCAATATTTGTGAGAGTGCAAACAACGTATAACTGGAATTAGTTTTAAATGCAAAAAATAAAATATTTTTTTATTTTGTGTGTTTTTATGTTGGAATGTGCCTCTAGAAAGTATCACAAGAAGTTTGGTGAAATTCTATAAATATCAAGAATGTTGTCGGTATGGAACCTCCTGCAACACCCAAGGGCACACAAAATAGAACAGTGTCTCAATAGGCAAGTGGCAACCTAAATGGAAGGTGTAGTAAAATTTTAACCAATAAAGGAGAACTCAAAATTTACTAATGAGTCCAATATCTTCTCACGATAATAGGTGGTACTATCTAAGACCTGCTACCAGCATACCCATGTTTTCACTTCACCCTCAGTTAGTCAAGAACGATAATTACGATGTTCACTAATTATGTAATCCTTATGAACAAAGGCATCTAATCCTATCCCACTCTAAATGTCCCTTTTGATGATGAATTCTAGAAAACCAATCTCAAAAGTGGGGGATTTTATAGTGATGAAGTCTATAAAACCACTCCTAGGGGCTACTAAGGTGTCTAGGGGGTGAGTCGGTGGAAGGATATGAATTCCAATGTCACCAGTCTCGAGTTATGGATTGGGAATGAAATCCAATACCACCACTATGTATACCACATGAGTGTGTGTAGGTGTATTTGTTACTGCTGGGGGAAATCAAATACGACTATCTAGATGTCTTTTCATAAATGAAAGCTAGGCCTAGATGCATTTTCAAAATGAAACTAGATTTATATGTGCTTTTAAAATGAAAAATAGTCCTATGTGCCTTTTTGTAAAAGAAGCAAGGATCTATTAAATGAAGTATGCAAGCAAGTAAAGTGAAGCATGTGATAAAAGAGGTTTTGGAACCCTAATTTTGAAATATGAAAGAAATTTGATATTTATTGTGCAAAAAGAATTTAAAATCCTATGTTAGAAGATGCGAAAAGGAATTGAAACCCTAATCTAAAAACATGAAAGATATTTGAATTGATTTTGCAAAAAGGAATTGGAAATAATTTATGAAAAGAGATTGAAATTGATGTGCAAAAAGGAATTGAAAGTTATGTGGAAAGGAAATGAAATTCTATGTTAAGGGCAAAAAAAAAGGAATTAGAACCCTCATCTAGAAGCATGAAAGAGATTTGAAATTTATTATGCAACAAGAAATTTGACTCTTATGTTAAAGGATGTGAAAATTAATTGAAACCCTAATCTGAAAATATGAAACAGATTTGAAATTTTATTTTGCAGAAAGGAATAGAAATATTTAACACGAAAGGTATTTTTGAAAACCTATTCTAAATGTGATTTTTGAGAAAGAAAATTGAAATTATTTTGAAAAAAAATAAGAGAAACTAAAAACTTATGATCTAGATATAGGTTTTGGAAAGGGATTGGAAATACCTATCAAAAATGCATAAAGTAATGGGTTGCAAAAATTTAGAAAGGGGATGAAGAACTAGTTTGACAATTATAAGTAACAAAGTGAAAAGAGGAATGCAATTTTGAATCAAATTATAGTGAATAACTTTGAAAAAATTGAAGGAATTCTGAAACATTATGATAGACCTAATTATCATTCCAAAAGGAACAACCATAAAAAATAGCACAATGCATTTTGAATGTAAAATTATTATGCAAAAGAAATACAAAAATAGAAAATCCCAAAGGAAATACCTGACTGTTGAGATGTTAGATAGGTTTTTTTAAGCTTCTATTATGATACCCTACTATGTTAGGGTTTTGTGAAGCAATATGATAAAATTCATAGGGTGACCTACGAATTGGATGTTGATTCATAGGTTGGGGGGAGAATCAGGTTTAGGAGCCTCAAACTCCTTTTATGTTGGCTTGAAGTGCTTTTCAAGGCTTAGGAAGGTTCTTTTATGCCTTGAAGGTACCTACAACAATACTAAAAAACTATAGATTGCATCAGAGTTGTAATAAATCTAGTCTAATGCAACATTTTATGGGGATCCCACCGGGTGTGCCAGAATGAATCTGACAAAAAGAGACATTCATTTGATCAAGTAATTCAACACAATGTAAACTACTCAAAGATGTTGCTTTTATTTCATAAAGGAATTATTTATAGGTTACATAGATGAATGTCCCTATTTTATTTATAAAATACACAACATCCTGATGATGTCTTTGAGATATCCTCATTGAAGGTGGGCTTCTATGTGCGTGGGCCACCAATAGTTTTGCTGGTGTGATTTATTTTGTACTTGATTTTGAGGTCTACAAACTATTATTAGTATATTTGGAGGCCTACCTCAATCAATACCCATAGTGATAAAGACAAATCAACATAAAAATAACATGGAAAATTATAAAAACTAAAAGGGAATGCTGCTAAAACATCAAAGAACTGATACCTGCTAATTTTGTTGGTGTAGATCCACTACAAGGTCAATTCAAAGGTCAACCTAAAATTTGGAACCTAGGTTCGTAGGGCGGGGGATGAATTTTTCTGTAACCACCTTCTTATGTATATCCTTTGTTTGTATGGGCTCCTAATGTGGTTTGATGTTGTTTGCATGGTGTATATTTTTTAGATGCGATTCTAGGACAATATTTACAAAGTTTTTGTAAGGTGACTAAAAGGGAGAGAGAGTCTAAAATGAGGGGAGGTCTCATTTGTATATAGGAAATGCCAAGGTTAGGGGATTAGTTAGGTAAACCAATCCTTAGAGTCAATTCCTAGTGAGTTTAGGTTAGGTTTTGAGGAGGTGTCAAGCCTACATGCCCTAAAAGAATATCTCATCCTCACATGTGTGAGGATGGATTAGAGTTAACTAGGGTTAATTAACTCCTAGATTGGGTTTGGGTTTAGTTAGGGTTTCTAGAAATATCCTAACTAAATTTAGGGTGCACACATGTGTGGGGATGTGCTTATGGATAATTAGACCATTAATCCTAATTAAACCCTATTAAGTGATAAAGTGCATGTTTAGTGAAAGTCACTTACAAATTAGATTTCTAATTAGCCTAATTAGGGATTTTGGTGGGGAATGATTCCATGGGGTACTAATTAGGTGTAGGGAAGGACTTAGGTTACCTTAGGGGGCTAATAGGTGACCTCCTAGTGGATAGAAGGTGATTTGGAGGTTTTTTACATAATTTTGTAGATTTCATGCCTACGAGATACTATGATAGCCTACAAATGACTACGGTGGCCTATGATGGCCTATGCTAGTCTATGATGGCCTATGATGGTCTATGATAGCCTAGAGTGACCGATGCAGACCCAAAAGTATCTAGGCATGAGCATGTGTGACTTTTCGATGTCTACAATTACTAAGAACTCTTTTTAGTACCTTGAAGGAAATAGAATATTTCCAGTTGATTAACTAATAGATTTATTAGACATAGTTCTATGATATTCAAGTGTTTGGTTATTATATTGATTGAGGCATATGCCATTGATACATATCCATTGCTATTACACCCTATAGTAACATGTTTCAGATAGAAGAATTGATTTTTGAATTCAAGGAAAAATATTTAAATGTATTTGAACATCAAGTTTAATAACTTATTTTAATTTTTTTTTAAATTATTCATTTTTTATATCAAAATTATTGTGTAAAGTTGATATAGAAATTGCTAACTTGAATACATGGTTTCATAACTTAATAGAATGTGATACTGTCAAAGTAATCCCATAAAATGAAGAGCATGAAGATAAAACCACTTAACCTTTTATTTGTAAAAGTAAACAAAGAAATATGTCACTTAAATGCTTTATAACCTAGGTAATTAGAATATTATCTCTAATATAAACATGTTTATAAAATCAAATAAATTTTTAGAAATTGATTGTATAATTCTCAAAGTATAATAAGACTTCTAAGCTTTACGTTATTGTTTCAATTTAAACATGAGTGTCCAAATATTATAAATGCGCATGCATATAAACATAAGTTTCTATTTATTGTATATACTTTCAGGTCAAATGTATTGAACAACTTGCTTTTTCCATGAGTATGCAAATAGTAATTGACATCTTGAGAATTGTTACTTTTGGAAAGCATATCTTGTGATTCCATACTTGACTCAATGTGTTTGATTATAATACAATCAAAATACATGAATATTTTGATAGCATAGAATATGTTTTTCCCCTTGATATGATTGATATGAAACTCAATTTATTTTTCTTAAACCCAAAAAATTTGGTTGTCTTACTCATCCTAAAGCTTAAGAATAATCCATATTAATATATTCTCTTTTCGTTTGAGGTGTAGACCAATTGGTTCAACCAAACCCCATAAGGGAGTGGAGGTCCAAGGTTCAAATCTCGGGCCTTGTCAAACTGAACACTTGTCCCTATCCTAATGCTTTCAGTGACCTAAAAGTTTTAAAATGATTATGGCATGGTGTTTATAGGGGTGTACTGCACAAAGAATTGTGTGGTAGCTTTTGGGCCAGACAACGTAGAATACTGTGGTGGTTATTAAAGCCAAATAGTCTGCTCAGATTCATGGAAACTATCGATTCCACCATGTAAATTCGAAAAAAAACAAAACAAAAAATATATATATTCTCTTTTCCTCTAATCATTCTAAATAAATAGGAAAAATATTAATGCAACTAAAGATTAATAAATTAATAAAATTTCAGCATACTAAATTATCTAACATATAGGGTCTACAAATTTGAACATGATGACTTAAAAAACTTAGTATTTTAATAATAATTATGATGAAACATATTGCATATATTTATTGCACCATTTTATTTTTATAATAAATTTTATGATAATATAGATTTAGTTTTTAATCCATGTTGAAGGAATTCTAGTATATATAGCACATGAAAAAAGTGGTCATATGTAGTCTTTATATTACTAGTTATGTGGATGTATGATACTATGTCATACTTGAAAATTATAGTTGAAAAGGTTTTGCAACTATTTAGGGCAACTTCTTATTCTTTTTATGTCTTAAAAAATAAATAAAAAATCTACATTTAGATTTATTTGTATCAATTAATATATGAAAATTAATAAACATTAACAATGAGTATATTATCTACCAATCACAAATATTATATATGTATATATTCATTATCTTTATATATAAACTTATATATTATTTTGATAGGGCTTATCAAGAACTCTCACCAACTCTTGGTGAAAGGGGTTGGTCTAAGCTAGAGGAATAGAATTTATCATTACTATGGACCTTATTCATGATGTGTGTGGGCTCCCTATCAATGGTGGCTACCATAGACATCCAAAGTATTTTTTTAAGTGCAATTATAGGTTCTTTGTTGATAATTGGGAGTATATGCCAAAGGTATAGAATGGCTATTATCCCAACTGAAGGCTCCATGGAACTGGGTCCTCATGATAATCATGGACTTCTTTAATTTGGATTTGAGCATGAAGGTAATTCTCAGTTATCATGTGATGTTCCCGAACCAACTCAGGAGAATGCATCTTATGAACATGCCATCATTTCTCTTCTATTATCTAAAAACATCGTTGTGTGAAATTAGAGGAGGGAAAGGGCTTGATCCTATTCATCAAGGCCTAATTTTGTTAAGTTTTTTAACATGTTTCAAAGGCCTATTCTCTAGTTGCAACCCAAAATTTATGTCTTAATTATATTTCCAATGGCCTAGAATGAATCTTCATGCCATAGGTGCAAGGATAGAAAGGGGAGATGGGCCCATGATGTCACCTTGGATAGGGTTTCATTTAGAGGATATAAATTAAGGTTTTAATTATTTAGAAAGATGACATAGGGACACTTCTAAAAATTAGATCCTCGTCCTCTTTTTTGATGATGGAGGTAATGAAAAACTACCTACCACAAATAGATATTTCTATGTCATTGGATATTTTTTATTTTCATTCTTTATTCAACCATTGATCTAGCATTTTGCATTATGCCCATGCTCTAGAGAACTCACTCACTAGTGTATGCTTTGAGAGATCCGCTAGTATTTCATCAATATGTTGATAAGCATTATGAGTCTTTATTTCCATTAACAAAAATCATTCACTAATATGCAGATATATCACATCATTCATCCACAAATAATTATCCATAAGAACTATCCATAAAATATGAAGATAGACAATACCCTTAGGGTAGGAAAACACCAATAATACTCCTAAAGGAAGTAAAAATCCACAATATCTCCCAAGATGAGAGCACCACTTAGAGAGGGAAATTTCTCATAAGCCACTTCATGGCAAAATATGATTACAATAATTACTCTATGATTCATCTATTTGATGATTATAATTATAATATCCCTTCTTTATATACCCCTCTTCTAATTTTATTTTATGGAAAACTACTAAATCCTCATTCCACTCAGTAGTAGAATGTAATATAATGATTTAATCAACCTTGGGTTATGTGTGGACCATGCTAACTATGTATAATACCATTATATAATGTAATAGTATATCCCCCTATACCTATTCTAGGTACCATAAAATTCCACCATCCTTACAAATGTTTCATCCTTAAAACATGAGAAGAATGTTGGAAATATGAGCAAGTTTTGTTGTCATTGATGTCAAGAGTCAGTTTCAGTGAGCAGTGCAAAAGGAAGGATGTTAAGAGTTAGTTTCAGTAAGCAGTGCAATAAAAATATTACTTCTAGGCCTAAGGGAAATACTATTATAATATCTCTTATTTTAATACTCAAGGTGGTCATATAAGGTCTAAATAAGCAATAGTAAGGCCCAAGAAAAATAATATTATAATATTAAAGGTCTAATGTTAAGACCTAAAGTTATTAAATTAATTATAATAATTTCATTATAAATTAATTTATAATTTAATCTAATTAACCCTAAGGTTAGGGTTATAAGGGAAAAAGGTCTAATTTAAAGCACCAACACCAAATGTATTTTTCCCTCTACTGACGTTCAAAGGGAGATGGCACAATGGTATAAATACCATGTGCATTTGGTTGACTAAGCTACAACCTTCGATCGAATAACATTGTGAGTGCTTACGAATTTCTGTAATCTACGTGCAATAAAAAGAATAATATTTTTGTTTGTTTTGGTAGCCATTAAAGGGATAAGAGAGTGGAGGCTTAAAGCCTCATTACCAACCTGGAATTTGGGCTATCTATAAGTGGTTATGTGTTGAAGCATTGATATGTGGAGGTCCTACGATTGAATCCTGGTGGCAGGCCTAGGAGTGTTTTATTGGCACTCATTTTAATTTTGGTGCCTAGCACATGATACAAAGCGCACAAGGCACTTTTGACTACCAACGTGAGCACCTAGCTCAAGTTGTAGTTGGGCTGTAGCTAGGGTGCTAGTGGTAGCACAGCGGGGGTTTGAATCCTGTCGAGGGAAATAGAGGTATTTAATTTTTAATTAAATTTTGCTCCTAAGGTTGTTAATGTGGCATGAATTTTTGAGTTTAAGGGAGGTATAAGGTGTTTTATTAAAGTTTAATTAATGCATTTTTGAGCATATTAAAGGAGTGATTTTATTTTTGAGAAAGAAGTTATAAGGAAATTTTTAAAGAGTTTATTTTTGCTAATTTAATTTGAGATCTAGGGTTTTGAGTAGTGTTTAAGGGTGTGGAGATTATAAGGTGTAATTGATATTTAATGTTTTGTATTGTAAAATATTTTGAGGGAATATTTGAATAAAATTTTGAGAAGGTTTTTGCTACCTAACCTTTAATATTGGCAAAGAGGTTGATTATGATTGAGATAGGTTTTGAGGTCAAATATTCTTCAAACAAAATGTATGGGCATATCATCCTTGTGAGTGAAATATTATTGAATACGGTGAATGCTAAGTTGGAGTGAAAATATTTGTTTGATAAGTATTGTTGGAAATATTCGAGTAAGCTTTCATGTGTTTGACTAGGGTTTGTGAAATATCATGAGTATCATTGTTATGTGAATTTATAATCATCTTGAGTCAAGATTGAGCTCCATAGTGAGATTTGTTGGAAGTATTTTGAAACACTTGATTAGGATTTGTAACCAAGTTGTGTTTCATTGAGTGAATTTTTGAGTGAAGTTTGATGAGTATTATTTATTGAGAGTGTTGGAATGATAGTTCAAGTTCTATGAAACAAATTGCTCTCTATTCTAAATTTATTTAAAAAAGAGTTTGAGAGTGATAGAGTGATTTGTGAGTGTGAAGCATATTGAGTCTCTTACCATTCTCTATATGTTTATGCGGTTAAATAAAATTCTGAGTGAAATTTTTTTGTGTGATTGAAAAGGTTTTCTAAAAGATATTAAGTTGAGTTTTATGAGTGTGTTGTGAGTGTGAAACATATTGAGTCTCTAACCATTCTCTATATGTTTATGTGGTTAAATACAATTTTGAGTGAAATTTGTTTGAGTGATTGAAGAATTTTTCTAGAAGATATTGAGTTAATTTTTGTATGCAAGTTTTGCAATTGATTTGAATAAGCTTTTGTGAAAGCTTGATTTGAGAAAATCCTAGAGGGTACGTAAAGACAAAGTTGAAGAAGATTTTTTGAAAGCTTAAGGATAGATTTGTGTGAACTTTTTTGGAAGCTTACAATCATATTGGACAAGTTCTAGAGAGAACTTGTTGAGCATATTTGAGGTAAGTCTTGGTGAAGACTTGTTGAGCAGATTTGAGGTAAGTCTTGGTGAAGACTTTTGAGAAGATTTGAGGCAAGTCTTGGTGAAGACTTGTTGAGAAGATTGAGCAAGTTCTTGAGAGGACTTGTGGATAGATTTAAGATAAGTCTTTGAGAAGACTTGATAGCATAGTTGATTGATTTATTTTTTCAAGCTTTGTGTTGAGGCTTGGGGCATATCTAGCAGAGGTGATTTGTGATTGGATCAAGATTTGTGTTAAAACTTGAAGATAGTTTGAGGATAAAGTTTAGTGTAGACTTGAGAATAGATTTATACTAGATTTGAGACAAATATTGAGCAGATTTGTGCAAGACCAAAGGACTATGTTTAGTGCAAATTAGAGACAGATACTAAGCAAATTGATGCTAGATCGAAGGACTATGTTTAATGCAAATTTGAGATAGAGATTGAGCAGATGTGTGGTAGACCAAAGGACTGTGTTTAGTGCATATTTGAGATAGAGATTGATCAGATTTGTGCTAGATAAAATGACTATGTTTAGTACATATTTGAGATAGATATTGAGCATATTTGTGCTAGACTGAAGGACTATGTTTAGTGTAGATTTGAGACAGAGCTGGGATTAAGCATTGGATGTGACTGAGCAGAGGAAAGTAGTCTCTAGTGGATAGAGTTCCATAAGCCATAGTAGTGAGGACACATCTTCTGAATGAGGATAGAGGTCTTCAGTGGAGATATATCTACAAGCTAGTGCAGTGGAGGTAGTAGTCTTCTAGAGGATCATCATCTAGATCAGAGGAGAAGGAGTTCTCCTGTGCATAGAGATTAGTGTCTCCTTTGGATAGAGGTCCATAAACATTGTAATAGGGAAAGGATTCTTAAGATATTTGTTGAGAAAATTTTAGTGAAAAAAATTCTTCGTGGAGTAGCCCACATTGGGTGAACCACATTAAATTGGTGTCTCTATTGTGTGTGGTGATTTGTGCATTAATTTGATTAATGCTCTTGATATTTCCATTGATATATTGGATAATATTATTTGAGAAAATAAAAGTAAAATTTGGTCTTATATTGTACACCTCCCTCTCATTATAAGTTTGTGTTCTTCAAAGAAACTATATAATATGATCTTATTAGCAATGTTGACAATAGGTATCGGTATTTATCATATATACATCCAAGTGAGTCTTGATTGTCTTGGAAGTATGAGCAATATTTGTGGTCATTGATGTCAAGAGTTGTCAAGATTTTTTTGGTTAACTTTTGTCATCATTAATGTTACCAGGTGGATTTTTCAAAAGGCAAGGAAGAGGTTTAAAGTAATAGGATATACTATTTATTTTTAATATTATATGCCTAAGGAGGCCTAAAAGGTTGAAGACCCAAGGAAGGAGAAGAAGGATTAAAAGGTAATAATAATATTATAATATTTAATATTATAATATTCTAGGTTACAGGTTGATATGAAGAGAACAGGTCCAAGGACTAAATTTGGGTGCCAAAGTTAAAGATTATAAAGTAATTTATTAATTCAAATTTTTAAAATTTGAATTTTTAATTAAAATACCAACATCGATGTGCATAAGCCAAAGTGTATATAAAGGGGGACTTAATATATATATATATATATATATATATATATTTGATTTTTTTTAATTTACATGGTGGAATCGGTAGCCGCCACGAATCCGGGTAGGTTGTCCAGCTTTTTATGGCCTCCACAGTATTCTGCGATGTTCGCCCTGGAAGCTTCCACACAGATATTTGCACAGTTCACCCCTATAACCACCATACCACAATCATTTTAAACCTTTTATGCCACTGAAAGCACCAGGAAAGGGACAAGCATTCAATCCGATGAGGCCCGAGATTTGAACCTTGGACCTCCAACCCCCTTATGGGGTTTGGATGAACCAATTGATCTACACCTCAGACCTGGGATTTAATATTTTAATTAGGTCATCAATGCATAATTTTATAACCCAAATTCAAAGAAAATCATACTTTTTTTGAGGTGAGGAAGAAAGTATTTCATGTGATTGAAATATTTGGAGGGCAAGCAAAGATTTAAATGCATGTGGTACATTTAGTACATACCCATAGCACTGGTTAGCATAGTTTGTGACCAAGGTAGACTTAAGGTGTTTGCAAGGCAAAGGTTGGGATTTCAAATCCCTCCGTAGTATTTTGGAAGGGCAAAACTATTTTCTTTTTTATCACCAAAAAATATGAAGGTAACATGGAGAGGTGCTTGAGTGTTTAGGCTTGTGTGGGCATTTGGCCCAATGACTGCCTAGATTCTACTAGAGCACAGTAGTGACAACGAGGTCACAGTTTCAAGGCACAACAAAGGTATGCACTATCAATTTTGCACGTGGGCCAAGGTACAAGGTATGCATTAAAATTTTTATTTAATTTTTAATAGTGCCAATGTTGTGAAGTGGTTTAAGGCCACGTGAGTTTAGGTAGTGCCTTATAAATTAGGGAGTCATAAGGTATTTTAAAGTTTACATTATTTTATTCTTTGAAAAATAAAATAAGGGTTGGAGCTATAAGGTTATTTGATATGTTATATTATTTTGTGATTTGAAAATTAAATAGAGGTTGGAGTAATGAGGGTTAATCAAGGGATTAATTCTTATGGGTTGAAAATTATCATTGGAAGTTTGTAAAGTGATTTTGAAAGAACTTGGTCTTCCATAAATTGATTAATTTGAATTTGATAAAGAAAATTTGATTTCTATGTGTTGAAAAATATTTTTGATAAGTTTGGAGATAATAAGGTGTACTTGAGTCTTGCTTATTTTTGTATGGTGAAATAATTTTGAGGGAGATAATTGAGTGAAGATTTTTCATATCTAACCATTGAGATTGGCACAGAGGTTGATTGTGATTGAAATATGTTTTGAGGTCAAATATCCATCAAAAAAAAGGTATGGGCATATCATCCTTGTGAGTGAAATATTGTTTTGTTGAATGTTGTGAAGTGCAAGGTTGGAGTGAAAATTATTATTTGATAAGCATTGTTGGAAATGTTTGAGTGAGTTTTAATGTGCATGATTTGGGTTTGTGAAAGATCATGAGTATCATTGTTATGTGAATTTGGAATCATCTTGATTTAGGATTTGAGTTTCATAGTAAGATTTGGAAGCATTGTGTAACACTTGTTTAGGTTTTGTAAGCAAGTTGTGCTTCATTGAGTGATTGGTTGAGTAAATTTGAATAAACATTATTGATTGAATGCATTGGAGTGATAGTTCAAGTTCTGTGAAATAAATTGTTCTTTATTTATGAATTGAGTAGAAGGAGATTGAGTTTTTTGTGAGTGTGAAACATATTGAGTCTCTAACTATTCTCTATATGTTTCTATAAGTTAAAAAGATTCTAAGTGAAGTTTGATTATGTGATTGAAGAGGTTTTTTGAAAGATATTGAGTTGAGTTGTGTATACAAAATTTTTAATTTGAATAAAACTTTTGTAAAAGCTAGTGGACTATTTTGAGTAAGTTCTAGAGGGGACTTGAGGATAGAATTAAGAAATATTTTGTGAGAGATTTTGTGCAAATTTGAGTTAGTCCTAGAGGGGACTTAAGGACAAATTTGTATGAGCTTTTGTGAAAGCTTACAAGCATATTTGAGGTAAGTCTTGGTGAAGACTTTTTGAGCAGATTGGATAAGTTCTAGAGAGAACTTGTTGAGCATAGTTGAGACAGAGATTGAGAAAATTTGTGCTAGATCGAAGGATAGTGTTTAGTGCATATTTGAGATAGATATTGAGCATATTTGTGCTATATCTAGGGATAGGGTTTAGTGCAAATTTGAGATATATATTGAGTAGCTTTATGTAGGGCAGAGGATAGTGCTCAGTACATATCTGATACAAAGAAATATCAGAGTAAGAGTAGGCTTTGGAGGTGATAGAGTAGAGGATAGTAGTCTTTAGTGGATATATATCCATTAGCTAGGGTAGTGATGGCATTGGTATTTTGAGTGAGGACAGGGGTCTTTAGTGGAGAGAGATCCACAAGCCAGTGTAGTGGAGGTAGTAATATTCTAGAAATATCATCAACCAGAGCAGAGGAGAAAGGTTTCTCCTATGGATAGATATCCATGAACTTGATTAGGGGATTGGTATCTCCTTTGGACAGATATCCATAAACATTGTAATAGGGAAGGATTCCCAAGAGATTTGTTGAGAAAATTTTAGTGAAAGATTTTCTCCGTGGACTTAGTCCACATTGGATGAACCACGTTAAATCATGTCTATCATGTGTATGATGCCTTGCGTAATTATTACTACTTTAATATTATTGATGTTATCATATGGTTTGAAAAGTAAATTTTTTTATCTTATATTGTTCACCCCCTTCTCAGTATAAGCACATGTTCTTTAGATTGGTGATGGTCTTTGATGATGCCAAGCTACAATTGTAGTAGTTGAGTATTTATAACTACTCTATTGGTTTCATGTGTTTGTTTCTCTACTCTAGTATTTTGTACAAGTGCTATTTATAGTTTCATAATAGATGAAATTTAGAATCACTATGCTTTTATTGCCACACACTACTATACTTGATGCCTTTCAAACTCCCTATAGATCCATAGTAATATTGATGACCTAAGCCATACCTCCAAGATTTTTGTTGTTGAGTGTGGTGTGGGTGGTGATATACTACAACCTTAAACTAACATGTTATTTCATTTTACTCTTTAGCATTTTGTTTTTATATTTTGAATTCTTCCTCATGATCTTCTCTCTCATGCCCTTATTTTTATGTGTCCTTGTGGATTTATTCAATTGACTATGTAGATTTAACTTTTCATTCTTCTATCGGTTCCTTAACTTGTTCCTTTACCATAAATGTTTCTTTCTTCTCCTTTGATCCTTGCTCATTAAGTTGAGAAATATCATGTAGTGTTAATTTATTTTCCATGTACTATAACTCCATAAAAAATAATCATATTGATGTTAAGAAATTATAATGTGTTAGACAAACCTTTATGTTGGTGGAGTAGTGTAACCTATATTGTCCTATACCAAAAACCTCACTATATCATTTTTGTAGATATTTAGATTTCTTAATTTTTTATTATCTTTTAATATCCTTTAATAAAAATGTATACAACCCTTTGTCAATATTTTATATACTTCACTGGTAATTATGAATTACATTTGAGTATTATATGTTATGTTTTAAATGTACTTTTGTAAACTAAAAATGCAAATTTATGTTACATCTTCTTTATAGAAAATTTTGTTATTCTATGTAATTTTATTTCTAATAGGTATATTATTGTCATTTATTGAAATAGTTTAACCATATAGGGACATTAAGTGATCTAAATTGAATTTATCTTTATGTTCTTCTTTTGGAAACCAAATAACAACATCAATATTAATAATTTTGGGTACAATTTATTTTATAAAATTATAAAATTGTTAATATGAATATTTTTAATAGCATAGACTTAAGAAAAATTGATAGTAGCTAAATCATGATACTAAAACATCAAATAATTAATATTCTCCCATATGAATAGTCATTTTTTAATTCATGTACATTTGATTTTTGAATTGGTTCCTTTAGTTTTTTAAAGCATTTAAATACTTTTATAATATATTACCTAAATTTAATCCTTTTTAAAATTTAGTTACATGGATTCCAAGGATTACTATCTAGATAAAAATAATAATTTGGGATTCAAGAAAGTATCGAGTTACTAATTAATTATGTATGCACATTTACCTAATAGAAAAAGTGAATGCATGCCTATGGTATTTAAATTCTATAATGTTATATTATGTAGTCTATCTCTCAAAAACTAAATAATTTTTTTATGCTTGTTTCTTTTTTCTAGGGTAAGGTCTCAAATATATATTTTAGTAAGCATGGTTATTTGAATTATACAAAAAAAAAAAAATATTCTAGTATAAGAATATTTTTAATGTTTATAAATTGATTAGAATTATTGCCAATAGATAAAATTAAGGATTAGACTTATATTGTAAATTTTGATATTATTACAAACTAGAATCTAATAAAAAGAATGGCTTGAATACATATGTGAAGCTAATAGTGTTTTCATAATATGTCAATGGTATGCACAAAGTTATTAGTAGCCCAATATTTGATAATATAACTTTGTTAAGGGTGTTATTCATTTACATTTTCTAATATGAAAATATCCTTTATGTAAGGAATATTTTTGGTGAATTTGTGCAAATACTATCAATCATTGATATTTTAATGTTTTTTATTGAATGTGTATCCATTACTTTAATATATATTTTAATTTCATTAAGTAGTTCATCCTCACATCCTAGGACCTTGTAACAACTAATTACATATTTATAATATAATAGTATATTCTCATAATCATCTCTTATATATATATATATATATATATATATATATATATATATATATATATATATATATATATATATATATATATATATATAGTGTGTGTGTGTGTGTGTGTGTTCCTACCTTAAATGGGATGTACCCACATAGTTCATTAACACGATCTATCACATGACACTATGAATTACAATACTTTATTTAGAAGGGCATCATTCGTTGATATAAAATAGATATTGCACTGACTATGTGAAGAATGACTTTAGTTAATTGGAACATAAGTTAGAGGTTAAAGGTAATAGTAAAATAGACTTTAATGTTCATGATACCATAGGCCATATCAGATTATCCCAATGAGGATGTTGCATACAAAATATATGGTTATCCGGCCATACTCAATTGTTTTTTTTTGTTACATAGAAGAGTTAGTCACAACCACACTATTTTTAGTAACTAACAAGTGCAGTGTTCAAACCACAAGGATTGCTCCCACCAAACCTATTCTACCTTGTTATTTTTGACCTAGTGTGAAGGGGACCACTAATTTCTCAGGATTCATACCATCATCATCAGTCTGGCATGCACTCAAATAATTCATATTACACTACTACCTTTGCAAATAGGCTACCCTTGATGTTTGAACCTTGGTGTCTTCTTGAAAATTTCTTGGTAAAACAAGCACTTACCAATCCACCTAGCCCTCAAAGGCTCAACCATAATAAAATTACTAAAGTAAGATCTACAAGCTTACCCCTACATGATCTTTGACTTCCTATTTATAGAATCATTATCTTCATCATTAGGCCCACCCAAGTTTTTAAAATAATTTTTAATCTCCACAAAGGGATTTGAACCTTAGAATTCCTATTTCTAGTATCTAAATTTTAATCATTAGGCTCACAGAATATTATACTCTAAGTAAATAATTTTCATCTTCTAAAAACTTTAGTATTACTACAAAAAGTTTCTGTCAAGTAATAAAATTATTAACTAAGGAAAAATTTTCATGGTGTCCTTAGAAAAATTTAAATTCAGTTTATTTACTATGCTTGAATTATACTTCATCCTAATGGATTTATTGTATTAATTGTATTATGCTTGATTTCAAGAAACTATGTTCAAGTTACACAAATAAAGTAACAATGGCCCATTTGTTAAGATAGCATAATATCCAATTGTCAAGCACTTATAGTATTTAGAATCAAAATTTGGTATTTGGAAAGAAAATTACTCATTCGATCATCATGAAAGGGTTACTATATATTAATTTTTTATTATAAATAAACTAGTTATTGTTAAAGGAGTAATTAACTTATGTAAATTAATCCATGTTTAGCATGTCAAATATTTTTTGTTCATTTATTATAAAGTTTAATTTTCTGATATTAACTCCTTATATGTCAATTAAGTCATAGATTTTAATGTACAAAGAGCATAATGTAAAAAGTTCTACGACTTAAAATTTATAGGAAGAGAGGAGTGAGTGCAAGTGCAATCGAAAGAAAGTGTGAGTGTATCTGAAAGTGGATGCGATTTCACCCAAAAATGAGTGTGAGTGTAGTCACAAGTGAGTGCAAATATGTGATAGGATTGGGTGTAGCTATAATCAAGTGGGAGCATGAGCCAAGAGTGAGTATAGCCAAAAACAAGGGTGAGTGCAAGTCGAGAGTGAGTTCAACCAAAATTTATTATGAGCATGAGCCAAGAATGAGTGCAATAAAAAGTGAGTGCAAGCACGATCCAAGAGTGAGGAGGAGGTGTGAGAAAGGAAGTAGAAATTAAAAATTAAAGTGTTACCAAGGAACAATTACTACTTATTTTTCCAAATCTTAGGATAATTTAAAGGATTTATTTGAAGAAAAATTAAGGTAACATGGAACAAAATTCATTTGTGAAAGTCCTTACTAAAAGTATGAATGACCAAGTTGGAGGTATGAATGCCCTAGATAGCAATAAGAGAAAGAGAAAATCCTTGGAAAGCCTACTCTAGGTAGTAAATTCTACATTATAATTGATTACCAAGTATGAGATGATTGAGCATGATATAATGGTTCTTAAAACCAAAGGGTTAATATGTAAGTTTCATGGATATTGGCTAGGATTTTTTGAGATTCAAAATTGAATTAAGTGGAAGTGGGGATTAAATTCAAATTACTCCATGAATTTTCTTCTAGAAATATTTTTCCTCATTACTTTCTCTAGTTTAGGAATAAGGGATAAAATAATGGATGGAGGATTGTGGTTTAGGGTCAAATATGCATTTTATTTAAGACCTTGTAGTGAGAATTTATTTGTGGACATAGAAACTATTTAAAGTATTTTGATGTGGATTAGGCTTTTTGGACTTCCTTATCAAGTCATTCATCGGGAGGTTTTGAATAATATTGGTTAATACTCTAGCTAAATTCATCCAAGAGGGACCAACTATTAAGGAGAGAAGGCATGTTGTATATACTTGGATATGTGCTACCATGGATATTTCTAATCCTTAACTATAGTCAATTAGAATTAAATATAAATCAAGAGAATGGAATTAGCAAGAGTATTATGAAAATATTACATTCCTATGCTGCAAATATCATGAAATTGAGCACATGACAAGAAACAGTAAAGTGAAAATGTAGGAAGAGACGAAACGTTTTGGGCATGAGGATGGATTCAATTTGAAACAAAGAGATCATATCACAAGAGAAGCTAGGTCAAATCAAGGATTTTTTACTCCTAATAAAATGGTTATAAAAATACCTCTACATCATTAGATGACAAAGGCTATAGTTCACTTCAATCAAAAATTTTAAAAAAATGATATGGGGATGATGAAGTACAATACAAAATTTCAATCATAGAAGGAGCTAAAAGTGTGAAGGAAGAGGGGAAGGAATATTTTAAAACAAAGGAATATGGGGAGACAAATTTTAAAGAAAATGAGGTGAAGGAGGTCAATATTAATCTAGGTAAATCACCTTTATTATCCTCAAGTAGCTTAAAATATTCTCCTTATAATAAAAATAAAATTAGTACAAAGTGTAGTCCTTACACTTTAGAATTTTAAAAGTAGTAGAGTAAAGAAAATCTTACGAAGGATATCCAAGGAAATAAAGGGTTTTTAGGCTAACATAATAAATTGATTACTATGGAGGATCATTTATACAATTTATATTTTTTAGGATAAGATAAATAACAAAATTCTAATGAGGCTATTCCTTTCACTTTCAACTCTTTAGGGGAAAATAAATATTTAGAATATAAGTATGATTTTGAAAAATATGAAAATGTCAAGAGATTGATGAAGTTGAGAGTGTTGGAAAGAATAGAAAAATAAGAGGAAGGCCATCAAAGAAAGAACAAAGAAAAAAATAAACTCAAAAGGATATTGACCTAGGAAGCCAAATAAAAGTATCATAGTTGTTAACAAGAAGTGGGGCTAATCCCACTAATAAAAATAGAAATTTTTGATGATGAAAATGATATCATGGAATATTAGGGGTATGAATAAAACCCCTAAAAAAATAGTTATTAAGGAATTAATAGGTTGTTATAGTCCTTATCTTATTTTAATAGAAATAAAATTAAGTAGTGAGGAATATAAGGATGCATTTTAAGAAGATTTGGAAGATAGGCGAATGTTTAGATATTTCTTCTATAAGAGATTTAGGTGGTATTATAATAATATGGGACAAATGCAATTGGGATGGACAAATATTATAAGTAAAGTAATTGGGTTGCTAGATTATTTTATAGGAAAGAGGAAAACATCAAAGTTGGGGATATAAATTTATATGTTCTGACTATAGTTACTCCTCATGAAAGATGTTGGAAGGACCTCAGAATACTTTTTTCAAATACAATGATGATTCATTATGATGCATGGATTCGTGGGGGTGATTTTAATACTATTCTATCTCCTTTGGAAAATAATGGAGGCATTCAAGAATGGCCTAAATAAAAGGAATATTTTGCTTCATTTTTTAATTCAAATGACCTTTTGGGATGTTAGTTCCTTGAGCTTTCAATATACATGGGATAATAGATGCATTGGTAAAAATCATATAGAAGAAAAATTGCATAGATTATTTTTATCCAATAAATTATTGTAAATAAAGTATACAATATCTCTAGATATTTTTTTGTGAGTAGGATCAGATCACAAACTCATTCTTTTGACTTGTGAGTTACCAAATAATGGTCATCCAAAGCCTTTTCGCTTCCATTCTATGTTGATCCAAGACCTAGATTTGTTCCATATGGTTATGTTATGGTTGGATAAATCAAAATTTGAAGGATCATGCATGTACAGGTTTGTTCAAAAATTGAAATATTTAAAGGATCAAATGAAGATATGGAATACCAAAAATTTTGGTAATATTTTTAAAGAAAAGAAATAAATTGAATCCAAGCTCAAAAAATTACAAGAGTTAGTAGAAATTAATGGAATAGATCAAGATTCATATTTGAAAGAAAAGCAATTACTTGTTTATTATCATAATGCATTGAAAAATGAGTAGTCATATTGGTTCCAAAATTTTAGAGAGAAATTACTTAAGGATATAGAAATACAAAAAGAAGTCATGCTACAACAAAAAAATATTTTTGTGTTCGTCATATCAAAAGTATTATAACTCTAGATGTTATTAAATATTGAGGACAAAAAATATATAAGGAAGGAAGCAATTAATTATTTCAAAAATATTTTGTTAGATTCTAGGTAAGATAAGAAGTCACAAGAAAAAAAATTTCTAAAATATTCCATCAATTATCACTCAAGGACAAAATGAAAGCTTGACGAAGAAGATATCTATGGAGGAGCTCAATGAAGTACTTTTCTCTTTCCATCCTAACAAGGCACCTAGCCCCAATGGATTTCTTGTAATTTTCTTTCAAAAAAAATTGGATTTATTGAAGAGTGATATATTATATATGGTTGAAGAGGCCCAAAAAATGAAGGCTATAATAACTGATATCAATGTTGATTTTATTACCTCGGTTCCTAAGAAGTGTGACACAAAATATTTTGATAATTTTCATTCGATAAGCCTTTGTAATATGACTTATAAAAATATTTAAAAAATTATGGCAAACACATTGAAGGGCATTCTAGGGTGTCTTATCTTAGAGGAACAAGGTGGATTTGTTCATGTAAAAAATTCTTGATGGTATAATTATTGCACAAGAGGTCATACATTCTCTTCATTCAATGAAAAAGTAGGTATGCTTTTGAAACTAGATATGAACAAAGCATATTATAGGGTTTCCTGGAATTTTCTAGATGTTATTTGGTGTGAGTGGATTTAATTTTTTTATAGAACTACAAAATTTTATATTTTTATCAATGGTTCTCTTGTTGGGTACTTCAAGTCATATTTTCATTAGTTATTATAAATTAACTAGTTGGCATTAAAGGGAAAATTAACTTGTGTAAATTAATCCATGTTTAGCATGTCAAAATAAAAAATTTCATTTCTTATAAAGTTTAATTTTTTGACATTAATTCCTTATATTTCAATAAAGTCATAGATTTTAATGTCGAAAGTGTAGAATGTAAAAATTTATGACTTAAAATCTATAGGAATATAGGAGTGAGTACAGTCGAAAGTGAGTGAGTTTGCAACCAAAATTGAGTGTGAGTGTAACCAAAAGTGAGTGAGAGTGCAACCAAAATTGAGTGTGAGTGTAACCAAAAGTGAGTGAGAGTGCAACCAAAAATGAGTGTGAGTGCAGCCAGGAGTGAGTACAGTTGTAAGTGAGTGCAAGTGTGATATAGGAGTGAGTGTAGATAGAAGCAAGTGGGAGCATGAGACAAGAGTGAGTACACCCATAAGTGAGTACAAGTACAAGTCGAGAGTGAGTGCAACCAAAAGTGATTGTTAGCATGAGCCAAGATTAAGTGCAACCAAAAGTGAGTCCAAGCATGATCCAAGAGTGAGTGCAACCAAAAGTGAACCATGAGCTAGGAGTGAGGAGGAAGTGTGATAAAGGAACCAAAAAGTAAAAATAAAAGTGTGATCAAGAAACAAGTGCCCCTTTATTTTCCAGATCTTAGGAGAATTTAAAGGATTCATTTGAATAAAATATAGGTAACATGGAAATAAAATTATTTGTGAAAGTCCTTACCAAAAGCATGGATGTCCAAGTTAAAAGTATGGATGCTCTAGCTAGAAATAAGAAGAAGATAAAATCTATGGGAAACCCCATATAGGTAGAAAATTCTACACTAAGAGTGATTTTCAAGGATGATATGATTGAGCATGATATAATGGTTCTTAAAACCAAAGGGTTACTATGTAAGTTTTATGGATATTGACCAGGTTTTTTTTATATTCAAAATTGGATTAAGTGGAAGTGGGGATTGAATTCAAACTACTTCATAAATTTTCTTCCAAATGATTTTTCCTTATTACTTTCTATAGTTTAGAAATAAGGGATAAAATAATAGATGGATGTTTGTGGTTTAGGGGTAAATATGATCACTTCCTTGATGACCATTAGGGTTTATCTTCAGTGACAAATATCACTTTCTTCTTGTGCATGGATGTCATCTCTATCATTGGTTCAATGAGCCCTTTGGAGATCCTTTTAACCCTAAAAATCCCCAACTATTATTTCATTCACTTGTAGTGTTTTTCATCTGGGATGTGGAGCATTGATTTGGAGGCTTTGAGCATTAATTTTACCTAGCGGATGTGGAGTAAGAAAAACTCCAATGGTGCTTTATTTTTTCTTTATTTATTTCTTTTTATATGTCCTCCTTTCTTAGACAATATTGCTCTTGAAGGATGCTATTTCTCCATTCGCTTCTACTCCTTGTCTCTTGCAGGTTCGACCATCCAGGATGTGAGGAGAATGAACCCTTTGAGTGGCTCCTTGTGTTGTGCTTTGATTGATGCTAGCATATGCCACTTTCGGCTGGTTTTTTTTCCAGTGAGTGTAGTGCCTTTGAGGCACCTTCAAATATGCCTTCTCTCTCTATATAAACCATATTAGGATAATGCAACACAATGTAATGTATTTTTCTAAAAATATCCTTTATTGCACCTTCTTTTGCACTCCTTTCAAATCTGAATTTCAGGTTTTGTGGCAAAATTTTGAATGCAATATAGGGATTTTGAGGTTGTCTCTTTTATTAGACACCTTCCCCACTTTGCGGTATTTTGAAAATCAACCCGATTGTATAACCACTTGATAGAAGCTCTTTTTGTATATTTTGGCATAATATCTTTGTTTTAGAAACCTTATTGTGCTTTGAATCTGAGACTCACCAAGTCTCGATTTGAGGCTTCCTTTGCTGATCTTCAGTGGGTACTTTCTTCTCCAATGCTTGGAGTATTTGAGCTGATTTGGTGGCTTCTATTGGCCACTAAAAATTGCATATTTTTATGCACTAATAGTGTCTTTAGACACTTTGAAAATTTCTATTTTTGTGCCCTTCTCACAAACACAAACAATAAATTTTTTGACAGCAATATAATAGTGCAAATTAATCTAATAATATTTTACTTTTAATACACTAAAAACTTCACCTTATCACTCCAATAAACTCTCAAAAATAATGCACGTAATTAATTTATTGCAACTAATAAAGAATAATCTAAAATGAATCTTCAAGAATTATTCTACAATTTCCTTATAAGCAAGGTAGTAGGAGCTAGTCTTCTTTTGCTTTCCAAAGTAGATGATAGGTAGTTGATAGATAATTGCAATTATGAAATCTAATCAACTCCTAAAGTGCAAATTAACCTTAAAGAAACCTTTATCTTTTTGCAATTTTTGAGACTGTAATTTAATTCTCCTTATTGAAAGCTTAATCCAAATTAAAGTGCTTAAACAAATCTGATAAGTAATCCACTTAATAAATCTACTTGTACCAATAGTTGTTTAATTTTTTTTTAAATCTCTTTTTACCACTTTTGTAGAGGATGTATATCTTTGTGTCTAATATCACCAAGTTGTTGCATTGAGTAAGATCTTGCAGATATTTTTAGGCTGCCCTGCATAGCTTCTTCTTCACCAAAAGATGGTCTCAAACTCTCTTTCTTGATCCAAGGATTTTGATGGCTTGTTCTCCTCTAGTATTATCATCATTTTGCTATATATTTAAAGAGATATTTGTTTCTAAAGTGGTGCCTTCTTTCTATGAGAAGAAATCTCCAAATATCCTAATTTGATAGGCTTATTCTGTCTGAATCTTCCTTTAAGCTTTTTGTCAAATTCTAACTTCAAATAGGATCTTCTCAAGATTTTGAATGTCTTGAGGTCTTCTAATATTTGGGACTCCTTGCAAAATTCTTCTTCTTGGGCTTGTTTTTGGATGGCGATAATTGTCCCAAATCTTTCACCATATCCAATAGTACATTTATCCAATGAGTTCTACTTGGAACTCGTTTGATGATTTGTTTAGTAAGGCTCTCCAAGCCTTTTACTAGATGCTCATAGAGGCATCTCCAAGGCCTTGATATTGTAGCTTCTTCTATTCTTCCTTGAGACCTTATCTCCAACCTTCTACTTTTGGAAGTGTTGCTAGTGATATCTTCTCATTGATCTCTGATTTTACTACTTTTGGATTCGAGCAGGACTCTCCTAGTCCTTCTTCTTCCAAGTCTAGAATTTCTTCAATGATATCTTCTCCTAATCTCTTTTGCTTTAGGTGTTGGATTGATTCTCAAGAAGATAATCTTCCTATATTTCTTGTAGCAATATTTCCCAACTCACTAAATCTCCTTGTTCCTACAACAAAGTATTAGTATTGAAATATTCTTCTAAATTAGATACTCTCTTCTAGAGTCTTCTTTAGGATCAAGGCTTCTATGGCCTTTTTCAGTATCAAGTCTTCTATGGAATTTTCTTCAATATCAAGGCTTATGTGGAATTTTCTTCAATATCAAGGGTTCTATGGCCTTTTCTTCTGGATCAAGGATTCTATGGCCTTTTCTTCTGGATCAAGGATTCTATGGCCTTTTCTTCTGGATCAAGGCTTCTTTGTTATTTTCTTATAGATCAAGTATTCTATGGCTTGTTCTTCTGTATCAAGGCTTCTTTGGCATTTTCTTTGATTAAGGATTCTATGGCATTTTTTCTTGTGAAGTTTCCAATCTAGAAATGGAGATATTTTATCTCCCAACTTTACCATAATTCTTCTCCAAAATTTTCTTTTATATTATTCTTCTCTTCCAGCAACTAGTTTCTACACTATAAAGGCACTCTGACATTTGGGAAAAAAAGTTGAAATATCCTAGCTTTTAGTTGTAAGAGGTGTCCCAATCATCTAATAATTAATTTCCTACAGTAAAAGAAACTTCAAGTAAATTTCTCCAGATCTCTTAGATGAGCTTCACTAGTTGATTCATAAAACTAGTGGATCAAATGCTAAGTCCTAGTCTTCATGAGTTTTCCCTTGTAACTCTATGGAAAGACTCTAGCCATATGCAATCTCAGTATTTTAAAAACTAATATTTTTTTTAGTCCTCACTTGTGGCTCTCCCTAATTCTACCACCTAGACTCTTCTAGGAATTTTTGATAGTGATTGGTCCAATGGTGCATTAGATTGAAAAAATAATTAGGTCAATGATAATGGTGGTTTTCCTATTGACCTATCGTAGCTCTAATACCACTTTTAGATTTTTATACAACATGTAATGGGATATAGCAATCACAAGATGCAGAATAATATGAAATAAATTATATCTATGAGATGACTAAAAATATACTAAAAATATAAATTATAGAAATGTATACAAATTAGCTATGGGGGAAATAAACACTCCATGAATAAAGCTACTACTTAAGAATAAACTTTGAGCATATCACACTCCATCACATTACATCACACCACATTGTTCTACACTACTTCCTACTACTATATATTTCTCTATGTCTATGGCCCTTTATATATAAAAATAGGTTCCTTGGCCAAAACTCTACCTATATATACGAGGAACAACTTGCACATATACATCTTGTACATTGACACTTGTGCATTTATTACATTGCATGAAGTAACTAGATAACTTCCCCCTAAAGTAATCTAATGTCCTAAGTATGTACCAAGAAAGGTACATTTATAATCCAAATGATGTAATATAATATATTTCTCACATATCAATGTGACTTCTGGTTATGGATGCTATGTGTTTTCTTCTCCTCAAGGCATGAACAACCTTATTCTTTTTCCCCTTTATGTACTTAATTTTAAAGTCATACTTAGTGAGAAATTTGATCCACCTTATTTGTCTTGAATTTATTATAAGCTAATTGAATATATATCTCACACTTTGATGTCTAGTTTTCAATTCAAAGGGCCTCCCCACCAAGTAGTCGAACCAAGCCTTTAGAGCATGTATTATTCCAGCTATATCTAGATCATGTGTAGCATAATTAACTTTATTCTTTTTGAGCTTCCTTGAAGTATATGCTACTACTGACTCCTCTTAAGAGAGTACTCCTCTTAACCCTTATAATGGTGTGTTCACGCATATTGAAAATTTCCCTTGAGGATCAAGAATTTTTAGCATTGGTGCAGTAGTGAGTTTATGTTTTAGCAATGCAAATGTAGCTTCACACTTCTTGGATCACTTGAATTTATTTCCCTTTTCTAAAGGTTATTTATCTCCACTATAATTTTGGAATAATAATTTATATAACATCTATAGTATCCCATTAACCCCATGAATTTTCACACTTTATTCACATTAGTATGGGGTGGCCAATTCAATATGGCTTCAATATTCTCCAAATATACAACAATTCCTTTTACTAATATAATATGCCTAAGATATCGTACCTATAAAACATAGAAATAATTTTTTTTTTTCATATTTCCATAGATTTGGTTTTCCCTTAACAACTCTAATATGACCTTGAGATGTTTGTCATGTTATTCCTTGTCTTGAGAGTATATTAAGATATCATCTAGGAATACGAGGAAAAACTAATCCAGATACCTCTTGAACAAACTATTCATTAGATTCATACACGTTTTTGGGGCTTTAAAGGGTAATATTGTAAACTCATAGTGCCCATACCTAGTCTTGAATACCATTTTTTGAGTGTCCTCCTCATATACTCTTAACTAATGGTACTATGATCTTAGGTCAATATTGGTAAATATTGTGTCATCTCTTAGTTGATCAAACAAATATTCAATTCTAGGTAGTGCGTATCGGTTATTTATTTTAGCCTTATTAAGCATCCTATAATTGATGCACAATCTAAGAGAACCGTGCTTCTTTTTCAAAAATAAAATTGGTGCACCCCAGGGTCACACACTTGGTTTTATCAATCCCTTTTCTAATAGACCCTATAGTTGAACCAATAATTATTGCATCTCGATAGGGTTCATCCTATATGGAGATCCATGGATGCATTCCACTCCTGGCATAAGGTCAATAGTGAAATCAAATTCCCAAATAGAAGGAAGTCTAGGTAAATCCTCTAGGAATACATCCTTAAAAACCTATAAAAATGCATGTTTCCCTAGAACCTCTATATTCTAATAATCTCCTACTTCATTGAGTTTTACAACATATACTATCCCTCCTTTCTTAAGGTATTTCTTCAACTGCATATCTAACATAATTTGGGGTTTGAATACCCCTTCTCACTGTGAATTCTTAGTCTTTCCTTACTTTTCTATGAATAATCGATCCATATATCTTGGAAATTGATCAAGGCTTTATGGGCCTGCAACCAATCCATCCCTAGGATCATATCAAAGGCATGAAGTGGAGCTACATACAAGCAACCTTCAGTGGTACCACTAGCTAAATTAGTTTCTACCATAAAAAAACATTGGTTTACTAAGTAGGTTTACCCCGAACCATACTCAACCTTCCAATAATGGGCCAAATATTCAAGATTGTTTGGCATATCCCATGCTAAAATAGAAGAAATAAATCTATTTATGGCTCCATTATCAATTTAAATTTTTTACTTTTTTATTAAAAATCTTACCTTTCACAAGCAATGGGGTAGCTTACCCTCTAGATTTTATTTTTTTATTGTAGCATAGATTCGATTCACAAATTCCTTTTCTTTGGCTTTGTATGGACTCATTTCTGGTTGGTGTGGATACTGATTAGCATAATTGAACATTTTTAATGATAACACCCAAACTTGAGTCCTTGTTTTTTTTTTAATTTTGATCCTCTTCCTTACTTGTTGGAGCTAAATTTTATGGTTTCTAAGGGTGAGGCTTTGCATTGTTGGGATTATTGTTGGGTTTCTTTTAGAATTTCTTCTTAGAACTTCCCTATTTTTGATTATTTATCTTCTCAAAATTCTAAGGGTTCATGTTTTTTCGATCCTATTCCTCTTCCCATTTCAAGAATCCTTCACTATTACTCATCCTTACTACTTGTCAATCTTGCTCAAATAAGGCAGCATAGTTAAATTGTAGGTGAGACTCTACTTTCTTCACCAAGTCATACATAGTTTGCAGTGATTTAGGCTCATGCATGATTACATCATGCTTCACTCTAGATTCTAATCCATGAATAGCCTTGTGAACCTTCATCTTCTCATCATAAGTAGGCACATACTTAAGTAACCGAACCAACTTCTTATAGTATATCTCCACTATTTTAGTCCCTTGTTGAAGGTTGGAAAATTCTTCAAACTTTAAGGCATAGAAGTGCTATGTGAGAAAAAAATTTTTGAATATTTCAACATAATATTTCTAGTTAATATCAATAGTTTCAACCTTATTCTTCTTATAATAGGTTTCCTACCAATCTAAAGTGACCCCTTCTAAGTTGATCATGGCCCAAACTATTCGAGTTCCTAGGGAATAGCCTTTTACTTTAAAATAAATTTCTAATTCTCTCTGTAGCCATGGAATTTTGACTCACTTCAAAATTCCTAGACTTATTAACAACATATTTCCCCTCCTCAACAACATAGCTTCCTCCCCCTTAGCTATTTGCCTCGATTTGCATGCTTGTTAAAAGCATATTATTTTCTTTCCCCCATGTTTTCACAAATTCAAACGATCGAATCAAATTTGAAACCATTCAAATTTATCCAAATCCAATGTGCTTCTAAATTAGTTTATGTATCATTCGGATTTACCTCCATTTTGGGAAAATCCATATTTTTCGCAACTTTAGAATCATCTAAATTTGCCCAAATTGGAAAATTTCCTAATTTCCCATAACAACCCTGATCTATATTTATCCTCACATTTTCTTCAATCTATCTTGATTGTTAAATTTTTTAGGACACCTTTAGAAGGACCTAATGGTTATTTTGTAGGGAATTAGAGTGAAGAAAAGCTTTTGACATCTTGCTATAGATTTTTGAGGGAAGATCTTGTTATTTCATCACCATTCCAGTGATCAACTGATATGACAATGGGTACCATCGATCCATGTGCTTTGATATTTAGCATGTATTTTTCAATTTTCAGATTTTAAATGGATCCGAAAGACTTTTGGGGTCATCTTAATTTGCTAATGAATCTTTGAAATTGCTCTGCAACTTTCTAAACTTGACCATTGCAAATTTGAATGAATTCAAAAGATGTCAAGATATTTTCAAATTCGCTAAGAGCACCCAAATTTGCATAGACACATGTTGGGGGTAAAATCCTATCCTCATGTTTATCATAGTGATTTATGCTTTACATTTTAGCCCTTATAATACTTATCACTTGCTGCATTCTATACTGCTTTACTATTTTCTTATCAAATATATATGTTTTGCATTAGATTTAGAAATCAACCATTTTCCTTACGGTTTACTAAAAGAACCAATGGGATCTAACTGCCACATCACTAAATATCAAATTTATAGTGGCTTAAGCATATCTCTCATCACTAATTATAATTTTTAGTGTCCTAATATGTGAAATTATAGGTTTTAAATGAATTCAAAAACCTGTAGGATATGTTCAAATCTGCTCTCTAAGATCCAAATTTGCTCTTTATTTTTTAATTTGCTTTGATAGATCTAAATTCGCTTGGAATAAATAATTCGGATTAGGTGAGGGTCTGATTTCTAACTCATTCTAGTTTTGCATATTTCCATTTTGTACTCTTCAGTTTTATAATATTTTCATAAAAGAAAAATAAAGAAAAGACAAAAGCATGGAATTGCATTGTATATATATATATATATATATATATATATATATATATATATATAACACATGATAGCATAGAATTCATATTTCAATTTTAAATATCTACAAGAATCATTGCATTGTAGTTAAATTTACAAGATTTCTAGTTAATTTGTATACTACTACTTTCATGGAAATTTGAAGTACATATAGTTAGGTATAGCTGCATTTGGTTAAACCCTAGGCGGGTGTAAATCAAAGAATCCAAAAAATACTCACCCTATTTAGGTATGGAAACTACCACTAAAGTGTTTTCCAGTTAACCCCATATAATTCATCGACAAATAGCAAGGAGAGCACAACTCAAGTGCTTCTCATCTGATGTGTAGGCACTTTATTTTCCCTCCCTCTTTCAAGCATGGATCCATTAGCCTAAAGTAAAGGGGTACAAAAATTTTGGGTCTGTGTTTTTTGGTGAACCTGACGTGAAACACACTATTACTTTAATTTTATTACTTCTCTTTATTTTTGAAAAATAAAAATAAAAAACTAAAAAGTCATTAAAAATTGTTTGCTTCAATACAATAATTTTTTAATTCAATACAATTTATATTTTTCATGTTCTTTACTTCATTGTCCCAAAAAGAACTTTTTGGGACTAAATTGTCATCAAGTTTTACTTGACACTGCAACTGTCTATCTTCCAATTTTCTATTCAGGCTTGCACCCGATAGTCACAACTCAACACTCAACATTGGATGGACCAAAGACTACTTCAATCCAACCTCTAGAGTAGGTTGGTTCCTTGTCAAATTAGAAAAATATTGACTCAATTAAGCTCAATAATGCTTTGAAGAATAGGGTTAGAAAAAGGTTTAGGGTTAGAGAAATATACATTAACAGTTGACGGATAGGCTAACAGCATAGGCATCCACAGGTAAAACCTCTGGCAAACTATTTTTGGTGTTCCACACTTAAGATTAACAGCACCCAAAACCATGAAATCTTCATACATTAATGCATAAAGTAGAGATATGTCCTAAGAATCAATTCCAATATCCAATATATTTACAATCCAATTTAGCATAATAGATCAATAGTCAAACTTTATAGAAATAAACTTTCTACCAACACGGATCTAACTATGAATAAATTTCAACTACCTTAACAACTAGTAATCCAAAACAAATGGAATGAACTAACCATTACAACATTGACAGAAATGCAATTCACATCTTCGAGCCTCTTAAATGAAAGATATTGAATATAACAATTCTCAAGTAAAAAATTCAAGTAATGCTCCTTCCATTAGTTTGCAGAAATATTTACACAGTAGGACAACCAAAAGTACTAGAGCCGAATATAAAAATTGAGGGTTCAACCTCTATTTATAGTTTACAATTGAAATAATAAGAGGAGACATTATAAGAATTTAAAAATTTATAGATCAACAGAGAGCTATGTTGGCATTATCTCATTTGTTCATTGAGTCTAGAAAGTATATTGTAAGTAATCCACCATGGCATCTCAGCTCTACAACTTGTTGGTTCGATAGTGGCATTTAAGCTTAACATAATTATGAAACATATATGGATCATTCACTGTTATTTGAAACTCAACTCCACCATAGATCTACAACTACCCTGGTTCTTGGTTCTTGAAAACCCTTCGATGCTTTGCCTTCCCACCTTGAATTGATTGTTCTTTGATCCTCCAAGAATCTACTTTTATATGCTATAATAGTGTCATAAAAATCTCCACTGTTGATGCTATGCAAAATTGCGGGAAGAAACAAAATGCCATTTCACTCAAAATTAACGTTGACATTAGCTTTAATGGCTTTGGCTAGCAGAATCGAGTTTTGATAAAAAATACACTGATATGTGAGCGGAATCAAGTCTGTCATCAATCCGCTACTTAGCCTTAAAAATTTCTAACTTCTTTCTCACATTCGTGTCATAAATCAATTTGCAATCCCCTCAAAAATTTTGCTAACATCATCTCTAACTTGGTTTTACTATGGAATCGCCAATCCACTCTAAAAGCAATGCAAATCACCTTTGTCACCATTCTACTCCCTTTACTTCCTTTCCAATGCCTTTGACCTTCTTGTCACCATTTTGCTCCAAAATACTCTTGGAACTCAGTGGAATGCATCTTCTTAGCACTTAGTCACTAGAGTGCATGAAATAGAGTTGAATCGCCAGTCTACACTTTATATCGTGTTGACATCATCAAAGCTCAAAATATTTGTGGATTGGAAACCTCCTTGGAATCCACTACCAAATACACTAGGCATCAAGCAAAATAGGAGCACTTAGCATGATTTTGTAGAAAACACCAAGTGTTGAGTGGAATGGAACCTCCTTGCATGAATCCACTCTAAAATACTCTATATCTTCAGCGAAATGGAGATTTCTTTGCCTTAGAATAAATTTTCAAAATTTTCTAAGGATGTGGCCATTTCTAGCCTACATTTTGGAGCCTCCCAGGTGGATTTTCTTGCAAAACCATCAAAATCATAGCCTTATCCATTAGGCATCAGGAGTCAAAAAATTTCCAGTCTCCAAAAAATGCTTCAAAGAATAATTTCCATATGATCATTGCCCTCTAAAAAACCTTGTGAATTCACCTGGTAGGCAACGTTTCATATCGATATCATTTTGGAAAGATAAAAATTCCCATAACTTCTTCAAAAATGCTCCAATGCTTAAGCAAAAAATAGAACTATGCTCTCCCTTTTATCCTTTTCCAAAAGACATGAATGCCTTCAAAAAAAAATTAGTCTTTGTATTTTAGCCACATGTTTTTATTATAGTCTTCTGACAGTGTCATAGTAAAAAAAAATCAAACAAAATACAAAACTTTTGCATGACTACAAAAATATACAAAAAAAAATTATAAGCTTATGTCCCTTGAGGGTTTGTAGCAACTCTATTTGGTTCTTCACCCTCTTGTTGAGCCTCTTCTTCAGCATAATCTTCTTGCTCTTGCTCATCTTCTTCTTCAGGTGAAATTTACTCTTTATTTTCCTCTTCAGCATACTTTTCAAATAACTCGCCCATCAGTTTCAAGGTTTGTACAAATTATTTCTAGACTACTTCAGAGAGATTGGAAGTCTCTTTAAGGTTCTTGTGAATGTACTCTAACTCATCGGTGTTCTCATAATTTATAACACTTCCTTTATTTACCAATTCTTCCATCAGATATCTGAGTCTGGTAAAATCAATAATCATTTGTGAAACCTGCTCTTGGTCAATCAGCTCTTCTAGAGCATCGATCTCAAACTCTTCTTGAAGGCTCTCAGCAACACTCTTTTTAATATATTTTACTGATAAAAAGTTATTATATTCCATCCATAATCCTTTGTAACCATTTTGAATCATTTTTTTATTTATGTCCACTACATCCCTGATCATATTTTCAACCTTATCAAACAATAGCCAAACATTTTGGAGTATTCTATGCTTCTTCACTACAACTTTGGTAGCCATTATGGCAGTATTTCATTCTTTATTAGGAATAGGTTTAGCATATTCACTGAGCCTTCTATATACCAACTTATAAATTTGCTCAGCTGGAATCACCATGGGTTGTAGCTCTCCAGTGAAGCTATCCAGATCTTCTTGAATTATCTAAAGAAGGTTACTGGTATCATCCATGTAATCAATAATGTACTGCAACTCTGAGCATTTATCCAAAACCTCAGAGAGTAATTCTTTTCTTACATTCTTTATCCCTACTTTAGAGAAACCTAAAGATTTAGCCTTTGCAATCTGAAGTTGTTGCTTCAAGCTCTATATTTTTGTCTTGTTCTTAATTTTTCTTCTTTTGTTCCTCTACTTGCTTCTTGAGCTTATTGACCTCTTGAAATTTTTCCTACCAATTCTTTACCTCTTTTCTGAGAGCTTTCTCTATTTGTTTTTGGTTGGCTAGTGTTTTTTCAAGATTTTCAATTGTCCACTCCAGTTTTTCCACTTTATATTTGTATATATCACCCTTGATATAGAAAGTTTCCAATTGAGCCTTAGCTATCACCAACTCATCTTTAGTAGGTAACTTCTCAATATCTTCTGTGTATTCTTCTAGACGGTAGTCTTGAGCAGTCATTTCAGTCTTAGGATTGCTTACTAGAGGAATGATGGATATGGATGTCCTCTTCCTAGAAACTAGATCAACAAACATGTTTCTCCTCTTCATATCCATCCTCTTGGAAGTTTTGGACAGCTTCTCTACCCAAAACTCTTGAATTTTCTATGAAGCTTCCTTCTCCTTTTTAAAATTTTCTAGTGTAGGATAATTCATAGGAGGAGGAGAGGCTATAAGGTATGAGAAAGCATAATTAGCAATTGAAAATGGCTTGGTTGAAGTGACTATAGTGGAATATGTGACTACTACTACTGTTGAAATTATCAAACTCATGGAAATTGTAGTAAAACTCACAGAAGGGTGTGTGGGTGCGATGAAATAACTTGATTTTAAGATTATGGAGGAGGTTACAATGGAAAATATAGAATTATAGGATATGATGAAGAAATAATTTCAGATGATGGGGAAGTAATTTGAGGTGACCTAGGAGGATATGGGTTGGTTTGGTGCTCAATTTTTACTCGTGAAACATGTGTTGAACTATGAGGGGGAGAAGGCACTTTTGTTACAACCTCTTGTTTAGAAGGGGAGGGAGTTTTCTTTGG
Organism: Wollemia nobilis; assembly: GCA_028583015.1. Taxonomy (NCBI): domain Eukaryota; kingdom Viridiplantae; phylum Streptophyta; class Pinopsida; order Araucariales; family Araucariaceae; genus Wollemia; species Wollemia nobilis. The sequence goes on along the minus strand of JAQPPZ010000393.1, from coordinate 818,733 downwards.
GGAAGGAGGAGGAGAAGAAGAAGAGGGGATAGAGGCTATACCTTCACCTACAGATGTAGGTTTTTTTGTATTTGCTTTTGTAATCTATTGTTGCACTAGTTGTACTTCTTCTATAGCTAAAACAGGGGTTTCCTTAACAATTTTCTCCTTATCCAGCTTCTATTTCTTATAAATATCCTTCTGAGTTCCCTTCGGTAAATTTTTATATTTTATTTTAAAAACCTGCAATGCTATTGATTTATCATTCTTTGTATCTTCTTTGGACAACCCTTCCTATACTAGTTCTTTCTACAATATCTCTTCAAAAATAGGATTCAATTCCACTGTGGTTGCAGTGGTGAAACTCATCAGAGTGAACACAAAAATTTTATCCTTCTCATTCCAATCTATCTCTATAGCATGGGGCTCTCCACCTAAGTCTAGGTGCTTTTTCCTACTTGTTGTCTGAATTATTGGTGTGCTAATGGCCCTCTCATTAGAATAGTATATATTACTCATTAACTGTGTCCATTTTGGAAAATTCTCAAGTTGTTCAGTTGATGGTTCAAATATCTGTAGAACTTCAATAGCAGTTAATGGAGTACCAACTCCTTCTTGAGCTTCTTCTTGTGAATGTAGGGATGGGGAATCTGGTCTTGGTTGTGGCTTCTTATAAATTAGCACTATATCCTTTGAGTCTTTTTCTTTCCAAGTTGTGATATTCTTATCATATCTATTAGAAAAATCATTGTTGATTACTCGTCCAAACTTGGATTTCTCTTTACCAATATTGTTGGAAAATGCATAATAGAATAAAATATGCATAAATGATGAACATTAACATTGATATGAGTAGTATTTAAATAACATAGGCCTTAGGCTAGAAATAGCCTATGGCAATTGTTTCCCCCTTAGGTAGTAAACAACATGAAGTAGGAAGTCCCCCCAAAATTTAGCTAACAACTTAGATATTGATGCTAACTACTAACAAGTTATTATTCATGTTACAATGTGAATAATCAACTTAACTATATATCATTAACCATAAGTAATAGTTAATGATATTTACAATGGTAAATCATAGTAAATAATGGAATAACCTAGAGGTAAAAATAGAGATTAATTTTTACCATGTGCTAAATGAAAGCTACCCTAATGTATGAAATATGTTTAATATCCCAAATAATGGAATATTACTCTAACATCCCCCCTTATTACATTATTTAGGTAATGTATATAACTATCCCAATACAGTGAAAAATATGTTGATATGTTGGCTCTTGCTCTAGCTTGGGCTTTCGCTGCTTCTAAGAAAAAAATGGGTCATTCCTCACTTTGTCTTAACATAAACAAATATCCTTATTGTAATCTTGTCATCCAACCAGATTGCATGGGTAACTAGCCAATGCAACCACTAGGTGTAGTAGAGTAGATCACTTTATACAAGGTTCATTCATATATAATATGATTTTGGAAAAATTTTGATAAGGTAGATAAGGTGTCGGTCATTGCCAAAAATGCACCCTTATAATATTTCCCCCTTGTTGCAAAAACATGTTATAATGGAATTTCTGCAAGAAGTGTGACTAAGGTGTCGGTCACTACCGAAAATGCACCCTTATAAGTCTTCTTCCCTTTTTACAAAAAATTGTGTGAAGTAGGAAAAGAAATGTTTATCCCCCCTTAATTGAAAAATATGTGCAACTCATGAAGCTTTGTTAAGGCTTTTACAAATATTGCCTCCTAGGCAAATTTTCCACCAGGAAATTCCTCCCTTTTGTTACAAGTACTTCAAACAAAAATATTTTGCTATTTATGAAGCCTAAAAGAGGTAAAATCACCACTTGATTGCAAGTACTTCAAACAAAAACTTACGCTATTTATGAAGCCTAAAAATAGAGTGTATATTATTCTTGCCTAGGGTGACAAATTTGTTTTTGTTTACAATGTTGTTCTAGCCATGAGCACTTTTGTGTGCTCTTGCTGAACCAAATTCAAAATTGTATTCAGACACTTCACTAGCAACATTGCCTTTGTTTTGCTTCTGTGATGTACCTTTGCTATTTTTGTTTTGCTTGTTTTTAAACCAAAACCAATTGGTGTCATGGTTGTCATTTTTACAATGCGAGAAAAACTTATTTTGAGGTTTGTTTCCCTTACATTTTGAAGATGATCCTCCCTTATGAAAGTTTCCTTTCTTCTTTTCACCCTGACTGTTCGAGTAAAGTGCATTTTTTGTCGCTTCATCGGTTTGGAGTGGATTTTCTTCCTTCGTAAAAAGAAAATTTACTAACTCCACAAAGGTTATTGTTCTTTGAGATACATTAAGGGATGTGATTACCATCTTATAGGATTCTGGAAGATATTACTAAATCCATAATAGTATCTTCTACTTTAGCTCCTAAAGCATTTAGCTTTGACTTCAGTTCTGCTACTCTATAGAGGAATAGTTATACTGATTCTTCTGACTTCATATGGAGTGTATGAAGTTGTGTTTGAAGGTTTAGAATAGTTGATTTATTCTTACCTTAAAAATGGTACAAAGTGCATCCCATGCATATTTACCATTTTTAGCTTCACTTATGTGAGGTTGGATCTCATCAGTAGTAGCTAGGAGGATCAACATGAGAATATGATTGTTCTTTTTATCCCATGCTTTTTGATCTGCTCCTGGTGATGTGGGTCTTGTTTTAGTACCATCTACTAAATCCCACATTTCCTCTATAGTCAAAATGGCTTTCATCTTAGTTTCCCATGTTGAATAGTTAGGACCTTTAACAAATTATGTATCATTTAGGTATTTATTGATAGTTGTCATAATGAAGGTTCTAGAATTTTTACTAAGATGATATTTCTTTCACTCTTAAGTGGTATTTAATGGAACCTGCCTGAAAACTCTCTTTGAAGAAAGATGATCAGTTTGAGGATATTTAAGCCAAAAAAATAAGAAGTGAAAGAGAATTCACTCAAAAATATATTTAATAGCACCTACCTAAAAATCCTCTTGAAGAGGAATAATCAGTTTGAGGATATTGATCCAAAAAAATAAGAGTGAATTTTAGGGTCTGTAAGGAGAGAATATCAATTTTACAAATGGATTATACTTGTGCAAATGAATTAGACAATGTATTGTGAAATTTTGGGGTTTTGAGTGCTCTTGATTTTGATGACTTATAATTGCAAAGAACAATAAATTAAATGCAATAATCAATCAAAGAGTGCCCACAAAATTATTATCACTTAGGTGTCGGATGCAACTAAAAATGCACCTGATTTTCCAATTTGTAATAAAGGTGTTGAGTAATATCGAAAATACACCTTTATCACCAACTTTTGCAATAAAATTTGGATTTGTGTTGTGCAAAAATTTGATATTTTATGTCTCCTCTTGTTTTTCAATTTTGCAAAGAATGTGGCATAAAAAAATTTCCTTTCCTTTTTTTATTGAAAAATTAACATGTTTTGATTTTTAAGTGCTCCTCACTTTGTGTTACAATTTTGTAAAGAAATACAATTTTATGTCTTCCCCCCTTTGATTTGCAAAATTAACAAAATAACACTCCTTCCAAGTCAAGTCGACACATGACCCGGGTTTGAAATGCTTCCAGAACTAGTAGACATAGACTTGGTTTTTATGGACCCAAGGTCTTCAATTTCTTCTCAATTTTACAAAAAATAGAATGTGCAATTTTATGTATTATATCCCCCTTTGGAGAAAACAAATGCACACTTTGTCTTTGAATTTTACAAAATGTTAGGTCTCCTTGTGTTACAATTTGGCAAAAAAGAATTTAGGTTTGATCCTTTATTTGTTGCTAAATTAACAAGATTTTGAGAAGAATTAATGTTCCCTAATTTTGCAAGAAAAAGGTGCTCTTCTATGTGTTATATCCCTTTTTGTGATAAAACAAAAGCCATTTTTTTATTGAAGTTGCAAAATAAATAGGTCCCCTTTTTTTTAATATTTAAATTTGCAAAATTTAAACAAATGTTTTAATTATAAATTTTGAATTTAATACTAAAAATAAAATTATATATATATTTTAAAATTGATTTATAAAAGAATAGATTTTTTTAAACATAAACTATATTTTTATTATTAAAATAAAATATATAATAAAAAACTTGCAATTTAAATAAAACAAATTTAAATAATAAATATATATATATATATATCCTCACCTTAGGCCCATCGCGGCCCTTATTTCTTTAAGCAAAAAACAAATTGCTCATGTGATCGTCATAATTCAACCCATGGTCTGTCAAGCGGCCAAAGACTTACGCTAGCCCGACTCACCAGTCGGGCTGGTGGGTTGCTTGGTAGTGAAGTGCACTAACTTCACTTTATACTAACCATGGCCAAGGATTAGTTTTTAGTGGGATATATCCCACATCACTCGTGCAAGCAATTTTGAGCTTATTAAAAGAAGAAGCTCTCCCATTATTTATTAAATGCCTTTGGGTAGTCGAATCTGACTCCTTTTACCACCCGAACTGCAAATCACACAATGCCACATAAGCAATACTCCATAACCAAACCATAATTTTCCATGTAAGCCTCATAATGCATGCCTAGTCCATTCATTAGAAGTGCCACATCAAGTCACAGAGACCCACCATGTCTACCTCGGTAGTTGCACCACATGTCCATTTTTATGCCTCATTAGCTACCTCAGAATGCATGTCCACCATGTCACCCACCAGATGATGTCAACTGACTGGCCTCGGTATCAATGCTAGCTTCATGATATATGCATCATTATTTGATCCATCAGTATTATATTTGGTTTGTCTAATAGTATTTGTGGTTTATTAGGCGGTCTATAATCTATTTCATCAAGTGGTCTTGTTCGGGCACTCCTATCCAATGTCTGATTCAGATCTTGATAGGGCTATCTACCCTATCAGGTGCAGTCGCATTGATCATCAGAGGGACTTATCTTCGGTCATCAATATAGGGTCTGGTTTGATGGCTCTCCTACCCTTAGGTATGTGGAGGCCACAATGGGTCGATCATCAGAGGGACTTATCTCTATTCACTGATAGAGGGCACTCCTACCCTCGTTGAGTGGTTAGCCACGATGGTATAGTCATTTAAGGGACTTGTCTCAGATCATCGATCATCAGTCTGAGGTGGTTTCTGCCCTCTCTTAGATGTGGGCCTACCCTCTTGAGGATACCGTAGTCCAATAAGATATCCTATGTCCCTTGAGCTTCCAGTAGTCTGAAAGGTTGTCTGTCCTACGGGCCTGACTGGTGTAGGGATTCAGGAAAAAAAATTGTAACCTTAGAAGAGTTAGAAAAATAATTCCAAATAAAACCAAATAAAAAGTAAATCAAACCATGGTTCTTCCTCATTGAAAAGCATACATGTCCAGGGGATGTCGTACCTCAATAATTGATCCCCTTGGTCTAGTTGGAATGAGAAGAGCACTTCCTACCTTGCCCAGATGCGCCTTGTCTAAAAATGTCTTTGTAGATCTGATGCCAATGTTGGAAAATGCACAATAGAATAAAATATGCATAAACCATGAACATTAACATTGATGTGAGTAGTGTGTAAATAACATAGGCCTTAGGCTATAAATAGACTATGGCAACTGTTTCCTCCTTAGGTAGTAAACATTGTAATTTAGGAAGTCCCCCCCAAATTCAGCTAACAACTTAGATATTGATGCTAACTACTAACAAGTTATTATTCATGTTACAATGTGAATAATCAACTTAACTATATATCATTAACCATAGGTAAATAGTTAATGATATTTACAATGGTAAATCATAGTAAATAATGGAATAACCTAGTGGTAAAAATAGAGATTACTTTTTACCATGTGGTAAATGAAATCTACCCTAATGTAGGAATATGGTTAATATCCCAAATAATGGAATATTACTCTAAAAAATATCAACTCTCATCCTCCACCATTCTACTATCCTGGATTCATTTCATTTCTTTTTACCCTCGATGTCTCCAATGGTAGACTCATTCAACTGATGTTTTTCATTATTTTCTAGATCAAAATAAACAACCTATTCATAGAAATATAACCATGGAGGGATTTGTTCCATCTTAGCCACATTCCAATATAAAGGAGCATTTTCCTTATTATTTTTACCCTATTCAAAATGAGGCTTGGATTTTTTCTCAAATTTTTAGGCCTTCTCTCCATTCAGGGCTATGTTCCTCTTGTAGAATATATCACCAGGGTCATATCTCCATCTCTGGGGAATATAGAATAGGCCCAACCTATCAATATATTGGTTGATTTATTCACCCTAACCCTTTTTGGTGATGGTTATGTCATAAACACTACGATAGATCAACAAATATTTTCTCTTCCTTCCAAATCCATAGTTCATATTTATAATTTTTCTTGCCTCAAATATTCTATTGCAAATAATCTATTTATAAAAAATGAGGCAGCATAAAAACCTTACCAGTGAAGTCATATAGTCTAATGACTGTGCCCTCTATAAGGTTGTACCAATATCCTTCTTTGGCACCATCTATTCTTAACAATTTATTGGCCAGTAGTGGTAGCCTAGGGTATTTCCCATACATTATTTTTAGTGTTGGCCCTAGAAATTCCAAGTTAAATCTATAAAAGGACTCAATGCTCCTTATATGAGAAGTCCAATAGTAAACAAGAAGGGCATCTCTTTGATCATTATTTTCCTTGACCAGAATCCAGGGCATCATTTTCTTTATAGCAGCAAAGAACATCCAAACCAATCTTAAGAAATGCTGGAAAGAGGGTGCATCAGAACTCCTTTTCATTCTCACTAATTACTCATGTATTATTTTAGCTAGGAAAGCCATCCAGTAAAATTAGATGACCCTAACACCCTTATTTTTTGCATCGGTCTCATACATTCTCTCATTGGAAATACAGTATGCAGTGGCTATTTGCCAATCGATCACTAGTTGGTCAGAATCCAAACCCTCCATACAAGATAGCATGGAATAGAGCTTCGAGTGGACAAACTACTCAATGGGAATTAGGGTTTTGGAAAATCCTTTGTCATATTTAATGGTTGTAAATTTATTATAAACCCATTTTTTAAAATACTCTCCCTCATGAGCATGTTTCTACAAAGAGTAATACCTAGCTTGTTAAGATGTTTTGAACTCTTTTCGAATTACATGCGGTTCTACCCCTAGGGTGAAAATATTGTGGTAAAAATTGGTAGTGACACTACATAAGGTTTTACCTTCTATCTTCTTTACCGCTTTTACTCTTGGGTCATATTATTTAAAAATGGCCGCTATCAACTCTGAACATGGATGAACTGAATCACAGATATAAAAATACAAGGAGTGAATGAAAAATTTACCTTGGGGTGACAAAGCTACTTCTTTCTTGAATCTATCATGGATGTTATTTCTAAGCTTCATTCTCTCTATGAGGACCAGCTCAGTGTCGACCACAGTATCCACTTTTTCAATGTAAGTGCCCACTTCCTCGTTTGTTGAGGTTTCAGCTCCTTGAGTTTCTTCGAAGGCTATTTCTACAAAAATATTCAAAAATTTCTTTCTCTGATGTTTGCAGATAGTGCTTAGTTATTCTTTTGGTAGGCACTACTTTTGTTGAATTAATGCATTCTACTTTTTTTAGCACTTTTAATTGCCCATGCATGTGCACCATCTGCCATTAATGCAGCCATTATGAGAACCATTTGTTTGCACACTTTTCAAATTGAAGCTATTCATTTTGGTGACTTGGAGATATTACACTAATTTTTTATTGGCTACAACACAAACACTTTCCATATGCTTGTGGCATCACTTGTCTTTTTTATTTTCCTTTGAAGTGGTGAAGGAATTAATTTCCGCTCAAAAATAGTCGTACACCCCAACAGATAGGAACATTTGGTATTCTACTGCCACCTTAGTCTCTTTAAGAGCGGAAAAGAATGTAAGAAGTAGTCCACTGATACCTCAGTTTATTTGAGTGTAGATTGGAACTCATGCATCATTCTGCTTCTTTATTAGTGCCATTTGAGGGAGTAATGGAAACTTGCTATTTTTTTGTTGACACTTAGCTTATTTTGCAATTTTTTTTTCTTTTATATATATTTTTATAACATTTTATCAAAACAAAACTTGATATAAAATGCAAAAATAATATGATACAAAACATGTACATATGTGGTAGAACCCTAAAGGTTCTAGCACAATTTTAATAAATAAATAATTAAAATAGCATCTAAATTAAAAGAATCGCTTTTATAGATGAATCGCCTTTTGCATTGGTTTGGGAAATCCCTCAAATGGGTCTAAATAATATATATTCTTCTTGTTGGATGATTTGATATGGATGGCCAACCTAATATATATATCTACCCTAAAGCTACGTTGGTGAAGAGACATGATGGTTCACATATGAAGAGACATGATGGTTCACGTTATGAAGGGTTGTGATGGTTCACTTTATAAGTTAATAATATAATAATTAAATGATTAATAATACTAACTAATACTAACTAATAATGTTAGGATTGAGGATCCTAACATGCCACCCTCCTTAAAAAGAGCTTTGTCCTCAAATCTCAAAGTGAGAAGCTTTGTCCTTTGTTTCCCAATAAGGATTTGTGTAAGTTCTTGGAATATTTTAATTGCATCCTTTCATAGGCAGGGATATCGAGAAGGATGAAGCATTAGCGGGGGGTTTCCAAGAACAATAGTAGAATATTCCTTAGGAAAATCATTATGACGATGGGAGGGAAACCCTTTGGGTTCCTCAAATACTTTAGAATGATGCATCAAAAGTTATGGTAATAATTTCATATCCTTTTTTGGTTCCTTGGTAGAGCCAATGGAGAAGGAGTGTGTAGTCACTCTGCGTTGGTTCCAAATAGGTTTGGTCATATGGTAAGAACTCACTATTGGTGAGGAATTTGAGTGTAGTTCTTGTAAAGTGCATGTTTGGCCATAATGAGTCACTTCGGGAATGTCTTGAGATATTTCTTGCTCATTGTCCTTGTTTTCCACATATTCCTCTTCTTTTTTATCTTTTGTGGCTTCCTCATCTTTCTTACCTTTCTCATAGTTACCATATTTAGTGCTATCTTCAGGTGTATCCATCACTATGTCTACCTCTATATCATTTTCTTCTTCTATTGCCTTATCGAGGTTAGCATTATGCATCGGCTTGGGAGTGATGTAAGTGGTTGATGAATTCTCCATAGGTGGTTTCCATAATCGATGTTGTCCGTTGATTTTGTCTTCGACTAATTTGGCCAATCCATAGGTTTGCATCATGGTATAGGGATTGAACCTTGTCACCTCCATTCTAATTTCTTCTTTCAATCCACTAATGAAGTTATTGATGAGAATTGATTCATCCAACCCTGTGTTGTGTTTGGTGATATCCTCAAATCGAGTTTGATACTCATGCACGAAAGTGATTTGACAAAGTTCCTTGAGAAAATCCCACATGGTTGGGTTCCACATGGCTCTGATACCAAATGGTAGAACCCTAAAGGTTATAGCACAATTTTAATAAATAAATAATTAAAATAACATCTAAATTAAAAGAATCGCTATTATATATGAATAGCCTTTTGCATTGGTTTGGAAAATCCCTCCAATGGGTCTAAATAATATATATTCTTCTTGTTGGATGATTTGATATGGATGGCCAACCTAATATATATATCTACCCTAAAGCTACATTGGTGAAGAGACATGATGGTTCACGTATGAAGAGACGTGATGGTTCACATTATGAAGGGTTGTGATGGTTCACTTTATAAGTTAATAATATAATTATTAAATGATTAATAATACTAACTAATACTAACTAATAATTTTAGTATTGAGGATCCTAAACATATGTTACAATGAATTTATCTTAGTCAAAATAGAGTTTAAGCTAAAAATCATTGATCGAAATCAGCTGTATGCTTCCCTCAATATCTTCAAGCTGGAAAAAATTGGTCTCTTTAACCTCTACTATATTGAAGGGGCCATCCCAGAAGAATTCAAACTTTTGATGATATATTGACTTAGCTCTTTCAAAATTCCACCTGAGTACAGAATATCCAGCTTAGAATTTCTTGAACCTTACCTTCTTGTCAAACCATACCTTGACATCAACTGAATGCTTTTGAAATTTTTAATATGCCTAAGTTCTTTTCTCTTCTAACTAGCATGTGTTTCAACCTTGTTTCCACTGGATTTTGCTTTGATTCATCTTCTGTGTTTGTTAGATTGAGTGGTGGAATATCCAAGTGAGTAGGTAACACTATCTCCTTGCCATAAACTAAGGCATAGGGGTAGTTCTTGATGGATTTTTTAATAGTGATTTTGTCTGCCCATAGAATTTGCTCCAATAAGTGCCAACTTCTCTTATTACCCTCTAATAATATTCTCAAAATATTTAATAGGTTTTTGTTAGTTGATTCTGCAAGTCCATTTCCTTGGGGGTAGTAGTTTGAAGTATTCTTTATGGTGATACCATACTTGCTAGAAAACTCAATATATTTGGCTCCTATGAATACTGGTCCATTATCACTTACCAAAGCTTCTAGAACACCAAATATTGAAATCAAGCTTTCTATGAAATTTATCACCACCTCTTGGTCTGATTAGGAATAGCTTCTACCCACCTAGTGAGGTAGTCTATAGCAATCATAATATACTTGTGGTTAGCAAAGGAATGAGGATTGATAACTCATATGAAGTCCAACCCCCATTTTTGAAAGGGTTCTTCCACTTTAATTGGCTTAAGGGGAAATGATGCATTCCTTATTCTTCCAACATATCACTGGTATTTATCACAGGCTCTAGTGATTTTGAAGGTGTTAAAAAATATGGTTGGCTAGTAATAGCCTGCTTAGATAATCTTCAAAGTTGTTACTCTTCCTAATAAGTGTCCTCTAGATAGTCCTCCATGGAACTCCTCTATGACCTTTTGTTGTTGATCATATTTCAAACACCTAAGGAGAACTCCATAAAGGATTATTTTGTACAACCCTTTTGGAAATAAGACATACTTCAAAGCTTGAAGTCTATATCTCCTCCTCTATGATGCATTAATATTAGGAGGGCATACCCCAGTTTGAAAGTACTTATTCATCTGATCTACCTAGTCTAATTCACATAACTATAATTCTTTAGTCTGATCATCTATTGTTGATTGACAAGCTATCATTTCTGTTGAAACTGCTACTTCTATCAGACCTTGGCATAGGGCTCTGCTTCTTACCATATTGGTAGGATGGATTTCCACATCATATTCATGGATATTAGTGATCCAACCAGCTCTCTTATCTTCCAGTTATTCTTGTAAAATAAAGCTTCTCACATTCATATGAACCACATAAACCAAGGTTTTGCTTTGAACCAAGTACTGCCTAAATTTTTTCAGTGATTTTATTACAACAAATACTTGTTTCTCAATGAAATTATACTTAAATTAATATTCATGAAGAGTATGGCTTTAAAAAATATGGGATTCTCCTCTCCTTCATCATTCTTCTGGGTGAGCATTGAGGCATAGCTTTCATAATCTCCATAAGCATTAAAAATGAAGTCTTTGCTAAAATGTGGATTTACTAGCACTGGAGATACAACAATGGATTGCTTGATGATTTTAAAGGCTTGCTTTCTTATCTCAGCCCATTTGAAATCTGCATCTTTTTTTAGTAGTTCAGATATAGGCCTCACCTTATGAGCAAAGTTAGAGATGAATTTCCTGATAAATTTTATCTTACCAAATAAATACTGCAAGGCATTTTTTTACAAGTAATGGAAGAGCAAGAATGGATTTGATTCTATCTGGGTCAATGGCTATACCTTCCTTGGATACCACATGACCTAGAAACTTTCCCTCAAGTATTACAAAAATAACTTCTTAGGATTGAGGGAGATGCCAAATTCTCTACACTTCTGGAAGACTTGTTCTAGGTGTGCCAAGTGGTATTCTTTTTATGGGAAAACACAGTCATGTCATCTAAATAGATCATAATTACCTTGTTAATAAACTCCCCAAAATAATATTCCATTGCTCTCTTGAATGTGGCTCTTTCATTAGATAGCCCAAAAAGTATTCTTTGATATGCAAAGGCCCCCTATTTTGTGGTGACTGTTGTCTTAAACTGATCTTCATTCTTCACCCAAATTTGGTTATATCTAGAGAAACTGTCTAGCAGTGAGAAATTTTTTTCTCCTACTATGATATACAATATTTGATCAATTTTTGGGAGGGGGTAGTGGTCCTTAAGTTATGCTTGATTGAGATTTCTAAAATCTACACACAGAAGAATGTCATCATTCTTCTTCCTTATAGGTACCAAGTTAGCTACCCAGGTTGAATGTTTGATTGAATAAATGATATTAGCCTTTAGTAACTTTAATAGTTCTTCTCTCATTATGGCTTTGATCCTAGGATTAATAGGCCTATATTTCTACCTGAATAGTTTTGCATTAGGCTCTAGCTCAATTGTGTGTTGGATGACCTTCTTGTCATATAATTTGAGGTTCTCATATGACCAAGCTACAATGTCTTGGTACTTCAGACATAAATCTTTGATATCCTCATCTTTTTCTGAAGAACATCAGATTCGAACCTTGAGCTTCTTCTCTTTTTCTATTTCAACTTATTTATAGATTTTCTCATTGACTTCCATGGATCTGATATTTTTCCTATATTCATTGCCAAACAGGCTCTCTAGAGTAACCAAACATCTAGGTATGTAATTGTTCTTGAGTTTAATGACATCCTTTTGATCAATATCCTCTATATTTTCCTCTTGAATAGTGGATAAAAATGCTTCTCTCACCAAAAAATCAATGATTTGTTCATCACTTTCAAAGACCTACCAAAAAATTTGCTTATCTAGCACTGCAAGCCTGAAAATAATTTTGATCTCTTTGTCTTTCTTAACTCCTATGTCTTTAGAAGGGTTGAAGTTAGATTCCCTTACTACTAAGGAATATTCTAAGTTATTCTTCCCTCTAGGAACAAAATTAATATTTAGGGCATGAAAGGATTCCATAAAATCCCATACCATGTTTCTATATGCTTTCAGGTAATTATGCTTACTATTGCACCTTTTACTTACCTAATTTACAATCAATTTAGAGTTGCCATATATGTTTAAGATATTTATGCCATGCTTTCAGCTTGCATCAGTCCAATAAATAGAACCTCGTATTAAGAAGCAGTATTAGTGCATGACCATGTTAGCCTATAGGAAAAACTCTTTATCCCTTCTAATTGGGACTGTAATACTACACCAGCACCAGCACCATTTCTACATATGGCACCATCAAAGTGCATGGTCCATATTTTTATTTATATCAAGTACTGGTTAGATATAGTAGGAACTCTTTTCTCTATATCTACAAAAATAATGTATATGCCCATACCTGTCCCAAATTGACTATAATCCTCCTTGAAAGGCAGTTCATCTTCAATTTTCAACTCTTCAAAGTTATTCACAAATTCAAATTTCTCTATAGGAGTAATATTACACATGTCCTCTTCAATATTTTCAATGTGGTAAGACACAATCTTCTCAAGTGTTATTCTTATCCTCTTTCCTTTGAAATGAATAACCATGTTGTAATAGTCCATATGCATGCATCCACCCAACTTTGTAATGAATTATCTTGAAAGGCATAAGCCAAAATAAGGCTTTAGATCCACCACTACTATTTCTTACACTATAGTTACCTTAGGTTCTCTATGTAGCCTCATCAAGACATATTTTATCACTCCCACTATCTTCATAGGTGTCCCATCTAATTGCAGAACTCCAAGGTAGGATCTGGTGTATTCCATACCCATTTCCTCACAAACTGCTTTAGGCATGACTATAGTAGAGGCTCCTGAGTCAATCATACAATTGCATACCACCCAACCTTCCATCCTTAGAGATATAGAAATGAGGGGGTTTATTATTCAAAGTGGCAAGAGATATTTCTTTCTTTTTAGAGGGTATGTTGAGGATTGTGGTGGCCTGCTTTTCCTATGGATATTTGTTCAAGAAAGTCTTTAGTAGGTCTATTTGGCCAGGAATGAATAGGGTATCATATAGACTAGCTTTGGATGGTATCTTATTCATTTCCTCCACAATATTGTACCCATACTTGGCAAAAGTAGATCTCTCAGGTCTTCTTTCTAGCTCACCATATTTACTTTTATACTACTAAGTGGCTTTAATTCTCTATCTTTTGGTAATGGAAGGGAACCTAAGCCTCTCTTGAGCTTCATTCTAGGACCTCATTCTATCTCCCTCATTTTCTTTCTCAAATATCTTGGGAATACTGACCTATTTTTCTTTGGCCTAGGGAATAGGGAAAGTATCACTACTCTTGATAGGTGGATCTTTCTTCTTCTGATAGGGGACCTAAAATTGACCCATCTTCTATGGATCAACTTGTAGTGTTTTCTTGCCTAACCTTGTCATGATAGCAATAGGTCCATCCTCATCAAGATCTTTTCCAACCATGATTTTATCTGGATGCTAGAGCATATTCACTCTTCCTTTGTTATTTCTTTCTACTTTCTCCATAGCATGTTGTACATGGTGTTGGTACATAACACAAGATTGTGATTCATGAGGATTATTGTATACTAAGCACCATATATTCACCATATTTATTTTTGAAGAACACTCAGGCTCTTCATATTTTGTATTTACTCTGACCCCAATACTATTTCTAGGACTAGGTATTTGATCTTTATTCACATAATAAAATCTCCTTTGTTGAGACCTCTCCATATCTCTCTTTTCCATTGAATTCATCTTGTTACTAAGAGTTTTCAAATTATTATAGATATCAAGGATGACAGAAAATTCTTGTGGAATCTGAGAAGGAAGTGGAGGGAAAGAAGCTGCAATAGAAGGTGCTTTTTACTAAGGAATGGGAGTCATCTGCGAAAATAGAAAATATAAATGAGGATGTTCCATATAACATGAAGCAATAGTTTGAATTTGGAAATTAGTGGTTTCCAAATTATAGGGTACCACAACTTTTGGAGGTAGTCTTCCCACATTAATAAGGACATTTTCTACATGAAGAGCTGCATATATAGACCTATGGAAAGGTCTCTACCAAAATTATTGGGTTTACAGGCCTAAATATGATCCATGGGCCTTGATATAATTCATGTAATCGAGGCTTGCAGTTGGTCTAACTGTGGGGGGAATTCTCTTCTAGGTCCTGTTGAACCTTAAATTGAAATCTAAAACAATTTCTTGCTGATGTTTCTACATAGATGTGAACTGATTAAGGAGGAAAAAGGATTAGCAAACTCATCAAATTGCTCCACAAAGGGCTCAGCCAATACTGCTTATGAGGTAATAGTATTGTATTCAAGGGTTCTAAACCAATATTAAATTTTTCCTCTAAAATATAGGGCTAGAATCCTCACAATAACATCTTCATTTTTTTATTGTGTATTATTTTCAGATTTAGAATATCTTAGCAGTGCTCATATGTCGTTTTACCATATCCATCATAGATAGGGATGGCCTTAGACACAACTTGGGGAATTTCATGCATTTGTGCTAGTTTAAGGGGGTCAACTATGTTCCATTTGGGGTACTTCTACAAGGGTTGATTTGGAACTGCATTTTTTGCCATGTTTTCAAGTGTAGCTCCTTTTGGAGGTGTTGGATTAACTGAAGGATTCTCCTTGGGATGATTTTTTTCTAAATGAAAATATTCATTTAAATTCCTTATAATAGTTGACCCTCTATAAGGTAGCTCATAGTAGAAAAAGAAGTCTGGGTTATTCCTCTTAAATGACCTGGTATACATGAAAAACTATGGTCTACAAGGATAATTTTTTTTGGTTTTCGCAGAGTAGGGAGTCACCAGGTGAATTTTTTGATCACAACTTACCAAGGTCAAGAAAATTCACCAAATCTTGATTCCTTAGGGTAAATATAAAATAATAAAGCATGAGCCTAGTTTTAGTATTTCTTGTAAATTGGTCCTACCGAATGTGCCAAAAATTGTTGGGCACTGAATTGTCATCAATTTTTACTTTAAATTTCAACTATCTATCTTCCAATTTTCTATCCAAGCTTGCACTCAATAGTCACAACTCAGGACTCAAAATTGGATGGACCAAATACTACTTCAATCTAGCCTCCAGAGTAGGTTGGTTCCTTGTCAACTTAGCAAAATATTGATTCAATTAAGCTCGATAAGGGTTTGAATAATAGGATTAGAAAAAGGTTCAGGTTTAGAGAAATATGCATTAATAGTTATCAGATAGGCTAACAACATAGGCATCCATAGGTAAAACCTCTAATAAACTATTTCCAATGTCCCACACTCAGAATTAGCAGCACCCAAAACCATGAAATATTTATACATTAAAGCAGAAAGTAGAGATATATCCCAAGAAGAATTTCCAATATCCAATATATTGAAAATAAAATTTAGAAAAATAGATCAATAATCAGACTTTGCATAAATAAACTTCACCAACACAGATCTAACTATGAACATATTTCAACTACCTTAACAACTAGTAATCCAAAAAAAATGGAATTAACTAATTGTTACATCATTGGCATAAATGCAATTCATAGCTTTGAACCTCTTAAATGAAAGATATTGAAGATAACAAGTCTCAAGTCAAAAATCCAAGTAATGCTCCTTCCATTAGTTAGCAAAAATATTTACATGGTAGGGTAAGCGAACACACTAGAGCTGAAATAATAAGAAGAGACATTACAATTGAATTAATAAGAGAAGACATTACAAGAATTTAAAAATTTATAGATAAAAAGAGAGCGAACAAGTGAGAAGGAGGCATCAATAAGACCTCTAGCCTTGTTTTAGGGTTTCACATATTTGTATTCATTGTATCAAAATTTGATATCCCTAACAGGGATGTACATGTAACTGATTTTCATGATGAATTAATAAAAGGAGTCTTTAAATTTTCCTTAATTCATTTTCAATATATGTTTTCTTGCTTTATCTTTGATATTATGATGTAAATATAGTAAGGTGCATGGATTGTAGCATCGTACAGATGGCTATCACAGTGGAAACACTCAAAATTTATGCTATTTTTTGATCTATTGCATGTTTATCACCCACGTGTAGCCACTTTGATCAATAGCAGCTAGTAGAGAGTAGTCAATTTTAAATACAATTGCTAGATTCAAAGTCGCCCTTAGTGATAGCGACCGATAGAAAAACTTACAAACAACAAACAACCAAATCATCAACAGACTTGGAATTTAGGTTGGTTGGAATTCTCTATATTTTTGCTTCTCTATTTGTGTTTTTATTTTTTAAATGCAATATATGAATGTTAATTAGAGAAAACAAAGAAATTTTAAAGAAAAAATTATAATATCTCTTAGGTTTTCTGCTATTCATTGCTAGAAACAGTGGTTTTTTATTGTAATATGCCCTAGTCTCCAGCGATTTAGATTGTATGTTAGGGTTTGCATGTTTGAGGCCCAATTAGAGACCATTTTTCATAACTAGTCTTACATTCTCTAAATATCATCTAGCTTTTAGATGTGTATTATCTAAAACGAAAACATTATTTTTAAGCATATAGAAAAATCATTTGAGTGCTCTATGATGCATTTTTTTTTCATGCAAAATTAAAAATAACCACCACACACCACGTCACACTTAAACATTAGTGAGTTGGACTTCATACCCAACCACTAATAGAGACCAATGATGATGGGCTTCATCTCCATCCATTGGCTCAAATCCTATGAACCCTATTTTTGGCCAAGATCAGATCAAAGAACTGATGTAGCTTGAAAAACTTGCATTTACTTCTCTTCAGAGGGTATAACATTGACCAAGTGATATTAGGTGAGAACTGGTATAAATTGTGCTCCCTAACTAGGTATGGGCTTCATATCCATACTTTGGTGGGTTTACATGACTGGAATTTCATTGAATATTATCAAGCTACGAGCATACAGGTAAAAACCCCTTTAACAAAAGAATAGCATCCAATAAAATAAAACACATGACATAAGATATTTTTGAAAATCAACAAATCAAAAACACACTAAACAAGTTTTAGGACACATTTAATCCTTGGAAGAGATAAACACATTTGTCTACTTTTTTTGTGTCTTAAATTTTACACAAGAGATAACCTCACATTGTCATGGTCTTCATATGGAGCAACCACCCTCGGTCCATCACCGATATGAGAACTAGTGCTCCACCTAATAAGAATCACAACAAAACTGATATTGAGCCGCCCACATAGAAAAATTCTAGACAAAGTTCAACGAGCCTTAAGGGGAATAACTCAACCCATGGGGTAACTCTCTAGGAACCCTAGCTAGAGAACTAGATCCAGGTTCCTCTCACGTTAGATAGGAGGGAGCTTCAAGGCCCCAATTATCATAGGATAGATATAGGAAATCTCAGCCCAATGAGGGGTAAAACACAAGAGTTGCATTTAAAAGCAAATTCGTCATGGATCCTAACCATATTGAGGGTGGTATAATTATGATAGAAACCAATATTATTGGAGAAAATGGCACTCTACAACATCATCCATGGATAACCAAACAACTTGACAAACTAGACAGGGTCCTCCTAAGGCTAACATGGCAAAATATTGCTACTACACACTCTATTATTTAGAGTTCACACAGTCAGAAAATAATGAGAAACACTCATGAGTAGGGGAAAGCTTCAAAACATTCCCTCAAAACTCACACCACTTCCAATCATGGAGGTACATAACACAGGTAATTGCACACTAACAATGTTGCCTTTATAGATAGATACAAAAGCATAGTGGGGGCTCCTTCAAAGAACATTACCATAGTGACTCCTCACATGAAGACACAAAGTCTGAGACCTTTAGTGGCGGTTCAATCTGATCGCATGCGTAGGTTGTATGAAGATGTGTAATATCAAGAAATAGTAATCCAAGATAAAATGGAGGAATTGCACATAGAGCAAGAGCAACTAGACAAACTTGAATAAGAAGAGGTGCAGGCACAAATAAAATTGTGCCAACATCTATATGAATAGTTCCTAAGGAAACTACATACCCTAGAACAAATAGAGAGTGAGTAACAAGTAGATAGGTTGGCTCGAGCTAATCTACAAATGGGTAGTGAGCACTACCACTCTAATAGATGTGTTGCTTCTCAACCTGAGAGGCACATCAAATAGGTAAATGATTGCACTCACCGCACCTCATAGCGTGCTTCAAGACACCAATAGTGCCTAGTACAATAATAGGTGGAGCATGAACAAGAAAAAGATACAAATATGGATGACCAAGAATAGACTTATCTTGAACCATCATCCATGGTTATGGAAGAGGACTATAATAGACCAACTCGGTCCAAAGCAAAACAATTACCTCCTCATCCACCCTAAAAAAACCTTCAGGAGGAAGATATTATCTCTTCAAAATATTACAAGGTACTTACCAAGATAATCAAGTCTCTCGAGAAGCAAGATATAGTTGGGCGAAAGCCAACCTTAAGAAATATACACAATCAACCCTTGTTCTCATCGGTACCAAGTCTTTTCTATCCGAAGCATTTTAATATACCTTAGATAATTTTAAGGGAGAGGAAGACACACAGAAGCATGTGACCAAATTCATGAATACATGCTTTCAGCTCCAACACAATGACTCCCTAATGTTAATAACATTCATCATCATGTTATCAGGCATAGCAACAGAGTGGTTTAACCAACTACCCAAACATAGCATCAACTTTGAGCAACTGGTGAATACCTTCCTTGAACACTTTTCATTTAGTGTCAGGAAGAAGACCAACTTGTCTAACCTGGCCAATCTTAAATAGTATGATGATGAGCTGGTCCAGGACTACGGGAATGATGGAGAAAGTTAATGGTAAAATTACCATTTTCCATTCCCACTATAGAGCTCGCCTGAATGTTCACTAAGAGTTGTGCCAAGCATATATCACTACTTCTACAACTCTAGTCGTATGCAACATTTGATAAAGCCTTGGCACAAGCCAATATTATAGAGGAAATAAAAGTAGAAGAAAGATATCTTAAGATCCATAACAAGAAAGACTCAAAAAAAATCGCAACAACCACAATCAATAGCAGTAGACCAATCCTACACCAGTCAACCAGGTTGTATTAAATTTACAAAAAGAGGGGAATGGCCAACAACCACATAATTACCAAGATCAACCACACCTAGCTAACTACAACCAAAATAACAAGAACAAATGCCAATACAAGCAACATCAATCGCCTCACTAGTACACGCCATTGTTAGAATATTTTGAATCAATATTTAATCAACTGAGTGAGGCACGAGTACTCAGATTATTCGAGGTACAACTTATTGATCCTAACCATCCCAAGCCCAAGGGATATAGGGATGATTATTATTTATCATACCATATAATGCAGGGGTATGATATTGAAGTGTGAATCGGTTTCAAAAATATTGTACAAAATATGATCAAAAATGGTGAGCTACAAATTGACAATCCACTAGCTCCTGATAACAAGAACATGGACATATTTAAAAACCCATTTTTGAATCATGAAGCCCTTAGAAATTAGGGTGCTCAACTTAATTAGATCCAAGTCAAACCTCCCACTAAAGTATTCATTGGAATGATCAATGTGGTTACAAGAAACTGGTGATACAACCATCCAGAGCCTCCAACGGCTCCCATACGTATCCTAGTTGCATCCCAACAGAGTCTAGTGCAAAAAAATATTCCAGGTCTGCCATCACGACCTATGATAATGATATGGAATAGACTTACTCAAAGTCTTATCAAATTAAGGATGGGATAGCTAATACTCTCTCAAAATACGATAATGGATAGATTCCATTCAAATTCAACTTAAGCCATGGACACGGTCATTTCCTAACAGATTACATGAGAAACACAAAGGAAATAGTCACTCAAGAAGGCACTAATGTTAATAATTATTACATCATAGATAATGTGAATGTAAGTTGAGTAAAACTACTCAACACATGGTACATAAGGTCTACTAGAAGTCAAGGGTAGTTGTAGGATAATTTAAGGTCTTTTATGCAAAATTTGGGCATCCATTGAATTTAAATATCCATATTTTTGTAATGCAATATATTTAAGCATTTAATAATTAGTATTATAATAATAGGTCTCAATGTATCTTTGATGGAGAGAACTAATATTATCCTCAATATTCAACACAAAGAATCCCCAAAGTGGTCTCTATTGTAGCAAACAAGGTCTTAGGATAAACAACACTATCAAGGACCAATATTTTACTGCTCTTAGGGTAAATAATGCTATGAAAATATGAAAATCTTAATAAGAAGGATCTCATGATAAAAAATATTTTCAAATGACCATAGCAAGAAGTAGTAATCTCAGAATAAGAAATCTTACCAAGGACTAGCTAAATGTAAATTTTATACCATACAAATCTGTAAATAAAATTCAAAGGTGGTCAAGCACAATAAAGTGACCAATGCAATAGGCATAAACATTGACAAGAAGAAGAGGGATACCAAGATTACAAAATAAAACCAACAAGAAAGTAAATATTTTCTCAACATGTTACTCAACAAGGTATGCACATTATTTTTTTAATCCTAAAAATAGCAAAAACTAATCACCCATAAGGTGCACATGAGAACAAAACAATAAGGCACACATGGGTACAATCAATTATTTTTTGTTAACCAAAAGTATTTTTATTTCTAATAATAAGGTAATTCTTACATATCCATGTTTCAACAACTTACAAAATATAGAACATGACCTAGAGCTATATGTAGAACAAGGAATTGGTATCAACTAGAGTATACATTCGTTGAGACATATTGACTATCCAAATAAGATGTTAAAAATTATTCCAATAAAGATGTACAAGACATTAAATAGTACCAAACATGCTTACATCAAGAATTTAGTTAACAAAATCAAGATTATACCAATGGAATATCAAGCACCTAGTTAATAGAAGAAAATATGATACCCATAGGACATTCATTACCTAGTTGAAATACCATCACTAAAACCTCAACATTGGTTAAAAAAATATTTAGAAGGTATCCAATCAAAATAAGAGTTTACAAAACAATTATATGCATCTAGACACTGAGAGAAACCAAATTTATAAAATATAAAACATGCATAATGAATCTATCATAGCTTCTATTCAATATTAAGCTTTCAAATTCAAGATAATTGACATGCTCTCAAAATAATTTCATTGTGAATGATGTCTAAATATAGAAAACTATGGAAGAGTCATAAAAGAAATGTTCCTATGCATGCCTAGAACCATTTGCACCTCCTTGACATAATTAGATATGTCTCACTATAAATATAGAATTTAGAGGATTACAAAGTTATTTTTTTGATAAATTACTTTAGGTTGCAAGAATATTTTTACTTGAGCTTCAAAACATGCCCAAATTACCTTTAAAATTTGTGATGCTACAGTATCTTTTCAAAAGGACAAAGTTTTTGCTAGGGGAAAAACACAAACAACTAGATAATAACACATGGATAGAGAAAATTATAGCCACATGGATGTTTCTTGGTCTGGTGAGGACCATGTGCTTTATTTTTAGTGAATCTTCCTTTTGGATTTCTTGGTTTGGTCTTCTTGGGGTTTCTCAACATATTTTCTCAACTTGGGATGGGACCGTGTGCATTTTCTATTGTTGAGTTCCGTTTGGAATTCCTGTCCTGATTCCCAGAAGCTTTTATTGGCAGAGATGAAGGTTGCTTTGGGTTTTTGGTTGTATATTTTGATCTAGTGAGGGGACCTATGCTTATTGCCTACAGCCTATTTTCCATGTGCTCCTTCATTTGGGTTCCTTGAGGCCTTTCCAAGATTTTTCTCAAGGCTTGTGGTTCCGTTTCTATTGCAATTGGTTTCCTTTGGCACTTTCATAGCTCAACCTCATTTGCAAGGGGATCTTGTTTCTTGTGGAGATTATCATATTTGTTGTTCCATTTTCTAGGCTTAGTACGAGATGTTGCTTCTTGGACTACCTTCCCATGTTGTCTCATGGTGGGATCCTCACTTCTTTGAAAGGGTATATTTTGGCCTGGGGAGATCCTCATATTTGATGTTCCATTTTCCAGGCTTAGTGTAGGATGCTTCTTCTTGGACTGCCTTCTCGGGCTATTTCATGGTGGTATCCTAGCTTCTTTCCTTAGCCTTCGATTGTTCATTTTTTGAAGCAATTTTTGGTGTTCCTATGTGGGATACCATTTTTCCTGTGTCCTCATGTGTGTCCTGGCCCTCCTTCCTAGTGTTTTCAGTGGGATTTTTCAAATGGTGGCTTCCCACTGGTCAAGATTTTTCAAATTTAAGGTTTCCCGCTAGGTCAATATTTTCAAATCAGTGGTTTCCCACTAGGTGTGGAAATTTTCATTTTGGTGGCTTCTCACTGGGCAGTATTTTCAAATCAGTGGCTTCTTGTTGGGCAGAATTTTTCAAATTGGTGGCTACACTACTTAAAAAAATACAAAATTTGAGAAGTGTTTAGGAGGTTATAGATTCTTACGCATACAATATTGATGAAAGGGATGCATCCAAGAATTCTCCACTCATTGTAGGTGTGTTGAATCATTGTCAAGATAATTTGGTTGTAATAGGTATTTTAGAGGTGAAGCCAATATTTTGAGGGAGTTTGGCTGACATCATTCTTTATAAAATGCAGGCTCAACATTTCTCAGGCTATGTCTTACTCTTCCTAGTTCATGCATTATTGGACTTCTGTGAGGTTTGGTGTGATGTCATTGCTTGGAAATATTAGTATTATTTCATTCCTATATTTAGCCCTCACATACTTTTGTGGAACTTATGTCGACATAAGAACTTGAAAATACGACTTTTATCTATATCCTAGGCCCAATTTCCTTGAAATATTTTAGTGATGTCATTGCTAGAAAATATTAAGTTTGGGACTTATCATTCCTAGAATTTTTTGAGGCTTCATATGACCATTGCTATAAAATTCTAGGATTGATTTATTTTGGTCGTAGTAATTATTAGAGCCTTTTTGGACCTAGTCATTTTTCCAACTCAACCAGGTGCATTCATTTTTATGAATTCTTTTGCAATCTTGACCATTCTAAAATAATTTGGCCACTTTGATTTTTTGGCCCTAGATTATTGCAACTAGATCTTTGGTAGCCTAATTATGCAAAAGTGATACTCCTAATCAAGCTTCTAGGTTTTTTCCTTAGCAAAATTTTGACAAAAGCTCAAAAAATTCATAGTTTGGCTTACCTACAAGGACTTTTGAATGTGGTAAATCACACTAACCCACTCTTACCAAGTTTAATCTCAACCTCCTTTAATTCCCACTCATCAAACATCATTTCCATCTAGTAATCTAGTCATTATTATCAAATACGCTTTCTAGGGTAATCAACCCTTTGGGAATGTGATTTTTTGTTTAATTATATCATATCCTCTTGATCAATGTGATCTAGTACTTCATCTAGTTGCTCAATATATATGGATTATTATGTTAATAAATCAATGATATACTCATCATTATCAAAAATTTGGTAGAATTTATATCTATCTAGGACTAATGGTTTGAAAACCATTTTGAACCCTTTTGATTTCTTCTAGTTGTCAGATGCAAGGTTGAAATTTGTCCCCTATGAGGCTAGTGCATCATCTAGAATAGTCTCACTCCTTGGTACTGATTTCATATTAATTACCTCAAAATTTTTGAGAAGGTCCCAAACTCTGTTTAAATATACCTTGAGGTAGTGATACCTATTGTTGCACTTCTATGTTACCTGATTCACTAGCAATAATGAATAACCAAAAATGGAGAGCATCTTTATTCCTATTTTTTCTACTTTTAATAGGCCTAGGTGGAGATATTCATACTAAACACTATTGTTGGTGTGGTTCTAGGTCAACCTATATGAAAACTTTGTTAGCCCTTTTGAATAAGAAATTAAGATTACTCTAGCTCCAACTCAACATTTAGCTCCATCAAATCAAACCTTCCATAATTTATTTTCTAGAGCTCTTGAATTGATATGCCCAAAATCTTATGATCATTTGATCCAAAAATGAAGTACCTAGCCTAGTCTCCATTACTACATTTAAATCCTTGAGGGAGGATTCATCCTCCATTTATAGGTATTTGATAATCTCTTCCATGTAATACATATCATCCTCAATCATGTTGACATCCTCTTCTTCTATTTATCAATATGGAATGAGCATGAATTCTTGACATGTATTTTTATATTTATTTCTCTATGGGAAATAAATAATCCATGGACAAATAGCCTCCTAGTTTGATAGTAAACTCTCTTGAGAGGCACAAACTAAAATATGGTGGAAGGTCAAGCACAAAAACATCTTGAATGACTATGATATATGTCACCTTGTGGATCACCATTGGCACATCCTTGACCACCCCAACTATTCATACTAGAGTGCAATCTAAATACATTACTTCATGGCTTTATTGTGTATACTCCATTCTCGTAGCCTCACATACTACTTTTGGCATGATAGTAGTTGCTACTCCCAAGTCAACCATACATTTGTATATTATCCACCCTTTCATGCACAAGGGCATGTAAGAATATGGTAATTGATTCTTGCACATTCTAGGGCTTTCTTGGTCTTGAGCCAAGCTCAAGTCGAAGAGATTTAGTCCTTTAGAATTGATACCTTTCCATGTAGCCCAAATTAAGTCAATCTAACTAGGATTTAGAAAATCATCATACATGCTTCCTTGGGAAGGAGTCTTTTTTAGCTTTTCAACAATGTTATATCTAATCACTTCTAGCAAGTTTTTGTACTTCTTGTTAGGTTCCTTGAAATGTGTCTAGTACTACTCAATGGCTTATAGCATTTATCTTCTACTCATAGAGGGATACCTTAACTTCCTTAGATATTACTCCTTTGGATACTCTTGAGTGGACTTTGCTATTTTTGGTCTTGGATGATCTTTTGCTTGCTACTTATGAGGTTGAGTAGGCATATTAATAGGTTTCAATTTCATAGTTCCACCTATAGAGGTTTCTTTTTGGATCTTGTCAAGAATTGAATACACTCTTCTTCTGTAGGATCTTCAACTAACATGATCTAGTCTAGATCCATCAATATGTTCAACACTCATGTCTATGCCTTCTCTACCCTCTTCATATTTTGTCTCACTGTCAATTGGAATTGATGCTAATAAACCATGGAGGTGTATACATTGTGGGGGTCATTGCATGTAAAACATTAGTAAATTTCCTAAAATGAGGAATTTGATGGTCCTTCCTCTTGCTCAGTATATGCAACATTTGTCCTTCTAGCCACATTGTTGCTAGAAGCCCATTGATACTTTGTGATATGAGAGAACCTTCTAGGATGGTAGCCCTTGTATCTTTTTTTTGGTTTTTTGCCTCTCCAAAAAATGACTATATTTTTTAGCATTACCCTTAGCTCTATCATTTTTATGTTCTCTTTAGATTTCGGGGTAAGCAATAGAGGCAAGAATGTGAAAGGTGGTTGAGGTAGAACTTTAAGTGTTAGTATAGGGGAAAGTTTAGACATTGAGATTTTCATCGTTATTTAATACTAAGATAGCTATAAAAACTCTAGAAAATATGGCATGGTAACCTTAGGAGGTAGCTTTCCAATAGAGATTAGTTCATTTTTGTAATAATTGTAGGTTAGAAAAATTGTGGGAATCTCATCTTGTTGGCTAGCCTAATTTGTAGACCTATATCTAGGACAAAGGATAAGATATAATAGATGTAATTTTAAGGTTGGGAGGGTATGATATATTGAGGAATAAACTTCCATGTCTTAATGAAATCTAATTTTGAAACTAATCATTTTTTCTTTTGAATGTCTCTGAACTAAATGAAGGTGAACTGTTTGAGAAATGAAAACGTATCTCCTACCTTATTAAACTCCAATATGAATGGTTTAGCTATATTAGCTCATATTTAATGCTACTTTCATCAAGGATACCAAGTCAAAACTTTTCCTTTGAAATATATGGCTAGCAATCTCACCATGACATCTTCATGTTGGATATTATGAATAGTGACTAGATTAGCCACATCTTGACAATGTTTATAATTAGTTTTGTAGAACCATCATAGGTTGGTAAATTTTTTAGGGTTGATTGAGGGATTTCATGGAGATATATGAGATCAAGATGTCCATTACTATTGCATACAATATAAATTTACCTAACCATGTTTTCTAGGAAATGATTATAAGGAGACACTCTAGGAAAAGCTTGTAAAGGTATGGGAATTTAAATAGAAGAATCTAGGACTACATAGTGGGATTTATTTATTGGTCTACAAGATCTATGAGTCAGTAGTTAAATAAAATACATGGGTTATTTGAGCTTTCTAGCCTTTGATATTGTTAACAAGTAATTGTAGACCCCATTCCTTCAATAGAGTTGCCAATAATAGGTTCTTCAATAGTGGAGTAACCATGTGAATGGATTTTTGTTTGCTTTGTGAGGCCAAGGTATTCATAAAAATTTCAATCATTCAAATATGTTGGGAAAAATGTGTTACAACACCAATATAGCCAAGTCGGCTATATTTCCAAGTTTAAAACATATTTCATATTTGAATTAAGTAGGAGTAGAATGATTTAGTTTTAAACATATTTCATATTTGAATTTAATTTGCATGTATGCAAGGAATAAGCCCTCCTTAGTGGCAAAGGACTTAGACCTCCTCAAGTGGCAAAAGATATTAGATATTTATATTTGAACTTTATTTTCTTAATTGTTTTTTTAAGAAATATATTTCAAGTGGTATTAGAGCCTAGCAAATTTTGTGTGCAAGGTTTAGTTTCTCCATCAATTTTTTTTATCCTCCTAGTTGAAGCATCATTGTGTAGGATTTTAGACATAAGGAACTATGATGTCATCTTAAAATAAATAACACAATAGATCAAAGTTTTAATTGGTACCTACAAAGAAAAATATGTTGAATTATTCAGTATGTAAGTTGTTAGACAAAGGGAGCTATAGTGTAATTGTGTTAGAATACAAGTGTAGCAGATCAAATACCTATGAAGAAGAATATGTACAAACTCCTAGTGATCAAGCAAAGATCAAGGTAGCAAAGAAAAGTAGTTCTACTAGCAATCCAACATACAACAAAGAATAATAAGTCCAAGGATAAATATTTCACTTCATTCGAAGAAAATTTGGATTTAAAACCGCGTATAAGAAGACTGCAGCAAATAACATCACATAAAAGGTAGTCAAATTAAAATATAGTCCATAGTTTATATAAAATTTTATTTCATGGTTAAGACATCGGTTTCAGTATTATGGTTACGTCATC
The DNA here is from genome assembly GCA_028583015.1 of Wollemia nobilis. Taxonomy (NCBI): domain Eukaryota; kingdom Viridiplantae; phylum Streptophyta; class Pinopsida; order Araucariales; family Araucariaceae; genus Wollemia; species Wollemia nobilis. The sequence goes on along the minus strand of JAQPPZ010000393.1, from coordinate 790,458 downwards.
ATAAATTATAAGAAAGACTTGGTTCTGACAATTAAGATTAAAGTTTTTGTGGAAATTGCAAATTGTGTGTGGTTTATATGGTTCTCCTTACCATTGGTAATTTGTTTATTGAATTGTTGGAGAAAAGACAAAGGAATGAGTCACAGTTGAGAGAAACAAAATTTACATTGACCAATCAAAATGATCAAGTACCTTTATTTTAAGTAATTTTTTAAGGTTTAAAATTGAATTCACCATCCAGGATATATAGAATTATCCCACATACAATGAGGAGTTTTATATTTAGTCTTTATATTCAATACAAGGCACTATTTATTTCATGGCTTCGGCCACACAAGCCTTTGATTTCATGCATAAGCCAACCCAATGTGGTGTTAACACATCTCGATTCATCCTCATCCCACGTAACCAATCCCTCTCATCCTTGTGGTCTCAATTCAAGTCATGTTTAATTATCTTTATTCATGGTGTGTCCTATCATCTTGATTCATGTTGTGTCCTCTCAATTTGAGTCCTATCATCTAGTCCCTTCTCGATCTACATAGTGGTCTAGTCTATCGAGTCTAGTCTTCTCTAAATCTCTCAATCCATGTGGTGGTCTAGTTGTTTTGGTTTGTGTTCTATCTGATATGCCTTGTCTACCATCTATTGCTAGTCGTTGGGTCATCATATCATCAAATAATTTATCTCTAGCCATTGGATCTAGTTGTCATGGTCCGTGTTTCATCTAATTCACCTTGTCTACCATCCATCGCTAGCCATTGGATCATCACCTCATCAAACAATATGGCGCTAGCCATTTGGTCACCTTAAAAATATAGCCATTGATACTTGAATTCAAAAAGAAAATCATTGAAGTTCAAATTCTATAGTCATATCATAGTTGGAGCGACAATTATGCGAAAAATAAACCATTTTATTTTTTTTCAAATTAATTAATATTTTGCAGGAATTGTCAAATATTTTGCAATAAAATATAAATTTTAGAAGGAATTTTCATTGAAGACAAATTGTTGTAGCAATTCTTTGATGACCTTTTCAGCAATTTTTGTGATAAATTTAGTAGCAATTTTGGGTGACCAACACAATTTTTGTTTGCAAGAAAATAATCAATTTTCGATCAACCTATTCCAAAAATTTTGGTCAACTTGGTTCAAAAATTTTACTAAATTTTATAAATAAAGTGCATGAGTGGCAGAAACAGAAGGTTATATAGCACAAATACACAAATAATACAAATGAAGGACCTTAAAATTCACCAAGAAGACCTCCATGAAATAAAGGTACGCAACATAACTCTCCTTTACACATTAACAGTTTTAACCCCGACCATCCTGCTATATGGCTCCTTCCAACTCATCCCAATAAAATCTCACACATGAGGAAATGGAAACCCCCAATACAAGCAACCAAGAATTACAAGCATGTTTGACTCAACTAATGTCTAGTATGAACAACATGACATTAATGCTTGGGCAATTATTGAATAAACAAAACCAAGAAGCTCCTCCTTCCCCAAATAACTACCATAGATAAAATGATAATGCGGATCAAGATATAGAGGAAGTTTATCAACAAGCAAGATGGCCTACAGGTGTTAATATTCCACGTGTTGATATGCCTACTTTTGAGGGTGGAGATCCACGTGGTTGGGTAGCTAAAATGGAGGGTATCCTACACCTATATCGTGTGCTTGAATCCAAAAAAATTTCTTATGCCTCCTCCAAATTAGGTACTGAAGCTTACCAATGGTTTGCTTGGAAAAAATATCAACATATTCGTCCCCTCTTATGGCCTGAATTCAAGGATCTTTTCCTCAAGATATTTGATGAAGGTAGTTCATATTCTTACATCATTCATCTATTGGCACTTAAACAAATAGGGTCGGTCAGAGATTATGTTTCAAAATTCACAAGTCTTCTTGCTTATACGAGAGATGTACAAATTGATGTGGTGGTTTCGATATTTAGACATGGGTTGAAAGAGAATATTAAAATTGAAGTAGACTTACATGATCCATACTCTTTGGATGAAACTATAAGGATTTCTAAGCTTACTGAGAAAAAGATGCAAAATTTACAACAATTCCTTTCATAGAAATGACCAACCATCAAAATATTATTGCTATAAATATCTCAATCATCATCCAAAATATCAAGCATGTGTACCAAGACAAAAATTTCAAATAGAATATGATAATAAGGAAGACGAAGAGGAAGTGATATCAATAAAAAAGGATCACCTATGTATGAAGAAAAAATGGATCATAATGAAGTAACATTTGATGAAGATACTATGGCTATTTTAGTATATGCTCTTATGGGATTAATAACTCACCATACAATCAAGGTACCAAGATTTATTAGGTAAAAAAGGATAAATATGTTGATCGATTCAGGTAGTACTCATAATTTTATTGACCTCAAAACTGCTAAAACATTGAACTTGCACATTAACTCCTCCAATCAAGATAAGTTTCAAGTTTTAGTTGCAAATGGAGGAAATGCTCAATGTATTGGTAGAACATCTCCAGTTTCAATACAAATGGGAAGTTATACTTGGCATGGAACTCTCTTTGTCATGAGTTTAGGAAATTTAGATGTTATTTTAGGAGTTGAATGGTTAGAACAATTAGACACTATCAGTTTTAATTTCATAAAACTATTTGTGGAATGGAAATAAAATGGAAAGACCATTCACCTCCAAGGAATTCAAAATCCACCATCAAAGGTAGTGAGTTCTCACAACATGGAAAAAATATTAAGGAAAGGAGGTTATGGATTCATAGCTCAAATCAATTGTTTGGAAGTGCAAGCACAAGATATTCTAAAAATTCACTCAAAGGATCTTCAAGATATTGTGGCTAACTATGATGAAGTTTCCAAAGAACCAAAAGGACTACCACCCAAATGGTCTCATGACCATGCCATACATCTTGTTCTAGGAAGCCTTCCTCCTAATTTCCGTCCTTATCGCTACCCTCAACCTCAAAAAATAGAAATTGAAAATATTATCCAAGAACTCTTAGAACATGGAGTCATTCATCATAGCACTAGTCCTTATTCCTCACCAGTGGTTTTGGTCCATCGTAAGGATAAATCTTGGCGTATGTGTCCTGATTTTTGTCCCCTCAATAAAATCACAATCAAGGATAAATTCCCTATCCCTATCATAGATGATTTATTAGATGAATTGCATGATGTAAAAATTTTCACAAAATTGGATCTACATTCTGGTTTTCATCAAATCAGAGTAAGATATGAGGACATTCCCAAAATTACCTTTCGTACTCATGAAGGTCATTATGAATTCTTAGTCATGCCTTTTGGTCTCACTAATACCCCCTCCACCTTCCAAAGTCTCATGAACCATGTCTTTCATCCATTCCTTCGCAAATTTGTCTTAGTCTTCTTCAATGAAATTCTAGTATACAATAAAACATGGAAGGATCATTTGATGCATGTGGGAAAGGTTCTTCATATATTACATAAGGAAAAACCTTTTTTCAAACGCTCCAAATGTTCTTTTGGTGTTCAAGAAGTTGAATATTTGGGTCATATCATTTCTCATGAAGGTGTTAAAGTGGATCCTAATAAAATTAAGGCCATTTAGGATTGACCTTTACCTAAAACCATCAAGAAAATTCATGGTTTTTTGGGTCTTACTGGTTACTATCACAAGTTTATTCACAATTATAGTAAAATTGCAGCCCCTCTCACATATCTCATAAAAAATGATATTTTTCATTGGTTGAAAGTAGCCACTCAAGAAATCAATGTGTACTACTCCAATTTTGGCAACCCCAAATTTTCACAAACTGTTTGTGATTGAATGTGATTCCTTAGGAACAAGTATTGGGGTAGTATTAATGCATGAAAGGCATCCTTTGGCATTTGAGAGCAAGCAATTTTCAGGTAAGAATTTGGGAAGGTCCACATATTAGAAAGAGATGTTGGATATTCTACATGTAGTTGATAAATGGAGACACTACTTAATAAATAGTCATTTCATCATAAAAATATATCATAGTAGTCTCAAGCATTCTCTAGAACAACAATTTTCTTATCCTAAGAAAAACAAGTGGTTAAAAAAATTATTGGGATATGATTTTGTTATTATTATAATAAAAGGAAATAAAATGTGGAAGTAGATGCATTGTCTCGTAAATATGAAGATGAAGTGTTTATCAATGCCATTTTGAGTCCTTATTCCTGATGGGTTTCTCAACTCTAAGAAGAATGGTTATCAAACATAAAAATGCTCAAATAATTCAATATTTGATTCTAGGATAATCCAAGAATCATCATTTTTATATGATGACAAGGTATTAAGAATAAAGAATCACATTTACATTCTATACAATTCTAACATCAAATCTAGGATTCTTGAAGAATCGCATGCTTCTCCATCATTAGGATATTCTAAATTTTTGAATACATATATGCATGTAAAAAAATCCTTTTATTGGAAAGGATTAAAATATAAGGTCAAAATATTGGTGGATGAATGTTAAGTATGTTAGTGCAATAAGGGTAAAACAATCAAATCTCCAGGACTTCTTCAACCACTACCAATTTCGGATCACCTATGGAAACATATTTCAATGGATTTTATTGAAGTTCTTCCTAAATTAGAAGGTAAAAAAGTAATTTTTGTGGTAGTGGATCGCCTCTCCAAATATGCTCACTTAAATACTCTACAACACCCATTCTCAACAAGCAAAGTGGCTAAGGTATTTATGGACTCAATTTTAAAGTTACATGGAATACCTAAAAATATTGTAAGTGATCGTGATCCCAACTTTTACTGGCAATTTTTGGCAAGAATTATTTTGTCTTAGTGGTACAAAGTTAAATATATATTTTGCATACCATCCTCAAACCAATGGTCAAACTAAAATAGTTAATAAATGTTTGGGTACCTATCTAAGATGTTTTTCTCAAGATAAGCAATATCAATGGAGTCATTGGATTTCATTAGCAAAATGGTGGTACAACACTTCATACCATTATTCCATCAAGATGTCCCTATTTGAAGCATTATATGGAATGAAGCCACCTTCAGGTTCAAAAATTTCATGCCATCATGATATTTTCTCTTCTTTTTGTTGACAACAATGACAATACTGTAGAAAAAGATGCCCCGGTGATGAAGATAATTAATTTTAAATATTTAGTTTAAATTTTAAAGGTTCTTTGTGAAAACCAAGGTAGTCAAAATAAAAATTTTTATTTAAAACCATTGATAATAGATTTGAAATGGGTTTTTCTTAAAACCTAAGTTGGCTCTTCGTTTCGTTGAAAAAGATGCCCCGGTGATGAAGATATTTAATTTTAAATATTTAGTTTAAATTTTATTTTATTTAAAATTTAAATTAAAAGGGCCGACGTGTTACTATTTCACAAAAATAAGCTACAGGAAGGTGACGAAGGTGGAGAAGAGTTTGAGGCCGACAAAGTTAAATCTGGGCCGACGGATTTTAGGGTTTGGCAGCTGACAAATTCTAGGGTTTGTTTCTAAAATTTCTTCTATAAAAGCAAGGGTTCTTCGAGTTTGTAAGAGGGGGTGTTAAGATAAAGTGAAAAAGTGAGCATAGTGTTTGTGAAAGTGAAGATCGTGTTGAGCAGAGAGCAGAATGTGAAATGACACAGAGTGTGCAGAGAAGCACGAAGGGCAAAGTTGATTACAAAGTCTGGCTGTAGCAGTGCAGCAGACTGTGTGAAGTGATTGCGCAAGAGAGAGCAGAGTGCGGAAAAATAGCAGACCATGAGAAATGAGGTGAAAGTTCTATTTTGTAATTTTTATTATTATCTTCCAAGTTGTAGCTTGGCATAAGGGGTTGGTGCCTCTTTCCAGTAGGTGCTGGTAAAATAGGAGTTGGTGCTCCATTTTGTTGAAGCAGATAAAGTTAAGGGGTTGGTGCTCCTTCCAGTTGGTGCTGGTAAAGATTTATGTAAAGTTGTAGCTTTGCATTGACTAGATTTGGATGGTAGTCCAAGCAGTCTTTTTGAGGAGTAGCCACATTGGTGAACCTCGTTAAAATGTTGTGTCATGTGTGATGCTTTCTTGATGCATTTAGTATTTCTTTTATCTGCTTTAAACTGCTGCTGGTTTTAAAATCATATGTTTTAGATATTTTAAAGAACACACTGATTCACCCCCCCTCTCAGTGTCATTGTGATTACAACAATTGGTATCAGAGCCAAGTTCCTTCGGAAAGTTTAATAGCTTGAAGGAAGATCTTACAAGAACACAAATGGCAAGGAAAGGCAAAAGCAAAACCATAAGACACAAGAAGAAGAAATCTCACAAGGGCACAAAAGAAAATGAAGATGATCTCAATGTTGCTGCTTTGGGAATGAAAATAGATTCAAGAGATGAATCAAACAGTGGAGAACAATCCAGATTAATAAAGTTTTGCACCAGATGTGGGAAGACCGGTCACTTTGTAGCTGATTGCTCACAAGGTAGAGAATGTTTTGTTTGTGGTCAACTCGGGCATAATGGATGCCAGTGCCATGGGTTTAGTAGCAGTGAAGATGAAGATGATCCGTTCAAAATTGATAAAGAAACAGATTCAGAACAAGAGTGTGATGAAGAAGGAAGTGATGCAGAAGCAAATTGGGAACGAAAACTGATTTCAGACTTGAGTAAAAAGGTTGAGGATGCAGAAGATATAATCACCAACTTGAAAATTCAAGTAGAAGATTACAAGAAAATTTTTGAAGATCTTGAAATGCAATCTTCTAAGAAAATAGAGTATTGCAGCAAGCTAGAAAAAGAAATTGACGGTTTAAGAATGCAGACAGAAGAAATGAGTAATAAAGTTGGTATATACAGCAAACATGAAGAGGAATCTAACAAAGTTGTTAACAATCTGGAGCTGAAAATAGAAGATTTCAAAAAGAGTGAAGAAACTCTCAGGTATCAAATCAATGAGAAAGAGACTGTATGCTGCCAACAAGAAGAAGAGATTGTTTCATTGAAGAAACAACTAAAAGAGGCCAATATAAATCTCAAATTTGAGAAGAGCACAGAGTTGCTAGATACAATGATAAATCAACAAAGAAGCTCCACAACTAAGTTTGGTCTTGGATATGAATCTGAACAACCTTCATCCTCCAAATATGCAGAGAAGAAGAAGTCCTCGGTTGAAGGATTGAAACAAGAAAAGTCTGAAGCTGAATCCTCAAAAGGAAGAAAATATCAAAGAATATCTACAGCAAAGCAACCATAGCAAAAGAGGTTCTCTCACTCTCACTCTTTTAATAATAATGCTTTTTATGGCTATTGTTCTAAATGCAACCACTTTGGTCACAAGGCAATTTATTGTGGACTAAACAATAGATCAAAGAGTTATGCTGATAAAAATACTTCTATTTTTTTGAGTGAACACCCCGTGCAATGTTTTAAATGTAATGGCCATGGGCACATAGCAAGGTTTTGTTCAAGCACTTCCGTATCCAATCTAAGGCAATACCATAGATTTCATCATACACATAGAATGCAATACGAGACAGGGAATAAAACATGTGCAATGTTTTAAATGCAACGGTCAAGGGCACATAGCAAGGTTATGTCCAAGCACTTCTATATCTAATCTAAGGAAAAACCTTAGATTTCATCAGACACAAAGAGGACCACACCGACAAGGAACATATCATGTGCATAAAAGAAAAGAAAATAATCATCCATCAAGAATGCACAAGAGACAACCCCACAAGAGAAATGTTCAAGTTCACGAACGAGGAGCAAAATAGGGATGTTGTTGAAAAACCCAAGCCCAAGTTCAGGAAAGTCTGGAGAAAGACAGAAGAAAGGAAATTGTGTCTCCTTGGACTGAAGGAGGCTACTCCGCCATTGCTCTAAGCAACTCCAGGTGGCACATCCTCAGGAGGAGCAATATTAAAGTTTTATTTTAATGCTCCTATGTATTTGTCTAGGTATCTGAGGATGAAAGGTAAGCAATCGGGTTAATGTTGTATAGTTGTTAAAGTGTGTTTTTTAGTTTATATAGTGGTTTGTGGAAATGCCGTGAAGTGTGGTGTTTAATTTGAGAGTTGTCACCATTGGTAGTTTTGAGATATGTCATTGTTGTACTATTGATGATTCTTAATACCACTGTTCAAAATTATGAATCATAATAGTCCAGATAATTTTCTCAATGAAAGAATGCTTGCCCTAGCTGTGTATTTGTGTTTTGAGCAGCATGTATTTGTTTTTACTCTTTGATGTGAAGATTGCCAGATCTTTCATGACACCTTGGTGAATATATTTAATTCACAGACAGTTTTGTTTTAACTATTGATTTAATGTTAGTCCAAGGATAAGAAGCTTGAGGCTGAGTAAGGTGCACTACGGTTGGCCATAAAGTGTTTGACAAAATGTCTTCTTCCGACATGCATAGTTGAAAGTAAGAGTTGGCAGTAAAATTGCGAGTCTTGGACAAAAATTGGTACAGATGTGAGTCACTTGTCAATTCTATTGACAAAAGTGAAATCAGCATGTTGAATGGGAAGATTGAAGAAAAAGTTTTTTAATGAGCAGCCAGATGATTTCTAGCCTGGTGATGAATATGTTTGGTACTTGCACAGAGTTGAAAGTGGATTGAGGTAGCTCTTTGGATTCTCACTGCAGAGAGAGAAAAACAGTTGTCATTGGGTTCAAGCTTGTTGAGAATATATCCAAGATGCATGGTGAAGTTGTATGCAGATGTTGCTGGCATTGCAGAACAAAAAGCTGGCTATATAAGATTATTGTATGCCTTCACTAACAGTAGACAAGTTTGAGTTTGCAAAGCAACAGAGGGCAATTGCACAGAAGACAGTGGTTCAGTCATGTTCTTACACATGTTATATTGGTGAAGTTGACGGTGATGGTGTCATTCACTGGTTATTGTTGCTATTCACATTATTGATTTTATTGATGCCTATTATGCTTATCATGATGTTTTCAATCAGTGAAATGAAGTGGTCTTGGACTCAGGGGGAGCATTTGTGTATTTGTTTTTCTTCTTTTTCATGCTTGGAATATTTGCTAATTGTAATAATTTGTGTCTAAGAATGTTGTGCATAGACTCAGGGGGAGTCTGCAGCAGCCCTTTGGTATTATTGTCAAAGGGGGAGAAGATTTACAGGAAAATTGCACGTGTTGCCAACAATTCCAAAGGGGGAGATTGTTGAGCAAAGTGCGACAAACAGTATTGTCATTATTGTCAACACAGTCAGACAGATTTATTGATGCAATGGACAAGAGTTTATTGAATAGCAAGGTGCAGCCAAAGTACAATGGATAGGAGTTCAATTTTGAGCAAGGTGTTGCAGGAGGATTGTCATTGTTGTCCATATTGTTGTCAACACAGTCAGACAAATTTATTGATGCAATGGACAAGAGTTTATTGAACAAAAGGTGTAGCAAAGTACAATGGATAGGAGTTCGGTGTTGAGCAAGGTGTTGCGGGAGTATTTTCATTGTTGTCAATATAGTCGAGTTAGTTCTAATGATGCAATGGACGAGCGGTTTAGAAGTCACTCGGATGCGAGAGGATAAAGTTCAAAAGTTAGTCGGATCATGAGTCCTTAAATGATAGATGCACGAAAGAAAACATAATTCGAATGAGAAGAAGTCTTCAGAACCTGAGATGTCAAGAAGCGGAAAGGTTTTTTGTGAAAACCAAGGCAGTCAAAATAAAAAGTTTTATTTAAAATCATGGATAACAAATTTGAAATGGGTTTTTCTTAAAACCCAAGTTGGCTCTTCGTTTCATTGAAAAAGATGCCCCGGTGATGAAGATAATTAATTTTAAATATTTAGTTTAAATTTTAAAGGTTCTTTGTGAAAACCAAGGCAGACAAAATAAAAAATTTTATTTAAAACCATGGATAATATATTTGAAATGGGTTTTTCTTAAAACCCAAGTTGGCTCTTCGTTTCGTTGAAAAAGATGCCCCGGTGATGAAGATATTTAATTTTAAATATTTAGTTTAAATTTTATTTTATTTAAAATTTAAATTAAAAGGGCCGACGTGTTACTATTTCGCGGCAATAAGCTACAGGAAGGTGACGAAGGTGGAGAAGAGTTTGAGGCCGACAAAGTTAAATCTGGGCCGACGGATTTTAGGGTTTGGCAGTGACAAATTCTAGGGTTTGTTTCTAAAATTTCTTCTATAAAAGCAAGGGTTCTTCGAGTTTGTAAGAGTGGGTGTTAAGATATAGTGAAAAAGTGAGCATAGTGTTTGTGAAAGTGAATATCGTGTTGAGCAGAGAGCAGAATGTGAAATGACACAGAGTGTGCAGAGAAGCAGAGTGTGCAGAGAAGCATGAAGGGCAAAGTTGATTACAAAGTCTGGCTGTAGCAGTGCAGCAGACTGTGTGAAGTGATTGCGCAAGAGAGAGCAGAGTGCGAAAAAATAGCAGACCATGAGAAATGAGGTGAAAGTTCTATTTTGTAATTTTTATTATTATCTTCCAAGTTGTAGCTTGGCATAAGGGGTTGGTGCCTCTTTCCAGTAGGTGCTGGTAAAATAGGAGTTGGTGCTCCATTCTATTGAAGCAGATAAAGTTAAGGGGTTGGTGCTCCTTCCAGTTGGTGCTGGTAAAGATTTATGTAAATTTGTAGCTTTGCATTGACTGGATTTGGATGGTAGTCCAAGCAGTATTTTTGAGGAGTAGCCACATTGGTGAACCTCGTTAAAATGTTGTGTCATGTGTGATGCTTTCTTGATGCATTTAGTATTTCTTTTATCTGCTTTAAACTGCTGCTGGTTTTAAAATCATATGTTTTAGATATTTTAAAGAACACACTGATTCACCCCCCTCTCAGTGTCATTGTGATTACAACACTTTTAGCCTTTGGGATCAAAAATTTCATGCCATCATGACCTTTTCTCTTTGTTTAGCCTTCAGGTTCAAAAATGTTGTGCCATCACGACCTTTTCTCTTCATTTAGCCTTCGGGCTCAAAAATTTTGTACCATCATGACGTTTTCCTCTAACTTGGCCTTCAATATCAAAAATTCATGCCATTGCAACCTTTTCCTTTGACTTAGCCTTCGGGCTAAAAAATTTTGTGCCATTGTGACCTTTTCCTCTGACTTAGCCTTTAGGCTCAAAAATATCGCACCATCGTGACCTTTTCCTCTGACTTAGCCTTTGAGCTCAAAAATATCATGCCATCATGATATTTTCCTCTGACTTAGCCTTCGAGGCTCAAAAATGTCATGCCATCATGACCTTTTCCTCTGACTTAGCCTTCGGGCTCAAAAATATCATGCCATTGTGACCTTCATTTTATACTTAGAAAAATTTCAAGAAGACCACTCCTTACTCCCCTTGATGTAGTCATTTTGACCTACTGGATGGATCCACTTACATAAAACCATCTAGTGAAGGAAAACAACTAAATATAACTAGAATCATCATTTGCATATCCTCGTGGGTCATTTATTATTGAATTTTAATAACAACCTAACAAAGAGAAAATAGACAATGACACATAACAAACATAATAGGTAGAATTTTTTTATTGCTAACATAATTTGACATTGATAATATAAGTAGCCAACATAATTAGGTAGGCCATGGAAACTAGTAATCACAAGCATACAAGAAATAGTCAAAGATAAGTGGATCTTATTATTAGTAATTTTTAAATGTATTATGTTCATTAAATATTTAAATTATTTTCCATCACTTTTGATATTAAGATATGTACCTAAACCATACATGGTGTTAATGATGTATGAACCTAGATAATTTGGCTCAAGCATTCCCTTGAGCTCAATTTTAGCATTTGTATTATTTTGGTTCTCATTGAGACCTAGATAACCTACATCAAAGGACTAGGGTCTTACCTTATTTCCATAGTCCTATTGGAGCATTTTTTGGTAGACCTATAGGTTCTCTAAAACATGAATCCACTTTTCAAAAGAAACTCTAATTGACTAAATCATTCAAGATAATATTCATCATCTATAAAAGCATATTTCAATAAAATCCATAGTGATGGTGTCTCAAATTAAAAATAAAATTATATCCTTAGTGCCTAGTATCAAGGGATAAGGTGTTGTACCAGTGGGTTTTTTTACATTGGTGAGGTTTACCCAAAGCATTGGGTACATTTGAAATATTTTATTTTTCTTTACATCATAGTAATTTAGGCCATTGAAGCATAAAAGTAGTGTGGCATTAAAGTAACTACAATGGATTAAATTCATACGAATAAGACAAATTTAAAGAGAAATGAAATGGATTTAACCTAAATAAGCATGACTTAACATGACTAGTTATTAGAAAACTCAAGAAAAACATGTACCATTATGTACATAAACATCTATCAAAACCCATAAAAAATGAAATTAGATCTAATACATGTGGCTTAAAGCATATATATTTTTATATTTTTTATAATACAATGATCAAATAATTTTAATATTTGAATGTATGTATAATCATAATGATTATATGAGCTTCAATCATGATATTTCAATGATGTATTCTTTAAGTTGATGATATTAAGTAGCCATAATTTTCATATGATGTTGATGTTCTCCCTCTTTCCATTTTTATAATTCTATATATTTTTTAAATAAGCTATCAAATATATTCTTCATCTGCCTTTATATCAAATATATTCTCCATCATTCTCAAATTGCTAAGTTTCCACAATAAAATCCTTTGTATCACTTTTATTAATAAATAACATCTCATTCATATAGATGCCTTGAATTTTTTTTCAAGATGAAATTCAACACCATGAATGGCTAAAATGTTTGTTGCCTAATTTCCATATCTATATATATCTTGTCTATAACAACATAAAAAAATTTAATACATTTTTTTAGGATTCTTATTCATGCCCCTAATATTCCAAGATATGATTTTCATTGTTATTTTTTTTTTTATTTGTGGGTTTAGCTCTACTTCTTGTTAACACTTGTGATATTTGCTTTTGTTTTTCCATATCAATATTTCTCTAGGTTTATTTTTCTCTTTTTTTTTGCTTCTTGGGTCTTCCTCTCTTTTTTAATTCTCACTAATACTTTCATCTTCATAAATCTCTTCAATATTTCAACACTTATCATAGTAATACTTATCATATTTAGGTTTATCTCACTCTAAATGATCTAAAGTGCAATCATTAACCTCAAAAACACATTCTTTTTTATGTTGCCCTAGAAACACTTAAGTGCAAAGATTCTCTTCCATAACAATTTCCTTCTTATGCTGCCCTAAAATCCCTAAATTGTTATAAATTTCCTCCATCATAATTTTTTTATTATGCTATTTTTGAAACCCTAAAGTGCAAGGGATAATCTCTACACCACTTTCACTTTTATTACTAGTAGAGGATTATAATATTACTTGAGAAAAACGAGAATGATTTACTTGGAATAAACCTAACCTCTTCTATTATCTTTGCTTTAGGATTTCTTACCATATGTTTATTTGCACCTTTAATTCCTTCTAAAATTGAACTTGCACATTGTACTTTCTCATCCCTTATGTATTTTTTTCTTCTAAAAATTTATCCAAGTGAGCTATGGTAGCCTCTACCAAATGATGTTGTGGATAGGATTTCTTTGCCTCTTATTTTGAAATGTAATATTCTTGATTTGGTCTAGCTTCTATTACTATATTATTTTCTTGCTTCCTCCTAAAGTTTATCTCATGACTAGAATTTTGTGTCTTTCTCCATAGTTTTCATTTTGTAGACTCTTTCAATGTGTCAAGTCTTATGATAATTGTGGCATCAAAATGCAATATTTTCATAACCCACTAGTCGATCCCATTCTCTTGATTTATATTTAATCTTAATGTATTGTGTGAAAGGTTTTGAAATATCCATATCAACACAAGTCAAGTATATAGCATGTCTTCACTCCTTAATAGTTAGTCCTTATTTGATGAATTTCTCTAGGATATTTTCAATATTCTTCAAAACATTCTTATTGATAAGATAATATGGAAGTCAAAAAATCCTAACTCACATCGTAATATTATTCATAGATTTTGCCTCAATAGACACTTTTTTATTCCATAAACTTAAATAAATGGCATCTCTCACCCTAAACCATGGGACACCACCCATTATTTTATCCTTGAATTTTGAACTAGAAAATATGATGACAAAAAAACCTTTAGGAAGGAAATTCACATAGTAATCTGAATTCAATCCCCACTTCCACTTGATCCAATTTTGAATCTCTAAAAACCCTATCTAAGATCTATGGAATTTATAAATTAACCCTCTATTTTTAAGAACCTTTATATCATGCTCAATAATCTCATACTTAATAGTAACTTACAGTGTAACATCTACTACCTAGATCAAACTTATCATGTATTTACTCTTCTACTTATCTATAACTTTGTCCTTTGTGCTTCTAGCTAGGGCATCTTGACTTTCCATTAGGGCTTTTGAATAAGACCTTTATTTTGTACTATATATTGGGGCTCTCTCTTGTATTGCATTCCCTCCTAGCTCCCACTATCTTCTAGCTCACACTCACTCCCTACTTGCACTCCCTCCTGCATCACATTCACTCATTGCTTGCACTCACTATTGACTCACATTTTCTATTATATATTTTTTCTCTTTTTGTTCGTTCACTTTGATATTTTTTCAAAAATAATGTTCAACAAATTTGTGGTAAGCGTTTAAAGCATTGATGCACTCCATATGAACCCACATTTCTTCCACCATGAGTGAATATCTATGGTGTTGATATCAATTTCCTCTAGTATGCTCTATGCCTCCATCCTTTTCCAACCTATTATGGTTCTAGTGCTTATATACATTGCTCTTCACCAAAGTAAATGTGCAACAGTTGTTATAATTCTATTATTACTATTACCTTTTTATTTTTCTTATGTCAAGGTCCTTGTTAAACTTCATTAGCAATATTTAGTATTATTTTATAGCTATTATAAAAATGGTGGCTTCACTTGGATAATGTTTTTAGTCTTCATATTTAACACTTGCATATCCAATTTGGGATTTAAGTAGGATTGTAGGATCCACAAAATATGAATTATAGGATTCTTATGTTGGATGTTGGATCGACCCTATACTTCTCTAGTTCTCATTGAATATTGGATGGATTTGTTTAATTTTGGGGACCCTTCCAAAATCCCTTGTAAATATTTGGGGACCCTTTCAAAACCCCTTCATTAATATAATAAAAAAAAGTACTTACATATCTCTATTTCTAATTATCAATACTATATTCACACTTATCATTGGAATGATGGAATTGTGTGCAAATTATTAGTATGCTTTGAACATTTTTTGGAAAAATATATCTAATGCAAGTTAAAAGTTAATGCTAAAATAAATTTGTGTATTTCACTATATTTATTTTTGGATATGCTAATTTCTAGAAAATATTCTTTTTCAAATTAATATATATTTATAAAATTTATAATTTTTCATTATATATTCTTTGATTACAAATGTTCATATACATATCAAGTAATTATAGATAAGTGGGAAATACTTCAAAATTTGGTCTTTGACCTCACTAACACTATCTAATATTTTCATCTAAATGGAAAGTATTAATTTTGGTAAGAGGTGTACTAATATAGAAAAATAGTGGTTCTAGATGGGAAACTACCACTTGATGGTTTTTACAATCATGGAATTCATAATCCTAAACTTGTTAAAATTAAAACTACCTAAACAAAAGATTCAAATGCATAAATGGAGTGAAATTTAAAATAATCTATGATGAATATGAATCATAGCAATGGTATCCCAATATAAGGTAGAATTATTGAATACCCTTTATGGGTATACTAGGTATAAAATACTTTGAGGTACATTCATTTAATAGGATAATCAATGCCCTATCTATTATGTGTTTCAATATTTAAAATATTTGAAGATAAAAAATTCTAGAAATATATATGGTCCATGGAATTTATTGAAACAAATTTCCTATAGGTACTTTTCATCTTTAGCATTTGCTCACTAATTTAAAAAAAAATTAATCCCAACTCTTTCATTTGATGATCTTTTAATCAATATCATAATAAACTAATTTTTAATATTATCTAATTTATTATATTAAACTTATGAGGTTTATTCTCTCTAAATTATTATTTTTAATGATTTCAAGAAATGATGCTCAAATAAATGGAATTTCATCTATCAATGTTATTCTAATTTGATTAAATATTTAAAATCCATCCATAGTGAAAATTCTTTTATAGTCAATGACTAAAACTATAATATATTTTTTGGTAAGTAAGAGACTATTATAATTAACATCGGGTTTTAACTGGTTGACCCAAAACCATTTTACAAAATAGGGTCCACCGACCAAATGGACAAGGGCCAAGCCCTACAAGTTTAATCTGACAAAAACAAGGGCCAAGCCCTACTCTTCCATCTGAAGACAACAAAAATAAACTATGGAAGCCTAATATTATAGCCATCATAAAAGAAAGACGCAAAACAAAACTAACAATGAGAAAAACTAATCATGCAAGCGCCACGCAGGGTCGCTTGTGCCCATACAAAAAATAGCAGAATATAGTCAAACAAACATCCCACAGAATGGACAACCAGGAGGCCAAGCAGTCAGTCTTCCTTGTAGTCCTCATCTGACTCCTTATCATCCTCATCCTTAGATTCCTCCTTGCCATCAAATTTAGATTCTGCCTTCGACTCCTCGTGCCCCTGGAACTGCTCGCTGTAAAACAGAATATTTAGAGAATCACGTAAATCAACAGCTGCACTAATGAGGCCAAACAGACTCTTTAACTGGTTGATAATATTGGAGGCTGATGAAATCGCCATCTTCTTCAAGACTGTTACAATGGGGTCCGGTACCCCATCGTCAGGGATCTCCAACACTTTGTTATTTTCCGCTAGGGCCCTGTTGCGACATCGAAACCAAACACACCTTGGGCAAGACTTGAGGCCAAAGGAGATGTTTCCCATGCATGAATTTGTAGATAACGAAACTATATCAGCGCCCCACCAGCTACAAAAAACACTAGTCACGTGAAAGAAAAAAACAAATATGACCAAAGCCATTATAAGGTTCAAAAAATATTTTGAAAAATACCCCCATTTTCTGTCATTGATCCACTCTGAGCCTTTCATTTTGAGCTTTCTCATTTTCTATCACCGTCGAGACCGCATGAGGAAGATTTGTAGTCCACGTGATCAAGTTTACCGCTACAATGCCTTCATTCGCCAACCTATCAGCTGCCATGTTTGCTTCCCGAAAGGTATGCAAAATTATGGCCTCGGGTCGATCATGAATCAGAGCCCTCGCTTCTTGGATGTAGTCATGAAATCTCCAAGGAGCTCTCTTAGTGTTCTTTAGAAGATTTATAATAATGAGAGAATCACCTTCCACCAACAGTTTCCCTGGATAATTCTCTGCCACCTTTAGGCTCCTCCAAACCGCCCTCGCTTCAGCAACATTGTTAGTTTGAGCTCCAAGATGTTCAGAAAAAGCTATTAGCACCTCACCCTTGTGGTCTCTGAGTAAGCCTCCAGCCCTTGCTTCACCTGGGTTGTCCCTAGCTGCCCCATCGAAATTTAACTTAATCCACCCTAGGGGGGTGGGGTCCATGTGATCATGGTTCTAGGACAGACTCGAGGATGATTGAGGCCATCAGTGAGAGGTAAGTTTAATGACTGGCCTAATGAGGCTTCAAAAGGATTCGGAGGTCTAGACGCTGCAGGCACTAAACATGCATTCTCATTAGCATATACTAAAATTTTTGACAAGACAGAGGATGACTGAGCAACCTTATCCAAGAAGGCCCGACGATTCCTTTCCAACCATATCTGCCACAAGTAGTGATGAAGGTAGATCTTCCACATATACCTGAGATGCTTGTTCAAAAAAGGAGAAGGCCACTGGACAAATAGGTCAAACATGGACTGAGGATGGACCCAATAAATATGAAACACTTGTAACAGACCTGACAATATTGAGGTAGAAAAATTACAATACAGAAACAAATGATCAACAGACTCCCACTCAGACATACAAAGATAACACCTATTAACAACAATCACACCTCTTTTTATTAAGTTATCCATGGTGAGGATCCTATTTTGGATGGCCAGCCATGCAAAAAAACCAACCTTCGAAATGATGCTTTTGGGCCAAACTTCCAAGTGAGGGAAAGTAGGTTCATCATTATCAATAAGCATCAAATAAGCAGACTTGACAGAAAATTCCCCATTGTCCGAAGCTTCCCAGATAAGTTGGTCCTCAAGCATGCCATAAGGGAGTAAATACTATCTTAATTCATTCTCTAGTATTATTGATGCCCTTGGGAGATCATTGTTCATTATTGGCTTCCATACCCTTCTATTGTTTGACAAAGTAATGAAATCTGCAACTTTGGTACCAAAAACTTCATTCGTCCAAGCTCTGAGGGTTGAAAGGATGGGGTCTACAGAGAGGGGATAGTCCTTTAACCATTTGTGGTCCCAAAAATCAATGTTTCTTCCATTTCCTAGCTTCCAACGTAGCCCTCTACTTAGCAAGTTTTTGGTTTGAAGGATTGATTTCCAGAAAATTGATCCCCTGGGAGGAAAGGAATAACTTAAGAATTCAGTTTCTTGTAGGTACTTTCTTCTGATTATAGTAATCCATTCTGCATTTGCATTTGTCAATAGACGCCATGCTTGCTTGGCCAGGAGGGCCATGTTTAAATGTTGGATTCTCCTCAGCCCAATACCTCCAAACTCCCTTGGTTTGCAAACCCTATCCCAGGACACCAAATGAAAGCGCTGCTTAGATTCAGAACCAGTCCATAGGAACCTCTTCTGGATCTATTCAATTTTAGTGTAAACACTTGCAAGAGCTTTAAAAATAGAGAGAAAGTAGACAGGGATGCTTTGAATGGAAAATCTGGTGAGAACCGCCTTGCCAGCTTGAGATAACAAATTCCCTTTCCATCCAGCCAACTTCCTCTGAATTCTTTCGATTACATTAGTCCACATGGAATCAGCAGCTCTGCCTGTGAATAAAGGAAGGCCCAAGTATGTGGATGGAAGAGTAGACACTGAGCATCCAAGAATCCTAGCGATCTTAATCTGCCTCTGAATGGGAGTATTAAAGAAATAAATTTTACTTTTTTCAAAATTTACCTTCTACCCCGCTGCATCCTCATATAGCTCCAGGATATGTTTTATGACCTTAGCCTCAAAAACTGATGCAAGAGTTAACAACAAAGTATCATCCACAAACTGTTGATGTGTGACTGCCTGTGTTTGTGATGATGCTTTGATTCCTGAAATAAGACCAATATTACAGGCAGCTTTGATTGTCCTCCCAAGGGCTTCAACCACAATGATAAACAACATGGGAGAGATAGGATCACCTTGCCTTAGGCCCCTTTTACTTTGAAAGTATCCAGTAGGAGCACCATTAACAAGGATCAAAAACCAAGGTTTCATAAAACATCCTTCCAAAAGCTTGATCCATTCATGATGAAAACTAAATTTCTGGAGAATAGCAGAGACAAAACTCCAGTTTATACGGTCATAGGCCTTGTTCATATCCAGCTTGAGAGCAAAAGTAGGTTTTTTGGTCTGGACTACCGAATGGAGGGCTTCATGTACTGTTATGACACCATCAAGGATGGACCTTCCAGGGACTGAACTGCCCTGACAAACATCAATAAACATAGGAAGGATCTTCCTCATTCTGTTTGCAATCGCCTTGGTCAAAATTTTATAAACAACATTACAAAGGCTAATAGGTCTAAAATCCATCATAGATCTAGGAGTAGGAATATTTGGGATTAAAGCAATAAAAGTGGAGTTAAAACTTCTTGGAATATGCTTTGTGGACTGAAATTCCTTGATAGTAGCACAGACATCAAAACCTACAATATCCCAAAATGCCTAAAAAAATGAGGTGAAAACCCGTCCGGACCTGGAGCTTTATCGGGGTTCATTGAGAAGAGAGCCTCTTTGATTTCTTCATCCGTGAAAGGCTTAATCAACTCCCCATTCAAGTCATCAAAAATTAAATGAGTAATATGGTAAAGCATTGATTCTGAAGCTAAGGCAGAACTATAGTGTTCTTCTCCTAAAAGGTTCTAAAAATAGGAAACCGCTTCATTTCTGATCTCATCAGGGCTAGAAAGGAAGGATCCATCATCTCTAACAAGTTCTTTAATTCTATTGTGGCTTCTGTTCCTTAAGGCAGATGCATGAAAGAATCTTGTGTTAGCGTCACCTTCTTTCAGCCAGGTAGCTCTAGACTTTTACCTCCAAAATGTCTCCTCATAGGCTAAAACATTATGATACTCAGCAAGGGCTTTCTTTTCATCTGCCTGTAGGGAAGGGTCTGGCAATCCCTCTTCAAGTTTTTTCTCAATGGTTGATAACCTTTCAGAGATGACTTTCTTGTTTTCAAAAATATTTCCAAAAATTTCTTTATTCCAGATCCTTAGATTTTCTTTCACCACTTTAAGTTTCTGTGCTAATCTGAATGAAGGCCTGCCCTGACAAGAATGCTGCCACCACTGAGAAATTTTGTCTCTGAGATCAGGGTGGTGCATCCACATAGATTCAAACCTAAAAGGCCTTTTGAATTTTGGAGTCTCTTCAATTTCAAGTAAAATCGGGTTGTGGTCAGACCCAATGCGAGGCAAGGACAACATATTGGCATCCCCAAAATATTGTATTGCTTCTTGTGACAGAAAAAACCTATCAAGATTTTCCATTATGAGTTGATTTCCAGACCTCCTGTTGCTCCAAGTAAATTTAGCATTTTTCAATTTGACATCCAATAAATTGTTGTTGTTGATGAAATCTTGAAAGTCCTCCATACTTCTTGCTGGAATTCCTACTCCCCCTTTTTTGTTAGAGGGGTAAAGAGGGGTATTAAAGTCCCCCACCACTATCCATGAAATATCCTAAAAAGCTTCCTTGAAATTACTGAGGAAATTCCATAGATCAGCTCTCCCAGGTACAAAATTAGGGGCGTACACGTTTGTTAAAATCCAAGAAAGGTCACTAACCTTATCCTTAAAAAGAATGCTCATTACCCTTTCTCCTAATTGAATAACCCTGCCTTCCACCTTCCCTGGATTCCAGATACAAAGAAGACCACCTGAGGTTCCTCTGGCTTTGCAAAAAATTGCTTCTCCCTTTTTCCAGATTTTGAGGGCAATTTTTCCAGACAAAACTTCATCGACTTTAGTTTCTTGTAAAAGAAGAATAGTGGGACCAAAATCTCTTCTTAAATATTTGACTAACCATTGTTTAGGAAGGCCATTGAGCCCCCTTACATTCCAAGATATGATCTTCATTTGGAAATTTTCAAGTTTTTTCCTCTTCCCCTGCCTTGGACTTGAGGGGGCTTGAGATTTTTGTTTTCTTCAAGGGAAAGATTACCAGTTGATGGAAATAGAGTTTTCTGAATTCCATTAGCTATCTCATCTTGGATCTCTTCTTTCCACTGTTGGGCATTTGACTTTCTTCCCTTCTTTTTTTCCCCTCCACAGTCAATCATGGGGGACTTCATTGAGCTTCTAGTCTATTTTGGGCTGAATTTGGTTTGGGTAACCTGTTGGATAACAGTACTGGAAACCCCAGATCTAGCTTGGGACAAAGACAAAGGTGAAAAATATCGCTTGGAAGGGCTGATTAACTCTGAAAGCACTTTTTCTCTTTCTAGGGAGTAAAAGGACTCATCATTAGGGCATTCTTTATGGCCAATAGGAGGAGGATTGGAAGGTCCAGATTTGGTCGGGGAATCAAGGCTAGCGGGAAGACCAAGATTTATATCCTCAACATTAGGCCCTTCATTCTGATTTTCCTCTGTAATTGATGGGTTTTCAGCCAAAAAGTTAAATTTATTCAGATTTTCGAAAGGAGAGCATACCTTTTGTTGGTCAGTTTGTGATGTAGCAATCTACTTGCCCTTACCATTGTCCATGTGAAGCTCAACCTCATTCTCCTCTTGCCCCAAACTAGAGGCCTTTGCCTTTTCAACATTTGGATTTTTAACCCTGTACATCCCTGTGTTTTTGCCATTATTTCTGAAAGACTGTCGCTTGGAATCATTATTCCGAGGAAGGGTTTGTTGGCTTCTCAAAAAAGGGCATTGTCCTTTGAGGTGGCCTTGAATCTTACAATCAGAGCAAAATGCCGGTCTATTTTCATATTCGATGACCTGCAATCTTGTTTTATTTCCATATTCTAACTCCACATGAGTAGGAAGCTCGGATTCTAGGTTTGCATTTATGCAAATCCTAGCATGCGTCATTCTGGTGCGTGCAAGGGTTGGATTGTCAATGGCCACCAATTCCCCTATGGTCTTGGCAATACCCTGAAGAAAATACTCATGCCACCAATGAAATGGGAGATTCGAGAGGCGGACCCAAATGGGGGTAAAGTTTATGCTCTACTTTTTTGGGTCAAAATCCTCAACCCATCTCCTAAGAAAAATACTTCTTCGGCCCAAAAACCAGGGTCCTCCTATTAAAATATGACTAGCATCTTCACTATTGTTAAGGCGTACCACAAAAAACCCCCTTGATAATGCAATAATCTCCATGTGTCCGAAAGTCTTCCACTTCGAAGTCGCCCATCGTCGAATCGTTTCAATATCCGGCCTGCCCCCTATGAATTTGCCGACCAGAGAAAATTTTTCCATCGATATGAAATCTGCCATTACGCTTTCAGGCACGGATACCTTCTACCCATTGGGAATGAGAGGTGGTAAGGAATGTAAGGAACCCCTATTGTCGCCTTTAACGGCCTACGCAAAAGACTTGCTACCCTCAAAATTCTTGATGTGGGCCTCCTTGTCAGAAAGAATATCAGGGGGTTCGTGTCCCTCTAATTTTTTAAAGTCCTCAGTGTCCTTGTCACTGTTCACCTGCCCTTCCTCAGTTGCTTCAGAACCTTGCTTGTTCCCTCCTTGAGCCTCACAACTTCCAGGGGTTTGGAAACCCTGTTTCCCACCTTCGCTCCCATTCATGTTTATAGATATTTCACTCTATATTTATTTCTCCTACCATTACTAAAACTATAATATGATCAATAGAATAAAATAGGAAATTACCCTATGGAATTACAATATTAATAACATTTCTAAAATCACCCTCCGCTCCAATTCATGTTTGCAGATATTTCACTCTGTATTTATTTATCCTACCATTACTAAAACTATAATATGATCAATAGAAGAAAATGGAAAATTACCCTATAGACTTACAATATTAATAACATTTCTAAAATCAATACATTTATTAAGGATTTACTTTATTTCTTGTTCATGGGAATGTTATTAGATATCTAGTTGATATAGTCAAAAACCTTCATAACTTTTGCATTTGAGAGTTTCTTTACCATTTCATAGATATATTTTTTAACTATGACATAAAATATTCTAGTCTTTTTATAGGTGGGATTAACATCTAGAAAAGTAATAATATCATGCAAGATAATACTTGGATTCAGATTGGTCATAAACATATAGTTTCATGTCAAAATCTCCTTATATAATAAGCTTAATCTTTTGTATTCACTAATTTTTATATCATCCAAATATGTTGCTAAGTTAACCCTTCTAGGTGGATCGTGTATGTCATTATTAGTTCTAATATGAATATGGGCAAGTATAGTTATTTTTGTAGATTCTTTATTTTTTCATATTTTGTCCACATTAATGATATTAAAAACTCTTTCTTATAAATGCCTAGATTTTGTGTATTTTCATAATTAGTATTCTTTAGCATTAAGAAATTCTAAGAGAGAGCCCTCATTTTTTCTCAAAAATAGGATGAATCATATAACAATCCTTATTTTCTATTTTTGTATCTTCTTATATTTGATTGAATAGTAAAGGATGTGATTAATACATGTTTCCACTTAATTAACATGTTTTAGTGGGTCTTCCTAATACAATAACTATGTTGTTGGACTAAAATATGTTGTTATCATGGAAAGGTATTTGCACCCAGTGATTTTAGCCAAAGTATAGAATTGGATGTGTTGTGGCTGATCCACAACATACCCCAAAATTGGGGACCCACCTTTTTTGCATGTTTTCGAAGAAGACCTTAGTGGCCCAGATGTTAAAAATTAAAGGAAGAGCAAAATATCACAAAAGAAGAAGTGTCGCGATATTGCGACATGTTGCTCCGTTGCGGCTAGAAATGAAAAGTTGTGATATCACGAAGTGTCATGTTTTCATGGCTCAAAATAAAAAAGTACGTCAAAATGAAAAGGTGTCACGATATCGCGACATGGTGTGGCTAAGAAAAGAAAGTGTCGCGATATCATGACAGGTCATGTTTTTATGGCTCAGGTAGGCAAAATGCAGTGGAACAAAAAGGTGTCGTGATTTCATGACATGTCGCGTTTTCATGGCCAAGAGTAACAAAATTAAGCAAAATAAAAAATTGTCACGATATCGTGACATGTCGCCATTTCGTGACCTAAAGACGAGATGAAGGGCAAAGATAAAAAATTTCGCGATATCACGACATGTCAGGTTTTTGCTGCAAGAAAATGAGTAAGGAACAAATTGAAAGAAAGTGTCGCAAAATTGTGATAGGTTGCGTTTTCATGATCTATCAGCGGTAAAGAAGGTAAAGATAGAAAAATGTCACAAAATCGTGACATGTCTCATTTTTGTTATTCACGACGACTGAAAAGCTAAGCAAGGGAAATGTATCACAAAATTGTGACATGTTATGTTTTCGCAGCTCCAAGCAGCGAGATGGTACGAAAAAGAAAAGTGTCACGATTTCATGACAGAAAGCAGCAAGACAGCCTGAAAGAGAAAAGCATCGCGATTTCATGACAGAAAGCAGCCAAGTGGTACAGAATGAAAAATTGTCATGATTTCACGACAGAAAGTAGCAAGATGGTGCAAAAGAGAAAAGCATCATGATTTTGCGACAGAAAGCAACCAAGTGGTACGGAACAAAAAAATGTCATGATTTCACAACAAAAAGCAACAAGATGGTGCAAAAGAGAAAAGCGTCGCGATTTCGCGATAGAAAGCGGTAATATGGGGCAAAAGAGAAAAGTTTCATTATTTCATGACAGAAAGCAGTGAGATTATGTGAAATGAAAAAGTGTCACGATTTCGCGACATATCACGTTTTTACGACTAAGTGCAATAAAACACAGCGATAGAGAAAAACATTGCGATTTCGTGATAGGTCACATCTGCACAGCCCGAAGCAAAAAAATGTCATGATTTCACGACAGTTTGGACCCACACGACCCGATATCAGAAAAATGTCACGATATCGCGACATGTATCATTTTCGCGATGCAGGAGGACGAACAAGGCTACTGATAGAAAATGTCACGATATCGCGACATGTCTCATTTTTGTGATACAGGTAGAGGAGCAAAGCGACATCCTATTTTTTTCGTGATTCACAATGGGCCATTACAAAACATGCAAGGAAGTGCTAAACACGTGGCATAAAGGTGTAAGGGTTACAGAGCAGTTACAGTTAGCAAGAAGATCAAACGTTTCGATGCTTGAACAAAAGCCAGAATAATGCAAAGAGGTGGGAAGATGAAACAAAGAGACCTGGGAGATGAAGTGAAGCGTCATAGGGTGAAATAGAGGGCATTGCTAGAAAGTATAAGATTAGAAGCACAGATTGGTACAGGGGTTGAAAACTGCTACGAACAGTGTTGCAAAGCTGAAGGTGATAGGCTATTCTAGACCTACTTTTGGAGCGTTTTCCTCCACTTGTTCTGGTTTTGATAAACTGGAAGTTTTTGTTGATGTAACTGACATATTTTTAATACAGAAATTATAGAGAGTTGCATCTCATTGGCAAGAAAGGAGTTATTTTCTGCATGCTAGATTTAATGTTCATTTTCCCCTTTTCAAATTTTTAGACCTATAGGTGAAGTTTAATACAAGTTTTCTTGGTCACTTCATACGAACGTCTAAATATGAAAATCATAATTAAAAACCCTAGAAACCAGCACTTAGCTTATCTGGATTATGCATGTTTGTAGGTTCAATAGGTTAGGTTGTATGCAAAAAACCTCATATCTTCGGTTTTGTCAAAATAGGAATCGTAACACTCTGAATGTATTTTGATTTTAGTTCCTTTGCATTTTATTTTCATTTCTTCAAAATTTTACCCTTAGTTTAATTTACAGTCATTAGAATAAAATACTTGAAAATCTACCGAAATTGAAATTCACATTGAGTTCATGAGTAATCATTACAATTTTGAAATAAAATAAACCACAGTGCCCCTTGTTAACAGTTACTTGCAATCACTAAGGTATTCCAAGCATTCAAATTGAACATGATGTGTACAAAATGCTAACATAGCGGAGACCTTGGAGAAATTACAGGTTTAATTTCTTTGCAAGAGGGGATTTGGAATCCAAATCCTATTGGAGAGTTGTAGTTTCACAACTGGGTGAAAATACCACTCAACAAATTGGCACTAGAAGGAGGGCCTGAATTGGTTTATTTTTATTTTTATACAGAAGTAATGTGTTTTGGATTTGATTTTGAAATTATTTCTTGAATCTCGTTAACGGCTAAACTGTAGCATTTGTTTTTGTGTTGCAAGTTTTTTTGGAGGTATCGAGAGTTTCGTCAATCAGGTTGGACCCACCACGTCATATCGCGACTAGGTCCCAAAAAACTGGGGAAACCATATTCCATGACCTTACACTCACTGGTACTCCCAAAAATAAAACCAAGCAAGCTGTAAACCTACCAGTCACAAAAGATCTTTTTGCTTCAGGAACATCAAGTGGACCTACATCGGTGTTATCAATTGCCACTAGCGTACCTATCATCAGTACCATTTCCACTGCTCTTGTAGGGTTGTCCTCATCAATTCTGAGTCAAATGGCCCAACCTCCAGCAATTCCTTGGTATGGAGCTAATAATATCCCTTTGAATATTGCAGGGGATATACATGAAATCCCTAAGAACATAGAAATATTCTTGCCCAAATATAAACCAGATGGCCCAAGAACTACAGAGGAGCATATCCAAGCCTATAGGGATGTTTTGATAAGGTTGCAAGTCCAACATGAGGATGTAGCTTGCAGACTTTTTCCCATGAGCCTAGACCTAGTGGCCTATGAATGGTACATTTGCCTACCTACTGGCTCGATCACTTCATGGACATAAATGGAGAATGCCTTTGTCAATAAATTTAGGTCACCTTTGGATCCCACAACCATCTACAATCAATTTATTACATGCAAAATGGGCCAAGGTGAGCCAATTAGAACTTTTAATTAGAGATTCCAAAAATGCTATAATAAAGCAGTTTGGCATTTTTCCATAGATCCCGCAGTGGCCTTGCAAATCTATTTTGGGGCATTGGATCTGATGATAGCAATGTTTGCAAGATGAAATCCTCAAATCACCATGCTCGCCTTAGCTTACAACGAAGCTATGACCATCGAGCAGCAAATGAAACCACAAGGCTATGGGTTTCCCCAGATGCCTATGATGGGACAGTGTGCTCCATATGGTCAAGCTCCCATGGCAAATCAAATCATGGCACCGCAAATGCCAAACATGAATGCTTTCCCATATCAAAAACCATATCCAATAGCACCTGCCTATGCACCCATTCCGATCCAACCGATCACATCCATTCCACCCATTCCTGCATTTTTGCAAAATAGTCAATCGACTATGTAAGGAACCAGCTAGGTTAATTCTTAGGCTATAGTTCCTTTCCCAAATCCAACTCCGATCCAAAGTGTAAATCCATATATGAATCAAATTCCTCAAAATTTGATTCAAATTTCAAATCAAGATCCCACAAATTATGTGAACCCAAAGGGAACTAACAATGATGTAGCTCCACTGAAAGAGATTTATTCGGATGTTGAATAACTCAAGAAGATATTTCACAAGCTGAGTAATGACATGGTTCACAAACAGAAGTATGAGTCTCATGCCCCTCACCCAAGTCGAAGTTTTAACAATAGAGGGAGACATTGGAACACGAAGCCAAACAATGGGGGTGTATCGGACCCTATTGCCAATCAACTAGATACTTCTGTAGGACCCAGTCAATCCAGTTCCCTTTTGAATCTTTCCAATTTTGCGTGGGAAAAGGGGTGCAGGTTGCACAATACAAAAGATCACAATGAGAGGAATTGTCCTGAAATCGCTAGATACACTCATTGTCTCCAAACCCAAGTAGACGACCTGGAACTTGTGCCAAATGAGGGTCCACACCAACATCAAGATGATAATATATGGTGATGGAAACTTTATACCGCTAAGAAAGTGAGAATGAGGAAGAAGAAGATGAGATTTTGGAATAAGAGGTGCAAGCTTTTCGAGAGTTTAGAAACGGGAATCACGGATATCATTTGAGGAGTAAATCTAAAGCCCCTAAAACATCATCAACACCACAAAATAACTCTATCCTTCCTCTGGATACTAAGGTAGATAATAATCCTCCTCCTCCACTTAGGAGAGAAATTTCTAATTACAAGCATCAGACAGCCAAACTTGAAAGCAAACTATGACATAGTGGAGGATTTAAGGAAATCTAAGTCGAGCCTTTCATTTTTAGAGGCGACCAGGTTGCCTAGCCAAAAAGAAGCATTGATAAAGGCTCTAGACTCACCTAATCAAGTATGGAAGGGAAAGGAAGTTGAGTCTTAGTTGATTTTATGAAAGGAGATATGGGATGTCCTGTCGTTTCTATTGACTCTAAGAATTGCTGGTAAGAATTTGCATAATTGTTTGGTGGACACGAGCACCATGAGCAATCTCATGCCTTCAAAGATATGTCAAATGCTAGGTCTACATCCTGTTTCATCCAAATGCAAGGTTTTGCAATTGGACCAATTTGAGGTAAATGTGATAGGGACCCTATATGATGTTAAAATTCAACTAAATTCTAAACCCAGGGTCCAACAAGTGGTCAACATTTTGGTTGTTAATATCCCAAGTAGATATGGAATGCTACTTGCAAGGGATTGGATGAAAACTTTGAATGGCTATTTTTCAATCGATTGCTCACATATGTGGTTACCCTGGAAAGGAATTGCAAATCAAATCAGAGTAGAAAATGAACCGAGGCTTAAAGAAATCATAATCGAATTTAATAAGCCAAATGAAGTTCAGTTTTTCGAGCGGAATGGGGGTTTTTGCATTTGATGTTGAAGAGGTTACTGAAGAGCCTAAAGGGGAGACATTTCATAGTAGCTCTCTTGAGGAAAATGATGGCATATGGTTGCTTAGGTTTGATGGATCCAAATCCAGACAGGGACCAGCAGCCGGAGTCGAGCTCACCTGTCCAAGAGGTAAACCTTTACTTGCTACCTATAGGTTACAGTTTCCTTGCACGAATAACATGGCAAAGTATGAAGCACTGATTTTTGGTTTACAACTGGCATTGAGCAAAGGGGTTAAATGCTTGAAAGTATTCGAAGATTATCAACTGGTAGTCAAGCAAATTAAAGGACAATATACATGCCACGATAAGAGACAGAGCCTTTATAGAACTAGGGTAAGAGACCTCATTGAGGAATTTGATATTTTCAATATAGCCCTTATTTCTAGAAAAGGAAATTGCATAGCAGACTCTCTTGCAGTCACCGTAGGTATGTTAAATCTAGTTGATATAAAAAGGTGTAAAAAGTTCTCTATTGAATTGATTCCTTGTCCATCGATACCTGATAATGTCAAGAATTTCCAAGTTTTTGAAAATGATAGACACATATTCAAATTTGTTATGAACTCGGGTGTTTTTGAAAACCAGGTGATTGATGAGGAGAAAATATGGCAAGAAGAAGCAGAAAATGAAAGTAAAACTACATATCAATCCAACAAAATACCAAAAGACATAGTTTCATTGGAGAAAATATTCGATATGGGATACAAGGCTAGAAAAGAAAAAAAGGTTCCACTCCCCAAATATGCATGTGATCTAATTAATCTAGGGAGTGCAGAAAATCCATGGGAGGTGTACATCGCAAAGGCATGTACAGCTGAAGAAAGAGAAAATATAATACATGCACTAAAACACTATGTGGATTGCATTGCTTGGAATTATAACGAATTGAAAACATACAACCAAAATGTCATTACACATACCATCCCTCTAAAGCCGGACTCCAAGCCTTTCAGACAAAGACAACGAGTTGTTAACCCGCTATTGGAGCCCTTAATAGAAAAGGAGGTCAAGAGATTATTGGAAGCAAAAATTATTTTTCCTGTTAGGCACTCAACATGGGTTGCTACCCTCGTGCCAGTAAGAAAGAAGAGCGGAGATATTAGGCTATGTATAGATTTTTTAAATCTTAACAAGGCCTCTCAAAAGGATAACTATCCATTGCCATCCATTGATGAAATTTTACAAACAGTGAATGAATCTGAAATGATGTCTTTTCTTGATGGATATTCTAGATATAACCAAATTCTTATTCATCCCAATGACAGGATGAAAATAGCCTTCACAACCAAATGGGGGACATTTGCCTATAGAAGAATGCCATTTGGACTATTAAATGTTGGTGCAACATTTCAACGTGCCATGGACTATGCATTCAAAGGGCTTATAGGCAAGTGTATCATTGTGTATGTGGATGATATTCCAGTATTTTCAAAGAAAAGAGAGGACCATGTCAAGGATTTAAAAAAGGTTCTTCAAAGATGCAGAGAACATGGAATTTCTTTGAATCCAAAAAAATGCATCTTTGGAGTAACAGAAGGAAGATTACTCGGTCACATCATTTCAAAAGAAGGCATATCCATTGACCCAGAAAGGATAGAGGCTATCCAAAACTTACCTCTCCCGGGTAGTAAAAAGGAGTTGAGATCTTTCTTCGGGCAAATTAACTTTGTGAGGAATTTTATTTCAAGCTTCACTGAGATAGCCAAACCGTTGAACAAGATGCTCAAGAAGGATGTAGATGTCAGATGGAACAAGGAAAGTAAGAAAGCCTTCCAACACATTAAGGATGCCATTTCCAAAGCCCCTACCCTCATAAGTCCAAACTATGCTAAACCTTTCTATATTTATGCTTTCGCATCGGAACACTCTTTTGCGAGTGTCTTGACCTATAAAGGTGAGGATAGTGCAGAAAATCCCATAGCATTTTTAAGTACTCCTTTAAAATATGCTCAATTGAGGTATTCCATCCTTGATAAGCAGA
Source organism: Wollemia nobilis (assembly GCA_028583015.1). Taxonomy (NCBI): domain Eukaryota; kingdom Viridiplantae; phylum Streptophyta; class Pinopsida; order Araucariales; family Araucariaceae; genus Wollemia; species Wollemia nobilis. Next base: position 759,321 of record JAQPPZ010000393.1, on the reverse strand, counting down.
TGTACGCACTTTTTAAAATGGTAAAAAAATTTGACATTACATTGTGCACAGCAGAGTTTTTGCCATTGTGCTTGACCTTGCTATCAAAACCATGTTTTTACAGAATGAGCTAGGTGAGAAAAGAGGTAAATGGATTTCTACTATCCAAGAATTTGATCTTGAAATCCAACCCATGAAACTAGTTTGAGGACAGGGACTTGTGAAGACGATTGCTGAGAATAATCCACAAACGACATGTCAATATTCAAGTGCAGAATACATTGCTAAAGATGACTGGTATGTTGACATTGTACATTTTCTAGTAAATGGTAAGTGCCCATCCAATTTGAATTCCACTCAAAGAAGGGCTTTAAGACTTAAATCCATTAATTATCCGATTAGATCTGGTGTTCTGTATAGGAAAAATCATGAGGGGATCTACTTGAGATGCCTGAATAAAAGAGAAGATGCCAAGGTTCTACAAGAATTTCATGGGAAATATGGAACTGGCCATGGTGCGATGAATGCTACAGCGCATCAAATCCTGAGAGCAGGATACTATTGGCCTCACATTTTTAAAGATGCACACGCTCATGTACGATCTTGCCACATTTGTCAAGTAGTTGCCAACAGAGAAAGAAATGCAGCCATGCCATTACAACCTGTAGTTGATATGAGACCATTTGCACAATGGGGATTAGATTTCATTGGGGTTATTAAAGCAAATTCTTCTGATTCCCATAAATTCATACTAACAGCTACAGATTATTGTACAAGGTGGACAGAAGCAGTTCCTACTAAACATGCCACTACATATGTTGTAATAAAATTCCTTGAGGATCACATCATAACAAGATTCGGAATGCCCAATTCTATCGTTAGTGATAATGGTAAAGCTTTTGTTTCCATGCAATTTGCAGATTGGGCATACGACAATAAAGTGAGTTTAAAATTTGCATCTAATTATTATCCTCAAGGAAACGGTTTGGCAGAATCCTCAAACAAAAATTTGTTGAGTATCATTAAGAAATTACTGGAAAAGAACCCTCGAGATTGGCACAGCCAGTTAAAGTTTGCTCTATGGGCAGATAGAACTAGAGTAAAAGAATCAATAGGGAATACTCCTTATCATTTGGTCTATGGACAAGACCCAATATTTCCTGCAAACTTGAAGCTGCAAACCCTACATTTCATGCAAGAATACTTGGGAACAAATAACCACACTGAAGCTAGACTAAATCATTTACTGCACCTCGATGAAAAAATGGAGGAAGCCATGATTCACATGAATAAACACCAAGATGTTTTTAAAATATGGTTTGACAAAAGAGCTAAAATCAAGTCCTTCAAAATTTCAGATTTGGTTCTACTGTGGGATAAAAGACATGAAGAAAAGGGGAATCATCAAAAATTTGATTGTATTTGGTTAGGCCCGTATCAGATTTCAAAAATTCTAGGAAAAAATACCTTCAGGTTGAGAACTTTAGAAGGGAAGGATCTGATGTTACCAGTTAATGGGCATGTTTTAAAGCATTATTTTAGCCCTTAAGTCATAAGAGATTGATATTATACTTTTCGGTCTTGGTATGGATTTTCAAATTTTATTTTGTTTGTTTTAGGATTGCTAGTCTAGTTAGGATTTAAGTTGTGTGTTTTGATTTCATTTGACATGTTTAGTTTGTTTATATAAAAAATATATATAAAAAAAAGGAAAAAAATTTGAGATGTCAACTTATGCCTAAGACTAGGAGAATATGAAACATTGGAATTATGTTGTAGAAGCTCCACAAGTAACACAAACATTTTAAGTAATATTTTTTGAATCTTGTGATGCATGAAGTTGTCAGTTTTACACATTATGGTAAAATAGATGATATATTCCCTCCACACTTCAAAAGAAGCAGTGCATTCATATCTCATGCCACATTCCACATTGCATATACATATCATCTTAGTTACATTTTCATTTCATGTGCAATCATTGAGAATGTGTTGAATCCTCTTAGGCTTACTACATAACATATATTAAAAGGATCCTAAGCTTGGGAACTGCTGCCCAAGATATCTTGAACCAAGCACATTCTATGCATATTAAAGAGAATCTTGAGCAAAATGGTCAAAACCATACTTGGATGAAAAGGTGAGGTGAAAATAATATTTCATGTTTGTCCTATCATGCAAAATAATCCTTAAAGCAATGGTTTTTATCACTTCCATCAAGCTTAAAGTCTAAAACCAGAGTAGTAAGGATAGGATTAAATCCTCATCGAACTTAGGTTGAGGATCCAATTCCCCAAAGCTCTGATTTGACCTGCATGGAGTAGTAAGGATAGGGCATAATTCTCATCTCATTTAGGTTGAGAATCTGATTCCCCAAAGCTTCCATCATTCATTAAATCATAAAACTTGGATGGAGGGATCGTACTACATGCCCTCTACAAAGGATGGGTAGTCATCCCAAAAGTCCAAGAAACAAAAATAAAATTAATATGTTCCATCTTTCATTTTATCATCTTGGATTGGAAGGATCGTACTACATGTCCTCTGCAAAGGATGGGTAGTCATCCCAAAGGTCCAAGAAATAAAAATATTTTCCATTTTCATCTTAATATTGGATTGGAGGGATCGTACTACATGTCCCTAGCAAGGATGGGTAGTCATCCCAAAGGTCCAAGAAATTAAAAAAAAAAAAGAGAATGAATGAAGTCTAGTCATAGATTATGGGGTTAAGTATGCTCATGCATGGCAACATGTCTTGTTAAAAGCAAGACCATTGACTACTCATATGGACAGGCTAGCTTGACAGTTTCATCCATAACAGGTTAAATCATTTTGTTCAAGATGAGGTAATGAACTCCAAATCAGAATAGTAAGGATAGGGTTAAATTCCCATCTCGCTTAGGTTGGGAATCATATTCCCCAAATTTTTGATTTCACTCACACTTGCACATGGGTTCAAGATGGTAGTGGCACATAACCAACTTTGGGATCTAGTAAATTAATTTAGTAGACATATATTTGGTCCTAAGAGGGTTTGACAGCTTTAATATGTTTGTTCATGATATTGGAAGGGTTGAGCCTTTGCAAAGCAAGTTGTTATATCTCTAGCATTTTTATCATACATCAAATCTTGCACAAATCATCCATAGTCTTGCATACAAATCATAGGTGAAACTGATAATGGAATGATGATTAATTTCAAATGATAGAGAATGAAACACATTACACACATCAAGCTGATACTTAATAATTTTGATGATTCATATATTTTTGATCTATTGGCATTTGTTTATATTTCTTATGTGCTAATACCTGTTTCTGAGTTTGTATACTTCCAGGTTGGGTTCTCACCGAAATGCTTAGGAGCATTTGACAGCAGAGTCGCCATTTGTTGTGGGTGATCCACAACACACCCCAAAATTGGGGACCCACATTTTTTGCATGTTTTCAAAGAAGACCTCAATGGCCCAGATTCTAAAAATCAAAGGAAGAGCAAAATATCACAAAAGAAGTGTCATGATATCGCGACATGTTGCTTCGTCACGGCTAGAAATGAAAAGTTGTCGTGATATCGCGACGTGTCATGTTTTCATGGATCAGAATAGCAAAGTACGTCAGAATGAAAAGGTGTCGCGATATCACGACATGGTGCGGCTAAGAAAAATAGTGTCACGATATCATGATAGGTCGTGTTTTCACGGCTCAAGCAGGTAAAGTGTAGTGGAACAAAAAGGCATCGCGATTTCACGACATGTCGCGTTTTCACGGCCAAGAGTAACAAAATTAAGCAAAATGAAAAATTGTCGCGATATCGTGACATGTCGCCATTTCGCGACCTGAAGACGAGATGAAGGGCAGAGATAAAAAATGTCATGATATCACGACACGTCAGATTTTCACTGCAAGAAAGTGAGGAAGGATCAAATTGAAAGAAAGTGTCGTGAAATCGTGACAGGTTGCGTTTTCACGATCTATCGACGGTAAAAAGGTAAAGATAGAAAAATGTCGTGAAATCGTGACATGTCTCATTTTCACTATTCACGATGACTGAAAAGCTAAGCAAGGGAAATGTGTCACGAAATCATGACATGTCATGTTTTTGCAGCTCCAAGTAGTAAGATGATACGAAAAAGAAAAGTGTCATGATTTCATGACAGAAAGCAGCGAGATAGCCTGAAAGAGAAAAGTGTCACGATTTCGCGACAGAAAGCAGCCAAGTGGTACGAAATAAAAAATCATCGTGATTTCATGATAGAAAGCAGCAATATGGTGCAAAAGAGAAAAGCATCACGATTTCGCGACAGAAAGCAGCCAAGTGGTATAGAACAAAAAAATGTCACGATTTTGCGACAAAAAGCAGCAAGATGGTGCAAAAGAGAAAAGCATCACGATTTCGCAATAGAAAGTGGCAAGATGGGGCAAAAGAGAAAAGCGTCATGATTTTGTGATAGAAAGCAATGAGATTGTGTGGAATGAAAAAGTGTCATGATTTTGTGACATGTCGCGTTTTCGTGGCTAAGTGCAATAAAACATAGCGATAGAGAAAAACATCGCAATTTCGTGACAGGTCACATCTGCACAGCCTGAAGTAGAAAAATGTCGTGATTTCATGACAGGTTGCACCCACACAGCTCGATAGCAAAAAAATGTCACGATATCATGACATGTATCATTTTCTCGATGCAGGAGGACAAACGAGGCTGCTAATAGAAAATGTCGCAATATCGCGACATGTCTCATTTTTGTGATACAGGTAGATGAGCAAAGCAACATGCTATTTTTGTCACGATTCATATCGGGCCATTACAGAACATGCAGGGAAGTGCTAAACATGTGGCATAAAGGTGTAAGGGTTACATAGTAGTTATAGTTAGCGAGAAGATCAAACGTTTTGATGCTCAAACAAAATCCAGAATAATGCAAAGAGGCAGGAAGATGAAACGAAGAGACCTGGAAGATGAAGCGAAGCATCACAGGGCAAAATAGAGGGCACTTCCAGAAAGTATAAGAGTAGAAACACAGATTAGTACAGGGGTCAGAAACCACTACGAACAGTGTTGCAAGGCTGAAGGTGATAGGCTATTCTGGACCTACTTTTGGAGCGTTTTCCTCCACTTGTTTTGGTTTTGATAAACTAAAAGTTTCTATTGATGTAAATAACATATTTTTAATACAAAAATTACAGAGAGTTGCATCTCATTGGCAAGAAAGGAGTTATTTTCTACATGCTAGATTTAATGTTCATTTTCTCCTTTTCAAATTTTTAGACCTATAGGTGAAGTTTAATACAAGTTTTCTTGGTCGCTTCATACGAACATCTAAATCTAAAAATCACAGTTAAAAACCCCAGAAACCAGCACTTAGCTTATCTGGATTATGCATGTTTGCAGGTTCAATAGGTTAGGTTGTATGCAGAAAACCTCATATCTTTGGTTTTGTCAAAATAGGAATCGTAACACTCTGAATGTATTTTGATTTTAGTTCCTTTGCATTTTATTTTCATTTCTTCAAAAGTTTACCCTTAGTTTAATTTACAGTAATTAGAATAAAATATTTGAAAATCTACCGAAATTGAAATTCACATTGAGTTCATGAGTAATCATTCAATCTCAGAATAAAATAAACCACAGTGTCCCTTGTTAACAGTTACTTGCAATCACTAAGGTATTCCAAGCATTCAAATTGAACATGATGTGTACAAAATGCTAACATAGCGAAGACCTTGGAGAAATTACAAGTTTAATTTCTTTGCAAGAGGGGATTTGGAAAACAAATCTTATTGGAGAGTTGTAGTTTCACAACTAGGTGAAAATACCACTCAACAGGATGAAACAATATTGTTTTATGTTTCAAAATATAGAGAAAGCCATCTCCTTTGAACTGACTATTTTGGAAAAATGAATAGAAAAAGAAAGGTTAAAAATGAGTAAGGGTTAGAGAAAAAGGTTGAAAGGTGGACAAGATATTGTGTAATAATATTGCATATTACAGAGTAATATGTTGTCAAACCAATTCCATGATATTTAATAGACCAACCATTAACACCTACAATTATATATTTATTTAGCTCATGATATTCTCTCGAATAATTCTAAGGATTAAAACAATTAGCAATCCAATATATGACCTTTGCTTTAACAAAATAGACTCATTGTTGAATATAACATAAATGACTTAAAGAAAATGTATATAAGTGCTTTAATCATTCCAAGGACTTGAAGAAATCCAATAGGTAATCCAAATAGAAAAATTACTTTAATAGAATACACTAACAATTAAGTGTAATAGAAATAACTTAAAGCAAGATTCATATGTAAAACTTGCAATTGCATAACAATGGAGGCCAAACAATTATCATTTCATTGATTAGCAACAAAATTACAAAGTAATACCAAGCAAAGACTATATATTCGACACTTGTAATGAGGTATCTCTTCATATTAGAGTTTAAAATTTCAAATATTATAGTGGGAATATAGTTGTATGGTTTTTTGATGGATAGTCTAGCAAGAAACCAAAAATGCTGATGTGGCAACCTTGAGCTTCATCTTGGGCATAAATTTCAATTTAGCTCATTGACCTACAATTGAATTCTATAAATAGCTGCATTATTGGAGTTATCACTTTCATGCTTTGATGTCATGAACTAGAACAAAGTAGCAAGCACCATGGTAGTTGTAGGTCTAAAAATGACATTTAACTAAAATTTGTTCAAAACTAGGTTCTTCTTTTATTTGTAGAGCTCTTTCAAGATGAAATCATGGTTTTAGTTATTTTTGTCCTTGATAGTCTTCTTATTTTTGTGTTATTTTTTCATATACATGATCTCAGACTCTAGCTTAAGGATGATGATGTCATCAGTTTGAGAAATATGGTTTTAAGCACATTTTAACTTCATTCGTTCACATATTAGTTTTGGGCACTTTTGATATCTTTATGTTTCTTCAACCTCTACTTTAAAATTTCTTACATCATTGCTAAGAGTTGAAAATTTTCAAGCATCATAGTCTTGATTTGTCTTTGGTCTTTGACTTGTGCGATCCCAAAATCTACCTTTTTATTTGACATCATCCAACGGATATGAGAGTACGTGAGGAAGGGGAAATGATGATAAGGCAAATCAAAGTTAACACGAATAGATACCTTCATATAGGCATGCATTCGGTTAGGGATAATCATCAATTTCTAACCACCTTGAGCTCTAAACTGACGGCCTAGAAGCTATCATAAGTTCTAAGGGCTAAGACAAGTGATTAGATTTATGGAAAGACTCCCTCTTTGTTTGATGCACTTGCATGATTGTATTTTACTTCAACATTATTAACCTTGATATCTGGTAGGCATGGAGTAAATGGTTTACCTTCACAAATTTAGGTGTGCTTATTTAAATAAATGTTTGATTTATTTAAAAAGCAAAAAAAATATTGTTTAGATAAATTTTTGATTTATTTAAAAAGCAAAAAGATATTGTTTAGATAAATTTTTGATTTATTTAAAAAGAAATAAGATATTTTTTATAAAAATGTTTGATTTATTTAAAAAGCAAAAATATATTGTTTAAATAAATGTTTGATTTATTTAAAAAGCAAAAAGATATTGCTTAAATAAATGTTTGATTTATTTAAAAAGCAAAAAAAAAATATTGCTTAAATAAATGTTTGATTTATTTTAAAAGCAAGAAGATATTATTTGGATAAATAATTGTTTTATATAAAAGCATATATCTCATTGAAAATGAGCACTTGATTATGTAAATGATGCTCGTAGATGTCATTTGTAATAAAATAATTGATTTATTTAATAGCATTAGTATGGAAATAATCAAAGAGGTAATCAATTTACCAAAATGATTGCCTAGCAGAAAACTTATCTTGAAATAAAAATAAATAAATAAAAAGTGTAATTCTTTTAAAAACTTCAAGGTAAGGTCTTTGCCTCAATGTATCTAGGAATACACCACCCATCCAATGATCAATCTCTAAGATTTTAATGTGAAAATACAACATTTGGCAGAATGTGCCAGGTTGTCCTTTGGTGACCTAGTTGGGTTAGACACACGAAGCGCCTCTAACATGAGAGGAAATATCTTTATGGTGATCACCTTGGGAAGAGAAGAGGGTGATGTTCACCCTATCATCTGTCAAAGGTGGTCAAGGAGTAATTATGGGTAGGTGAGAATGTGGACTGAGGAGGGAGAGAAGATGTGAAAAGGAAAAAATAGGGAGGAAGCATGAAGAGAGGGGATGATGAGAAGAAGCACGAGGATGCAGAGTGAGAAAAAGTGAGGAATGAAGAAGCAGTGAACGATGAATGTCCACCTGAGCAGTGTAGGCAATCCAATTTCCATGAGTAAACCAGGTTGGTCTTCATCCAAAACTGGTTATTATGGTATTTTTTTTGTTATAGCATCATAGCCATTGTTTTGTTGGAATACGCATAGCGTTATAGCTTCTTCATGTTTTAGTACTATAGCTATCCTTTGTGATGGAAGATGCATAGCATCATAGTCATTTCTATGTTGGAAGACACATAGCATCGTAGCTTCTCTGTGTTTTAGTGTTGCAATTATCATCTATGATAGAAGATGCATAGAATCATAGCCATTGTTGTGTTCGAAGATACATAGAGTTGTAGAGACTCTGATGATCTATTTTAATGGATAAATGACACCTGATGAGATACGGTCGCCAATGGGTTACTACATGCAAAATTGCCATCATCTACTTGGCATAAGTGAATTTTCCCAAATTACAGCTAGAGAGGGCTTTACTAGTGAAGGCCAAGAGTCTCCCTTATTACATCAACATTGCACCAATACCATGACCTGAAGCATCAATTTCAATAAAAAATAGTTTGGGACATATGGCATGGCCAAATAGGCATAGTGGTCATAGCATGCTTCAATTCTAGGAAAGCTTGTTTAGTGGGTCTTGTCCAAGTAAAAGATTCATTTAACATGGAAGTGAGAGCAGCTAAATTTTACCATAGTTATGAATAAATTTATGGTAATAACATGTAAGCCCTAAAAATACCCTAAGATCTTTTAGAGTGTGAGGTTTTGACCATTTGTAAACACTTAGATCTTCTTAGGGTCAAATTTGATGCCCTCCTTAGTGATAATGTGTCCCAAATAATCCACTTTTATCAACCCAAAAGAACATTTAGAGAGCTTAGAATAGAGTTGATATTGTGCCAATAGTTGGAAAGTCTAATTCACATGAATAAGATGCTCTTCCCATGAGCGACTATACACCAAAATATTATCAAAGAAGACTACGATGAACATTCAAATGAATGGATGAAAATGTTGGACATTTTGAGTTCCTAACCTAAAATGTTGTCATTGATGTCAAAAGGTCATTTGATGTCAAAAGGATCTATGATGGCATGCACTATGTTTTGTGAAAAGTGCAAGGAAAGTCTTTTTGTGAAAACCAAGGCAAGAAAAATAAAGGTTTTATTTAAAACCATGGATGGCAGATTTGAAATGTATTTTTATTAAAACCCAAGTTGACTTTTCATTTCATTAAAAAAATTGCCCCGGTGATGGAGATATTTAGTTTAAATTTTAAATTATTTAAAATTTTAATTTTAATTTTAAAATTAAAATAAAAGTAATTTGTCGATATCATCGAATATGAGGTAGAAGACTATAAAATGATGACTAAGGTTTATTTTTACCCATCCTTCCTCTTGTGGTTAATGTGATTATTGAAAAGCAAAAAGAGCTCATGTGAAAAATGTTTAAAGGCAAAGGCAGCAAATAAATCGAGGTGTGGTTAGATTCCAAGACATCTTGGGCAGTGTGGCCTGTTGGCAACTTGAGCAGTGCAAAGGCATTGGGAGGCAAGTGGTTGAGTGTTCGAATCGCATGCACTTCATTTTTTTTGAGAAAGGAGAAATTTGTTTTGCGTTGGTTGTTGCATGGAGGATAAAGGAGAGTGAGGCACCTTTGATCTTGTGTGGAGCGCTAGCTCACGTGGTGCGCAAGCATCTGTTAGGGCGTGTTGTGGCTGATCCACAACACACCCCAAAATTGGGGACCCACTTTTTTTGCATGCTTTCAAAGGAGACCGCAGTGACCCAAATGCTAAAAAATCAAGGAAAGAAGCAAAATATCACAAAAGAGAAGAAGTGTCACGATATCGCGACATGTTGCTCCGTCACGACTAGAAATGAAAAGTTGTCACGATTTCATGACGTGTTGCTTTGTCGCAGCTAAGAAAAATAAAGTGTCGCGATATCGCGATGCGTTGCTACTCAGAAAAATAAAGTTGTCGCGATATCGCGACGTGTTGCTGCTAAGAAAAAGAAAGTGTCGCGATATCGCGACAGGTCACGTTTTCGTAGCTCAGACAAGCAAAGTGCTATGGAACAAAAAAGTGTCGCGATTTCGCGGCAGGTCACGTTTTCACAGCCAAAAGTAATAAAATGCAGCAAAATGGAAAATTGTCATGATTTCGAGACATGTTGCGTTTTTGCGGTTAAGAGCAACAGAATGCATCATGAAGAGAAAATGTCGCGATATCACATGTTGTGAAATATCGGTGCAAGACAAAGAACCAAGTTGAAGACTCAAAATGTCGCGATATCGCGACATGTCGTGAAATTGCGGTTCATAGAGGAGAGAGAAAGACAAAATGAAAAATTTTGTGATATTGCGACTTGTCATGAAATGGCGGTCGAAGGCAGCAAGAGAAGAGTCAATGCAGAAGTTGTCGTGATATCACGACATGTCGCCATTTTGTGACCTGAAGATGAGATGAAGGGCAAAAGATAAAAAATGTCACGATATCATGACATGTCAGGTTTTCGTGGCATAAAAGTGAGGAAGGAACAAATGAAAGAAAACATCGCAAAATCGTGACATGTCTCATTTTCACGATTCACGATGACTGACAAGCTAAGCGAGGGAAATGTGTCGCAAAATTGTGACATGTCGCATTTTCATGACCTTGAGCAGCCAAAGTGAACATAGGGAAAAAGAGCATCGCGATTTCATGACAGAAAGCAGCAAAGTGGTACGGAATGAAAAGGTGTCACGATTTCACAATAGAAAGCAGCAAGACAGCCCGAAAGAGAAAAGGTGTCATGATTTCATGACAGAAAGCAGCAAGACAGCCCAAAAGAGAAAAGCGTCATGATTTTGTGACAAAAAGCAACCAAAGTGGTTCGGAATGAAAAGGTGTCACGATTTCGTGGCTAAGTGCAAAAAAACACAACAAAGGAGAAAAACATCGTGATTTCATGATAGGTTGCATCCATGCGACCCTACGCAAAAACACATCGCGATATCGCGACATGTCTCATTTTCATGGTGCTTGAAGACGAATGAAGTTGTGGGCATAAAAATGTCATGATTTCATGACATGTCTTATTTTTGTGGTGCATGAAGGCGGACAAGGCTGTTGGTAGAAAAACATCACGATTTTGCGACATGTCTTGTTTTCGTAGTGCAGGTAGAGGAACAAAGCTGCAGATAGAAAATGTCGTGATATCGTGACATACTATTTTTTGTCACGATTCATAGCAGGCCGTCACAGAACATGCAGAAAGGTGCATAACATGTGGCACAAAGATTTCAAGGCTATGATAACATTTCAAGATCGATGGTTATAGTTTACAAAGAAGATCAAACGTTTCAACGTCAAGAACAAAGTCAAAAATGATGAAGAGGCAGGGAAGATGAAATGAAGCGATCTAGGAGATGAAGCGAAGCGTCACAGGGTGAAACAAAGAACCGTACCAGAGGGTTTAAAAGCAAAATCCAAAGGCATATACAAAGGTTGAAAACCACTGCAAGTAGAGTTACAGAGCTAAAGGCGAGAATGCCATTATGGGCCTATTTGAGTTGTTTCTCTTCCACAGACTAGTTTGGAAAAACCAGAGATTCTGCTATTGTAAAATGACATATTTTTAATGCAGAAGTGTTTAGAAATTTGCATCTTGTTGACAAGAAAGGAGTTATTTTCTGCATGCAATATTGAATGTTTATTTTCCCCTTTAATATTTTAGGCTTATAGATGAAGTTTAATGCAAGTTCTCTTGGTTGCTTCATGCGAACGTCTAAATCTGGAAACCGTAGTTAAAACCCTAGAAACCAGCACTTAGCTTATCTGGATTGTGCATGTTTGCAGGTCCAATAGGTTAGGTTGCATGCATGGAGACCTCACATCTTCGGTTTTGTCAGAATAGAATAGCATCATATTGAATGCATTTTTTTATTTTTAGTTTGTTTTTTGCATTGCATTTTCATTCTCTACATTTTATTTTCTTCAGAAAGTTTAACTTATTTAAAATAAACATTTAAAAAAATTACAAAATCCAAAAAAAATCAATGAACAATCATTAAATATTCATGATGAAATAAACCAACATTGCCCCTTGTTTACAGTTACTTGCAATCACTAAGGTGTTCCAACATTTAAATTAAATATCTTTATTTGAGATTATTAATTCACATACACAAATGCTAACATAGCAGACACCTTGGAAAAGTTGTTTGTTTGACTTCTTTGCAAGAGAGGATTTGGAGCCCAAATCCTAAAGGTGAGTTGTACTTTCACAACTGGGTGAAAATACCACTCAACAGGACGTAGGAGCCGCAGGACTCAGGTTCGAATCCTACGAACTCCCTTTTGTTGTGTAAAAGGGAAATATTGTGTTGGTTGTGGTTTTTCATGCGTATGCTACCAAGTTTTATATGTTGTGTTTGATATTCTGAAATTTGTGCCAAGGTATGCATTAAAGTTGTAAAATAAAATTAAAATAAATTTTTGTTTTATTGGGTGCTAAAAGTTAGTTTAAAATTTGTGCATAAATTTTATAGTAAAAGTGGTTTTTGGAGAGATAAGTAGGTAGGCATAGATTTTAATTTCTTTAGGGTATAAGTGGTTTGAGGAGTAATAAGTATTATTACTTATTTGGCACATTGTTGAGATGTTATTTGGAGAGTGCTTTTAATTATTGAAACATTCTTGAGAAAAATATTTTGCTTTAGGGTTATTGAATATATCTTTGGTGGATGTGATTATTGAGTTGGAGTAAAAAGGTGTAAATTGGGTTATGCTTTATTTTGTGATTATTATTTGAAGTCCACTAACCCTCATTGAGATTGGAAACAAAAGTTGTGTTGAGTATGGGAAATTTTGTGGACAACTTCTTGGCATTAATAAGGTATGGGCAATATTCTCTATTGATTGTTTATGGTGGTTGATTTCTGAAATATCATTGTAGATAAAAGGATTGATTGTGGTTTCCTTTTCAAAAGTTTTAGTTTAAATGCTTCAAAGTTTTTTGGTTTGAGTGTTGTGATTAAACCTTGTTTTATAAGCATTGTTGTTGAAGCCCATTGGTTGAGCAAAGAACTTGAACTTGAGTTAGAAAATAACATGAGTATCATTGTTATGTGAGATTTGTGGTTGAGCATTGTTGGAAACATTTTGAGTTTATTGATTCATTCTTGGACTAGGGTTTGTGAGAAAGAGTTGTTCCTACAGGTGATTGGTTGAGTAGAGTTGTTTGAGCCTATTCAAGTGAATGTGTGAAGTGGTTGTTCAAGTTCCATAAAACAAACTATTATATATTCTGATTTTAGTTGAAATTGAGTTGAGAAACAAATTGATTTTGTGAATAAAACATATTGAAAGTCTAAAAATTCTCTTCATTCTTCTATACGAAAGAGTTGAGTTTATTTGAGTTGAAATTGATTTGAGAAAGAAATTGAGTTTGTGAATAGAACATATTGAGTCTCTAACAATTCTCTTCATTCTTGTATATGAAATATTTGAGTTGATTTGATTTGAGATTAATTTGAGAAAGAAATTGAGTTTTTGAAGAGAACATATTGAGTCTCTAACAATTATCTTTATGCTTCTATAAGATTGAGTTGAGTTGAGATTTATTTGAGTTGAGATTGATTTGATTTGAGATTGGTATTTGAGTATAGAACATATTGAGTCTCTAATAATTCTCTTTATGCTTCTATGATATTGAATTGATATATTGATTGAGAATTGAGTTTAGAACATATTGAGTCTCTAACAATTCTCTTTATGATTCTATGAGATTGGACAAGTTCTGTGTGAGCTTGTTAAGCTGATTTGAGGTAAGTCTTTGAGAAGAATTATGGACTAATTTTGAGTAAGATTTTGTGAAAATTTGCTATGCAGATTTGAGCAAGTCCTAGAGAGGACTTATTGATCAGATTTGAGCAAGTTCTGAGTGATCCTATTGAGCAGATTTGAGTAGGTTCTGAGTGAGCCTATTGATCATATTTGAGTAGTTCTTAGTGTGCCTATTGAGCATATTTGAGCAGGTTTTGAGTGAGCCTATTAAGAAAATTTGAGTAGGTTCTAAGTGAGCCTATTGAGCAAATTTGAGCATGTTATGAGTGAGTCTACTGAGCAGATTTGAGCAAGTTCTGAGTGAACCTACTGAGCATATTTGATGAGGTTCTGAATGAACCTATTAACAGAGCTTTGAAGGTGATAGAGTACAGAGTACAGAGTCTCAATGGATAGAGATCCAGCAACCAAGACAATTGAAGGCAGATATGAGTGAGGAGTCTTCAAGTGGAGAAAGATCCACAAGTCAGAGTAGTAGAGAGATAGATTCTTCTAGAAGATAACTAGCCAAAGCATACGGGGAAATATTTATCCTGTGGAATAGATCCATGAACTTGAGATTAGGGTATCAGCATCTCCTTTGTACAGAGGTCCATAAACATTGTAATTGGGAAGGATTTCCAAAGAGATTGATTGAGAAATTTTTAGTAAAATATTTTCTTCGTGGAGTAGCTCACATTAGGTGAACCACAAAATTTTTGTGTCTCTATTATGGATAGTGTTTTGTGCATTTATTTGATTACTTCTATTGATACTGCTATCTATACACTGCATAATATTGAATTGAAATTTGAATTGAAAGAAAAAGTAAAAAGTGGTCTTATACTATTCACCCCCCTCTCAATATAAGCTTGTATTATTCGATTGGTATCAGAGTGGGTTCCTTTAGAAGAGTTTGATAGATTTAAGGAAAAATATTCTAAGAACACAATGGATCAAAAGGATCAAAGAGACAAACCCTTCAATAATGTAGTAATATTATATGGAAGTGACTTCTTGTATTGGTGTATGCTAGTGATATTTTACCTAATGGAACTTGGAAATGAAGTTTGGGATGTAGTAGAACTTGGATATGATTCTACAGTCAATCTTTCGACAGATAAGGAAGGTAAGCTTCTAATTCATGCAAATTCAAGAGCTATGAATACAATTATAAAAGGATTGGGTAGATCAGAATCTATGAAGGTTATGGATTGTAAAACAACAAAAGATATGTGGGATCTATTACATGACATATATGAGGGTGATAAAGGTTTTAGGAAAGCTAAGATCAAAAATCTCAAAGGAGAATTTGAGAACTTAAGAATGAGAGATGATGAAAATATTCATGATTCTCTCAATAAAATTGATGAACTTGTGCATGAGATGAGAGGTATTGGAATGAAGGTTGATGAATCAGATGCTTGTGATAAGATCTTGAGAAATCTTCCAAAAAGGTATAGTGAAAAGGTTTCTACTATAGAAACGTCAATTGATAGTGATTCTTTGACAAGGAATTATTTTCTTGGCATGCTTAATACTTTTGAGAAAAGAACAAAAGATCATATTCCTCTAAAATAAGCTACTTTCAAAGTGGATAAAAAGATAAATGGAAAGCAGATAGAATCGAGTAGTGAGTCATCTAGTTATGAAGAATCTAATTATGGTAGGAGAGATAAAGGTTCCAAAAGATTCATATATGTTAGATCTATTAAGTGCTTCAATTGTGGAAAGTATGGATATTATGCAACAGAGTGCAAAAATCCAAAGTAAACTAGTGATGAAGAAAAATAGGATCAAAAGTACAGGGAATCAGAAAGACACAGGTACCAAAGGCAATAATGGACATAACAAACAAGGAAATAAATTATTCCAAAGGAAAAAGAAAAGCTACTATGCAGATAATGCAAGTAAGTACTCATTTGATAGTGATGCTATTTTTTCAAATAATGATAGAGATGAAGTCCTATTTACGGTTAAAGATAAAAGGACTCCAGTTATTCTCAAATGCTTTAGATGTGGTAAATTTGGACATCTTGAATATGATTGCACTAGATATGGCTATAGTTTCAGTGATGATGGTTTTGAAGATGCACCTGAAAGACCAGATGAGAATCTTCTAATGAATTTAGAAGATTAAGTAAGTTATCCTATAGAAGATAAGCCAAAAGGAAGTAAAGAAGGTACGAAAACAACACTAATCTTGAAAATAAGTTTCAAGAATGTGATGAAGAAATATTATTTCTCATAGAAGACTTAGAGAAATCAAAGACTAAGGCAAGTAAGTTCAAATAAAAATTAGAAGCAAATATTTTGGAATGTGAAAAGTTAGCACAAGAAGTGGCTACTCTAAAGAAATATTTAAAGGACTTTAATATCAATATGAAGAGTTTCACAAATAGCTCTAAGAACTTGGATAATTTCATTTGTGGACAACAAAGAACATCATGTTCAACAGGTCTTGGCTTTGGAAAGAAACAAGAAAAAGAATCTACTTCAAGTCTTGATGAAGAAGATACTTCAGAAAATGATAGTGTAAGTGGGAATGAGACATCAGACGATGAGTTGGACAACAGAGAGTTCAACAAATATAGGAACAATGCACAAAGAAGATACATATGGAACAACAATCAGAATAGAAGACCAATGAGATCTATGCAAGGAAGCTTCAATGGGATATGCTTCTCATGTCACAAGTTTGGGCACATGGCTTCACAATGCAGGTCATATGAAAGATAGGAATATGGAAAAGGACAACATTTTCAAGGATATTGCTACTCATGCAATGGTTTTGGTCACAAGGCAATGAATTGCAGGGTTCATGATAGAAGAAGATTTTGCTTCACTAGGAGGTATCCTAAGACATTTACACCTCAAAAAAATAATAACATTAAGTGTTATAAGTGTAATAATGATGGTCACATAGCAAGATGGTGTAGAGCAAATATTCTAGAAGCAGGTTTTGAATAGGAATAGTAACATGGATGAGAACAGGAACAGGAACAAGAACAAGAATAAGAATAGGAATAGGAACTTGGATGAGAACAAAAATAGGAACAAGAACATGGATGAGAACAAGAATAGGAACAAGAACAAAAGTGATGATTACTTGGAAAGAAACAGTGAGAGGATTCAGAAAACTCATAAAGGAAGAGAGAAAGATAAAGGTAAAGAGCAGTGCTTTCGGGGAGTAGAAATACTCCTACCCCAGAATTAACCACCTCATGAGGATGTGGGGGATGGGATAAGCTAAGAGGCTCATTCTTAGCCTTGAGCCCCAAAGGTGACCCTTTGCCATTGATGTCAAATGGGGAGAGATTTGTGTATATTAAGGAAATTTTTGATATGGGAGAGATTTGATTTTTGAGAGAGCATTGATCCAGGTGGAGCAAAGTTATAGGGGGAGCAGAAAAGAAGGTCAAATTTCAATAAATGAATATGGGTTACCATTAATGACAAAGGGGGATATTGTTGGACATTTTGAACCCTAAGCTTAAATGTTGTCATTGATGTCAAAAGGATATATGATGGCATTCACTATGTTTTGCGAAAAGTACAAGGAAAGTCTTTTTGTGAAAACCAAGGTAGAAAAAATAAAAGGTTATATTTAAAACCATGGATGACAGATTTGAAATGGATTTTTCTTAAAACCCAAGTTGGATTTTCATTTCATCAAAAAAGGTGCTTTGATGATGGAGATATTTAATTTTAAATATTTAGTTTAAATTTTAAATTATTTAAAATTTTAATTTTAATTTTAAAATTAAAATTAAAGTAATCCTTCGACGTCGTCGAATTTGAGGGAGAAGACTATAAAAGGATGACTAAGGTTTATTATTCCTCATCCTTGCTCTTGTGGTTAATGCGATTATTGAAAAGCGAAAATAGCTCATGTGAAAAATGTTTAAAGGTAGAGGCAGTGAATAAATTGAGGTGTGGTTGGATTACAAGACATCGTGGGTAGTGTGGCATGTTGGCAACTCGAGTAGTGAAAAGGCATTAGGAGGCAAGTGGTTGAGTGTTTGAATCGCGTGCACTTCATTTTTTTTGAGAAAGGAAAAAAAAAAATTGTGTTGGTTGTTGCATGGAGGATAAAGGAGAGTGAGGAACCTTTGGTCTTGTGTGGAGTGCTAGCTCACGTGGTGCGCAAGCGTCTATTAGGATGCAAGAGCCGCAGGACTCAGGTTTGAATCCTATAAACTCCTTTTTTTGTGTAAAAGGGAAATAGTGCGTTGGTTGTGGTTTTTCATGTGCATGCTACCAAGGTTTATATGTTGTGTTTGAAATTCTGAAATTCGTGCCAGAGTATGCATTAAAGTTGTAAAAGAAAATTAAAACAAATTTTTGTTTTATTAGGTGCTAAAAGATAGTTTAAAATTTGTGCATAAATTTTATAGTAAAAGTGGTTTTTGGAGAGATAAGTAGGTAGGCATAGATTTTAATTTATTTAGGGTATAATTGGTTTGAGTAGTAATAAGGATTATTACTTATTTGGCACATTATTGAGATGTTATTTAGAGAGTGCTTTTAATTATTGAAACATTCTTGAGAAAAAAAATTTGCTTGAGGGTTATTGAATATATCTTTGGTGGATGTGATTATTGAGTTGGATTAAAAAGCTGTAAATTGGGTTATGCTTTATTTTGTGATTATTATTTGAAGTCCACTAACCCTCATTGAGATTGGAAAGGAAAGTTGTGTTGAGTGTGGCAGATTTTGTGGACAACTTTTGGGCATTAATAAGGTATGGGCAATATTCTATATTGATTGTTTATGGTGGTTGATTTATGAAATATCATTGGAGAGAAAATGATTGATTGTGGTTTCCTTTTCAAAAGTGTTGATTTAAATGCTTCAAGGTTTTTTGGTTTGAGTGTTGTGATTAAACCTTGTTTTATAAGCATTGTTGTTGAAGCCCATTCGTTGAGCAAAGAAATTGAACTTGAGTTAGAAAAGAAAATGAGTATCATTGTTATGTGAGATTTGTGGTTGAGCATTGTTGGAAACATTTTGAGTTTATTGATTCATTCTTGGACTAGGGTTTGTGAGAAAGAGTTGTTCCTAGAGGTGATTGGTTTAGTATGGTTGTTTGATCCTAGTCAAGTGAATGTGTAAAGTGGTTATTCAATTTCCATAAAATAAACTATTCTATATTCTGATTTTAGATGAAATAGAGTTGAGAAAGAAATTGAGTTTGTGAATAGAACATATTGAGTCTCTAACAATTCTCTTAATTCTTATATAAGAAATAGTTGAGTTGATTTGAATTGAAATTGAGTTGAGAAAGAAATTGAGTTTGTGAATAGAACATATTGAGTCTCTAACAATTCTCTTCATGCTTCTATAAGAAATAGTTGAGTTGATTTGAGTTGAGATTGAGTTGAGAAAGAAATTGAGTTTGTGAAGAGAACATATTGATTCTCTAACAATTCTCTTTATGCTTCTATAATATTGAGCTAAGTTGAGATTGGGATTTGAGTATAGAATATATTAAGTCTCTAACAATTATCTTTATGCTTCTATGATATTGAATTGAGATATTGATTGAGCGTTGAGTTTAGAACATATTGATTCTCTAACAATTCTCTTTACGATTCTATGATATTGGACAAGTTCTGTGTGAGCATGCTAAGCTGATTTGAGGCAAGTCTTTGAGAAGGCTAATGGACTGATTTTGAGTAAGATTTTGTGAAAACTTGCTATGCAAATTTGAGCAAGTCCTAGATAGGACTTATTGAGCAGATTTGAGTAGGTTCTAAGTGAGCCTATTGAGCAGATTTGAGAAGGTTCTGAATGATCCTATTGAGCAGATTTGAGTTGGTTTTGAGTGAGCCTATTGAGTAGATTTGAGTAGGTTCTGAGTGAACCTATTGGGCAGATTGGAGCAGGTTCTGAGTGAGCCTATTGAGTAGATTTGAGAAGGTTCTGAGTGAACCCATTTAGCATATTTGAGGAGGTTTTGAGTGAACCTATTGATAGATCTTTGGAGGTGATAGAGTATAGAGGACAGAGTCTTAGTGGATAGAGATCCAATAGCCAGGACAATTGAAGGTAGATCTGAGTGAGGATTCTTCAAGTGGAGAGAGATCCACAAGTCAGAGCAGTAGAGAGACAAAGTCTTCTAGAGTATCACTAGCCAGAGCAGAAGGAGAAAGAGTTATCTTGTGGAAGAGATCCACGAACTTGAGATTAGGGTATCAGCATCTCCTTTGGATAGAGGTCCATAAAAATTGTAATTGGGAAGGATTCCCAAAGAGATTTATTGAGAAATTTTTAGTAAAATATTTTCTCCGTGGAGTAGCCCACATTGGGTGAACCACATAAATTTTGTATCTCTATTTTGGATGGTATTTTGTGCATTGCTTTAATTACTACTATTGATATTGTTATCTATACACTGCATAATATTCAATTAAAATTTGAATTGAAGGAAAAAGTAAAAAGTGGTCTTATAATGTTCACCCCCCCCTCTCAGTATAAGCTTGTGTTCTTCATAAAATGTTGTTCATGAGGCTTTGGAAAATGGAAGGGGCATTAGTCAAGTTGAATGGCATTACCAAAAACTCATAGTGATCTTCATGAGTGCAAAAATTAGTCTTGGAAATATCTTCATCCTTGAGTCAGATTCGATGGTACCCCAAGCAAAGTTCAAGTTTGGAAGTTCATCCAGTTATCCATCCACCATCATAATAGGAAACTTATCCTTTATGGTGAGTTTATTGATCTCTCTATAATCGATACACAACCACCAGGACCCATCTTTCGTGTGCACAAGTAAAACTGGAGAAGAGTAAGTACTGTTACTGGGTCGAATGACACCAGCTTGTAATAATTATTGTATTAACTTCTCAATTTCTAACTTAAGAGCATGAGGGTATTAGCATAATTGAATTTTGAGTGAAGCATTACCAAGTAATAAGGGAATAGCATTATCATGAGAGCGACGAGGCAGTAAATCTATTAGCTCAATGAAAATAGAGTTATGCTTTGTCAAAATGAGTTGCAAATCTTTAGGAACAACATCCACCTCTGAAGGATGAGGATGGATTGAAAGAATTTGAGCTATGATACCCTGAGATGATTTTTTTAAAAACTTCTCCATCCGACTGGAATTGACAATCTGTGAAGGCCATGCTTTTAAGTCATGGAGAGTGTAGTATTGTTAATTCTATAAAAATTGCATCCAAATTTTGGTAAAGTTCCATGAGATGACTCCCAATGTGCTCAACAATTGAGCTCCCAACATAATATCACATCCCCCTAGTTGAAGTGTAAACATATCCTACTTGATATCATAGTCCCCAATCTTGACCTTAACATTATGATATTTACCTTTGTAAGGTAAGGTTTCATCATTTGCTACCATAACCTCAAAGGAATTACATGAATGTACGTAACAATTTACCTACTAGAAAATGCGGGGATCAATTAAATTGTGTGTATTTATAGAATCAATCAAGATGGTAATATGCAGACCCTTGAAATACCCCATAACTTTCATTGTTTGAGTAGTAATGCTAGCAAGAGCATGAACAAAAATCTCAGCCTATGGTTCATCTTGGTTGTATTTCATTGGATTGGATGGTTCCTTGACTAATTCTATGTCAGCATCACTATGGTCACTGGTGTCAGGCTCATAAGCATCTATGAGGAACAACTTTGATTTGGTGCACCTATGCCCATGAGAAAACTTTTCATAATAATTGTAACAAAACCTCTAGGTACATCGTGCATCCATTTTAGTAGTGGTTAGATTTTTGGGTGCAGCAATGGTTGCAACAGGTTTTTATTCATTTTAATTTGGGAATCTAGCAATAAAAGAGGTTCTAGCCTGTGGAAATTTATATATCCGCATCTGAGTTATAAATTTGGATTTGGCCAAATGATCCAACTTGATAGCCTCCATCATGGATTGTGGTTTAAACATAGTGATCCTAGCTTGGAGATCCTCCCTCAAACCACTGATAAAATAACTCATAAAGAACCCTTCATTCATTCCTAAAATTTTATTAGCCAATTTCCTAAATTGTATTTGATAATCTCTAACTATAGAAGTTTGTTTCAACTTTGTCAATTTTCCTTTAAAATCATCATACTCACTGGGGCCAAAGCGAGTGAGTAATTGAGACTCAACGTCTTCTGATGAAGTATTAGGTTGAGTTTTTTGCAATCATTGGTATCGTTGCAAATCTTTAGATTTTAATTTTAAGAAAGCTATTTGAACTCGATGATATATGGGAACATCATGGAGGCTAAAGTATTGAGCAACACAACATAACCACCCATCCACATCCTTTCCATTAAACTTAGGAAAGTCTAATTTGGGCATCTTAAAGGTAGGATCATGATCATAGGGAGGATGAGAGTCATATATTGTATTTCCTTTACCTCGGTTAAAATATGAGTGTTCAGTATGGAACTCAATCTTGCTAGGAACACCGAGTAATTTGGACTCAACGTCTAAAAGTTTTTCTTCTAGGCAAGCTCTGGAGTTAGCATGATCAATTCTAACATATTGAAGTTCTACCATCACACCTTGACTTGATTTTTTCATGTCATCAATGGTTCTTTAGAATTTTTCAATCATTGAGGTGATCGTATCTACCTCTTTTTGTTGTCCTTGAGTACCACTAGCCATTTTGGATAGTCTTGAACCTCTGTAACTGAATTACTAAAAATAGAAGTGTGGTTTTTAGGGGTTCCTATTTTTGGTAAGGAGGTCAAAAAAGTGCTTGGGTGTGATATATTAAAATTATCAATACAAAAATCTTAACACAATGGGCTATGAGTCAAAAAAAATATTTTTGGGATCAAATTTTGTATTTTTGGAATATTTGGCCAAAGAGGAGTCGTAGAAAATGATAAATTTGAGAAATTTCAAGAAAAAATGGAGTGAAGACTCAAAAATTTTGTGAGAGGTTTAGGAGGGGCTAACTAAGATAACAAAACAAATTTGAGGGTTTTTTGGTGTGTCTAGGGCTTTTTAGGATTTTTTAAGTGCTATTTTTCCCCATTTTTGGTTTTAAAATTACTCAAAATAGAGTAAAGATAAAACCACTACAACTTCTTCATTATAGCTCCAATTTGCACGATTTTTTATTTTTGAGTGTAGAATCAAAAAGTAGAAAAATACTCTTTTTTATTTGGAGCTAAATTTTAAAGATGGAAACTAGATCAACTATCTCTGATCTATGCTTTTTGTCAACTGACCACCCTATCACTGTCCTATCACCTATACTATAGTTACTGACACTGATGGTTCTAATTTTGACCCTAACTACCTATATTTTTGTAATGTTAAAGTTAATTATTACTATTATTATTGCTAACCTAACTGTTACTATCATTGACTCGAATGGTACTAGAATATTTTAGACTACTATAAACACTTGCAAAATCTATCTTCACTATTGGTGGATGTAAAGTACGTTCTTCTATGATAGGGAACTCTTTCTCTGTAGGCTCACTTTTTGGGATCATGAAAGAAGGTTCAACAGAACAAGGATATGTGATTATTTTGTAGGTTGAAGTTTTTAACAGAACCATGGTATGCTAGGTAGAGGTTTATGTAACACCCATAGGCCCTTTGTTATATTGTAGTGACAAAGAATAGTGTTTGGACCAATATTTTAGGCCACTACCCAAGGAGGATTTCACACATAACCTTGAGCACACTATTTACCTCTCTAATAGTATAGGAGGGTAATAGTTTGGGATGTTGTATCCCGTGGACTATGGATGATACAAGGTCAAAAATCTTCCTACTAGATAGAATTTTGTTCACCCTAGATTGGTCTCCCAATACACCCAAATATGCATGGGAGCTCGATTCTGTGCATGAGTGCTATCTGAGGCATGGGTATTAGAGCCTGATAACCCCTCACTTTAGTAGATGCTTTATAGACTATCTAGATTATCCAATAATAATAACTCCTTCATGATATTTTAAAACCCCTAGTACAGGGTTTCTAGCCTACTCAACTACAAAAAAAAATTAGACTATATGTTTTTAAATTTTTATAATTTTTTTTGGCTTTTTGAATAAATGAAAACAAAATAAAAAACATATGAAAATTATACCTAACAAGTGAAAATTACTGAGCAAGAATTGTCACACTCATAGTAGAACTCGGACATGGAAAGCACTCTGATACCACTTGTAAGGAACCTACTATTTAAATAAAGCTCACACATACAAAATACTAAAAGATAACTGAAATACATGCAATAACATAATAACACTGTGTAGAAATTAATTACAAAATTGAAACAATCTCACAAATAACATAAAATCATAGGCCTCTTCGAGGGGCAACCTCCTTCAATATTTCATTAACTTGGAAAAAGATACATTTGTATCTGGATTCATGCCTTTTAAAGAGAACGTTTCATGCAATCCTACCTAAAGGCTCAAGATTTGGCTTACATGTAAAATGCCACTTGGATTACATGTAAAATGCCACTTGAGCTAGAATCTTCTACCAAATATCGGTTACAATCTTGATAATAGTTACATGCGATGGCACCATTGGTTACAATATTGATAATGATTACATACGATGGCACCATCGGTTACAATCTTGATAATGGTTACATGTGATGGCACCACTTGTCTAGGTGTCTTGTTTTCCACATACATTACAAGGTATTATAAAATCACATTATAATAGAATACCTCCATGTTGTAAGTGGGTCATTATATATTAATGAGAATTACAAAGTAATGTTAGGATGGGATCCTAACAAATTCTTTCCACAAAGTTGCAAAAAAAACTTGTGAAGACTAGGGCTTAGTGTTGATTCCACTAGATTGACAAATAAACTAGTGAATATTTATCATTTCTAGATTCAAAGTTTCTTCCATTATATATTCTAACATATTGTTTTATAAAAGTATATTCAAAGAAATTTGGGAAGCTTCCTACATAGATCTAGGAAGAATATCTTCTTTGTAATCAATCCAATTCCTGAAGTAACAAACAAAAGATTGAAGATTTGAAGGCCTAAGGAAAGGGTCCTATTACTAGAGATTGTAGAATTGTAGAGTGCAGAAGAGAAAAATTCATAGCATCCTTTTTGTAGATTCAAGAAAGTAGAGACTCTAGAATATATTCTAGGAGAAAATTAGAGGTTGGTGATCTTCATTGAATATTGAATACTATAGATTGTAGATTGAAGGAGAAGGCTTGGATATCCTTATTGAAGGAGATTAAAATAAGGCCACTAAGAGAGTTCCTAGGAGAAATTATTGGATAAATTTACCACCAAGGTGAATTTCCTAATAGTGTATAACTTAGGACAACTATTGTCATCCAACAATAAGACCAAGGGAGAAGGATTTGACAAGAAGCTTGCCAAATTTTGGAGGAGACTAGTGAAGACATCAAAGCCTTCATATTCTGAAGAAGAAGGACTAGATTGAAGTTATATTTTGGTATGGATATTTAAGGGGAAATGATATAGAATAAGCTACCAAATCCATGAGATTTAAAGAGTACCTTTGAAGGACATAAGGCTCATTCAAATAAAGGAGATTTGCTAGTTTTACAAAACAAAATTGAAGGGTTATTGAAGGAAACTCTTAGCTACAATTTGGAGGATTTCCATACAAAATTCTTGATATTCAAGAACAATATTTTAGAGAGATTGTCTATTTTTTAATATGAAATTTTCATATTTGAAGATAGAAAGAGAGCAACAATTTAAGCAGCATCACTAGTTGTTGAATTTTAGATTTCAAGGGAGCATCATGAAGGAGAGTTAGAGTCACCAAAGTACATTTACTGGAAGCAAGTTAGAGGGTTTCAAAGATGTGAATTGGTGACTTAACAATTTTTTTTAGATAAAAAAGAAGCTACAATTTCATCAAACTTAAGGCAACAATTTGGTGAATATAATCACCAAGATATCCATCATCTATAGAGATCATTAAGGTAAGCAACTTTGGTGGAAAAGGTTCATTAGTTTAATATTAGTTATTTGGTTCATTATTAAGGTTCATTAGGTACCATATTAGATTTTAAACATTGCAATTAGAAGGTTGCCTATTAAATTCTTTAAGGGAGTTTAGAAGATAGTTTCTTATAAAGATAAAAACCTACACATCAAAAATAGGAGTTAGATATATTTTGAAAGAAAGAAAAATATCATCTTCCTATTATCTAGTTAAAGAAAAGAAGACATTACTTTTAAGTGAAAGTTGCAAAGATTATAGTGCATCTTACAAGTTACTTTGAAGAAGAAATAAGGTGAGATTATTATTGCACTATACTAGTTATTCTTAATAATTATTATTAGTGCATTATACTACTTACCCTTAAAGGTTTTAAAGTGCATTAATATTTTATCAAAGAAGGAAGTTTTATTGCACAAAATAGGGTAAGAGTAAAGTGTATAAATAAACTATGAAGCACTAAAAACCTATAGCATTTTTTGGTAAGGAGAAGCCACCATAAGGAGTAATAGAACCTCCAAATATTGGAGAAGGAAGTTGCCTTATCAAAGAAGCAAGAAAGCTTCAAAAAGAGACTATAAAGTCTCAATTTTTTGGTGCAATTTAAGGTAGATTTATTTACATTATTGCACCATATTCTATGTATCGAAACAAGGGTAAATATAGAGTGTCTAAAGACACTACTACAGTGACTCTACTATAGTCTACAAGGGTTTGAATCATCAACTCTAAGGTGCAATAGAAAGGTAGATAACATGGCCCATATTT
This sequence comes from Wollemia nobilis, assembly GCA_028583015.1. Lineage (NCBI taxonomy): Eukaryota > Viridiplantae > Streptophyta > Pinopsida > Araucariales > Araucariaceae > Wollemia > Wollemia nobilis. The sequence continues at coordinate 732,516 of JAQPPZ010000393.1, read as the reverse complement.
TTGTCATCAAGTGGGCATTTTACAAGGTCTAAAGTGGGAGCTTTGGTAAGCAAAAGATAAAACCATCCAAAGGCTCAGCATCCATCCATATCAAAATCATAGAACATGATGGAAGGCTCCATGCATGTTTGGATGCTCTCCAAAAAATTGCTAAAGGTATTAGTGCCAATGGACTTTAGAATATCCATTAATATCTTGTGATGTGGGGTATATTGTTGAATGAGCTCATATATCGACAGTTTTGTTGAAGCCATTTTTAGGCTTGTGGTTAACCAGCTACTTAAGGAGATGATTGGTCTTTGGGGATGAATAGGTGGATTTGGTTGGATTGGAATATGAATTGGAAAATAATTATTGGTATAATTTTGGATGGTTGATGATGATGTGGAAGGTTGAGACACACTTTCTTGAGGTAAAATGGGTGGTTGGACAGGATTTTATCATACATTTTGTTGATTTGTGCATTGTTGTTGACCTCAAGTTACTACATGAATAGCACCCATAAAACCTTAGTATTGTTGTACATGATTGACTTGATTTTGAGGAGTCTTGGTGTTAGACCCTCTTGTTGTTGGTTGCACCTCCTCATGATGAGGAAGTCATGTTTGAAATATACCAAGATTCTGGTTTTGCTGATCTAAGGGACTGTCAAGCTTGATGGCCCCTAAGTCAATGATATCTTGCACTATGTCCTTATATATGTGGTAATTACTAATATCATACCCATTTTACCTATGGTAATGGCAAATTAAATACTCTTGGTAGTGTTTTATATGTTTGGTGGGGTCATCTGATTTGACTTTAGGTAAGGCAAGTTGGTTGGTGTCATACAACCTGCAAAATATGGAAGCATATAATTCAGCTAATGGAGTGTACTAGTGGTCTTGTCGAATAGATTATCAATGTGGGAAGTTTTCCATAGTTGACATTGTGTTTTGAGTTGGTTTTGGTGGTGAGGGTACCACATGATATGCAATTTTTTGCAGATGTTGTTGCATATGTTGTTGTTGAGCCATTACCGACTGGCTCATGACCACTTGATTGACATGATTATCTTGGTTGGCCATACTGGCCTGATTTGATTTGGTTTGGCCAGAATAATCACTTTTATATTGGCCATTACTTTACCATTATTTCTTTTTAGGCTTAAGTATGCCCTCTTGGACTTTTAATTCCTCAATAATGCTAGCCTGGGTAAGAGCTTCCTCAAATGATTGATATTGTTGTAATTATAACAACCAAGATATGGGTTTTAAGAAACTCTTAGTGAATAGTCTATTAAGATATTCTATTGGAAGGGATAATGGTATTTTTGTAATGATGGTCCTCCAACGGTTGCCAAAATCATAAACTAACACATCATCATATTATTTTAGACCCTATAATTTAGTTAATGATACCTTATTTTTAACATTAAAATATAATATTTCAAGGAAATGATCAACCAATTGCTCAAAATTATAAATACTATGGTGAGGCAAATTATTATACCATTCTACAGCATGACCTCGCAATGTATGAGGAAAATGTTGAAGCATTAGAGCATCATTATTTTGAATTCTGAAGCATGAATGGATGAATGTGCTCACATGTTCTTTAGGGTTCTCTGTCCCATTAAATTTATCAAACATTAGTACTGTGAAGTCTATAATATATGGTAGTGATGGTACCGAAGGGTGAATTATTTGATTGATCATTTTATGTAAAGTGGGCTTCTGGTTCATTAAACCAGGAGTGTGTTGCATTAGACTATCAATCTATTGTTGCATGGTTTGGATCCTAGGGTCTTCTCCTAGAATGTGAAAACCTTGAATCACTTGATGATTTTGTGAAGGTGGGGTGGAAAGATGTTGAGGTGTGATGATATGATGATGATGTGGTAGAGTGGATTAAAATTGATGATGATGAGGTCGATGATGAAATGATGGTGAGTGTTGAAAGGGAGATTATGTGTGGGGACTATTATGATGATGATTTATGGGAATGGCATGTGTATGGGTTAAAGGTGGTGTGGGAATGGAAACCACTGAGGATTTTGGTGCCCATGATGTATTTTGGGTGATAAATATGGGTTGGGTGGAAACAAGTTGAGGCTTAGGATTGACCACCTAAAATTTTTGTTGAGAATTTTGTTGCTTCTTAAGTAATTTGTTAAGGTTTTACTATGCTTCACATATTTCTAGATCTAATGTATATGGCATGGATAAGGATGGAATGGATGATGTGGGTAGAGGATAAGTTGCAACTGGAATTACAATTGGATTGTATGAGATGGATACTAGTATTTGTGAAGCAGCATTGACATGTGCTTCATACAAAGGATTGACATAGGTAGTGGTGTAATAGGATGATATGGAAGTGCTAGGAGCACTTAGCTATTGAGTAATGGATACATGAGGGGAAGGTGCAACTGACACCTCAAAAAAGGTTTGTTATACACCTAGGTAAGGCTAGAAGGCTAGGAAGAGGTAAGTTCTTACTGAAAAGAAGAATCATGCCTAGGTGAGTTGTGGATTGATTCTAAGATATAGTTAGCAGATCTATAAATAGTCTCTACTTTGACCATGTCTATATGGGTGATGTTTTGATCAATGGTTGGTGAATATGGTTCAATTTTTTAAATGGTTATGTGGATGGATCTGTGCAAAACATCAGTAGTTTGCACAGTTTGTGATGGACCCACAAACAAATATGAACTTGTCTATATCACACTAGGGGTATCAACCACAGAAGTGGTGGGGAAGGATTATGAACAGTCCATGGATGCAGTGTTTTTGTTTAATTATTTCTTCTAGTTTCTAGTTAATATCGTAAGATACTAAACCAAATGTATAATGTGTAGTAAATAAAATGCAGAAGTAAACTTCACAAAATCAAGTAAAGACAATAAACGCTATTTTTGTACAATAGTTGTGTCTTACATTATTTTTTTATCTCATTTTAATGTTTTTCCTTTTTTTTGTTTCTATTTTTTGTGTTATGATGCATTAATATGAATTATAATGGATAAAATCTATGGCTTAGATGGGCAATGAGATTCTTCCTTGTGATGCAATCCACAAATTTTACTCAGGGGTATCCTATGGTGGCTAAGGGCAGATATCAGTCAATGGATATGAAGCCCACCATAACCAAATCTCAAGCAATGGTTGGTGATGAAATCCAATACATTAATGTTTAATGTGATATGTTTTGTGTGTGATTCCTTTAAAAATTTCTAGTTTTCTATGGTGTACATACAATATCAAAAATAACTAATTTCACCAATCTAATTCATAAGCCAACAATAGAAATATCAATTTCCTCAAAAGAAGTAGAGTACACCGCTTAAATCCCTCTCTAAATAGTGGGGGATTCATCTACTCTTCCACATTTTTTTTTTTATTTGTGGAAAACATCCCAAAAGGGATGCCACTTTCGGGTAAGACCCAAGGAGGCAGGGGTATCCATTCCACCAAAAATGCCGAGGACTCGGACCTGGCCTACCACCTTTGACATACTCAAGGAGCAAACAAACACACAAACCCAATTTAAAAATAAGTAAATAACAACAAAAATAATAAAATAAAATAAAAAACATGCTCCTTGAGTGTGTCAAAAACAAAAGCACAACCAAACACGCACAATAAGATAAAAGAAACCACAACACAAACCACATAGAAAAACACAAGAAACACATAACAAAACACAAACAAGACAAAAACAACAGAACACTACAAAGACATAACCCAAAAAAAAAACATGAAAAATAAACACAACCAAAACCTAAAAAATTAAAAAATAAAATAAAAATAAAAATAAAAAACAACCAACAAAGACAATAAAAAAAAACAAAAAATATAGAAAACACTCACACATAAAAACATGAAATAACACAAACAAAGAGAAACCCAAGAACAAGAACGAAAAAAAACACAAGAACAATAACAAAAAACATAAAAAAAAAAAAACAACAAAAACACAAGAACAACAAAAAACAACACAAAGAACACAAAAACAAAACAAAATAAAAAAACCCACCCACCTTAAAAAACTAAACAAAAAAAAAAAAAGGAAAAAAGAAATAAAAAATGAACAAAACAATGACCTATCTAGACCAGGAGACTATTAAGGCAAGAATCAACAGAGGAAACAAAATAAAGAATAGAATGAGCTAGGGAACTAAAAAAAACTGAATGAACCAAAGAGAAGCAAAAAAAAAAACAAGAAGAAACTAGGTACCTTGAAGCTGGAGCCATCCAAAGAAATGATAGAAAGAAGAGCTTCCCTAATTTGAGAAGCCCACCATATAGGAGGGTGGCCATAACAAGTAAGATCACCTTTGTCCAAAGCCCAATTAGCTAAAGCATCAACACTCTTGTTTTGATCTCGACCACATGATTGTAATCAACTTTCAAAAATCCCATCTGGATTAACTGAATCTTCTCAATAATTCTTTTTATTCTCCAATCCACCTTATGATTCTTAGAAGGATTCTTCAAGAGATTAATCATAAGTTGAGAGTCGGACTCAACTAACACCTTTTCCCATCCAACCTTAGTAGCCTCCTGAAGACCTCCGAGGATACCATACCCCTCAACAAGGTTATTGGAAAGAATACCCAAATTCTCGGCAAAAGTAAAAACCGGGGAGCCATCGAAAGTCTACCAATTCCTCCCACACTTGGCTTTTCCGGGGTTCCCTCTAGAGGCTCCATCAGTATTGACTTTTCCAAAATCCTTAGGAGGAGGTTGCCAATTTCTATTCCTATCCATCTTACTAATACTCACATTCCCTTTAAGTTGGTTGCCCTTAGAAGGTTTAATATTCAATCTTTGCATCACTTGATCCCATATTTGGTGGGAGTTTTGGGGGTGATTAAGGAGATGATGGACTGATTCAACTAAGTTGGCTATGGTCTTTTGCCAAATATAGTGAATATCCTTCCTATCTTGATTAAAAATTTGGTTGTTCCTTTCATTCCAAATATTCCAAAGAAGAATGGTAGAACCCATCCAAACTAATTGCCTAATAAAATGATCAACACCCTCTTGATTAGGCCAATCCCTCCAAAGTTGTTCAAAAGTAAAAAAATTGGACCACTGTAAGCCAAGTAAAGTGGCCATTCTCCTCCATAATACAGAGGCTAAAGTACACTCAATAAAAATATGGTTGATATTTTCTACATTCTCTTCACACATTTCACATCTAAAAGGGCCATGAAAACCACGCTTCATAAGTTGCTCACCGGTAAGCACCCTACGATGCAATAAAATCCAATTAAAGAACCTCACCTTAGGCCAGAGCTTTTGAGCCCACAATTGAGAAAATATGTCAGAAGAATGGTTGGGATTATTATGGCATAAGGTCAAATAACCTTGAGCAATTGAATACTCACCCTTAGTAGTGTTGTTCCATCCAAAACAATCTTTTTCATGGGACCAAGAGAGGGATCTCATATGAAGGATGCCTTGGATATCTTGTCTTTGCCTTTTCAGGATTTGAATAGGCCAGTCCTCAATAGGGATCCAATATCTACCAACCTTTGAATTACCAGTATGGTACCAACAATAATTAGCCACCTTTATCCAATTAGCTCGGTGAAGCTCCTCCATCCAAGGCCTCCAATCGGGAAATTGAGTTATCAAAGGCTTGTGACCATCCCAAGAATCTATCCAAAAATTTGCATGTTGACCATTATGAATGATCCAAAATAATTTTTCTTTATCAAATCCTCACCAGTCTTAAGAGCTGCTAAAATGGGAGAACCTTTGGTAGGAAGTTGATAGCAAACAAGTTCTTTAGGACTTTTGTTCTCGACATATTTAGCATGAAGATTATTGGCCCAAAGAGCATTGGGGTTATGCAACATCCTCCAATATAATTTAGCAGCTAAAGCTTTGTTGTTATTAATTGAAGACCGTAATCCTAACCCCCTTCACTCTTAGGAAGACATAAAGTATCCCATTTCACCAAGGCCCATTTTCTTTTCTCCTTAGTACCACTCCAAAGGAAACGATGACTGATTTGATCCAATTCTCGAAGAACAACCTTTGGGATATTCAAAATGGAAGAAACATAAATAGGAATAGCTTGAAGGACTGATTTTACCAAGGTGATTCTACCCCCATAAGAAAGCCACTTGTTGGTCCACTTTCCAATTTTCTTCTTGACTTTGTCCAACAACCAATTCCAATATTTATTTTTTGCCTTTGAATATTTATGGGAATACCTAAATAAGTGATTGGAAGAGAGGTCTTCTTATATCTTAGCTTATCCAAGACCATGGATTCCTGTCTAGCGAGCGGTGAAAGAAAATAACTTTAGATTTGTCTTCATTGATCAACTCCCGAGTAGCCTTAGAAAAATAGCTAATGATTTGCTTAATATTAGAAGCTTCCTTAGCGTAGCTTTACCTAAAATAGTAGAGTCATCCACAAATTGAAGATGAGAGATAGGTCTAGCTCCATGAGCAATGGTAACTCCCTCAAGGGTTTTGTTTTCCCTCTTTTTGGTTATAGTCCTACCCAAGCATTCAACAAGAATGATGAATAAATAAGGGGATAGCGGGTCACCTTGCCTAATACCTCTAGAAGCTAGGAAATACTGAGAAGGCCTACCATTGATAAGAACTAAGTAGGAAACTAAAGAGATACATCCCATAATCCAATCCATCCAATCCTTAGAGAAACCAAATTGCCTCAAAACTTTGATAAGGAAGTGCCAATCCACTCTGTCATAAGCTTTGGATAAGTCTAACCGAATGAACATGGAAGGAGAATTTTGCATATCCATGGAATGGATGGCTTCCTGAGCAAGAACTATCTCATCTACTATTTGACGTCCTTCCACATAACCCCCTTGCTCTGGGAAATAATCTTATGCAAAAGAGGCTTCAACCTTTCTGCCATGATTTTAGTAATGATTTTGAGAAGAACATTACATAAAGCAATAGGTCTAAAAGCTGAGATATGATCAACCTCTTGAGCTTTTGGAACAAGAGTAATATAAGTTTTATTGATAACCTTCAAAATTTCTTTGGCTTTCCTGGCTTCTTCCACCACCTCTAATAAATCAACATGAAGGATATCCCAGAACTCTTGGTAGAACTCAATAGGAAAACCATCAGGACCTGGGGTTTTCCCTTTTTGCATTTTAAAAACTACTTGTTGAAGCTCATTGATAGTAACAGGAGCAGTTAAAATAGAGTTCTCCTCAGAAGTGATAAGAGAAGGGATTGCTTGAAGAACATTATATTGTGAAGCTGAGTCAAAGGGAGTAGCAACAAAAATATTGGAAAAGTAATCAACAACAATAGAGTTCATGCCATCCCAAGTATAAACAACATCTCCAGAATCTGATTTTAAGGAAGAAATAAAGTTGTGAGATCTTCGAGCTAGAAGAGATTTGTGGAAGAAATTTGTGTTTCGATCTCCTTCTTTGAGCCATTGAATTCTAGATTTTTGCTTCCATAAGATTTCTTCTCTTTTTCCCATTCCTCTGAGTTGTGAGTTTAATTTCATCTGCACTTCTCTTCTCTGTGAGGCCATCTAAATGGATTTTCTTATTCAAATTTTCAATATGAGCAATAACTTCATGTTTTTTTATGAACATCCCCAAACTCTTTCCAGTTCCAAGTCTTGATTTTGGATTTAATGTATTGCGGTCTTTTGACAAAACAGAACATCTTAGTCCCATGCCTAGGTTTACCTTCCTTCCACCATTGTTGCACATGAGGTCTGAAGGAAATGTCTCTAAGCCACATTAATTGAAAATGAAAAGGAGAGAAACTCACATTGGTTTTCCACATTTCCACCAACATTATTAAGAGTCTTCACTTTGGGAATGTGACCATGGATTAAGAAATTTTTAGAGAGCAAAAACCTATCCAATCTCTCCATTATACAAGCTAAGCCTTGCCTTCGTTAGACCAAGTCATAAGGCCATTATCCGGTTGGATATCCACAAGATGGAGGTTTGCAATATATTCGCTCATGAGGTCAGTGCTTTTGTCCAAATTTCTATTTCCCCCCTTTTCTCATCCAGAGAGAGGATGGTATTGAAATCTCCTCCGATCAAGATCCAAGCTTTAGGAAAATGAGAGATAATATGAGTAATATCCTTCCATTGTCTTCTTTTTCCTCCAAAGAAGTCGGAGCATAAACGAGTAATGCAGAGCATAATCCGGTTGGAATGTCTACTTTGAATAGCTATAGCCAACAAACCCCAACTGCCAACCATATGGTGAATAACTACCTCTTTTGGATCCCAAAGACAAGCAATGCCACCCGAAGTCCCTTGGGAGCTGAGGGAAACCACTTTTCAGCTGGCCAAATTTTCTTGGCAATTAAGTCCATATCCTCCATTGACATCTTTGTTTCTTGAAGGAAAACAAGATGTGGATGATTTACTGAATCATTCTTCTAATTTCATTTTGTTTTGAAAGACTCCCTTTGAGTCCTCTAATATTCCAAGTGATGATCTTCATTAATACCAGGGCTAAAAAGTTGGGAAGGGCATTAATCTTACCTTCCTCTACAAGCTTTTCACCTTCTTTTACCATATGATATTGATTGGTCTTGCGACCTACTTTTTGATTAGAATCCATCTTCAATTTTTTTCCCTGTTTCTTGACTTATTCCAATTGAATCTGAGATGGCTTCTAACCTTGAAGAATGCTCGTACATAACCAAAATTTTACTAGATGGTTCAATAGAGTCTATATTGGGACCTGCATTATTTGAAGTTTTGACATTTGAAATATTGTTTTTCTTGTGTAAATTTTCTCCTTTTTTTCTGTTGAAAACCTTTGATTTGTTGGTTTGTCTATGAGTTCTTCCCTTCATATTTAAATTGTGTTTCTAAGATTTCAGTTTCCATTATTTCCTCTTCCTCACTTGGGACATCATTTGTGGAAAGGATTTCAAACATATTAGCAGATGACTTTGATTGATCCTTCATAACTGGTTTTTTTTAGTGTTCTTCTTCTTAGGTATTTGGAAACTGCTAAGTTTATATCTTCTTTCTTTTGATCAAGAATTTTATTTGGGCAAGCATTGGCCAAATGACCATATTCATGGCAAATTCTACAATGAAAAGGAATGTTCTCATAGTCCACTACTTGCTCCCAAGTGTCTTCCCCAAATTGTAATGTGATATTTTTAGGTAGGGGTTTGTCAAAATCCATTAAAACACAAATCCGAGCATAAATAATATGTTCAAAATTTTGAGTACAATCAGCAGTCATCATAAAAGTTCCTAAAGAGTTTCCAATTGAAGAAAAAATAGTAGGATTCCAAAATTCAATAGGGAGGCCAAAGAGTCTAACCCACACGGGAGCTATAGAAGGCATCTCTTCTTTGACTTTAAATTTAGTATGCCAGGGCTTCATGAAAAGCCCTGCCCTTCCAAAAACCAAGGACCCCCTTGAAAAGTTTTCTCTCTATCTTCATTATTAGCAAATAAAACAAGAAAATAACCATTTGGATAAATAGAGATTTGTAACTCACCTTTAGTTTTCTAGCTTTTTGCAGCCCAGACTTTGAAAGCAGATAGACTCGGACGAAAACCCACGAACAGACAAATTAGTCCTCTTTTTCCAAATCTTCAATGCCGGTCTGAATGTTACCCATATCAAGCTTAACAATAGGAGTTCCATCAGTTGCTTTAAGACATCTTGACTCCGTTTTCCTGGGATCAATCTTAGGCATTCTTAGAGGTTTATGGGAAGCCCTAATATTGATATTAGCATTGGGTTGAGGCTGTCCACCATGAAGGGCATCCCTAAAATTCATTTTTTGGACTGAGTCTTCAAAATTCTTACCCTTGATAGGGGTTTTCATAGTAGAATTATTTTGTGGGTGCACCTTAGCACTAGATTCACTTGAGATATGAGCCATTTTTTGATCAACTACTTGAAACTTGTTTCGTGATCTCTTTAATCCTTGCCCTAGACGTCGTGGAAAGGTATGGTTTTCACTTTTCTTTTGTGCAGCAAATTGGAAGCCGTTGTCACTCAAGTTCACAGTATGATCTGTTGAAAGACAAATTTCTAACCCATCTTGTATCCCCTGCAACATTTCCTGCTAAAATATTGAGCATAAACCACAAAAATATTGGCCGCTAGGGCCCGAAGGCCCTAAAAACCAACCTCTGGAGCTGCTTGCACTCAACCCAGATGAAACCCTCGCATAGCCGCTTGCCAAATATGTCGTTCACACATAGGGATGCGCTAGGATCTGTGTTGCTCCAAATGATATGAAAATTGGTGGAGACGTTCTAGGGTTTTTCAGGCATCTACCCTCAAAATTTCAGCTCAATCCGAGTCCGGATGAGTGAGATATGGCCGAAACGAGTTCGGCAGTTTGGGCAGTCCTACGAAAAATGTCTCCCTTCCAAAATCTTCCCTTTTCTGAAGTGTGTTTCGTCTACTCTTCCACATTGAATCACCAAATGTAGGAGTACTTTTAATATCCTAATATTGTTCCTACTTAGACAAGAAAAAAGAGATATTCCTAACCCTATAATGCAAACTATTTCATGCAATTAACAATTCATATGAAAATAGAATGCATGATTTTAAGTGCAACACACCATAAAATAATGAAATTTTAATTGAAAATGTGAAATTTATGAATGAATATGGATGCAAAACTATACTAAATGCCTAAAATGCATATTAAACATGCTTTTTTTTAATAGATATTTAGTGATGTTCTTTTTAGCAGTTTATCTGTAAAAAATTGTAAAAAATACATAAAATAGAGGGGTTAGGATTTTGAGGCATACTTATAGATAAGCCTACATATTACTCCTCCTACTTTGTAAAAAACCTCTTAGCATCTCTAAAATGCATCTGGGTGTTTCCTAAATGTCCCACAAGCACCACTAGCCATCTTCTTATCTTTTGTTCAACTCTTGCAATCTTTCAAAAGCCTTGGTTTTACGAAATTTGTGCGATCCATTTTTGAAAACTTACAACATGAAAATAGAAAAACACAAGTTAGTGATAATATAATTTAAAATATATAACCCTTTGTGGGTCCCACCATGATCACCATTTTTGAATGCAAAAATGAAACACCGATACAATATAAATAAAGCCACAAGAACATAAGTAAATGACATAAAATTGCATAAAATATATATTATTTTATTAAATGGGGTAGATCTCCTGATTGTACAAATAATGTGTCCCAACATGGGGTATTTACAATGCTATTGATATATTTTTTATAATTTTAAGGTTTTTGGGGCCCTAATCCAATGAACGGTGGTGTCTTCTTGCTTATCTTTGATCCCAAAAGAATGAGTGGGCTTTGGTATCCTATGCAAGGCCACTCTAGCTTAAGAAGCTACCAATAAATATTCTTATCACACCTGCACATAGAAAAAAATGAGAATTAATGATATTTTTGAGGGCTCCACTATGTGAGACCCTAAGAAAAATAAATTACTAAACCCTAGTTGCATAAATAAATTTGTGAATAGATCTAAAAATATGAAAATTATTGTAAAATGAACCTTGACCTTGTCTACACTGACTTGACATTTATATCTTCATTGTTATTATAGAGGATCATTACAAAGATATTCCCTAATGGTGCTCGAGGGTCGTAGGGCTACAGATCAGGTATGGTAAATGCCTACGAGCACTTGATGATGACCAGAAACGCCCAAGGCCACACAAGAGACTCCAGTGGGCACTCGCAAAGCTCTATAGGGCATTCAGTGATGTGAGGTAGAAGCTACTAGTCAGATATAGCTCGTGTGAGGTGGAAAATAATAGATGCAAAGGATGCAAGGGAGGATGATGGCAGATGAAAATGGTGAGGGCTTATGGAACTCAAGGACTTGGGGAACTTGAAATATTAGGAAAACTTAGGGGGATTCAAAAAAATTAGTGGTTGACTCATCAAAATGACTTCTCTTTATAATCTTCCCTTAGACATGTTAGGGTTTCTATGACATAATTTGTGTGGCCAAGATTAAAACATGATAAAGGGTGGAGATTAAACTTGGGCAATTAACATGGATTAAGGTGGATGGATGTCTAGGTATAAAACATGATGGATGGTTGGGATTAATTCATATATATAATATAAAATATTATTAATTAAATATATATAAATAATTGATACATGTGGTGGGAAGTTATGAATGGATGATAAGTGGCTAGATTTTGGTGTCTACAATATCATTTCTATTTATTACATATTTCAATCATCGAGTAGATTTACTTTCTTTCATATTATTATGCATATTGTGATTGATATCTCCTAGTGCTCGTTACATCAAAAGCTAACACTTATGACTTCTCTAACAGTTCTTGGGATGATAAACACATGGTTTGTAAGCTTCAATACTCTTTGGGATGATACCCACATGGCTTAGAAAATATTGTAATACTTCTCCTTCCTAGCTTAGATAATGATGCCTTTGTAACATCCAAATGATTATCTTAACACTGAAGGAGTGAGTGTTTTCTTTATTTCAAGGCGTTGGGGAATACATAGGTGTTCAGTTAGTTGTGACAAGTGGTAGTGCCTTTGTTTGCATAAAATTTTTCCCTCCAACGTATATTATATACTCCTTTACCAACATATGCCCAATTTTTTTCTTGCTTTTAATTCTTCCTTCAGGTGAAATAAAGTGCTAATCTTCTCACAAGATGTTGGACCTAGGTGCTTATATTATGGTTCTATGACATTCTATTTGTGATTGCTATTGCTACCCTTAGCTGATAGTTTCACCATGATACAACCTAGTATAGCTCCTCCTGAGTGAATAAATTCTCCAAGTTGGATCTTGGATATTGTACCTTGAACTCTGTTGTGTATCTTATGCCATTAATATTCTCTAGTGTTTTTCGAATGTGTTGTAGATGACAACTTCTAGCTCATGCTATGCAATAAAAAATAGCTCCTTTATTTGGATATACTGTGCTTTAGGTTGCTTGCTACCTGATTTAGTGATTGATAGGGATATCTTTAGACACCATAATGTGATCCTCTTGTTGGATCTTCAACCTTGCTCAGATAGTGCTCTTCTATCAGTTGCTTTGTGATGATTCTTGTTGGTGTTGGATGTTTGCTTGAGACACTCAAAATTTGTCCCCTTTTTCTATAGGGGACAAGATATTATGGTGCAAGCAACTAATGTAAATAGCTTTACAATAGATAGAATAGAATACCTTGATTTTGCATCTATATTGGAGATCTTCAAATCTCTTTTGCAAGCTTTCTTTCTATTGGTTTTGATAGTGGTTTCTCTATACTAATCCTTGTAGGCAAGATATGATTCGATGTTGTCTCTCTCCTTTGCTTGGCTAACTTAACAATGAATCCAAGCTAATAATCATGCAGTTTATACCATTAATATGGCTCAATCTTGCACTAATTTTTACTTTTACTTAGTGCACTTCTAATAAGATTTAAGAGAAACTAAAATAGTGCAATTACAATCTCCTTTTTACTCCTCAAAAGTAACTTATAATATGCACTAATGATAACTCTTAAATAACTATTAAAGTAGTCTTCTCTTCTATGACTAAATAATAGGAATATGATATTTTTCATTCTTTCAAAATATATATAACTCCTATTTTAATGTGTAGGTATAATCTTAAAAGAATATTTATGCCCTTCCCTTGAATACTTTCATATGTAACCTTCTTCTTACAACTTCTATATTCTAATAAGGTGCTTAATGAAACTAAGTAATGAACTTAATATAAGTTTTCAAGTAATGAACTCTTTTCACCTAAGTTGCATACCTTTAATGATATCTAAAGATGATGTAGATCTTGGTGTTTTGATTCACCATTTTTTTGTCTAGAATGGTAGTAAATCATAGCTTATATTTTCTTCAACAACTCTTATCTCATAAATGTGCCTTCTTAGCTATGAAATGTAATATTCAAATCTCTTAGATTTGGTAGGCTTCGTCTATTTGTCTTCTCCTTAAATATCCTTGTCAAATTTTGGCTTCAACATGAGCCTTCTTCTCAAGAATCTAAAGGTCTTGAGGTCTTCACTAGTCTCCTCTAAAATTTGCCAAACTGCTTGGGCCTAAAGGTGTTATTTTAAAAAAATATAAATTATGATATTTTAATCAAAGTTTAAATATTATAATAAAATAAATTTTAAATTTTAAAAGGCACCATTGACTTTACCCATCGACATTTGAGACATTTTGAAATACATATTTAAGAGGACCATATATCTCATTTGTGCTAAGGTTGGATGCAAACAAAAATTGATTCATTCGAAGAGGAGAAGGGAAACGTAAAGCATTTCATTCGATTAATGGAGAATGAAATAAAGGTGGTTGTGTTGTGCATTATATTGCAAGCTAGTGTCTAGCCCATATGGTCACTAGGCTAGCATTAGAGAGCTGGTGAAAATAACATTGCAAGTTCGAAACTCATGGGCATTAAAACTCATTCTTGGCTGAGGAAAGGAATAATAGAATGTTGTGACATAATATATTCCAAGTGGTTGGCTAGCCCAGCTGGTCACTAGGCTAGTGCTAATGTGCTGGTAGGTAGCAAGTCGCGGGTTCAAATCTCACAATCATCATTTTGCAAGGCAAAAGGGATAAATTTTTTCACGTGACAATTTTACAAGCAGAGAAGAAAATTATTCATGTGATAGCTTTATTAAAGGTATGCAGAGTAAATTTGTAATTATGTGGTGTGTTTATTGTTTATAAAGTTAGGATAAATAAGGAGTTATAAAGTCTATTTGATTTATTTTTTTTGAAGTTAAATCTAGGAGGTATAAGGTGTATGTGGAAGTTTCATGTGTGTAATTTGTGCCTTGTTGTGTTGATTAATATTTTGCAAAGATAGAAGTAATAAGGTATAAAAGTGGCTTGATAATTTTATTGTTATTATTGCATTGTGAAAAAGAAATATGAGAGGTTTTTATTGAATTATCAATACCCTATATTTTTAGAACAAGAGAAGAGTGATTAAAGATAAATTTCAGGTTTCATTGAACATATATTTTTGGAAAGAAAATTTATGTGGAGGTTTTGAGAAAGTATCTTGCAATATAACCCTTGAAGTGGCACTAGAAAAATCAGTTGTCTATGAGACAGGTTTTGAAGACATATCTCCATCAGAGAAAAATAAGAGGTATGGGCACATCATTCTTTGGTTAAGATGTTTGGTTGAGTAAATATTTCTAGAACATAAGGTGGAGATAAAAGGGTTTTTTGATAAGCATTGTTGAAATTATTTGAGTTAGGGTTTGAGACCTACATTGTACATCCTTGTTTAAAGAAGTTGAAAACACTTGCATTAGAGTTTGATAACAAGTGTGTTTCCATTGTTTGAAGAGATTGAGAAATTTGTGCATTAGTATGGTTGATGTTTGAGAATATATTTGCAAGAAAGATAGATCATTTTTGTGAAACAAGTTATATATTACTTTTGATTTAATTTGAAGGGTATTTTGCAAGAGAGAGATATTGGATTAGTTGAATGCAAGATTTGTGAATGTGAAGAACATTTTGAGTTTTTGATAAGAGCATATCATTCTATATATGTTCCAAAGGTTAAACAAATTCTAAGTAGAATTTGTTTGTGAATAGAAAGCAATTTTAAGTTGTGTTTTGTATGCAATATTTTGAAATATTTGAGAAGGTACTTAGAGCAGAATTGAGCAAAGACTGTGAGCAAGATTGAAGATAGATTTGAGCAAGTATTTTGAGAAGTCTTGAAGGCAGATTTGAGCAATTATTTTGAGAAGGCTTTAAGGCATATTTGAGCAAGTCTTTTGAGAAGGATTGAAGGTATATTCGAGAAAGTATTTTGAGAAGGCTTGAAAGTAGATTTGAGCGAGTCTTTTGAGAAGGCTTGAAGGTAGATTTGAGCATGTCTTGTAAATACTTGAAACACAATTGAGAGTAGGTTTGATTGTTGAGTTGTCCAAGATTTTTGTTAAGTCTTGGGGTAGATTTGAGATAGAATTGAGAGTAGGTTTGATTGTTGATTTGTTCAATATTTGTGTTAAGGCTTGGGGATGATTTGAGATAGAATTAAGAGTAGAGTTAGAGCATATTTATGCTAGAATTGGGATAGATTTTGGTTTATATTTAAGATAGAGTTGAGAGTAAGCTTTGAAGGTGACAAATCAGAGAGGATAGAGGCCTCTAGTAGCTAGAGTTTCATCAGCCAGTGTAGTGGGGATGGAAGTATCCTATGGAGATAGATCCACAAGATAGAGCAGTGGGGGTATAATTCTTCTATACGTTCACCAGCTAGAGCAGAGGGGGTAGAGTTTTCCTATGGATAGATAACCACAAACCAAAGCAAGGGGAAAAGGTTATCCTATGGAGTAAGATCCGTGAACCAACTAAGGAGATAGAGTTATTCTATGGAGAGAGATCCATGAACTATTTGAGGATATAGAGTTCTACTGGATCAAGTTCCACAAGTCATAGCTATGGGATAGAGTTATTCTATGGAGAGATATCCACGAACCAAAGCAATGGGATAGAGTTCTCCCATGGAGAGAGATCCACAAATAAGAGCATAGGAGATTGGTGTCTCCTTTAGATAGAGGTCCATAAAAATTGTAATAGAGAATTGACCCAAGATATTTTTTGAGAAAATTTAGAAGAAATATTTTCTCTATGGAGTAGCCCACATTGGGTGAACCACGTTAAATTTTTTTCTCTCTTGTGTGTGATTATTTGTGCATTTCTTTTATTACTTATATTGATATTTCCATTTATAATATTGGATAATATGGTTTGGGAAAGAAAAGTAAAAGTTGATCTTATACTATTCACCCCTCTCTCTCAGTATAAACCTATGTTCTTCAATCGGTATCAGGGTAGGTTACTTCGTAAAATTATAACAGTTTGAAGGAAGAAAGTACAGGAACATAGATGGCATCTCAGAATGGATCTTCATCAAATAATGCACCATTGTTCGATGGAAACAATTATGATTTTTGGAGCATAATAATGAAGACTTACTTGATGGCACAAGGATATGAGACATGGAAATCCATTGAGGATGGATTCACACCTACAACTACTCCTCCCATAGATAAATATGGTAATATGTTACATGTGAATAATGTCAAGGTTATGAATGGAATCTTAAGTTGGTTACGTAAATCAAAATTTGTGAAAGTTATGAATTTCAAATTATAAAAAGATATATGGGAAAAATTAAAGCAAACATATGAGGGAGATAAAAATTTCAAGATGGCAAAACTACAAAACCACAAGAAAAGGTTTGAATATTTGAATATGGAATATGAGGAAGATATTGCTACATACTTGCTTTATTTGTATGAAGTTGTTAATACCATGTGTGGACATAAATTCAAAATTGAAGACTCTAGTGTTGCCCAGAAAGTATTAAGGTCACTTACTATGAGGTATGATGGAAAGGTTTCAGCTATAGCAGAGATGAGATATATTGAAAAATTGATTATGGATGAATTACATGGAATTCTCATAGCTTATGAGATGATAATAGTAAAGAATACCAACTCCAAGAAAGAGGTAGCTTTCAAAGCATCAAAGAAGAAAAAATATAAGAAATAAAAATCAAGTGGTGAGTCAAGCAGTGATGAAGAAGCTAACTATGGTAGAAGAAACAAGAAGGACTTAAGAAAGCACAAAGGTATGAAAACAGTGAAATGTTTTAACTATGGTAATTTTGGTCACTATGCATCTAATTATCCAGAAGCTGGAAGCAGTAACAGTTAAGATAAACAATATCATAAGAAAAAGGGAGGAAAATCTAGGTATGAAAATAAAAATATTTATGGTCAAGGCAAGCATGAAAATAAGTTCTTTCAAAGGCACAAGAAGAGTTTCTATATTAAAAATGGAAGCAAGGCTTCAATTGATAGTGATGAAAGACTCTTAGATAGTGAAGAAGAAGAGATCCTATTTTTTGCAATAGAAGAGGAAGAAAATGATCCTATTGAAGATAAGGTCGAAGAGTATGAAGATGCTCTTGGAGACCAAGAAGTAGAGAAAGACTTAGAAAATGAATATGAAGGCACAATAGATATAGAAGCAGAACTTATTATTGCTCTCAAAGAATTGAAAAAGGTTATAAAGTAGAATTCAAGACTAATAACTCAAGTTCAAGAATGTGAGGAAAAAAAAGAAAAGCTTCTACAAGATCTGACAAACTCAAAAGCTAAGGCAATGAAAATTAAAGACGTCTTGAGTAAAAATATAGAGGCAAAAGAGTTAGAATGTGAAATATTAGAACATGAGGTAGTTTCACTAAGGATGTAAGTGAAATATTTTAAGGACAAGCTAAAGAATGACAAGGTAAACAAGAAGAAGGGTCAAGCTCAAGCTCAAAATAAGAGGAGGTTTCAAAGGAAGAGAGTGAAGAAGAAATTAAGACTTATGAGGATAAGTTGAAGAAGAGAAGATTCACTAAGAAAGGAAACAATGCACAAACAAGGATCATCACATAGAAGATAAAGAAAGGACTAAGAGAATAGAAGATTCAAGACACTATTTCTTCAAAGAACATTGTTTTTCATGTAATCATTTTTGTGACAAGGCTATGCATTATAGGACTCATGAAAAGAAGGACTATGGTCTCACAAAAAGGAATGTCAACTCTTTAAAATATGGATATTTATTTCAAGGGTGTTTCTACTCTTGTAATAGCTTTGGTCATAAAGCAATCCACTTTAGGATTCATGCTAGAAATGATTATGGATTCATCAGGAGGAAATTAAAGACATTTACACATTCCAAGAATTACAACATTAAGTGTTACAAGTGCAATAATCTTAGGCATAATGCCAAGTGGTGTAGAACATAGTTTCTAGAACTTCCAGAGGTAAGCAAGAACAGAGACACACACTCAAAAGGATCAAAAGGGTATGGCTACAAAAATTTTGAAAAATAAGGTTGACAAAGACAAAGAGCATTGTATGTTGGGAGTAGAGATACTCCCACCCCAAAATTAATCACCTTAAGGAGAGGATGTGGGAGGGGGCTGAGCTAAGAGTCTTATCTTTAGCCCCAAAGGAGACCGTTTGCCATTGATGTAAAAGGGGGATATATTTAAGTAAGGGGGAGAGCATTCAATCAGGGAGAGCAGCTTCTTAGGGGGATCATATTTAGAATTTAGTGATAGGAAAAGAAAGTTTTAGAAATGGTTGTCATCAATGACAAAGGGAGAGATTGTTGGAAATTTTGAGTACATTGGTTGTCATTGATGTCAAGGGATTGATGGCATAGTTTTATGTCATTGGTTGTCATTTATGCCAAATATAGTTTGGTATGGCAAAAGGATAAGGTTTATAAGTTGGTTAATTATGCAAGCCAAGGTTCATACCAATACAAGGAATTGGTAAAAAGAAAAGGTTATAATATTTATTTTTTAAATATTATACACAATAGGATAAAATTTTGAAAGTTCAAATACAAAGGCATGGTTTGAAATAAAGGCCATGGTTTAAAAGAAAAGATATCATATTATAATGTTTAAATATTCCAATACTTGGGCCAAAACAATTTCAGTATTTTTTGTTTCATCAATCCCTCTACCTTGGGATTTAGTAGCCCCTGCTTTTGTCGAAATGGCTTGACATTGGGTAGTAATTCTATAGTATGTTCAATAGTCTCTTTACTATATATCTTTAAGTCATCATAGCTCTAAGAAATGATGTCATTGTAATATGTGCAAATATTTACGAGTTGTCATATTTTCTCTTTTGAACATTTCACTCTAGTATTTAAACTCTTTCCAGGTTCCAACTAAACTTATTTGAATTGTTGTTCATCAATCTTCATTTTTTTTTCCAATATTCTAGTCACTACTATCAAATAGACTTTTTAGTCTAATTAGTCCCTTAGGAATATGTTTATTCTTCAATTGGACCATTTCATCCTTGTTGACTTATTCAATTGCATGTATGCAATCTATTTCATGAATAAAAAATTCCACTATCTTCTTATCATTATCAAACACTTGTCAAAATATCTCATTTTTTGATGGAAATAAACCTTATGTTTATAAAAATACCAATTTTATAGATTTTGGACTTTTCCTTAAATCAGATAATGGAAAAAATTTGGCTTTATAGGAAGCCAATGCATCAGCCTACATATTTAATTCCCTAGGAATTTCCTTTATGTTTAGTGCATCAAAGCTTTCAAATAGGTCCTAGACCCTACTTCTATAATATTTAATATAATGTTGCTTACTATTGTATTTCTCTTTTACTTGATTTACCACCAGCCCTAAATCTCCATTAATCATCAATTTCTTTATTCCCATATTTTTTACTTGTTTTAACCCAATGCATAATGCTTCATATTCTATAATATTTTTAGTAAAATCCAATTTAATATGTATATTAGTCTTTTAATTTTCCCAAATGGTGAAATCAGCATAATGCCAACTTAGACACCATTTTTACACCTAGCTTCATTCAAATAGAGTTTCCATTTTTCATTTTGTTTAGGTTCTCCTTTATTCATGGTGTGATTTTGTTCCCTTTTTGGATTTTAAATGGAAAAAGTTTCAATACCTATTTCAAGCATAGCATTAAAATTATTAAGTGAATATTGATCTTCAGTTTGTAGTGTATCTATGATTTCCTCCACTGGATTAAATTCCTCACTAATATTACCTACACTATTGTTTGACTGAATTTCATCTTCCATCCTTCCTATCAAGTATGTGGATGATTTTTCTAAACATATTTTAATATTCATACCCTTATGAGGTATTTCCATATATGAATAATCTAAAAATAGATATTCACCTAGTTTAGTAGTGAATTCACAAGAAAGACGCATACCAAAATAAGGCTCTAAGTTGACAACTACTACCTCTTGTATCACTATTATCTGAGGCATCCTGTGTAACGCTATGGAAATATCCTTGATGACCCCAAATATTTTTCTAGAATATCATCCAGTTATAGCACTCTAGAACTAGAGCAAGTATATTCAATACTCATTTCTTTGCATATTGCATTTGGCATTATAGTTGTTTGTTCC
Organism: Wollemia nobilis; assembly: GCA_028583015.1. Taxonomy (NCBI): domain Eukaryota; kingdom Viridiplantae; phylum Streptophyta; class Pinopsida; order Araucariales; family Araucariaceae; genus Wollemia; species Wollemia nobilis. The sequence continues at coordinate 711,525 of JAQPPZ010000393.1, read as the reverse complement.
CTAGAATATACCATGCAATTATATAAAATCCATACTTCCATATGTAGAGATATATAGAAAGGTGTTGGTCAATTTTTATTAGTTTTAGAGACATACCTTGTGGTAAATTTATTTTTTGTTGTTGCTTATCCTTTGATCTTATAGTCTTTAGTGAAGCTCTCAAAAGGTCAATTTGTCCTTGAATCATCAGAGCATCAAACATGTTGCCTTTAGATGGTGTTTTATTTACCTCTTCTACTATGTTGAAGTTAGAATATGTTGGTTTCCTTCTATCCATTTTATTTGGCTCATCGAACCTCTTTCGATATTCTTGTATAGCCTCAATCCTTTGTCATTTAGTAATAGGTGGATACCAAAGTTTATTTCTAGTTTATTCTTGTATTTTAGCTCTTTTCCCTACATTGTATTAGGATATTCCTTGGGAGGCTCTTGTATGGGATATTCTTTTTAAAACATTAGGTGAGGTATTTCCCTTTTTTGTTGTTTCTTTGGCTAGATAGGCACCTTAAATGGATCTAATATTTTGGGATCTATTTACATTAGTTTCTTTATTTATCATGTTAATACTAATATGGGATCTTCCTTTAGTTTATTCTCTTCTTCTTGCACTATTATATTCTAATCATCTTTTCATAACATGTTTACTTGCTTCTTTTGAGCTCCCTTTACATTTTTAAGTGCTACCTTTTCCAACTAGTGTTGGTGTAGCAAGCATGTGATTTCTCCATGTGGATCATTGTAATTTAAAAACTAGTAATCTAACTTTGAGGCAGAGGTAGAGAATATTTATTCCTTGTTTTTGTATACTACCATGGATTTTTGCTTTAGAGTTGCTATTAGAAGCACTCAGATATTTCACCATGTAGGGAACCCTCCTAGGTTAGAAATTTCTTTATGGTTACCTTCACTTCATGGTAGTGATCTCATTAGTCAAATTCTTTAATGTAGTCATAATATCATTCATATTTGTAGTTTAAGATTTTGGACATTAGTGTTACTATAGTGGGAGAAAGAATTAGAAGGCAATGCCATCCTCAATGTATGTTAAAGCATTGGAAAAAGCAAATAACTTTGAAAGTGAAGCAAGAAAAACAACAATAGCAATAATACTATATTCAAAGCATGATGACTCAGATAGTGGTGAAGATGACATGGTAGATTAGACTATTCAACCATTATTAAAGGAATTCAATAATATAGTAAAATAAGTCAAAGGAAACATAAGACAACATTGAAAAGACATCTTATGTATGGAATATAAGGCTGAACCCCTCCCCATAGGGCCCTGCTTGTGCAAGTGATTAGGCCAGGCCTTCCTCCCCGACAGCTCCCTTGGTCGAGAGCCCCTCTTCCCCCCCCATCCCCGCTCCTCCCCTGACCCCTTCCTGGCCCCCTCAGTGTTCCCTACTAGGCTTCCCCTCTTGGAGTGCAGATCTGAGAAGTCCAATGAAGATATTGAAGCCAGTTCTTCATCTAGGCCCGATGAAGTCAGTCCTAAGATGACCCATAGTAGGTCTTTTGCCATAGATTTTGGTAGCAAACTCAAAATAGGGCACCCCACCCTAGGTGATCAGTGGACTAGGATCATCAAATATGACATATCCAATGGCTCTCAAGCTACTCTATCTAACATGGGGGAAAGTTTCTCCAAGGTAGATGCCAACCAATCCAAACCCCCCGCTCACTCCAGGAAGGGGGGCAAGCGACCCCTCAAGGGTGTCAAATGAAGCTCATCACTTGGAATATCAGGGGCCTCAATGGGGCTCCCAAGAAAAGTATCCTCGACTAGCTCTGCAGGGATCATCGTCTGTCCTTCCTCCTCCTCCAGGAGACCAAAATAGATGATGCTGCTACCCAACGTGTAGCCCAAGCTACCTGGCGCAATTGCGAGTCCCTATCTACCCCTACGTTTGGCTCTGTCGGGGGTCTGCTATGCATGTGGGTCTGCTATGCATGTGGTACCCCTAATGCTTTGAAGGAAGACTCATATCTTCATCCCCTAGAATCATCAACATGCTAGTTCACTGCATTAAGTCAAATCAATCATGGATTCTATCCAATTTCTATGCTCCCAACAGTCCCATCGAGAAGGTGGCCCTATGGAAGGATATTAGCTCGATGAGAGAAGCCTTCGCCCCCCTACCCTGGATCTTGGTCGAGGACTTCAATAGCCCCCTATTTATTTCTAATAAAAGCGAGGGCTCAACGGCTTAGGGCAAGAGCATGGAGGACTTTAGTGCCTTCACTGCCCTCAACGAGCTCATGGATGTCAGCCTAAAAGGTGCCAGGTTCACATGGACCAATAGAAGGGCGGGAGAAAACCATATTCAAGTCAGACTAGACAGAGTTTTCTTGTCCAAGGAAGCCCTGCCTATGTTCACTATTGCCACCCTACTGGACCTTCCCAAAATTGGGTCTGATCATAGCCCCCTCCTCCTTGAAATTGATCACAGGCCCTCCCCTAGGAGGCCTTTCAGGTTCGAGTCCATGTGGCTACATCACCCTGACTTTCGAACCTAGGTTGGGCGTTGGTGGGCTCCCCCGGTCCTTGGACATCCTGCTAAACAAATCTACCATAAGCTGAGGTGCCTTAAGGATCAACTCAAGGCCTGGAACAAGGAGGTGTTCGACAACATCTTTGAAAACAAAGCTATTCTCAAATAAAAACTTGAATCCCTTGAGGCTAGATTTCAAGCTGGCTCCTAAGACCCGAGGCTCATGGATGAGGAGCACCTTGTTCTCAGCGAGTATCATAACATCCTGGCCTGGGAGGAAATATTTTGGAGATAGAAGTCGATATCCCTATGGCTTTGAGATGGAGATGTTAATACCAAGTTCTTCCATGCATCGACCCTTAAGAATAGGGGCTCCAACAGAATTATTGAGTTGGTGGGCAGAGATGGCGGTATCATTAAGTAAGAAGAGAACATCCAGGTAGAAACTGCTCACTTCTTCTAAGAGCTCCTAGGTGACATCCCTCCCATGTACCTAGATGCGGCTGACTCCCTTCTGGAGCACATCCCTTCTTTGGTTTCTCCCTCAACAAATCAGATGCTGTTGCAACCTTTGTATGACTCTGAAATCCATGTCACCACATTTTCCATGAAGGTCAAGGCAACCTCGGGCCCGGACGGTTTCCCCCCCATTTCTTCTAATCGTTCTAGGACCTAGTTTGGGCAGAGGTGTGCGCTGCCATCCGGGACCTATAGACTACCCGATCCATCCCCAGAGGTATCAACTCCACCTTCATAGCTCTAATCCCCAAGTCCCAGGTAGCCCGATCCCTCTCAAATTTTTGCCCCATTAGCCTGGACAATGTCCTGTACAAAATCCTGACCAAATCCATGGCTTCCCATCTCAAGGACATCCTCCCCCTGATCATTGCCCCCTGTCAGGGTAGTTTTTTCAAGGGTAGATTGATCATTGATGGGGTCATTATCATGCACGAGGCCATTCACTCAGCTATCCTATCCAAAAAGGCCTCCTTTCTGCTCAAGCTGGACATGAACAAGGCCTTTGACAGAGTTAATTGGGCCTTCCTATCCAAGGTCCTCCTCAAGTTTGGATTCCACCCCTCTTGGGTCAGGCTCATCAGTAACTGCGTGTCCTCCCCATGGTTCTCCATCCTCGTCAACGGGTCCCCTGCCAGATTTTTCCCTAGCTCTAGAGGCCTTCGCCAAGGTGACCCCCTATCCCCGATCCTCTTCATCATCCTAGCTGAGGCCTTGGGGTGGACCATCTCGGGCACTGTGACTCATGGTCTCATTTTAGGCATCAGGCCTGCGTCGGGCCTGCCCCCTGTTTCTCACCAGTAGTTTGTGGATGACACCATCCTGGCCACTTCTGCCTCAATCCCCCAAGCTAGAATTCTCAAGCATATTTTGACCCTGTTCAAGGAGGCGGCCGACCAAAAAATCAATCTCCGAAAGAGCATGATTTTCTTCATTCACACCCCCTTGGCTAGATAGATCAGAATCATGCAAATTTTGGGTTGCTCCCCTGGTTCCCTCCCCTCCTCGTATCTTAGGCTCCCCCTGTTCACAGGAGTGTCTTCCAAGGCCCTGTAGGGTGGGGTGATTGAGCAAATTAAGAGGAATATGGCCCCTTGGAAAGGCCACCTTAATTTGTAGGCTAGCAGAGCCACCCTCTTGATGGCAGTCTTGCAAAGCATATCGATATACTTCATGTTAGTCTTCAAAATATCGGCCTCCATTGCAGTTCACATCGAACAAATTTAGAAATTCTTTCTCTAGTCGAGAAGTGAAGATAAGAAGAGGATTCCCCTGGTCTCCTGGTCCCTGGTCTACCACCCCAAAGCTGAGGGAGGGATCGGGCTCAGGAGGGTGGTTCCCATGAACAGGGCTCTCATGGCCAAGCATGCCTAGAAGGTGCACACCAATACCCCTGATGAGTGGGTCAGCATTGTGCATAGGAAATACTGTCATAGCCACCCCTTCCTCAGTGAGTCTCAGCCTCATGATGGATCCACCTTTTGGAAGTCCTTGATCTCCACCAAAGACATAATCTGAAAAGGAAGCAGATGGATCCTCGGAGATGGTGCCAAGATTGATTTTTGGGATGACAGATGGATTCAGGATGAGGCCCTGTCTGCTGATAGAGAGCTCCTCATTCTCAAGCCAGGCCTGGTGGATAGATGCCCCAATGTTGTGGGCTATCTCTCCTAGATCCTGGGCAGCGCATCCTGGGTGCCCATCCTAGACCCTAGGCACCTGCTTCAAGCTGGTAAACTCCAAGGCCTCCTCACAGTGACTGTCATCCCATCCTTTGGAGGTGACGATAGATGCATTTGGCATGGTACCCCTAGTGGAGACTTCTCCATCAAATCTACTTACAACCTCCAGAGAGTCCCCGACAAGGCTCCCTTCCCAACCTGTCAGGTGTGGGCCAAGAAGCTGATCCCCAAAATCAACAACTTCATTTGGGTGGCCGTCCAAAATAAGATTCTAATGATCAAAAATCTCATCAAGAGGGGCTTCTAGATCTTGAATAGGTGCTACCTTTGCTGTGATGCCTGGGAATCCACCAATCACCTCTTTGTCAACTATTCCTTTTTGGATAAAGTCTTGGGCCTCATCCTTTCCCAATTCTCCATCCAATGGGCGAGCCCCAGATCCATTTCTGACCTCCTATTGCAGTGGCCCAACCCCTTTGACCATCCCTTCACCTACTTTCTCTAGAATTCATGCCTCCCCCATATGCTCTGGTAGCTCTAGCTTAAGCACAATAGCAAAGCCTTTTCCTCCCTGGCCCATTCCCCCCTATGGATTGCGACCAAGGCCATGACCTTTGCCCTTGAAAACTCCCAATCCATTCCCTTGATTGAGGCACCCTAGCAGCTGGGCAAAGTTGCTCTCATTTCCTCTCTCGACATCTAGCTCCCCCCTGGTCCCCCCCACCCCATCCTATCATTCTTTGACCAGATGGATTGCCCCCCCGTTGGGTTAAGCTCAACTTCGACGGTGCATCCAAAGGCAATCTTGGGCCCTCTGGGGTGGGCGGGGTTTTCTGTGATTGCCATGGGGCCCTGATCATGGCGTTCACTACTCCTCTTGGCCTCTAGACCAATAATTTTTTTGAAGCAGCTACTCTGCTAAGTGGTCTGAACGTCCTCAGGGAGGCTCCTTCTCAAGTCATCATTGAGGGCGACTCCCAAGTCATCATCAATGCTACCCGTAGTTTAGGTAAATGCTTCTGGTGCATTCACAACTTCAACCATGAAGCCCTCTCTGTTCTCCAAGGATTCATCAACCATATCTTCCAGCACGTGTACAGGGAAGGCAATAGGGCGACCGACTTCATGGTGAACCAAGCCATTTTTGCTAACACCTTCACTACCTAGACCACGGAATTTCTTGAAGCTTTGGTTCTCATTATCTCAAAATATCAGGTGAGCAATGTGGAGGACCTCGATGTCTAACTTGCCCTATGCCTGGGCCCCATCTTTCCTCTAGCGTGGTCTCCAGAGGACCGATGTCTTCTTTCCCTGTCGTGCCTCATCGCCTAGCCCAGGCCCGCTTCCTGCCCATCAGCCAGTTTCCCAGACCTCCCTCATAATGGCAAGTGTGCTAGGCCAGGCTAGCAGTTTGGTGATTTCTTTTGGGGGCCTACATTGCTTTGATTATGCCTCTAGTAGTCCCAAGACCGCCTCCTTGTCGATCGCTTCATGGATGGATTCCCATGTCACGTCAGTCCACTTGTGGTATTATCCCATGATGTTCCATCAAGGTGCTCCCTCGATCAGCTTGCACCACCTGGCGTGCTGGTAGTGGCCCCTTCCCCTGGCCCCACATGGCAACCAGCAGTCGCACCCCCTTAGCCCCCCCTCGTGTCACACCCGACCTCGAGCGCCCTTTCCCGACGTCGGTGGCCCCCCTTCTTCGGTCCCCTGTGTGATTTTAAATTTGCCTTGCACTGCATTTTTCCATCATGTTTTTCCCTACTCCCTATCCCTATGCTTCTGGCCAGTTTTCCCCTCCTTCCCCTATCCCATGGCTGCCAAATGCATTTTCATCGAGCCCTCCATACTCAACCTGAGCGAGTCGGATAAATTGTTCTACAACGCCAAGCATTTCACCCCCTTCTTTAGCAAGTTCACTGGAGTGGACGAAGAGATCACCCAATGCTTCCTGGACTCGTGGAATGATGGCGAGGTTCAAGTTAAAGGGTTGTATTTCAAAGTAAACAAAGAATTTCTTACAAATGTGATAGGCCTCCACAATGAGGACAAGGGACGCGTTGTCAGGCGAGACAAGCACAATTGGGAGGAGTTGTCTCGCTTTCCAGAGCAACAATGGGACAAGGCAAATCTATTTCATTCCAACCTCTCGGCCCCCTTTGATGAGGCAATTGTCTCGGTAGTGCAATACATTACCTGCGATGACCCAGATTAGAGGCTCTTTAGTTTTCACTTGAGCTATTTCAATCACCTCCGGGGGGCCACGGTGGTCAGCACTCCCTACTTTCTACTGTATTCTCTGGGTCTTTTCATTGATCGTGCTCGCAAAAGCCATTCTTGACCCTCCCACCAAGGCCTCATGGCGGTGCTATACAGGCATGCCCTGGCCAACTAGTATTAGCTCCATCGCATTCCCCCCCTATCTGCTACCCCCCCTGATGCGGCTATTTCCCCGGCTGGTTCCCCTGCGGCTTCCATCTCCAAGGAGTCCCCCTCGCATGATGGCTCCCCTACCCCGAAGCATCATAGGCCAACTTGAAAGTGCAGAACGCTAGCCCAGGGCATAGGTGGGGCCTCGACTCCTGGAGGCACCCATAAAGACCCCTTCCCTGGTAGCAGTAGGACTGCTAGCAACGCCAAGAGGTCCAAAAAGGAAACCCTAGAGCCCATCGACATCAGTTTTGAGGCAGATAGTAGATTACAAAACTTGGCTATTAGAGGCCTCCTCGACGTGGCTATCAGATCTTTGAATGTGACTGCCCATGCAACATCCTCCACTACCACTACCCTAGCTAAGCTCTAACGTAGGCTAAGTGACGGCCCCAATAGGGAGTAGCTCGATCGACATGGGGCCCCATCTGGTTAGGGGTGACCGCTAGGCCCAGTGGTTCCTGGCATCCAGCTTCTGTGATCTGTCAATGGCAGTTTCTTATTTTGATGGCTTCTAGCCATGGTTTTGTTGGTGTATAGCTATTTTTGTAGGGCCTGGGGCTAGGGCCTCGGCTTGCTGCTTTGGGTGCAATCTCATTTTTTGGTTTGCTCTTTCAGTCTTGGCTGATGCTGGAGCTAAGGTTTTGGGATCCTATTTAAAAAACCCGCTGTAAATATATTGTTACTTACCCAAAAAAAAATATTGTCACATATGTAATGTGATGGGACATGAAGGAGTAAGTTGTCCATTCAATTCAAAAGTTCAACAACAAACACTAACAATTAAAGAATGGGAGGAGAAATCAAAACCTCAGGAGAGTGGACAAGCTACAATAAGTGGAGGTTATAGGAATAATTGAAGATGAGGAATGTCATATCAAGACAATCGACAAGGAGGTTATAGTTGCTTACAGTATGATTTGGAAGCAATAGTGATCATATAGTGTCACAATTGCTAGGAATGGGGGCATTTTTCAAATAACTATCCTTCTCCTCAGGTATAGGAAACAACATAGAATAATGCTACACACTTGTGTAGATGGGTCTCTCAGATGATCAAAAACTTGAATAGGCTCAAAAATATAATGGAGGACTTGGTGAACAGAGGGAATTCTATGAATTATGAAGAGACCTCTAAGTTTCAGTACATTAATAAGTATCTCAAAGAAACAACCAATCCTACTAAGTCAGCTTGGATCCAAGCACTGTAAACCCTAAAACATATGATCCAATTATTTGGACCAGACCTAGAGCCTAGATATTAGCAGGAGATTTCATAAGAAGAAATAGAGGCTGAAGAATAATCTAAGACCAAGAAGATGATAATGAAGAAGAGAAACAAGAAATAAATGAGGAGGAAACTCACCAGGAGGAGGAAGATCAATCAGAAAAGGTTGTTGAAGATACCGAAGAAGAATAGGATGAACAACTCAAAGGGCAATATCAACAAGAGAAGGAATAAAAATAAATAGTCTTGTAATGGAAGTGGACTTAAGGATTTTTGTATTCATATTTGAATTTTTTTGTATATTGTTTTGATTCTGACACTGTTAGAGAATAGTCAAAAAACATGAAGCTATAATAAAACATGAAAATACCATGAAGATATTTTGTAAAGAAAAATTTAATCTAGCTGAGGTTACAAAAGGGAACATAATTTTATATAACCAGAGTGAGACTATGACAATGAAAGGAGTTATAGATTTTATTTTTCCCTACATAATTTCCATATAAACCATTACTCTCTAAGTATCTTCAAAAATATCCTAGAGAGTGATGGCCATATATGTAACGACCCAAAAACACACAACATAAAAATACAAAAATAGAAAAAAAAAAATTTACTAAGGAGAGGGGTACATCAACCCTTCATGAACCCCTAATACAACTAATATTTGCCTAAAGTTTCAATACCCTAAGTTTTCCTGAAAGCACAAGTTTGTCTATGTAGGTGTATCATATGTTACTGCAAATAAGCCCATCTATCCCATCGCTCTTGATGAGCTAGACTTATAACCCTCAGTCCATTGAAGGTATACACACATCTACATACCATACACAAGTTATTATGTGTAGGTATGCTACGAGTATTACAAGTTAAGATATTCATCTCATCTACACGATGAGCTATCTTAACTTAGATTTAGTCTCTCCAAAACTTAGTCCTTTATCTCTGTAAGAGGTCTCAATTCCCTTAGGTCTCCTATGTTCACCCCAAGGGGTTCTCAATTCCCTTAGGTCACCTATGTTCACCCTAAGGGGTTCTTACTTCCCTTAATTCACCTCTGAGTTCACCCTAGAACTCTACTCTTGGATTTCTATTATCAAGAAACCAAACAAGAATAAATCTAGATACTAAAACAACAAAGAGTAATCACTAAACATCCAAAAAATAAAGAAGGATTAACACTAAAATAGAATGTCATCCACGGAAATATAATCAGATACCTATTATAACCAAACATGGAAATAAAGTAAAAGCACCTTCTCTAAATCAATAAATATTTCTTTTATTAAATCTTGCATGGTAAATTATCATTACTTTATAGAATACTACAGTAACTGCATCAGGGATATCTCCCCACAATTCTAGTCTATTTGAGCATAAGTAAATCAACATAAAATACAATTACCTATACTTTGTTTCCATTGAACTTTTTGTTTCTCCTTCCTTCCCATTGGTTCTTTGAGCATAGTAGGATATCAGGGTACTCATGGTTCATGATAGGCATGCCTCTAAATGCATCTATGCATTTACTTTGCCAAATTGCAACTATACAAAATTCAATTAAGTTTCCAACCATCTAATGCATAATGGATATTATAAAATATCCTTTACTTTTATCTCAACCTCTCAAGTTCCCTTAGATATTCATCCAACATGTACTACTTATGTCAAGGTCTAACTTTAATCAAATCCATTCATGTCTTAAAGCATTAAAGTCCCATACATTTAACCTCTAAAACAATCCCTTTTTTTTCATTCCCTAAATCAAAGCCCCATACCTTCAATTCAAAAAATAAATCTAAAATCCTTTTTAATCCACAATTCCAATCAAATCAAATATTGTTTTAAAGCATTAAATTCTCATACCTTTAACCTCTAAAACAATCCTTCATTCATTCCCTAAATTAAAGCCCCATAACTTCAATTCAAATAATAAATCTAACATCCTTTTTAATTTACAATTCCAATAAAATCAAATACTATTTTAAAGCATTAAAGTCCCATACCTTTAAACTCTAAAATAATCCTTCATTCATTCCCTAAATCAAAGCCCCATAACTTCAATTCAAAGAATAAATCTAACATCCTTTTTAATTCACAATTCCAATAAAATCAAATATTGTTTTAAAGCATTAAATTCCCATACCTTTAACCTCTAAAATAATCCTTCATTCAACATAAACTTTGTCATCAACTATATAACATAATTATGTTTTCCTTTGAAGTCCCTTTTGTAAAGTCTACATCATAGACTTACTAATCAAATATTTTCAACCTTAATCTTAGATTCATAACCTCAATTAAAGATTCACAACCTCTAGTTACCATAACCCCTTCATGATCTTATTACACAAAAGGTCTTATTTTATTTAAAACCACATAAGGTAAATTTCATTCATTAAAGGTCACTTTAATTAAGATCTCATAAAATAATTCATAATAATTAAAGATCTTACTTTAATTAAAATCTCTTAAATATCAAACATAGAGTGCTTCTCAAATACACAACGCTTCTCAAACACACACAGCACTTTCAAACACAGAGTGCTTCTCAAACACACAATGCTTCTCAAACACACATAGCACTTTTAAACACAGAGTGCTTCTCAAACACACATAGTGCTTCTCAAACACACACAGTGCTTCTCAAACACACACATCGCTTTCAAACATGAAGTGCTTCTCAAACACACACAACGCTTTCAAACATAGAGTGCTTCTCAAACACACAATACTTCTCAGACTTAGACGTAGGTGGTTTCCAATCCTTTTAAATGGATTATCATGCTACAGGGGAGTATAACCAGGTTTTGATCTAAAATATTCACCATACAAATGCATGCATAAATGGATAAAGTTTTAAAACCCTCCAACCTTAATACTTCTACGAAATGGAATCTGGTGGTGTCTTGGCTTCCTCTCTCGTTGCTTGTTGCATGTTTCTCTCTTTTCCCTGGTCCCTGATCTGTGTCCTCCTTCCTTCCTTTCCTCTCTTGCACCTTATGTGCTTCCTTGCTCTAGGTGGCCCATCCTCCATCCCTTCTCGAATCCTGAGCCCAACCTCAAGCCCCCCTTTCTTCAATGCTTCCATCCCTTATCCTCTGGTGGCAAAGAGTTCTTTTACCCATAATTTCCATCTTTGGAAATTAATAGCCCCCTATATTATTTACATAGATTGCACTATATAGGGGAAAGGGATATTTACATTATTAAAATGAAGAATGGTACCCTTTTTAATAAAATATCATTTACATGATATTTATCACCATTTAAAATATATTTCTTTTATTTAAAACAATTTCATAATTGCTCTTTCTTTAAAATAAAAGATATCTATTTCTTAAATGGATTTTTCATTTATTTCAATTAATTAAAGTCTTTTAATGACTTTTCCATTATCATTAAAATGAACATCTTTAATTATTTTAAATGAACTCTCATTTATTAATTGAAATGAAGTTTACTAATGAGTTCAAATGAATCAATCATTATTTAATCAAAACCTCATTAATTAATTTAAATGAATCTTCATTTAGCATTTAAATTTATTTTTATTTTATTCATAAAAATGATGCTCTATTATCACTTCAACATAACAATTTAATTTATGCATCCACATACATTTTGCATTTTCTCTCCTATAGAAATTCCAATATTATGCTACCCAAGCCATGATGCAGTAGAGAGCAATAAAATTTATAAAACAACAAAGAGGGAATATTTCCATCAACCCAATCACCTATCTTAGCCAAATATTTTATGATAGCTACTAGGCTATCAACTAAAGCTCAAGGTTATTATTCATCAATGATTATCCCTTCTAACAATGCATTCCTATATGAAGGTATCTATCCATGTTACCTCCAAGTACCTTAATCATCATTTCCCTTGATCTTAAGTACCCTTGTTTTTGGTGGATGCTTCTGCCTTCTCCACCTATGAGTTTACCTGATCATGCACACTTGGAAATATGTTAGTCACAACATGCCCTTCTAAATCAACTAAACATCATATAGTTGGTTAAATTATTCAAATTAAGTATCACCACATCATATGTTAATACATTGTTTCTTTGTACCATATAGTCCGCTAGGGAGGGTCATGAAAATATAGAAGTTATTCTACAAAATACAACTCATCTAGCTTTCCCTACCATTATCTCTTTATCATTTCTCGACTCCTAATGCCCAATGGATAAGACTATGAGTTCTCAGGATTTGTGATCAAAACCCCCCAAGAGGTGCCAAAATGTAGGTCCAAAATGGCCACATTCTTATAAAACTTTCGTAAAAATTTCTAATTCTTAAAGGGGATGGTTCTACCCTGCGGTAGCAGCACAACACATATTGTTCTACCCCATGGTCAAAGCAATCAAAATTTACACTTAGCAATTTTAATATCATGGGCACATCATAAATGAAGTATAGCAGTTCACAACATGTTTTACCCCACATGGCATAGAACACTGTTCCATCCCATGGTCAACATCAATCAAATAGCACTTCTCTGCTCTCTGAATTGCAAGTTACAACACCTCTCTATCTTATGCAATATAAAGTATGTTCTATACCATGTGAACCAACACATTGCTCTAGCCTATGGTCAAATATGTCAAGGTTAAAAAAGAGTTTTCCAAGGTGAGGGCTAGTGCAAGGTTTCATACCACGCAGTCCATCATAATGCTTTATCTCGTGTGGACCAGAACATTATTCTACCCCACGATCAACGTTGGTCAAACTAGCACATGCAAATTTCAAGGCATGAGCTACAACATAGCCAAGACTTTGTTCTACACCATGGTTCAAAATAAAAGGAAGATCACTCGAAGACTAGAAGGTAGTGATACAGTGCAATGCTCTACCTCGCATGGGTTAGAGCATATTTATATAATGAATGATCCTTTGCTCCATCCCATGATAAAAGTGGTCAAAAGGTGTGAATGGTATTCTTGACGAGTGGGCTACAACATGTTTCTATACCATGGATCTAATGATAATGTTGAAGCATTGATCTTAGTCATTCATGAGTGGATCAATGGTTGGTTTATTTTGAGGCTCTCTAAGATACATAAAAACAAAAAATTTGTAACATGAATTGGTCGATCTAAGTAAACCAAAAGGTGAAGTGTCAAAGAGATCAAGAACCAAGAAATAGAGGCAATTGTAGATCTATGGTTGGATAGCATCCACAAGAACAATGAACGGTTTGAATGACATTTTTGTGTAGCCTAGAGCCAAACTCCATGAAATTCCAACAAGTTACAAAGGCTGAGTTGCAGAGAAGTGCAATATCACACATCTTCTTCTTTCATCTAAGATAAATAAGAGGTTGCCACCTCAGTACCTAGCTGATTTGACATTTCATTTTCCTTGTAATGTTCCATTTTCATTCATTTTTAAGCATGTAAAACTATAAATAGAGGTTAAACCCTCATTTTTTAGGGTCATATCTAGAGTGTTTACTTACCCTACTATGTAAATACTTTCTGCAAATCAATAGAAGTAACATTACTTGGATGTTTGTCTCAAGCTATTGTCTTATGTAATTTTGTAAGGATTCAAGTTGTGAATACTTTTTTGCTACTACTGCTATGGTTAGTCTATTTTTTTATATTAGATTGCTAGCTTAGAGCACTCTGAAATATTTCATTATTGAATCTATACTTGCAAGAAGTTCTTTTTTGTTAGTCTAGGTACTAACCTAATCCTTCTATTTGGATTATTATAATATTATATGTTTGAAATGATTTCTTGAATTATGTCTCTACTTCTCTAATTTATAAATATTAACTATTTTGAGTGATGTTAATTGCAAGTGTGGGATACTAGAAATTGATTGTCAAAGGTTTTCCTTTTGATGCCTATCCTTTTAGCTTTATCTGGCCACTATTTAATTGTTACTTTACTAACCCTAAACCCATTTCTATACCTATATCTTAAAAATTTAAATGAGCTTAAATGAGTCAACACCCTATTAGTTGACAAAGAATACTAGCCTACTCTGGAGGTTGGATTAGATCCATATTTAATTCATACAATGTTGAGGTCTAGACTGTGATTAGTGGGTGCATACCTAATTAGAATACTAGAATATAAGATTCATAGTTTCAAGCTCTACTCGATTTCAATTCAGATCCCAACAACTAGGATCATGGGAGCTGATCTACTTTAGATGTTGACTCAAAGACCCCTATTTCTAGTTTATCCAATCTTGGTCAATATATTGAGGGTACAACACATCCACTTAGGTGAATTTTGTACCAAGATATTTTTGGCATTCTCAAAGGGACACTAGTGTCCCACCCTAAAAAAGAATTCTTATAAATCATTGCTAATCACCCACTACAGTACCAAGAGTTTTTTGGCATGCCCAATGAGACCCAAATCTCACCTGCTTGATTGAGTAGAACTATGGTGATATTCTACTCTAAAATATAAAAACCCAAATCACCTAGAAAATTTGATAAAATGATATTATAAATACACCAAGGCATCAGTTAATTTTCAAGCTTATGCTCCTAAGAGAATTAGCTAAAAATCTAGAGGAACTATTACTATTTGTATAATACCTCCATTAGCATTCAAAATATCTAGATCCTCATCATATACTACATCACCATCCTCTACAAGCCTTGTAGAAATTTAAGGATCTCCACATTTTATATCTCCACCATCAATCGACTTAGATATATCTAAATAAATAGCCCAAAACTCACCTCCATAGAATTTTCCTAATTGGAATAACATAGGATCGCTTAAACTGGTGAATAAAAAAAGTATTCCACTCATAGCAATAAAGGCTTTACCAACATATGATAGCACTAGAAAAATATCCTATGAGCATTACCAAGATGCAGCCTCATTATTCGTTATCCATAATATTCATGATGAGCATATTATGATAAGATTGTTAATAATATCATTGAAATGTAAGGTACTATATTAGTAATAGACCCTTCAATATGGTTGCATTAATTCATAGGCACACCATGCTGGTAGGCTAGTGCAATAATTTAATGAATAGGCAGATCCATTGTCATTATTAAATGAATTTACCTCTATACAAAGGCATCCTCATGAGTAAATAGTGGATTTTAAAATTAGATTCAATAGAACATGGAAAAGAGTGTGACAATAAACTAGGCTTAAAGATGCCTAAATGTTGTATTACTACTTTCATACCTTCAATTCATATTTAGGCTTGATGATATGGAAATATAATGTGCTAACATTTTTGAAATTTTATCAAGAAACTATAGTAGTATCAAATACTTTTGTAGCTATAGATAGACTTCCTCCAAATAATGTAATTCCAATATTTTTAAAAATCCCATAGCCCAAACATGAAAAAAAAACATCAATTACAATCACTCACTTGTCAAATTTAGCTCCAACCCCTACACCCAGATTTACAATATTACCAACTCCAATATTACTAACACCCCCTACCATACCTAAATTTTTGAATCTTAAGCCTCAAATAGTTGACATGAATGAAGTTATGACAATATTGAAAAATATAACAAACAAGATCACTACCATGTAGGATATTTTTATACATAGTAAAATATCAAGGAGCTTCTTCTAGCAATAACGGTGGGAAACCTAATGTAGTATACAATAAAAAGGAGGGTGATCCTTCTACTATGACATCAAAAGCAAATTTTTGGTTCTCAACTTGTAATGGTCCACATGGTAAAAGTAATTGTATGCTTCATCAACTTCAATTACAAAAAATTTAAGTTGAAAAGGTAGAAAGAGCTCAAAAGACCTAAGATAATATGTTATGGGAAGAAAATAATTTTTTTATGGTGTAAGAAGAAGAATCAATTATAGTTATGATCCAACTTAGAAATAAGCCATTGCAAGTAGATCCTAAGAAACTAGAACCATTTAAGTTTCCATCCTAGTAGAAAAATAGTCAAATAAGGAAGTTACTCAACCTACATAGAGGATAGATCAGTTTCTAGCAGAGCCTATAAAATAATAGCATAAATTTGTGTAACCAAAATAAGTTGAGACTCAAGAACACACTAAAAAAAAGCTTCGATATACTTCCATCACTAAGCAGCAAATGATTGAAGCAACATAATAATACTAAAAAAACTCAATGAGCTAAAGAAAGTAAAGAAGTAGTCAAAATATTCTAGATTCAACATAATGGATGAGCTAAAGAAAACACCATCTAAATTAAGTATGTGTGATGCTTTGATGATTTTGAGGTAAATTGATCTACTCTAGGCATCATTGAAATATATTAGGTCTAACAATTAGCATTAATCAAAACTTAATCTAGTATAATAAAAATCTACTCTAGGAGCAAGCAAAAATATCCATCCTTATTCCATAAGTCCCTACGTATATAAGGAAGGGTCATACATAATTGCATGGTGGATTCTAGAGTAGTAACAATGATTATGAAAAATCTATATGTGAAGCAATGGTTATGGAATACACATGTTTTAGTCTTGGAGTGCTTTATATGGATGGAACTCTAATAAAGACTATTGGAGTGATCAAGGACATACCCATGGTATTGCATACGATACCTCAAATAACAGTCATACAAGAAATGGTTGTAGTTAACCTTAAATATTACTTTGGTATGTATATTTTCCATGAATTCACAAAAAAATGGGTGAATATATATGCTTGTATTATTCACACATGGATATTCCTCACAAGGGCAGGAAAGTGAAAATATTTGTTGAAAAACCATCCACTTACCTTATAAGTAAAATTTAAGAGGAAAAGAACATTGTCAGCATGATTAGTGAGGAAACTCGTGTAGTATAAGTGATCATAGATGAGCTATAGACTAATGATAAATTCTCACTAAAAAACTTCAATCATGTGATTGAAATAGAAATTGACACTTACTTCATCATGAAGCTAGAGAAGAAAAAAAATCCAACCATAAAAAATAAATATCTCTAGAAAACTGAGATATGGAAGCTCTACTATGATGGATTTAGGTGTAAAAATAGCATTAGAGCATGGATTGTGTTGACTTCAGCATATAAAGTAACTAGAAGATTGCCATATTAGTTGACTTGGAACTATATTGATAATGTAGCAAAGTATGAGGTATTGTGTATTGGACTTAGATAAGCAGAGAAGATGGAAATCAAGATATTAATGGTTTATAAATATTCTGAGTTAGTGGTAATCAAATAACAATAAAATATAGTAGCAAGCAACATTATATAAAAGCTTATCAAAATAGAGTTTGAGATCTATTTGAAAGATTTGATGCACTAAATATAAAAGCAATTTTCAAAGAGTAGAATACACAAGTTTGTTAGCTTTTGAAGCTATAGGAAATGTAACTTTAAGTAATGAAATGAGTATGCAATATTATAACTATGATAATGGTAATATAATAAGCAAGTAAAACTCATTCAAAAATTCTACAATAAATCATAAAATTGCCATTAATGATATCTCATGAAAATTGATACAATTCTTTGCAAGTGTTCAGTAAGTGTCACATAACTCAAGGCTATATCATGACTAAATAGCCTTTCTACAAAGACTCTTGGATGGCTATGACTCTTGGTCTTCCATATTCCTATAACTCTTCATCTTCCTATAGATGTATGCATGATAGACATGTGTGTACATGCATACCTAACTAGGACACTTGTTCTTCCTATTCTAAAGGACTCGTGTACATGTGGACAACATGCACATTTACATCATTGCACATTCTTGTGCATTTATTCCATTGCATAAAGTAAATACTTAAATTCTAATCTAGAAATGTACCAAATAATGTAATATTCTCCAACACCCCCTATATTACATTATTTTGTTATTGACGTTTTTCATTTCTTGTTTTCAATTTTTTTCTCAAAATCCTTCGTTTGGTTTTCCTTTTCTTGTTTTCAATTTTTTTTCTCAAAACCCTTCGTTGGCTTTCCATAACGTATTTTTTTCCTTTCCTTTATTTTCCTTCCACCTTACCTACATATAACACACGTGAATTAACTCTTAACATTTCAAAGAAATGAAAAATACTAATAAAATAATATACTAAAAACATTTAAAGAAGCTTTTGACGTTTTCCATCTACCTATACATGCATCAAAAAAGCTTGAGCTAATTTTTTTATTAAAAACAAAATAAAAAAATAAACTATATTAAAAGCATAAAGTTAAACTACTTTTAAAAAATAAATAAAAAGGAAAAAAAAAAAAAACAATTAAATTTAAACTATTTTAAAAAATGAACTAAAATGTGGTGAATGAAGCACCATGGCTTCATTCATTACTTTTCTTTTTATTTATACTTTTATTGTTTTTTTAATTTACTTATATATATATATATTCTTTTCACTTTTTAAATTTTTTTATTTGTTTATATATATAAAATATATATAAACTTGTTTTTTTTTTTTAATCAAAAAGCTTTATTTTTTTATTCCTTGTTTTCTCTTTTATATTAAATTTGATTTAATTAATTTTAAATGTTTGAATTGATTTAATCCAAAACATTAAAAGTAACCAAAACAACAAAAAAAACGAGGAACCTAACCAATCCACTAGACACTCAAAATGAAACAAAAACACCCAAATACAAAATTAAAAAGTGGGTCCCCAATTATTGGGTCTAGTTGTGGAATGGCCACAACATGACCATCATAGGTCTTAAATCATTTGTATCACTAGAAGCATCTTTCATTTCTATATTATATTCTACTTCTTCAATCTCTTCTTGTTTTCTCATCTTAGAAATATTAAGAGTGACAATTCCTTTGTAGATTATTCTCCATAGATTGGTAGGTATAGTAAAAAAATCTTCATAGTAATCATTAGCATTACTAAGAACACTTTACATGCATTTTTGAAGTGTAGAATAATCCCCTTTTCTATTTCACTAGTAATATCACCAATCCTATTGTTCAAAGCATTTGTTTCATCCATGTATATATTCTTCAAATATTTAATCATGTCTTCTTATCTCTTGTTCTTATCTTTGAGAACATCATTAGAAATTAATGCCATATACACTACTTTTCCTATATCATTAGGTAATGTAAAAACATCCTTTGAGTTCATTTATGCTTCACTAATCTCTGAATTTAGATATTCTCCTAGTGTTGAAAATTTTCAGTTTTGGACTCTCTCATGATTGATTTCAAAACCTTATTTTCCTTTATAGATGTATTCTTTTGACTTTCAATTTTTTCCATAAAATATGGAGTGCATATTTTTAGTAATTCCAATTGTTTCTTAGTCTTCTCTAATGAGTTATATTGAATATAAATTTCTTCTTCTTGGATGCCTAAGTCTTCTCTAATGTAAATTAGTTTTTCTTGTGGACATAGATATTCTTCTTCAACTAATTCTAACAACTCATTAAGTTCTTTTTTTTTTGTAATTCTACTTTTGGATCATCTATTTTTCTTTTTCATTTATTTTTTGTTTGCCATGTTCCTTTGATGTAGACTACCTTATGGCTCCCTAGTGTTTAATTTTTCTAAATTTCAATGATCTAGATTTGATGTAGAACTCCTTCCTATTAATAAAATTTAGAAATTTGTAAAAAATAATTTTTGCAAGTTTTATAATCCTATTTTGATGTAGAATACCTTATTTCTCGAGGCTTATTAATTTTGCAAATATTTAATTTGTTTTACAAATTTACAAAACCCCAAAAAATAATGCTTCAATCTCAAAAGTGTTCTTCAAAATTTTGATAAATAACTTATAAATTCAATATTTATATTTTCTAAGATTTCATAATGCTTATCACTCCAAAAATATCTATAATATTTAACCTTGTATAATATTCAACTTTATTCCATATATCTCCTACTTTAAGTATTTGCAAAAGATATTCCTTCAACTAATTTTCACTGGTTAATATTTCTTGCTTTAATAATCTTATATCTCCCCTTATTCTTTTAATCAATCTAAAAATTTTTACAAAGATTTTACCTCTACGTGTGACTTGGCCTCTATCCAGTGGTCCTCTAGTCAATACCCTCAAATGAATCTTTTCCATAATCCTCCAATGAGCATTCAATAGTCTTCCTACCTTGTACCTTGCTATGAATATTTTTTCCAATGCGAGACCGATGTGTGTTATCAACTCGTGTGGTGTCCTAAATTTTGCTATCAACTATTGGTTGTTAACAAGTTATCATGATTTCCAATATCCATCAATGTAGACCCCCAAGTTGCTTCCTTCTAAAGATGTTTTCATCGTGTGTCTATTGTACATGCAAATTGTAGAAATAGCTCCTCCAAGTATAGGGTTTTGATGATCGTTAGTCTTTCTAGATCTATTATTTCGTAACAATCATGAAAATAATGCTTCCCATAGATAACACTTCAAGATGTCATTTGAGTCCTTCTTAGGCTTTCACTGTATCTTCTTCCAAATGATGTTGTGTGACTCATTAATTTCAAACTTCAATATCTCTTTGCAGTTAAAGATGTTGTTTGAATTTCTCTTGAAATCATCTCATTGGCACCAAGGTTTATCCTTTATTTTCCTTATAGGATTTACTCACTATACTCCTACAAAACTGTTTTACCAACACTTGTAACAACTAATATCTCATCTACTCTTCATGGCACATTTCAAGATTGAGGATGTAGTCAATATTGTGATTATTTTTCTTGTGCAACTTTTGTAATGATTCCAATGATGTTGTCAGATGGTTTATTATCTTATCCCTCCTGCACCTAATAACTTTCTTCCTCATAGAGGGCCCTTTGTGTACACATTGTATTAATTAATCTAAGCTACTTGATAGTGAAATATCATTCCTTGATAACTAGCTACTTAGGTGTTATTGAATGCTACACAGTTTACAATAATAGGTGCCTAATGATTCATGCTCTAGATATGAGGAAATGAACCTATGATTATCTCTTCTGTGATTCTTCACTGAAATAATGTATGTGTTGTATTATTGTAAGTTTACTAATTTGGTAATATCTCCTTCACGTGCGTTAATGGCTCCTCTATAACATAATAGCTACTTCTTGAAGCTCAAATGGCTCCTATCTTGTTGGTAGGGTAACAACTACTTCTTGAATCTCAATTGAGAGATGGTCTTTGTAATTCCAACTAATCATCGGTGTTCCTCCTAATGCAATACTTCACCTCTGTTGCACTCCTTAAGTAGTTACATAGTCTCTAGACAATATCACTGCCTTGTGTAGTGTAACTATGACTTGATTTTATTTTGGTGCAAGCTAATGCATAGGCAGAATGAAGACTTTTCCCAATGGTGATCTCTATGTTGCTACCTTCTTATTGTACCTCTTAGATGACTATAATCAGTACTATATAATAATATCTTCCTTTGCTTTGAATGTACAATAGAAAGCTGATTTTCCTAGTCTTAAATATATCTTACTCTTATTCTTTTGTGCAGGTTTTAAACCTTGTAGAAACTATCTTTTGCACTTCTTTGAAGACTTAATAAAAACTTAAAATTTTTGCATGCAAATTTAAACCTCAAATTTGGTTCTTAATAAAACCTGGATACCAAGATAAATATGAGTGTTAAATTATAACTCTTTTGCACCGAAGTTCCATACCTTTTGAACTTCATTTGATGATGAATTTATTGGTGATTTGGATCACCTAAGATATTTCCCTATGACTTATGAATTTGCAGCTTTAATCCTGATTACTTTGCTTCCCGAAATTGTATTTTGGTGGCTTCAACTATCCTCTAAGTTCCTCTCTAAGAAAACTAAAATTTGCAGCTCTTAATGCTGCCCTTGTACTATCCTTGAATCTCTAAGATCTTCTTGGAAACTCCTCTAATGATCACTACTTCAGCTTCTGCAATAAGGTCTTCTATCAAACAATCCCGAGCCAATGGAATTTTCAAGTGGTGGTGCACAATGGTGAGTTCAGTGTGTAAAGACCTAGTGCAGTTCTAGATGATAGTAGTAATAGTGGTCGCTTATGGCTCTGATACCATTTTTAGATTTTTAAGCTATAAGCCTAAGGAAATGTAACTTTAAGTAATGAAATAAGTATGCAATATTATAACTATGATAATGGTAATATAATAAGCAAGTAAAACTCATAGAAAAATTCTACAAGAACTCATAAAACTGCCATTAATGATATCTCACAAAAATTGATACAATGCTTTGCAAGTGTTTAATAAGTGTCACATAACTCAAGGCTATATCATGACTAAATAGCCTTTCTACAAAGAATCTTGGATGGCTATGACTCTTGGTCTTCCATATTCCTATGACTCTTCATATTTCTATATATGTATGCATGATAGACATGTGTGCACATGCATACCTTACTAGGGTACTTGTTCTTTCTATTCTAAAGGACTCATGTACATGTGGAAAACATGCACATTTAAATCATTGCACATTCTTGTGAATTTATTCCATTGCATAAAGTAAATACTTAAATTCTAATATAGATAAGTACCAAATAATGTAATATTATCCAATAAAGTTGATTCATTGGATTTCCATGGAGCCAATTTTTGTCTAGCCTCTAATTTAAGAAAAGGCTCAAGATGTGTTAAACTAACATTTAGACCATTTGTGTCAAATAAGGATTCTTTGGAAAGTATTTGATAGTGATAGATAGATAGTGGACTTCTTAATTTAGGAAATGAACTACATAAATATAACTGATGATATAAGCAAGGATGAAGTAACTTTGCTAAAAAATAATCGTACTCCCATGGTACTGATCACCCTAAAAAAATTATTTGATAGCAATGATTAGTCAATTGGATAAAACATGAAAATTGATGAACAAGAGTTCGAAGAAATCCAATTGGAACCTAAAAATAATTTAAAGTGAGAAGGTGAAGGGGATGTAGTTGAAGCTTGGCTGAGAGAATTAGAAAATTATTTTAAATTAAAAGGCTATTCCTTAGGAAATCGAATAGTTTGGGCCACAATCAACTTAGAAGGGGCTACTTTAGATTGGTGGGAAACCTACTATGAAAAGAATAAGGTTGAACCTATTGATATTAAATGGAAATATTTTGTTGAAATCTTCAAAAAGAGGTTTCTTATAGAACACTTCTATACCCTAAAGTTTGAAGAATTGCTAGCCTTCAGCAAGGGACTAAAGTAGTGGAGATATACTATAAGAATTTGGTTCAGTTTCTTAAGTATACACCTACTTATGATGAGAATATGAAGGTTCACAAGTTTATTCATGGGTTAGAATCTATATTGAAGCATCATGTAAAAATGCATGAGCCTATATTTATGTAAAAGGTGTATGATTTGGCAAAGAAAGTAGAGTTTCACTTGTAATTCTACTATGCTACCCTATCTAAGAAAGATCGACAAGCACTGAGGAAGAAAAATAGTCATGGATTCTTGAAATGGAAAGATGAAGAGGATCAAAATACCAAGAATCCTCAAAATTTTGAGAAGAGAAATAATGGGAAATAGGGAAATTTTAAGAAAAACTTCCAAAATAAAACCAACAATAATTCCAACAATGCAAAGCCTCACCCTCAAAAATTATAAACTTCAGCTCTAGTAAGTAAGATAGGGGAACAAAAATTATAAAATAAGCAAGGACCCAAGGATGGGTGTTATCATTGTAGAGGCCCACATTATGCCAATCAGTATCTACATCAACCAAATCTGAGTACATCCAATGCCAAGGGAAAAGAACCTAAGCATCATATCTACGTTGCAACTACGAAACAAAAGATAGAGGGGCAAGTCACCTCATTTCTTGTGAAAGGTAATATTTTTAATAAGAAACTAAAATTTTTAATTGATAGTGGGGTGATAAATAGATTTATTTCTTCTATTTTAGCAAGGGATATGCTAAAAGACCAAGATATTTGGACCATGGATGAAATATAGAGTTTGGTTATGGGTAAACCTTCTCAATAAACCAATGTTATCGAGTGGTAGAAATTACTTTAGATAGTGGTACCACCGAAGGTTGTTTATATGTAGCTCCACTTAATACCTTTGATGTGATCCTAGGGATGGATTGGTTGCAGGTCCATAATGTCTTGATCAATTTATAGGATAGATGGATCAAGTATTCAAAGAATGGCAAGGAAAGATTGAAAATTCATAGCAAGCAAAGGGTGTTCAAACCCTAGATGTTGTTGGTTATACAATTGAAGAAATCCCTCAAGAAATAAGGGATAGTGTATGTTGTAAAACTTAATGAAGTAGGATATGATTAGAATAGAGAGGTGCTAGGGAAGCATTCACTTTTTTAGGATTTTAATGATGTATTTCCGAAAGAATTACTTGGACTCCCTCCTATGCGAGAATTTGATTTTACAATTGATATTATGCCAAGAGCAAAAACTATTTATAAATATCCATATAGCACGAATCCTATCGAGATGTAGGAACTAAAGGTTCAACTGCAAGGGCTATTGGAAAAGGGATTGATAAAACCAAGTGTGTCACCTTGGGATGCATTAGTTATATTTATAAAAAATAAATATGATTCACTAAGATTATGTATTGACTACATAATGCTAAATAAGGCTACAATCAAGAATCGATATCCCCTACATTGAATCAAAGATCTATTGGATCAACTAAGAGATTCCATAGTATTCACTAGGATTGACGTGAGATCAGGGTATCACCAATTAAGAATACATGAGGAGGATACTCATAAAATGATATTTAAAACTAGGTACGAGCATTATGAGTTTATAATTATACCCTTTGGACTAACTAATGCCCTGGTTGCGTTCATGAATCTAATGAATAGTGTGTTCAAAAGATACTTAGACCAATTTATCCTTGTATTCCTAGATGATATCTTAATATAATCTCAACACAAAGAAGAACATGATAAACATCTCAAGATCGTGTTAGAGTTGTTGAGGAAAAACCAACTCTATGGAAATCTAGCCAAGAGTGATTTCTATGTTTTAAAGGTACGATATCTTGGAAATATCATATTAGCAAAAGGAATTGTTGTGGATCCAAAAATATTGAAACCATCCTAAATTGGCTACCCCCTACTAATTTGATTGAAATGTGAAGCTTCACGGGTTTAATGGGCTACTATAGACGTTACATTAAGGATTACTCCAATATTGTTGCAACAATAACCAACCTTTAGAAGGAGGGAAACGAATTCAAGTGGTTGGAAAAGCATGAAGATACCTTTGAATTTCTAAAAAATAAACTCACTACCACACCAATACTTAATTTTTGATCCTCAAGGGGACATTTCAGTTTGCATGGATGCATCATTGGAAGAGTTATGAGGACTACTCTCTCAAGAAGAGTCAGTAGTAGCATATATTTCAAGAAAGTACAAGAAGTATGAAGTTAATTATACTATACATGATTTAGAGCTAGATGTAATGGTGCATGACCTAAAGGTATGACACCACTACTTGATGGGAAGGCCCTTTGAATTAAATACTGGCCATCAAATTCTAAGGTACATATTTACCCAACCTATACTTAATGTGAGATAGAGAAGATGGGTTGTGTTTTGCGCTGAGTATGACTTTGAAATTGAGTATATAAAATGGAAAGAGAATAAGGTTGATGATGCTTTGAGTAGAAGAAAATGCATAGTAGTCATAACTAGAATTCATATGGATCTGATGGATCAAGTGAGATAGGGGTAATCTCATGATGAGTATTATCAAGAAATTTGAGCTAGAATGAAGAGAGACCCTAAGGGTAATAAGGAATTTGGCATGAAAGATGACCTTCTATGCTATAAATATTGGGCCATCATACCAAAATTGGGTGATTTAAGAAAATTAATAATGCAAGGATCCCATAGATCTCCTTATTTTGCCCATCCTAGAGGAGCCAAAATATGGGAAAACATGAAAATAATCTTCTTCTAGGTAGGAATGAAGAATGATATTATCAAATTTATCGCTCGATATCTCAAATATCATAAAGTTAAGGCAGAACACAAGCATCTTGTAGGACAATTGTATCCACATGATGTACCTACACATAAATGTTAGGTCATATCTATATATTTTATAGTAGGTTTATCCAAGACCAAGTACAAACATGATGAAATCCATGTAGTAATTGGAAAATTGACTAAGGTTACACATTTTATACTAGGGAACATCAAGGATGATGCTCAAGCAGTAGCTAATAGATTTGCCAAAGAGGTATTTTGATTACATGGATTTCTTGAGGTGATCATTTCAAATAGGGATTCCAAGTTCACTTCTAAATTTTAGAAATTCCTACATCGTGTAGTAGGCACAAAATTGAATATGATCTCTACCCTAAAACAAATGGTCAAATTGAATGAGTAAACCAAGTACAAGAGAACATGCTCCACATGTTTTGCATAGATCATAAGTCTCTTTGGGAATACTACCTATATCTTTTAGAGTTCACATACAATAATGGACATCACTCCTCACTAGAAATGGCTCCTTTTAATGCCTTGTACAGGTGAAAGTGTAGAACATCATTTTCTTGAGACAACCTAAAATATCAAGTTGTGATTGGGCTAGAAATGGTTAGAGAAATGGAGGATTAGTTAAAGGTAATCAGGTAGAGACTTAAAGAAGTTGTTGATAGGTAGAAAATCTATGTTGATTTAAAGAGAACTCCAAGAGAGTACTTTATAGGTGAAAAGGTATTTTTAAGGGTGAAACCGAGAAAGAGTGCTATCAAATCCTTAAAATTGGATCCTCAGTTTGTGGGACCCTTTGAAATAACAAAGAATATTAGTCTGGTTGCATACCGACTTGCCTTACCATATAACCTATCAAAAATCCATGACACCTTCCACATATTAGGGTTATTCATAAGGGGTTGAACTTGAAATATACTTGTAAAAAAATGGTGAATCCTAATCGAAATCAAGGTGAATCAAGGCAAATCCTAAGAAAATCAAATCAATCATCTTCACACCAAAATTTGGGGTATTTGAAGCCCTAAAAAGTAAGGTCATATTTGGGGAAAAATTTGACCTAATAAATCACCTTATAATTTCATAAAAACACCACCATTATATCAGTCTCAAAAAGAGATTTTCAACGAGTACAAATATGCCTATGTTGCTTGTTGCGGTTTGGATGGAGGAGGGACATTAGTTTGGAACATCTGTTATTTTGGAGGAGGAGCTTATGATATTTATGAATAATATGGAGAAGATACCACTACTTAATTTTTTTATGGTAGTTCAGAGAAGGGTTGATTCAAGTCATTGCAATTGAAGTGATAATTTGAAGCATAAGATGGCTTTTGCTAAAGTTAAATTTTGCCATATTGGACTTTGATTTCCTCGATAACCTTTGCATTAGCAATGGCTTCATCAAATATGTGGCTTTGATGAAGTTGCAAAGGTGTAGATATGTGTTTGTTATATATTTTGGCAAATAGTCTAACGAGTTCTACAGATGGGAGGCTATGAGCTAGGTCATGGATGACCAATCTCCATCGAGAAATGAAATCTATGATAGGTTCATTGTCAACCTGTCGTAAGGCATAGACATCAAAAAATTGTATCTTCTTCTTGGTGTTGATGAAGAAATATTTGAGAAATGAATTGGCCAACTATTCAAATATGAATAGACTATGGCATGGGAGCATGTTGTCCCAAGAAAGAGCTTGTCCCCAAGTGAGAGAGCAAAGGTATGCAACATGAGGAGATCGCTGCTATGAAGCTGATAACATGCAAAATGATAGTTACTGGTGTGTTATTGAGGGTCCTCTTTACCATTATATTTATCAAACTTTGGAACCTCAAAGGGATATGGGTAAGGAGTAATAGGAACTGACGGGTGAACAAGTTCATTAAATAGCTCGTTGTATGTGGGTTTTTGGGGCCCATAACCAGTTGTGTGAAGATTTAGTATCTTAACTTCCTCTTGTAATATTTGAAGTTTGGGTGATGGAGGTGTGATGATTTGTGATGAAGTAGTAGAATATTGAGAATGAGGGGGGTAATGGAGTTGTTGATCCTTCCATTGTGATGGGGAAGCATACTGGAATTGTTCCAGTGGAGGTGGTTATTGAACAACATGAAACATGGGGGTTGAGGAAGGAGACTGTAGTAGAGCAGTCATCTACTGGGGTTGGTAATATTAGGGTTATGGGATCTATGACTGTATCACAGGGATCTACAGTAATGGTTGTGTTGTGAGGGATGATGACTAAGGAGGGATCATAAAGAATGTAGATACACCATAATGTGGTGGGGGAAGTGATATCTATATGGAGGATTAAGGTGGAGTGGAATATGGAATAGCGTACATCCCAGAAGGGGGAACATAGGTGGAGGAAGGGATGAAGAAGGGATGTAGGTGTCAAAGGTGAAAGACTAAAATGAAGGAGTGGTGAACGTATCCACAAAGGATTGTGAGGAAGGGACTTGTTGATGTTGTGAGGAAATGAATTGTTGTGGTTGGGATGGGGGTTGTGATGTTTGTGAATGGGATGATGCAATTGAGGTGTACCACTATTGTAGGATTTATTATTGTAGGGTTGAATGTGATGAAGGTGCATGAGTGCCAAGAGTGGATGATTGAGGATTTGAAATTATCTTGACTATGGGGGTAGATGTTAGAATCCCAGGATGTGGATGAAAAAGCAAAGAGGAATTATTCCCAAGAAGGAAATGAAATGTACCTTGAAAAAATGGGTGAAAAGATGTGGGTGAGGTAGGTAGAGTCTCATCTTCAATGGTGAAGAATGGAGATGGATCACATGGAGCGGTGTAGATAACATGATCGCAAAATGTGGATGGTGGATTATGTGGGGGTAAATGAGGAAGAATAAGATGAGCTTTACCAGAAGATGTGGTAAATATATTACCAATGATAGAGGTCTCACCATGGGACATGGTGTGTATGTGAGATGGCTCAAAACTAGTGAGGAAATCAGGTGTGATAGTGGATGTTTCCCTTGTGAATGAAGGGGGAGTGTTAGATTGATTGGAGGTGGTGTGAGAGGCCTCCTCCTCAAGATGTGCTTGCTCATGCATTGGGCTATGAGTAACAATAGGTATGATGATGTATAGTGCGATGTAGTTACAAATGTAAATATGAGCCTATGGGTGGGTTCTATGTAATATTTTATGCAAATGTGTGAGTTTTGATGTGTGTATGTGCAGGAGAATTGAGTGAGCACATTTTTATGTGAACCTAGACTATAAAAATTTGGTTTGCACAGTGTTATGCAAACCTACTCTAGATAGTGAATCAATATCACTATCTATGAGGAAATCAAGTGTGATAGTGGATGTTTCTCTTGTGAAGGAAGGGGGAGTGTTAGATTGACTGGAGGTGGTGTGAGAGGCCTTCTCCTCAAGATGTGCTTGCTCATGCATTGGGCTATGAATAACAATAGGTATGATGATGTATAGTGCGATGTAGTACTCAAAATTGTGTACAAATGTAAATATGAGCCTATGGGTGGGTTCTATGTAATATTTTATGCAAATGTGTGAGTTTTGATGTGTGTATGTGCAGGAGAATTGAGTGAGCACATTGTTATGTGAACCTAGACTATAAAAATTTGGTTTGCACAGTGTTATGCAAACCTGCTCTAGATAGTGAATCAATATCACTTTAATTATGTGGGGATCCCACCAGGCATACCAGAATGAAGTGCATGGAAACTGTTTTCGATTGTCTCCTTGCATTCCTCAATGAAGGTGGGCTTCTTTGTATGTGTGCCATCGGTTGGATGCTTTGGAATGTTGTATATACCTATGTAAACCTACACAAATGTGTTAGTGCATTTGGGGGTCTATCATGGATTAGACCCCATATTTATATAGAGAAAATGAAATGAAAAATGAAGTGAAATATATTGAAAATTGAAGGAAATGCTATAAAAACCATAAGGAAAGTATACTTACCTGATCTAGAGTTGTAGAGTAGTTGTAGGTAGTTGAAGCAAGCTTTCTATGGTGAAGCTTATCCAAGTAATGCTTGTTGATGTGTGATGGATGTATAAATGGTAGAAGGAATTCCAGAATAATTTTAGTAGAGTTTGAGTATGTTAGCCAAAAGAGTGAGAGAGATAATAATGAAGGAAATGGACCTCTATTTATAGAGTGGGCTAAATTTGGGGGGAGGGGATTTAGATGTACTAGAATCTAGGGTTAAATTCTATCATGGTCAAGTTAGGATTATGAGGTGGAGTGTTGAGTCATTCCCTCATATGCCCTAAAGGAAATATTCTAGGTGCACACATGTATGAGCAAGGATTAGAGTTAATCCTGATTAGCAAATCCCTAGGTTAGTTGGAGGTTAGTTTAGGTATCTTTGGAAATATCCTAAGTGGGTGCACACATGTGTGAGGCTAAAATTAGGGCTAATTTGGATCTTAACCCTAATTGAACCTATTTAAGCAATAAAGTACACTTAAGTGAAAAATGACTTTCAAATTAGAATTGTAATTAGAATAATTAGGGTTTTGGTAGGGAATGATCCCATGGGAACCCTAATTAGGTGTAGGATAGGGCTTAAGTAGCCTAAAGGGGCTTATAGGTAGCCCTTTTGTGCATATGAAGTGTTTTGGATGCAGTTTGTGTGGTTTTGTTGATTTTTGAGGTTGTGATGACCTACGATGGCCTATAAGTCATTATAGGTGAGTATGTACAACTTTTAGGTGTCTACACCTACAGATAGGTTTGGCCTAGGATATTCTATGTGTATGCTAGTTGAACTCCTTACAGACTCACTCCAATGCATTACCATAGGCTTTGAGGATGAGATTGATGAGAATGAATATGCTGATCTAGGTTACTTTCATCTACTAAGAGATCATATTCTTATCACAGTGGTTTTTGTTGAGCCCTTCGACTCTTCTAGTGAGGCATCTGAAGAAGATGAGGATGGGACAAGTTTAGTGTACCTTGGTCCTAGCCATATTCAATGGCTTAATGATCATGTCCACATGGATCCTCTTTTGTCCTCTAGTCAAGAGCATACCAGTGGTTGGATCTTTGATGCAAAAGAAGAGAATGTTGTGAAACCGTATGATTGGGTTGTAACCAATCATTCATACAATTTACTACTTTTGGCTGGTCATTTGTATGATTTTGTATCGTATAAGTGTAATCTGTATGATTCAAAATTGAGCAATTGTAGGTTGTACAATTTACAATTACACAATTCCCTCCCTCTAAAGTTAGATTTTCTCATTCAAGGCTTCTCCTTGGTCCAATTGGCTTATGGTTAGGTGTAGATCATTGCATGAATTCATTGTTATTGGGATGACTTCTACTTCCATCCCCTTTAACTAAATTAGCCTCCAAAATAGGTGAACGAGTCATTTGTTGACTTTGACTTCTTTCTTCTTGAAATTGTACTCTTCCCATACCAACAAGATCTCTTTCATGCACTTGTCGTCTATGACCTTATCCTCTTTCTATAGAACCTCTTTGAATATTAAGTGGGCTTTCCCTTTCCTGAAGCAATCCTCTTCCAACTTTAGTTCTTCTAGGTCCTTGTTGTTGCATTGGAGGTCAGGCAAATGGGTATCATCTTGTAAGGTTTGGCATAAGTCCTCTCTCATTACGGCATCACATATTCCTAATCCCAAAAGGTACATGTGATACATCCTCTAGTTGTCTAGGCCATCTTGGAGTAGGGGGTCGAATCTCTCCTCCTCCTCCTTGAGGTAAGGAAACTAGTTGATTCCTTCCTATAGTCCTGGGTTGCAATCCCCCTCTGTGACCTCTTTGCTTCCTTATGATACTTGGGATTCCTTGTGGTCGGTTTTGCACTCACTACAAGCCTCTCCTTGCCCAAGTATTAGGAGTCACATCCATGAACGCAATATTGTCTAGGTTTCCTTCATTCCTTTGAGCTCTTGGTGACAACTATTGTAAGGCTCGTATTTGATGATCCACCCATGATAATCATCGTATCCATTATCTTTCCTCGAAGCGATATTGTGGAGATAAATTTACTAAAGTTTTCCTATAAGCTTTTGAAAAGTTATACTTTGAACTTGAATCGTTGTGATCATCCTCCCTTTGTTCTGACCAATATGTTGGTAAATTCATTAGCCTTTGGAGTCTCCTCACTTTCCTTCTCTATCTTCATAGTTTTTGATAGGCTATCGCATAAGCTTATGGATTAGGGTGAACATGGGGTTGTTGTGGTCTTGTAAAGAGGTCATCACAACCTTTCCTCTATACCATAGGTCTTGTACAACAATTACACTAGAACTTTGTTAGTTGCATTTTCCTGCCCATTTGCTCTAGGATAATATGGACTCGATAACAAGTACAAAATATTGAATTCGGTTGTCAGCTTATTTATTATTTCATTCACAAAGTGATTTCCTGGTCACTAGTTATTTGGAGTAGAATTTCAAATATTGTGATCACTTGTTCATACAAGAACTGGGTTGTACATTTTGTTGTGTTATATGGTAGTGCTCTTGCCTCCACCCATTTTGTTAGGTATTCTATTGCTACCATTATGCAGTGACACTTCCACCTATTGGTGGTCTTCAATGATCCTACAAAGTCCAATCCCCATCTTTCAAATAATTCCTAGGGTTGAAATGGATGCAAAGGCATTAAATCTCTACGTACTGGTTTTCCTACTCTTTGGCAAGTATCACATACATGTACATATTCTTTCACATCATTATACAATGTAGGCTACCATAGTCCTACCAAGAGTATCTTCCTACCAGTGGCATTGGGCCCCATGTGTCCTCCTACCAATCTAGCATGAGCTTCCTTTAATACCACTTGTACTTCCTCCTCCATCACACATCTTCGTAGATGGGAATGAAGAGCACGGGGATGCCATGGAGCTCCTTGAGAGGCTCATCGTAGTCGATCAAATGTTGGCGGGCGAAGGAATCGAGGTGTAGGTGGGGTACATGTACATCATATTAGACCCATTTGGAATGGGTCTCAGCAGCCCGAAGAGGCCCCCTACCACCAGGCAACTGGGTAGATAAAATATTGAAATGCTGATGCCAACCGTGTTTTTCCTTTTCCTATCGGTTGATAGCACCTGATTGTATGTGGGCAGAGAGTAGTTGTGATCTGATTGGCTCTCATCAGATCCGAGGCCTCTATAACTAGAAAGACATCACAGAGAATTTTTTCCTCATCGACAAAGAGGAAGACGAGGGAAATTAATGAGCAAAGGTTCTTTCAAATAATTAAGCCTTGTCGTGATTTTTCTACGACTCCATTCGAATGGTGATTGCAATCGTTCTATTTCATAATTTTTCTCGTGTGTGTTTGATGGGCCCGCACCCCCGTGGCCCACTGCTGGATCTTCAGCTAAGGCCGTGATCATGGAGGTATGTTTGATTGTATATACACCTGTTGCTCGTCAAATGAAATTAATGCTCAAGTACAATTTCTAACGGATCTAATCAATCACGACAAGCGCCTGATTGAAATCTTTTTTTATTGTGCAAGAAGGTGAAATCTCTACCGTTTATAACCACGAAGTTTTTGGTTCAAAACTCTGTGTGCATCCCTCAAACTCCCGCACTTGGCCTATAGCGTGAAAATATTTGTGTGGCACTAGATCCAATCTGTGTAGTGCCTCTTTCAAATGCGAGTGATTTTGCTTTTTTGCTACCACAGTTTTTTGATGATCCAAGTCTGAGGTGATATGAAGTGTATCTTTTGAGGATTTATTGACATCCGATTTGACATGCAAAAAGAAGACTGGCTTGTGTCAGACTTAGGTTAACATCTAGACCATTTAGGAGGGAAACATGGAATCTGGCTTCAGGGAATTGATCTCCTTTAAATTTTCCTAGCTGCTAATATTTGTTAAAAATATCTGGCTAACTAGCGGCTACCGTGTGCGATTCGCCATCTGTGGCCCTCACTGGAGATACACGCGGGGGACCTACCAACGTCCGATTCATCCACTGAGATGTGCCCGTGATTGAAGACTGGAATCCTGAACAAAGTTGAGCATGCAGCTTTGAAGGCGGATATAGAAAACTGTACTGCCAATTCTCTCCACCAAAACCTTTGTTGCGCCAAATCGACTGCCTCCCACTTCATTTTAGCCGTGTGGAGTAGCTCTGTTGAAGGTCATCTGCTGTAATTTTTATTTTGCAGTTTATTTTTTTGCTATAAATCCTGCTATTTATTTTTTTTGCTGCAAAAAATACCCAGCCCCGAGCCATAGATGATTACTAGATCATTGAGTCAAAGGCGAACGTGGAGAAATATTATGTTTTTTGTTCGTGATTTTTTAATCTTCTCTATTTTCTCGAGGTTGGTGTACAAAATTATTTCTGGTACGTTCCAGCTGTTCCGAATGTTGCCAGCCACCTGCAGCCCTATGTTTACTCCCAAACATTAATGTGTGGTGACTACAATAATTCCGGTGACATCTGTTTGGCCAAAAATTCATTGACGCCCGCTCAGAAAGACAAGTCGTGGATACTCCAGATGGACATCGCGGTTGATGACTTGGAAGTTTCCCCACACTTTGCATGCTTCCTCTATTTGGTTAATCAGTGCTTTTCCATTACTTTCTTCCGAGGGAAATTTTTTTTATGTTGAAATATTATTCTTCAAAAGAAAGGCGAGCAGTATTTGTTTGCGAGCAGTATTTGTTTTAAAAATTTCAAATTCAACCTTGCATATTGCTTGATAGTCACAATTTCAAAAAGGAGGTATCTTCGATATTTTAATTTTAACTTTGGAGGATGGTATTCTGGCAACAAATTTTATAAAACTCCCAAGTTAAGCAATTTAAACTTTGGAGGATGGTATTCTGGCAACAAATTTTATAAAACTCCCAAGTTAAGCAATTTAAACTTTGGAGGATGGTATTCTGGCAACAAATTTTATAAAACTCCCAAGTTAAGCAATTTATCCAAGAGTAGCGCTCAGATGGGTGACCACTTGGGGGACTTAAGCAATTTATCCAAGAGTAGCGCTCAGATGGATGACCACTTGGGGGACTTAAGCAATTTATCCAAGAGTAGCGCTCAGATGGGTGACCACTTGGGGGACTTAAGCTGCATACATTTAGAGGGACGTTAATTTTTTGAACCCCTATATACCCTTATATATACTTGTTGGAAAGATTTTTCCTAGATGAATCCATTGGTGCAGTCATTTTTCAGTTTTGAGACCATTTGCTAGGCTAAATAGTAGTTTGAAGTTCACATTGTAAAACAAAATGTATTTTCGGCTGCATTTGACACTCTTGAATAGAAAATTTGGCAAACTTGAGAGGGACTCATTTTTAAATCATTGGGATAATATTAGGCCAAGTTATTCCTTGAAGTTGGTAAGTTTGGAGGCATTCTTATCATTGGAGGCATTGATATTGTAACACATTTTCAGGCACATTTGGGGCTATTTTTTAACCAAATTTTCTAATACAATCATCAACTCAAGGGGTGATTTAGGGCCCCGTGTCCCCTACTTGTGGAGTCCTCTTATGGAATTGTCTTGACCACTTTGTGTTTGGTTTTTGCCTCTCCTCATTTGGGATTGTTCTTCATTTTAATGTTTGCTATAATCCTTGTATATTTTTTTGGGGTTTATATAATTGTAATCAAGTGTAGTTCCTTTTCATATACACACTTGACTTTTTGCAATATCTACAAGCACACAAGCACCTTGTCACAACACCTGAAACTTTGACACATTTATTGTAATAAATTTTCAAAAGGCAAGCAAGCAAGCATTGTAATAAGCAATTTTATTCTTACTCTCATTAGGTTGAATAAAACATTTGTGTTCAAGTTATCCCTCCCTCTATTAGAACCACTTGATTCAGAGTGGAAAACTATGCGAACCCTCCTTTGGATTTTAAAGTGGTGTACCCTAGATTTTTTTTAGGGCTCTTTCTTGGTATTTGTGTTTCTTATTTCCTCCTTTGTTGAACTCCCTCTTGTCTCAATCATTTTCTAATCATGACTTCTATAAATCTACTAAGTGGTCTCACTAAAAAGCTTGAAGGTGCTCACTCTTTTGTAAATTGAAAATATGAAATGGAATCCATATTAATGATGAATGGCATGTGGGATTTTGTAAGAGATAGGAAAGATGATGAAGACCCACTCACAACACCTAAAGACCCTACAATAAAAGCACTATTTGAAAAGAATTCCAATATAGCTTTAAGTCTCATCAATCTAGCTACAGGAATTCAATGTAGAGAAACTGTAAGAGCTACAACTACACCTAAACAAGCTTGGGATGCTCTAATAAGATTGTTTGATAGGCCAAGTCAAGAAAACATTTTGTATCTGAAACAAAAATTGCACAATCTCTGTATGAAAGGCTCACATACTGATTACCTTATAGAATGAAGTCTATTAGGAATGATTTCTTAGCTGCTATAAAAACTCTTGATGATAATGAGTTGATTCCTATAATGTTACATGGCCTTCCTTCCATATTTTACTCCTATGCTACCATGTTAGATCTAAGTGGTAAAACAATAAATTTATCACTTGAAGAGATTGAAATTCTACTTAAGAAACATAAGCAATCCCTAATTAAAGATGAAGAGATTGAATCCTCATCAACATATTTTGCCACCAACGCATCCTTACAGCCTAGACACAACAAGGGTCCAAATTATAAGCATCAGAATCAAAGGGGTAGATAGCATCAAATATACCCACAATAGCCACGTCAGTAACAACATCAGCAGCCACGTCAGTAGCAACCATGTTAGCAACACCAGTAGCAGCCATGTCAGCAACAACCACAATAATATAATCAATAGCCAAATTAGAAACCAAGATGGCAAACAAGACCTCCCCAAGGAGGTCATCCTAATAGAGGGCCTCAAAACAACAATCAACAAGGGTGTGATTATTGTGGCATAATAATGTCACTAATTGCTATCAAAGACAAAGAGATCAAAGGGGTCCACAAGATAATAATCTCAACATATTGTATGCAACAAATCAAATTAATGTTGAAGATAAATATTGTTGGTATATATATTCTGGAGTAGCTAAGCACATGATAGGAAGACAGGATTGGTTGACCAAGGTTCACCCTACTTCTAATCAATTCACTACTTTTGGTGATGAAAGTGTTCTTCCAATTGAAGGTGTTGGAGGGGCACCACTTGCTTTGCATGATGGGAATAATATTCCTGCAATAGATGTCTTTTGAAGCTTCAAAGCCAAATCACGTAGTCCAAGACCATAGAAGCACATCAATTAAAAAGCATACCTTTTAATATTTTGCCTACAAAAAAAATTACACAAGTCCCAATGACCAGCGCTCGAGCTCAACCTGTGACCTAATCCACCACAATGCCCTAGCCCAAGGATAGGCTGCCCCCTGGGCTACATGCCTACACAAAACCAAATGTCCACGAGTCATATTTAAAATCTACCTTTGCTAAAAACAAAATGGTGCTTTACCCTATTACAAAACAACTATGTGGGATTCGAAATAGAAACCTTCCCTTTGCAAGCACCTTAGCCACATTCTTCCTACCACCTGCACTACCCAGTGCTATGGGATATCTCTTTCGCTCCGAGCGAATTTCAATGCAACTCTACCTCCCTTTCCTTTAAGGCTCACGAACATCTTCTCCTTTTCAAAAATGGAATGCACGAATTATATCCTCCACATGGGCATATGAATTATGAACCTTTGGAAATGAAAAATCATTTCCCTTAAATACTCTTTCCTTTGGTTTAAAAAACGTCGGTCCTCTTTTGCTTTTGAATTTGAATTCGATTTGAAACTTTGGCGCAATAAATTATTTTAAATTAAAATTTTAACTTTTATTAAAATATTTAAATTTAAATAATTTAAAAACCTTTGCAACATTTATAAAATCTCAATAAACCTTGTCCAAGATATCTCTTTTTTTAAATGATTTCTTGAACCCAATTATTATAATATTGAAAAATATTATAATAATATTTGTCTTTCCTTTTAAACCATGGCCTCTTCTTTCAACCAATGTACTTGCTTTTGTGATGAACTTTGCCTTGATCAATTTCAACCATAGAAGAATATTCCTGCCATACAAAGTGCTCTCTGACATCAACCTTTTGACATCAATGACAACACAACTTACTCAAAATTTCCAACATGGCTAACATCTTCACTAAGTCACTTGGGCTAGACAAGTTTTCCCAGTTTAGCAAATTGCTCTATGTATGTAATAGAAGTCAACATTAAGGGGGAATGTTAGAATATTATAATGTGCACTGTCTTATTTTTAAAACTTGTCTTATACCACTTTTCTTATAATTTCTAGTTTGAGTTCTCCAACTGGAGTTATGTATCTTATGCATGACACTTGGAGTGTATATTATGACACTTGTGTAATGTTCCCATTTTTAGTGACTTGGTGGTAATGTTCTTGATGACCTATTTAGATTCCTTTTAGGTCATGCAAAGTGATGCTAAGGGACTCAATGCCATGGAGAATATATCTTGGTTCAAGCTCCAGCATGGACTTCTACAGTTGATTGGCCATTTTTGGGTCATGGGTGATATTTTTGGCCTTAGATGATTTATTTTCCTTTATGCATAATATATATATATATATATATATATATATATATATTTATTTATTTATTTATTTATTTATAAAATAATTTTATAAAGGGAAATAATAATTAAAAATTATAAAGAGGCTATGTGTTTTAAAACAACATTGAGTTTACTAGGAATGGGGTCAAGGTGGCGTTCCCCCCCTTCTTGAAGCTTCTAGAAGATAGTCATTGCAAAAATAAATAAGGGAGTTGTGAACTCATTTGAGGATATTGGATATTTGCTTATTTTGGTGATAAAATTTCTGAGGTTATTGTAGATTTGTGCAGTGTTGGGGCTTGTGGGGAGTCAACCTCCATGAGAACATTGGTTTCATATGTGTAAGACCATACCTAGCCAATTAGAGGAGTTACTACAGCAAGTAACTCATTGTGCTTCAGATTTTATTTCAGCTTAGGGTTTGTTGATTGGTGAAGATCAGCTTTGGGTAAAAAGAAGACATGGGTTTTGTTGCTCTTCTTCAGCAATTCAGGAATCCATATTCATATTGAGGATTGGAGCTCAAATAGAGGTATTTGCATGTGATTATTCATGACTATAATTTTTCTTTAGACCTCTATATTTATTCATATTTGTATATTGAAGGGATATATAGTTATGGGTATTGTTGCATATTGAACCTTGGAGCATAACGATCATTTCAAGTACAAATTTGGTACCCTAGGGAGAAGAATTGAAGTTTTTTTAGAGAATTTTCTACAGGGATTTCCAGTAGACAATCTTGGGCTTGTTGGAAATCTTTCTCAATAGGATTGGGATAGTTTCAGGTGTGGAAGATCACCTCTAGCTGTAGATTGGAGCTTTCATTACAGAGAAGTTCATCTGTGCATATCAAAGGCAGACAAGGGTTTGCAAAATTCTGAAGACAACTGGATTGATAAGCGAAGCACTTGGGTTTGATTATTTTGGTCATCATTGAGGATTCACACTTGGTGCTTCATCAGTTTACAAAGGTATTTTTTGGCATTTGTTGATTAGTATATTTCGAGGGTTTGTAGAAGTTTTGTGGAGAGATTGTTTTTTTTTAAATAATGTAATATGTGCCCTATTTTGAAATAATATCTGAATGAGTTGCAAGTTTGATTATTATTGTTGCAAAATAGAGGTTGTTTGTTATTCAAAATTTATTGTTGCAATTAAACACATCTAAACAAAAAATTATGGAATCCCAATCGGGGGTGTCCATTATAGTGGTATCATAGCAAACCGATCATGCCATCCTGTGGATTGAATTTTCATGACTAAAAGGGATATGAGGATATACAACAGGAATTTGATAAGGTAACAATATCAACTTCCACACCCATACCCAGAAGAGAGTACATTTTCAGTAGCATTAAGAAATAAACAGATGGGTGAGAGATCAAACCAAGAGGAAATAGAAAGAAAAATGGTAGAGGACATTAGATAGACTCAACATAACATGGAGCATAGCCTAGAACAATTAGTGGGTCTGATGCAGCAACTGGTTCATGGGATAAATATTTTGGTTAATACACAAGGTCCACGGGTGGAACAAAATAATCCAAAACAAATATCTAATAATGAGGAGTCATTATTTAACAATGGGGGTACACATTCAACCTCTAGTGGTTCTAGGCCTACTATACCTAGATTTTTACCATGGCCAGAGCCTCCAGCTGTTCCAGCCACACCACCACCTACAGAGGAGCCAGATCTCACTATTGTTGAGTAGTATCAGTAGTATCGTCAGGAGTGGGAGTCTCTAGGCCCAAACTTTCATGATCTTATACCATTCATAGATTATGTGGATACTAGGAACAAACAGGTGCCCAGGTCTAGAGAGGGACATTAGGGTCACATACAGCAGGGACAGGGTGAGATACAACATCATACGCCACAGGTCCATAGGGTAATTAAGAAGAGAATAGGCAAGATACACATCCCCTTCTTTGATGGTTCAGGGAGGAGGACATCGAAGGATTGGGTCCAAAATATGGATACATATTTACAGCTGAACCAAATGACAAAAGAGGACGCCATTAAGTTTTTTACTCTACATTTGGATGGCATCTCTCACGATTGGTGGCACCATGGGATGCAGACTCTTGGATACGAAAGAGTGGATACTTATGCAGAGTTTATAGAAATGCTCCAACAGAGATTTGATAGGATGGAGCAATAATTGGAGTTTAAAGAGTTGACTCATCTGAGGCAGTGGAGTTCAGTGGATGCATACATAGTTGAGTTTCAGAGATTATCCATCATGGTTATGGATATGTCAAAGAGTCGCTTAGTGAACCTATTTATAGATGGATTATCTGAGCCATTGAGAGGTTGGGTTAAGGTATTCAACCCAACTATACTACAGGATACCATTAGATAGGCTAGAGACATGGAGATCACTTCAACCAAGTCCAAGAGCTAGTTCAAAGGAAAATATGGATAAGAGTTCAAGGGGAAGGATGGTCGAGAGATCAAAAGAGATGAAGATAAAAAGGCACTTAGGAAGGAATCAGAGCAGCCAAAGAGTACAACTACAATATTTGATTCTGATGTCCTTAACAAACTTCGAAAAAAGAGACTATGCTTTACTTGTAAGAAAGCCAATGTTCAATATATAATATTGGTTATATATGAATGAATGTGGCAACTTTATTACATTGTTTAATAATGTATGGGTATGTTGCTATGAAAATAATTAATTATCATGTAATAAATTATGATAAGAGCAATTAAGGGATAAGTTCATGGTTGAGACCTTGATTAGTCAATTAAGTATGTGGACTTAATTAAAGGAGAGAGAAGTAATGATAAGTTGATAATTATCTTGGATTTCCTATTTCAAAAAGGTACATAAGGTTTGATAGGATTTGGTCACTCCTATCACAAGAGTTGACACTAACCATGTCATAAATCTCTTGGTAGCTTATTACCTTAATGAATGGAAATAATATAGTTTGATTACATAATATAATGATCCGTGAATATGAATTCTACATTAAGGGTAATTATGTTATGTAGTACACAAAAAAATGTACTCTCTTGGTTTTATTTGAATTTTGTAATGAGTGGGTCATTACAACAAATATATACTTTATATTATATATTACAAACACACTACTACGATAGCTTTACAATATGCTAAAGCTTTCTTCACCAGAATTTTATTTCACTAGAATCTTTCTACACCTTTGTATAGAGATGTGTTAATGTTGCACTACTCCATGAAAGATATTACTCAAAGGCTTTGCAACTATATTTTTTAGCTACTTGTACTTATTACTTTGACTCTTCTTGCTTATGTCTCTCTAACAATTTGAAGTTGTGCCCAACACCCATATATATAGTTGGGTATGGATGGAAAAACTCAACTAACTTACCAAAAAGAATTAAATGCAAAAGGCGATGTCTATATTATCTCCAAATAATTGTAGCTATAAAAAGTAATATCAAGTGTTCCAAACTTTGGCTATGTATTTTGACATCTGCGAAGAGCAAGATATGTCAAATATTTGTCAATGTTAGGTCCAATAAAAATCTCAAATGTATTGATGAAGTATGTTACAATTTATAGGCATCAAGACTATGAGTGATATTTGACAAGTTATAATGGACACCCCCGATTGGGATTCCACAATTTTTTGTTCTGATGTGTTTAATTGCAAAAATAAATTTTGAATAACAAACAACCTCTATTTTGCAACAATAATAATCAAACTTGCAACTCATTCAGATATTATTTCAAAATAGGGCACAAATTACATTATTTTCAAAAAATAATCTCTCCACCAAACTTTTGCAAACCCTCAAAATATACTAATCATAAAATGCCAAAAAATACCTCTATAAACTGATGAAGCACCAAGTGTGAATCCTCAATGATGACCAAAACAATCAAACCCAAGTGCTCCGCTTATCAATCCAGTTGTCTTCAAAATTTGGCAAACCCTTGTCTGCCTCTGATATGCACAGATGAACTTCTCTGTAATGAAAAGCTCCAATCTACAGCTAGAGGTGATCTTCCACACCTGAAACTATCCCAATCCTGCTGAGAAAGCTTCCCAACAAGCCCAAGATTCTCTGCTGGAAATCCCTATAGAAAATTCTCCAAAAAAACTTCAATTCTTCTCCCTAGGGTACCAAATTTGTACTTGAAATGATCGTTATGCTCCAAGGTTCAATATGCAACAATACCCATAACTATATATCCTTCTAATCTGTAAATATGAATAAATATAGAGGTCTAAAGTAAAATTACAGTCATGAATAATCACATGCAAATACCTCTATTTGAGCTCCAATCCTTAATATGAATATGGATTCCTGAATGGCTGAAGAAGAGCAACAAAACCCATGTCTTATTTTTTACCAAAGTTGATCTTCACTAATAAACAAACCCTAAGCTAAAATAAAATCTGAAGCACAATGAGTTACTTGCTGTAGTAACTCCTCTAATTGGCTAGAACATTGGTTTTGTATATGCAGTGTTGGGTCTTGCACATATGAAACCAATGTTCTCATGGATGTTGACTCCCCACAAGCCCCAACACTACACAAATCTGCAATACCCTCAAAAATTTAATCACCAAAACAAGCAAATATCCAATATCCTCAAATGAGTTCACAACTCTCTTATTTATCTTTGGATTGACTATCTTCTAAAAGCTTCAAGAAGGGGGGAATGCCACATTGACCCCTTTCCTAATGAACTCAACGTTGCTTTAAAACACATGGCCCCTTTATAAATTTTAATTATAATTTCCCTTTATAAAATTATTTTATAAATATATATATTATGCATAAAGGGAAATAAATCCTCTAAGGCCAAAAATATCACCCATGACCCAAAAATGGCCAATCAACTGTAGAAGTCCATGTTGGAGCTTGAACCAAGATATATTCTGCATGGCGTTGAGTCCCTTAGCATCACTCTGAATGACCTATAAGGACTCTAAATAGGTCATTAGGATCATTACCACAAAGTCACTAAAAATGAGGACATTACAATCTTCCGCCCTTAACATTGCTTGTCCACAAACAATGGCAAGGTATACCAGGATTCGACAACATCCTCTGAAAAATCTCATTATGTTGATGTTGAGACTCTATGAACCAAACAAAAAATCCATTATGCACTAACTGTACATTCTATTCTTGTAACCCATGCACAACCAACTGGACATGAAGCTTACTCATACTAACACTGCATATGCCAAACAAATGCATCCAGGGGAATGGTATGGAAATGTTCCCAATATCCAAATCCCAAAATTCCATGTGTGTAATAGGCCTCTGAGTGTCGAAAGGGATGCACCAAGAACTATCAATCTGTCACTGCTCCAAAAATAGATATCTCTTTCTCACAGGAGTATCATCATGACGGGATCACACCATCCTTGAAGCCATAGGAACCGAAAAAGGGAAACATGTTGGAAACCTACAAAGAAACACCCCCTCACTGGTAACTAAATCATCCTTAAGCTCCTCCTCATGTGGTGTGGGTAGTGTATCATAATGACCTAGCCATGCTATCTTATTATGCCCAATAAGTCCCTCCATTCTATTGAGGGTGACTAAGCAAGGTCCTTCAAAGTCATTCCTCTCAACACAACCTTCTGACCCTTCACCTTAAAATTTACCTCTAACTTTTGAAAATTGAAGGTGACGTCTCCCAAGGTATGTATCCACTGAATACCAAGTATTATATCTAAATTCTTTGTGCCGACCACAAATAAATCATCACA
Organism: Wollemia nobilis; assembly: GCA_028583015.1. Taxonomy (NCBI): domain Eukaryota; kingdom Viridiplantae; phylum Streptophyta; class Pinopsida; order Araucariales; family Araucariaceae; genus Wollemia; species Wollemia nobilis. The sequence continues at coordinate 667,002 of JAQPPZ010000393.1, read as the reverse complement.
CAACTCATAGTTTCCTAGTTTAAGCTTTAGCTGTGGCACTTTCTTGGTGCATGATATGGAGAATTCATTTGCAATTATAACATTTATTTCATCCATATTCACCAATCCCAATCCTTTGCATACCACAAGCTCCTCAACAATGAAATTATGTGTGGCCCCTATGTCAATCAATGTAACCACATGCTCCTCATGTAAAACACCTTGTATCCTAATGGATTGTGCTCCCTGTAAGCTGCGAATATGTGCAATTGTATTACTTTCCTTGTCCTCATGGTTTGGAGATTTTTTTGGCTCATTTATAGTCTCTTCTCCACTACTTCTCCCACTATTTGAATGCTGATCTAAATTTTTTGAATTGTTCTCATCATTCGAATAGTACCTAATCAGCTGCAAGTTTCCCTTAAACTCGCACTTATGACCTGAAGTCCAAAGCAAAAATTATTACATCATTATTCAAATGAATACATTTCAATAACCATCTCATGGAAATGTAAATACAATATCCATACTAGATCTATAAAGCATCAATTGCAAGATCACAAGATAAATATTCATAACACATCATATATTCTGGGAAAACCTCGAAGGAAAAAACCTAGCCTCAAAATATCTCCTCATATTTCATAAATTCATTTCTTTCAATTTACTTTGATACAAAGGAATCCATAATCGTCCTTTTTCCAAAACATCAATAAATATCATTAATACAATGAATCACATAAGAATCTCATGATTATTATGTCCTAAAATTATGAAATTATCACTGGATTCATAAAGGAAACCTAATCATTTCCTCAAGAATGAATCTCACATTTCATCTTCAATATTGAAATGATATCTATCATCTCATCCAATTTGGAGTGAAAATATCCTATCATAGGATGAAAATCATATAATATAAGAAGAGACCCCATAATCCCTTCAAGAATGAATTCCACATCTATTCTTTCTAAAACATTCATTTTTCCACAAAATGAATTCTCTAATGTAATCATCAATGACATTCTAAAGCAACCATATATTTATCAACTTAATTGACCAAAGCGCATGGGAAGAGAAATCCTTGTAATTTCCTCTATAATTTCTCCACGAAATTTTTTGTACTTCCGTTACAATTCCTCCATGAAATTGTTTTATACTTCCTTTACAATTCCTCCATTAAATTGTACCATAGCTGATCAAACATTCTTCTAGAATATTATGTTATAGTTCCCACAAATTTGTACTATAGTTCTTCATTAGTCCTTCCACAATATTATACAATAGTTCCTTACAAATTTTCCACAAATTTGCACTATAATCTTTCCACAATATTACACTATAATCCCTTACAAATTTTCCACAAATTTGTACTATATTATTTCCACAAGATTACACTATAATTACCCTACAAATTTTCCATAAATTTGTACTATAAACTTTCCACAGGATTACACTATAATTCCCTACAAATTTTCCACAAATGTGTACTATAATATTTCCACAATATTACACTATAATTTCCTACAAATTTTCCATAAATTTATACTATAATATTTCCACAAGATTACACTATAGTTCTTACAAATTTTCTGCAAATTTGTACTATAATGTTTTCGTAAGATTACACTATATTCCTACAAATTTTATACAACTTGTATTATAATCTTTCCATAAGATTACACTATGGTTTCTCCACAAGTTTTTCATAAATTTGTATTGTAAAATTTCCACAGATTGTTCTTACAAATTGTTGCCTTCATGAATTTTAATGAACAGTGTGTTCAGAAGGCATCTAGACCAGTTTGTCCTTGTATTTCTTAATGAAATTCTCATATACTCATGAAATAGGGAAGATAATGATAAGCATCTCAGGATCATGTTGGAACTGTTAAGGGAGAATCAACTCTATGAAAATCTAACCAAGAGCAATTTCTATGTGTCGAAGGTGCGCTATTTAGGGCATATTATATCAAAAAAAGGGGATTGTAGTAGATCCATAGGAAATAGACGCCATGATAAACTAGCTGACCCTTACAAATATTATTGAGGTGAGAATCTTCATGGGGCTAACGAGCTATTACCAGTGCCACATAAAGGATTTCTCAAAAATCACCTCGACGATAACTAATATGAAGAGAAGGGAAAAGAATTAAAATGGATAGACAAGTGCAAGGCCACTTTCACCATGTTGAAGCAAAGGCTTACTACTGCACCGATACTAAATATTTCGAATCCTCAAGGAGATTTTATAGTATGCACTAATGCATCATTGGAAGGAATAGGAGGAGTGATCATGCAAGGAGAATCAGTAGTGGCTTATACTTGAAGGAAGCTTAAAAAACATGAGGTTAATTACACCACTCATTATTTAGATCTAGCCACTATAGTTCATGCTCTAAATACCTAGTGCCATTATCTGGTAGGAAGTCCCTTCGAGTTGAGATCAAACGACCAGATTTTGAAATACATATTTACTCAACCAATACTCAATGCAAGGCATAGAAGGTGGGTCAAGTTCCTCACTGAGTACGACTTTGAAATTGAGTACATTAAAGGGAAATAAAATAAGGTTGTGGATGCCTTGAGTAGAAGGAGACACATAGTAGCTATAACTAGGAGCCACGTAAAGCTCATGGACCAAGTAAGGTAGGAACAATATCAAGATGAATATTGTCAAGAAATTTGAGCCAAATTAAGAGAAGACCCAAAGAGCAATAAGGAATTTGGGGTGATAGATGACCTCGTATGTTATAAATGAAGAATCATCATACCAAAATCAAGGGATTTAAGGAGGATATTGATGCAAGAAACCCATAAATCTCCTTATATGGCTCACCTTGGAGGGGAAAAAATGAGAGAAAACCTAAAAGGGATTTTTTTTGGGTAGGGATGAAGAGATTAGGCCTGATGCCTTGAGTTCTAGAAGGTCAAGGTAGAACACAAGCATCCCGTAGGATATTTATACCCCCATAATATACCTACTCAAAAATGGTAGGTCATATCAATGGATTTTATTGTAGGATTATCTAAGACCAAGTACCAAGATGATGCAATCTTTGTTGTGTTCGACAAATTGACCAAGGTCGTACACTTCATACCTGGGAGCACCAAGGACGATGCTCAAGTTGTGGCTAATAGGTTTGTTAAATAAGTGTTCAAACTACATGGATTCTTGAAGGTAATTATATCAAATATCAGATAGGGATTCCAAATATAATTTAGAATTTTGGAGAGCCCTACATCAGGTAATAGGTACAAAGTTACATATGATTTCAGCATACCACCCTAAAATAGATTGTCAGATGAATCTAGTAAACCAAGTTCTGGAAGATATGCTCCACATGTATTGCATGGACCATAAGTCTCGATGGCAAGACTATCTACCATTAGTGGAATTTTCCTACAATAATGGATATATTCCTCTTTAGGGATGGTACCTTTTGATGCATTGTATGGGCAAAAGTGTAGAACCCCACTATCATGGGACAACCCAAAGGATAAAGCAGTAATTGGACTAGAAATCATCAGGGAAATAGAAGAGCAAATCAGGGTAATCAGGCAAAGGCTCAAAGAGATTGCTAATAGGTAAAAGAGTTATGCCAATTTAAAAATAACTCCTAGAGAATACTTGGTGGGATATAAAGTGTTCCTAAGGGTCAAACCAATGAAAAGTATAATCAAGTCCACAAAATTGGATCCACAATTTGTAGGACCCTTTGATATCACTAAAAACATTAGCCCGATTGCATACTGACTCACTTTACCTCCTAATTTGTCAAAAATTCATGACACCTTCCACATATATTACTTAGGAAGTATATTGTTGATCTTGAACATGTGTGGGATGTCTCTACCTTGCACATAGAAAATTCAAAGGTAATTGAAGTAATTCCAGTAAGGATCCTCGAGTTTTGCTCTAAGGCTATGAGGAATTAGATCCTTGAGTAATGTACGGTCCAATGGGACCATTTCTCTGAAATAAATACCACATGAGAGAAAGTGGTGGATATGCAAAAACACTTTTCTTTCTTGTTTGATGAAGTTTAAAGATATTGTAACAAATTGTTTAATTTTTTTATATGAAACTAAGAAACACTGGGTATGATGTTAGTTCTAGTGAGGGAGGATGTCATGACTCTCCCAAATGAACCTTTGAACTTGGAAAAGCAACGTATTAACAATTATGGCTCATACTCGATTTTGTGCAATTAGGCAACCTCACAATAATAAATATATAGTAAAGGATATGATATTGCTAATGAATTACCAATGTGTAGGATCAAGTGCACTCGTGAGAGGAAGAAATCGAGTCATCCACTGGAGATGAGAGTACTTGAGGAAGGGAAAATGATGACAAGGCAACTCGAAGGTAACATAGATAGATACCTTCATATAGGCATGCATTCGGTTAGGGATAATCATCAATGTCTAACCACCTTGATCCACAAACTGATGACCTAGTAGCTATTGTAAGTTCTAAGGGCTAAGACAGGTGATTAGATTGATGGAAAGACTTCATCTTTGTTTGATGCACTTGCATGATTGTCTTTTACTTCAACATTATTAACCTTGATAATTGGTAGGCATGGAGTAAATGGTTTACCTTCACAAATTTAGGTGTGCTTGTTTAAATAAATGTTTGATTTATTTAAAAAGAAAAAAAGATATTGTTTAGATAAATGTTTGATTTATTTAAAAAGCAAAAATATATTATTTAGATAAATGTTTGATTTATTTAAAAAGTAAAAAGATATTGTTTAGATAAATGTTTGATTTGTTTAAAAAGCAAAAAGATATTTTTTAAATAAATGTTTGATTTGTTTAAAAAGAAAAAATATATTGTTTAAATAAATGTTTGATTTATTTTAAAAGTAAAAAAATATTGCTTAAATAAATGTTTGATTTATTTAAAAAGCAAAAAAAATATATTGCTTAAATAAATGTTTGATTTATTTTAAAAGCAAGAAGATATTGTTTGCATAAATAATTGTTTTATATAAAAGCATAGATCTCATTGAAAATGAGCGGTTGATTATTTAAATGATGCTAGTAGATGTTATTTGAAATAAAATGTTGATTTATTTAATAGCATTAGTATGGAAATAATCAGAGAGGTAATCAATTTACCAAAATGATTGCCTAGCAGAAAACTTTTCTTGAAATAAAAAATAATAAAATAAGTGCAATTCTTAAAAAAACTTCAAGGTAAGGTCTTTGCCTCAATGTATCTGGGAAGTCATTGCCCACCCAATGATCGATCCCTAATATGTTAATGCGATAATATGATATTTGGTAGAATGGATCGGGTTTCCCTTTGGAGACCCGATTGGGTTAGATGCACAAAGCTCCTTTGATGTAAGAGGAAAGCTCTTTATGGTGATTGCCTTGGGAAGAGAAGAGGGTGGTGTTCACCCTACCGCTTATCAGAGGTGGTCAAGGAGTAATGAAGGATAGGTGATAACGTGGACCGAGGAGGGAGAGAATATGCATAAGGGAAAAAGCAGGTAGGAAGCACAAAGAGAGGGGAAAAAGAGAAGAAGCACGAGGACGTGGAGTGAGAAAAATCAAGAAGTGAAGGTAAGTGACGAACGTCCACCCAAGAAGTATAGGTGACCCAATTGCTATAGGTGAACCAGGTTGGTCTTTGTCCAAAACTAGTTATTATGCTATTTTTTTATTTTATAGCATCGTAGCTATTATTGTGTTAGAAGATGCATAGCATCGTAACTTCTCTATGTTTTAGCACTATAGCTATGCTCTGTGATGGAAGATGCATAGCGTCGTAGCCATTGATGTGTTGGAAGATGCATAGCATCATAGCTTCTCTATGTTTTAGCACCATAGCTATCCTCTATGATGGAACATGCATAGCATTGTATCAATTGTTGTGTTGGAAGATGCATAGTGTCATAGCTTCTTTGTGTCTTAGCATCATAGCTATCCTCTATGATGGAATACATATAGCATCATAGCTTTTATGTGTTTTAGCACCATAGCTATCCTCTATGATGGAAGATACATAGTTTCATAGCCATTGTTGTATTGGAAGATGCATAGCATCGTAGCTTCTCTATGTTTTTAGTGTTGTAGCTTCCTGTTGTGTTGTGGATGCAAAGGTGTCATGGTTACCATGGCAGTTGGCAGTCAGTTGGGTATTATGGGTGGTAACTAGGTCAAATAGCACCGAAGCTTCCCTATCCCTTCTAAACCATAATTGTAGGATGGATGCCTTAGGATAAAAGTATAATAGGGTCATATGATAGGACATCCTATTGGGCACCATGGGTAACCTTTCCTTTGCAAAGTTGTAGCCAACTTGGTGAGTCTCCTCGGGTGTCATTGGTATCGAGTATGATCTAGACCTATATTGACAACTATTGGTGCCATGAGTACGTGGGCACCACCTGCTTTTGAACTATCAGGACAGAAGCCAATTCAATCGAACCTTAGGTCACCATGTGTCTTACCTCATAATGTGTATTGTACTAGCCAAGATGCTAGATGCTTTGCTATCCAATAGCTCATTGCAGTTGGTAAAGGCTTTAATTATTGTTCATTGTCTAATGGTAGATTTTAGGGTAATGAAATTATAGAGGCTTTAGTTATTGTCCATTCCTAAAATTGTATATTTTAGGAGGATAAATGGAATTAATAGTTATTTTGTAATTTAAGGGTATGGGACCTTATGTTATGAAATAAATGGAATGAATGGTTATTTTGTAATTTAAGGGTATGAGACCTTATGTTATGAAATAAATAAAATGAATGGTTAATATTGTAATTTAAAAATATGGGACCTTATGTTATGAAATAAATAGAATGAATGGTTATTTTGTAATTTAAGGTTATGGGACCTTATGTTACGAAATAAATGGAATGAATGGTTATTTTGTAATTTAAGAGTATGGGACCTTATGTTACGAAATAAATGGAATGAATGGTTATTTTATAATTTAAGGGTATGGGACCTTATGTTAAGAAATAAATGGAATGAATGGTTATTTTGTAATTTAAGGGTATGAGACCTTATGTTATGAAATAAATGGAATGAATGGTTATTTTGTAATTTAAGGGTATGGGACCTTATGTTAGGAAATAAATGGAATGAATGGTTATTTTGTAATTTAAGGGTATGGGACCTTATGTTACGAAATAAATGGAATGAATGGTTATTTTGTAATTTAAGGGTATGGGACCTTATGTTATGAAATAAATTGATTAAATGGCCATTTTTTAATTTAATGTTATGGGACCTTAGGTTATGAAATGAAGAAAAAGCTTTATTGGAAATTAAAGTAGTTGCTTTAAGTGAAAAAATATGTAAAATCAGTTTACTTAGTAATTATGGGTATGGTACTTTAATTGTTGAGAAGGTTAGTTCATTTATTGCAAATAGAGCACATGAGCTAATGCATGGTTGACTCACTCTCCCAAGTTATGTGAGGGTGTAAATGGAAAGGGTAGTTTCTACGCTAAAGGACTATGCATTAATAATTTGAATTGCTTGGGGTATTTGTATAGTTACAATTTGGCAATGAAATAACTAAGTGCATATAGAAGCATGTCTATATGGATCCATGAGTGTCCTAATCCTCTACTATCCTCACTTGATCGGTGGAATAGCTGGAAGACCAAAGTCATAAGATGGACCAATCTACAAGTTTTATCTCTACCTTACATCTTGTTATTTATTCAATAGATTAGATTGTGAGGATATTTCCCCAATGAAATGGATGTAAAGTATTGTGGAAAAGTATTGGGTGTACCATACTTATGTACCTGAATGAACATTGAAATTGTTACCTTTAGTACTTTTTTATTTAGTTTTCTGCATTTAAATCTTTTAATGTATGCCTAATTGGTTATTGTTTCTATATGCTTTGATTATTCTTGCTTGTTGATAATTTATTTTGTTAGATTTAGTATCTAGATTTTTTTATGCTCTTGTGATTTTAAAAGGAAATAAATATTAGTAAGTTCTAGGTGAACTTAGAGGTTACCCTAAGGGGTTGATACCCCCTTAGGGATATTTGCAATTAGGTTTGGAAGATTATACCAAAGTTAAGATAGCTTGTCAGTGTACAAGATTGATAGCTTAGTTCGTAGTATACGTAGCATTCCCACACATAATAGCTTGTATGGATATGGAGATGCATGTACACCTTCTAACAGTTGAAGGTTGTAAGTCTAGCTCATCAAGACTTGTGCGAGGTATGGACTTATGTGCATAACATAAGATAGGCTTACGCATATGGGACTTTAATGAAAGGAATATTTTGTGGTATAGTTCTTGAGAAACTTAGGGGATGTCAAATAGTAAGTTGGTCTAAGGTTGGTTGAATATTTATGAATTCTTATCCTTAGTTAAAAAAAACATATTTGTATAAACTTTTCTTTTTTGTTTGTGTGTTTTTTGTTTCATGTTTTTGGGGTGTTACACAAGGGTGGATTTGGATGCTCCTTCTTGATGGATGATTTTTCCAACATAGGTCTTGGGTATTGCACCTTTAACTATATTTTACCTTACCATTTTATGCTTTTAATATGTTATCTTGAGCACTACCTTTGCAATGTGTAGTAGATGATAGTAAATGTAGATAAATGATAGCTTCTTTGTGGTATCTTCTTGTGCTATGCAATAGATAATAGCTCCTTTATGTGGTTACCTTGTGCTTTATATTTCTTATTATGGATGCTCAATTTCATGATTTATGGGATGTCTTTAGACACAATAATGTGGGCCCTTTTTATCTCTTATATCTTGCTCGGATAGTGCCCTTCTACTAGCCGCTTTCTAACAAGTCTTGTTGGCATTTATGTATCTTTGAGATACTAAAATTTTATCTTATTTTTCTATGAAGGTCAACATATTATGGTGCAAGTAACTAATGTAAATAGTTTTACAATAGTTAGAATAGAATACTTTGATTTTGCCTTTGTCTGAGATCTCCAAATCTCCTTTGGCAAGCTTTCTTTCTACTAATTCTGATGGTGGCTTATTTGTACTATTCCTTGTAGTTAAGGGATAATTTGATGTTGTATTCTTTACTAAACAACTCTCTCCTTTTATTGGTTAATCTAACAATAAATCTAAGCTAATAACCATGCAGCTAATATGGCCTAAAGGTGGATTAATCTTGCATTGATTTTTACTTTCACTGAGAATACTTAGTGCACTTCTAATAAGATTAAATAGAAACTAATATAGTGTAATTTCAATCTCCTTATTACTCCTTAAAATTAACTTGTAGTATGCACTAATTATAAATCTTAAAGAATTCTTCAATGCTCTATAATCTCTACAAACTAATGTAGTTTTCTTTGCTATAACTAGATAATAGGAATATGATATTTTATTTCTATCAAAATATATCTAACTCCTATTAATGTGTAGGTAATAACCTTAAAAGAATATTTTTGCACTTCTCTTTGAAGACTCTAAAAAGAAATCTTCTCCTTGCAACTTTAACTCTAATAATGTGCTTTAATGAAGCTAAGTAATAAATTAAATATAAGTGTTCAATTAATGAACCCTTTGCACCTAAGTTGCTTACCTATAATGATCTCTAAATATGATGTAGATCTTGATGATTAGATTCACCAATTTTCTACCTCTAGTTTGATGAAGTTGCAACTCTTCTTGGTTGTTTGTAATTGCTCTCTAACTCACCTATGTGTAGCTTTTGAAACCTTCTAACTTGCTACTCTAAATACTATAGTAGGTGGATCTAAATCTCCTTTAGGATGGATTCTGTCACTCCAAAGTTTTGTAGCTAGTAATTTTGTCCTGATTGTTGCCTTCTAGAAGAAAATATATCCTCTAAAGTGTTATCCTTTCATCTCAAAAATTTGGTAAATATCTCCTCCAAATCATAGCTAATATTTCCATTAAGAACACTTCATTATTTTTTTGTAGATTCAACAAACTCTATCTATAAAATGTGCCTTTTAGCTATGAAAGGTAATCTTTAAATATCTTGGATTTGGTAGGCTTCTTCTATCTCCATTCTTCTTCAACCTCCTTATTGAATTTGGACTTAAATCTAGGCATTCTTCTCAAGAAATAAAATTCTTGAGGTCTTCACTAATATCCTCTAAAATTTGATAGACTTTCCAAATCCTTCTCCTTTGGGCTTATTGTCGTATGGTGAAAATTGTCCAAAATCCTTCATTATCAAGAGCTTCTCATTGATAGTGAAATTCTCGAATGAGTTCTTCTATGAACTCCTTTAATTCCCTTTAACAAACTCTACAATAAGGCTCTCCAAGACTTCTCCTTGTTTCTCCTTGAGACCTCTCCAAAGTCTTCAATCTTACAACTTCTTTGGTCTTCTCAATGAGACCTTTCCTTCAAACTTCTATTGTGGAAGTGTTGCAATGAGATCTCCCTATTTGGGATCTAAAATTTGCTACTTTAGGAATGGTAACAAGACCTTACTAGTCCTTCTTCAATCTTCCAAGACTGGAATTTCTTTAATGGTACCTTTTGTGGGTCTCTTCAGCTTCTTCCAAAATAAGTCTTTAATTTTTTATCTATATGATTCAATGGATATCACCAACATCCAATATTCTCATGGATTATTCTTTGGAATCTCTTCTCGGATCTTCAACAAGGATTTTGTGGACTTTTTATATTCTATAATGTGTAGGTCTACAACATGACTTCCTTCAGGTTCCTAAAATATCCTCTTTCTGTAATGAAGTATTAGGATAGTAAATAGAGGAAACTCTAATCTAGATATGACTAATATTAACTAATTGATTGGTCAATCTAGTGGAATCAATACTGATTCCTGATCTTCATGAGTTTTTTTGCAACTTTGTGGAAAGACTCTAGCTAATTCTATTTTTAAAATTCTACAAATAAGATTTTTGAACTCCTCTCTTATGGATCTCCCTATTCCTATTGATCTATCATGTGCTTTGATACCACTATTAGATTTTGGTAATGTATGATATGGTAGAAATTAATCACAAGATGTAAAATATATAGGAAAATAAGATAATGGACTTCTACAAGAATTTTGAAATATGTTATTAATGGAAAAATACAAAATAGTACAATGCAATATAATGGAGGACATAAACGTTCCAAAATTTTGATGGAACTTATATTGTACCTACTCACTACTCTATTGTAATCTCACTTTTTCTTTACACACTTTTACTCTATGTAAAGACACATATATATAGGAAGATAGGTTCCTTGGCCTTTACTCTATCTATGAATATCCAACTATCTATCCTATGACTCATGTACATGTGGACTACATGCACATTTACATCATTGCACATTCTAACACTTGTACATTTATTACTTCTTCCTCAAGTAACTACTTAACCTAAGGTAAATACCTAGTCTAATAATATACCCAAGGTGGTACATTGACATGTACCCTAATAATGTAATATACTCCAGTCAAAAAACATGTGGTCCAAATTCATTCAAAAAAAGCTTGTACCCCAATGCCAAGTTGTAAGTTCATTTATTTGAATTTGTATTATTTCAAACTAGCACCCTAGTCTACTTTACATAAAAATTAATCGCTAAAGTATCTACCAAATGATCTAATGGATCAAATTCAAGTGGGAGGACCAACCCATTTTAATATGATTGGCTCACCAAATTTGTACATGGTATTATAAATCATACAAATATTAATTAGAGGTAGGCTAACCAAATATAGTGAAATGTGCAACATCATTTATTGATGGATTAATATGATAGAAAGGAGGCACAAAAAAACTACCTTTTGAAGAAAAAGATAATTCAAATTGAATTTGGCATGATTATTCAAAAGGGAAGTAACATCTAATAGATAGTCGATAAGGAATAAAATTCAAACATACCATGATAAACTAAACAAGGAATCTCCCTCCCAATAAAAAATATTGAACACCATGTCACAACTGTTAATACAATTATAGAAGAAAAAGGTGGTAAAACACTAGTCAGCCAAAATATGTGGTTGGAAATAATTAATAATGATGCATGCAAAAATCACCATAAATTTCTTGTATGAATGGTTTGAAATCCACTTGTAGTTGAGTACTAAATCTATAGTAAATCTAACTTAGCTACTAAATTATAGATAGATACTAAAATCATAGTAATAGAATCCACAAGAACTTCTCAAATTGTTCCCATGGATGTTAGGGCTCAAATTGAAAAATGGATAGAAGCCCAACCTTACTAGTTATTGAAAGGAATTTTTTTTGGGAATTACCCCAAAGAGCTCATAGTATAATCTAACCTAAGTGGGGATATTACACCACAAAAATAGGAAGAGATAGAAAAAACAACCATTTATAGATATGATCCCATGTGAGAAGACAATGCAATGTTGATGAAAGGATTGTTTAAGAGGGTACAAAGTGTCCAATCCAAGGATATCCCTATCTACAATAGATGGATGAAAAACTTGGAAAAATTTATATGCCCTAATGTTTACTACTCTTTAGAACAATTTTCCTAGTAGCACTCACATACTATCCTAGCACTAGAATGATAAGGGACCACACCAAAAAGGTATCCTTATGGATTATGCCTAACAAAATTAGAAAAGTCTTTTAGTTAAGAGCCTAGACTTTGGTACTAGATAAATAGGTAATTTCTATGCAAGATAAATACATTTTCAGTACTTATTTTTATACTAGGTTATTTGACTACAATAAAAAAATACCAAGTAAATTTCTAGTCCATAAATCTACCCTCTACCATTGGTCCAAATACTATGTAGATATGATTAACATAACACTTGGAAGAAAAAATTTAGAATGGATAAGCTAGAAGGTTATGTTTTTTCTGTCCAATACAATGAAATAAGTAAGATGCCAATGTACAAGTGGGATATTTTCATGAGTGATAATATAAATGTAGAATTAATGTAACTAAAAAAATCCATAAAGGAGAATAGAGAAACAATGCCACCCTTCTTGTACTAGTCTTTCTTAATCCATATGATAGTGGGCTATATGGAACTTTCCTTAGTCATGTAGTTGGGATAAATAGAGGCCACATATATCCAAGATATAATCCCTTACATCCATGAAGGTTGTTCCAATTACATCTACTTTTTTTGCAAATTTCTCTTGACCTTATATAAGAGACTTTGTGGATGCCCTCTTGGGAGAATTGATAGTGGTGTGGCCAAATTTTTGCATTAGAGAAAACTAGGTGATTTATTCTTTTCAGAAGATTTTACATACATCGAATTATTTGGAACCAATATTACACCAAAGGCACTACCAAATTTCTATCCCATGTCCATTGCACAAAAATTAGGGTAGTTAGAAAAAAGATGAAGATTCCTTGGCTAGAAATGCCTTGCATATTGGGGTATTATATGTACAAAGGCTATATTAGTTTTTTGAGGGATATTTGGGACATGGATTACTATGGGTTATCCAAAATAACTTGGAGGCATTATGATCCTACTAGGAATTATCAATAATAAATAAAGAAATGAAGCTTCACTAAGGTGATTCATAGGAGAAATAACTTTGAGATTGCAATACAAAGAGCAATTAGAAGAAAAGAATTGTTAGAGTTGATATGGAAGATGAAATAAAGGTCTCATACATGGATATAAATGGTAAGCAATTACCTTAGAAATTTTAGAGTATTGAGAGGAACTATAGTTCAATCAACTACCTCAATAATTCCCATAATTCTACTTGAAAACTTGCAAGATCCTATCTTGGAGATCGTAGACCAAGAGACTAAACAAGTGGACATATTTGTGGGAATTTATTCATCTACATATCAAGCAAAGAAACCATTAACCCCTTAGCATATTCCTAAAACTCAGGTAAAAATAACCAAGGGGAAATAAATAGTTATTGTTTCTCCTACACAAATTCAGGCAACTCCCCTTGAACTCACTAGAGCTCTGATAGTTCCAAGACAAGAGCTCAAAATTGTAATAGGCTCACCTAAAGTGACTCCCAGGAACATAGTCATAGAAAAAAAACACAAAATATCTTCACTTGTTCTCAAAAGGATTCAAGAAGTGGGAGGGTTTGCCAACTTGATTTAAGGACATTAAATTAAAATCCATTCTCTCTAGGTTCCCCAAAACATAAAAGGCCTAGTCTTGAGATGAATCCTTCTTTAGGTACTTCAAAAATTCTCACTATGGTGTCAATAGAAGAGGAATCTATACAATTTAAACTAGATGAAGAAAGGAAAAGTTTGGATATGAAGGAGAAGAAATATCATAATGCAAGGTAATGTATTGTTTAAGAACCTAAATAACAAAGTGCTTATAATGCCACCATTAAGATCCCTTTGCTATGAAATGTAAAAATGGCTCAAATTGACTTAGAAATAGGGGTGATGCAAGCTACAAGTGACCTAGTTGATATGCTGAAATCCAAGGTTATCACACATGCATAACTCATGCTTGCTATTTTAAACTAAATTTATGAACTAAAAGTTAAAGTAGCAAAAGTAGATCAATTGTAGGTAGAAAATGAAAGATCATAAGCATAATTCAGCATGCTTAAATATAAGATGCCATATATACAAGTGAAATAACTTTTTGAGAGCACCAATTCTTTTAAAAACTATAAAGAAGGACCAATATCAAAAATGAAAATAGAGTTGAAGGAATTGAACAAAATACTCAAAGACCTTGTTGATATCATGACTATAACTCAAAATATGAAGGCACTATTACAAGATATAGGTTAGATGGAACCAACTCTAAATCCTATTTACAAGAATTGTAGAAGAATACAACCATATAGTTGACAAACAAGAAACTATCTTAGATAGCAAAAGCTATGAATGCTAAAAAAAAAATTCTTAAAATGAATACCTATCTCAATGAGAAACCATACTGGGAAACTCTTATCCAATACATGGAAGATTGGTCAACTAAAATGGATAAAAATAGAGAAAATGCAAGTATCCTACTTGAAGAGCTCACAACAGTAGAGAAATTTGATGATATAATAGCTAAAATGATAGAAGAGTTTAAGTGTGATGAAAAATATGAGTAGAAATTAGCTCAATAGATCAATGAATTGTTAAAAATAGTTCAACCCATAGTCAAATTCTCCAAGGAAAATGAAATTTCCACCAAAGACTATGCCAAAAAGTCATTGAACATAAAATATGCAATTACACCTACAACCTCATTTTGTGATGAAGCATGGGGATAAATTACAAATATGTTGGGGATAAGTTATCCAAAAAATGACAAAGTTGAAGGGGGACTCATAGTAAAAGAATACAAAGAGTCAAAAAGAGAAAATAAGAATCTAGGGATAGGTGACTATAAGTTCTAAATAGCGTACAACTATATCCCATTATTTTTCAAGGTTTTAGTTCTAGAAACAACCAATGACCAGTTTTGATATAATAGACCAACATAGTTGTAACTGCATTGTATCACAACCAACCAATCAAGGACATAACAAGGTGACAGATTGAGGGCTCAAATTTATATAGTTCTAATAGAAATAACCAATTTTGATATAATAGACCAACATAGTTGTAATTGCATTGTATCATAACCAACAAATCAAGGACATAATAAGGTGACAGATTTAGGGCTCAAATTTATATAGTTCTAATAGAAATAATACCCTTTGAAGCTATAAATATAGCTATGGTATCTAGAAGGAGTATCAATATTTTTGCATTATGGTGAGCATGGTGCAAGATATAAGAGCAAAAAAAATAAAATATGAATAATAGATATGGTGCATTGGGAGTGCTAGGTATAAGTATACATAACCATAAATTATATAAATTGAAACTATCACAACTTCTATAAAGTATATGACCATTCATTATCAAATTTCACTCAATAAAAATAAATATTATATTTTATTACTCCAAAATGAAACCAATGAGTATCATTTTGTTTCAAAAGTTATAGGAAATTTGATAAGTGGTGGATATTGAACCAAAGATCAAGAAAGGAAAAATCTTTATCATACTAGAAAAAAAGTAAAAATGATAGACATACGTGATTTAGAGGACTATTGTTCAATATTGTGAGTGTTAAGAGTGGAAAAAATTTATGTAAAAATACATAAACACTACACATGCAACATACAAATTTTGAGTAGGTAGTTTGTAATGCACAACCCGAAAGAAGTTAATTACAAAAATCTAAGACTAACTGGAATATCATCTTGAGTAACATTCAAGAAGTAAAATAAGAAATATAATATATTATTAGAATGACTTGAGAAGAAGAAATTATAAAGTGGAGTATATAGAACCATGTATGGATAATATAGGATAGAAGGCCCAAGATGATTTTTAAGCAGAAATGACAAGACAATATAATAACCAAAGCAACAAAGGTATATTAGCTATTGAAGCCATAATAACAAGTTATAAATATAGTGAAGATTGACTACATAACTATTTCAGTCAAATATACAAGTGAAATAGATACTTTTATTGATAGAATACTTAGACTTATATAGGATTATAGGGAATTCAATTCATTACTTGACAAAAGAGAAAATAAGCTATGAAACATTGTCATAAAGGATGATAACAAAAGACTAGTTTTCCAATAATTATTTCTTGGTGATAAATGTTAGAAAATATAACCAACATCACTACATATAGAAATATAGAACAATACAATGATGTAGGTTAAATGGATGATCCTGAAACTATAATTATGCTCTCAAATTTAACTTGGAAATAATTTGAAACATCAAGTTTATGACCATCAAAATTGTGATTTTTGTGAATAAAATAATATGATATTAATATAAAATATGATAGTTTAGAAAGTCACAATTGTAGAACAAACCTTCAAAATAAACATTCTTGTGATTAATTTTTAGAAGTTTCTCTATGATTCTTTCTTGGGTGAAGGTTGCAAGAGGATGAACAAAGGTATATCATAACTAGGGTAAGAACCAAATAAAATTTAAATAATTATATATCATAAGATACAATAATTATATGAAATGAGTTGTCTAGTGTGACATTTCACCTTTAAATGAATCAAAAGTTTTAAATACTAATAAAAATGATGATAAATGTGATGGCATCATGTGGAACCAAATGAATAAAATATCCTAAAATAAGTATAGTTCATAGATGGTGAAGGAAACTCTAACAATGGCCTCCACCACTATATAATGTAGGACTATCAAGAATTCTATCAAACATATATATTCTTGGACATCAAAGATGGCAAGAGTGTAGACATGAAGGGGAAGGTGGAGGTGCTTCACATAGTTAAGGTGAACGAGTGATAGAGTGTTGGAGCTATAAAGAAATATATAGAACATTCATGCAATACAAGGAGAATAATTAGTTATTTTCATTCATTTTGAAGAGTATAGCATTGGTGATGCCCAAATAAATGAGAAGCCAATACTCATGAGGCCCAAAAATACCTTATTTTATACAACCTTTCTGCCTCCTTTTTGCACTATTTAACTATGTTTTACTTCATCATTGCATTAGTTACTTTATTAAATGTAGGACTCAAGAAATAAGTTTTATATTATGTGTTATGAAAGGTAAAAGGGAACATTTTTGTTGATTAATAATGAGCCTTAGGGAATAAAAAAGGTTACTAGATTTTTACACAATAGCTAGAACTCCCAAGATAGATTGGAAGATGACACGAGATGGAAATCCACCTAGCACTAGAAACCAAGAATAAAATAGGCACCAGATACAACACCACACATTCAATACTATACCCAACAACACCTAACTGGCACTAGATGAGGCATCACTCTACTGACATTAGAACTAGAAAGATAGGCTAACACTAGACACTAGGAAGGCAAAGAGCTCTAGATGTGGTAATTGTAGACAATAGAGAATATGGAAGTAGAGGATAGAAGAGGATATGGCTAAATACTAATAGCACAAAACCACATGCAAATTTTGCTTTGCTATTTTAGTCAACAAATTTTAATTTTCCTAGTCACTAGTGAGTGATATCAACAAGAAGTCATCTGTTGCTAATTCAACATAGTTGAAGTCGCTCCTAGGTAAGGAGAAAATATATTATACACACATAGTCTTGGGAAAATATTCTTAAATATAAAATAGTTTTTCCAACAATTCCATCAAGGTAGTTAGGATTTCATGTAGGTGGGTATGACTAGATTATACTTTGTTTCGTCTATTTTTGTCTTTACATACTAAAATAGATTTTCTGCATATCTTGCTATTGTTATAGTTTATTAGTGAAGGTAGATAAGGAAATTATCCTTATCATTTATAAATACTAGTTGTAGCTCCATGTACTAGGTTAAAAATAGTAGGAGCTATAGATATTATTTTGTAATTGTGTTTATTATTCACTATATTTTGTAAGGAAACTCTATTAGTTTTAGACATGCAATAATATGATGATTTAATATTGTTGGAATATTATAGTTGTGCAATATGAGATGATTCTCTTCCCTTCCACATTGATATAGTGCAAGGGGACACTCCAAGCTAGGTGGAAGGTATCATTTTACTATATTTTATGTTTGTTGTTATTTCCTACATTTTATAATTGTTAGCTAGTTGTTTAAATTCTTCTCTTCGGATAACTAGATAGCCAACTAGTTTTAGATTATTAATATTGTAGCATAGTGTTGGAAAAAACATTATTTTATATTTAGTTTATTATGATATTTTTCATTTTTTTTGCTATAATCACTTTCATTTCCAACATGTTCTATTTATTATCTTAGTTATTTATATTTCCTATTGTAGTGAGTTTTTATTATTGTTGCTTTCTCAAAGCCTTAGAGGAAAATACCTAGATATGCTCTTAATTTATCCATTCCTAGTACATATAGACTACATACACCACCCCAGGTTTGATAATGAATTAATGTAAGATATAACTAAAGAACACAAGCTTATACTGAGAGGGAAGGTGAACAATATAAGGCCAACTTTTATTTTTATTTATCAAAAAATATTATCCAATATATCAATGACAATATCAATAGTAGTAATCAAAGTAATTCACAAATAATCACACACAATAGAGACACCAATTTAACGTGGTTCACTCAATGTGGGCTACTCGACGGAGAAATTATTTCACTAAAATTTTCTCAACAAATCTCAGGGTAATTCTTCCCTATTACAATATTTATGGATATTTATCCAAATGAGACACCAATCCCCTAATGCTCTGCTTTGTGTATCTCTATCCACACGAGAAATCTTTTCCCTTTTATAGTTCATGGAACTTGACCCAGGAGAACTCTATCTCCTCAACTGGTTCATGGATCTCTCTCTATAGAAGAACTATATCTTTCCAGCTACTTCACAGATCACACTCCATAGGAGAAATATTTCCCCTTGCTCTGGTTCATGGAACTCTATCCATAGGAGAAATATTTCCCCTTTTATATGGATGATGACCTTATAGAAGACTAATACCCCCACTGCACTAGCTTGTGGATCTCTTTCCATAGAAGATCTCTATCCTCACTCAAAATAATTATATTCTCACTACCCTGGATAATGGATCTCTATCCACTGGAGACTATTGTCCTCTGATTTGCCACCTCCAAAGCTTGCTATCAACTTAGCTTAATCTCTATCTCAAATCTGCACTAAACACTATCCTCAATCTAGTACAAATTTTCTCAAACTCTATCTCAGGTCTAGCACAAATTTAATCTCAAATCTGCACCAAACTCTATCCTCAAATTTTTCCTCAAGCCTCAACACAAAGCTTTATCAAATCACAAATCAAATCTGCTTAGATCTTCCCCAAGACTTAACACAAAGCTTGAACAAATCAATCAATCAACTCTACTCATAAGTCTTTACCAAGACTTACCTCAAATATGCTCTCAAGTATTCACTAAAACTTACCTCAAGTATTCTCTCAAGTCTTCACTAAGACTTTCTCAAATCTGCTCTCAAGTATTCACTAATACTTACCTTAAATATGCTCTCAAGTCTTCACTAATACTTGCCTCAAATATGCCTACAAGCCTTCTCAAAGACTTGCTAAAATATGCCTTCAAGTCCTCTCAAGGACTTTCTCAAATCTGCCTTCAAGTCCTCTCAAGAACTTGCTCAATTCTACTCTCAAGCCTTCACAAAGGCTTGCTCAATTCTTCTCAAACACATGCTCAAAATAGCTCACAAGATATGCTCAATCAATCTTAAATATTACACACAATGTTATCAATTGCTTTGTCTAATCTTCAAAGTAATTCCTTTAACTTGAAGCAACTTATACATATTATACTTAGAATTCGTCTAACCTCTGGAACATATAGATAATGAAGTACTCCATCAAAAACTCAATATGTTCTACTCAATCATCAAGTCTATCGCTTTCACAAATCTTATTTCTAATTTTTATACATTCACTTTCAATATCACTCAAAACCAATGCTCAACCAACTTCACTCAATCATTCACTCAATGAAACACAACTTGCTTACAAACCCTAACCAAGTGTTTTCAATCTTCTTCAAACAAAATGCACAATGTGGGTCTCAAGCCCTAACTCAAATAATCCTCAATATTTAATTCAAATATTTTTTAATCATTCACCAATCATGCATATGAAAACTCACTCAAACTTTTTCGACAATGCTTATCAAACAATAATTTTCACTCCACCTTTGCATTTCACAACATTCAATCCAACAATATTTTAATCATAAGGATGATGTGCCCATACCTTTTTTCTTTGATGGAGATATGTCTTCAAAACCTGTCTTAATCACAATCAAATCCTCTTTGCCAATTTCAAGGTTAGGTAGCAACAATCTAACTTAAAATCTCCACACAAAAATATAAAGTCTCAAGTACACCTTATTATCTCCAATAATATTAAAATAACATTCAACACAAATTTCCGAACACTTTATAATCTTCAATCCTCTCAAAATATAAAAAATAAGTTCCTTTGTTAACACCTTATAAACTCCAAACTTCTCAAAATAACATTCAACATATAAAAATCAAATTCCTTTGTTAACACCTTATAAACTCCAAACTTCTCAAAATAACATTCAACATATAAAAATCAAATTCCTTTGTTAACACCTTATAACTCCAAACTTCTCAAAATAACATTCAACATAAAAATCAAATTCCTTTGTTAACACCTTATAACTCCAATCCTTTTATTTATTTTTCTAAGTAACAAAAATAAAATATTTTTCAATTTATCCTTATGACTCCCTATTCATTCCACCTATGCACTTTATAATTATCATGTGGCCTCTATGTTATTTGCGCCTTCCAAACCTTGGAAGATTTAAATAAAAATATGCATACCTTATAAACTTTGGCCCACATCTCAAAAATTAATGCACACGTCTTTGACTATGCCCAAACTGAAACCCGTGACCAAGCCACCATTGTGCCTTAGCCCAAGGCAAGCTGCCACATGGGCCATACACCCACATGTGAACCTAAGTCCACATCCTCATTCTAATCCCTCCACATGAATTCGACAAACAATAAAACACATCTTCCTCCTTTGCAAATTGGATCATGTGGGATTCAAAACCACGACCTCCCCTATAGGAGCGTCTTAGAAAGCCTTTGACCACCGTCTGCACTACCTAGCACCTTGGCAATGGATTTGGTACTTCACTTGAATTTCAACACAATTGTAGCCTCCCTTAATTAAAATACATGAATCATCTTCTACCTTCACAATGCAGCACATGAATTATATTTCAACTTAGGCATTCGAAAAATAGCATTGGTGATTTGAAATGAAAATCATTTCCCCTTTTTATACATTGTCCTTTGCACTCCAACACGTCGGCATATTCAAAATTTGATTTTTGAATTCAAATTTAATTTTTAAACTTTGGCGCCTTTTGTTTATTTAAATTAAAAATTTAACCATAGGTTAAAATATTTTAATTTAAATAAATTAAATTAAATCCTTTATAATCTGCTCAATGGGTCTTTTCAAGAATATATTATTTTAATGATTCCTTGGACCTCGTTTTTCTTCACTTTAAATTTCTTCCCAAAATATTATAATATTATTATTTCTTTTTAAAATTTCTTCTCTTTCCCTGGGTCTTCAATATTTTAGGCCTCTTTAGGCATATAATATTTAAAATAGATATTATATCCTTTTTCCTTTAACCACTTCCTTGCCTTTTGGAAAAATAACCTTATGACACTAATGATGATTAAACTGGAAATCAAACTTCTTGACATCAACGAAAACAAATCTTGTTCAAATTTCTAACAATCTTCCCCTTTGTCATTGATGGCAACCCTTTTTCCTTTAATCATTTATTTTACCTTTTTTAATTTTGCTTCCCCTGATAAACTGCCCCCCTAACTAAATGCTCTCCCCCTAACTCAAATCTCTCCCCCTTTGACATCAATGGCAAAGGGCCACCTTTGTGGCTAAAGATAAAACTCTTAGATCAGCCCCCTCCTCACCTCCTTTCCTTGAAGTGGTTAATTTTGGGGTGGGAGTATATCTACTCCCAACATATATTACTCTTTTTCATTGTTCACCATCTTCCTCAACTGATCCTTATGAATCCTCTGAATATTCATGTTCCTGCTTATCTCTGGAAATTATGTTCTACACCACTTAGTCATATGCCCAACATTATTGTACTTATAAAACTTAATGTCATGGTTCCTTGAAGGTGAAAATATTTTTAAGTTCCTCTTGGTGAAGCCATATCCATTCTTGTCATGAATTCTGCAATTAACTGCTTTATGACCAAACTGATTACAAGAGTAGCAATACCCTTGAAAGAGATATCCATTTATGAAATTTCTATTGGTGAAACCATATCCCTATTTTTCATGTGTCCTGCACTGCATAGCCTTGTGTCCAAACCTATGACATGAGAAGCAACGTCCATTGAAGAAATATTGCCTTGATCCCATTGGTCTCTTAGTCTCTTATTCCCTATGATGTTTTCTATTCCATCTATTCCTTATTTGTGCATTGTTCCTTTCCTTTTTGAACTTTCTATTTTCCAACTTATCCTTAGAAGTATCACTTTCTATTTCACTCTCATCTTCTGAAGCTTTTTCTTCTTTGGAGTTTGAGATTGCCTCCTCTTCTTGTTCTCTTTGTTCCTATTCAAAGCCAAGTCTTGTCTTGTTTGATGAAGATATTTGTACCTTGATAATCTTATCCAAGGTCTTTGAGCTTCTACCAAACCTGTTTAGCTTATCTTTAGACTCTTTCACTTCCTTCCTTAGTGAAGCTACCTCTTGCTCTAACTTTTCACATTCTAAAACTTTTGCTTCTAACTTCTCTTTAAATCTCCTTGTCTTAGATATTGAATCTATCAGATCTTGTATAAGATTTCCTTTCTCTTCATCACATTCTTCAAATTGAAGCTTGAGTTTTGATTTCTACTTTCTTACCTTTCTTAATTACTTAAGATTAGAAATAATCTCACCTTCTAGATCTACTTCTCCTTCCTCTTAATTTTTTGATTCTTCCTCTACTCCTTTGTCTTCATTATTTTCTGATTTATTTCCACTAGGAGCACTTCCTTAATCTTCTATTGCCAAGAGGAGAGTTTCTTTTTCTAGATATTCAAGAGTGTCTTCATATTCATCTTCACTAAAACTGAACCCATTCTTTGTACAGTGATCTTCAATATGACCAAAGTTACCACACCTGAAACACTTGAGAATTATTGGTTTCCTTTTAGCTTCTTTTCTAACATCTTATTTTTCTACTATTAGAAATAGAATTTCTTCTTCTTAATTATTTGAGGACCTTCCATCACTATCACTTGAACTTTGGCTTGTCTTGTCTGCATAAAAACTCTTCTTATGCCTCTAGAAAAAAAAAAAAATTCATGCTTATTTTGTCCATACCTGTTCTTCTTTTGATACTGACGAGGACGGGAACACCGGTCTCTAACCAATTCAACTTTTCATTAAAAATTCGCAAAAAATATTTACACGCATACAATAAAATAGCCCGCAGGCGTACATTAACCAGAGATTGTCTGGTATTTTCTCCACTCTGTTCCTCCCCTGTTCTCCGGTCCACCGTCCCCCCCCATTACCCAAATTTTAGGTTTTTTTATCGAGGCCCCCGGTCCTCTCGGCCATTAATGCCTCCACCTAACAAAAAATTTGAATTCAAATTTTCCCCCTTGCCGAAGCTTCAAATTTCCCGGTCATAAAATGGGTCACTGCCCGATCTACCAAGAAGCCTCCAAGAATGGCCGCCCTCACCCCGCATCGGTCGCTTCGATCTGACTGTACTCTGTACCGTTGTTTGCTTCATAAAGTCACCACCTAAAACTATCGCGTTGCCAAAAAGTATAATAAAAGAACGCGTGGTCGACACCACCCTCGTCTTGTCTCCGTACACGTAGCCAACCACCTTCAACTCTGGCCACGCCTTCTCCATGACGCCATAAATTTGATGCACGTGCCCTTTACAACTTCGAGGATACACGTGGCAGTCCACGTGTCAGTTTTCGGCCTTGTCTGGCCGTCCGCCTCTAAGCTTGGTCCTGTTTTCTCATTGGCCGCGATATCACGACATGTCACGATATCGTGACCCAAACACTGCCTTGTCGCTGTCCATTTAATACCGTCACGATATCGCGACGTCATGATATCACGACCCAACCACCGCCGCGCCTTGCTCTTTCAACATCGTCATGATATCATGACGTCGCGATATCGTGACGTCGCAATATCACGACGGAGATCACCCCTTGCCTTTGCTTCTCAACAACCGTCGCGACATCACGACGTCGCGATATCGCGACAGAATCCTCCCTACGTTCCAACTGCAAACAAATGTCGCGATATCGCGACGTCGCGATATCGCGACAGAACCGGTCCCTGCCTTTGCCACCGCTTCGGAGGTCGCGATTTCGTGACATGTCGTGAAATCGTGACATGTTGCGATTTCGTGACCTCCCCAAATTTTGCCTTAGATCTTCTACCAACTTCCCCTTCTGCTTTGCAACATCTTCCCTCCTCCGAAAAGGAACCAAAATACATCAAAATACAAAAACTTAAAGAAAATTTAGAAGGATGCAAGATTGCCAACACTGTTACGGATGCTCCTGCATCAGACACCCGGGGTAACAAGAGAAGTGACCTTCACTTCTAAGCTGTTTGGTCTGCGTCCTTTGTAATATTTCCGAACACCCATCGACCTTTACAACCTGTTCAAGTTCCGTTTCCTGGCAAAAATTTTTGCCTTCTACCAGACAAATTCTGGCATTACTGCACATTTTCTCATCTTCGGTCTGCAATGGCTTCAACTTGTGCCACACTCCATCTTTCACCAAGGAGTACGTATTTGCACGTCCATCATGCACTGCACTCCGATCAAATTGCCATGGCCTACCCAACAACAAATGGCAAGCATCCATGGGGAATACATCACACAGGACTTCATCCCGGTATCTCCCGATCTGGAACGTGACTAAACACTGTTCCCGGACCCAAGCTCGGTGGTCCTTCCGCAACCACGCAATCCGATACGGGTGCGGGTGTCTCCTTCTCTCCAGCTGCAACTTAGAAACCATTTCCTCGAAAACCAAGTTGTCTGTACTCCCATTGTCAATAATGACATTACAGACTTTTCCCGCACTTTTGCACCGGGTGCGGAACAGGCTTCTCCTTTGCTCAGACTTGTCTTCCTCCACCAGCATGGTCCTTATCACAATCATGGCTTCTCCCTTTTCAGCTTCTTCAGAATGCTCTGAGTCAGCATCTTCAACTGCCACAACTGCTCTGGCAGGACCCACTTGCTTCTTATTTGTTCTTTCTCGGTGTTGTGGACATTCAAATGCCCGATGCCCTTCTTCTCCGCAGTGGAAACATGTTCCACGAAATACTCCTCTTCCATACCCACATCCAGATCCACCTCTTCCCCTCGGGTGGCCATTATTTTGAACTTGCGATTTTGGGTCTTCCTCTCCTTTCTGATCCTGGCTGCTGCTTTCCTCTCCCTTCTTCTCTTCCTTTCCTTCTTTCTTTCCACCGTTCTTTCCTCCCTGCCCTTTTACTTTTTGCTTGTTGTCAAACCTTCTGTTCAACTTTTCTTCAACCTTTAAAGCAAATTGGTAAGCATCTTCGATGGTGCTTACCCGAACCAAGATCAACTCCTCCTGAACACTGGGCCTCAACCCATTAATGTAACGGGCCACTTTTTCCTTACTTGCTTCCAAATGCCCGATTCTGATGGAGATTTTGTAAAATTCCTCCGTATATTCTTGAACTGTTCTGTTCATCTGCCTCAAGCTTTGAATTTTTTGTAACAGGTCCAGTTCATAATCTACGAGAATAAACTACCTTTTTAATTTCTCCACCATTTTGTCCCATCTGGTTATCCGCTCCTTTCCTCTTTGGTTTCTCTCCAGCTGTACCCCCTTCCACCAAATGCTAGCATGACCCTTCAGTCGGGTCTTAGCAAATCTGACCCGGTTAGGGTCTTCAACTTCTTCGTATTCGAAATATTCTTCTAAATCATTCACCCAGTCTATCAACTCCTCTGGGTTCAAGTTCTCAAAATACGTAGGAACTTCTAACTTTGGCCTCTTCCCGATCTGGGATATGGCCTTGTACAATCTGGCCTGGGCCGGATCTACATCTTCTTCCTCTTCTTCAAACTCATTCTCCTCTTCCACTTCATCCTCACTGTCTGCATCCCTTCTCGGCTCACGTCCTCTGCGTAGCTCTTCTTGCAGGGCCTGGACTTGCTGCTGCAATGCCCGAAAATCTTCCGCTACCATGCCTCTTCCACCCATCGAGTTTCTTCTCGGAGGCATCTTCACCCAAACTCAAACCCTCCCACACATCCTGGTATAACTGCCTCTCTCCTTCGGCAATATTTTGTACGCTCAGGAACTCCTGCTCTGATAACACTGACGGGGACGGGAACACCGGTCTCTAACCAATTCAACTTTTCATTAAAATTTTGCAGAAAATATTTACACGCATACAATAAAACAGCCCGCAGGCGTACATTAACCAGAGATTGTCTGGTATTTTCTCCACTCTGTTCCTCCCCTGTTCTCCGGTCCACCGTCCCCCCCCATTACCCAAATTTCGGGTTTTTATCGAGGCCCCCGGTCCTCTCGGCCATTAATGCCTCCACCTAACAAAAAATTTGAATTCAAATTTTCCCCCTTGCCGAAGCTTCAAATTTCCCGATCATAAAATGGGTCACTGCTCGATATACCAAGAAGCCTCCAAGAATGGCCGCCCTCACCCCGCATCGGTCACTTCGATCTGACTGTACTCTATACCATTGTTTGCTTCATAAAGTCACCACCTAAAACTGTCGTGTTGCCAGAAAGTATAATAAAAGAACGCGTGGTCGACACCACCCTCGTCTTGTCTCCGTACACGTAGCCAACCACCTTCAACTCTGGCCATGCCTTCTCCATGACGCCATAAATTTGATGCACGTGCCCTTTACAACTTCGAGGATACACGTGGCAGTCCACGTGTCAGTTTTTGGCCTTGTCTGGTCGTCCGCCTCTAAGCTTGGTCCTATTTTCTCATTGGCCATGATATCGCGACATGTCACGATATCGTGACCCAAACACTGCCTTGTCACTGTCCATTTAATACCGTCGCGATATCACGACGTCGTGATATCACGACCCAACCACCGCCGCGCCTTGCTCTTTCAACATCGTCGCGATATCGTGACGTCGTGATATCGCGACGTCGCGATATCGTGACGGAGATCACCCCTTGCCTTTGCTTCTCAACAACCGTCGCAACATCACGACGTCGCGATATCACGACGTCGCGATATCACGACGGAATCCTCCCTACGTTCCAACTGCAAACAAATGTCGCGATATCGCGACATCGTGATATCGCGACAAAACTGGTCCCTGCCTTTGCCACTACTTCGGAGGTCGCGATTTCGTGACATGTCGTGATTTCGTGACCTCCCCAAATTTTGCCTTAGCTCTTCTACCAACTTCCCCTTCTGCTTTGCAACATCTTCCCTCCTCCGAAAAGGAACCAAAATACATCAAAATACAAAAACTTAAAGAAAATTTAGAAGGATGCAAGATTGTCGACACTGTTACCGGATGCTCCTGCATCAGATACCTAAATTTTTTTGCTTCCCTGTTCTTGTGATCCTATTTCTCTTTACTACTGCTAATTCTAGCTTTTGGATAGTTAGATGCATAGTGACCATATTTGCCACATTTGAAACACTTAACTGATTTTGTACCTTTGTGCTTTCTTGTGTCCTTGTTCCTTCTACCATAGTTTGCTTCTTCATCACTTGATGACTTATCACTTGAATCTATCTTCTTATCCTTTGTCTTATTTGCTAATTTGAAGGTTGCTTCTTTCTATGAAATGGGATCCTTTTCTATTCTCATATCAAAAGTTGTGAGAGTTCCATGTAACTCATCCCTAGTCAAATTTTCAATATCTTTTGTTTCTTCTATGACTGAAACCTTTTCACTATACCTCTTAGGAAGTGACCTTAAAATATTTTGACAAACATCTGATTCTTCAAATTTAAACCCAAGTCCTTGCATGGAGTTAACAACCTCATCCACACAAATTAATTATGTAGCAATGTCTTTCTCATCCTTCATATTCAAGTCTTCAAATATTTTCTTGTGATTTTACAATTTTGCCATCTTGACCTTTTTGTCTCCCTCATATATTTTCTTCAACTTTTCCCAAATCTATTTTTCTAATGTGCAATGCATAAATTTTACAAACTCTGATTCATGTAAACCACTTAGGATTGCATTCCTTACCTTTGAATTATTTAGATGTAGGAGCTTACCATATTTATCTGTATGAGGAATAGCTAGTGGTGTGTATCCATCCTCAACTACTTGCCATATGTTATTTCCTTGTTCCATTAGATAAATATTCATTATTACACTTTAGAATGCATAATTGTTCCCATCGAACAATGGTGTCTAATTTCTTGAATATCCACTTTGAGATTCCATTTGTGTTCCTATAAGCTTTTCCTTCAAGCTATTAAACTCTTTTGAAGAAACCCTCTCTAATACCAATTGAATAACACAAAATTATATTGAGATGGGATTGAACAATATAAGACCAACTTTTACTTTTCTTTCTCAAACAATATTATCTAATATATCAATGGCAATATCAACAGTAGTAATAAAAGCAATGCACAAATCATCACACATAATAGAGATACCAATTTAACGTGGTTCACCCAATGTAGGCTACTCCATGAAGAAAATCTTTCACTAAATTTTTTCAACAAATATCTAGGGAATTATTTATCTCTGTCCAAAGGAGACACAAATCCCCTAATGCTCTACTTTGTGGATCTCTATGCATAGGAGAACTCTTTCCCCTTTTTTGGTTCATTGAACTTGACCCAAGAGAACTCTTTCTCCTCATCTGGTTCGTGGATATCTCTCCATAGAAGAACTTTATCTTCCTAGCTGCTTTGTAGATCACACTTCATAGGAGAACTCTTTTTCCTTGCTCTAGTTCATGGAACTCTTTCCACAAGAGAATATTTTCCCCTTTGCTCTGGTTGATGATCTTCTATAATTCTACTACTCCCACTACACTAGCTTGTGGATCTCTTCCATAGAAGACCTCTTTCCTCACTCAGAATACCTTTGTCTTCACTGCCCTGGCTAATGGATATCTATCCACTAGAGACTATTATCCTCTACTTTATCACCTCCAAATATTTTTGTCAACTCAACTTAATCTCTGTCTCAAATCTACACTAAATATTATCCTTTATCTAGTATAAATCTGCTCTAACTATGTCTTAGTTCTTGTACAAATCTGCTCTCAAATCTGCACCAAAATCTATCCTTAAATCTATCCTCAAGCCTTAACACAAAGCTTTATCAAATCACAAATCAACTTTTCTTATATTTACCCCAAGCCTTAACACAAAGCTTAAACAAATCAATCAATCAACTCTACTCATAAGTCTTCACCAAGACTTACCTCAAATCTGCTCTCAAGTCTTCACTAAGACTTACCTCAAATCTGCTCTCAAGTCTTCACTAAGACTTTCTTAAATCTGCTCTCAAGTCTTCACTAAGACCTACCTTAAATTTACTCTCAAGTATTCACTAAGACTTACATCAAATCTGCCTACAAGCCTTCTCAAAGACTTGCTCAAATATGCCTTCAAGTCCTCTCAAGGACTTTCTCAAATCTACTTTCAAGTCCTCTCAAGAACTTGCTCAATTCTGCTCTCAAGCCTTCATAAAGACTTGCTCAAATCTGCTCAAACACATGCTCAAAATAGCCCACAATATATGCTCAATCAATCTTAAATCTTGCACACAATGCTATCAATTGCTTTGTCTAATCTTCAAAGTAATTCCTTTAAATTGAAGTAGTTTAGACATATTCTACTCAAAAAAAATTTAACCTCTAGAACATATAAAGAATGATGTACTTCATCAAAAACTCAATATGTTCTACTCAATCATTAAGTTTATCGCTTTCACAAATCTGATTTCTAATGTTTATACATTCACTTTCAATATCACTCAAAACCAATGCTCGGCCAACTTCATTCAATTATTCACTCAAGTAAACACAACTTGCTTACAAACCCTAACCAAGTGTTTTCAATCTCCTTCAAACAAAATGCACAATGTGGGTCTCAATCCCTAACTCAAATAATCCTCAATATCTAATTCAAATGTTCTCTTAATAATTCACCAATCATGCATATGAAAACTCACTCAAATATTTCCAACAATGCTTATCAAATAATCCTTTTCACTCCACCTTTGCATTTCACAACATTCAATCCAACAACATTTTAATCATAAGGATGATGTGCCCATAAATTTTTTCTTTGATGGATATATTTCTTCAAAACCTATCTTAATCACAATCAAATCCTCTTTGCCAATTTCAAGGTTAGGTAGAAACAATTTATCATAAAATATCCACAAAAAATATCAAGTCTCAAGTACACCTTATTATCTCCAATACTCTTAAAATAACATTCAACCCAAAGTTCCTTTATTAACACTTTATAATCTTCAATCCTCTCAAAATAATATTCAATATAAAAATGAAGTTCCTTTGTTAACACCTTATAAAATCCAAACTTCTCAAAATAACATTCAACATATAAAAATCAAATTCCTTTTTTAATACCATACAAACTCCAAACTTCTCATAATAACATTCAACATATCAAAATCAAATTCCTTTGTTAACACCTTATAACTCGAAACTTCTCAAAATTACATTCAATATATAAACAAATTAAATTCCTTTGTTAACATCTTATAACTCCAATTCTTTTATTTATTTTTCGAAGTAACAAAAATAAAATATTTTTTAATTTATCCTTATGACTCCCTATTCATTCCACCTATGTAATTTATAATTGTCACATGGTCTCTATGTTATTTGCGCCTTCCAAACCTTGGTAGATCTAACTAAAAATAAGCATACCTTATAAACTTTGGCCCATGTCTCAAAAATTAATGCACACATCTTCGACTGCATCCAAAATTGAACCCACAATCAAGCCACTGTTATGCCTTAGCCCAAGGCAAGTTGTTGCCTATGCTATATGCCTACACGTGAACCTAAGTCCACGTCTCCTTTATCCCTCCATTGGAATTCGATGAACAACAAAACACGTCTTCCTCCTTTGCAAAATGGATCGTGTGGGATTTGAAACCACGACCTCCCTTGCACGAGCACCTTAGAAAGCCTTTGACCATATTCTATGCTACCTAGTTCCTTGGTAATGGATTTGGTGCTTCACTCGAATTTCAACACGATTTTGGCCTCCCTTAATTAAAAACACACGAATCCTCTTCTACCTTCACAATGCAGCACACAAATTATATTTCAACTTAGGTATTCAAAAAATAGCATTGGTGATTTGAAATAAAAACCATTTCCCCCTTTTATACATTGTCCTTTGCACTCCAACACGTAGGCACATTCAAAATTCGATTTTCGAATTTAAATTTAATTTTTAAACTTTGGCACCTTTTTTTTATTTAAATTAAAATTTTAACCATAGGTTAAAATATTTTAATTTAAATAAATTAAATTAAATCCTTTATAATTTGCTCAATGGGTCTTTTCAAGGATATATTATTTTAATGATTCCTTGGACCTTGTTTTTTTTCACTTTAACTTTTTGCCCATAATATTATAATATTATTATTTCTTTTTTAACCTGCTTCTCTTTCCTTGGGTCTTCAATATTTTAGACCTCTTTAGGCATATAATATTTAAAATAGGTATTATATCCTTTTTCCTTTAACCACTTCCTTACCTTTTGGAAAAACATCCTTATGACACTAATGATGACGCAACTGGACATCGAACTTCTTGACATCAATGACAACAAATTTTGTTCAAATTTCCAGCAATAACGACACTCATCACTTTTTGCAATCATTACTGAGGAACACAATGTTTTTAGAATAAATTTAAGCACCTGCTAAATATCCAACATTGAAACCTTTTACCTGGTTAGAAGATTGATTGGTTGTAGAGGTAGTATACTTCCTTAGTCAACACTTATTCATATAAGTGTTCTATTATAGTATATTACATTATTTAGTACACGTCAATGTACCACCTTCGATAAATTATTAGATTAGGATTTTATCTTAGATTAAGGTTTGAGTAGTTACTTCATGCAATGTAATAAATACACATGTTTTAGAATATGAAATGATGTAAATGTGCATGTAGTCCATATGTACATGAGTCATACGATAGGTAGATGAAAGGCCAATGGATATATTCCTATATATACCTTTGATACATATAATGTGAGAGAGGAATGATGTTTAGATAGAGAGATAGATTACAGTATTGAGTAGGTACAATGTAGTTCTTCATTAAAATTATAGAGTTTTCATATCCTCCATTATATTGCATTGTACTATTTTTGTGAGCTTTTATTTAATGGTATATTTCTAAGTTATTGTTGAAGTTTATCATACAACTTTCCTACATATTATAATGCCATTATCATATACTTATCATAGCTTGCTTATTTTACATCTTGTGGTTGCATTTCCTTTAATATATCCTCAAAATCTAACATTTTCACTAGGATAGATTAAGGTTTATCTTATAAACCAAGATACTTAGTGCCATTATTTGCATCTTATATCAATAAGAAATTAATTACCTAAAACTGAGTAAAAACTAGTGGTGTTGAGAAGGGAAGGTAGAGGTGTTAGAAAAAGTATTTGTTTGATAAGTTATAATGTATGAATTGATCTAGGGATAAGAAGGTTAGATTTTTTAAAGAGAACCCTCAATAAGCCATAGGTGAACAATAGTCACATCTACAGGTTGTACAAGAGTAATAATTAGCAATAGCCACAGTTCCAAGTGGTCCATTACAAATAAGTGTAGAGGAAGAAAGTACTAGTATACCATCATCACCAATTATAGGGTCTTTAAGATGTTCTAAATTTGAAAATTCTCAAGAACAATCTAGTAGTCTTCCACCTACCCCATAAATATTTACATCTAAAATTTTTAGATAAATTTATAATATTTATTGGGAATATGACATTATGGGACATGCAAGATGAAAAAAATGTAGGGGATGAACAAAGTGATATACATCATCATGAAGAATTCAATAATTGTACTAGGACCTTCACATACTCTATTTGGTTAGATCCCCATACACAATCCCCCATGAAAAATCTCTCCATAAATATTACCCATATTTAGGGGAACTACGATAGAAGATCCGAATCAAATTTTATTCAAATTTAAATTCAATGTCAAACTTATGATTATATAATTAAAAATCAAAAGCTCAAAATGTTTCCCTCCACACACAAAGACTCAACCATACGATGGTTTATGGGGTTAACCTCAAAATCCATTCATAGCTAGGCCGAGATGCAAAGGGTCTTCCTAGAGAAATACCAAGAATATTGTCATGTCAAGGATTGAAAAGAAGAAATACTTTGGATGAAATAGAATGAGGATGAAATTCTTGAAAGACTACTTAGATCGATTCCTCTTCATCCATAAAATATGTAGGGAAGAAATGGACTAAGAACTTGTCAAAGTATTTTTTTTTTAGGATTACAATATGAGCCAAGCAATGTCCTAAACATCATGGGAAAAGGTGATGTGAATAAATTATACCTTCCTGATATTATGGAACTATGTAGGAATTATTCCCAAACAAGGAGAGGAACCCATAAACACCAAGCAGGAAAAAGTGGCAATGAGGTAGGAGAATTACTAGAAGAATTTTCTCATTTTAAAACATATTTTATTTTGTGCCTAAATATATCAGATCTAATATAACTTCTAAACAAGAATTTTCTCATTTTAAAACATATTTTATTTTGTGCCTAAATATATCAGATCTAATATAACTTCTAAACAAAATATTATTTTTGAATCTGAATTGAAATGATACTAGATCTAAAATAATTTCTAAATAAAAGTATTTTTTAAATATAACTAGAAATGAAATTAGATTAAAATAAGGCTAAACAAGGATTTCTTTAAAATTTAGTTAGAAACAAAATGTGTAGATCAAAATATAGTAAATTACAAAAATCTAAAACCTTTATACTTCTTTAAAAAACAATTAATATTTATAGGTCAAACTAGTTTGAGATCACCTATCTAAAGCTAGATAAAAATAGGAACCTTAGACTTTAGAAACTATGTACAGGAATAGAGATTTGCAAATTTACTAATAAGATTTGAATTCATCATTGAACCTCAAATTCACCATGATGGCAAATTTGCACTAACTATAAATTCATCATGATTATTCGATTCCATAATATTAGGTTCATATAGGACTAATAAAATAATGTGATCTTGCTACTAGACCTGTAGAAACTATTATAAAACCTATAAAAACATAGTGTAAAAACCTCCAAAAATGGTAATAAAATAATTTCAATAACTTTTGGGGGATTTTCCTTTCGAATTAAGACAAGCAACTATCTTGATCCATAGATCAAGCCCCAAAATACAATTTAAGGTTTTCATAAAGAAAAAGGTGAAAATATGTGAATACATAGAAGGGAACCAAATGTAGAATAAGAATAAAAGAGGAGAAAAAAACCTAATATGGAAGATCAAAATAGCAAGTTTGTTGCTCTAAAGAAGATGCACCTTTGCTATTGGACAACAAATTTGCCATTATAGTGAATTTTCTCCAAGAACACAAATTTATTGTGGGGGCTTAAATTTGCACTAACGAAAAATTTAACTCTAGACTACATGCTCATATCAACAATAGAATCCAATTTCATCTTGTAGGAATAGAGTAAAATCCCTCAATTTAACTGCCACTCTATCAACACCTACAACTTACAAGAACTATGAAAATCTCTACAAAATTTCTAACATGTATGCCTAAAATCTATGCAATGCTAATTTTTGCCTATTTTGTATGTTATTTATTGCTAATTTTTGTGTAACCTTATTGGGACCTTCAAGGTATCTTCTTATAGAAGCTAAAATAAATTTGGAATTATCACCAAGGGTGCTCATGAAAGACTTAATGCATGCAATTTTTGGAAGATGAGTCATCTAGTTTTACTCTTTTTTGAAAGTTGAGGTGTCTAGTTAATTGGCTTTGATTAGGAGTTGCAATATTGGCTTATAATCTAATTAGGAATTTAAAATACATCTAATTGGTAGTTGCATGATCTGATTAGAGGTGGTTGCTAAGTTAACTACCTCTAATTGATAGTTGCATGGGTTAATTAGAGGTGGTTGCTAAGTTAACTACCTCTAATTGGCAGTTGTAATATATTAACATAGATATTTGAGTTGATCGGATGCAAAGTAATGGAATTGGAAAGGATAAGGATTTGTGTCTCCAAGACTACAAATTTTTTCAGTGGCTCACAAATTCTCTATTAAACTTCAGATTCATCATGATGGGAAATTTGCACTAACTATAAATTTGTCATGAATGCAAATTTATTGTGTCTATACTTATTGAAAAACTTATCCTGAGAGATTTCCAATAGTAAAAATATCAAATTTAGAGTTTTTTTGGTTAGGCTTTGTGAAATTTGAAATTGAGGGGTATTTTACCCTATATTTGGGTGCAAAAAGGTGATTTGGTCAAATCAATAAATGTGTGATGGATGACATGATGAATAGTTGATCTAGGTATCAAAATTGGGTGTCTACACTATCAAACAGAGGAGAGTATGTGGCATTCTATACTAGATAGTTACACCACTAGGTTCTTTATGTTAGCTTTTGATGCTAAAATACTTAAATAAATGCAACTACAAAGGCTAAAATGATCATGTAATATTAAATATATGATAATTAAAATATACTAAGCATGTAAAACTCATAAGAAAATTCTACAATAACTCATAAAACTGCCATTAATGAAATCTCACGAAAATAGCATCTTCATACAAAATGTGGATATCTCAAATGCTCCATGCTTCATACAAGTTCTACATTGTATCTAACTTGTATTCTACTCTACTCTACCTTATGCTTTCTTACCTCTTAATATCTTATCTATCAAAGGCTTATATATAATGATACGTGACTCTTGGTCTTCCATATTTCTATTCTATGGATTCATGTACACATGGAAAACATACACATTTACATCATCAAGTACTTTGCATATTCTAACGGTACTTGTGCATTTATTATATTGCATAAAGTAAATAATAAAACTCTAATCTAAGATACTCTCCTAATCTAGAGATGTACCCAAGGTGGTACATTAGCATGTACCAAATAATGTAATATATTCCAACACTTTAAAAAACCTACATTTTGCAAAATGCTAAAGTAAACAAACATGGATGTCAAAATCATTGTCTAAGACATATAGGCATCGATATAAATTTTATGAATAGGAGTGAGGTGGTATAATATTTGGTGTGTAAATGGCAATGCCAAGTAAAATTGCTACCTATGACTTAGAGGCATCATCTTTGTGCTATACATGGATGCCATAGTGACATGAGGTTTGGTCTATGATGAATTAGAATAGAAGAGTAATAGGTGATCTTTAAATAAATTAATATTGAATCAAATCCTACTTTAAGTGGACTATTAAGACTAAATTTTGATAAAGTGTCAAGACTGGTAGAATCACAACCTATGGAGAGGTGGCAACATTTTTGTTCTAAGAGGTTGAATAATGGAAGGCATAGTCAATAGTGTTTGACCTAAGCATGTAGGGTGGCACTCATGATTAATAGTAAGATATTAAGTTAGGATTGTCTAAAATAGATGATAAAGGGGGGTTGAGAACCTATTCCAGTGTCATAGTTGGAAAAATAATTACCTTTAAAGGGATGGAAATGTTTCTACACTAAGGACCCAAATAAAAAAATTCAAAGATGGGAGGTTGGAGCCAAGGTTGCAAGAATGCGAAGATGTATTTAGAAGTTGCCTACACGAAGGGAAAATCTTAAAGAATTCTACAAAAAGGTAAATAAACACTTGAGAACAAATGAAAATGTGAATGTTTAAAATAGAGTGATAACCAAAGTGACAATGTACACATGGTAATAATTTCATAAGAAGCTAACCCATAAAATATTAGTAAAACAAAATAAAAATTCAAAGAGGATTAAAAATAAAAGACAACAAACCAAGGAGATGCAAATAATAATTTCAATAGAAGCATGAATTCCTCTAGGCACCAAGATGACTAACTAACAAGAAAGTGAGAACTTTGAGCAATGAGCAAGAAAAATAGTAAATTTTTATTAGCATAGAAATTATTGTTGTGAGAGTCACTCCAAGCCTTCAATTTATAGGATTTTAGGCCTTGGGGGATGGATCAAGGTGTTTTCATGATGATGGGAATTAGAAGGAAAAAATTTTAAACTTCAAATCATGAGGTAGAGGGAGGTGTATCCAAGAAGGGCAATTTTGGACTTCAAGACTAGAGGATATGGATATGATGGGGATGGTGTCATTAGTAGTGCAAGGTTTGAAAGAGATGGAGAATCCAATATTCCTAGGATTCTATACCTAAGGGGTGAAATAACTACCTCAAATTTTTTATCAATGATCCAAAATTAAGATATCATAAATTTGACCATTGTAGGTAAACAAGGTGGAAGGTTGATTTGATTTGGGTTTTGAGTGGGAAATATATTTTGGATAGAAAAACTTCCTTAAAAATTACTATTATTGACTTTGTGCCATAAATATTGCTTTGACAAGCAAAAGATCAAAATTTTGGGTTAAAATGCCTAATTGTCCCATTTGGCTCCTTGGTAGGTTGTTTGCAAGTTTGGTATTCCAATTTTGGTTATATACATTTATTTTTATTGCTATTGAGTATGATAGAATGTTTTTTCCAAGGGAAAAAATCAATATTATTTACAAAACCTTCATACGCCTTCATATGCTTCTTTGTAGATCTAGTACCCAAACAGTAAAATATAGAATGAAGAACTGTATTATCCAAAATATATTTTTTTATTGAATATTAATGGTATGGCACTTAGAGGTAGTAATCCATAATAGATGATGAAGACAAACAATGTAGGTATGGGACAATTGAAATCTTTAATATAATGGTGAAAAATAAAAAAATAAAAATGGAAAAGGCCTAAAATATCCATTTTATGGCTAATAAAATTGAGACAACTTCTTAGTATGTGGAATTCTAGAAAATGAGTACTAATAGAATACAAATTCGATTGATGTGATAGTATGGAGTTAGTTTGCATAATTTGTTTACTATAATGGTTTGTAGTAGTTATTAGGATAAAATAAAAGGAATGGAAAGAAAGGGAAGTGATCTAAACCATAAGGACATGTGGGAAAGGATGGTGGGTTCAAGTGGTCAAGGGAGATTATCTATATTCCTATTAAATTAATAGAGTTCATAGAAATACAATTAATAATATGAAAAAGCTCCTCTTCCTATTATTGATGATAATTTATTCTACAATAGATGTGCACCATTAACAATAGTTTGACATGAAAACATATGTGAAGAATCCACACTATTAGAAACCAATAAAAACACAAAATATGAAAATTAAAAATCAATAATGTAATATTTTTATTCCTTGTAATATTTGACACAATGAAATCAAGTTTTGGGATCCTTGATAAAAACCCACTTTTAATTCAACTTAACTTACCAAAAACAATTTGACACAATGAAATCATTAGTTAAACTTTAGAATATATTGTGGGAGACTTAATAGGATCTATATAATGGAAAAGAGAAGAAAAAATATTATATAAATAAGTTTTTCTTTTTTCTTTTTAAAGATCTCAGTTGCAATTCATTTGAATACTCTCTCTAGATTAATCCATCAGGATATTATTTATTTTTATTTTATGATGTTTAAAATCCTCCTTAAGGCATCCACCCACTCTTGTATATGGTAATTTAACTTGCACAATCTTCTCAAGTCATCATGTTGTAACAAGCACATTTATATTACCAATGAATAGATAACAATACTTCTATGACTACATAGATCCCACCAATAGATAGATAACCATAGATAATCATGCTTCTAGGACTGCATAGATCCCACCAATGGATAGAAAGTTGGGTCTACATTCGATCTCACCTGAATCACCCCATCTATCCTCCTGAGGATAAAATAGGTTTCAAATTGGGATAATTGACACAATGCTTCTCCTTCTAATGGTACAATTCGTATTTTCTACCAATATCATTGCGTAAGGAGTTTGAAACTTAGCCTCTAGTTCTTCAAGTAAAAAGAGTTTCTAGACATTCTCAACCTTTCAAAATATTCTTTGGATAGACAAGATCCAAAGAGGAAAACAATATAAAACCAATATTTGTACAAATATTTTAAGAGGATTTTTCATAATTTTCAATTCGATATTTGATTTTTTTTTTAATTTTTAACATACCATAGAGAGATTTAAAATATCTTGTTATGTATTTCTCTACACAAGCATTCCAATATTAACTAAAATTAAATTTAAGTCTCAAGTATTTGTATAAAGGAACTACCTCCAATTTCTCAACATCATATGTGATGCTTATATTTTTATCTCTAGAGCCAATAACCAATAATAATGCTATAGTATGCAAAATTTTAATTGATTTATTGTATATAAACATGTATCTTGATAATTAGTCATGCATATTTCTTTCCACCTCAATGCAAACAAGCCCACTTATCTATAATCCATATAGTTTACATCTTAACTCTATTATGGATTAATACCATTTAGCTTGTTAAACTTTTGTCACAATATTGCATGCTTGTAACCATGGGGTCCACATAACTAAAAGCCATCCTTTCCGAGGAGAACTCATAGAAACCTCAATTCATTTTTCAGACTTCCTTTCTCTTGAGGTAATGAATGACCTCCAAACTTAGGGTTGAAGAGCACCCAATTGTAGCTTTTCTAAGTAGGTACTATTGAGGAACATAGAAGATACACAATATATCCAAAGCATCATAGTTGATGTGGTGGGCCATGACTAGGACACTAGTGAAATTAAGACATTGATTAAAATTAGTAAATATTGTAAACAAAATTTAATATTATTATAAATGTACATATATTAGAATTAAGATATATTGCAATTAAGACATTGAATAAAATTTGATATATTATAAATGTACATATATCCTTTCAATGTTATGTAAATAAATTAGTAACTAAGAAACTCAAACAAAAACTCAAAACAAACATTAATAATTCTATTTAAGAACACAAAATTAAATAAGGTGAGAACATGAAACTTAATTTTTGTTGTTCTTCTCCCTGACATCTACTTGTTACATCATCAAGTTCCATATCATCAAGAGCACAAGGATGGTTGATTGATTCATGTTCATTGAACTCATAACGAGTTTCAATATCCTCATGTTCATTGTCCAAAAAATATTCTTATCAAATTCAATAGCAAAAGAAACACACTCCAAAATATGATAAGAAGAGGTTGAACTCTTTGACTTTGATCAACAATTTCTTTCTAAAATTTATATATAATTATATTCTTATTTTTCCTTGAGCATTGTTAAAACTTCTAGTTCAATAAATTAAATTTATCTTATATATATAATTAAAATTATCCTATTTTATATATAACATCTATCAACCTTTTAAATAAAAGATAATTATTATAATTTTATCTCAAATTATTTTATTATATAATATCTATCAACATTTTAAATATAAGATAATTATTAAAAAATTAATTAATTCAATAAAAATATAAAAACAAAATGTAAATTCAATCTTCCATAATCTTACCTCTTATAAAATAAAATAAAACAAAAACATGATAAATTGCAAGCTATAAAAAGGGGAATGAAACATTTTCTTAGGGTCTCGCATAAAATGTTTAGACAAAAGGGTAATTGAGCCTAATTAGGTT
The DNA here is from genome assembly GCA_028583015.1 of Wollemia nobilis. NCBI lineage: Eukaryota > Viridiplantae > Streptophyta > Pinopsida > Araucariales > Araucariaceae > Wollemia > Wollemia nobilis. The sequence goes on along the minus strand of JAQPPZ010000393.1, from coordinate 625,729 downwards.
TGTTTTGCTTTGGTGTTGCACACATATTTATTCAGTTTATTGTGTTGATGTTTATTATTTCAATAATTTTGAAATATGGAGTTAGGGTTCATGGTTGCTCTAAGAATGGTTGTATCTTTTTTTTACAAATTTTTCCTCTTCTCGTGCATGTTTTCTTAGGGTGTTTCTCGCTCAATTTTTTTTCCTATCGAATTTAGAGTTTGCTCGTCAAAAATATATCTGCTAGGGTTTTGAATTCAATGAATTTCAAACTTTATCTAGAAAATTAGATAAATTTGATAACTAAGCCTAAGGCTAATAAGGTTTATTTTTATAACAATTGATGAAGAAGGAAGAATAATACACCATTAATAAAGGTTCAAAATTTATGGGTGATCCTTAACATTTATATCAAATAGCATTATCTTAATAGTTTAGATTTTTTAACTTTTATCAAATACCATTAGTTGAACTAGTTAAAATCTTTCGAGGAAAGACTCAAGTTTAAATCTTGTGAAATGATAAACAAATGGTTGTATCTTTTTTTACTAGTTAAAATCTTTCGAGGAAAGACTAAGTTTAATAGTTAAGAATGGTTGTATCTGAGGTTGTTTTTCGCTCATTTTTTTTCCCTATCCAATTTAGAATTTGCTCGTCAAAAATATATATGCTAGGGTTTTGAATTCAATGAGTTTCAAACTTTATCTAGAAAATTAGATAAATTTGATAACTAAGCCTAAGGCTAATAAGGTTTATTTTTATAATAATTGGTGAAGAACGAAGAATAATACACCATTAACGAAAGGTTCAAAATTTATGGGTTATCCTTAACATTTATATCAAATAGCATTATCTTAATAGTTTAGATTTTTGAACTTTTATCAAATGCCATTAGTTGAACTAGTTAAAATCTTTCGAGGAAAGACTCAAAAATCTTGTGAAATGCTAAACAAATAATAGCCAAATTGTAATGATACTATTATGTGATAATGATTTCAAGCCTATATTGCTAATTAAACAATACAATGATAAGTCATTGAGTTTTCATCCAAGAAACCCAAGTTCAAACCCTGGTGCTTGTGTAAACTCAAATGTTGTCTAACAAGGACATCATAGTGGTTAGGGCTTTAGCCTCTATTTGGAAGGTCCAAGGTTCAAATCATGGCATACCCAAAAGAGGATAGGTTAGATGGTAATAGTCAATGTTCACTAGTTGACTATCCTAGTTAAATGCCTTAAAGGGTTGGGATTTCATTGATTTTATCTAACCCAACATGCTAGGTTTTATAGTGACAATATCCAATAGTGTTACTGATTCTTGTATGCAAAAGAGGACACTAAAAAAATTTCCTGTGGCTTTTCTCTAGATAGTTTGTGGTTTTTCTCTAGATAGTGGGTGATGCAGGAGCATCCGGTGTCAATATGGGAAATCTTGCATCCTGTAAATATTTTCTTTTAGTTCTTAAAATTTTGATGTATTTTGGTTCTTTTTCGGGGGGGGAAAAGATGTATTAAAGCAGAAGGGAAGTTGTTAAAAGAACCAAGGCAAGGGTTGGAGTGAGGTCGCAAAATCGCGACCTCGTTGGCTGCGGCTAAGGCAAGGCAAGTTTCGTCGCAATATCGCGACGGTTTTTGTTAACGGAAGCGTAAGTTGCGGAGGAGTCGCGATATCGCGACAGTTTCAATAGCTATGGCAAGTGGCGGAGGTGAGGTCGCAAAATCGTGACGTGTCGCGATTTCGCGACACGTCGTGGTTTCACGACCTCAAAGGCGGTAGCAAGTGCAGGAGGTGTTTTGTCGCGACATCGCGATATCGCGATGTCACGATATCGCGACGTTTTATAAAGTTAAGAGCAGGACGTCGGTTGGGTCGCGACATGTCGTGATTTCGTGACATGTAGCGATTTCGTGACATGTCGCGGTATCGCGGCCCAGAAGAAGTTAACCGAGGAACGTACGCGGCCAACCAGTCAAAGGCCGACACGTGGCATAAAATTTGAGCAGAAGTTAGAGACGATGGAGGGAAGGGCAAGGCCGACTCGACACGTGGACAGTGTGGAGGACACATGTATCAACTGAGTTATATCAAGGAGGAGACACGACCAAATGGCCGCATAGAGGAAAACCAAGATGCGGGTCAAGGAAGGTGTCGGCCACGTATTTTATTGTATTGTTTTCGACAAACACAGCATTTGCAGAAACGGAGTTATGGAGGAGACATCAATGCGAAGGACAGTAAGAGCAAAGCAGCCGATGCAGGGAGGCCATTAATGAAAGCTTCCTGGCAGATCGGGCAGATGGCCCATTTATGACCGAAATTTTGAAAATTCCAAGAAGGGGGAAAATTCGAATTTGAAAATTTTGTTAGGCGGGCATTTATTGCTGAGAGGATCGGGACCTCGATAAAAACCCAAAAAATTGTAATGGGAGGGATGGTGAGTTCGGGATTGTGGAAGCAGAAGTGGGTCTGGAAATTGTACAGAAGACTGTATTAAGAATTTTTACTGCATTTTAATGAGAAGTTGTGTGTTCTAATCTCGACCTTGCCATCAAGTGGTATCAGAGCGGGAGCTCCTGAGCATGTAACAGATCGTCGGAAAGAGGCAGTTACACCAGGATCTGTGGGAGGAATTTTTTTTAAAATATATATATATATATATAATGCCTCCACGAAGAAACCATGGCGGGGTAGGAAATGTGGTGTCGGTCGAAGACTTCCAGGCCTTGCAGAGACAAGTTCAAGCCTTGCAAGCAGAGTTACACAGAAGGCACGAGCCCGGAAGGGATGAGGAAAGTGAGGACGAAGTTGAAGAAGAAGACCAATCTGAGGAGGAGGAAGAGGCTATGGATCCTGCACAAGCCCGGTTATACAAGGCCATATCTCAGATTGGAAAGCAACCAAAAATGGAGGTTTCCATATATTCGGGTAACTTAAATCTAGAAGAAGTAATTGACTGGATAAATGATTTAGAGGAGTATTTCGAATATGAGGAGGTTGAAGACCCTAACCGGGTCAGATTTGCTAAGACCAAGTTGAAGGGTCATGCCAGCATTTGGTGGAGGGGGATACAGTTGGAGAGGAACAGAAGGGGGAAGGAGAGAATAACAAGATGGGACAGAATGGTGGAGAAGCTGAAAAGACAGTTCATCTCGGCAGATTATGAGTTGGATCTGCTAAGAAAAATGCAGAGCTTGATACAGACCAACAAAACTGTCCAAGAGTACACTGAAGAGTTTTACAAGATTTCTATTAGAACAGGGCATTTAGAGGCAAACAAAGAAAAGGTAGCCCGTTATATCAATGGGTTGAGACTCGGTATCCAGGAAGAACTGAGCCTGGTTCGGGTAAGCACCATTGAGGATGCTTACCAATTTGCCTTAAAGGTGGAAGAAAAGCTGAATAGGCGGTTTGAAGGCAAGCAAAGAGGAAGGGGTCGTGGTGGAAGAACTGGTGGGAGAACCAATGGGGAAAAGTACAAGGACTCGAAGAAGACCGGTGAAGCCAGTAGTAACCAGGACCAAAAGGAAGAAGATGTTTATCAGCCCCGAGATCAGAATAGCTACCCAAGAGGACGGGGTGGATCTGGACGAGGATTTGGAAGAGGAGTATTTCGTGGAACATGTTTCCACTGTGGTGAAGAAGGGCACCGGGCATTTGAATGTCCACAACACCGAGAAAGGATGAACAAGAGGCCTGAGGGTCCAACCAGAGCTACTGTGGTAGAGGAAGATGCTGAGTCTGAGCATTCCGAAGAAGCGGAGAGAGGAGAAACAATGATTGTAAGAAGAGTCCTGTTGAATGAGGAGAAGGACACAGACCAGAGAAGAAGTTTATTCCGCACCAGATGTAAATGTGCGGGCAAGGTTTGCAATATCATTATTGATAATGGTAGCACGGATAACCTGGTTTCTGAGGAAATGGTTACAAAGCTACAGTTAGAAAGGAAGAAGCACCCACACCCATACCGTATTGCATGGTTACAGAAGGACCATAGAGTTTTGGTCAATGAGCAGTGTTCCATTAAATTTAACATTGGAAATTATTGTGATGAGGTCCTGTGTGACATCCTGCCCATGGATGCTTGCGACATGTTGCTGGGGAGACCCTGGCAGTTTGACCGGAATGCAGTACATGATGGTCGTGCCAACACCTACTCATTGACAAAGAATGGTGTACGCCATAAGCTGAAGCCCTTAAGGGATGCGGATGAAAAGGTATGTAACAACTCCAGAATTTGTTTAGTTGAAGGGAGGAAGTTCTTGGAAGGGTTGAAGCATGAGCATTTATGTTATGCAATAATTCCTAGAGTTGGGGAGAGGGAATGCCAGGATACCCCAACAGAAGTCCTAGATCTACTGGAGGAATTTCCAGATATTGTGTCTGATAATGTGCCTGAGGGTTTACCCCCAGTAAGAAAAATCAGCCACCATATAGATTTGGTGCCAGGATCGAGTTTTCCAAATAAAGCTACACACAGGATGACACCTATAGAGACTGAGGAGTTAAATAGAAAGGTCCAAGAATTGTTAGAGAAGGGATTGATTCGGGAAAGCTTGAGCCCATGCGCAGTACCTGCAGTGCTGGCGCCAAAGAAGGATGGGGAATGAAGGATGTGTACAGATTCACGGGCCATCAACAAAATCACTATTAAATACAGATTCTCGTTGCCAAGAATGGATGATATCATGGACTATTTAAGTGGAGCTGAATACTTCACAAAGATTGATTTAAAAAGCGGCTATCATCAGATCCGTATCCGGGAGAGATGAGTGGAAGACAGCATTCAAGACAAGAGAGGGCTTGTATGAGTGGTCGGTCATGCCATTTGGGCTGTCCAATGCACCAAGTACCTTCATGCGGTTGATGAATGAAGTACTGAAAGAGTTTCTGGAAAAGTTTCTCATTGTTTATTTAGATGACATATTAATTTTCAACCGGACCCTGGAGGAACACCTGATGCATATCAGGCGGGTTTTTGAAAAACTACGAGAAGAGTAGTTATTAATAAATTTGAAAAAGTGTAATTTTGTCAAGAAAGAATTGGTATACCTGGGGTTTGTAATCTCAGCAGAAGGTCTGAAAATGGACCCCGAGAAGGTGAGAGCCATCATTGAATGGCCTACCCCAAGAAGCACAATAGAAGTAAGATCTTTTCATGGTTTGGCCAACTTTTACAAGAAGTTCATAAAGAACTTCAGCAACATTTGTGCACCTCTCACAGAAACAATGAGGGGAGATAAAAAGGAGTTCAAATGGACATCAGGGGCTGAAAGGAGTTTTGATACATTAAAGAGAAAGGTGACAGAACAGCCTATTTTGGCACTTCCAGACTTTGGCAAGGTATTTCAGGTGGACTGTGATGCCAGTGGCAGTGCAATAGGGGATGTACTGAGTCAAGGAGGCAAGCCAGTTGCTTATTTTAGTGAGCAGTTAAATGATGCTTGAAAAAAGTATTCAGTTTATGACCAAGAATTTTATGCCATAGTTCAGGCTCTGAAGAAGTGGAGACACTATTTATTGCCAAAGGAGTTTGTACTATTTACTGACCATCAGGCTTTACAGTACATTAACAGTCAGACAAAACTGAACCAAAGGCACATGAAATGGGTGGAGTTCCTCCAAAGTTATACCTTTGTGCTGAAGCACAGAAGTGGGAAGTCAAACAGAGTTGCAGATGCCTTGAGCAGAAGACAGACTTTACTGATTAGATTGACAGTGGAAGTAGTGGGATTTGAAGAACTTAAAGGTTTATACCCTGAAGATCTGGATTTTGCGAAAGCTTGGAAGGCTTTCTTAACACCTGTTACGGTGGACCGAACAAAATGGTTGGATTTCCTAATCCAAGATGGAATGTTGTTCAAAGGAAGTAAATTATGCATTCCCAGAAGTTCCATGCGGGAAAACTTAATCAAAGAAAAGCACAGCGGAGGACTGGCTGGGCATTTTGGTCGGGATAAGACCATTGCCTTGGTGGAGGAAAATTACTACTGGCCACAACTTCAGCAAGATGTGCGGAAGTTTGTGCAAGGTTGCAGAATATGCCAGATGGCAAAAGGTGTAAGGCAAAACACAGGACTGTACCAGCCATTGCCTGTACCGGAGAGGCCATGGGAGGACATAACCATGGATTTCATTCTTGGATTACCGAGAACACAGAGAGGAAATGACTCTGTATTTGTGGTGGTTGACCGATTCTCCAAAATCGCACATTTTATTCCCTGCCAAAAGACAAGTGATGCAATTCACATTGCAGGGTTGTTCTTCAAGGAAGTGGTACGACTTCACGGTCTGCCAAGAAGCATAGTTTCTGACAGAGATACCAAGTTTGTTGGGTACTTTTGGAGAACTCTGTGGAAGAAGATGAAAACAGACCTGAAATTCAGTTCTGCATACCACCCACAGACTGACAGATAGACAGAGGTGGTGAACAGAAGCCTGGGTAATTTATTGAGATGCTTGATAGCAGGTCAGCCCAAGGGCTAGGATTTAGTCTTACCACAGGCGGAATTTGCTTATAACAGTTCAGTTAATAAGAGCACCAACAAATCTCCATTCCAGATAATCTACGGAAATAGTCCAAGAAATGTGTCTGAACTGAGAAAGTTGGACAAAGGAGAGAAGTGCAGTGCTGAGGCAGAAGAATTTGCGGAACACATGAAAAGTCTGCATGAAGAAGTAAGGAAACAAATTATAAATATGAATACTCAATACAAGACAAGGGCAGACCAGAAGCGGCGGTTCAAGAAGTTTGAAGTCGGAGACGAGGTCATGGTGCATCTCAGGAAGGAGAGATTTTCTGCCAAGACTTATAATAAATTAAAGATGAAGAAATTTGGACCATGCAGAATACTGGAGAAATGAGAGTCAGGAAATGCATATAAAGTAGAATTACCAAATTGGCTTGACATTTCACCTGTTTTTAATATTTCAAATTTAGTGGAATATCATGAAGGGGAAAGTACAGAGATACCAAATGCAGAGTTATGGCCAATTCCAGCATCTACTCCAAATACATATGAGGCTGAGGAAGTATTGGACACTCGTGAAGGCAGAAGCACCAAGAACAAACAGTATACTGAGTATTTGATCAAGTGGAAGGGCAGACCTGTTGAAGATGCAACTTGGGTGTCGAAGATGGAGGTTGACCGCTTGGGTCTTCCCCCAACAAAATAGAAGTGAGGATCACTTCTAATCTACCTCGGGTGTTTGATGCAGGAGCATCCGGTGTCAATATGGGAAATCTTGCATCCTGTAAATATTTTCTTTCAGTTCTTAAAATTTTGATGTATTTTGGTTCTTTTTCAGGGGGGGAAAAGATGTAGTAAAGCAGAAGGGAAGTTGTTAAAAGAACCAAGGCAAGGGTTGGAGTGAGGTCGCGAAATCGCGACCTCGTTGGCTACGGCTAAGGCAAGGCAAGTTTCGTTGCGATATCGCGACGGTTTTTGTTAACGGAAGCGTAAGTTGCGGAGGAGTCGCGATATCGCGACGTCGCGATATCGCGACGTCGCGATATCGCGACGTCGCGATAGCGCGACAGTTTCAATAGCTATGGCAAGGGGCGGAGGTGAGGTCGCGAAATTGTGACGTGTCGCGATTTCGTGACACGTCGCGATTTCGCGACCTCGAAGGCGGTAGCAAGTGCAGGAGGTGGTTTGTCGCGATATCGCGACGTTTTATAAAGTTAAGAGCAGGACATCGGTTGGGTCGCGATTTCGCGACATGTCGCTGTATCGCGGCCCAGAAGAAATTAACCGAGGAACGCACGCGGCCAGCCAGTCAAAGGCCGACACATGGCATAATATTTGAGCAGAAGTTAGAGACGATGGAGGGAAGGGCAAGGTCGACTCGACACATGGACAGTGTGGAGGACACGTGTATCAACTGAGTTATATCGAGGAGGAGACACGGCCAGATGGCCGCATGGAGGAAAACCAAGATGCGGGTCAAAGAAGGTGTCGGCCACGTATTTTATTGTATTGTTTTCGGCAAACACAGCATTTGCAGAAACGGAGTTATGGAGGAGACATCAGGGAGGCCATTAATGAAAGCTTCCTGGTAGATCGGGCAGATGGCCCATTTATGACCGAAATTTTGAAAATTCCAGGAAGGGGGAAAATTCGAATTTGAAAATTTTGTTAGGCGGGCATTTATTGCTGAGAGGATCAGGGCCTCGATAAAAAACCGAAAAATTGTAATGGGAGGGACGGTGAGTTCGGGATTGTGGAAGCAGAAGTGGGTCTGGAAATTGTACAGAAGACTGTATTAAGAATTTTTACTGCATTTTAATGAGAAGTGTGTTCTAATCTCGACCTTGCCATCAGTGGGATACCCAGATGGGATGGCATTGTTGACCACCTAAGAGCGACTCTGAAGGTTTTCTCTACCTTACGAGTTTTTCCCCCAAGGACTAGGTGGATTGGTAGTTGTTTGAAGGTTTTCTCTACCTTAAGAGTTTTTCCCCCAAGGGCTAGGTGGATTGGTAGTTGTTTGTCTGGTCAGGCACTTACCAAGAAGAGATCTAAGTTCAAACCTTGGGGGCATACCTCTTGCAAAGGTAGTAGTTTGATCTGAATCTTCTGAGTGCATGTGAGACTGATGATAATGATACGAATAATGCAGTGATATAGGCTTTTTGAGAGCAGCTCGTGTGGTTTGAACCCTGCACTTGGTGGTTACTAGAATAATGAAGTGATATAGGCTTTTTGAGAGTAGCTCGTGTGGTTTGAACCCTGCACTGGGTGATTACTAAAAATAATATGAATGTAACCAACTCCCCTATGAAAAAACAATACATATATAATAACCTAAGGACATAATGGAGATTAAATTTTTTCCAATCCTATATAGTCACTTTTTCAATACATATATAACAACCTAATGACATAATGGAGAATCGTGAGAATGCATCTTCAATTCCATCATCGTCCGTCCAGTCAAGGGTGGAGCCCTTCACCTGTCCCAGGTACACCTCATCCGTCGAATGCTTGGGACATCAGCTCTAACACGGCCATCACCTTCGTGGCCTGACCTGGAGTGTGGACACCGTTTTGAGCAAATACGCCTCTGGGTCAGCAACCATTTGGGCATATTCCACAGATCACTTTTCTGGGATGAGGCGTCTGCTGATGGTGGGCAGATAAGGGCATGTAACCCCCGTACGCATATTGTCCGAAGTTGACAGCTGCGTGGTGAGCGGATGCAACCCAGATTATAGTGGTGATTGCCTCCGCCACTTCCTCTACGGACTCCATCTTATACCATCCGCTCTTCTCCTTCTTCAATTCTCCGTGTCCGACGTTCACCACCTCTTTCCACCACGCCTGAACTTCTCTGTCTGCTTTGATTGACTCATCGCTTTTGTAATACAAAGACAAGTAATCCCTCACCCATTGCTTCAAAGCAGACCATATCTCCAGACCGTCCACTGCATATGGATAATCTTCAATCACAAGCCTCAGCCCATGAGCTGCTGTTGTGTCTGGCACGGCCATCCCTCTGCATAATCATAATCATGAGAAAGATGGCAGCAACAACAAAGAAAAGATATATACCTTTTAAGGAGATCTGCGGGTAAGCCTTTTTCTTTGAGTCTCCATTGCTTATATGCTTTAGAGGACAACTCTATAGCACTAGATCTCGATTAAGCTCCATGGAGAAAGTTCAATCCACAACACTAGATCACCCTACACTAGGCTCAGAATCTCAACAGTGGAGAGATTGTGGAGATTTGAAATGTGCATATGCCTTGCCATAGCATTCTTCTATAAATACACGCAGAGGCGTCCTTCGATCTCCTCTTCACGGGTCCGCGCCTTCGGACAAGTGGCAATATCATTTTAATGTAATTGGATTGTCGCTTCTTCTGTTCGAAATCTAGAATATTTTTTAGGCGACATTCTTTATTCTTCAAAGCATTGTCTTTCTTCAAATCTTCGATGGCCATTAAAAACAACAGTCTTGTATGGAGGTGAAACCGGTCCTGGGTAAAGATTTATTAGCAATAATTTACTTTCCGTTAACGGTAATCTTTTGGAGGAACTTGTTAACCTCTGTAACAAAGATCAAGATTTTAGACTCCACAAGCGTGGAATAAAAATGATTAGGGTAGACATCAATAATTACGGTGAAATAGAAAATAATATTAGGGTGCGCGAAGGCATAAGGCTCACACTCGGTGACATTGAAAGAAGTTGGCCACTCAAAAATGACAACAATTCAGATTTTTCCTTCTAATTTGAACTCTGAATGCTTGAAAGGTTGAGGATGTCCCCGATGGTTTCACTGAATAATTAAAGGAGAGATATGAAATAACTCTACCCCTGTTTGTACGTTGGGCAATGGCCCTGTGAATAATCTATAATTAGCTTCGGTATCGAGTAAATTGAAAGTGGAACAGGAGCCGGTGCCTAGGAGCTTTTAAAATTTTGCACAACGCAAAACTTGTCCGGATCCGAGATTTCTCAAGCCCAAGATTGGGAGACCCACTAACTTGCGCTGATTCAGGAATGCACAAATCCAAGACTTGCTCCAAGCCGGGATGAGGAGGTGGGAGCTAGCTCCGGTTTCGCGTAATGCATGAGATCGAGCCTTTTGGCAAGGCAACTGACATCAGCAAAGAGTTTAGCCTGGTTTCAAGTACATCCATGGTTCCACGATTTTCCAAAGGGCGGATGACATCAGCTACAATTTTACTCCGATTTTGGGAACATGCTTGGGATTGGGATTTTCCACAATGCAAGATGGCATGAAATCTTGAAAATCAAACTTGCAAACTAACTTTAAGGATTTGTTCATGGTAATATTGCGATTGGTAAGTATTTTGTCTCGGCAGGTATTTGCCAAGAACACACTCAGGTTCAAACCTCAGAGACAGCTTGTTTGTAAAGGTAGTAGTCTGATCTGAATCCTCTGAGTGCACGTCAGACCGACGACGATAGTACAAATTCCAAGCGATGGGTGGTTCACGTCGGTTAACAATAACGAAGCAGAATATGTTTGGTGGAAGCAACCCCTCTAGTTTGAACCTTGCACTTGTGAGTTACTAAAAGTAGTGTAGTTGTAACCAACTCTCCTATGTAACCGAAAAAAACATTGCACAGTCTTGGGAAAGTGAACACTTAAATAAAATACCCACAACAAATCATACAAAGCACAAATGAATAAATATACCTTATCTTGCAAACATGTTGTAGCGGTAACTTTAGAGAAAACCTTCACACCAGAAGCTTCTTTCACTAGAAGCTTTGCACACCTTTGCAATTAAGGTTGTGTTGTTGCTGGACTATTCCACGCAGGAGATTTTCTAAAGGTTGTGCAATTGTTTTGGCTTCTCTCTTCCTTCTTCTTCTTTCTAACTTCATGCTTTCTCTACTCTCCACCTCACACCCAATGCTTATATATATAGTTGGGGAATGGAGGGAAAATCTCAACTTCCTAACATATATTAAATGCAAAAGTTGGCTTCAATTAGATCTTTGTATGATTGTAGCTACCAGGATTAAATACAAGTGCTCTAAAATTTGGCAAAGGATTCTTATATCTACAGAGGGCAAGATTTGTCAGAGATACATCAAAAATATGGTAGGTGAAATCTGGATTAATTTCCAACATCCTTCCTTAAGCTAGATTTCACAAAAACTTTGACATCGAGTATTTCCTTCACCTTTAAAATATTCCTCCTTCAAAGGTTTTGTGAAGATATTTGCAACCTGCTCTTTAGACCTACAAAACAACAATTTAATTTCATTATTTTTCACCAACTCTTTGATGAAATGATATCGGATGTCAATATGCTTGCTTCTGCCATGAAACATCGGATCCTTGGATAGTGCTATGTCAAAATTATTATCGTAAAATATTGTTGTTACCCCTTACTATTCATTATTCAACTTGCCTTATATTCTTCTCAACCAAATTGCTTGATTGTTGGAGAATATTACATTTTTTGGTACATGCAAATGTACCATCTTGGTACATTATTGTAAATATTAGATTAGATTTGTGTCTTAGATTAGTGAGTGAGTTAACATGTCATGTAATGTAATAATGTGTAATAAATGCACAAGTGTTATGAGTGTAAATGTGCACAAGTGTCCAATATGTAAGTGTGCACATGTCTCCTTAGATTAGGAAGAGTTATGTGAAGAGTCAAGTACAAGTGTGCATACAAGATAGTATCATGTGTATGCAAGTATCAAGTATAGAAGCCAAGAGTCATAGGGCTTGGCATATGGAAAGGAAGAGTCATAGGAATCGAAGAGTCATCCTAGAAAGGCTAATATTACTTCATAGAGTGAATAACAAGAGAGAGAATTATACACCATCTATAAAGCATTCCACAACATCCACATAGCATTCCATATCATTTACAATATCTATAGTGTCATCTCTATGAGATATATGTAACGGAAAGAGGTGTAATACAAATTTACACACATATGAGCAACTAATGTTGTAAGTGATATTATTGTGTAAATTTTACACCTTATATTTAACCTTTCATTATATTATTGAATGTTATATATTAATTGCCTCATTTATCACTATTACATTATCTTTATTGGATTCATTATATTATATCTTTATCATATTTGATCTTGTGATTACTTTTATGTGGTAATTTCAAATTAAGTGTAAGGCTTCAAAAGCCATTAGTGGTATTATATCCACAACAAGGTTACTTTCACAAGTTTTGAAAGTTGCAAAATTTAAAGATATTACCATTGGATAAGAAAAAACAATGAAGAAAAGTATTTCCAGTGAGTTGAAGAAAAACCAGTGAAGCTAAAATTATTACCACTAGGTTGAAGAATAACCAATAAATATTAAAGATTTAGATTTCTGAAAGAACCAACTCGAGAAGAGAAGTTGGTTATTGCCATTCTACTTTAGATATTGAAAAAGCTTCATATTGATTCTTAGGTAATGCTAAAGAAAGTTATCTAAGATATTAATGTAGTGAAAAATTGATCTTCAAAAGTTGAGAAGCTTCCTACAACAGATAGAGAAGACTTTCATCTTCAATTGCTTGAAGATCGTGAGCTTTCCTCATGTAGGGATTGATTCCAGCTGTAGTTAAGTTTCAGGTATAGTTTTATGATAAAATTTTTAGGTCTCAAAAATAGACTTTGACAAGATAGATTGAGTTAACATATTCTAAGAAAAATATTTGAAATAAAAGGTATTCTATAGTATAGATTAAGGTCTTGAAGATAGATAAATAAGATTCTAGAAGATAAGTCCCATAGAAGTAGACAAAAGAGACTTGAAAAAGGTCCCATTGAAGGCAGATTGAAGAAGACCCGAGAAAGAGTTCCAATTGAATATTGGTCCTTAATAAGAAAAGAGATTAGAATATAACTTGCTCTATAGAGATAGAAAGCAAGTAAGAAGAACTTGAAGGTAGCAAGAAGAATTCAAACAAGAAAGACTTGAAGATAGCATTTTTGGAAATGCAAGTATCTTACCAAAATTTGAAAGTTATAATAGACTTCAAAGCAGCAAAACGTCTTGAGAATAGTCTAACTTAAAGGATAGCATAAGAACTGCACAAGGCATAATAACTTGAAGAACAATATAGAAGCATCATTTGGAAGGAAAGGTTGAATGTCACAAGGGTGGTATTTAAGATAAATATTTAGCAAGTACAGAGAACGTAAGGTAGCATATTAGATTGATGCAAATCATCATAGAAGACCACATGGGTAACAAGTTTTTGAAAGTAATAAAAAAGATTGAAATCTATAAAAATAGTATTGGAGACAAAGAATAAGTATTACAAGCAAAGAAGTTCTATTAGAAGAATTTTAAGAAAATATCTTACTAAATTTGGGATATCATTACCATTTGATGACAAGCCCATAAAAATAAGATACAAAGGAGTAATGCTTAGAATCAAACTGAGCATAGGGGGAGTAACCAAAGGTCATGGATATATAAGGAATATTGATGATTAAATTCTACAATTAGAGAGTTCATAGATTGAATGTAAGAAGACTTGAAGACAACATCAAGCTTGAATGATAATAGAATTTGAAAAGCAGCAAAAAAAATTTGAAAGGCAACATCTAAGAGAGAGCACCAAGAAGAGATTGGACAACAAATTCTAGAAGGACAACAAGTAATATTAGTTTATAAGATTTAGAAAAAATTGTAGGACAATGCCATAATAGCGCCATAGTCAAAGCTGAGGAGTTCCATTGAACAAAGGAAGAAATCAAGAATACAACATAGTCATAGAGATTTGGAGTGTAAGTTCTCTATATAGATGCACCATCTATATCTACAATAATAAGATAGAATATCAAGCAACGCAGTCTTCATTAGAGTTATGTAAGGAAGAATGGAAGATTGTTGAATGTCTAAGAGCACCAAAGAAGAATATTAGAAAGTACAATATCACTATAAGATGCTATTGGGCAAACAATATAGCAAGCAACATCAAATCCAAGGGGAAATATCAACAAGAAATCATTCAAAGGGTGGAAAGGACAAAGAAAAATATTATTCAAAGTGCACCTTTATAAGAAGAAAGATAAATATTTAAGGTCTTTTAAGTCTCTTGCATCAATGAAATTGTTGTTGCATATGCACCTGCAACAATAATAAGAAAGAAGTTAGAGAAGCTAGCATATTATGTAAGAAAAAATGAAAGGATGCAACATTCAAAATAGAAGAGTGTTGAGGTAAAAAACACCATCTGTTAAGCCGAACATTGATCTTTAAAGTTGAACACAAAGCCATTTTCTAAGCTAAATATAGAGCAAATCTAACCAGTGAGATCTTATGTCAAACTCTATCATAGAAGCATCTCTATTGCAGTCCAAAAAGAATCATTGGAACATCGCCCATTGTTGTCCAAAAAGGATCATTGCAGCATCACCCATTGCAGACTATATAGGAGAGTTGAAAAAGCTAAGAGAAATTCAAGAGGTTAGCATAATTGGATGTTGGATGAGTGCAAGACAAAGAGTCACTTGGAAGAAGCCAAGTGTTTAAAAACCTAACGCCCATAATTAACTACCAAGGATAGTGAAATGATTCAAGATTCAGGTAATTTGTGCACTCAAGGATGTTGAACATTAAAATAATTGGAATTTTAAATTCCAATCGAAATCATCATGCAAAATGCCTAGTTGACATGTTGAAGCAAGGGAGGTGAACGACAGAGTGACTAACACTCATTCTGAAAATATTCAAGTAGAGGTCCATGCATGCTATTTCTAACACCCATTCTCACATATTTTATGTTGATATAAGTCAAGTTGAAGCAAACTCCAGTGCCAAGGTTGACACAAGAAGCCATACATGCTCAAGCCAAGTTGAAGTGCTTACCAAACTCCAATGCCAAGATCATCACAAGAAGTCACACACTTTAAGGAGGTATTAGAATTTTATTATTTGGTTTTTGATTCGTTACTAGGGTTAAGGAGAAATAAAAAAATACTTAATTATTAATAATATTTATAAGGACAGATAATGACATTAAAAATTATTAATACCTTATTTGCATTTTTAAAAAGTTTTGAAGTGTTAAGTTGAAGTTGCTTTCATTCCTTTTTAAGTTTTTTGAGTGGTAGGATTTGTTTGAAATGTTTTATTTTTTAAATTTAAAGCTAGTGGAATATTTATTTAATTGTGAAGAGATAAGGAAACCTACTTCAAACCTAGGAATATTAAATTTGGAAACATTCTTAGTTTTTCTACTTTCACCCTCTAACCTGGTATGAGACCCTAAAATCATAGCTTGAGATTATCCTCTAAGGTCCATAACACTTAGAGGGAAGACACTTTCTTCTCCAACCTTAACATGTTATCTTTTTGTGAAACCCTAAATTTAATTTAAACTCATTTGTTTCCAAGATAACAAGTAAGATTATATAGCATAAATGCTTTAGTGCTTACTAAATGACCACATCCCTAGATTAATATCTAGCATTGTGGAAACAATTAAGGCCATTCCAATCACCTAGCACTAGACATGGTCTCTCTTGTCAAGTTATGAATAATGTGATGAATTATCCCATTCCAACCATCGTGGATTCATCTAGCCCTTTTCCTGCTAGATTTCTTCCTATTCATAAATTGCTCAAGGAACCATCACTATACCACTTAGTCAACCTATCCTTACCTCTTGTCCTGGCCTACTTCACCAAGAACTATCATTCTCGAAACCTTCTTGAATACCTTCATGCAATTCAACTATATTGGGTGACTTTTTTTCTTTAGTTGTTCATCCTCATGATGATCTAACCATAATTTTGGCTTAGAGTATCTTTAATCTAGGTGTGGCTTCAATTCTAATCCCAAGTTTCTTTTTCCATCATGGATCCTTTAACTAAATTTATTTTAACTTAACCAAGTTAAGAGTTATCTTATTAATACAAAAAAATACTTGAAAAGTAACATCAAATTACACAAGGAAATACTGTATAACAAGTAAAGGAATAAATAATATTTGCTTATTTAAAAAGTAGTTTTAAATAAATTATTTAGGTAAACCACATTTTTTTCAATCTAACTCTATAAATATGTTTCATTTTGCGCTATCATTAACCACAAATATATCATTATGAATTAAATAATAGCTTTCAAAAGTAATCAAGTGCACATCATAAAATATTAAATTTTAAACACATGAGGACATTCATTTAAAAGGGTAATATTCCACCCTATAATAATAATCCAATACACATTCAAAAGTAGATGTCCTTCAATAATCTTCTAAGGACTTAGGCTATTAAATTTTCTCATATTGCATAAACTAGGAATATTATCACTCTCTAACCTAGTATGAGACCCTAAAATCATGGTTTGAGATTATCCTCTAAAGTCCATAACACTTAGAGGGAAGACACTTTCTTCTCCAACCTTAACATGTTATCTTTTTGTGAAACCCTAAGTTTAATTTAAACTCATTTGTTGCCAAGATAAACTATATAGCATAAATGCTTTAGTGCTTACTCAATGACCACATCCTTAGATTAATATCTAGCATTGTGGAAACAATTAAGTCCATTCCAATCACCTAGTACTAGACATGGTCTCCATTGTCATGTTATGAATAATTTGATGAATTATCCCATTCCAACAATCGTGGATTCATCTAGCCCTTTTCCCACTATATTTCTTCCTATTCATAAATTGCTCAAGAAACCATCACTATACCACTTGGTCAACCTATCCTTACCTCTTGTCCTAGCCTACTTCGCCAAGAATGATTATTCTTGAAACCTTGTTGAATACCTTCATGCAATTCAACTATATTGGGTGACTTGTTTTCTTTAGTTGTTCATCCTCCTGATGATCCAACCATAATTTTGGCTTAGAGTATCTTTAATCCAGGTGTGGCTTCTATTCTAATCCCAAGTTTCTTATTCACATCATGGATCCTTTAACTAAATTTATTTTAACTTAACCAAGTTAAGAGTTATTTTATTAATCCAATAAAAACTACTTGAAAAGTAACATCAAATTACACAAGGAAATACTCTATAAAAACTAAAGGAATAAATCATATTCGCTTATTTGAAAAGTAGTTTTAAATAAATTATTTAAGTAAACCACATTATTTTCAATCTAACTCTATAAAGATATTTCCTTTGCGCTATCATTTAATCGCAAATATATCATTATGAATTAAATAATAGCTTTCAAAAATAATCAAGTGCACATCATTAAAAAATTAAATTTTAAACACATGAGGACATTTATTTAAAAGGGTAATATTCCACCCTATAATAATAATCCAATTCACATTCAAAAGGAGACGTACTTTAATAATCTTCTAAGGACTTAGGATATTAAATTTCCTCATATTTTAATCAACAAATTTTCTCAATGATCATAATAAAAGACATCCTTAAATAAATATTCTATCATTCCTTCTAAATAATTAAATCTTTATTTAGTAGGAACGAGTACATTCTATTTATTAAAGAAAAATGAAAGACTATTCAATACATCTGAAAGGATAAAACCTTTTCTAAATTGAAGAGATAAAACCTTTTCTAAATTGAAGAGAGACTATTAAAAGGTAGAATTTACTATAATGTTTAATTAAGTAAATAAAAGATGTCTTTTCTATTGAAGGTATACTAGAAAAGCAAAGCATTTATTAATTACACAAAGCTAACATTAATAAGTATATATCAAATAAAACAAAGCATATAATAATTACTCGAAAACTAATTTTCCAACATAACATTAATAACTATACATTTTCGAATAAAACAAAGCATTGAAAGTTTTTGAATGATACCCATTCATAACATGCCAAGCATTTTTCAGTGTCCTTCAGATTGTATGGAAAACTTGTTTGGGATTAGATTGGCCATTTATTAATGATGAATGCATTCTTTCATATTTTAATGAGCACAATATTTAAAGAATACGTAGAACGTTCCAGAATTTATTTCCAAGGTATAAGTTTATAGGCGTCTTTCTATGGCAAAATAAATAATACATTTAATAAATCTTTTAAAAACTTAAGACGCATATGGAAATTGAGCGCTCAACCAAGATAGTGGACTTCTACAAGGAAAAGAACAACAATTCAAATAGTTTAAAAATAATGCATAAGCAATATTTTTAGCAATTACACTCTATGATTTTTGAAGTCTCCAATGTTTCACATAACGAACATTAAATTTATTTAAAGGATTCACACGCTATTAAAATTTAATTAACTTCAGTATTTCCTAAACTATGTAGCAAGGAAGTCCAACACATGTTTAATTACTAGACTAACTGTTGGCACATATATCTGCCTAATCATACAAAACTGTGTTTGTGCACCCTAGACACGGCCAACATTGAAATATCGAAGGAAAGAGATGGCCCCCATGTCTAGGGCACACAAACGTAGTTTTGTATGATTAGGAAAATATATGTGCCAACAATTTTTGGCATGCCTGGTGAAACAGACAGTCTATGTCTTAGTAAGATCCATAGTTGGTGGGACAAATATTATCTCAAGTTGACAAACCCACCTATGCCAACAGTTTTTGGCATGCCCGGTGGGACTCACGATTTCTATATCGATAGTTCCTCGTATTTTAAAGGAGCTCGAGTTTGGTGAATCTTTGGCTTGCTTTTATCTGGAAAAATCACTTGGTGACTCTGTTGAGCTTAAGATCCAGATCTCTTGATCATGGATGCCTTTTATACTAAAAGAAGACACCCCAAAGAAATTAAGGTTTGGTGAGCAACCTTGACCTTACAAGCGGAGAAAGAATGTTCACCTGGTGACTCTGACTCAGTGGTAATAACAGTGATCTCTGAGGACCACTACCATAATGGCACAAATATGCTATCCTAGCTGGGATGATCCTGGCCCCCTGAATCTCCAAATTTGGCACGAGATTCCCAAAAGTGCCCTAAAGACCCTAACAAAATATAATGGCACTAAGGGAATGGCCTGAGAGCACCTTGAATATGTTGTTGCTTTAGCAACCCTCCATGGCATAGCCCATGAGGATGTCATGATCAGACTTATGGTCCTATCTCTGGAAGGGAGGGTGTTGCAGTGGTACAAATTGTTGGGACGTAAGAGCATCTGCTCATGGGATGACTTAGCGGGAGTGCTCATCGACACATTTGACGGCTCTCAATATCCCTTCCAACTCTTGATGCACATCACGAGAGCACCTCTAGAGAGCATCACGGACTTCAATGTCTTATTTTGGAGGAGTTGGAGGAGAATTCTAGAGAAGATCCGACCTACACCCTCCCAGGCCCACTTCTTCTATGTTCGAGCTTTCCACCCGGATATAAGCCTCCTCCTACTGCAATCAGGGGAACAAAGATTCTCTCAAATATTTTAGGAAGCAGTACAAGCAGAGCAACTCTTGCTCTAATCGAGAAAAATACACTAGAGAGAAACTACCTTTCCATCACTCTTTCTGATAGTTACTGCTCTTGTATGTCTTGCGCAATATTCATAATGGAAGATCCCTCAAACTATGCAGAGACTTGGAACACAGTTGTGTGGAGCACAAGAGGTGAATCTCATCCAGGGCCAACCAACAATGAACAATATGGTTGCTTGCAGCTTCCATCAGAATATGGAGCAAGAAGAGGTGGATGTCTCACAATATCGGTAGAAGGAATATGCAAGCGCTACTCCAACAATGAATAATATGGTTGCTTGCAATTTCTATCAGGAGATGGACCACGAAGATGAACAGGCTCAAGAGGTTGATTCTGAGAGTGAAGAAGGCACAATTTTGCACCTTGAGGAGATCTTGACAGAAGAGCTATCGTCAAAAAAATGTTGTTATTATTCCAAGGGGTTAGAGGAACATGTACCCAAAGATTTCGTAGCCAGTGGACTCCCAAGAGTGGCGATATTGGTTCCAGTCATCGCTACAACCCGTACTCGAAGAAATCTCCCATATGGTAAATCTTTTTGCCATATTATTCAGTAATTGTATAAGTGTTGATATGCATGATAACCTGCCACATTGTAGCTAGCTTGCCACCTGGTAAACTTTGGGAAGAGGACAACCAAACTTCAAAGATTGCCTGAAGTACAATCATATCTGGTTCGGACATTGCAGATTCATTGGATAAGCACCCAAAGCCAAGTTTGTGGTGGCGGCATGCCAATCATGTCGTAAATTTTTGTGTAAATATTGTAAATAGACCAACTGATAAATAAAGTGTTGAGGGCATGGTGTCGGAGCCCACAGTTGGGAATGCAAAGAAGGCCAAGCCCGGAGAGCATCACAAATTCGATGCTATTTGGGAGGGCCCTTTCCAAATCTCTGTTGTGAATTCGGCCAATGCTTACCATCTACAAGATATGGAAGGCTGGGAGCTTCCAATTCCAGTAAACGACCTTCATTTGAAAGCCTATATCCGGTGATGGAATCGTAATGAGGTACCTTTGTAAATATGTACATGTTCATTTATTTATTTTTATTTTTTTTAATTTATCCGTATATATGTATGCAAAAAATTTAAAAACACAAAAAAAAAAATGGTCAATCGCCCCATTGAATTTTGGGGGCGATCCTCTAAAATTTAATATATATATATATATATATATATATATATATATGGTCACCCACAAAATGGGCGACCACATTTAAATAAATACAAAAAAAAAATTTAAAACTTTAAAACAAAAAAAAATTAAAGAATTTTTTTTATTTAATTTTTGTTTAAGTTTAAAAAAAAAAAAAAAAACAAAAAACATTCGTCCCAATGAGGGGAGAACCCTTTTAAAATTTAAAACAAAAAAAAAATCTTCAATCACCCCAAACGAGGGGCGAACGTCATGTTCGCCCCCGTTGGGGCGATCCCTTTAATATTTAAAGAAATAAAATAATAATAATAAAAAAAAAATGAGGGACGGACGTCATGTTTGCCCCCATAAGGGGCGAACTTTTTTTTTTTTAAAAACATTCAAATTTTAAAAATACATAAATATATATATATAAAACCAACGTTAACCAAAAAGGAAAAAAAAACTTTTTAGTGGGAGCGCTCAAATTCTGGGGCACCCTCCACTCTCCCCACTTCCACGTGGGAGCGCCCAAGCTCTTGGGCACCCCCACTCCCCAATATAAGGGGAAGCGCCCGACTTTGGGCGCTTTCCCCAATATAAAGGGAAACGCCCAAAATGCAGGGCGAACACCAGGTTCGCCCCAACCTTGGGCGTACTTCCCCAAACAAAAGGGGGAGCACCCAAGGTCTTGGGCACCACCCTCCACCTTTTTAAATAACGTGGGAGCGCGTGGCTTGGGCGCTCCCACCCAAAATTAAAAATATATATTTAAAAAAAAAATTAAATTAAAATTTAATCTTAAAAAAAACACCCATTAATAAAAGGGAGCGCCCGTGGCTTGGGCACTCCCCTCTGAAAATGTTTTTTTATTTAAAAAAAAAAAAAACTTTAAAATTTAAAAAAATATATTTAATAAAAACTATAATAAAATTTAAAAAAATAAATAAAATAGTAATATAAAAAATAATAAAGCAATAAGACTAAAAAAAAGCTAGTTTTTTCAATTTTTTTAGAAAATCTGATTTTCTAAAGAAAAGAAAAAGAAGCAAGAGAGGGTCACTCATATTGTCATCAAATGCATTCGAGTTTTTCAAAGGCGCCTAAAAGCGAAAAGAGAAAAAATATATTTTTCTAAAGGACAAGGCAAAGAAGGCAAGGAATGAAATTTATCAAAGGAGAGCCTTCACCCTAAGTTTCATCAAGCAGATCGAAAGCGCTATGAAGGAGAAACAGATTTCAGTGAACAAACATTCCCTTTGATTTTCGAGATTTAGTGCGGACATATTGCCCCTCTCAAGACGTGGCAATTATTGGAAAGCATGCAGACCAATGAAAGTTTTCTTCCTCGGGGAAGCACAAGAAGCATTTAATTGGTTCAAGTGGCCAATTTATTTTTTCAAATCAAGCTTCTATTGCCAGGGCAAGATATATTGAGATATTCTTGAGAGAAGTGTCAGGCGAGGGCCCCAAGGCTCACATTTTTTTTGAAGTCGACCAAGTAACTCAGTATTTATTGCGGCGGTTGAAAAGGGGTCTATTTAAACAAGACGAGGTAAACCCTTGTAGTTAAGTTTTTAATTTTTCTGCTGTTGTGTGTTTCAAAAGATTGTTGCAGAGTGCTTCGAAAGTGTTCAGGATATTTACCATAAGTTTTTTAATAAAAAATGGGAAGACGTAGCAAGGAGCCTCAAGAATTTTTAGAATATTCAGAACCGAAGAAGTCAAAGAGAAGGGAAGTGACTACGAGGTCCAAGAAGGCTCGAAAAAATTATTATGTTGATTTGGACCCGTATGAAGATTCAATGGCTGAGATCAGTGACTGCATCATCACTCATAAAGGAGTAGAAAAATTACGGTAAAATGTTAAATTTGTAGTGAAGCAAGGATTGACATCGGAAATTTGGTTAATAGTACCTTATTACTCACTGCTTTTTTGGTATTTATGCCCTCTAGTACATCCTTGTCCCGAGCTTGTGTTGGTTGTTGCCATATATTATGATCCTTCAACCAAGGCTGTCAAGAATGTGAAGAAGGAAATTACTTTTACTATTACTCCCGATGAAGTCCAAGAAGCTTTTGCCTATGGGTTACAGCCTCCCAACTATGGAGTCCATAAGAAGTTGCATATTGATGAACAAGAAGATAGATATGTCTCCACTGTGGCCATGCATCAGTTTATGGAGACTCAGATGATTAAATATCCACCAATGGGACAGCTTTCGAACTTGCCTAGACCGCTAAAAGATTTTAAAAGCTTGGATATTTATTCCATGCTAGCATGGGTTGTGGGTTTTCCCTCAGATGATACAGTTCACAAGTGGCAGGCGGCTATGACACAATGCATTTGTCGTGTAGAATTTTATTCTCCTTCAGACATGAAACAGGGCACCAATCCAATTTTATTTGATTGGGTTGATTATATTTCATGGAGATTAAATTCGTAGCTGGAGAGGTTGCAGACTGGAGTAGATAAATCTTTGAAACATACTTCATTTTTGGTATGGTTTTTCTTCTTCCAATTGCAGCGTTGTTTATCTTTTATTGTTGTTTCGACTATAAATGAAAAATATGAGCCTTTACCGATTTATCAGCGAAATTTTGTTTTATTGAAAAAATAATCATGTTATAGCTTTAATAGTTTTTTTTTGGTACCGACAATTGAGTTGCTTTGTGGTACCTATGAAAGAGTGTCACAAGAATTGAAAGATATAGTGGTTACCCAAGAAAAGGGTGATATTTTTTCGCTTACCCAAGGCATGGTCATGAGAATTTTTTGTTTCATAGGTAAGTCATTCTTACTGCGATATTTTGCTATAGAGCATGTTTTTGCTATGGAAGTAGTGCGCCAGATAGATTACGTGAATGACATATATGGAGCTGGGCGTGGAAGCAAGACTACATGCAATATGCCATTTCAGTTTGGTGGCATAACAGTGATTCAAGTTGGACAAAATCGTCTTCTCACCATTGCATTGCAGGATCTAGGGCTGATTGAGTTACCACAGCGTTGGAGGTATGATCCTTTAGATAAGTTTAAAAAAATTATCAAAATAAAATCATTTCATTGTTGTCCTCGACCGGACATTGAGTGTAATCAAAACAATTTTAATGGGTCGGACATGAACTGGCATATTGAGAAAATGGCTACACTTTCGCCTTGGCATGACTGCTATGAGCAAGAAGTAGAGTATAGGTCTCAAACTTCTCCACTGGGTTTGTTTGACCAAGTAAAATCCAGTGAGACCGAATGGTCTGAAGAGAATATAATGAATTTGTGGATAATGAGAGTTCATCGTGGAAAACCTACAACTGCTTACGGGCTCAAGCTTGATGATGCCTTTTCAGTGGTTTATGATGAATATGTGGATTCATACCAGCCATTTGCTTTCACCAATATTTTGTCGTACAATTTTCAACAGTTAGAAAGTGGTGAAAGTGAGATAGAAGAACAACATCCGTTGATCATAGAAGAAACTCCTGAAAGAGAGGAACAACAATACATGTCTCAAAGAAGATCTCAACAGGTAAAGCAAAAGATAGAGGAAGCACCAAAGCCAAAAATTGTGATGTACAATAGGTGCCACTATTTCCCAAGGTGGCTAAGAAACCAGGGATTGGTGTCATCACTCTTTCTTCAGGTGATGTTGCAGTTACTATGACTGTTGTAACTTTTGTCGTTTCGACAATAGTTGTTAGTGCTCCCATGGTGACTGAGGTTCCAATAGAGGTAGCACAAATATTTTCGATGATCCAAGGACAAAAGGAAGACCAACCATTGGAACTACCCCAAGAGAAGGTCATGGAGACCCAAAAAATACTGAGGAGGTAGCATTGGAGCAACAAGAAGAAGATTTTGCGTAGCCCCCTCTATCACCACATCACATGGTGCTTGCGCCTGAAGGTATGTCTTCTCTCCCTTCTTCTTCTATTTTGGAGCAAGTAGTGACTACGTCAGTTTCACTTCCATTAGTTTTTGTGTCCATTTCTCCACCCTTCGTTATGCCCTCCATACCCCTTCCACTTTCTTCATCCACCATTCCCAAAGTCACTACTGCTCCTTCTTCTGTTCCCTTTTCTTCATCCTCCATTTCTTTTAGTTCATATGCGTTAGGACCGAATCTATTTTTTTGTCCATCCTCATCTATCACTTCTGCCATTTCTACCGAAGCTATAAGTACATAGGCTCCTTCTCGGGCGAGCATACTTGTAGTTAAAACTAGTTTACCTATCCCTTCCACCATTTCTATTCCACCACTTCTAACCACCATGTCAGTTTCACAGCCTAACCACTTTGAAGCCCTCATTCCCTTCACCCCGTTTTTGGAATTACAATCTTTTCCTGACATTCAGGTGGCATCCAAGCAATCAGATGTAGAGAAAATCAATCGAGCACATTTGAGTTCATCCCAATGGTTGAAAAGTAGATGGAGAAAGGAAGATCTTGAACCGGCATGTCCTCTAAAGAGGGTCACTTTTTATCCTGTTGCAATGGAGGCTCATATCACCAAGATTACTCCATTGGTTCAGAAATCGCAAGGAGAATTGTTGCCAGGCGACCTTATTTCTAAGACCTCATGAAAATTGATCCTATGCAAAATATGGGCAATATTCAGGTGGACATGAGTTCAGTTTACCTTCATGGTGAGCATTACAAATAGAAATACTTTGATCAGGCTGACAAGATCATTGAACTTGAGACTTATTTGGATAAAAGTAGAGCACAGGAGGAAAAAATTGCTACAGAAAATGAGCATTTGAAGCAATAGGTTGGAGTGCACCTGAAATAGAGAGATGCAACATGCATTGAGATGCACAATCTTTGCCAGACGCTTGAAGCTATCCAGAGTTAGTTGGTAGAGAAAGTTGCATAGGCTATAGGTTTTTCTCATGATAACATCAAGGAAATGCATCTTCACTCCGCACAAAGTTGTGAGAAACTAGCTCTAGAAGCAGTTTGAGTGTTGCACTATTTGTGGGTGGCTCATATACAAATACAAATGGGACAACAAATAATTGATAACACGAAGGGGTTATTGTCACCCCATCTGGAGATGGCAGTAAAAATATAGGCCTTGGTGAATTCCACCATGTATGTGAAACCTCTAAGCACGATGGATCATTCCTGGTCAGCTACAAAAGTCACACTGTGCAGTTATTTTTAGCAGATGGATCTAATGCAAGAGGGTCAAAAAATTCTAAATGCCATAGAGCGGGAACATACAATTTCAATGACTCATCTTAACGCTCTATGTGACATGGGTTTTCTAGAATTTATTGATGAACAGGGTGAACCTCTTCCACAAGCACAATTGGAAGCAACATGGAAGCAGTTTTTTGAAGATACTTTGGAGATTGATGCCTGGGAAGAGCCAATCATAGATGTTCAGGTCTTGCCTTTCATGCAGAAGTATACTTGTATGGAGCTTTCACTTTTTGAGTTAGCCTAGCGAGCAAGGAGCCTGAGTTTGAAAGATATTCAAAATTTGTGCTTTGTATATGAGTCCCTGAGAACTCCTTTTTTTACTACACAGGCATGGGATATCGCGGTTGTAATTTATGAGGTTACTTCTGAGGCCCTCAAAGAACAAGCAGAGGCATAAAAGGAAGCAGAAGCCACTGAGAAAGCAGATGAAGAGGAGTGTCATAAGGCATCTACATCAAAAGCATCAACCAAGGAGGTTGAAAAGAAGACTCAATATTACCCAATGGATTAAGGCCTGGGATCACTTGCATCCATGCAAGCTGGATACCCCGAGAGCCACTAGAAATGTTGGCATTTTGCAACGTGCCATATTTTTTATTGTAATCCGAAGACATTTATGATTGAGTTTTTTTAACTTAGTTATTTTGTTTATAGAGTTTTTCAATTCTCTACAAATTTTCCTTTTGCAAAATAAATTAACCCCCAAAACATGACTTGGAAATCTACTTTGGATTCACTTTGTTGAAGTTACCAGTAACAGTTGAAAAATTAAAAATGATTTCACTTCAGAGGTGAAGTGGCAGTAAGAAATTGAAGGCAGTGAAATCAAAGAAAATAAAAAAAAAAAGGAAAAATAAAGACAAAATAAAATTGGCTAAGTGAAGAATGCAAACGCGTTCGCCTCATTGGAGGGGCGAACGTCATGTTCGCCCATTGGAAAGGCGAACGTGCCCCAAAAGAGGAATGCACCAAACAAAAGGGAGAATAAAAATAACGCATCGCGTTCGCCCCTTAAGTGGGGTGAACGTAGTGTTTGCCCCTCATTTGGGCGAACATAATTTCAATATGCATCATGGTCACTTTAAAGTATTCATGATGGATCCGTTCGTTATTTTTAAAAGGTGAATGGCATGGAGAGATAAAGTTCGGGCGATGGCAATTTTTAAATGGTTTTTGCCCTTACACTTAGGTAAAAGAGGTGAACGTCATGATAGATGTGGCAAAGATATTTTGAAGGTGAATGTTGTTTGTTTTTTAGCACATGTGATTAAATTTCTCCATAAGCATGAGTAGAATTAAATGAGGTAAATTTTAATTATTAATTGCCATCATCTTCGACAATTTTAAAGATTGATTTTTCCAGTTGAATATTTGCTTCGGGTAACTGCTACAATTTAATGTTGGTGATGAAGTGGAAGCATTTTTGTCATTTTCAAGAACAACTTCTCTAAGGGTTTACTCCCTCTCCAAAGTGAATTAAATATGGAGTAAATTGTTGAAGCTCGTGGTTGATTTCCAAGAAGATGGAGGTGACTCAAATTTAATGCTACGGTGTCTGAATGCTATCATCTCAAACCATTTTCAGGATCGTGTCTACCGAAAGAATATTTCCAAGAAATGATGACTCATTTGATGTATTCAATGAAAGAGGTGCAAACCTCTATAAATACTAAGAGAAATTTCATTGTAAGGGGTTGGAAAAAATAGATATCCTACGAGAAAACACTTCAAGTTCTCTGTAGTAATAGTGAATTCAAAACATTTGGATTTGCAAATGACTTGGTGCATTGTCGTCTTCTACATTACGCATTTCTTTTACACAAGTAGCTTTATTATTTGTTGTTAGATTTAAATTCTGCAAGTTGGATTTAAATATTGCAAGTGAGAGAGTGAGTGTTGGAGTGTTGATATGAAGATTACATGTGCGAAGTTGTACGAAAATTTTGTTGTTTGATCATCTATTTGCATGTTATTTTCAGCTTGGTGTGGATTCCTACTATCAATCTATTACCATCCTACACAGTCGACTTGTGGCCATATTTCCCATTTCTTTCCACATTTTTTAATTTCTTTCCTGCATCCTTAGTCTTCAACCATTTTAGAATTAGTAAGGGAACCAACCCTCTCTGGAGATTGACAGGGGGGACATCTCTTTCCTCTAGTCTTTCAATGTTGGTCATGTCTAGGGCGCACAAACACAGTTTTGTATGATTAGGCAGATATATATGCCAACCAATCATTTTATCATTCAAGCCTAAAAATATTTAGATAATCAGTGTTACTCAAAAAGTAGTAATCAAAATGGTATTCATTTTAATAAATAAGGATCCTATTTATTTCAATCCAGTTTCAACATCAAGATTTAATTTGGGCTTGTTTAAAAATAAATTAAATATAAATTATACAAGGTCAATTCAACTCAAAAATTAAGTTTTTAATCACAAACTAGCTTTATCAACAAAAATATAATCATCTGGCAGCAAGATAAAGGCCACACAATGTCAAACTACTCAACCTCACATTAAGTAATTCTAAACTTGCTTTAACAACCAAATTAAACTTAGTTGAACAGAAAAATAAAGGCCATATAAAATCAAACTTAACTCAGCCTCAATCTAAGTAATTCAAAGGCATTTTATTAAGAACTAAAGTCCAAATGAATCTAGTCTGGCTTCAGCAACAATCGAAGCCTTTTGGATGATAAAAAATCAAAGCCTCTCCAAGGCCAAACATATTCAACAATCTAAACAAAACGTTATTTGGATTAAAGAATACATAAAAAATTAATATTGCTAGTGGGTGGTCTAAAGATAAAAATAAGACTAAATAAGGGAAAACACCTGGTCATTTACAGATATGTTATAATTGGGTTTACAAAAAATAAAGCAAACCACCAACCAATATAGCTCAATCTAATTATAAAAGACTGAACAAGATAGCAATCCAATCCATATTGGATGTAAAATTATGCAAATGAAAAAATATATAATTATAACAAGAGCAAATCAAGGAAGTAATTCAAAATGATTTAGTTTCAAGATAATTCATAGCTTGTCTACAATTACTTGAAACTTACATTTTTCTTCTACCACTCTCTGCCCCCTTCTTATAAGCTTAAGGAGATTTTAACTTAACAAGTGTAATTACATGCAGAGAGCCAGATTATTTTATGCTTAATATCCTGATGGCAAGATGAAGGATTTTACTTTCCAAGCCATATGGTAAATTCATTTTTAAAATGAATATTTATTAATTTATCTATATAAATAATATTTATATTATTAATTTAATTATATAAATATACATATATTTTCTAAGTGATCTATTTGAAATCCAAATAACTTCAATTTATCAAGCAACTTCAAAGATATGAATGCATTCATGTGAGGGATTATTATATTTTTTTTCCCTCTAGCCATTAGTGATCAATTTATTGCCAAGGCTATATTTTTTCTTGGACAATTGGCAAATATTCATCATCATCATTTCTCATTTTGTTTTTGTAGGACTTGTATCTATAACACAATTTATCAGTAGTACCATATTCAAATTATTAAAGCATAAAATAACAATTGATCAAAAGCACTTATAATATCAAGCAAAAGATCCATTCTGGGGAGGGTCATGATAGTTTTTCGAGAATATAACATTATTTGGTACATGCCAATGTACCACCTTGGTACATTATTATAAATATTAGATTAAGGTTGTGTCTTATATTAATGAGTGAATTAATATTTTATGTAATGCAATAATGTGCAAGAAATGCACAAGTATCATGCAAATATGTGTGTAACTATTATGAGTGTAAATGTGCATAAGTATCCAATATGTAAGTGTGCAATGTGTCCTTAGATTAGGAATATTTGTGTGAATATTCAACTACAAGTATCGTGACCCTCCAAAAACATGATCTATGATATTGCTATTTCTATATATGCATAGTATTAATTTTTCATAAATTATTATTTTCTATGTTTTAATATTTTTGGACATGGTACTATTGATGAATTTTGTGTTGCAGTTACATATCCTCAAAATATAAAATGGGAAATGATGGTGGTGGATATTTTCACCATGGTGAAACATTCACTATTAGCTAAAGGGCAGAATAGCCCTGGCAATGAAATATTCACCAATGGCTCAAGGGTACATGGAAGTCCATGTAGATGCATTCATGTAGGTGCATTGTTAATGTATGTGGTGTATCATTAAAATGAATGAGTGTTTGCATTAGAAAATCCTCCAATGGTAAGGTTAGTGCCATGAAGTATGAGAGCTATTCTTATCAGGTAGGTTATAACGTTTCATTATTATCGTGTTGCTTATATAAGAAGAATTGTTGAAGGTATATAAATGCATTCTTGCATGATTGTTTTAAGTTCAAGCTTATTAGTGGGAATTATTTATAAATTAATTAAATAAATTAAATAGACTTTAATTTAATTTAATAACTATGCAATAGGATATTTCATTGAATAATCAGTCAAAATTCTAAAATATAATAACAAGCTCCACTTGGCTGGAGAACTAGGAGATGAGATGGTTGCTTGCATGACTTCACACTTGTCTAGCAATCCCTCCTAATATCCATTTTTAAAATCCTTAATCTCCATTTTAAGATGGGGGGCATCAAGTAAAGAAGAAGGACGATGAGTGAAGAAAAGAAGTGGATAAGGAACTTAATAAAATTCATTCTAAGAAAGGTTTTTAGGTCCATTCTTCTTTTTTGAGTTATATTAGATAATATAAAACCAGTAGAGAGGTAATCACTAAATGAGTTGTCCGCTTGCATATATTTTGATTGTCTACATATGGTTGCAATTATCAAAAGCTTAGTTTCAAATTATAAGTAAGATCTTTCTTGCTGGAAATTGGAATTATAAGGAAAAAGAGACGTGTCTCTATATTTATTGTTCATTTTCCTTCTGTTCAATTTAGCATGTTAAAGTAGAATGTATGGTGGGAAACCCTCATCTTTTTATATCCAAGTTTAATATCTCTTTATTATTCGTAGTAGGAGTGGATATTAGAGTAATTGTTGAGCAACTATGGATTGTTTATTTGCAAAGTAATGTTGTAAATGTTTTAGGACTATCCTAACTATATTTGAACTAGCTCTTTATTTAATATCTATTGAATATTATACTTTTTTCCTGATATTGCAGTGATTCAAATTTAAAAATGTTTAATTTGTTGCTTCTTCATAAAATAATTTTACTAGTGACAATGAGTGCAGTGGTATATCTTCCCTAGAAAAATATTGTTTTATCTTCATAGTTTGATATTTTATTTGATAGGATAGTTTAATTATTCACCTGGGTCAGCATTGAGTAAAATGTGGTATTATATTATTTATTCCTTCATGTTACCTTTCCTTTTGTTAGGAGGAATGCATTTATTTTGTGTTATAAGACATCTTATTTTATTGTAACGTTTGTAATGACTTAGAAATTAGAAAGAAGGTATCGGTATAATATTGTCACCATAATATCTCATGTTGAGTATATCTTGGGTTACCTTGATTGAGTTGATGACTGTAACCAAGTTATTCTTTGACATATTGTTAAGAATAAATGACCTTTACAACCCCAAAAAAGAGAAAATTATATTTTTTGTTCCTTTTACCATATGCACACTTTTAACTAGGTTCTTTTATTATTAATTTATGTACTTGTTATTTAAATTTAGTAGGGGATAATAAATATTTAATCATATGGATTACTTTCTCTTAGTGCATTTTTTTGGAGTGCTTTTTGTAAAATAAGATTATATTCATTACATTCATGATTAAAATTGCACTCATCATTTTAATATTCGGAGCCATTCTGATCTTGAATTAAGATCCTTCGAAGTTAGTGACGTAATGAGCAAAAAAAATGGGTTTTGGTGCTAGTAAACCTATGTTCAACATGGCTCTTAGCTTACATATTTATGCACCTCCATGTTTCTTGTGTATTCATAGAACCTGGGAAAGATTTATCCAAAGTATACATTGTAGCATTATATTCATTTTTGTAAAAGTATATGAATTGTTGAGTAAGACTTCAAGCAATAGGTTCAAGGAAACATTAAACCCTATATCTTTTCTCCATGTTGTAAATGACATTCCAGACTTATTATCTTCAGAAATAATTTTTACTTTTACTATCATGAACGTAATTGTTATTCTTCAATTAAATAAACACATATCATGTTGGAAAATATTTTAGGTTTCTTTCTTTTTATACATAAAGATACTTTATGTTAACCGATGAAGTCTGTAGCTTAAATTGCTAAATCATTTTTCTTAAGAATATTTTTTAATATAGAAGAATAATTGATCAATGATTTAATTAAGTTAACCTTTTGAAAGTTATTTATTTTAAGAAATATTTTAGAACATGGTATTAGTTTTTGTTTAAATTACTTTAGTTAAAATTTTATTAAATTGTTTCTTTTTAAATTGAATTGATAATAGTTTTCTGTTATAATATAGAGATTTTTTTTAATAAATAAATTCAAAAAGAAAACATAGATAAAATATGGAAAAACCCTTATTTTTTCTAATAAAGTATTATTATTTAGAAATGCAAATTGATATCATATCTTAGAGAAAAACCTAGTTGTACTAAATCCAAAAACTTACCTAGCTATTTGTTGAATCATCGTGAGGATGAGCAACTAGAGAAAACAAGACACCCAGTACCATTGATATGCATGAGGGCATTCAAAAATGGTTCAAGAGTGGCCTCTCCTACCAAGGTAGGTCAAAATGGGAGGTAAATATGGATGGTATGGGACATCCATTAAGGCCATTGCATGAGCAATACAAGTAATGGTTCCTCGTGTAATTTATAAATAAGAAAGTATCTAGCAAGAAATAGGGCTAAATGAATCCACGATAGTTGGAATAGGACAACTTATTGTGATATTCATAACTTGTCAAGAGAAACCATGTTAGAGTTAGGTGATTGGCATGACCTTAATTGTCCATGATGAGGTGGTCAACAATTAAGCACTATAGTATCTATGCTAAAAAATCTTACATGTTATCTAGGTATAGATGAGTTAAAATAGAGCCAAATTTACATCTTTTGATACCATGTAAAGGAGGGGAAGAAATTGTTCACCCTCTAAGTGATATGGGTCTTAGAGGATAACCCCAATTCATATTTCTAGGATCTCATACTAGGATAGAGGGTGATAAAGTAAGAACTGCTAAAGGCACCTCTTACAGGATTTGGCCAATCTCAACCACTTGGGGGCCATTTGCAGTGGCTAAAATATAAAGGTGGTTTTTGATGTTATCTACTGATTATATAATGGGTGTCAATTAAAAAATTAGAAGTAAATTTTTTTGAAATCTCTTCCTTTGTTTGTAAAACCTGTAAGTTGGACTAGGTTGTTATAATTTGTATGTTAGGTTAGGTTGTTATAGTTGGTATCAGATCCTAGGTTGTAATATTACTAGGTGATAGGGCCTAATGACTTCCATAAATGAACTCTACCCTCATATACCCATAGCAAAACAAGAACATTAAAAATGATATAGATCTTTTATACCCAATAAAATGACACCAATGCTTGGAGGAGGATCATCTAAGAAACCCACACCTGATAGCCATGAAGAAACTGCCATATGAACTTGAAGGAAAAGGTATATTAATGAGATAAATGAACCTACAAAATAAGTAGGGAATATAACTATGCTAGTTCAACTACTTCAAGAATAGATGCAACAACAAAGGGAAGAGATGGATCAACAACATGAACTAATGAACCAACAATAGAAAATGATAGAAACTTTAGTTAAACAAGTCAGGGGTAAGGATCCTAAATCCAAATAAGAAAGGAGTCCTTATAGAAAAGTAGAATTGGCTAAAGACATGACTAATGTAAAGGTTTCTAAATTCAATGGAAGGGAAGGTGGGGACACTGCTAAAATATGGCTAAGTGAGATAGAAACATATTTTTCCATGAATAATCTATTCTTTGAATCTCAAAATTCTTGGGCTACCCTCAACTTAGTTTACATGGCCTAAGAATGGTGGAATACATACAAGGAAGGAAATAAAATCCAAGCCTCTGATATGAAATGGGAGAATTTTGTAGAGGAGTTTAAGAAAATATTCTTGACCAAGTAATTTTATGTAGAAAAGTTTGAATAATTCTCTACTTTATAACAAGAATCCTTGTTTGTTGAAAATTACTTGTTAGGAATGGAGCCTAATTATGAGGAGGCTAAACAGAGAAAGTTTCTAGATTTACTACAGGACGGGCAGGGAAATTTTCCAGATTTACAGTCTGTTAGTCTACCAGAGAAAGTTTTCGGATTTACAACAGGACAACCAGGGAAAGTTTTTTTTGTTTTTATCCCAAAATTAGATGTTGGGAACTCAATGTTAATCTTGGAATGTATTAAGAAAAGCAGTTTGTTTTTTTCTGCTTTTTTCTTATATATAGTTGTGAGGAAAAACAAAGAAGACTATGACAAAGAAAATTACTGTGTTAATTCCTTGGAAATATAGAGAGGAAATTACAGCAGATGTTTGCTGTAGGTTGTAACCCTCTATTGCTTGGATTGAGAAAATGAAGGACTGAAAATTCTCGGTGGATGTAACCCACATTGGGTGAACCACGTTAAAATCGTTGTCTCTTCTTCTGTGTGTGTTTGTCTAATTTTTCTTTAATTCTGTCGTTAAATTTTGAAACACTAGAATTGCTTTTCTATATAAATATATTTTATATAGTGATTTACTCTAACAAGTGGTATCAGAGCGGTTGTTTTGTTGGGTGCACTTGACAGAAGGAGAATTTCTGGATCAAGTGGGAGCAATGGCGGAAGAAGGGAGGTTTAGAGTTCAAAAATTCAATGGCCAAAACTTTCAATTCTAGAAGATGCAGATGGAGGATTACTTGTACCAGAAGGATCTTTACTTACCTCTTGAGGGGGAAACAGAGAGACCTTCATCTATGTCCGATGAGGAGTGGAGTCTCCTTGATAGAAAGGCATTGGGTACTGTGAGGCCGTGCTTGGGAGCCACCGTAGCCTTCAACATATCTGATGAAAAGACTACCAAGGGAGTCATGGATAAGTTGGCCAAGATGTATGAGAAACCATCAGCATCAAATAAGGTATTCTTAATGAAAAGTTTATTTAACATGAAAATGAGTGAAGGAGGATCCGTGCATGATCATTTAAATGAATTTAATACTATCACTAATCAATTGCATTCAGTAGGATTGGATTTTTATGATGAGCTTAGGGCCTTATTAATCTTATGCTCTCTTTCGAAATGTTGGAACAATTTGGTAATGGCGGTAAGTAACTCCGCTTCGAGTTCAAATAAATTAGAATTTGATGATGTGGTTGGTGTGATACTCAGAGAGGACATGAGAAGAAAAACCACAGGAGAATCATCTAGCACCGCCTTAACTATTGAGAATAGAGGAAGAGGAAGAGAAAGAGGCAAGAGTTCACATCGTGGAAAATCCAAAGGCAGATCCAAATCACATTGAAAAGGAAAGCTACAGTGTTGGCACTGTGGCAAAAAGGGTCATCTCAAGAAGGACTATTGGCAAAGAAAGGGTGATGGAAATGAAGGTAATGATAATAATGGTAACACTTCGAAGCCAATATTCATCGGACAAATTCTACAAGATGCTTTAATCTTATCTCTTGATAGAAATAGTGATTATTGGGTAATTGATAGTGGTGCTTCATTTCATGCTACCTCACATAAATAATACTTCATAGATTATGTTTCTGGAGATTATGGACAAGTTCTATTGGGAAATGACCAACCATGTAAAATCGTGGGTATTGGAAAGATTTTGATTAAATCCCCAAATGGATGTCAATGGGCTCTTAAAGAGGTGAGACACATACCAGATTTAAAAAGAAATCTTATATCGGCAAGTAAGCTTGATGGTGAAGGATACACGGTTGCATTCGGAGAAAATGCTTGGAAAGTTACTAAAGGTTCATTGATAGTAGCTAGAGGTAAATTGGTGGGTACTCTTTATTTACTTACCGATTTTTCTCATCGCTCCATGAATTTAGTTTCTACAGGTGAGAGTGCATCTTTGTGGCACCAAAGACTTGGCCATATGAGTGGAAAAGGTATGGAAATTTTACATTCAAGAAAGTTATTGCCTAAGTTAAAAGAGATTGATTTGGAATTCCGTGGAGGA
Source organism: Wollemia nobilis (assembly GCA_028583015.1). Classification (NCBI taxonomy): domain Eukaryota; kingdom Viridiplantae; phylum Streptophyta; class Pinopsida; order Araucariales; family Araucariaceae; genus Wollemia; species Wollemia nobilis. The sequence continues at coordinate 589,360 of JAQPPZ010000393.1, read as the reverse complement.
TTGTGTTTATGGTAAAGCAAAGAGAGTTAGATTTCTCAAGGATGGCAAGGAAAGGAAGAAAGAGAAATTGGAGCTTGTGCACTCAGATGTTTGGGGCCCAACTCAGGTAACTTCTCTTGGAGGTTCCTCTTACTATGTACTTTTTATTGATGATACAACAAGGAAAACATGGATATATTGCATTAAGAATAAAAGTGATGTTTTTAATACCTTTAAGAATTGGAAAGCATTAGTTGAAAATGAAACTGGAAAAAGGTTAAAGTGTCTAAAGTCGGATAATGGTGGAGAATATTGCAATAGAGAATTTGATGTGTTTTGTTCTAAAAATGGAATTAGAAGAATCAAGGTAGTTCCAAGAACACCTCAAGAAAATGGGGTTGCAGAAAGAATGAATAGAACCATCATGGAGCGTGCTAGGAGCATGAGAATACATGCAGGCTTACCATTATTTTTATGGGCTCATGTTGTTGATACTGCAGTATATTTGATTAATAGAGGACCGTCTAGTGCCTTGGATGGAGGAATTTCGAAAGAGCTTTGGATAGGTAAACCAGTAAATTATTCTTTCCTTAAGGTATTTGGATGTGAGGCTTTTATGCATATAGACAAAGAGAACAGAAATAAGTTAGATGCTAAGGCCCAAAAGTGCTATTTTATTGGTTACGGTATTGATGGCTTGGGTTACAGATTATGGGATTGTGATAACCGAAAAGTCATTAGAAGTAGGGATGTCATATTTAATGAAAAAAACTTGTATAAAGATCGGTTACGGGGAAAGAAACAGAAGAGGAAAATGCTGAATACATAGACCTTGATGGACACATAGAAAAGGTAACTCCAAAGGTGGTAGAAGATCAAAATGTACAACAGACAACAACAAGCACCTCAATCTCCGTAAAGTGTCATTAGACGTTCTACCAGGATAAGTAAAATTCCTCAATGTTTCTCTGATTATGTTTTGTATACTTATGTTGGTGAGCCAGAATGTTTTCAGGAAGCATTACAAATGGATACCAGGAATAAGTGGGAGCTTGCAATGAATGAAGAAATGGACTCTTTATTCCATAACCAAACTTGGGATTTGGTTGAGCTACCCAAAGGTAAAATAGCGTTGACCAATAAATGGGTGTACAGGATTAAAGAGGAGAATGAATGGCATAAGAGATACAAAGCAAGACTAGTGGTCAAGGGATTCGCTCAGAAAAAAGGTATTTATTTTGATGAGATTTTTTCTCCAGTTGTAAAAATGACCTCTATTAGAGCTATTTTGAGTCTTGTAGCTATAGAAAATTTGTTTCTGGAGCAATTGGATGTGAAGATAGCATTTCTTCATGGTGATTTGGAGGAGGAAATTTATATGCACCAACCAGAAGGCTTTCAGGTGAAAGGTAAAGAGGATTGGGTATGTAAACTGAAAAAGAGCTTGTATGGGTTAAAACAAGCTCCTAGACAAAGTGGTATTTAAAATTTGATAAGTTCATGGCTAATAAAAGGTTTGAAATATGTCAAAGTGATCACTATATATATTTTAAGCAAACCGGAAATGGTAACTATGTTATTTTGCTATTGTATGTGGATGACATGTTAGTTGCAGGAACAAATATGCAAGATATAAACATGCTCAAGAAGAAGTTGGCTAAATCCTTTGCCATGAAGGATTTGGGAGAAGCCAAACAAATCCTTGGTATGAGAATAACAAGAGACAAGGAGAGTCACACTCGAAATTATCACAAGCAAAATACATTGAAAAAGTGCTTAAGAGATTCAACATGAACAATGCAAAGTCTGTTGCTACTCCATTGGCAAAGCATTTCAAACTCACCAAAGATTTTTGTCCCAAGACACAAAAGGAACAAGAGAATATGGCTAAGGTTCCCTATGCATCAGTAGTTGGAAGTTTGATGTATGCAATGGTTTGTACAAGACCAGATATTGCCCATGCAGTGGGAGTAGTGAGTAGATTTATGAGTAATCCGAGAAAAGGACATTGGCAAGCGGTAAAATGGATACTCAGGTACTTGAGAGGAACTTCAAATTATTCTTTGAATTTTGGAGGCTCTAATATATGCTTGAAAGGTTTTGTAGATTCTGATATGGCAGGTGATCTTGATGGTGGAAGGAGCACTACTGGCTACATATTTACTATAGGAGGAGGAGCGGTTAGTTGGATTTCTAAACTCCAAAACGTAGTTGCCCTTTCAACCACTGAAACTGAATATGTTGTTGCTATAGAAGCAAGCAAAGAGATGATTTGGTTGCAAATACTAATGGAAGAACTAGGGAAGAAGCAAGAGGATAATAGGTTGTGGATTGATAGCCGAGTGCTATACACCTTGCAAAGAATTCAGCATTCCATTCAAAAACTAAACACATCAAACTCGGGTATCATTTCATTAGATCAGGAGTGGAAGATGGATCTTTGAAATTAGGGAAGGTTCACACATCACAAAATCCTGCTGATATGCTTACAAAAGTGGTGTCAAGAGAAAATTTGAGCTTTTGCTCAACTTCAGTTGGCCTTAAGGAATAAGAGGCCATGATGAGAATTTTTCAGTCCTTGGTTGTAGTATGGTGCAATGGAATTAGTCTCCAAGTGGGAGATTGTTAAGAATGGAGCCTAATTATGAGGAGGCTAAACAGAGAAAGTTTTTGGATTTACTGTAGGACGGCCAAGGAAAGTTTCTAGATTTACAGCTTATTAGTCTACCAGAGAAAGTTTCCGGATTTACAACAGGACAACCAGGGAAAGTTTTTTTGTTTTTATCCCAAAATTAGATGTTGGGAACTCAATGTTAATCTTGGAATGTATTAAGAAAAGCAGTTTGTTTTTTTCTATTTTTTTCTTATATATAGTTGTGAGGAAAAACAAAGAAGACTATGACAAAGAAAATTACTGTGTTAATTCCTTGGAACTATAGAGAGGAAATTACAGCAGATGTTTGCTATAGGTTGTAACCCTCTATTGCTTGGATTGAGAAAATGAAGGACTGAAAATTCTCAGTGGATGTAACCCACATTGGGTGAACCACGTTAAAATCGTTGTCTCTTCTTCTGTGTGTGTTTGTCTAATTTTTCTTTAATTCTGTCGTTAAAGTTTGAAACACTATAATTGCTTTTCTATATAAATATATTTTATATAGTGATTTACTCTAACATTACTACTAGAAGTTTGTCAAACTACTAAAATATGTCCCAAAATACGAGAATAATGAACAATTAAAGGTGTAGAAATTGATTTTGGAAGTTCTTCATAAAATTAGAACAATAATATACTTTCTCAACCCTAAAAATTTGTAAATTGCATACGATTTGGCTCGTTGGGAAGAGACCAATCAATGAACAAAAAGAGCTTATTTCAATTATAAAAAACTGACATATAATGAAAAAGAGAAACTTAGAAAAATAAAAAAATCATTGGTTTTATGAGTAAAAATTTTAAAGTAGGGGTAAAGGAAAGACCTAAGGTTGAGGTCAAAAATAATGATAGATCCTATACAAATAGGGATAGAAAGCGATATTCAAAAAATAATAATCAAATATAATCTCTCAAAAAATAAATAATAGACCTTCACCAGAAGACAAGGATGGTGAAAATAAGTCAAATAATAAGGCTCCAAAATTAGGATTTTTTGTCTATGTGGGGGCCACATTATGTAAATAAATACCCTTAGAGAACTGATCATAAAAAGATCCAATTGACGAGCCTCACCATATTTATGTAGCAACAAGTAATTCTAGCTTAGACGATCAAGCTACACCCTTTCTCTTGAAAGGTAAACTATTTAATAAAGATATGAATATTTTGATTGATAGTGGTGCAACAAATAGTTTCATTTCTTCTAGTATAGTCAAGGATATACCGAAAAGACCTGGATTTTTTATAAATGGGTGGATGGTAGAATATGGATCAGGATAATCTTACTCAGTTAACCAATATTTGTTTGATACCCGCATATTCCTACCTAATGGTAGAACTAACTAGCATTTGTATGTATCCCCCTTGCATTCTTTTGATATTATCCTTGGAATGGATTGGCTAAAATCCCATAGAGCCCTTATTGATTTCCAAGAAAGATGGATAGAATTTACTGATGAGTCTAATCAATGAATAAAATTCCACTATTGTAGAGGTTCCTTTCGACCATATTTTTGTTTGCATTACAACTTAAGAAGGCAATAAAAAGATGTGGAACAGTGTATATAGTCAAAATGAATAAATGTGAAGAGAATGAAGCTAATTCAAAAATTTTAAAGAAATTTCTTGTACTAAAAGAATTTGAGGATGTATTTCCTAAGGATTTATTGAGTCTTCTACCATAATGGGAGTTTGGTTTTTCTATCAAACTCTTACTTGGATATGAGCCCATTGCTATATCACCTTATCAAAATGACTCCAATCGAGCTACAAGAATTAAAAACATAGCTCTAAGATTTGTTCAAAAAATGATTGATCAAGCCAAGTGTGTTATCCTAGGGAGCCCCTGTATTGTTTATGAAAATATAAGGATGGATCCTTAAGGCTATGTATTTACTATAGAATTCTTAATAAATTAACTGTCAAAAATAAATACTCTTTACCAAGAATTGACGATCTATTTGACCAGTTGAAAGAAGCCACAATTTTTTACAAAATTGATTTCTAATATGGATACCATCAATTAAGGATCAAAGTGGATTACACTCACAATACTACCTTTAGAAAAATATATGGCCATTAATTTAACGAACACTCCAACTTCCTTTATGAATGGAATGAACAATGTCTTCTAATAATAGCTAGACCACTTCATGCTCATATTCTTGGATGACATTCTAATTTACTCATAAAGGAACATGATCAACACATGAGAATTGTGCTAGAAATACTTAGAAAGAATCAACTTTATGGGAAGCTATCTAAATATGAATTTTACACTCCACAAGTACAATATTATGGACATATTATATTGGTTGATGGAATTGATGTTGATCCTAAAAAGGTTAAAGCAATAATTAGTTGGCCTACACCCACCAATGTTTTTGAAGTGTGTAGTTTCATGGGAATGATAGGATATTATAGATATTTTATGAAGGAATCCTTAAAAATTGCTTGTCCAATCACAAACTTACAAAGGAAAGTAAAAATATTCAAATAGATGTAATAGTGTGAAGAAGATTTCAACATATTAAAAGAAAAACTAACAACTTGCCCAATACTCAAGATACTTAACCCTTCAAAAATATTTATAGTTTGCATTGATGCTTCTACTAAGGGGTTGGGAGGAGTTATGAATTAGAATAAGGCAATCATAGTCTATGAATCTTGAAAGCTCAAGAATCATGAATTGAATTATGTTACGCATGATTTGGAACTAGCAGTTGTTGTTCATGTGCTCAAAATTTGGAGGTATTATTTTTTGGGGAAGCACTTTGAATTAAATATAGACCATTAGATTCTAATATATATCTTCACCCAACCTCCTCTAAATGCAAGGCAACATCGATGGATGAAATTCCTAGTTGAGTATGAATTCAGAATTAAATACATAAAAGGTAAGGAAAATAAGATAGCATATCCCCTAAGCAGAAGGAGGCACGTAACTTCTATGTCCAAATGTCATATAGATTTATATGATGTTATTAGAGAATAGTAGTAGGATGATAGTTATTATGGTAAATGTTGAGTATGGGTTGAGCTAGAACTTGATAAGGAAAAATATTTTGCTATTAAGAATGGTTTGTTATTCTTTAGAGATAAGCTTATTATTCCTAAAATAGGTGGATTAAGGAATGATATTTTGCAATAATCCCATTGCACTCCTTATTCTACACATCTTTGAGGGACTAAAATATGAGAATACATAAGGAAGACATTTTACTAGCCAGGAATGAAACATAATATCAATAATTTTGTGGCAAGATGTCTTGAATGTCAAAAGGCTAAAAACCTACATCCAACTTGAAAGATTTATCCTCGTGATATTTCAAAACAGAAATGGCAAGTTATTTCCATGGATTTCATTATTATTCTACAAAAGACTAAATTTCAACATGGTGCAATTCTAGTGGTGGTTGAAAAATTAACCAATGCAGTACACTTTAATACTAGAAATGTTAAGGATGATGCACCTACCATTGTTAACAAATTTGCTAGAGAGATTGTGTGACTACATAGATTCCTTTAAGTCATCATTTCAGATAAGGATTCCAAATTTACCTCAAAATTTTGGCAAGCCTTACATTGAGCCTTAGGTACAAAACTATATATTAGTTCTACATACCACCCAAAAACAAATGGTCAAACTAAGAGGGTTAACCAAGTCCTTGAGGATATGATACACATATATGTCTTGGACCATAAGACTAAGTGGGAAGAATATATCTACTTAGTTGAATTTACTTATAATAATAGCCATCATGCTTCCTTGGGAATGGCTACTTTTGAGGCCTTGTATGGGAGATGATGCAGAACTCCTCTATGGACTATAAAGGAGATAGAAGAACAATTGAGAATGATCTGACAATTTCTCAAAGAAGCCATGGGTTGACAAAAGAGCTATGCTGATTTGAAAAGGTCACCAAGGTAATTCTTTGTGGGAGACAAAGTCTTCTTAAGGGTGAAACCTAACAAAATCTCCATCAAATCTATCAAACTTGACCCTATATTTATTGGCCCTTTCGAGATCATAGAAAATATTAGTCTTGTGGCCTATAGACTTGCCCTTCCACCTAATCTATCAAAAATCCATGACACCTTCCATGTATCCCTACTTAGAAAGTATGTTGCTAACCCATCTCATGTTTAAAATGTGTCAAATTTATAGATGATAGATCCTCTCACCATTGAGGTTTTCCCTGTTTAGATTCTAGCTTTTCGTACCAAAAGATTAAGAAATATAAATGTAATGTAAGTTCCAATGGGACCAATTTTCAAAAATAAATGCTACATGGGAGAATGTATATTCCATGAAATAATAATTCCCTTATCTTATTGAATAATATGTATCTATTTAGAAAACACAAGGAACTTTATTTAAAATTAAGAGGGAGAATGTCATGAACCTTCCAAAACATGATCTATGATATTGTTATTTCTATATGTGTATAGTATTAATTTCTCATAAATTATTATTTTTTATGTTTTAACAATTTTGGAAGGTCTGAGATGTAGACCAATTGGTTCGACCAAACCCCATAAGCGGTGCGGGAGTCCAAGGTGCAAATCTTGGGCCTCGTCGAACTGAAATCTTATCCCTTTCCTAGTGCATTCAGCAACATAAAAGGTTTTAAATGATTATGGTATGGTGGTTATAGGGGTAGACTGCATGAAGATCTATGTGGTGGCTTTCAGGGAGGACAACGCAAAATACTATGGTAGTCATAAGAAATCGAACAGCCTACCCAGATTCGTGGTGGCTATCAATTCCACCATGTAAATTCAAAAAAAATGTTTTTGGACATGGTACTGCTGATGAAATTTGTGTTGTAGGTACAAGTCCTCAAAAGATAAAATAGGAAATTATGGAAGTGGTTGTTTTAATTATGATGAAACATTCACTATTAGCTAAAGTGCAAAATAACCCTGGCAGTGAAATATTCACCAATGGCTCAAGGGTACATGGAAGCCCATGTAGATGCATTCATGTAGACGCATTGTGAATGTATGTTTTGTATCATTAAAACGAATGAGTGTTTGCATTCAAAAATCCTCCAATGGTTAGGAAAGTGCCATGAAGCATGTGAGCTATTCTTGTCAAGTAGGTGATAATGTTCCATTATTATTAGGTTGTATGTATAAGAATAATTGTTGGAGGTATATAAATGCATACATGTATGATTGTTTTAATTGCATTTATTGTTTTAATTTCAAACTTATTATTGGAGATTATTTATAAAAATAAATTAATTAAATAAATTAAATAGATTTTAATTTAATCTAATAACTAAACAATAAGGTATTTGATTGAATAATTAGTAAAAATTCTAAAATATAATAACAAGCTCCACTTGGCTAGAGAATTGGGATATGATATGGCTACTTGCATGACTTCACACTTGTCTAGCAATCCCTCCTAATCTCCATTTTAAGAGGGGGGATGTCAAGTGAAGAAAGAGAACAATGAGTGAAGGGAATGAATAAGAAACTCAATAAAATTCATTCTAAGAAAGGTTTTCAGGTTCATTTTTCTTTTCTAAGAGAGAATAGATAATATACAACTAATAGAGAGATAATCACCAAATGATTTTTCCACTTGCATATATTTTAATTATCTGTATATGGTTTTGATTATCAAAAGCTTAGTTTAAATTTGTCAGTAAGCTCTTTCTTGTTGTACATTGGAATAAGGAAAAAGAGACATGTCTCTGTATGTATTGTTCATTTACCTTCTATTAAATTTAGCATGTTAAATTAGAATATATGGGGGGAAGCCCTCATATTTTCATATCCAATTTTAATATCCCCTTATTCTACATAGTAGGGATGTATATTAGAGTAACTACCAAGCAACTATGAATTTTTTATCTACAAAGTAGTGATGTAAATGTTTGAGGACTATCCTAGTTGAATTTGAACTACCTATTTATTTGATACCTATTAAATATGATGCTCTTCCCCTAACATTGTAATGATTTGAATTAAAAAATATTTAATCTGTAACTTGTTCATAAAACAATTTTCCCAGTGACAATGAGTGTAGTGGTATATCTTCCCTAGACAAATATTATTTTATCTTCATAGTTTTATATTTTCTCTAATTGGGTAGTTTAATTATTCACCTAGATCAAAGACGAGTAAACTATGGTATTATTTTATTTATTCCTTCATGTTACCTTCATTTTGTCAGGAGGAATGCATTTATTTTGTGTTATAAGACATCTTATTTTATTGTCACCCTTGTAATGACTTAGAAAATAGAAAGAAGGTACCAGTATGATATTATCACCCTAATATATCTTATTGAGTACATCTTGGGTTACTTTGATCTATTTTATGATTGTAACCAAGTTTTCCTTTGACATGTTGTTCAGAATTGATGACCTTTACAACCTCAAATAAGAAAAATATATATCTATTATTCCTTATATCGTATGCACACTCTTAACTAGGCTCTTTTATTATTAATATATGGACTGGTTATTTGAATTTAGTAGGGGATAGTAAATATTTACTCATCTAGATTACTTTATCTTAATGCAATCGTTTGGAGTACGTTTTGTAAAATAAGATAATATTCAGTGCATTCATTATTAAAAGTGCACTCATCATTTTAAGATTGGAAGCCCTTCTGATCCCAAATTGAGAGCCTTTAAAATCAGTGACATAATGGGTAATACAAATGGGTTTTGGCACTAATTGATGTGTGTTCAACATGACTGTTAGCTTACACATTGCTGCACCTCCATGTTTCCCATGTAGTCATACAATCTGGGGAAGGTTTGACCAAAGTATACACTATAGCATTGTATTCATTTTTATAAAATTATTTGAATCCTTGAGTAAGACTTCGAGCAATAGGTTCAAAGCAGCATTAAACTCTATATCTTATCTCCATGTTGTAAATGAAATTCTAGACCTAATATCTTCTAAAAGAAATTTTAATTTTACTATCATGAAAGTAATTGTTATTCTTGAATGAAACGAACGCATATCATGTTGAAAAAATTTCCGTTTCTTTCCTTTTATACATATAGATACTTTATTTTAGCTGATGAAGTCCATAGCTTAAATGGTTGAATCGTTTTCCTTAATAATATTTCTTAAGATAGAAGAATAGTTTATCGATGATTTAATTAAGTTAACATTTTTAAAGTTCTTTATTTTAAGACAGATATTAAAACATGGTATTAGTTTTTTATACAGTACTTCAATTAAATATTATTAAATAACTTCTTTTTAAAGAGAATTAGTACTAATAAAGGATTCTTCTTTATAAATACAAATTGATATCATATTTTAGAGAAAAAACATAATTGTGCTAAATCTAAAAAGTCACCTAGCTATTGGTTGAATCATCGGGAGGATGAGCAACCAAAGAAAATAAGACACCTAGTACTGTTGATATGCATGAGAACTTTCAATGATGGTTTGAGTGTGGCTGCTCCTAGAAAGGTAGGTCAATATGGAAGGTAAATATGGGTGGTATGGGATGTCCATAAAGGCCATTGTACCAATAGTACAAGTAATGAATCCTTATGTAATTTATGAATAAGGATATAACAATAAATGGGGCTAGATGAATCCATGATGGTTGGAATGGGATAATTCATCATAATATTCAAAATTTTCAAGAGAAACCATATTAGAGCTAGGTGATTTACATGACCTTAATTGTCCATGATGAAGTGGTAAACAATTAAGCACTATAGCATCTATGCTAAAAAACCTTACATGTTATCTAGGTAACAAATGAGTTAAAATAGTCTTAAGGTTGCACCTTTTGATAACACATAAGGAAGAAGAAGAAAGCATCCACATTTAAGTGATATGGGCCTTAGAGGATAACCCTAAGCCATGGTTCTAGGATCTCACACTAGGACAAAGGGTTAGGAAAGAATAACCACTAAAGGCACCTCTTACAATATTTGGCCAATCTCATCCACTTGGGGGCCATTTGCAATGGCTAAAATCCAAAAATGGCTTCCAACATTATGTACTAATTATTTAATGGGTGTGAGTTAAAAACTTAGAAGAAATTATTTTTGAAACTCTTTTCTTTATTAGTGAATGGTTGTTAAACCTGTTAATCAGACCAAATTGTTACAATCAGTATGTTAGATTGGTTTGTTACAATAAGTGTATATACAAGATATTATCATGTGTATGCAAGTGTCAAGTATGGTAGCCAAGAGTTATAGGGCTTGGCATATGACAAGGAAGATTCATAGTAACCAAATATTCATCCTCAAAAGGCTATATATAACTCCTTAGAGTGGATAACAAGAGAGCATTCCACAAGAGAGAGTGTGCTCATATGGGCACGATGAAGCCATTATTCGAATTTTACCATAGATGGCTTGCTTAACTTACCTTTACAGGCCATAGTTTAGGCCACATCACCCCATATGCAATCCTAGGAACAATTGCAACCTTGTAAATTTGACAAGCTACCTCACCAGTATTTCAAATTTTTGATGACTACTGCAACCTTATTTCAAAAACTATATGAGGCACATGCAATCACATTACCAAAAATCAAACCAAGAAAACCCAAACCTAGGTCAAACATTGAAAGCCTCTATTGTACATATCATCATCTTAATGAGCATGGCATCCGCAATTGCTACTCAGTCAAGAATTTGGTTGAAGAGATAATAGAATGAAATGCTCTCTGCGCAGATGGTTCACTTGTTTTACCCCATCGAGATATTAGCATTTCATAAAATTTTGTGTCATAATAGGGGGGTCAATTTCTTTCACATCTCCTAGACAATCTAATCACATTGCATCATATTAAATGTATATTGGGGGTGCTTAAGGTATCACACATTTCTCCTAAAAAAAGCACAAAAAAAGCTTCAAAGGCACTTAAGCCCTTTGGACAACTCACAAAAATCTCTAAAGGCACTTAAGTCCTTTGGTCAATTCACAAAAATCTCCAAAGGCACTTAAGCCCTTTGGTCAACTCACAAAAATATCCAAAGGCACTTAAGCCCTTTGGTAAACTCACAAAAATCTCCAAAGGCACTTAAGCCCTTTGGTCAACTCACAAAAATCTCCAAAGGCACTTAAGCCCTTCGGTCAATTCACAAAAAGCTCCAAAGGCACTTAAGTCCTTTGGTCAACTCACAAAAAGCTCCAAAGACACTTAAGCCCTTTGGTCAACTTACAAAAACCTCCAAAGGCACTTAAGCCCTTTGGTAAACTCACAAAAAACTCCAAATGAACTTAAGCCCTTTGGTCATATCCAAACAATCAAAAAAAAAATCAATCAAAAACAACCAAAAATACCAAAAATTTGCAAAACACCAAAACATTGCATCATCAATCACATTGCATTTCATCATGCATTTCTCATCATTACATTGATCTACTAGTTTTATTGGGCATATTCATTACTTTTTTATTAGGATATGTCATTCTTTCATTTCCATAAATAAGCACTACACTTGTATGATTATCCTAAATCTTAATAAACCTTATTCACTATCATCATTTACAGTTTTTATTATGATCTTGTGCTTATTAAGGAGTCGTTGCAAGATGATAGATACAGGATGAACATCAGCAATGATGTTTATATGGCCACTGACTATTTGATGCATGCCTTTTAGTTTGCAAAATATCATAGGGAAAGCCCCTACATTTCGAACATCATATCATCCACATTCCCCCTTATGAGTAACTATATTTTTCAACACAACCAATAAGTTGCTATGGAGTGTTCATTAGGGTTGTTGGTCATTCAGTAATTTCTATTTTTCCTTTCAGATTGTGTAGAAATATGTCTTTATGTTTGAAGGTAGGATCTTGCTTTGTTCATACCTTGCATATCTCAAAATCCTGACACACAATCACACATTAAAATCTAATTTTGAACAAGAAAGGATGAACCTGCAATGTAGTCCTTACCATCTTGAGCAAAAGGTTTCCCTTGATCATCCTATTATGCACATGGTTTAGGATGTTGAGAATTGACAAAAGGACAAGCTCCTCCCTACCCAAAGCAATAAAATCCCTTGCTCCACCAAAACGAGCAAGTATCCCAAAAAAAAGAACAAAAAGCAAAAAGTGGTTTTCACCACTAAAGCAAATAAATCCCCTTGCTCCTCACCAAAACTGAGCAAGAATCCCCAATCAAAGGAATCAAAATAAAATAAGGGGGTAATGAGCTTGAATCCCTAGAATCCTTAGTTATTCAAAAACCATGGGATGATCTCCATTACAACAATGGATTGAATGAAACCCGTATGGAAATGGAGTAATCTTATGCATGGCAATATGTTTGTCACATTAGCGACCTTATTTTGTATAGACCAATCTTAGCTTGTGGATGAGCTAACTTTTGGTGGCTTGAATTTCCTAGTAGTCAAGTTCAACTGCATCCACAATCAGGATAATAATGACCATAGGGTGATCCTCATTATAGTAATAGGTTGAATGAAACCTTCCTGGAAATGGGGTAGTATTATACATCATTAATGAACATCATGTGCACACAAAGGGATATGGAATATCTTGGTCTTCCTAGAAAAATTCTATCTTTCAAAGTCTTGTATAGTCAGTATGCATATTTTAACCGGTTCACTAGGGTGTTTGAGTCTCATGAAAACTATGTTACTTCCCTATAGCATCTTACTAATCATCCATCCATAATTTACATTTTCATCTTACATATGGTTGACTTTCAAATGTTTGACTTTGGTGAAAAGGTTAACATTTTGATTGATGACTTTTGTACATCTATGGTGCTTACATTTAGGTTGTTTTGCATTTTTCATCTCACATACATGCACCATCATCTTCAACAACTTGGAGAAATCAAGGTATCAAACCTTTCCCAATAATCCATCAAATAATCATTCTCCTTGGGAATGTTCAAGGTATCACACCTTCCCCCAATCAATCATATAATCATCAAATCAATTGCTAGGTTCAAAAGGTTGCATCCTTTTTGTCAAATGTTGCGCCCTTTTCCTTGCATACATATCAATCAACACATCAATTGCTAGGTTCAAAAGGTTACATCCTTTTTGTCAAAGGTTGCACCCTTTGCCTTACATACATATCAATAACCATATTAAAAAGCCCCAAAGGCACTTAAATAATTTGGTCAAATCATCATCAAAAATCCCCAAATGCACTTAAGCCCTTTGTTCAAATCATCATCAAAAAGTCCTAACACTTAAGCCCTTTGGTCAAATCACCATCCAAAAGCCCAAAAGGCACTTAAGTCCTTTGGTCAACATCAAAAAGCTCCAAAGGTACTCACATTATTTTGGTCACAATAAAAAAGGCTCCAAAGGCACCTAACCCCTTTGGTCACATAAAATCTAAAAAATTTGAGTGAATCTCGTATCTAGTGATTTACTCTATAAACCTGATGGTTGCAATGATTGGTTTTCCATGCAATTCGGTAGGATGAGTGAATTACTAGAACATCACTCGCCAAAATCATTTATAAATGGGTCAAACCAAGGTTGTAATGGGGCATGCACTCTTTAAACTTTTGTATTGGTCCTAGAAAATCTATATCAAATCATCTTGGTCAAGAAACTCATCGTTTTCATCATTTTATCATTTCTTCATCGACTCATTGCTTGAGGGGGTAGTCATACATCACAAAATTCATAATCAAATCAATAATCAAACACTCAATCATGCAAGTTGTATTCATTCAAGAATCATTTTCAAATATAATCATGTCCTTCTTGCTTGGGGAAGATAACAACCAAAAACTTAAATTAAAACACATCACAGGACAGATAAACCTCTTCTTGTTTGGTATGCCTAAGGTCATGGCCTTGTGGACTAGATGAAGGTCCACCCTTGGCTGAAAGGTTTATTAAAATCAAGTTCCTCAACTTGTCAAAAGTAATGATTCAAAAATGCAATGTTCCTTCCATTATTGGGGCATTTAACATTGATTAGATCCATAAACATCATCAACCCTCAATTTGACTCAGGGTCATCTATTTTTTCTTCATGTTGTGTTTTCACACAACGCATCCCAAAAAGGGGTATTTATAGACACCTAAATCACATCATATTGAAGAAGCTACCTAAATGGACTCCTTTTGGACCATATGACTGACTTTAGGAAGTCTCAAATCTAAAATAGTGGTTTTTACCACTTAAATAGGGGTTTTTCCCTTTGCAACCCCCTTGGCCACTCAAGCCCTTTCCTACACTAAGCCCCTAGTCACCATGTGACCACCCCTCCACAAGTTGGCCTTAGGTGTATGCATGACCTAACCTTGGAGGGACACCTCATCACCCCCATCACCTTACCTCAAAGGCTATAAATACCCCCTCTCATTTGAAGAGGGGCATAACGAGAAGAAAAAAGAGGAGAGGAGAGGAGATTGAGAGATCTAGAGGAAAGGAATGTTATTGTCATGCTTAAATCTTGATTCATGTATGCAATACTCATTATCCATTTTCTATTTGCATCAGTTATTTTCCATTTGCATTAGTTATTTTGTTTGATCCATATTGACAGGTGCTACTAAAATTTGTTGTCTATTTGCATGTGTGTAGGTTTTAGGTTTGAAGGTTCCAGTTTTAACGAGATCGAATTCGTTCAAGGTTCCAAATTTAAATATACAAATCCATTACATTGGTCATGACAAATCCACCTCCAACATTGATTGTAGTAGGAAGAATATCATGACACCATACTTTTATTGTAAAAAGGGATCATCCCCTTTGAGCATTCGCATTATAGAACACCCTTTTCAAAGGGGTTTATTGTAACCGAGGATCTATTTTAATAATTTATGTGTGGCTTTTATTGGGGGCCATTCCCATCATTTCTCATAGTATTCTTCATCTCATTGAAATTCAAAGAACGAATTCTCTCCCCCATCCCAAATGAGCAAAAAGTACATGTTACAATCAAATTGTTAGGCTGAATTCAGTTCATTAATACATTGGTAAAATATTATGATAGAATTCTTAGTGGAAAACACAAACTAAAAAAGTTCCTAGCCTTATAGGATGAAGATCCTAGTCAACAATTAAAATAAATCAACCATTAGAACCATCGCTCTTTACTCTTTAATGCTCCTTCAAATGTGGAATACCATCAGGATGCTACATTCGATGTTGTTGTCAAGGAGAGTTTGAACTAGCGAATGTAGATATATTTGAAGAAGGGAGGAAGAGAATAATAGATAACCTGACACAAGGTCAAGGGAGATATGGACTCCGAAGGTAATGTCAAAGAACAAGAGAAGAACATATGAGGAATCAAAGGATTGTGGAATAGCAAGGATGAAGAATTCTTGATAGTGTAATTCATGATGGTGGAAAAAATTGTGACCGAAGAAATGTGTGACTACAGATAAATACGTGATGTTAGATAAACTCATGACACGAAGAAAATAAGTGATAATGAGAAAATTTGTGATGGTAAAGTAGTTCACGACAGTGAAGGAAAAATGTGACATAAAAAAATACACAATGACAAAGAAATACATGATGAGAAAATTTGTGACGACGAATTTGGTAACGTGCAAACTGCCAACATGTTAAGTGAACTTGTTGGTAAACAAGTATGCTTAAAAGGCAATATCAAAGTATCGATGCCAAAAGTGGAAGACATGTGGAACCCTGAGGAGGAGGAAAGTCTAGACAGAGATCAAACTAAGCGGTGATAAACATTGCTTTTGATGATAGAGGAAGACGCACATGTTGAGGCATGGCAAGCAAACCACAATCAATATGAAGAAAATGTTCTCGCAAGTGGGGAAGAAGGTGCCAACATGGAGCATGTACAAGAAAAGATGAAACAAATGGTAATTCTAGCACATGTGTGTGGGAGAGTGCCTAGAGTTGCAAAGGGCGGGAGTCAAACACAAGGGCAAACATAAGGACATATATATATATATATATACACACATGCTATGTTTTATTCTTTTAATTTTATTTTTAATACCCTTTATATATTGACCCTTTTATTATTTTATATTTTATATTTGATATCATTTATTTATTAAGTTCATTCTAATATCTAATATGTATTAGTTTTTTGTGGGTGAAATATTAGGTTACCCTTCAAATGAAGAGTTGAACCACTTACTGAAGGGATTTAAAGGTTGTGATTTTGATCCTTGCACACATGGATAGCTATGCTATTTATGAGAGCTTTGAAGTTTATGACTATAATGATGCACTTACATGCATATGGTTGAAACATGATGTTACTTGTGTATTCACCTCATTGATAATCCAATATTTAAAAAGAAAGGGTAAAATAGCTTTTAATTTCCTTGAGGATGTTGGTAATATGAGACGATTATTGTTTACCCAATGTATGGTTATCCCCAGTCATGCTTTCGCTAGCCCAGCATGGTGTACAACTCTACCCACCTCAGTATTCAAACGTTGGGCATTTATTTAGAGTTCCAAAGTTTCCACCGCTAGGCTAGCTACTTAGGTTGTACTAGAATGGAACGTTAGCTTTTGATAATGGATGTTATGGGAGGATGCAATCACATGATGCAATATGGGAGGAAATGTAAGATAATGGAATTCTAAAATAACACTGAAATATACTATAAATGAATTATGAAAATGTGACAATGCAATATGGAGGAAATGGGCACTCCAAAACTGATGCTAAAGAACTACATTGTACTCCATCAACAAACTATATGGTGATCTACCCACTACACCTACTACTAACTATAGTGTTGTATAATCACTCACTATGAGGTTCTTTATATAGAAATATGGATTCCTTGGACAACACTCTACCTACCTGTACAAGGAGACACCTTGCACATTTACAGCTTGCACATAGACACTTGTGCATTTATTACATTACTTGAAGTAGCTAGCTAACTACCCCCTAAATTAATCTACTACTCTAGTTATGTACCAAGGATGGTACATTTACATGATCCAAATGATATAATATACTCTAACACCCATTGTATTACATTATTTAGGTATTGAAGACTTTAGTCTTCAATATGGATCTTCTTCTCTTGAACAATATTCATCTTGATCTGGTCCTCCTTTAGTTTACCTTACACTGTATGACTCCTTGATTTGATTCTTCTTCTTCTTTATTCTCTAATTTAGATCTAGTTTATGTACTTTCATAAGTGGTTGTACTACTATCTGATTCCTGCAAAAGAGCTTTTCCTTTTTCTTTATCCCCATCATTATTACCCTTGTTGTGCACAAAAGCTTTTGAACTGATACTAACAACATCATGATAATATCTTGAGTTAGTAGAACTTGAGGTACCAATACTACATGAGGACTGAAATATATTTTCTAAGTATAATTCATTCAATTATGTTTTCCTTTTAAGGGACTCTCAATCCTTTTTGTTCTATATTCTCATTCTTGTAACATTTGTATGTAAGTAATGCCATATACAATATGCTTACAAATTCTAAAGGAATTAGAATGTCATCCTTTCCATTATCAATTGCTTCATTAAGTTGAGCTTGTAGATAATGTTCCATGGTATCAAATTTATCGTCTAAAGCTTCACTATGAATGCTTTTTGAAGTAAGATATAAATCCACTTCACCCTTTATAAGTAGATTCATGATTTCAATATTTATGGCACTTGCTTTTTCTTTTCTAAAAGATTTATTCATGTTATTTTCTGATGTGTTATTAGGATTAGATATCCTTATGGATTTCTATATTAGTTTTATAAACCATTCTAGGTCTTAGATTTTATAGAATTCCTTATTATTCCTTAGTTAAGAGATGTGAACTAATTTTGATAAGAACCCTCTTAGGTTTTTTAGGCTTCCTTATGTCTCCCAAGTAATTTAGAATGTGCTAAAATCTTAGCAATATTTAGTTCACCTTCTAATGTTGATTTTTCAATGCTTGGAGAATAGTAATCAGCTTTTACCTTTTCTTTCCTAATGAAGTAGGCTTTAATGGTTGAATTTATTTTGTCTCCTTAGAATGAGTGTGAAACAATTACCATTGAATTCTAACTCAATATGCAAGCAATAGAATTTCTTCTCTATTTAATAGATTGATTTTCTAAATTCCAATTATGTATATAGTTTGAAGTAGTATGCCTTATAACTCCCTACTTTTGGAATATTAGAAAATAATTTTATTTTGATAGGGAATGACACACATAGTAATCTGAAAACTTTCTATTATGCAATATGTTGATAAAATTTCCATATGTTGATATAATTTCTATAGTTGCTATGGATAATATTTTGACAGCTCCATTCTTATCCAATTGTAATTGCCTATTTATAGGTCCTTTATGCAAATAAGAAATTAGTTCATTAAATTATTTTGTGTGTGTGATTTGTACTTTTTATCCATATCAGTTTGGTATCAGAGCAGTCGTTCTTACTCTTTTTCTATTTGTTTGTTTAAGGCACCATGCTGCCTAAAAAGAGTTTCTCCCTTGAAGAGATCTCTTAAAGAGCCAAAGCGCTCTTGATGGATATTGATTCCATTTGTGTTGACATGCTAGCAGAAGAAATGCCATCTGCTGAAGATGAAGTGCTTCCTACCAAAAAGTAAGAAGTCGTTGAAAAATAATTAAAAAATCTTTTGGTTGAAGAAGAAATTGATGAAAATCATGTTGTTATTTTACCTGATAATGTTGCAGGTTTGTTTGCTGTAGATTTGAAAAGTGCAGATTTGTTTGAGGACTCTCCTAATGAAGTCCATGAAGTTGAAGCTGACAAGATGCAAATTCTTGATCTAACTTACAACGACTCAGAAGAGGAGCTTGTGGATTCTATGTTGCCTCAATTTATTCTCTATGGTCTGCTAGCTCTACAACCATGGTAGCCTCTTCGTGATCCTATCTCCTCAACGATGTTGTTGCCATCACTTGCCTTCATCAACAACATAAACTATGGCCCTCAACATTTCTACGGCTCTATCCTCCTCTCTGGCTACTCTGTGTTGTTCCTATTTTCTTGTGGCCCTACCTTGTGTGCTCCCCAACCAACATGTACCCCACCATGGCCACCTCCCATAGTTTTCCTATGCAGATTCCTTTGCAGTTTTTCTATGCAATTTCCTTTGCAGTTTTTTTGTGTTGTTTTTTTGTGTAGTTTTTCCTTATAGCATTTTTGGTGGATCTTTGTTCTTCTTACCCACACTTTATTTTTTGCATGGCCATTTCCTAGTCAATATGTGTGCTCCACATCATGCGGGAACCACATGCATCACATGCACGTGGTCCACATACATTGATCATGTAGCGTACTTTATTAAATCATTAAATAATAATCCTACAAAATTAAACAAAAATATTTTTCCCTGTACGCATTGGGGACCAATGCTTCTATAGTGGGGAGGAATGATAGGGAATGACACACATAGTAATATTAAAACTTTCTATTATGCAATATGTTGATAAACTTTCCATATGTTGATATAATTTCTATAGTTGTTATGGATAATATTTTGACAGCTCTATTCTTATCCAATTGTAATCACCTATTTATAGGTCCTTTATGAAAATAACAAATTAGTTCTTCATTAAATTATTTTGTGTGTATGATTTGTACTTTTTATCCATATCATATTTGCAAATTATTGTTTGAATTAAACCAATATTAATGACCTTATATCTCATACTTGGTTATTTGAAAATATGATAATGTTCTCCAATCTGAATATCTTGATATGAGCTTTTTTAATAAGTTAGTAATGCTTGGTGAATGCTTGTTTATCCAAATGTAATAGTAAATAGATTATATCCCTTATATCTCCAATGTCACTTCAATTTAAAGCAAGTCAATTTAGTATGAACTTTACCTTAGCAATCTTTGTGGCTCAACGTATCCTTGAGTAGCTCAAACCTTCAATGTATTCACTGGTTGGTCTAGTGGAGTGTCCAATGCTCTTTCACTTGCATTCAATACTACTGCTACTTTGATCACACTATGCAGGGAATTTTGACTATAGATACCCACATGCTTCCTCCTTCAAAATTCATGCTACCACTATGTTATTCTTACCTAGAATTTCCTTCAACGGTGCTTATATCTTCAAACAATCAATGCTCTTCTTCAATGAAGCTTACTTTCTCTCCCTCAAATGTTGCTTGATTTTTCTAACTTCACTTGTATTCTTCATTTTTGAATTAGATGTATATGTAGCTACAATTTCATTTACATGGCACAAGCTTCTTTTAACTAACATCTAAGATGGTTTTAACATCTCTTGAGAGCAAGAAACCAAATTTGGATAATGTATTTCATTTGGATTAATTTCCACAATTTGTTTTCTAAAAGACATCAATTATCCATAAATTTATTTTCCAAGTTCCATCCAATTTCTCCATGAAATTGATCCCAATTATTTATTCAATTTCTCCATGAAATTTATCCTGAGTTTATATTCAATTTCTCCTAGAAATTGATCCCAAGTTCTTATTCAATTTCTCTATGAAATTGATCCCAAATTCTTATTCAATTTCTCCATGAAATTGATCTTATAAATCATTTAAACAATCCTAGGTTTCCTTCAATTTTTCTACAAAATTGCGCCTAGGTTTCAATAATTGATCCCATATCACATTTGAAGAACACAAGCTTATACTGAGAGGGGGGGTGAACAGTATAAGACCTCTTTTTACTTTTTCCTTTATACTTCAAAACAGTAAAGCAATATACCCAAAGCAATATCAAAGCAATGCATAATAGCATCCACAAAGTGACACCAATTTTAACGTGGTTCACCCAAAATGACTGGGCTACGTCCACAAAACTTTTCTCTAAAAGTTATCTCAAAGTTCTTTGGGAATCCTTCCCAATTACAATGTTTATGAGCCTCAGCACAAAGGAGATACCTTCCCCTAATCAGAATTTATGAGCCTCTGCTCAAAGGATATACCTTCCCCTCTATCTAAATTTATGAGCCTCTGCTCAAAGGAGATACCTTCCCCTCAATCTAGATTTATGAGCCTCTGCTCAAAGGAGATACCTTCCCCTCTACTCTAGAAATGATCCCTCAGAAGATCAACTACCTCTACCTCTTTCCAGCATGTGGAACTCCTTTACACCGAAGACCTCATGTCCTCAATGCTTAGCCTAAGAGACCTCTGTCTTCTATGATCATGTCCACAAGCGACTCAAGAACTTGTACCAAACATAGTCACTCGGTCTAGTACAAGTCTTCCTCTATCTGTTAGATCTGTCCAACACTTGAACAAATCAATCCTTTGCACACAAGCCTTCTCAAAGACTTGCCAAATCTATCCTCAGGTTCTTCTCAAAGAACCAGTGCACCTCTGTCCTCAAGTTCTATGATAGAACTCTCAAAACTTAGCTCACAAGTCCTCTGCTAGGACCTGTCCAAATCTGTTCACAAGTCCCCACCGGAACCTATCCAAAATTGCTCACAAGTCCCCACCAGAACCTATTCAAAACCTGATCACAAGTCCCCATCGAAACCTGTCCAAAACTGCTCACAAGTCCCCACCGGGACCTGTCCAAAACCTCAACAAGCTCACCAAGAAAAACTTTCTTAATAGGAAATCACAAGGTGAATTTTTAGAGACCCAATGTGATTTTTCAAACTCATAGAAGCATAAAGAGAATTGTTAGAGACTCAATATGTTCTATACTCAACTCCCAATCTCAAAACTCAACTCAAATCAACTCAACTCAAACTCAATCTCAAATCTAAAAACTCAACTCAACCTCAATCTCAAATCAGAAAACTCAAATCAACCTCAATCTCAAATTTGAAAACTCAACTCAACCTCAATCTCAAATTTGAAATGGATAGGATAGAATGCTTTTCTTCAAGAACATGAAACCCCAACAATTGCCAACTATGCAAAGAATTACATAACAATGATACTCATGTTCTTTTCACCATCAATAAGAGCTTCAACAACAATGCTCATCAAACAAGGTTCAATCAACACCATTCAACTCAAAACACAACCTTGAAGCATTTCACAATCAACATCAAAAAATGAAAACAAGTAGAACTCCTTTTCTCTCCAACATTATTTGAACAAAAAGCATCCACCAACTCAACTCACAATAGCATAAAAACAGATTTTCAATTCATCAACAAAGGAGTAAGCTCAACACTTTAACCAAGTAAAGATAGCTTGATTATAACCAACTTAATGAAAGCAAATGTCAATCTCAAAGCTGCCCACTTAAGGTTTCACAACTTCACACAAGAAGCAATTAACCTTAAAACATCATGCTTTCATTTCCATCATCAACCAAAAGCACTCTCAACATTACAAGAAACATGTATCCCTTATACACCTTATTTCTCCCTTATTGTCTCATCAAAAATAAAGTTTATCTCTCATAAGAATGCAATAAGATATTTCAACAACACCTTCAAAATAATATTTTATCAAAATAACAAGCTTTAAAACCCTTATGACTCCTAAGTTGTTTTTCTTCTAACAAACATCCTCCATCCGCAACATACACTTAGCAAAAATTTATTCAAAAAGTACCTTAGCCAATCATAAAAAAAAAAATCGCTATGGAGAAATTACGCCCGAAATCTAACACCACTTGCTGCGACCACTTCACGAAGAAAAACCCTTTTGCGTGATTTGAACGTAGAACCTCCCGTTCGGGTAGCGCGCCAATAGCCTAGCCGCTACCAATGCACCAAAGGCACCCGGTGAGGTTTAAACCTCACTCTGTTATGCTTGTCCCTTCTGTGTTAGGGAAAATAAAACACCGTCCTCCCTTCCTTCTGATGCGAACTCGCAGACGCCAAGCTATACGGCTGATTCGATAAATGGCAAGACAAACAAACGATCAGCGAATTACGAAAATGGCGAAGACACACAAATGATCAACGGATTACGAAAATGGTGAAGACACATAGCCGAACAATGGATTACAAAAATGGCGAAGACACACAATCGAAAACACAACGAGCAACTTTCTTTCGAAATTCGGATGGGATGCATTTGATTTTCATCGAGGGATATTAATATGAATTCTTCCATAGGCTCTTTGACATCGGTGGAGGTCTTTAACACATCGACGGAGGTCTTGGCTAGCACCTACAAAGCTAAAACATAGCGCCGACCTTGTTAAGACATTTGCACCATGGATTAGGAGAACCCATGCAAATAATAAATTAATATTTATTTAAAAATAATTAAATGGAACCTTAATAAGGTTTTTTAATTATTTAAATAAATACTTCCTCCTGGACCCAAAAACATTAAACCAATGCATCCACCTGTAATCTTTAAACTCGCCAACTTGGAGTTTGCAAAAGACCTTTGAAACTGTCATGTCGTAACCTTCATCAAAACAAATTATTTGACATCAAATCAAATTCCTTCAAGAGCTTCTTGACATCAATGACAACTTATACACTTGAGCAAAGGCAATGTACCCAAAGTACCCAAAATTGCCAACAATCTCCCCCTTTGTCATTGATGGCAAACCTTTACTGAAAACACTTCTCAAGAGCCAAAACCGAAACCAACTGTGCTAACAACTGAGAAACTGTGCCCACAACTGAGAATCTTCCTTTGAAGTTTTGCTCACCCTAACTTGAAGCTTTCCTCTTCATTCTGAAGCTCTCCCCCTTACTCATATCTCTCCCCCTTTGTCATCAATGGCAAAGGGCCACCTTTGGGGCTCGGGACTAAGAATGAGCCTCTTAGCATAGTCCCTCCCCCACCTCCTGATGAGGTGATTAATTCTGAGGTGGGAGTAAAACTCCCATTAGGCACTGATCATCATCAGCATCTATAACTTCCTTGTCGAGCCTTCTCTTGAACTCTTTGTTCATATTCCTATTCTTGTCACTGTTCTTGTTCTTGTTCTCATCCCTATTCTTGTCCATGTCTTTATCCTTGGACCTGATCATGCCACTATTCCTGTTCCTGTATTCTAGAATTTTAGCTCTACACTGTCTGATTGTGTGACATTCGTTGTTGCATTTGAAACACTTGATGATGTTGTTTCTCTAAGGTAAACCTAATCTTTGAATCCACCTGTTCTGACCAAACCTTTTCTGACCAAACCTGTTATGACCAAACCTGTTCTGATCAAACTTGTTCCTGTTATTTACCTTGCAATAGACTGCCTTGTGCCCAAACTATTGACAAGAGTAGCAATACCCTTGAAAGAAACTAGCACTTTTGAAATTTTCATTTACCTTCTTCACTTGAGCCGTGCAATGTGAAGCCATGTGACCAAACCTGTGACAAGCAAAACATCTGCCTTGAAACTTTTCTTTATTTGACCTCTTGGGTCCTGAAAACTTCTTCTTCTCATTATGAATTTTGTTTTCTGTTTCTGTGCATCTAACATTCAAGGACTCAAGATCTGAAATACTTTCCTCATCAGAACTCTCTTTCTTTTGGAGTCTCTTACTAGACTCTCCAACTTGTTCCTTGTGTGGCTGAACAAAACCAAGGCCTATTTTATCTGTTGTCTTTCTTTGACCTTTGATGAGTGACTTAACATTTTTGGAGCTATCTTGAAACCTGTAAAGCTTATCCTTGTACTCTTTAGTTTCCTATTTCAAAGAAGCCATTTTCTGTTCTAACTCACTATACTCAAGAACCTTAGACTCTAACTCATCCTTGAGTTCTTGTGTCTTAGCTATAGAGAAGTCAAGACTTTCTATAAGATCATCTCTCTCCATACAACATTCATCTAACTTATCCTTGAGTCTAGAATTCTTCTTTCTTTCCTTTTCCAAAACACTAAGAGCACTAATAAGTTCACTTTCAAGATCCTTTATTTGTTTGCTTTTTGAATCATCAAAGCCTTTTTCAGATTTCTTATCACTAGAGGTGCTACCCTTTTCAAAGACCATACATGCATCTTCCTTATAGTTTTCCGAAGCATCCTCATACATACTAGAAACCAAATCATTATTTGTGCAATCATCCTCAAGGTGACCAAAATTTCCACATCTAAGACATTTCATGATAATGAATCTATGTTTCGGTTCTTCCTCTTTTTTTGATATGAACAACATCTCATTTTCATCATCACTTGAATAACTTTCACTATCACTACTAGAACACTTACTTGCTTTGTCTAGGTAGAAACTCTTCTTGTGCTTGTGAGAATACCTCTTTCCTTGATTGTTGTGCTCATCTTTGATCTTCCTGTGATACTTATGCTTTTCAGAATCCTTGCTCTTAGAATCCTGTTTATCTTCATCACTTTCATTCTTGGGAATATACAGTCAGTAGCATAATGACCAAACTTTCCACAATTGAAACATCTTATATTTTTCATACTTTTGTGCTTTCTAGAGAACTTGCCTTTCTTGTTGTAATATGCCTCTTCATCACTAGAAGACTCATCACTATCTTGAAGCTATTTACCCTTGGATTCCTTGGTAGCCTTGAAAGCTGCCTCTTTCTTGACATCAACCTTCACTTGAGTTCTCAACTCAAATGCTGCAAGTATACTATGGAGCTCATCCTTTTTCAACTTATCCAAATCTTTAGCTTCCTCAATAGCAAAAATATTTTCACTAAATCTATTAGGAAAAGATCTTAAAATCTTATCACAAACATCATTTTCAGCAAGCTCAAGACCTAAGTCTTTCATGGAGTTAACAACCTCATCCATACAAAGCATGTAGTCACTAATCTTTTCATCATCATTCATCTTGAGTTGTTCAAACATACCTTTGAAGTGTCTCAACTTGGCCTTTCTGACATTTGTATCACCTGTATGAACCACCTTCAACTGATTCCACATTTCATTAGTCGTCTTGCAGTGAATCACTTTGGTGAGATCTGCTTTCTGTAAGCCTTTCAGGATTGCATTCATTGCTTTTGAATTGTTGTGATGTAGGAGCCTTTCTTCTTTAGTATTAGGACCATGTACAGGAATAGTGTACTCATATTCAATCACTTCCCATACCTCATTACCAAGTGCCATTAGATGAACCTTCATCCTTGCACTCCAAAGACCAAAATCTGACCCATCAAGAATAGGTGCTGCATTGCCACTTGAATGATCCATTGTGTTTTTTACTAGCTTTTCCTTCAAGCTGTTAAAATTTTTGAAGGCATCCGCTCTGATACCAATTGAAGAACACAAGCTTATACTGAGAGGGGGGGGTAAACAGTATAAGACCTCTTTTTACTTTTTCCTTTATACTTCAAAATAGTAAAGCAATATACCCAAAGCAATATCAAAGCAATGCATAATAACATCCACAAAGTGACACCAATTTTAATGTGGTTCACCCAGAATGGTTGGGCTACATCCACAAATTTTTTCTCTAAAAGTTATCTCAAAGTTATTTGGGAATCCTTCCCAATTACAATGTTTATGAGCCTCAGCCCAAAGGAGATACCTTCCCCTAATCAAAATTTATGAGCCTTTGCTCAAAGGAGATACCTTCCCCTCTATCTAAATTTATGAGCCTCTACTCAAAGGAGATACCTTCCCCTCAATCTATATTTATGAGCCTCTGCTCAAAGGAGATACCTTCCCCTCTACTCTGGAAATGATCCCTCAGAAGATCAACTACCTCTACCTCTTTCCAGCATGTGGAACTCCTTTCCACCGAAGACCTCCTGTACTCAATGCTTAGTCTAAGAGACCTCTGTCTTCTATGATCACGTCCACGATGGCTCAAGGAACTCTGTACCAAACACGATCAGTCGGTCTAGTACAAGTCTTCCTCTGTCTTTCAGATCTTTCCAACACTTGAACAAATCAATCCTCTGCACACAAGCCTTCTCAAAGACTTGCCAAATCTGTCCTCAGGTTCTTCTCAAAGAACCAGTGCACCTCTGTCCTCAAGTTCTTTGATAGAACTCTCAAAACTCAGCTCACAAGTCCTCTGCTAGGACCTGTCCAAATCTACTCACAAGTCCCCATCGAAACCTATCCAAAACTGCTCACAAGTCCCCACCGAAACCTGCTCACAAGTCCCCATCGGAACCTGTCCAAAACTGCTCACAAGTCCCCACCGGAACCTGTCCAAAACCTCAGCAAGATCACCAAGAAAAACTTTCTTAGTAGGAAATCACAAGGTGAATTGTTAGAGACCCAATGTGATTTGTCAAACTCATAGAAGCATAAAGAGAATTGTTAGAGACTCAATATGTTCTATACTCAAATCCCAATCTCAAAACTCAACTCAGCTCAAACTCAATCTCAAATCTGAAAACTCAACTCAACCTCAATCTCAAATCAGAAAACTCAACTCAACCTCAATCTCAAATCTAAAAACTCAACTCAAACTCAATCTCAAATCTGAAATGGATAGGATAGAATGCTTTCTTTCAAGAACATGAAACCCCAACAATTGCCAACTATGCAAAGAATCACATAACAATGATACTCATGTTCTTTTCACCATCAATAAGGGCTTCAACAACAATGCTCATCAAACAAGGTTCAATCAACACCATTCAACTCAAAACACAACCTTGAAGCATTTCACAATCAACATCAGAAAAGGAAAACAAGTAGAACTCCTTTTATCTCCAAAATTATTTGAACAAAAAGCATACACCAACTCAACTCACAATAGCATAAAAACAACTTTTCAATTCATCAACAAAGGAGTAAGCTCAACACTTTAACCAAGTAAAGAATAGCTTGATTATAACCAACTTAATGAGAGCAAATGTCAATCTCAAAGCTGCCCACTTAAGGTTTCACAACTTCACACAAGAAGCAATTAACCTTAAAACATCATGCTTTCATTTCCATAATCAACCAAAAGCACTCTCAACATTACAAGAAACATATATCCCTTATACACCTTATTTCTCCCTTATTGTCTCATCAAAAATAAAGTTTATCTCTCATAAGAATGCAATAAGATATTTCAAAAACACCTTCAAAATAATCTTTTATCAAAATAACAACAAGCTTTAAAACCCTTATGACTCCTAAGCTATTTTTCTTCTAACAAACATCCTCCATCCGCAACATACACTTAGCAAAAATTTATTTCAAAAAGTACCTTAGCCAATCATCAAAAAAAAAATCGCTATGGAGAAATTGCGCCCGAAATCTAACACCACCTGCTATGACCACTTCACGACGAAAAACCCTTTCATGTGATTTGAACGCGGAACCTCCTATTCGGGTAGCACGCCAATAGCCTAGCCGCTACCGGTGCGCCAAAGGCACCCGATGAGGTTTAAACCTCACTCTATTATGCTTGTCCCTTCTGTGCCAGGGAAAATAAAACACCGTCCTCCCTTCCTTCTGATGCGAACTCGTAGACGCCAAGCTATACGGCCGATTCGATAAACGGTGAGACAAACAAACGATCAACAGATTACGAAAATGGTGAAGACACACAACGATCAGCAGATTACGAAAATGGTGAAGACACATAGCCAAACAGTGGATTACAAAAACGACGATGACACAGTCGAAAACATAGCGAGCAACTTTCTTTCAAAATTCGGTTGGGATGCATTTGATTTTCATCGATGAATATTAATATGAATTCTTCCATAGTCTCTTTGACGTCGATGGAGGTCTTTAACACATCGGCGGAGGTCTTGGCTAGCACCCACAAAGCTAAAACATAGCGCCCACCTTGTTAAGACATTTGCGCCATGGATTAGGAGAACCCATGCAAATAATAAATTAATATTTATTTAAAAATAATTAAATGGAACCTTAACAAGGTTTTTTAATTATTTAAATAAATACTTCCTCCTAGACCCAAATGCATTAAACCAATGCATCCACCTGTAATCTTTAAACTTGCCAACTTGGAGTTTGCAAAAGACCTTTGAAACTGTCATGCCGTAACCTTCATCAAAACAAATTATTTGACATCAAATCAAATTCCTTCAAGAGCTTCTTGACATCAATGACAACTTATACACTTGAGCAAAGGCAATGTACCCAAAGTACCCAAAATTGCCAACAACATTCAATTTCCACCAAAATTAACACCAATAGTTCCTTCAAGTTTCTCCCAAAATTGCCCTATAGTAGCATTCAATTTTTTCATAAAATTGCCCTATAATTAACATTCAAATTTTCCACAAAATTGCCCTATAGTTAACATTTAAATTTTCCAAAAAATTGACCTATAGTTTTACTTCAAGGTTTGCTCTATAACAACCAAAAATTGCTCCCTAATATTGTTTAGGTTTTACTCTAAATAAAAACCTAAAATTACTCCTTCACAAGTTCAAGTTTTGATCTACCAATCCCTTCTAAAGCAAGCTAGCTTGTTTTAGCAAAACAAATACTTTCAATCCTCCAAAGAAAAATATTAATTAGCAAAGAGGGAAAAAAGTAGAGAGGAGAGGGTCCCGATCCCTTCCTTGCTCCCCCTCCCCTGGTTCCTACCCAGTCCCTGGCTCATCCCAGGTCATCCCTCCCTGGGATTGTTTATTGTAGATGATCTCCTTGAGGGAGATCCTTCTCCTCTTTCTACACCTCTCCCAGTCGGTCAGGGTTCCCTTGTTTGAGTTTTTGGCCTGGTGCTTCCCAGGGTTCCTTGCTGTTTTTGGGATCCCTTCCCTTTTTTTTCCCTCAGGCTTCCCCCTGGGGTTTTCTGTAGGTTTTTGGCATGGATCTAGTTCCCTGCGGTTCTCTGGGTGGTGGGGGTGATTGGTTGGGTTTTTGACGGCTTCCTGGGGTTTCCTTTGAGGTCCTTACTACTTTGGGGGTGGTCTGGGGGGGCCTCTTTCCCCCTTTTGCTAGTGAATCCTCTCTAGGATCCTGTGGTTGTTGTTGGTCCTGTCCCTGTGGGGGGGCCCTCTTCGATTTCCCACTTGGAGGCTTCTTTGTGTTGGTTCTGCTCCTTGGTGGACACCCTAGGCATTTTTTTGGCCTTGGGGGGGCTTTTTCTCTACCTGGGTTGTTCCTAGCCTCAGTCCCAGTTCCCTAAAGTTTCTCCTATGCAAGGATGGGATTCTTGGCCCCTGTTGTTGGGGTTCTCTGGGTTTTGCTGCATTTTTCAAATCATGGGGGGGTCTGATCTATGCATGCAGACCCTGGATCCCCAAGGTTAGGCTCACAGGGATCCCATATTTGTGGTTGTTACCTCTTCCCGCCTGGGACCCCCAGTCCCTGTATCCCTGGTCCCTTAACCTGTTGTCTTTTCCTACTGGTTGTCCTGGGGGCGAGATTCTCTTGGTGGTGCTTTTTGGCTACTTCCCGATGGGTGGGATCTCCTCTTTGTTGGTTTTTAGCTGCTTCCTACTGGGTGGGATTCCCCCTTTTTTTTGGGTAGGATGGTTTCCCGTTGGGCGAGGATGGTTTCCCGCGGGGCGGGATTCTCTAGAACCGCTAGGTTTCTCGCTGGGCGAGTTTTTCTCATTTCCTGCTGATTTTCTCGGGAGGTGGGATTCACTTGGTACAGGTTTTTGCTGCTTCCTGCTGGGCAGGATCTACACTAGGATGGATTTTAGCTGCTTCCCATTGGGCGGGATTCACTCTTTGATGGTTTTTTTACTGCTTCCCACTAGGCAAAATTTATATTATAATGGTTGTTTACTGCTTCCTGCTGGGCAGGATTTACATGATGGTGGTTTTCAACTACTCCTCGCTGGGCGGGATCTTCAAAATTACCTTCCTTCAAAAATGGTGGTTTCCCACTGGGTAGGATTGTTCAAATTTATCTGTTCCCACTGGGCAGGATTTTTGTTTGTTTTTTATTTTTAGGGTATTGGTGCCTTGGGCCCAAAATTTTGTTGTAATGGCTTATTCTCAGCATGTTATTTCCAACTCTTATGTAATCAGGTTTTGGGATCCTAGTTAAAACCTATTGTAAATACAATAGCTACTTATCAAAAAATATTAATTAGCAAAAGGGAAGGTTGTTTCAGCAAACAACCACCTTCAAAAAATAAAATGTTTGAGTAGCCAAAAATGGAGTATTTAGAGTCAAACCAGTCAACCAATCAATCCATAGATTAACCCAAAAGTCAACCGACTTACAAGCAATCAAATAGCAACTTTCATTCAACTTGTTCCACCAACCACAACACCCAATAATTGGTGCTCTAGCCTCTACCAAGCGATGGCTACCTTGACCACTGTCACCTAGTGGTCAGGCTAATAGGGGTGGCCTCCCCTATTTCTATCCCTCAAATGATCCCAAAGGGAGCATGTGGGATAAATTCCATCATATTCCTTAAAAATTGTGTTTCATATTGCCCTCAGGCGATTGGCTTTATAACCAATCAAACCAGACCACCAAATACAAACCAATCACAACACTTCATGTAGTGGGTGAATCAACAAAAACTAGGATCACAAGCAAGCAGGTCAAAGGTGAAGAGGGCTTAACCAAGTGCCTAGACACATGTCTACTATCCACTAGGTGCTTAGTACCTTTTAAATGGTATTTATCCCACCATTCCATGTGTGTGGGATAAACCCTATGACAACTCCAAAAAGTATTTTTTTTTGCCTAGCAACCAACCAAACCCTCTCGACGGTCAATAGCAACCAACGACAAGTCAAACAAGTGGGAGAATACCTCATGTCAATAAATTGTACCTCATTTGATGCTAGCTGGCTACCAAGTGGTCTGGTTTCAACCACCACTTGGTGGTCAAAGGTTTATGGGAGCCTAGCTCCCTTTAAACCCTTTGATGGCCTAAGCATATCCCATGTGTAATATTACTCGTGGAAGGCCACAAAGGGCTTTCACCTAAGCATTATGAATAAGAACCAAAGCGCATCAACTTCATAGAAGATAATGGCATAGGTTGAAAGACCTCACCAAATCCATGTCAATCAAATGATAGCCCCTCCCATGCTCTTTCTTGGCATTTAATTAAACCAAATTTTGGATTTCCACCACTTGTTGATACGTCAACAATGTCTGAAGATGTAAAATAGAAAGGGTTCTTGATACATGCATTGATAATAGGGATCCATACCAATATCTTCATCGATAAAGCAACTAAATCATGTTTAGGCAAGGGCATAAAATTTGTACCAGAGAAGATTCAAGTTTAAGCTTATACACAGGCTGAAACAAGACTTTCTCGGGGTAAAGTTTGAGCAAGAATAAACCTAGGCAGATGTTGCCAAAGCAAAACAAAATTACCACAATACTAATTGCAAACAATGATTTCAAAAGCCTCAATAAAATCAAAATATTAATGGCATTAAACCAATAAAGTTTCCATTTTCTAAAATGGGATTCCAACATTAAAAGCATGCATTTAGAGGTTTAATAAATGAGTACATCCACTGAGCCTTTAGAGATTCAAAAGGAATGAAATAATAATTTCATAATCAACCATTAAAGCATTCAAAAACCAATATAAATTAATATCCTCCAACCTAAATCTCTTGAAATGGTTAGGCTCCACTTGATTATTCATAAAATGCTTCCTCCTGTGGCCTCCAAGTGTCTTCTCAATATTCTAAGGTTTCCTGTGAATCCTCTTCCTTTACTGGTTTCTCAAACCTCCACTTCCTCTTCTTGAAGGAAAAATCCTACATGCTCTCCTCCTTCCTCTTCCCCAAAACATGCACTCCAATCGAGGAAGAGAATACCCATATCTTTTTCCTACTTCCTAGGTAGCAAGGGACATACTTTTCTTTAAGGTAAGCCTCATTGCTCAGTCCCAACTGACATGGGACCATTAACTCTTCTTTCCAAAATAGCCATCTTTCTAATGATTTCAAAATACTTGCTTCATATGGAAAGTCAAAGGAGACTTATATAAATATAACAGGTATTAAACAATTCATGATCTTGACCATATTAATTGAAGCCATCATGTGCATAAAATATGTATTAATCAATTCCTTTTTGCTAAACAATTTAAAAGTAATATATTAAAGCAAATATTAAATTTTCAGCATAATATTATAATGGCTAGTCATTAAAACCCATTATATGCATTAAGCAATATTAAACACTTTTTTTCCAAATCAATTTAATAAGCAATATCCAAGCTAATATTAGATTTTTAGCTTAATAATGTAATGGTAAATAATTTTAATTAAGTCATTATATGCATAAGATAATATTAACCACTTTCTTTTCAAATCAATTTAATAAGCAACATCCAAGCTAATATTAAATTGTTAGCTTAATATTGTCCACCTACAAGCATGATTAGTCCTACAAAACCACAAAAACTAGCAGCATCATAATCATGAAATAAAACTAAATGCTACAACATATCTTTGCATATTCATAGCACCAACAATGTTAGACATTAAAACAATAAGTCCAATTATATTGTCTTCTCATTGAGGGCCCTACCAAGGTGGGTCATGATAAGGTGCTTGTCCTTCAATCCCCATTTGTGCATTTGGTCCCAATTGGTTAGGCAATTTACTGAGTTGAAGGTTCCTTATAGTATTTATCCTAGATATTGGGTTATTTCAATCTAAATTCTAACTTATTTTGTACTTTGAAAGAATAGATGTTATATTATTTCATTGTTCTTAAGACACCTATGAAAAATATGAGGCCCCATGATATTCCTCTTAATGAGGTTGTCTCCAGTAAGAATCTTGTTTTGAGCACCAACCAAAGAAAGGATTGAAGTTTGGAGAGAACCTTGTCATTCCATACCTTAGCTATGGTTGAGTTCTTCTAACCCTGTTGTGGTAATAACACCCCTTGTATGACTACATAAACACCTAACCCACTAAGAGAGCCCCATATAAGTTGATTTGTAATTTGAGAAACAAATTTAATCCCTTTAATTTGGATGTGTAATTGTCTTCATGAGTCTTAGTCCATGGTAGGGGTGGATCTCTCACTCATTCAATTAAAGCTTACAAGAGAGTTAATACCCAATTGTTGTAGGTCTGCTTTTATTTTTGGAAAAAAAAATTAATGATCGGAGGTCCTCCTAAGACTAGATCATCCCATATATTAATTTGTTTACCATCCCCTGGAATCTAAGAGGTATGATTTAATATAATATATTTAGATTCCACAATATATTTCCAAATTGAGGAGGAGTCTGTTATACTTTTCACACTTTTTATGAGTTGGAACCCATTAGAGTTATTCAAATATTTGCATTTTAATATTTTCTTCAATGGAGAGTCTGATGGAGTGAGAAAATTCCAAAGTAGCTTAGCACTTAGTCCCTTGCTAAAAATTACTATTTTTTATATTTCTAGGTCTCCTTGCTCCTTTGGCTTGGTAATAGTCTTTCAATTGACCAAATGGAACTTTTTCCTATTTGATTGCCTTCCCCCTTTCCATAGGAAAGTTCTTAAAATTGAATCTAACTTTTGCAAGATATATAAGGGTGCATGATACACCAACAATTGATATATGGGAAGACTTGATAATACTAATTTGATTAAAATAACTCTTCCAACCAAACTCAACCAACCATTTCTATATTGTTGTATTCTCCTTGACATCTTTTCTAGAATTACATTCCAAGTTTTTTTTTTTTTTTTTGAATCCCATAAGAACACCTAGGTAGTTAAAGGTATCACTACCTTTGTGAAATCCTAAAATCTAAGAAAAACCTCTATATTTTGTTGTTGAAATATTTATAGTGTAAAATTTGCTCTTTTGGGTGTTTATCTATGCCCCTATGGCTAAAGAGAAACAATATAAAACTTCTTTGATTAACCTGACATTAATTTGTATGGCTTCCCTTAGTAAAATGGTGTCATCTACAAATTGAGCATGAGTGATTGTTCTATATCCTATAGTTGCTCTAATTTCCAAGATTTTTTTCCTTCTCAAATTGGTTAGGGTCCTTCTTAAATTTTTAGCTAGAAGGACCTAAAGGTAAGGGGAGAGGGGACACCCTTACCTTAATCCTCTAGTGGATTTAAAGAAATTAGTAAGTTCCCTATTGATTAGAAGAGCTATCGAAGTTCCCTCTATGCAAGCTCTTATCTAGTCCATCATTTGGGATGGAAATCCAAATTTTGCGAACACCTATGTTAAAAAGCCAATGTCTACTCTATTAAAGGCATTAGTCATATCAAGTTTAATGGTTATTCTTTTATTTTGGACATGGCACTTGAGTGTAGAGCTTCATGAATCATTATAATGTTGTCATATATTTTTTTTTCCAAGAATAAAACCTTCTTGTTCTGGATTTATGAAATCATTAATATTCCTTTTAATTCTATTTGCTATTATTTTAGTCATTATCTTATAAGAGCAATTGCACAAAGATATAGGTTTGAATCTATCAAAAGTAACTGCATTTTTTTTGTTTGAAATTAAAGCTAAGAAAGTGGAGTTGATTTCCCCAGATAGCTTACCTCTTGTCCTTGTCTCTTCTACCATTTCCAATAGGTCATCTCTTATAAT
Source organism: Wollemia nobilis (assembly GCA_028583015.1). NCBI lineage: Eukaryota > Viridiplantae > Streptophyta > Pinopsida > Araucariales > Araucariaceae > Wollemia > Wollemia nobilis. The sequence goes on along the minus strand of JAQPPZ010000393.1, from coordinate 553,512 downwards.
TTCATGTAATTTTTGATAAAAATCATCGATGAAGACATCTGGTCCTAGATATTTGTCCTTGGGAAATGAACGCATAACTTCTTCCAACTCTTATTTGGTTACTACTAAAGAGAGATCTTCTCTATCTCTATTTTTTAACAAAAGAGAAATATTGTTCAGGATAGTGGCTCGAGCCTACTGATTTACTATTGTCTTTGTGAGAAGGGTTGAGTAATAATATTTTGCTAGTTCCTTTATGACTGCATGATTAGAATAAATTTCTTCAATTTTGTGAATCTCTCTTATTGTATTTTGTTGGTAGTGTTGCATTGTTTTTAGATGAAAGTAATTTGTGTTTTTGTCTCCTTTCTTGAGCCAAATCATTCTTGATTGAAGTCTCCAATGTGCCTCTTCTTCTTTGAAATCTTGATCCATTTCTTAGTTCAACCAGATTCTTCTCTCTTCTTGTTGAGGGATTAGAGGTTGATCACATATCTCTTGTTTTTATTCCTCCATTTGTTGTAGCAATATGATTGACCTATTTTGAACTTTAGTCTTATTGAAAATCAAATCCTTAATAGCTTTCTTGAGATTGAAATTTTCATTTTCCATACCTCTTAGGGACTGCTTGCACAAACATGTTGCTTCCAAATACTTTCTACTAAAGGTGCAAACTCCTCATGCTCATTCCATTATGGATTTTATTTGAAAGGAATATTTGTTTTTCCAAGAGCACTGCACCCATATCCAAATAGATAGGATTATGATCTAAGACTGAACTTTGAATTATATCACTTGATACAAGTGGATACCTAAATAGTATATCTTCTTTTATCAAGAATCTATCTAATCTTTCTTCAATGAATTTAACCCCACACTTGTTATTTGTCCATGTAAATTTTTTATTTTTTGTGATTATGTCCTTGAAGTTTTTTCAGTTATAATTTGCATAACTAGGTTCTTAAAAGAGGCTTTTGAGGGAATACCTCCTTTTTTCTCCCATAGGGATAAAGTCACATTCAAATCCCCTAATATAATTAAATTTTAGGGTCTTTTTTGATGAATCTAGTGCTAAAGACTCTTCCAAACCTCTTATTCTAAGACTAAGTAATTTGGTCCATAAAAATTGACTGTGGTCCAAGTCTATCCTTGTGGAGAGGAGAAAGAAGTTGTTATCCAATTTCAGTGTCTTGTTTTATTAATACATATCAGGGCCTATGGATCCCATGCAAGAAGAAGCCCCCTTAGGCATCCGAAAAATCTATTGCTTCTAGGTCTGAGGATCTCCATATATTTTTCCATTTTGTTGGCTTTAAATATTATCACCACAAAATATCATAGGTCCCAATATAAAGAAGCCACAATATTAAAGGTCAAAATATCAATAATGAAGAGTAGAATTATATATGAGTAATCTAATATGTATATCAAGGCTAATATAATAATGAAAATAACATTCACTTATAATATCAAATATGAATGTAAATGGCCTAAATGGTTCATGAACTATGCATGAAGAAAACTTACAATATTAATTTCTCAAAATCTATATACAAGCTTTATTCATTTTCTATAACTTCCTCTTACAATTAGATAAACATATTGTTATATTTTGATACTTCTTTATGGAGCATTATCTCCATAATATAACTATTTAAATGTGACTTCAAGTTCTTAACTATTTCTCTCCACATGACAAGTCTCGTGACCTTTGGTTTATCATTGTGCCACTTGCATACTAGACTCTTCACTTTTGTCTTGCATGCGCACTTGACTCTACGGCACTTGCACACTTCTACATAACTCTTACACTTCTACATGCACTCCTAATATAAGACACTTGTGCACATCCTCACATTACATATTTGTACACTTACATACATGACACTTGTGTATATTGTCTCAATATACACTTGCACTCTAACGTACATGAAACTTGTGCATTTCCTGCACATTGACACTTACATAAAAGTGGAAATATAAATCACACATTTAAACTATAGACTCAACTCTAATCTATTACATATTTACAATTGTACCATGAAGGTACCATGGGGGTATATTATCATTTACCAAATAACATAATATTCTTTCTCAACACCCCCATGTATTACATTATTTGGTTATTGAAGACTTTAGTATTCAATCTAGGTCTTTGTCTTCAATATTCAATATTTATGTGACCTTTCATTGTTCATGATATCTTTCTTGAGATTTATCTTTAGCTTCATTCTTGAGCTCTGCTTTATCTTTATTCTTTGTTTCTTTGGACTTTGTATTATTTGGTTCATGAACTGCTTGAGATTCTTTATTGGCTTCAGGTTCATGTGCATGTATAGCTTAAAATTTTTCTTTATCTTCACCCTTTGAATCATGTGCTTCTTTCCTATAATCTTGATATTGTCTTGTAACTTTTGAACATTCACTTAAAGCATCATAATAATTTCCTAAATTAGATGAACTTGGAATGTCAATATTGCAAGAAGAATGAAACACTATTTTTAGATATGATTCACTTGATTCAATTGTATCAATCTCTACTTTCTTTTTTAGAGTTTCAATCAACTCTTTTTGTTTCATATTTTCATCTTTATGTAGTTCAAGTAAGAGTAATGCCATATACATTATGCTACCTATATCAAGAGGTATCATAATATCATCCTTTGAATTATCAATTGCTTCAACAAGTTTTGAATGTAAATAGTATTCAAATGTCTCAAAACTTTCATCCATGGCTTCTCTATAGATAAATTGTATTGCCATATCTAGCTTACCTTTAGATTTTTTAATCAATTATCCAATGCCATATTTTATAACTTTAATCTTTTCTTTTTTTATTATGGACTTCATATTTCATTCCTTAATAATCAAAGTTTGCAATTCAATTTCTTTGAAGTGGTAAAACTTATATCTCCCAAGTTTAATAAACACTTAAATATGAAATTTACAAATTTTAAGTTTTCTAACCTTTGATGTAGAAATCCTTTTAACTCCCTAATAAATAGTTTTGCAATGTTTTAAATTTCAAATATCAAAGTTTTAAATTTTTCAAATTTTCTAAAATACTTTAAAAACTTTCAAATAGTTTTAAATCTTCAAAATATTTCAAATAACTTCAAATCTCAAAAACTTAAAAAACTTTAACTCCTTTACTTTCAAATTTTCAAATATTAGAATTAAAAAATTTAATAATCAAATCCTTAAATAAACCTGATTACTCCATATCTTTCAAATATAATATAACCTTTAAAAAATTAAAGTGCATAAACCTTATAACTCTGAATTTAGAACTTTTTTCAAACTTATTTCATTCCCACTAAATTAACGTGCACCAAATGTAATATCTATTTGTTATCTATGAATGTGTTGACAAAATTGTAGTTGTTTAGCTTTGCTTTTAATGCTTCACTTTTTCTTGCAATGTCAAGTAAAACAATTAGAATGTTTAATGTTCCTTAATGCTTGTTATTCCACCAACTTGCTTTTGCTACCTAATTAGCATTATGTGTCATTTGGGATGAGTAAATCCTTACTCTTGGTGGCTTCAACATACTATTATGTCGATGACCTCTAATATCTCCTAGTAGCTTAGCTTTAGGTGACTTGTCCTTTGATGGATCATCTTTCAATGATCCTTTCCTTGATGGATAGATCTCCAATAGCTCGCTCTTATATCAGTTTATCCTCTTATGACTTGTTGTCTAGTTCGTTATCATGCATATTTCTTCCTAATAACTTAATAGCATGTTCTCTGGAGGCTCGGATTGCTTTCTAATAGTAGCACATTCTTTAGAGTCTCGGTTTACTTTATGATTATAGCATTGTTCTTCAACTTGAGTTTTGATAGTAGCACGTTCTTTGGAGGCTTGAATTGTTTTCTCTAGAGGCTCGACTTACTTTCTCTAGAGGCTCAACTTGCTTTCTTTGGAGGCTCAACTTGCTCTTTGATGACTTATCTTTCTTGCCTTTAGCACTTTGTGAGTGCCTATTGTTCTTCTTTAGTGCATTATATGATTCTCCACTAGTGCCTTATGTGCTTTTCTCTTAGCATCTTATGTGCTTTTCTCTTAGTACCTTATGTGCTTTTCTTTAGCACTTTATGAATACTTCCTCTAGCATATTACAAGTGCTTCCTTTAGCGCCTTTCAAATGCCTATTGTAGTGCCTTATGAGTGCCTTGTTGTAGCACCTTACAAATATTTTCTTTAGCATCTTACAAGTGCATGCTAGTCCATCTCCAGTACCTTATGAGCACTTGTTGTTCTATGTAGTGCCTTATAAGCACTTTGCTATTTTATACAATGTTTTGATTACTATAAGTAGCTATACTACTGTGAACTCTGATTACAGTGTTCCTATAGATTTTGTCTCTCAAATATTGGCCTTTTTAGAATGGCCTATTGCTTGAAATACTCTGACTAAATGTTATTCTTGAAGAATATTGCTCCAAGACCAGGATTGATTTTGATATTTTTAGTTAGCCTAGTTCTTCAATATTTCCTTTATATTAGAAAGCTTACAATGCTTTCTTCTTCTTATCTGCTCTATACTCTATATCTTGTATGCACTATAGAAGCTTTGTGTTGCCTCTTCTTCTCTAAAATGTTTTGTTACTCTACCCTCATAATCTATGATGCTCCTCTATCCTTAAAAGCTATAATAATTATTATGTATGTTGAAGATATGATACTTCAATATCTAGTAGCTACAATGCTCTTTTGTCTATCTAAAATATTTCTATAATATCTAGAATCTATTTTAATGTCTTAGGTCACACCTAAGAACTAGATATGATTCTCCTCCTTGCTAGAGAACCCAATATCAATGTCATGGTGACTTTGAATGTCGCCAAATGACCAACTTTTGCCTGAGTTGGTTCTCCTTTAATCTTCAATAGTGATTATCCTCTTATTCTCTAGAGAATCCTTAATATTATTAGGGTGACTTTGAATATCCCTGAATTTCCAACTTTATTTTGAGTTGGCTATCAATCTATCAAAGTCCAACTATCTCCAGAGTTGGCCCTCAATCAAATCTTAATTGAGTCCTAGTCTTCATTGATTTTCCTTCAACCAAGTGGAAAGACCCTAGCATCAAAATTAGGGTCCTTGTCCCCTCAATTTCTACTCAATCAAACCTTTATAAAATAGATTCCAAGTCTTCACTACCTTCAAAGTGGACAGAATCTAAATTAAATCTATCAAAAATGGATAGAGTTAAATATTGATGATGGTGGCTAATAAAATAACTCTAAAAAATGGATAGAGTTAAGTGGTAGCTCTGATACGACTATTGGTTTTTAAGCCTTACTACCACATAATATCACAAGTCCCAATATAAAGAAGCCACAATATTAAAGGTCAAAATATCAATAATAAAGAGTAGAATTATATATGAGCAATATAATATGTATATCAAGGCCAATATAATAATGAAAATAATATTCACTTATAATATCATATATGATTGGGTCCGAGGTGTAGACCAATTGGTTCATCCAAACCCCATAAGGGGGCGGAGGTCCAAGGTTCAAATCTCGGGCCTCGTCGAACTGAACGCTTGTCCCTTTCCTGATGCTTTCAGCGGCATAAAAGGTTTAAAATTATTGTGGCATGGTGGTTATAGGGGCATACTGCGTGAAGATCTGTGTGGCGGCTTCTGGGGCGGATAGCACAGAATATTGTGGCGGCCATAAAAAGCTGGACAGCCTGCCCGAATTCATGGCGGCTATCGATTCCACCATGTAAATTCAAAAAAAAAAAAAATAATATCATATATGAATGTAAATGGCCTAAATTATTCATTAACTATGCTTGAAGAAAACTTACAATATTAATTGTTCAAAATATGTGTACAAACTTTATTCCTTTTCTGTAACTTCCTCTTACAATCAAATAAACAAATTGCTATATTTTGATAGTTCTTTATGGAGCATTATCTTCATAATATAGCCATAGTAATATGACTCTTCAAGTACTTGACTATTGCTCTCCATATGACAAGTCACATGACCTTTGGCTTATCATATTGCCACTTACATACTAGACTCTTCAATTTCTTCTTACATGTACACTTGACTCTATGACACTTGCACACATCTACATGACTCTTACACTTCTACATAAACTCCTAATCTAAGATACTTGTGCACATCCTCATATTACATATTTGCACACTTACATACATGACGCTTGTGAACATTATCTCAATGTACACTTGCACTCTAACTTACATGACACTTGTGCATTTCTTGCACATTACACTCTTACATGACACTTGTGCATTTCCTACACATTGACACTTACATAAAAGAGGAAATATAAATCACACATCTAAACTATAGATTCAACCCTAATCTATTACATATTTACAATTGTACCATGAAGGTACCATGGGGGTATATCAGTATTTACCAAATAATGTAATATTCCTCAACACATTATATTATTGCTAATTAGTCTATCAATTTAATTTTTTGAATGCGTATAACCATTGGCTTTTGTTGGGCTATTTATTGACTTAGGTAGTTTCTTTAAGGGATTATTCAATCCCCTTCCATTCCATTATAGAACCTTCATTTTTAAGTAGCTTCTTAGCCTTGCTGAAGTCTAAGGTTTTATGTGCTTTCTTTTCAATCTCTATATTTGCTTATTATGTTATTATCTCTTGATTAAATTTCCTCCCTCTAGTAGAAGATCTGGTGGATGGTGTGCCTCCTGGAGTTATTTTTGCTACTAACTGAGTCTCTTCTCTTTCTTCAATATCCTCTTCCCGAAGGTTTTCTTTGGTAGCCTGATTTTCCCCCATTTATCTTCTATTTTAGGATCTTATGGATCTTCCCCTTTTTTATATGTCCCTAGATCTTCCTCTTCCTCTTTTTGTGATAAAACAGATAACTTATTATTGTTTTATATTTTTGGCTATGTTTAAGGCCTCATTTTTCTACTTATAGATTTTCTCTATTATTTTCTTCTTATTGTTTAAAATTCTTGATCTTCCTCCTTTGTCTCTTGTTGTACCTTAGTGGGATAGTTCCTTGAGAAATGATCATATTGATGATAGGTAATATATTTAAATAGAATGTGCTCATAATCCAATGGCTAGGTATGGATCCAATCCAAGACTTTGATACCTATGTTTTCGGAAGCCATTTTTTCATATTAAATTGAACACACAACCTAGCACAAGTTGCATTATGCACAATATACAAATGTGTCAATATAGCTACCTACCATCTCAAGAGCTGATTTATTACATAAATGTAGGGGTAAAAATGGTAGTCTTACCCAAATTGAGACTTCTTCTGGTTCTTTCACTTGTGGATCAAAACTGACTGACCAGGGCATCATGTAGAGAGGGCTTGATTCAAGGAGCTAGAGACTTCCTTGAAATATTGCATCTCTTTCCTCTGTGGAGGAGAAAATGACTATGAAACACCCCCTCATTGCCATCCTGAATTCATAGCTAGATATTTTAGATCCCCTATAAGAGGTGATCCATATTTGAATGGTTGTTGGGCTAGGCAAAATACCCATAAATTGCAAGCAAGAGCTCTCTCAATTAGGGTGAGGATCAGAATATAAATATAGTCTGGAGGAATATTGACCACTAGAGAATCATTCAACTTAGTAACAAAGGAGTATTTATTACTTGGTTGGGACTGTTGTGACCTCCTTGCCTTCAAAGCTTTGGTCATATGTTTTAGTTTTGATTGGTTGAATAAAGGAGGTAGTGAGAACAAGTAAAATGAGTCATGATCAGTGTCCTTGACTATGGAGATAGTCATCATGGTAACATCCTAGAAGAAGGGTTTGGGACAGGGAGGGATATCCCCTACCACCATGGCCATTATAGGGCTTTAGAGGTGACCAAAATCTAATTTGAGCCAAAAGAGTAAACCCTTGCCAAAATCTTAAAGATTGTATTTCTTGGCTCACTTTTCTCTATTAAATTCATGGGCAAACCATGAAAGCAAAACTAGAGGAAACCAAAAAATGAAGAAGCGTATCTTGATATAAATATTTTTAATTAGTCACAATGCCTACCAGATTCGAGCATGCAAATAATAATGCATCGAATGGCACGAACCCTTGTCCAAAAAATAGGTCTGAGCATCAACAACGAAATCAAAATTGAAACTATTGCACCTCTTTCCCTTCTTGGTTTGGATTAATATTCTTGCATGAATTCAACCGCTTCCACCCTTGAATGAGTATCGTCCTGATCACACCTTCCAATAGTATCTTAAATCTTTGTATCATTAATACAACTATGATGTAATAAAGTGAATATTTTTTAAGTTTAGAAAGCTTGACATAAGATGTCTAGAGTGAATAGTTTCACATTCTAAACCAAGGTTCCAATCACACTTTTGAACTCTTTAATATCCTAATGGGTTTGAGGTAAGCAATGGGGAGCCAAAATTTTCACACAGTAAGTCAAATTTTCTATCCCATGGATGAACCTTAATATTTTCCAAGGTATTGGGGAGGAATGATAAATGGGACGTAATGAATTTAAATATTCATAATAATAAATAAATCTCGTAGTAATATGGTTTGTTCTAATATTTTTCAATTTAACTAGTATGAAAAATAAGTACAAAAATATATGTTTAGATATGTGTTATCAATTTAATATTCTTCCAAGATCTCATAATATCTCCAGACACAAATTCATACAATACATTCAATCAAACAATGAACAATAACTTGTTGAGTATTTTATTGATAAATATCTACTTTAAGCAATGCATATAATGCAATGCTTATTTTTAGATATAATATTACAATGCTTTATCTTCAATATATACATACATGAGACTCTTCATATTCACAAGACTCTTGATCTTTACACTTACATAAACTCTTCATCTCCTCATACTCACGAGAGATCTAACTCTTCATATTTTTCAATACATAATAATAAATCTCACATATATACATAAAGACGAAGACTCTCATGATTGCATATACTCTCATAACTCCCCACTTATAAACATGGTACTTCACTTACATAACTCACACTTACTAACATGACACCTAACCTACATAACTCACACTCAATAACATGACACCTACTATATACTCGAATATTAAGCACACCTAATCTAAATTATTTAGATGGTGCTTGCAATATTATTGCAAGGGACCAAATGATATAATACCTCCAACACCCCTCTGTATTATTTGGTATGAAGACCCTTTGCATTCATGTGCTTTCAATTCTTAATTTTGGTTTTGGTTTTGGTCTTTCTATTTTGACTTTGGTACTTCTTTAGGTTTTGAATCTATCCCTCTAAGGTATTAATTGTTCCTATCACATCTCTTAGAAAATCACCACAATAATATAACTCATGGCTTATATCATTATTGTTTTTGTTGGTGTTAAAATTGTTATCATATGTAGAATGTACCAATTCATCATCCTTACTATTTGTATGTTATGTTTTATCTTATCCATGTCACAACTGATTTTATTTGTTTTTCAAGTTTATCATGATCCTTGTTACCATTTGAAGACTTCAAATCATTTCTAACACACTCTTTCATGGTCATAACATTTATATGTTATCATAATATTTGGGTCACAACTAATATCTTTCATCATAGGTTTGTTCTTCAAACTTTTAATTAATTCTTTTTGCCTATTATTATTGTCATTAAGGAATTCAAGAATAAGTAATATTATATACATTATTTATCCTATATCAATAGATAATGTAATAGCATCTTTAGATTTTTCATTTGTTATAGTAAGTTTCAAGCTTAGATAATTACCAAATGAAGCAAAATTTTCATTTTTGGCTTCTCTGAAAATTGATTGTAATTCCCTTTTTAATTTTATTAACATATCTTTTTATTCCTGGCACATTCTCTATCATGTATCATGTACAATATTTTAGGTTTTTCAACATTTCCTTACTATCTTCTAGTGATGCATCCTGAATGTCTCTTTCTCTTTTTGTTTGCTTTATTTCTTTAATTTCCATGATGTGTCTTATCTTTGATCAATCTACAAGTTTTTCAATCCCTTCAAATAATTTTACTAACATAAATTTTTTTCCAATTACTTTCCTTTGTTGTAGAATTCCTTATAACTTACAAATTAAAAAAAAAAATCTTAATATAATTCTCTACTCTTTTCTTTATTCAATTTTTTCAATTTCATATATTCTTCTTCAATCTTAATTTTTTTTAACTAATTCCTTTGTTGTTGAAATCCTTTTATCTACAGAATTTATAATTTCGTTCTTCTTCAATAATTCTTTTTTTTCTTCAGCTAATCAAATTCAATTCACTTTGGAAAAATATATCTTTTTCAATATTCTTCTTCAATTTGAGTGCAGTTGGTAGCGAGTGTGAGTCCAAGACAAAGAGTGAGTGTAGTTGGTAGCAAATGCAAATGCGATATGGGAACGAGTGCGGTCGGTAGCGAGTACAAGCATGATTCGGGAGTGAGTACAACTAATATTGAGTGCAAAAAATTTAGGTAACATGGAAAGAAATTCATTTGTAAAAGTGCTTACTAAAAGTGTGAATGACCAAGTTGGAAGTTTGGATGCCCTACCTAGCAATAAGAAAAAGAGAGAATCTATGGAAAACCCAGTTCAGGTAGCAGATTCTATGCCATAAGTGATTATAAAGGATGAGATGATTGAGCATTATATAATGATTCTTAAAACAAGAGGGTTATTTTGTAAGTTTCATGGATATTAGCTAGGTTTTTCTGAGATTCAAAATTGGATTAAGTGGAAATGGGTATTGAATTCAAATTACTCCATGATTTTTCTTCCAAAATATTTTTTTCTCATTATTTTCTCTAGTTCAAAAATAAGGGATAAAATAATGAATGGAGGCCCATGGTTTAGGGATAAATATGCATTATATTTAAGACCTTGGAGTGAGAATATTCAATGGACACAAAAACTATTAAAAGGCATCCAGTATGGATTAAGCATTTTGGACTTCCTTATCAACTCATCAATAAGGAGGTTTTGAAGAATATTGGTAATACCCTAGGTGAACCCATCCAGGAGGGACCAACTATTAAGGAGAGAAGGCATGTTGTATACACTCGAATATGTGTTGCCATGGATATTTCTAATCCTTTACCGTAGTCGATTATGATTAAATTGAAATCAAGATAATGGGATAAGCAAGTGGATTATGAAAACATTACATTCTGATGTCACAAATATCATGAAACTGGGCACATGGCAATAGAATACAAAGTGAAAATGGAGGAAGAATGGAATTTTTTGGGTGTGAGGGTAGTTTCAATTTGATACAAGGAGACCATATCACTGGAGAAGCTAGGTCAAATAATGGATTTTCCACTCCTAAGAAAGTGGCTATAAAAGTCCCTCTACATCATCAGATGGTTAAGGCCATTATAGTTCACTTGAATTAGTCATTAGAAGGAAAAAATGATATGGAATATGAGGAATTACAATGCACAAGTTCAAATGTAAAAGGAGCTAAAGGTGCAAAGGAAGAGGGGAAGACAATTTTAGTATAAAGAAATATGGGGAGATAGATTTTAAATCAAATGAGGTGAAGAAGGTCAAGCTTAATCCAGGTAAATTACCTTTATCCTCAAGTAGCTTAAAATATTCTCCTTACAAAAAATGAAAGTAGTACGGAGTGTATTCCTTGCACTTTAGGATTTCAAGAGTAGTATAGTAAAGAAAATCTTGTAGACGATATCCAAGGAAATTTTGGTATTTCAGTACAACACAAGAAAGTGATGACTATGGAGGATCATCTATGCAATTTAGAGTTTTCATGGTAACATAAAGAATAAAATGTTATTGAGGCTATTCCTTGCACTTTTGACTCTTTAGGGCAATATAAATCTTTTGGAGATAAGTCTCATTTTGAATAATATGAAAAAAATGGAAGATATTTATGGAGATGAGAGTGGTGGAAAGAATGGAAGAAGGAGAGGAATACTATCATAGAAAGAAAAAAGAGAAAAAAAACTCAAAAGGATATTGATCTGGGAAGCCAAATAAAAATATCATAGGTGTTAACAAGAATTGGGGTTAAGCCCACTAATAAAAATAAAAAAGTGTTTATGATTAAAATGATATCATGGAATATTAGGAGTATGAATAAAACCCCTAAAAAATGATCTATTAAGGAATTAGGTTGTTATAGCCCTGAGTTTATTTTAGTACAAGAAATAAAATTAAGCAGTGAGGAATGTAAGGATGGTTTCAAAAATATTTTGAAGATAGATGATTGTTTAGCAGTTTCTTCTATAGGAGCTTCAGGCTGTATTGCAATAATATGAGACAAATGCAAATGGGATGAACAACTATTAGAAGCAAAAAGTAATCGGGTTGTTGGATTATTTTTTTGGAAAGAGGAAAACATCAAATTTGGGGTTATAATTTGACATGCTCCAACTGTAGTTACTCCTCATAAAAGATGTTGGAAGGACCTTAGTATATTTTTGTCAAATACAATGATGATTCATTGTGATCTATGGATTCTTGGGGGTGATTTTAATACTGTTATATCTTCTTTGAAAAATAAGGGTGGCATTCTAGGATGGTCTAAATCAATGCAATATGTTGCTTCATTTATCAATTCAAATGACCTTTGGGATGTCCGTCCCTTAAGATTTCAATACACATGGGATAATAGATACATTAGGAAAAATTATATAGTAGAAAGAGTAGATAGATTCTTGTTATCCAATAAATGGCTACAAACAAAGTATACAATCTCTTCAGATATTCTATTGTGAGCAAGATCAAATCACAAACCCATTATTTTGACTTGTGAGTCGCCTAACAATAGTCATCCAAATCCATTTCACTTCTAGTTTATGTGGATCCAAGACCTTGATTTTTTCAAGATGGTTATGTTATGGTGGGATGAATCAAAATTTTAAGGATCATGTATGTATAGGTTTGTTCAAAAGTTGAAATATTTAAAGGAGCAAATGAAAATATGGAATGTCAAATCTTTTGGTAACATTTTTAAAGAAAAAAGAAATTGAATCCAAGCCCAAAAATTTACAAGAGATAGTAGAAATTAATGGAATGGACCAGGATTCTTATGTGAAAGAAAAACAATTACTTTTTAATTATCATAATGCATTGAAGAAGGAGGAGTCATATTGGTTCCAAAAATCTAGAGAGAAATGGTTGAAGGAAGGAGATAGAAATACAAAAAAAATCATGCTATAGCAAAAACAAAATTTTATGTTCGTCATATTAAAAATATTATAACTCCAGATGGAATAAATATTGAGGATGAAGAAGATATAAGGAAGGAAGCCATAAATTATTTCAAAAATATTTTGTCATATTCTAAGCAAGATAAGGAGGCACAAGAAAAAATTATACAAAATATTCCATCACTTATCACTCAGAGACAAAATGAAAGCTTGATGAAAAATATTTCTATGGAGGATCTCCATGAAACAGTTTTCTCTTTCCATCCTAACAAGGAACCTGGCCCCGATGGATTTTCGGTAATTTTCTTTCAAAAAGTTTAGGATTTATTGAAGAGTGATATGTTAGATGCAATTGAAGAGGATCAAAAAATAAAGGCTATAATAAGTGAGATCAATGGTACTTTTATTACCTTGGTTCCCAAGAAAGATGACACAAAATATTTTTATAACTTTCGTCCAATAAGCCTTTGTAATATGATTTATAAGATCATTTAAAAAATTATGGTAAATAGGTTAAAGGGCATTTTAGGGTGTCTTATCTTAGAGAAACAAGGTGGCTTTGTTTAGGGTAAACAAATTATTGACGGTATAAGTACTGCACGAGAGGCCATACATTCTCTTAATTCTATGAAAAAATAAGGTATGCTTTTGAAATTAGATATGAACAAAGCATATGATAGGGTTTCTTGGAATTTTCTACATGTTATTCTTAGAAATTTTGGCTTTGATTATAGTTGGTGTGAGTGGATTAAATGTTGTTATAGCATTGCAAAATATTCTATTTTGATCAATGGTTCTCTTGTTGGATACTTCAAGTCATCTTGTGGACTTTGTCAAGGTGATCCTCTTTCTCCTTATCTATTCATTATTATAGAAAAAGCATTAGGGGGAGCCTTTTCAAAGGCAAAATGGAAGGAAAAATCAAAGGTATTCAAGTTGCAAAAAATGGTCCCTTCGAATCTCATCTCCAATTTGTTGATGATACTTTTCTTTTGGGCCATCCCTCAGTCGATGAGGCCATGGAGTTCAAATCAATATTATTATGTTATGAGAAGGCTATTGGACAGTTAATAAATACTTCAAAATCTAGGATCTTTTTCATTAATACTATCCTATATTTACAACAAATTATTGTGAATATTTTAGGGTTCAAAATTAAAAAAAAAAAATTCATCAACCTACTTGGGTATTCCTTTGTCTGATAAAGGGAATAAAAAAGCTTTGCATCTCTTTTTTGATAGAATAAAAGCTTGCTTGGCAGGTTGGAAAGGTAATTTATTAACCATGGTAGGAAGGCTACAACTCATAAATACTACTTTGCAATCCATTCCTATTTATATGATGTCACTTTCAAGACTGCCAACAGGTGTTGCATCAGAAATGGATAAAATTTAAAGAGACTTTCTATGGAAAGGTTGTGAGGAAAAATTTAGGTTTCCTCTTTGTAAGTGGGATAGGGTTTGCAAAGGAAAGAATATCGTAGGAGCAAGCTTGCCAAATTGTAAACTTATAAATTTAGAATTAGGAGCAAAGCTTGGATGGAGACTATTTAGATATCAAAGAAAGAAATGGGCAAAAATATTACTTCAAAAAATATAGGTTCTCCTTATGCAATGAACTTGTTTAGGAAAATAACTCTACCCAAAGTATCATCAACATGGAACTTCATATCAGAGAGTTTGTATTTGATAAAGAAACATATTATATGGTCAGTAAATGAGGGTAGTTATGCAAATTTTTGGTCTGATGCTTGGTTGAAGCCTTATCCTCTTATCTCTGGCTCAAAATGGAAATCATTGGCTCAAGTGTGCATAGCATGTAAAGGTACAAACGTCAAAGATTATATTATTATGAGCAAAAAATCTAGAACATGGATTTCTTTTAGTAACCTGGTTGAAGGAGAGGAACTCAAACAAATTGTAGATGAACTTCAAAATATGCTTCAAGAGTTTTATTTGCCAATTTTTACATGAAAGGATGAGTTGGTTTGGAATTTATCAAAGGATGGTGGATACTCAATCAAGTTGGGATATGAGAATTTAGAACAATCAAAATTTCCTTCTTCCAATGATTTTCCTTGGAAGAACGTTTGGTCATTAGAGGCTCTCCCTAAGGCCTCAACATTTCTTTGGTTAGCAGTTCAATGTAATATTATTACCAGAGAGAGTCTACAAAAAAGAGGATATTATGGACCCTTTAGATGTGCCTTGTGTGAGAAGGATTTAGAAATGTTAAACCATTTACTTCTTCATTATCCATTGGTCATACCATTTGGGGTTATTTTTTAAAAAATATGAAATTATATTGGGTAGCTCCATCAACATTGAAAGAGTTGATGAAATGTTGGATAAATTATAATAAATCTAAAGCATTATGTAATCTTTGGAGGATTGGCCCTGCCATTGTTTATTGGAATTTATGGCTTGAAAGGAATAATAGATTTTTAAAAATCAAAATCAAAATCATGCCCAAGTTTGGAACCGTATTAGTTCTTCTCTTGCAAAATATCTAAAAATATGGTGCTCATCATGGGAAGTCTCAATTGCAGAAAAAAAGAGGTGCTAATAACTTGGCTACAAGATTTGAACATACATGGAAGAGTCATCTGTGATAATGAAATTAAAACAAAGGATCTACTTCGATCTATGGTAAAATGGAAATGTCCAAAAATTGGGTTTATCAAAATTAATTTTGATGGTGCTTCTAAAGAAAATCTAGGAAAAGTTGGTGGAGGTGGTGTTTTTAGAAATAGTGAAGGAAAAATTCTCCTCACTTATTTAGAATCATATGGAACTTCAACTAACAACTATGCAAAGGCTAGGGCACTTCTTATAGGGATTAAAATTGCAATATAAAAAGGATGGAAATATATTTCAATTGAGGGGGACTCACAAATTATCATTAATGCTATTAACAAAAATGGATGTGGATGTTCATCATCTATTACTAGAAGTAATCTCTTGGTAGTGTGATCATATTTATAGAGGCAATCTCCTGGCAGTGAAGGAAATCGAGTAGCAGATTAATTAGCATTTTATGGTGTTGATCTTCATCCCGATAAAATTCAAATTTTAGAAGGCAACTGGCCAAGTGATATTTTATGTCTTAACCAAAATGATGTCGGGTTGATTGTGGAAACAACACTTTAAGGAAGGTGAAGAATATATTTAAGAGAAAAAAGAAATGAAAAATTGGTGATAAAAATGTATGCTACAGCAAATGTAATATTTTTGTATTGTGATGGGAGGGAGTGGCCCCCAATAGAAGCCAGATATAACCTATTAAAAAAATATTCTTCTTCAATTTATTTTCTTTGATTCAATTATTCAATATTATTATTTTCTTTCTTCAAAATTCAAATTCTTTCTTTCCTTCAATCTTTAATTTTTCTTCAATCTTCAATTTTTTCTTCTTTCTTCAATTAATTTTTCTTCAAATGATTCTTCTCTTTTTCAATTTCCTTCAAATTTCAATTGTATATTCTTTGCTCAATATTTATCCTTCAATATTTTTTCTTCAATAAATTTATTTGTCAATAATTTTCTTCTTAATTTTTTCATTCTTCACCTTAATATTTAATTAATTATTTTCTTATCAAATATTTTCTCCAAAAATAAAACTATTAGTCTATTCTCTTTTCTTTTAATTCTCCTTTCAATTCAATAAATGTTTCTTTATGTTTCACCTTATAATATTTCCTTCAATATTTTACTATGTGCCTTATCATTCAAATAATTAATTAGAGGTAAAGTATGCCTTAGGCAATGGCACTTCTCATTTAATTTACAAAGTAGAGCATTAGGTTTATCCACGCATTCTTCAATGTTTTAGACATTTCGTATTCTAAGTATAACTCTTGCCTAAGTGTTATCTATGCTTGAACTATTATGCTTGCATCAACTAATCACTCTCTACTTTCTGCCTAACGTCCTTTGTCATTTTTGAGGTTCTTGCAATCGTTTTCCACTGTAATGTCCCCTTTTAAGAAACAGCAAACCCTTACTACGAAAATGCAAAAATTAAGTACAGCAAGGAAATAACTTAGAAATTACTCATAAAATAACACAAGTATGAGGAGAAATCAGCCAGTATCATATATTAAATATTGCCAAACCAATACAACAGACTCCCCAAGGCTGAACAGATGCAAAAACTCCTCAAAAATGACCCCAAATACAAGCATAGGGTTTGGGGCTGCCAACAGATCTGAAACACATGACACAAATGCTCCCAAAAATACCACGAACTCCTCACGAATGCCTCTTTTTGTATTTTTGATATTTTAGGGCAATAACACCTGCAATGATATTGCCAAGACCCCAACCATGCACATCCAATGCACTATGGGAATGAGCAAGACCTGCAATCTCAACTCATGGAACCTCTAGGGTTTCAATATTCAATTTTGATATCAACATTACATGCCCAAAATGGGATGTCTCACTCCCTTATATAGGGTGAGGTTCTAATTTGGAGTTGACATCTCCCAACCCTAAAATCACTTAAAGTGTTCCCAACCCTAAAATCACTTAAAGTGCCTTATTACAACATAAAACATAAATAAACACAAGTTAAGTTATGTCTCCAAGTCACATGAACCCTTTTTCACTTTTATAATTAAGTGTAGGAGACATTTACAAAAAAATATTTATTTTTGGGACATTACAAGTCCACCCTCCTCAAATTGCTTGTCCTCAAACAAAGTCAAAGCTAGAGCATCTAAAATTTCTGCACCTTCCCAAGTAGCATCCTCCATAGGCAAGTCCTTCCACTTCACAAGATATTCTTTGACAATCCTACTCCTAATCTTTCTCTCCCTTGTCTCAAGTATCAATTCAGGTTCAAGAATGAGCTTTCCTTCATCATCAAGGGGTGGCAAATCTGAAGATGGCTGAATATTTTTGCCCAAGGCCTTCTTCAAACAAGAAACATGGAAGACATTATGTATTTTACTTCCACTTGGAAGTTCCAAAGCATATGCAACTTGTCCAACCTTACTCAACACCTTGTAAGGTCCATAAAATTTGGGTTTGAGTTTTTGCTCCACTTATTTTCAATGTAGACTGTTTGTAGGGCTGCAACCTAACATAAACCAAGTCTCCCACCTCAAATGAGCGCTCACTATGCTGTTGATATGCATACTTCTTCTGCTGATTTTATGTCGTAAGAATATTGTCCTTCAAATTAAGAATATCTTGATTTTTTGCTGCAAAGTCTCTAGCTTTTTGGACCCTTGAATCACCAAAAATCAGATCTAAAAAGTGTGGGGCATCATAACCATAAAGTGCCTTGAATGGAGATATTTTTATGGACATATGATAAGTAGAATTGTGGCAGTATTCACCAAGGTGTAGCCATTTAACCCATGCATTTTGTTGACCTGAAACATAATTTCTCAAATATCTTTCAATCCATTTGTTAGCAATTTTAGTTTGCCCATCAGTTTAGGGATGGTAGCTAGTACTAGGAGTCAATTTAGTACCACATAGCTTAAACAATTATTGCCAAAACATGCTCAAAAATCTGCTGTCGCTATCACTCACAATGGATTTAGGCAAACCATGCAATCTGAAAACTTCTTTAAAAAACAAATCAACAACTTGTATGGTTGTACAAGTTGTTGAAATGGCATAGAAATGAGCAAGTTTGTCAATCTATCAACAACAACAAATATGCAATCCTTCATGTATACCTTGGGAAAACTAGTAATGAAGTCCATGGAGATACTTTCCCATTTCTGATTGAGAATAGGAAGTGGTTGAAGTAAACCAGCTGCAAATTCATGTTCCCCCTTGTTTTCTTGGCAAATAACACATTCTTGAACATGCAAGAAGACATATCTTTTCAAACCCTTCCAATAGAATCTTTCTCTAACCTGTTTGTAAGTATTGTAGAAACTTGGATGGCCTACAAGTAGATCATCATGCATGGCTATAATTAAAGCTTGTTTTAGCTTTGATTTAGGTACTAAAAACACACTTACCTTGCAAAAAATCAGTCCTTCTTTATGGTTGAACCTGTCATCGTCAACTTGCCCATTTATTAGTTTAGAACAAAAATCATTCTTTGCATATTCAGCCATAATTTTCACCTTTCAATCAGCAGAAATAATGGAAAGAGAATGAAAAGTAGGGTGCCTAGAAAGTGCATCAGCAGCTAAATTCTTCTTACCCTTTACAAACTCAATTTCAAAATCATATGATTGCAACTTTGTTACCCATTTTTGATGTCTTTCATTCAGTTCAACTTGCCCCAAGAAGTATTTCAAACTATTATGATCAGTTTTGACCACAAAATTGCCACACACTAAGTATTGCTTGAATTTGGTCAAGGCATGCATGATAGCTAGCATCTCTTTATCATAGATGCTGAAATTTTTCTCCACATTTGAGAGCTTTCTACTCTCATAAGCAATGGGACATCCTTGTTGCATAAGTACAGCTCCAACTCCAACACTTGAAGCATCACAAGCAATAGTAAAAGCAATAGAAAAAATCAGGAATAGCAAGTAAATGAGTGGAAGTCATTACATCTTTCAGCTTTAGAAAAGCTAAAAGAGCGTCATTGGACCATGAAAAGGCCCCTTTCTTAGTTAATTTAGTAAGGGGGGCAGCCAAAGAAGAAAACCCCTTAATGAACCTCCTATAGTAACTGCATAAACCCACAAAACCCCTCAATTCCGTTAGGTTGGATGGTATAGGCCATCTTTGTACAGATGAAACTTTAGTTTGATCAACCTTAAGATGTTTTTGTAGTAAACCTTGAATTTGAGGATGATAGGTGGTTGATTTTTTCCCTTCTAAATTGAAAATTACAGCTACCCACTCAACGTCCTTATGCCTTATCATCTTCTCCATTATTTTGTATGAAACCTCCAAAATTTTGCAAGAATATTTTGACCCATTTTCCTTGATTCCTTGCAACACCACATCTTTCCCTTCAAGCACAAATTTCAGTTCTAATTTTTGATAATTAGTAACATAATCACCAAGTGAATACAACCATTGCACACCCAAAACCATATGTGGAATACCTCCTAAGGGAAAAATAAATAATTGCTCATCTACTTCCATGTTGCCAAAATTAATTTTTATGTTTCTTACCACTTTGTTGCATGTGATAAGATCACCATTGCCAATAGCAACATCAAAACCAGGAATGATAGCTATAGGAAGATTCTTTCTAGTGGCAAACTTCTCATCAACAAAATTTTATGTAGCACCACCATCTATTAAAACAATAACCTTTTCATCAAAAGATCTACCTGGTACCTTAATAGTGCGAAACTGATTTAGCCCACTTAAAGTGGCTAGGGAACCTTCAGGAACTTCCTCATACTCCCTTTGTGCTTCCTCTTCCAAGGGTGTCTCATCTGCCTCATAAAAATTAGGATTATCAAAATCAAAATCAGAATGTAATTCAATGATTTTCATACCTCCTCTGCATTTATGACCTCTTTGCCAAGGAGACTTACAAATGAAACACTTGTTTTGTTTCCTTAGCTCATCTTTCTCTTCTTGTGTCAAGCGTGGGCCATTTGGGGGCTTATTAGGTGGCTGAAAACCAGATCTGAAACCTTCTCCATGCGTGGGATTCCTGCCATAAAAATTTCTCTCATTTCCACCTTGTTGCGTGAGGTTTCCTTGCTGCCCATACTGTTGTCCAAAAACTATTTTTCTGGCTACAAAAGGTGGTCTATCAGGTGGATTATGTGCAAAATATTTCTGTCTAGGAGGTAAAATAGATTCTAAGCTTAAAGATCTCTTAATGGCATCTTCAAGAGTGGCTATTTCAAAAGCTTTAACTAATCCCTTCACGGGTTCCAACAAACCATTCATAAAAAGAAAAATTACCCTCTTGGGTGAAATATTTTGTACCTGAACTGAAAGTTGTTCAAACTCCTCCACATAGGCATGAATGGATGAAGTTTGCTTCAAAGTGGCAAGCTCCTTGAAATACTCTTCCACATTCCTCCTTTCAAACCTGTTCAAAACCCCGGTACAAAATTCATCAAATGTATCAATATCACCATGCCCTTGGGTTACTAACCCATGATGCCACCATGAGTAAGCACTACCCTCAAGGTGGAGTGTAGCAATCCGAACCGCATCGCCTTCGAAATATGCTCCAAGGTAAAATAAGTCTGTAATTTTTGAAGCCATGCCCTAGCTATAAGACCATCTTGACCATTAAATGAGGGAATGGTCACCTTTTGATGCAAAAAAGGCTTCTTTTTCTCTTTTTTAGCCTCAACAACATATTTACCCACAATTTTCAAATATTTATCAAAAGAAACTACTGCCCTAAAACCCTCAGATTTATTACTATAAGCAGCAAACCATTCATCTAATTCATCAGTTACCTCATTTTCCTCCCGTGGAGGTGGTGGAACAAGGAACATAGGCTTGGATAGCCTAGGCAAGGGAGTGTGTGAGTTATATGATGACTCATGCCCATTGTTGTTGCCTCCCTTTTCTTCTTCCCTCCTTGTGCCATTTGGGTTGCCCAAAGCTGCCCTCAATTCTTGCTAATTTGTCTCTTGTAAGGACACCATTCTTTGCAGCATGTCAAGGAGGGCATCAAATTTTTGCTTAGTCTTATCAACTGGCCTTTGGGGCTCCTCAACCTCTTCCCTGTTTGACATTTCCAAAGCGAGTCTGTTTCTCCTAGTAAAATACTGATGAATAGGAGGACGATGCATAAAACCCTATCAAACCCTAAAAATATGGAAATCTAAAATTCTGAAAATTCTGACCACCAAATTTTTTTTTTGAAACCACAGAACTGCAAATTGGTCAAAAAGGTATCCAAATCTGCAATTTTTATTTTCTAAAAAAAAATCCCTAAAAATCCGCAAATCCCCTAAAAATCTACGATTTTCACTAGGGCACAACTTTTCACCACAGAAACGCACTTATCACCACGAATAACTAGAAAAACATTGAAAATGCTGAAACTAACCACAGACTGGCAAGATTCCAGCTTTGATACCACTTATAATGTCTCTTTTTAAGAAACAACAAACCCTTACTACAAAAATGCAGAAATTAAGTACATCAAGGAAATAACTCAGAAATTGCTCATAAAATAACACAAGTATGAGGGAAATCAGCCAGTATCATATATTAAATATTGCCAAACCAATACAACAGCTCCCCAAGGCTGAAAAAATGCAAAAACTCCTCAAAAATGACCCCAAATACAAGCGTAGGGTTTGGGGATGCCAATAGATCTGAAACACATGACACAAATGCTCCCAAAAATACCATGAACTCCTCACGGATGCCTCTTTTTGTATTTTTTATATTTTAGGGCAATAACACCTACAATGATATTGCCAAGACCCCAGCCATGCACCTCCAATGCACTATGGGAATGAGCAAGACCTGCAATCTCAACTCATGGAACCTCTAGGGTTTCAATATTCAATTTTGATATCAACATAACATGCCCAAAATGGGACATCTCACTCCCTTATATAGGGTGAGGTTCTAATTTGGAGTTGACATCTCCCAACCCTAAAATCACTTAAAGTGCTCCCAACCCTAAAATCACTTAAAGTACCTTATTACAACATAAAAACATAAAACATAAATAAACACAACTTAAGTTATGTCTCCTAGTCACATGAACCCTTTTTCACTTTTATAATTAAGTGTAGGAGACATTTACAAAAAAAATATTTATTTTTGGAACATTACATCCACTTTGTTCTTACAGGCTTATCCCACAATTTTCACTAGCCTTTGCCTCGTCTATAACGTCTCCTCACTTTTGCACTGTCCACACAATCTACTTTGTTTGAAAAACATGTCACATTCTCCTTTGTGCTTCCTACTAACGATGTCTCTATTCACTATATTTTTTGTTGTGCTTTTTTGCTTGCTTATGACATCTCCTTTACCATATTTTTTCACCTTGATTTTTGCCTAGTAACGATTTCTTCTTCATTGCATTTTTATTGCACATTCACCTACCTCCTTCATTGTGCTTTTTGTATACCTTCTTCACTGCACTTTTCACCATGCAATTTTCCTTCACAACGCTCTCCATTGAAGGCATCTAAACTGTTGGTTAACCTCTTTGCTTCCAATCACTTCAATTTCAAATTTCACTAGGCACTTCTCCTTCAATGTAGCTGCACTCCAAAGTTACTCTTTACCGAGCACTCCTCTTATCTCAATCTTGATTTCTCTCCACCTTGGATGTCTAAAAAATGTGGTTGTGATACCGCTATTAACAATTTAATATTTTTCTAGGATCTCACAATATCTCTAGACACAAATTTATATAATATATTCAATCAAACAATGAACAATAACTCATTAAAAAATTTATTGATAAATATCTATTTTAAACAATGCTTAAAATGCAATGCTTATTCTTTGATACAATGTCACAATTATTTATTTTCAATTTATACATACATGAGACTCTTCATATTCACAAGACTCTTGAACTTTACACTTACATAAACTCTTCATTTCCTCATATTCACGGGAGATCTAACTCCATATTTCTCAATACATAATAATAAATCTCACATATATACATAAAGAGAAAGAATTTCATGATTGCATATAATCTCATAACTCCCCACTTATATACATGACACTTCAATTACATAACTCACACTCACTAACATGACACCTCAGGCTCACCTACATAGATCACACTCAATAACATGACACCTACTATATACTCAAATATTAAACACACCCTAATCTAAATTATTTAGATGGTGTTTGCAACATTATTGTAAGGTACCAAATAATACAATACTTCAAACAACATGCATCCAATCTCCTCACTAAAATATTTTTATTTAAAAGTTATATAAATAAACTCTATACAAATATTTAGGGTGTAATGTAATGTCCCCACCCTAGTCATCTAACAGAGCGTAATATGGACTTGCCTATTCATAAGGTTCCGTAGGCAATTTCGAGTGTTTAGGAACCACTAGGTGTTATGGGGATATTGTTGGACGATCTGCATTCACAGTTGTCAGCTTTCAGGATCGTTTCTGGTAGTATTTTTAGAGACCTACTATTTTTAGTAAGTCAGTCACGAGGTTGAATGGCAGGAAATGGATGTTACAAATGAGTAGTTTGGCGAAATGGGTATTCGTTTCCATTTTAATATCTAGGATCTGACATTCAGAGGCTGGTTATTTTAATTCCCAAAGGTTATTAATGTATTAAATTAAATTATAATATGACTTTATAATGTTGGGCATTAATTTAATCTTAAAAGGGGTCATGTAACCACTTGAATTAAAGGGGATTTTATAAAGTTCATATTTCTAATGTCATAAAAGTGGTATGGTCTCCTTGGAAAGTAATAAGTGAAATATATTACAATTTATGGTAAAAAGAATGCCTCCAAGGTGCAACATAGTATTTGGAAAGACAAATTATCCTACATTCAAGAAGTGAATGGATCAACCAGCTTTGGGAAAGGATAAAAGTGGCATTGAAGAGTTGATTGTGACATATTTGGTTATTACATTTCATGTTTGGAGAAAGGAGCTTTCTTGCAGTAGAGTTTGCAGGAATATATCCAGCTTGTTTGTGACGAAAAACCATAGGCAAGGGCAGATTTGGCTTGTTTGGAGATGAAACCCTCCAGTAGGAACATCACTTTTGGGATTGCAAGATATCCTTGGAGTGATTGTGGCATTTTCGTGATGAGGAATGATTTGAGCTTCAAAGTGGCAAGTTGATAAGTTTTGGGGTGCACTTGGTGCCATTTTTAGAGTTACTTTAGATTGTAGATTTTTCCAGTGAGGCCAAACCATTAGAGGCTATTTTGAATTAGATTGCTTGGGTTTTTAAGAAGCTTGTATTGTTGATTATTCATAGTTTTTTGATCAGCTTATCAGTCGTACACTTCAGCAGTTTGGAAGGGATCTATGTCATTTGTGAAGGGTTTTTAACAGGTCATACCAATTGCAGTGAAGGGCGTGCACTTATTGAGGCCAAACACCTCCCATTTGGAGTATTCATTGTGTTGTATGAGGTCTTCTATTTGTTGGACAGCCAAACAAAAATTAGTATGTTGGAGAAATTGTATTACAAGCATATTTAATGAATATATAAGATTTTTGTTGCTGGTGTTAACTTCCAAAATTATATCAGGCCTTTAGATCTCTGAGTACACTTATCCTTGTACAATTTCCTTCATTGGGTTTGCTCAATATCATTAGAAGAAGTTTGTGCTTAAATTTTGTAGTCATTGGAGTAGTTTTTAAGATACAAGAATTTCTAGTTTGCTACTATTTTTTATTTCCAGAATTTGTATTATTGCAAAAAGTATAAAAAAATCATATTTGCATAAATCACGTGATATCAAAGCAATCAGCAAACAAGACATTCAAGTTTTCAGTTTGGAACCCAAGATCAGAACCTGGCTCTTTGGGTGGCAAATTTATTTTCTTTAGAAAAGGGTAGGACATTACAGTGGTATTAGAGCTTCATGTTAAACACTACCAGCCTGTTCAGGGTTCACACTTAGAGCTTC
This sequence comes from Wollemia nobilis, assembly GCA_028583015.1. Classification (NCBI taxonomy): domain Eukaryota; kingdom Viridiplantae; phylum Streptophyta; class Pinopsida; order Araucariales; family Araucariaceae; genus Wollemia; species Wollemia nobilis. The sequence goes on along the minus strand of JAQPPZ010000393.1, from coordinate 527,820 downwards.
AATGTTTGCAAGAAATTCATAATGGCATTAAATAGTGAAATTCAATGTCAAATGAGACAACTTCTGCAACATATGGATGACATGGGAAATATGTTAGATAACATGAGGAAGGATCCAAATTTCAAAAATAATTTAATAAAGTGGATAAGAAAACTTGAGCATAAGGACTCAAGTGCCAAAGAGAAGCTTGGAACGATGAATACTGAATCAGGACCCATTGATGTTGAAGCTTAACAATCAAAGGCAATTGAAGAAAAAAATGGCATTTTGCAACTAGATGAAGGAGAGGACAGCAAGGCGATTGAAACCTTAAAGGATTCATATCATACATCATACATAACTGAATATCATGATGAATTTAGTGCTAATGAAAACAAAACAATAGTTATGATTGTTGAAGATGAGGTTAATCCATCCTGTGTGTTGGATATTGGAGAGGTATGCATTAGTGAGCACACTAATCTTGTGGTTGATGAATTAGTTTTTGATGTAGTTGTTGATTCAGAGAATGAGCACATATCTACCACTACAAAGGATGAGGTTAGTGAGCGCAGTTTTGTGAAAGAGGCTACGTTCGATCAATGTGCATTGGAGGGTACATCTGCAGATTCGTTGTGGGATGTTGATTCTAATTTATTACAGAATTAGTTACAGGTTATAGAGTATCAAATTGTACACACATTGACTCACTTGGATAGCATGCACAATTTTGTTGAATGCCTCTTTCAGACAACCCAGTTTGGACAGAGATAACACGAGTTGATAGTTGGAGCCACTGTTACAGACTTGCAGACCATCAAGTAAGCATTAGAGGTGATCAAATCAGATTACTTGAGGCTACTTTCTGACAGGGATCATGTTATTCAGTTTGTAGAGAGGACTCTCTGAGAGCTCACTCAGATAGATGAGGAAATTGATGAGCTTTGTCTTAAGTTGAGTTTAGCTCATCGCTCACTTAACACGGCGAGAAATCAAACATCTATTGTAGCCACTTCATAGGAGTTAGAGACTAGTTAGGTGACCATGGTGGTCAAGCTGTTGATTGAGGGGATCAATGAGATTGGGCGGGAGGAAGGACTGATCAGTAATGATGATGATTCCACACTCACTCATCGAGGGTAGTATGAGTACGATCAGAGTGATGATGTATTTTCTTTTACGAATGCCCCTTCCTCATTTTGTGTTGTTGACGATAATACACTTCTTGAATTTGGTCCTAATGACAATGATAAAAGTCATACTTCAGAGTACTTTTTGGAGCTTCATAGAAGGCCAGTTGGTGAAATCCTTATGGATGGTATAGTGAGGTATGCTAATAATTTTGATTTCAGCCCACATATAGATGAGTGGACCTTATTTTTTATGACACATAATGGTGGGAGGAAAATTGTTATAACGGATTGTATACTGCATCGGGATATGAGATACCTTATTCGTTAGAAGGTAAGATGAATTTTTGTTGGGATTATTGTATGGTTCATCATAATGAATTTAGTGCAGAGATAGATTTATGGTCGAACAATGTTTCACTTGTGCGTAGTTTAGCCCAGCAGTATTCTTCAGTTAGTGGGGATGCCAGATTCCCTATGAGTTTTGGTCGTTTAGGAGTGTTTATGTCAGATATTAAAACACTCATTGGTTCATATTGCAGCAGAGGCAATATTATCATTATATGGGATCCCGACATACGACTAGTATGGATGGAGGTTCTTCCCAGTAGTTACAGGATATTTTTTAGGGGGTAGCTCCGTAAGTTTGTGTTGATATTTTTTGATGATATTCTAGTTTATAGTAGGATATGGGAGGATGAGCAAATATTGCAGCATCCAGCTCTCCAATTGCTTATGGGTAAGTAATTTTAGGGAGAGAGGACTGTAATGTCCCCATCCTAGTCATCTAACAGAGCGTAATATGGACTTACCTATTCGTAAGGTTCTGTAGGCAATGTTGAGTGTTTAGGAACCACTAGGTGTTATGGAGATATTGTTGGACAATCTGCATTCATAGTTGTCAGCTTTCAGGATCGTTTTTGGTAGTATTTTTAGACTTACTATTTTTAGTAAGTTAATCACGGGGTTGAATGACAGGAAATGGATGTTACGGATGAGTAGTTCGGTGAAATGGGTATTCATTTCCATTTTCATATCTAGGATCTGACATTCAGAGACTGATTATTTTAATGCCCGAAGGTTATTAATGTATTAAATTAAATTATAATATGACTTTATAATGTTGGGCATTAATTTAATATTAAAAGGGGTCATGCAACCACTTGAATTAAATGGAATTTTATAACGTTCATATTTATAATGTCATAAAAGTGGTATGGTCTCCTTGGAAAGTAATAAGTGAAATATATTACAATTTATGGTAAAAAGAATACCTCCAAGGTGCAACGTAGCATTTAAAGAGACAAATTATCCCACATTCAAGAAGTGAATGGATCAACCAGCTTTGGAAAAGGATAAAAGTGGCATTGAAGAGTTGATTGTGACATATTTGGTTATTACATTTCATGTTTGGAGAAAGGAGCTTGCTTGCAGCAGAGTTTGTAGGAAGATATCCAGCTTGTTTGTGACGAAAAATCACAAGCAAAGGCAGATTTAGCTTGTTTGGAGACGAAACCCTCCAGCAGGAACATCACCTTTGGGATTGCAAGATATCCTTGGAGTGATTGTGGCATTTTCGTGATGGGGAATGATTTGAGCTTCAAAGTGGCAGGTTGTTGATGAGTTTTGGGGTGCACTTGGTGCCATTTTTAGAGTTACTTCAGATTGTAGATGTTTCCAGTGAGGCCAAACCATTAGAGGCTATTTTGAATTAGATTGCTTGGATTTTGAAGAAGCTTGTATTGTTGATTATTCATAGTTTTTGATCAGCTTATTAGTCATACACTTTAGTAGTTTGGAAGGGATCTATGTCATTTGTGAAGGGTTTTTAACAGGTCGTACCAGATGTAGTGAAGGACGTGCACTTATTGAGGCCAAACGCCTCCCATTTGGAGTATTCATTGTGTTGTATGAGGTTTTCTCTTTGTTGGAAAGCCAAACAACAATTAGTATGCTAGAGAAACTGTATTACGAGCATATTTAATGAATATATAAGTTTGTTGTTGCTGGTGTTAACTTCCAAGATTATATCAGGCCTTTAGATCTTCGGGTACACTTATCCTTGTATAATTTCCTTCATTGGTTTTGCTCAATATCATTAGAAGAAGTTTGTGCTTAAATTTCGTAGTCATTGGAGGAGTAGTTTTTAAGATACAAGCATTTCTAGTTTGTTGCTATTTTTTATTTCCAGAATTTGTATTATTGTAAAAAGTATAAAAAAATCATATTTGCATAAATCATGTGATATCAAAGCAATCAGAAAACAAGACATTCAAGTTTTCAGTTTGGAACCCAAGATCGAAACCTGGATCTTTGGGTGGCAAATTTATTTGCCTTCGAAAGGGGTAGGACATTACAGCTAATCACTTAGCACTAATAGATCCATGGAATCAAACCCTTGCAATGGTTGTGGTGGATAGTGATATTTCAAAGATAGAGATAAGAACATAAGGAAACCTGACCTTGGGATCCAACAAGCAAAAAAAAGGTTAAAAAACTCTAAAGCCAAGAGTGTAGGAAGAAAAATGAACCAGGAGAAGTTGGCTAATGAGGGAGACCAACTAGTCATCTAGAGAAAGGTCAAGTAGATTGACACTTATTGGAATCCAGGTTCCCAATGATTGTCCAATCTTGGAATATAAGAGGTCTAAATAGTAGACCTCATCAAATTTTTGTTTAGAGTTTAATTAAAAATCAACATTCTAACCTTATTCTCCTTTAAGAGACTAAAGCTTCCATTCTGAAGATGGATATCATTGTTAAGAAAATTTGGAGACAGGTTGAGCACATGGTGGTTGGATCCCAAGGGGCTTCAGTAGGAGTGGCGACTTTATGAAATTCTCTTCTCTGGACGATTTTAGATCACTTTGTTGGTCGGGGTATCCTCACTTCTCTCTTTAAGAGCAAGAACTTTGGGGATATTTTTTTATTTTCAATTTCCATGATTCTACGAATTTTGTGGTGCAATAGCACCAATGGTTATTTTTACACATTAGTATAACAAAAAAAGATGCGGTGAATTGAATACTGGTAGGAGATTTCAATGCTAAACTTGCTCTTAGGGATCAAGAAGGGGGAATCCTTCTTTGGACCAGGGGGATAGATTTATGATATCCAAAATTAACTAGCTCAATTTAATTAATGTTCAACATGTGGGATATTCATATATGTGGACAAACAAACAAGTAGGATTGACAAGTAGGAAAGTCAAGCTTGATAGATTTTTGGTTTCTTAAGAGGCATTTTCATTGGTCTTTAGGATAGAGATTCTTAATTGCACTGACTTTGATCACTTTTCAATTCTTTTGGAATGGAATATGGGCTACAATCCTCCCCAAGACCTTTTTTATTTTGAGAATTATTGGTTGGAAAAAGAGGATCTAAAGAAAGAAATCCCCTCAAGGTGGGAAGAGGGTTGTTTTTTCCAACAAATCCAACATGTATGTTTTTCCAAACAAATCCAACATGTCAAATATTGTCTCAAATTCTAGAAAAGAAGTAGAAAATATGATTTTTAGTCCCAAAAGGCTCCTTTGTTGGTAAATATGGAGGAGCTAGCCACCCGTTTCAAGATGGGAGCAATTATAGAGGACCTAAAATATGAAGATGAACTGGTCAAAAAAGAATTAGAGACCATAAACAATCAGGAGAAAATTTATTGGAAACAAGAGTGAGAATTACTTAGTTTTTGGAGGGGAAATGAAACACGAGTTTCTTTCATTGCTTCACATCGATAAGTAAATAAAGGAATTATTTGAATTACCTTTAGGACTCCAATAGATAGGTGATGGACACCATACTAGGTATGTAACAAGCAACAAATAATTTTATTCAAAATATTTTTACTACCCTGCTCTCCCTAATCTTTCAACACAACAAGAGATACTTAAATGTATCCCCTAGATTATTTTAGCCAAGCAAAATCAAACCCTTTTCGGTTCGATAGATAAGTATGAGGTGAGGAGCATAGTTTTTAGCATAAAATCAAGGAAATCTCCAAGGCCTGATGGTTTTCTAATTTAATTATTTAAGACTTTTTGGGATGTCATAGGAGAGGATTTAACCAAGGCTGTTGAAGAATCTTGTTCAAATAGGACTATGCTTCGAGCTCTAAATCATAATTTCCTTGATTTGATTCCTAAAGTGGGACAAGCCTCTAGCCTTGGAGATTTTTTATTGATTGCTCTCTATAATGTGACCTATAATAAAATCACTAAGTTGATGGTTAAAAGGCTTAAGAAGATTATGGGCAACATAATCTCCTAGGAATAAGAAGGATTTGTGGAGGGGCATCAAATTTTGGATGGAGTTATTCTAGCCCAGGAGGCTATCCACTCAATGAAATATTTTGGTTGAAGAGGCATGCTTATTCAACTATACATGTTTAAGGCTTATGATAGAGTTCCCTTGCAATTTTTGGATCAAATGCTCGAGAAATTTGGCTTCTCTCTAGAGTGGAGAGAGTGGATCGTGAGTTATGTCTTGAAAATTTCCTTCCTTGTTCTCATCAATGGCTCCCCCTCGATCCCTTTCCATGCTTCCAGGGATATTCATCAAGGAGAACCTATTTTATTTTTTTTATTATTATTCTAGGAAAAGGATTGGGTAAATTCCTCTAGATAAATAAGCAATAAGGTCTTTTGGTAGGTGTGAAATTGGGCGCGGATATGGTAACTCACCTTCAATTTATGGATGACACATCTCTTTGGGGAATCCAACATTCAAGAGGCTAGAACACTCAAAGCCTTCTTAAAAATCTACATGGATGCTACTGGTCAGTAGGTGAATGCGACCAAATCCAAGGTTGTTTTCTTCAATATAAATAGAAGAATCCAGAATCATATTCTATCCATTTTGAGTTTTTCCCAAGGCACACTTTCTCTTGATTACTTAGGGATTCCCTTTCATTTCAAGAGTCTAAGGAAAATTTATTGAAAAGCTTTAATGGATAGAATTACTTCTAAGGTTAATCATTGAACTCACAGTTGACTTACCTTTGGAGGAATAATGGCTCATGTCCAATCGATGATCTAAGCCATGCCTATTTATAGATTCTCCATATTAGATGCCATGTTTATGATAAAAATTTTATGGTATGGTCCAAGGATGGGTAAGAAGTGGGCTCTTGTTAGTTGGGATAAAATATGTTAGCCTAAAGCTCGAGGGGGTCTTGGTTTTCATAAAGCAACTTTAAACAATCAAGTTCTTATTGGGAAGCTTTATTGGAGATGGATCTCCAAAAAGGAGGTTTTCTTCAACAAAGTCATCACTAGTAAGAATTTGGGTTCTATCCCTTATCAAGAAGTTGGTTGTATTACTTTAAGGGGTCTTGTCTTCGTTATGGAAGGTCCTAAAAGCTGGTGAACAATTGGTTAAATTTAGACTTTTCTAAAAAATAGGTACTGGAGACAAAGCTAACTTTTGGATAGATTCTTGGGACCAGCATCCCCCCTTAATTTATGATATTTTAGAGTTGCATCCCTTGCAAAAAAGCCTCAAAGGTAAAGGATGGACAAACATGGCTTCATACATTACTTCTAGGCAAATTGAAGATTTATCTTTCTTTCAGTGGAAGAGGTTGGAAGAATGGTGTTTTCTTATCTCTCTTCATCAAAATCTTCTTATGGATAATATCCTTAAGCAAAGGTGCCTTACAGGGAAACAGGAAGAGGATACGATTGCTTGGGGCCTTGGTAGTCTAGATGTCTTTACTGTTCATGATGGTTATAATGCTTTGCTCCCTCCTCCATTGATCTTGGAGGATGCCCCATGGGATAGAGTTTGAGTGACTAAGGGTTGTCCTAAAATAAATTTATTTGCTCAAGAATTGATGCACAAGAGCTATCCCACCTATTATAACCTTATGAAGAGAGGTTTTTATGGCCCCTCCAACTGCATCATGTGTAACTCCCAAGAGGAGATGCTTTATCATCTGCTTTTCTAGTGTGAATTCACCAGAGACCTGTGGAAAATGTGGTTACACATCTTTAAGGCTCACCTAAACTTTTAGGTGACTCTTGCTAATATCTAAGAGATCTGGAAACGAAGATAATTCAAGAATATCCCCCATTCAACTAGGTTGACCCCTAGGCCCTAGTTTCATTTGGTGGCACATTTGATTGGAAAGAAATTCAAAAAAATTTAGAGAGGAGTTCAGTCCAATGGAGCTGGTTTAGCATAAAATTGTTACCAAGGTTTCTAAAATTGTTAGATCTCACCTTAGGTACAAGAAAACCTAGGATAATGAGGGGACTCCAAAGTCACAGAAGTTGGGACCATGGCAACCCCTTCCCCCGGGTTGAAAAAATATTAATTTTGATGGTGCAGCTAAGGATAATATGGGGGCTATAAGAATTGGTTTCTCTCATAAGAGATTTCAAAGGGAAGCTCCTTCATTGGAATTTGGAGGGCCTTGGAAGGGCTACTAGCAATGAAGCTGAAGGGATAGCTATCAGACAAGGTTCTCTCAATGCTTAAGAGAATGGGGTTAGAAAGATTATAGTTGAGTTTGACTCACAAATTATGGTGGGGCTTCTGGATTCTATTAGAATTTTCAAGCTAAAGGCTTGGAGAATAAGAAACATTGTGAGGTAAATTAAGTCCATATGGCAACAGTTCGAGGATGCCATCCCAGACTATGTTGACAAAAAAAATAATGCAGTGACTTGCTTTTTGGCTAAACATGGTAGTGAAAGTTTGATTGGATACATGCTGAATTCTAATTAAGATAGGGACATTTTTGAATGGTTGGAGGTGAACCAAATTGTTCTTAGTTTGGACAACAAAGACTTATGTAAGGATGAGGACAGGTCTAGAGTCCACTGAGCCTTGTGGATCAATGGAGGATGAACAATTATTGGTTGGGGTTTTTGCTGCCTCTTGCAACACTCTTTGACCTCTTTTAGGACATCACTAGTAGTGTTTGCAAGATTGTCAAGCCTGCTAAGTTACTTAGGATTAACATAAAGCATAAATGGGTTTAGGCTAAGAGTCTCAACTCTTTAGATAATACTCAATTTTTGTTATTTTTGGAGATGTTAATTCAAGTTTTATTCGGATTTTATGGCTTGCCAAAAGTGATAGACCTATGACTATAAATTGATTCTTATTCTATCAATAAATTTTTTTACCTTTAAAAAAATCTCTATACAAATTTAACAAAAAAATATAGCCATATACATAGAGGAATTAGTAACACCATTAGGTGTTGCCACTATAAACCCTAATCCATTGGATTAGACGAAGTCAATGGAACCCTTGACCCTTAAGGACATCGAACTAAGGTAGTCAATCGATAAATGCTCGACCTCTACCATCCAACATATTCCCTTCTAGGTACACCACGGTTTGAACCTTGGACCTCCATAAAGAGAGGCCAAAGCCCTAACCACTATGTTGTCTTGGTCGAACAAAAAATCGAGTTTACATGGAATTATATGAGAGGTCCCGTCCCCTCATATCAAGGTTTGAACTTTGGTCAAAAATTTAAGTTTATACAAGTTTTTATAAGAAGTCTTAATCTTTTCATACCAAAGTTAGATCTATATTTAAATAAATATTCTATTAACATTATACATAATACTAATAATATAACATATCCACACCGGTACCTTACTGGAAAGTGTTCCCTCAATCCTCGAAATGAGGTTCGGGGTTCAAGCCTGATAACCTGCGTCGCATACAAAAAATCCTCGACTACCCTAAGGGGCATACCCGGATGAGACAAGCCTTGTGGAACAGAAAGTCCTGGCCCCCATGGGATATGGAGAACAATTTTCCTTAACATAAGGTTTGTCCTAGGGGGAACAACATAACAGTTCGGGCTTTGGCTCTTATTTAGGAGGTCTAAGGTTCAAACTGCAACATGAACAATTGTGTGAGGGGATGGGTGTGTGGTGGGTGTGTTAAATTCCCTATTGATAAGCATAGCTCTCAAATTTAAGAGGGGTCATGGTTGGAGGAAGCCTACCCAAAGCCTACCCAACCTTGCAAGTTGATCGTAAGGGTTTCTTACACTAACCAAAAAAATACTAATAATATAACATAAATAAAAATCACTTCAATTTTAAAAAGAAATAATTTGGTTTACATTTTTTAAATGCGATCTTTAAAAAAAATAAAAAAATTACAACAATCACCATTTTAAAACATGCACCCAATCTCATTATTAAGATCTCTTCATTTGAAAATTAAAAAAATAAACTCCTAGGTTGATTTTTTTAAAACTTTAATAGTACATCGCGTTTTTTTTGTCCTAGGGGACAACACAATAGTTTGGGCTTTGGCTCTTCTTCGGGAGGTCCAAAGTTCAAACTACGTTATAGGCGAGTTTGTAAGGGGGTGGGTGTGTGGTGATCATGTGTTAAATTTTCTATTGATAAACATAGCTCTCGGCTCTAAGAGGGGTCATGGTTGGGAGGAGATTGCTCAACCTTGCGTTGGCCAAAAGGATTTCTCACACTAACCATATATATATATATATATGGTTAAGATTTGGTTAGTGTTGTTGGTCATAAGGGTTTCTCACATTTGGTTAATGTCTACAACTCTATTTTTTAAGATTTGGTTAGTGTTGTTGGTCATAAGGGTTTCTCACACTAACCAAATTATATATATATATATATATATATATATATATATATATATATATATATATATATATATATATATATATATATATTTATATTTATATATATATTTATATTTAGACACTAACGCGGGATGATGATGCCCAACCCTCAATGTTGGGTCATAAACACTAACCAAATTTTAAAAAATAAAGTTTTAGACATTAACTAAATTTATATAGAGATATAAATTTAGTTAATGTCTAAAACTTTATTTTTTAAAATTTGGTTAGTGTTTATGACCCAACATTGAGGGTTGGGCATCCTCATCCCACCATGACCTCTCATATAAGGAGAGTTGAGTTTATCATTAAGGAATTTAATACAACCACACATATCATGCGATTTGAATCTTAGACTTACTAAAAAAAACAAATCCCAAATCGCAGCACTATCCCTCAAACCACATAATATTAATAATATAAAATAAATAAAACTTGCTTTCATTTTAAAATTTGCATTATAAGATAATAATTTAAATAACCAAATTTTAGCATAATAGCCAAAGGTATTTAATGTAAAGAAGATATAATAATTCTCATAACCTTAATGAAATGAAAGATTTTAATTACGTCCACGAGACCCAAATATGGTCTATGGGACCTCAAATATGGAAGTACAATTACTCAGATCATATCATATGATTAATATCTTTGAGAAGGTTGTTCCTTCTCATGCTGATTTGTGTTAGCAATTCCCCAACTTTTTTTATTTTACTGTCTTCAAATAAATCTGTTCCCAAGTGTTTCTTTGTATTTGTCACGGATATTTGAAAAACTCGGGCATTTATAAATGAAGCGGTCCTCTGTTTTTACTGCCCCTGTGCTGCATAGAGTACATATCCTTTCTTCCCATTGTTCTTTAGGCGTTGTCCATCTCCCTATTTCACATCTAAGCCTATGAGAGCTAGTCCTTATATGAGCAATGAGTATTTTTTCCTTCCACTTGATTTCAACGCCTATATACGCTTTTTCCTTGTGGTCATACGTTGGGTTAAATTTTGCAATATAATATTGTCTTTTCCTGCTTGCATTTTTCCACATTTCACTTTTGACATTTTCATTCACATAATTTTTTATGTCTTTGTTGACATTTGGGCATCCATTTATGTTGATTTCCCAACGTTTCATCCATTTCTGATTTTGTTTCATCCATATATTCTTTCGCCTATGCAACTCTTCGTCCCTAGCTGCCCTAGGCCATCTATCATTTGTCATGTTTTCTATTTTTTTCAAGTAACATAATAACTTGGTCATAGCAATTACTTCTAAAGGGAACATTCCAGTTTCAACTAGAATAATTTCATAAGGGGTTGTGGCCTTAATTTTGAGAAAGTTTGTGATTAAATATTTTTGAATCCTTTTTATTTGTCTCCATTTTGCATTTGTTGTGCCACTAGCCCACACCTCGCAACCATAATACAACAGAACCGGTGTAACAAGTAGGCCAAATAAGTCCTTGGTGGTCTTCCAGTCCCACAACTCGGTATTCCTACACCTGTTTTGAAGTGCATATAGTGCTCTCCAACCACTTTGAGTTCTTTTCATCCTACATGTATTCCAATTAAGTTTGTCATGAAATTTTATGCCCAGGTATTTGTATTCTACTACTACATCAAGCGGTTCTCCTGCAAACTGAAATTTGAGTTGTTGCTTCTTCTTTTTTTTTTGAAAAAATCATAATTTTTGTTTTGCTCGTGTTCACCTGCATCCCAACTTCTTTACAAAAGAGTTCTAGAGTTTGAAGGTGATATTCTAGATCTTTGGTTGTTTTGGCCACAAGAATTACATCATCTGCATACATGAGGAGTTTTACCACATATTTGGCTAAATGCACACCCTCTCCCCCAAATTTGTTAATCCATTCTTCTAACTTGTCAATGTACAACCCAAATAGGGTCGGAGATAGAGGGCAACCTTGTTTGACACCTATGTCACTACCAAAACATTCAAATAACCCTTAAATTTTTCATATATATTTTACACTTAAACAAATAAATAAATAGTTTGGTTTTGGATGTTCATTGGGTAAGGTGAAATATTTTAACACAATTAAATTTTATAAAAATCAAAACTCTAACAACTACAATATCTTTAAAAATATCATAATACAAAACAAACCATGAATCACACTTTTCAAGTACCCCAAACAATCTGGCTGAAAAGTTTGTATTCTATTGCGTTTGTGTCTACACTGAGAAGCCATAGTTTATAAGGGGCAATTACCTATACGACTCGCGCCTATAAATTGATTTCGTACTCTTTTTTTTTTAAGTAAACCGAAACAGTAGTGGAAGGTGTATTTGCATTGACAAAAATATATTAACTAAGGGAGAGAGGCATAGATGATTACGACCTCAGAGCATGTCTTCGGAGAAGAAGACGATCCCAGTCGATTTTGTATCAAAATAAGCGAGGTTGCTTGCCTAACCCATTTCTCTCTTTTCTTCGATTATGAATGAAAATGATAGCCTTAGGCTTCTTAAGCACATGGAAATATATATTTACCGTGCTGCTGAGGGAAATATTTTCAGCCAATTTGGCACTTCATGTTGTGTATATGGAATGAAGTTTCAGAAATTCTATTAATGTAGGTTGGAACGTACTCTATAGTTGAATCAAACTGGGTTTAACTTAATCAAATATACATCGGGCTCAACGAATTGTTTAAGAGATAGCGCTGCTCAAATCCATTATTCATATTATTGTTTCTGAAATTAAATTTACGATTGCAGCGAAGAATTTTCATTTATTTGTTTGCTTTTAATTGAACTTGCTAAATTTGTCCTCTCATATAACAGCAGATGTTTCTAGCAGGCATGGGAAATCCCCTGATTTATGTCCTTAACAATTTTTTATGTTTAGTATCCTGTGCTGTGGGGAAAAAAACGCTAAATGAAACTTTGAACAAAAGAAATATCCAAATCCCTAAGAGGTCAGAAGGCGGATCCAAGCCATTTTTGGCTCTTATAAACAGAAGAAAAAAGGGACAGTGAGAGATGTCTGAGAGTATGCAACAGAGGTCAGCATGATTATGAAGATAAAAAGGATAATGTGATAAACAAGAAATTTAGGTTTGGTCAGCATAGAATTGAAAGGAAGATTATTAATCAATAGAGAACAGCAGCTTAGACAGACCTCATTTTCATTTATGATTCTATGCTTGTGAAAGTTCGCTTTAAATTTAAAAATGATTGTAATTTGTATACAGTGCATATATCTGACTTACCCTATACATAAATACCCTGTAGCTTGTTTCTAAAAATGGTATCCCCATCTTCATCCTTGTACTTGCACCTGCATCTCTCAGTAACAAATGAGCAGATTGATTGACTATTTTCAGCAATTGTCATTCCAAACTTCCATACAAGAAAGGTAACCAACGCATAAAAACATTCCTCAAAGGCTTGTAAAGAGTTCTATTACAAAATTCAAGAAAGGTCACTGCTTCATTGTTTCATTTCATATTCAGCATGTTCAACTTCCTCCTCAAGTGCATCAATGTCCTCTGCAGTAAACTCGGTACCCATTGGACTCTTGGCAATCCAATCACGTAGCGGATATAGCTCATCCAATTCCATTGCCTTATAGGATTCTCTAACCTCCACTTGTCTTGTGTGAAGCCGAAGATTGTATTGTACAAACACATGGTCATTGAGGCGCTCCTGGGTCAACCTATTACGCTTCTTGGTTTGTACAACCTCAAATAGACACTAGTTGCGTTCACACATAGATGCACTACAAGGCTGATTTAAGATGCGAATAGCCATCCTCTTCAGAGTAGGTGTTTTGTAACCATAGTCCTCCCACCATAAATCTATGCTAGATTATGCGTTGAAATGGATCTCAGCCAGCCTCTTCCGGCAGAGGTGGAACTCGAACTTGCAGGACTATCTTGGATTCAACAACTGGATTATGAGGCGCTACCCTTTAGGTGTAGAGTTTGCCACAAACATGGGCACTTGGCCCAGTTCTGCCCCACTATGATCACGAAAATGGAGGCCCCTTTGGCAATGTCGAATCCTCCTAAGGAGAGTAAGTCTATAGTCACCAAAGGAGCAACCAACACTTCTCAGGGAGGAGAAGCAAAGGGAGATGGTTTTGAACAACCCAAAAGAAGGAGGCAAAAGAAAAAATATGGCAAGGAGCAAACCCAACCCAAGCCCTCAAATAGGTATGAGATCTTCAAGACACTAGTGGAGCAAGAAGAAGAACAACTCATGGAAGGAGTGGATGGTAATAACGAAAGCAATAACACTCATGTTCAGGCCCCTCTTTCGGCTCCTATCCTAGAGCAAGTGATAGAGTATAGTGAGTTACCACAACTAGAGATGGCAAGGGCATTGATAGTGCATAACTAGGAGCAATCGATAGTAAAGGATGTCATAATGGGTGTGGCAGAAAAGAACAGAGAGAAGCCAACTTTGGGGATCAGCCAGGTGGAGAAGAGAGCGAAGAATATCAACTTTCAAGGAGTGGGCAGAAAATCAAACAAGGAATTGATAGCATCTCAAGGAGACAAGCTGGTCAATGGGGGATCAGTGAGGACAATAGACTCTTACTAGTCTCAAGGTAACCAATGATTATACAATCATGGAATATTAGGGGTTTAAACAACAAAACCCATCAATCTGTTGTTCGAAGACTCTTAGAGAAAAGTAAAACAAATTTTTTGCTTATCTAGGAGACTAAAATGTTAGTGGATCTCATGTACAAAATAGTAAATAGACTTTGGAGGGGTGTTGGTCATATGGAAGTGGCTGCCTAAGGGGCCTTAGGGGGGATAGTTACCTTTTGGAACTCTCTTGAATGGATGACAATAGAGCATATAGCTTGGAGGGGTGTCCTCACATCCCATTTTAGGAACAATGTGATAGTTGAGCAAGTCTTAATCACAAATTTCTATGGGGCCCAAAACCTAGATGGACAGATTCGTCAATGGAGAGCGGTGCATAATATGAGAGTCTCGAGGGAGGAGCTAGATTGGATTGTTGTTGGGGATTTTAATGCTAAACTATCATCCAGATATCAGGAAGGAGGAACTCTGGTTTTGGACTCAGGGGATTGGCTCATGATTGTCCAGGTCCATGCATTACACTTGGTGGATATTCAATGCCTTGGAACCAACTATACTTGGACTAACAAGAGGAGGGAGCCACATAGCAGGAAGGTGAAGTTAGATCATTTTCTGGTTTTGGAGGAGGCATTTGTGAAATGGAATCTAAAATTTCAGATTTTGGAGGGCCCGGTCTCGGATCACTTCCCCATTCTATTGGAGGGGGGATTAGGACGAGGCAGCACCAAAAACCATTCAGATTTGAAAACTTTTGGTTACAAAAGGAGGAACTTTGGAAGAAAATCCTACAATGGTGGGAAGAGGGACATCCAGAGTATGGGACAACAATGTTTAGCTTCCACAAGCAGCTTCACTATGTCAAGGATCAACTGAAATGATGGAGGAGATCTAACAAGTCGGACTTCCAGGCCCAAAGAGTTCCATTGGTGGCTAGATGGGATGAGGTGCAAAAACTCTTCAGGGAGGGAACAATTATGGAGCAACTCAAAGAAGAGGATGATGAGTTGCGTAAAGCGGTAGAGGACATTGACAACCAAGAGGAGATCTACTAGAAACAGAGAGCAAGAACCACTTGGTTACTAGAAGGGGATAGAAACACCAAATTTTTCCATTAGGCCACTTGTGCTAGGAGGTAGGCGAACAAGATGGAAGCTCTCTAGGATGAGGATGGGCTCTCCTTTGATACGATCCTAGGTTTGCACTCCCATTCAATGGATTATTTTGCTAAATTGTTTAAGGAAGGTCTAGTGCAAGATGAAGAGGCTCAGGAAGAAGTTCTTGCTGCCATACCCTCTATCATCTCTGAAGAACAAAACCAGGCCCTGCTTAAACCCATTGATAGAGAGGAACTAAAGGAGGTAGTCTTTGGAATGAGTACAAGAAAAACACCAGGTCCAGATGACTTCCCAATCGAGTTTTTTTAGACCTTCTAGGACAACTTGGAGGATGATGTAATGGTTGTCATAGAGGAGTCCAGGGGTAGTAAAAGAATGCTTCAAGCATTAAATCAGACCTTCATTGCCTTAATTCTAAAAGGGGAGGAGGGGGTGCATATTTCAGACTATAGACCTATCGCCTTATGCAATGTCATATACAAAATAATCATGAAGGTAATGGCTGAGTGGCTAAAACCTCTCCTAGACAACATTATCTCCTTAAAACAAGGGGGTTTTGTAGAGGGCAGGCAGATCTTGGATGGTGTGGTTCTAGCTCAGGAGGCAATCCACTCAATGCAAAAATTTGGCAATAGAGGAATGTTCATAAAATTGGATATGTCAAAGGCTTATGATAGGGTGGAGTGGAGCTTCTTGTCAAGGATGATGGCAGCCTTTGGCTTCTCTCAAGATTGGATAGAGTGGGTCATGAGTTGCATCTCTACTCTGACATACTCAATGTTAATCAATGGTCTTCCCTTACAACCATTTGGAGCCACTAGAGGCCTTCGTTAGGGAGATCCTTGTTCCCCTTATCTTTTTCTCATATTGGTTGAAGGCTTGGGTAGACTTATCTTGAGGAGAAGACAATAGGGTTTGCTCACAGGTATCAAGGTGGGTGAGGAGGTTTTGACTCACCTATAGTTCGTGGATGACACAGGATTGATGGGAGTGACCAACCCTAGGGAAGCAAGAATGATCAAAGACACTCTTAACGTTTATCTTAGGGCCACAAATCAAGTCATCAACGATCAAAAATCCAAAGTGGTCTTCTTCAATCTTGACCGAAGGCTTCAGGACAAAATTCTAGAGATCTTGGGATTCATGAGGACTTCTCTCCCAGTGGTCTATTTGGGGGTCCCTCTGCATTTTAAAAAGCTGAAGATAGTTGTCTAGAGGAATCTTTTGGACCGTATTAAAGATAGAATTAACCATTGGTCTCACAAATGGTTAACCTTTGGGGGTAGATTAACTCTCTTGCAGTCAATCATTCAGGCCATGCCAATCTACAAATTTTCTATCATTGCTGCCCCACATGCCATATGGAAAGAGTTGGACAAGATGGCCAAAAAATTTTTATGGGGAGGAGCAAAAGGAGAGAGGAAATAGGCGTTAGTAGGCTAGGAGAAAGTAAGCCAGCCCAAGGCGAAGGGAGGCTTGGGCTTGAGGAGATCGGAGCTAAATAATAAAGCTTTGGCTGGAAAGCTTTATTGGAGGTGGATCTCCCAGCCAACTTCTTTATTCAACATGAGTTTTAACTAGTAAATATTTGGGACAGGTGAACCCGAATGATGTGAGTCATTTCCCTTTGGATGGCAATGGGTCCCTAGTGTGGCAGGCACTAAAGCTAGGATCTCAGGTAGTGAAAGATGGATTATTTTGGAAAGTGGGGAGAGGGGAGAAGGCACGATTTTGGACAGATTCATGGGATCAATACCCACCTATCATTGCTGAATTCCCAGAATTGCAACCAGTAAAAATAGCCATGGAAAGCAGGGGTTGGATCAAGATTGAAAGTTATTTCAACACCAACCAGCTTGGGGACTATACGTTTAAGCAGCTCAAGAAGTTGGTCGAGTGGCCAATTCCAATCCCTCCGGAATTGGCACCCATCATGACTAAAATCCTGGCAGAAATATTTCTCATAGGTAGGGATGAGGAGGATGAATTAGCTTGGGGCTATGGGAGCCTTGGAGTCTACACGGTGAAGGATGGATATGAAGAGATCCTTCTAGACCCTCCTCCTCATGCATATCAGGTTGAGGATTGGAGAAAGATTTGGCAGTCCAAGGGTTGGCTGAAAGTAAACTTCTTTGCCTAGCAGTTCATGCACAATGGAATTCTTACCTTTGATAATCTGAGACGTAGGGGAATCGTTGGCCCATCCCGGTGTGTGTTATGCTACAAAAGCAAGGAAACATCTGACCACCTGATGTTTGAGTGCCCATTCACGCGCCAGATCTGGGAGAGATGGTTCTTAGCTTATAAAATCCGAGCCAACGTTGATCTGAACCGGATTAATATTTGGGAAAGATGGAAGAGGGGCAAATTTAAATCTGAAGCTCTTCGTATCGGGTGGAAGCTTGGATTAAATTTTATTTGGTGGCAATTGTGGCTGGAGAGAAATGGCAAAATTTTTAGAGAAACCTTCTCCTCCTTGGATGGCGTCTGGCAGGTCATTTGGAGCAAAGTCACGAAAACTGTGGCAGTGTATGCTAAAGAGGAAACTCAGGTTGATATAGGGATGATGGAGGAGGAAGCTGAAGTGTAGGAGAGGCAGGATAGAGCTAGTTGGAAGGCACCCTCAGAAGGCTGGATTAAAATTAACACTGATGGAGCTGCAAAAGGCAATCCGGGCAACACTGGAATTGGAGTGGTCTGCAGGAATCATGTTGGGACAGTGCTCTATTGGGAACTACAGGGCATGGGCAAGGCCATGAACAATGAAGCAGAAGCCTTAGCTATCAAATTTGCTTCTCTCTGGGCGGTAAGACAGGGTCATAGGAGGATAATCATAGAATCAGATTCTCAAATCTTGATAGGAGCTCTGGATTGCATGAGGAACTTTGCTTTGGAGACGTGGAGGTTGAGGATTCTTGTCACCCAAATTAAGCAGTTGTGGAGTGAATTGGATGATGTGATCCCGACTTATGTGGGTAGAGCTCTGAATACAGTGGCAGACTTCCTGGCTAAGACGGGTACCAAGAAGGAGGTAGGGGTTCAGTGACATAGTGGCATGGCTACTGAGGACGAGAGGATTGGGCAGGTTGGTGAGCAAATCCAGCGTTTGGCTGATTTGGACAGCCAACACAGACACATGGTTTAGGAGGTTTGGCTCCAATGCAGGTCTCCTTTTGGTTTTGTAACCAAGAGTGGTTAGCTCTTAGGTTCTTGGGCTTTAGAGTCATGGAAGTTTTTTGGAAAGTCAAAAAGAGGGAATGGGTGCTCTTGTTGGCTAAGGTTGGGAGGAGTCTTGTCCCAACTTGTAAATAATCTTGCCCTAATATAATATTTTAAAAATTCCCCCCCGTCCCAATTTTTTTTTTCAAATGCTTTACCTGGTCGCAAGCTTGACCTTGCTTCTTTAGCGAAGGAGGATGCAAACAAGCTCCCTCCCATGGCCTTATACAATTGCAACTCAGCAGGGATAAGGCGATGTTTGGTAGGGTTATCTATCATCCTCTTTGTGCAAGTATAGAACCCCGCCTGGACCTCTTCATCACCGCTAAGACTACTAGTGTAAAAGAATTTGGGGTTCAAGAAGCACCCCATGACATGAATAGGTTGATGGAGTTGCCTTGTTCATATCTTATCAATGATGCGCCAAATTGGTTTATACCTGCACTGGTTGCCACCATGATAGTGTTTAATGGCCTGTTTAACTATATCCATTGCCTCATATAAGTAGACCAATGCCAAATTTTCACCATCGACAAGACGAAGAACCCTTACCAAGGGTTTTGTCACTTGCAATTAAACAATAAATACTGAAAATTTAGAAAAAGTAATACTAAAGTATAAAATAAGATTTTAAAATTTAAATTTGAACTCAATAAGCAAATTGTAATTACCTTGAGAATTTCTTGGATGCTCACCCAAAATGAATCATTAAAAACTTGCCTCCATATCCGTTGCCCCTCACTTGAATGAATTGGTGAGGCATACCATTCCTTGCTCACAAACATTTGCTTCAAAGTGGGTGATACCATTAGAAGGCTTTGTGAGGCAATGAAATTGAAGGCAAATCGAGTGATCCTTGGGCGAAGAATGTCCCTCCTGTCATTGTGTTGCCTCATCAAGCTGAGCACCCATGTGTGGTGACAAATAAACTGTGTAATGTTCTCTGCCTCTTCTACCACAATCTTCACCCATGACATTTTGCCAATGTCCTCAAGCATGAACATATGCTTTTAAGAGCAGCACATGGGCTCTAGAAAATAGAGGGGTGCTTCTACTCGAGAAGTCTACCCATAGATACATATGCTTTTAGATTGTCCTTCACTACTTGAACAATATTCTCCACTCCTATTTCCAACATGACCTCCTTCAACAAATTTAATAACAATCGTGCATTCTTTACC
Organism: Wollemia nobilis; assembly: GCA_028583015.1. NCBI lineage: Eukaryota > Viridiplantae > Streptophyta > Pinopsida > Araucariales > Araucariaceae > Wollemia > Wollemia nobilis. Next base: position 507,994 of record JAQPPZ010000393.1, on the reverse strand, counting down.
TTATGTGAGACATCAATTGACTTAAGGAAGACCATGGATCTGCTCGAAGCCACCATGAAGTTCATAGCGTGTGGTTTCTTACATCCATGCCCCTTGTCCACCATGTATTCCTTTGCTCTTCTACAAGAGCACTTATGTTGATTACACACTCCTCCAACAATGGTCCACTTAAACCTTTTGTTGAAGGTTTCTTAACCCATTGCCAAAATCGCTCAATGCCCTCACTAGGGCATCCCAATAGGTCTTGTTTGCACAATTGAAGGGAATGTTGCAGTAATATCCAAAATTGGTTGCAATTGTCTGTATATCCTTCGCCTTGGCCATCCCTTATATGATATTATGAATTGTGGTTTGTCTTGTGTTGGAGCCTCTTTCCGCACTTCTCCCACTCCTACTAGTACTACCTTGCCGAATGCAAGGGTTAAGAATAGATTCTTCGACCATGACATTGACAACCTCTAGTTTGGCCTCATCCCCATAAAAAGAGCCTCAAGGCCCCACTCCATTTCCCATTGCAACTCTTGTTCTTTTGTGCTTGATTTTTTTGTCCTCTTTGGTGCACAACCAAGTCTTCACCTCATTTTTAATCAAATCCTATGTTCTAAGGTAGGGGTCCGCATCATGCTTGGGTTGCCCAAGTAGATGGAATTTGAGGCCATGGATGCCTCCTTGCATGTCCTTGCCACAATGTTTACAGAACACTTGATTCAACAAGTTTTCCCTTAACCCCAAGCTTCAATATTGGGTCTCTTCTTGGGCTAGGACTTGGGGCTGTAGTTGAAGGAGTTGGTTGGGTTGCACTTGAAGGAGGATCATTGCTGCCCGCGGTGGTTCGAGGGACCTGACCCAAAGAATCCATCTATATTTCCTAATATGAGGGAAAATATAATTAATTGGATGCCCAAGGGCCTAGCCTACATGCTTGAAAAGAACCAAAAAAAAAACTAACAAAACCCTAGTTTTTGGGAAAAAAGTACCTTTGAAAATATGTAGAAACAGTGTCAAATCTCCTTTAAACGGTTTCCAATCTTCTTCGATTTGGAAACTTAGTTTAAGATTTCACCTCTTAGAAGAATTTCCACATGGGCAGAGAGAAGAAAAAATGAGCAAATGAGAAGAATTGGCTTTTAAAACCAATTTTCTGCATTTTTCCTCTGTTTTTGTGCTTGTGGCCAATTTTCTTGTGTGAAATCAGTGAGTTTTTGGTCGAAATCTTGCTGTGAGTTGGCAAGTTTTTTGGCGCCAAGAAATAAAAAAAAAAGCACCGCCCACAACTTCTCACAATTTTCGCAAGAAATTGCAGGTTACCGACAATTTTTCTAACTATGTTCCAAAGTACAAAGCATTTGAAGAAGAGATAGAAAAACTGAGATAATCAATACATTGCTGAATAGGAATGAATAGACACGTAATGTTGTGATGATTGAAATGAAAATTTGATGATTCTATATAGACTTAAGGTGGTAAGGATTGAAAAAAATAGGCCTCAACCACTATAATAAAATAATAACAAAATATTCCCAATGGCCCAAGTAAAACTAACCCATATGGAGGACCCATCATGCCTTGGAACTTCATGAATATATGAGTCAATGACTTTGCAATGATTTTGGTTACTTATTCTTTAGACCTTCAATGGTGGAGCGAAATGACATTTTTTTTTCCCTTTATTAGACTAATTTGGTGGGCTAATCCATGTACATCTCTTCATCAAGATTTTTATGTAGGAATGTGCTCTTCACATCCATCCTCCCATCCAACGAAAGTTGCAAGAGACAACAAATGGAACACTATTTGTCTTGGTGATAGGTAAAAAGCCTGATTATAGCCAATACCTTCTACCTAAGAGTATAGTTTTTCCACAAGCCAAGCCTTATGCTTTTCAATGGAATCATCGAGAGTGAATTTGGTTTGTAGACCCTTTTGCGTTCCCCAACTTGTTTCCCATCGAGATAGGGCACTTACTATCAACTTCAAGTCCTATTCTTCGTGAGGGAGTTATATGCTAACATCTTCCCCTCCCATAATGGATGCTCTATTGGGCCTCCGCACTTGAGGAAGACTCAATTGAATCCCTCTCATCATCGGGAAATCCTTTTATGCAAAGATGCCTCTACATAAGAATCTCCTTAGGCTGGATTGTAGTCATCACTGCCAAAATCGGATGCTCCTACACATCTCCAAAGAAAACCTCCACTATGACTGCATACGAGGAAGAGAAGCCAAGAGTACTCCATATAAAAAGCTGCTCAGAGAAGCCAAGAGTACTCCCTATAAAAAGTTACTCCAATCTTCTATAGTCACATAAGGAAAGGCTTGGAAGCATAACTTTCCCTTTTACAACATACATCACCTTGTTTGGAAACTTCAACTTACTCTTAGGCCACCTGATTTCCATCACCAAAAGAGGCTTTGCATGGACTTGTTTATGAGAAGAGCCATTACAAAATTCCAAGAGCACTTGGACAAAAATAGAAGAAAGAAGATATCACAACAGATTAGATCTTCATGAATAAGATGAATCGAAAGCCTAGATGAGGAAGAGGAATTGACTAGAGCATATTCTGAATCCTTTTTCCATATGCCTCCAAAAGACTCAAAACTGTTGGAACCGTCACAAATCCAACTGTATCTCCCATAAATGTAGACCAAAGATTTTGATTGCATAACATATTGTAAATTTGCCCTTTTGAAATAGGGCAATAGCTTTGAGGACTATCACGCACAATTTGGCCCCAACACTGTAACAGGTCCTTGAACTAATGTCACCAATGTGAAGAGCTTAGAAAATCAAGCGATTTGAAAAAAGGGGCTTAAAATGCTTTTGTTTGCAAAAGTTATGGCCTCTGGAAGATTTGTTCTCATACTCCTCAAAGAATGAAAATTAACCATTCACACCTTTGAATTGCTATATCGAACCTACATCTACCACTTGGCGTCCATTGATTTGCCAATGACTGCCATCTGTTTGCCATTAGACATTGATAGCCAATGAGGTTTCAACATATGTCGAAATCTGATTGGTTGATTTGGTATAAATAGGTAAAAAGGCAGTTTGGTGGCTCACAAAAGTGCCACATCAGCTAAAAAATCCATGTCATCCTTTGATAGGTGCCAAGGGAGTTGCATGGGTTTGAACCTAGTTCTCTAGTGGATAATGCGCTTTGTGCCATCCAACTTGCCAGTGGTTCAGATGTGCTTCTTAGCCCATGTTTCCTTGGAAGAGGGGCTCAGTTGCCATAATGCCCAATCAAAAGCTCCAAAACATTTGCTATGCCCAAAGATCCGAAGGCTTGCTCTTTCCCTTGCCTTTGGTGTAATGGGTTTGTGCCTTTGGACCATAAGAACCCTCTTGCATCAACTGATCTTGTTTTTGAAGGAGATTAGAGAAATTTTCAAAGGTGTAATCCTTTATATCATATGATAACCTCCCTTGATGAAGAGCATTAAAAGTTTGTTGGATTTGTGTGATCTCATAGAAGCCATCAAAGTGTTGATCAATAGAGTGTTGGTGTACTTGAACATAAAGCCACATTCTTCTAGCTTTTGTTGGAGATCACTCACTCGAGCAAAAAAGTCCTCGATTCTATTAAAGTAGGATTCGATCGAGTGAGCTCTATTGTGAGCATGGCAGCTTGGGTAGTATCAAACTTATCAAATATCTCTCTTTTTGTCTTCCAAGTATCCTTTCACCTCATTTTGTTAGAGACCAAAAAGAGATTGTCATCACTAATGTTAAGGAGAATCAGTTTGATTGCTTGATTGTTTTTAGACTCTCAATTCTTGTCTTCCTGAGAGAGTTGCTTATTGTAATCAAGTACTCTCCATACACACTTGACTCTAAGCTAACTCTTCATGTTGTCATCCTACAATTGATAATTTCACCAATTGAGGGGCTTAATGTGAAATCCAAAATCTACACAATTACAGGAAAATTGTAAAGAATTCGCTCAAAACAAACACTATGAGAGTGTGGTGCTGGAAGAAATGGTATTGAGGAAATGAAAAGAAAAAACAAACTCGTATGTAGAGGTTATGGCCTTTGGAATTTTAGCGCAATTTTGGTGCCCAATTAGTGTGATTAGTTGACCAAATTTTGAGTACTAAATTTGAGGGGCACAGCAGTTGAACCAGACAAAGTACCAAACTACAACCTTCCTATTCCTTTCATTTTGATCTTAGATATGCGATCAGATTTGGGAAGTCTCGCCTGTTTCTTGAGATATGTGCGTTTTCTGGAAATGAAAAATCACAATATCTCAAAAATGGGAAGAATTAGTGATCTTTGTTTGATTCACAATCTTCTTGAGTCTTCACCAATCACTAGGTCCAATAGATCAAAATAATGTGTAAAAAGAAAAAAGGAGAAAAATTAGGTTTCACCCCTTTTCTCCAACAAGCACCTAAAGTACTCCAAGTTGCAAGTGAAGTCGACCTTCTTCACATGACTCCTTTTGAGAGGCAGATAGAAATATCACAATCTTTTTGCTTTGCTGAAGTCTCCTGCTACCACTTGGAAAAATCAGATGATGAACCACAAGTCCTAAGGCTCATCACCTTAGGCTTTGATATCACGTTAGATATTCCACACATTTCAATGTATAGAGCATTTGAAAGAATAGAGAAAATTTGAGAGAAGGAATGCATTGTTAATTAGGAAATATCAATCAAGTGACGAAAAGATAATCAGAATGAAGGAATGCATTGTTGAGTTCAGAATCATCTCTTAATCAGAGAGGTATTGATTATATGGCAACTTTTGTAATATTATTTTCACCACAAGTGACACACCCATGGGGTATATCACTGTAAATGCATAGTATGCGAATGGCCTTCCTTATAGAAGTGTAAAATCAAAACAACTACAAAACGTATGTGAAAATATGTTCAAGCATTATTTTTTTTTCTTAGAACCAATTGCCACAGTTGCTTTGCAAGTCCCAAACAGTTAATCTCATTTAGGTTTACCCCATCTTATTAGGTTCTTTCACTTCCTAGATTGATTTGGACTTTTTAAATACATATTCAAATTTTTGGGAGTTAGAGTTCTTTTAGCACTCCTGATCTGCTATTTTAACTTTTTATTATTATGAGCCCCATGGATCTACTTTGGTCATTCATGGACATTAATATACTCCAATTCTTTTAAGTTTCAAACTTCTGTTTCAGACCTGTTTACATCTTTTGTCATTCCCCATATTTGACCATTTATTGGATCATTTAGTAACCTTACTTCTTATAGATTATTATCATTGAGTAAACATTATTATGAGACTTTTGTAGGGTCACATTGATACCTTGTATAACCATTGTGCATTAGTTGAGATTTGAGACAGGAGATATTGTATGGGACTACTTTGGATTTAATGATTATCATATGGGCCAGGGATTTGCTTTATAAGATAACTATCATGGGTTATGCGGAGCTAAGATTTTGTTAAAATCATTGCATTTGTTGTGGTGACTGTTAAAGATCATAAATTAATGAATGGTGAATATTAGTAGTTTAATAATGTTTCTATAATAAGTTTATGATCGCAGAAATATACAAATACTTAGCATGGCATGTGTGAGCCTTGTTTTTCCATTAGAAAATTAAGATGGCAAGTAAATGTGATGTTTGGTAAGTTTTTAAATGTTTCTTAACTATTGTTACTAAAAATATAAATTTGGATGTGAGAATTAATTCAAATTTAAGAGGGGGATGTATACTCTACCTGCAAAGTAAAGTAAAGTAAGAGGAGTGCGAGGAAGGGACAATGTTGGTCCCTCATTGGAGGCTCCTTCCGTTTGTAAAGTTTGCATATAAAAGGTAAGTTTTAGGGGTTTGGGCATTATTTTGATTGGAGGAAAGCTTGAATAGGGCAAGGGCAAAGTGGGAGGAGCTAATTTTCCATCAACCTTCTTTACATCCATTGTTGGGCGGAAAGAGATAAGGACTCAAACCTGTAACATAGAGTAATTGATTGAAATAATGAACTTTGAATTGTTAATAAAATTTAATTTTGAATATGAAATTGTAATTTTATATGTTGATTTGGAAATGAAATGGTTGGAAGCTAAATCTGACAGAATGGCTATTGTTCACAGTTAATCTTAGAATGCTGTAAACCTCTAAATTAAATCCCAAAAATTAGAATGTATGGTTAACCTGTAATAATTTATACAAGTCTTGCTTAATAGTTAAATGTGAAAATATCTATTTATGTTCAAAATTATTGCATGGTTAATCTGTAATAAATTTAGACAGTTCTTGCTTTATTGGAGAATGTGAGAACACTCCTCTGGTAGATTAACTCTGTATGGAAATTGTGTGCTAGAAAAAAGGTGATAGAACAAAAATATTGTCTACAAACAATGTGCAAATTTGTGTGTGATTATGCTATGAATACATTAGATTTATTATGCTATGGATCTCAATAGAGATTAGTCACTTAATGAGCAAATCTGTATGTGATTATGCCACGATGAAATCAGAATTATTATGCTATGGTCTGAATGGAAATATGAGATTAATTAGCAAATCATGATGGAAGTTACTGAATAAATTATGGAATGATCTATGGCATAGTTACAAAACTCGGTGAGTTTTTGAAAAACCCGTTGAGTGCACGCTCGAGTTGGCCCTCCCAGGTTTTTTTGACTTGGCTTGGCAAGTTTTTCTCGTGAGTTTATTTGAACTTGCAATTTTTTTTTGAAACTCGCGAGTCCGAGAAAAAAACTCGGCTGCAGTGGGAAAATTTCAGAAAAATGGCATCAATTTTTTTTATTTTCTATATTGGCCTCATTTTTGCTGTTTCCACTGGCAAATAGAACAGAGAGAAGGTGAGATCAGACCCAACAAAACACTTATTTGCATTCTAAACTCAAATTCTTCCTAGTTTTCAAGAATCTAACAGCCACTCAACAGTTACATTTGAGGTGAAAACACAAGAACCAAAAGGAAGGCTAATGCCACAAGGCCCACCTGATTACAAAGGAGCAAAGACAAAATGAAAAGAAAAATTAGTCAGCAAAGTACAAGGATAAGGTTAAAGAAGATCAACAATGGAAGTTGAGACCAAAAGGGTAGACAACATTAAGAGGAATCTAAACCAATCTTGTATGGAGTTCCATGGCAATATGTCCCCCAGCATACAAAGTGTGACACCTTTAATAATCAAGAGCAAAATTTCTTTGCACTTCTCTGTAATATATATTCTCTAGAACATTCTTCTAACCACTAGGCCTAGGAACAAACAAATGCTTCCGAAATCCTAACCAACACAGGAAACATTCACCATGTTTGAGGCAACTCAAAGGTGTCAAGAATTAGACACGAAAGATTGGAACAGTACAGTGCTTGGGCCCTCTCACAATCCCAGTGAGATTTATAAGACGCACATAAATTAGCAAGAGGCTATTTGAAGAAGCACAAAATATCCTTGAGGTTTCTTTCTAAGGAAGACAAGTTGACTAATAATTGTGATATGTAGTTATACCCTATGAAGGATAATATGCCATCCATAGTCTGCCAGAGAATAGCATCAACCATATTTAGTGTTGGTTTCAGCATTGCATCTGTGTATGGCCACAAAACCAGAATGGGAGATAACATGACTTGAAGGATTTTTTAACAATAGCCACTAGCCCATATATAACCATTTTTCTATGGGAGGCATCCCTTAGTACAGCCACAATCTGGGAACCATGGAAATTAGAAGGAATATGTACTAGCCGCATGTACTCTCTCTAGACTCTGACTCAATATGAAATATTAGCAAACACTACATATTTATTAGGAGGAAATAATTACAAATAAACATGTTAAATGACAACAAAAGGACTTGTAGATGCTCCAAGATTGAATCTAACAACCACCTAGCAGTTACATTGATTTGTTGTCACTTTCATGCAAGGTTCCACAAGGCTAGGGGATAGGGGGTGGGGGACGGGTTTCGGGGACGGCGGGGGACGACAAGCCGATTTTAGGAAACGGCTAGGGGACGACAAGTATAATAGTATTAAATTTTTTAGAAATTTAGAATAATTTACACAACAAAAATGAAAAATACTAAATACTAATAGTTTACAACAAAAATATTTAGAACTTAGAAGCCATTAGAATAATTTAAATTTTACAACAAATGTCAAAAATACTAATAGTCTCATTACAACAAAAAGAGTTTACATTTACAACAAAAATAGTCTCATTATGCAGGAACTTCTGTTGGGCTATCACTATCAGAATTTGTATCTGATGAGCTGCCCTCATCATCTGAGTGAAGAGCCTCCAATGGAACTCCAACCAACCCCTCCTGATCCTCATCCTCATCAATTTGTCTCGCATCCTCTGGATCAACATCCCATCGTGTAGTTGGAGATTGCTTGTACTTTGGCTTAACTCTCTCACGAAGGCGAAGAGAGCTATGCACTGCAACTAGCTTCTCCGCTCTGCGAGAGGTAAGCTTGTTCCTCCTCACATTGTGGATAAAGCTGTATGTGGACCAATTCCTCTCAGCAGCAGAGGAACTAGCAACCTGTGAAAGAAGCCTAATTGCAAAATGTTGCAAGTTAGGTGTATCATCCCCATATAGCTGCCACCATCCAATGGGATCTGATTGGGCAATGGTAGCCCTATCCTCTCTACACTCTGGTTGGCTGAAGCAAGGGCCCCTAAGATTCACAAATTTGAGCCACTCATCTCTAAGTTTTGAGCCCTCCTCCTTCGCATACATCTTTTTAAGGGCATTCAAAAACCCTTGTCTCACCTTTGGATCTTTATAGGGAGGCACTCTCCCAGGCCTAGGCTCATACCACTTTGGGTTTACCGCATATGCTGCCATATGAAGAAGGGTGTTCATCCTATCCCACCTCCTCTGTATAATAGGTCTAATGTGGGCCTCATAGAATAATAATGATGGATCTCTAGCACAAATGATTCTTTTCATCTCCCCTAGCATGTTGTCAAAAGTCTCATAGATCTCTCCTAGATTAGGAGCATCTGTATCAGCATATCTGATGACTGCAACAATTGGGGCAACGAAAGACACAATGTACCTACAAGAAATAAAAAAAAATAAAAAACTTAGACTATATGAGCAAATCCAATTTGAAACTAAAAATGAAAAATCATAAAATCATAAATGATAAATCAATGAATCATAAACAAAAAAAATAAACATGAACCAAATCTTAACTTCAACATTTCTTACTTGGCTTGAGTCCACCAACTATCATCCAATACTTTGTCTCTGATTTTCTTTCCCTCCTTCGTCTTTGATTCCGGCCACCTCTTCCACTCCGTGCATACTACCATGGACTGTAAAGCATCCTGCACCTCGATCATCCTCTCCAATAAAATGAAGTAGGTGGTGTATCTAGTATCTCTTGGTTTGATGAACTCCTTCTTTGAGAAGGACCGAAAGAGGGCTAAGGAAGTGTGATGGTTGCAAATGAACATTTGCAAGTCTCTGGCTTCTGCAACCATAGCCCTCACCCAATCTATCCTCCCAATGTCCTTCAATGCATTGTTCAATGCATGAACACAACACGGGGTCCAAAAAATGTCTATATGATTGCTCTATCATTTGCCCCGCACGTTGGCAAACAGGGGCTGCATCTGTAATTACCTGTAGTGTACAACAAAAATATTTAGAATAATTTACACAACAAAAATAGTCTCATTTACACAACCATATAGATTTTCATAAGAAAAACGAAAATTGATTACTTGTACAACATTGGAGGGTCCAACCTCCTCAATAGCCTCCTTCAACAGGAGGTATTGGTGCTCAACATCCTTTCTTTTCCCCGTGCAATCAATGGCTCGAAGAAAATAGGGACCTGCTGAACATGTGACAATAATATTGATGAGTGGACGTTGACGAATGTCAGTCCACCCATCCATGATGATAGAACATCCACTCGTCAACCATGTGTCCCTCATCTGCTCCATAACCAAACTGCATCTGGAATATTGTTTGTCCAAGAGAGAGGTACGAAGCTTAGTTTCTCCAGGCATTGCATATGAAGGCCCTGCCTTGGCTGCTTTTTTGAATGCTTCCTTGAAATAGGGGGAACGTGCAATATGGAAAGGAAGCCCATGTGCAAAAAATAATTGTGCTATAGCATCATCTGCTTCCTCTCTTGCTTGCACATTAAGCATCTCATTTATAGTTCCTTTTTTCTTTGAGGGCAGCGGTGGCATACTAGAGGTTTGGGTTGATTCTTGTGGCTGTCTTGAGGAGGCTCCAAAGTCACTTCTAGATGATTGGCCAGGTTTAGGGAAAGGCATGCCTAAACCTCTAAGTTTGGCCTCTTGCACAAGCCTATTGGCTTCAACCACTTGTAGCCGGTTCATTTTTTTGCAAGGCCTAACCCTTGTTCCTGCTTTATCAGTAAGATGAGATTCAACCCTAGTATAGCTGCCCTTAAACTCAGTTTGACAAAAATTGCACAGCCATGTTCTTGAGCCCCCATAATTTTTTTCCCTTGGTCACGGTTGGTTACAAATTGCAGCAGAGGTTTTTTAATATTAAATGGACCCTTGGCATATTCTTTTAACAGTGGTGATGGACAATCAAAACTAGAAGTAGTGCTGTCCTCTTTGTGTTAGGAGGTGAAGTCAATATCCAGATCTCCAATGTTTTTCAACAGAGAGATGCATGGTAGTGCAACTTATAAAGAGGAAACAAACAGTATTCTGTAGTCTTCCTTTGGGAGAGGAAACAAACAGTCTTTTGGACTCTTCCTTTGGAAGAGGAAACGAACAGTTTTTTGGACTCTTCCTTTGGAAGAGGAAACGAACAGTTTTTGGACTCTTCCTTTGGAAGAGGAAATGAACAGTTTTTGTTTTTTCTATAAAAGGGAAATGACCCCTTGCATGTAAATTATGATTGAATCCAAAATCAATAAAATATCAAGCTGCCATTGCCCCGTGGTTTTTCCTGCACATTGCAGGTTTTCCACGTAAAATCTGTGTTATTGTTTTTTCCTGTGTTATTGTGTTTTTCTGCTTGCACATAATTTTGATATATTTTCTAACATCTGGTATCAGAGCCTAGGGTTTTGTGCGAGTGGGAGCTGCAACAATGACTAGAAGTGTAACCAAGTTTGAGATTGAAAAGTTTGATGGCAGGAACTTCGCCCTATGGAAGATGAAGGTGGAGGATTTGTTGGTTCAAAATGACCAAGCCCTAGCCTTGAAAGGGGTCGCGAGTAAACCAAACAACATCAAAGATGAGGAGTGGACAACGCTGGATAGGAAGGCGGTTTCTACAATCCGTCTATGCCTAGCGGACTCCGTCTTGTTCAATGTTGTTGAAGAAAAAACCGCAGAAGCCCTTTGGAAGAAGCTTGAAAAGTTGTATGAGACGAAATCTGCAACAAATAATGTTTTTCTGAAAAAACAGCTTTACAGCCTAAGGATGAAGGAGGGCTCTGTTGCCACATTTTGCACGGGGTGCAATGTTTTCAATTTTGTAACAGTGCTGCTCTTCTTTTTCCCTCTTCCTCTATTTTCCTTTCTTCTTCTCTCCCTTTCTCTTTCTTTCCTACATTCTCTTTCTTCCCCCCTTTCTTGGAGCCCCTCAGTTGAATTTTAAACTTGACAGCGGTTACCTGAAAAATGGCTAAGTGTTGGTGCGAAGTTCGCACTTCGCCCAGTTTTGGTGCGAAGTGCGACTTCGCCCAGTTTTGGTGCGAAGTCCGACTTCGCCCCTCTTTCTGGGCGCACCTTGTAGCGGCGGCGGTGGCGAGAAGAATGATAAGTCTTTGGGGCAAAGTCCGTACGGCGGCGAGATACCGGTTTTCACTGTGCGCGGTCCGACTTCGCGGCGAAGTCGGAGTGCGCCCTTGACGAGTGCTGCGATGGGAAACAAACTCGGAAATACACCCAAGGCATGAAGGCCTTCCCGGCTGCGTTGTTTTCTGCCTGCGCAACCCAATGACGCTACTATCCCGAGAGAAGTTGGATAAACTGCCTTTCAAGGCAGACACGTGTCACACGACATCATCCATCATCTGACAAGTGTCCAGCTTCGGGATTTGAGCCAAGACGTGCCGAGCAAAAGGACGAGCATGGGCTGCACTACCTGTGCCAGTGACCTCATTTAAAGCCGATTGGAGGTTCTACCTGCTCCAGCTACCCGCATTCTGCCGAGAAGAAGTTCTGCCCAACACATCGCCACGTAGCTGTCCAGCTTCCAAGAAGACCATCTTGCGGGTACAGTCCGGTCCGACAAAGGTTAGCATTTGCAGCTCCTTCGCCGCTTTTGTCAGCTGGTGTTTGATAGGGACTTTGTGCCCATTAATGTAACGGGAGGGACTCGGGCTATAAAAACCCACCATGATTTCATTGTAAAGGGTGGAAGGGGAATGTCTGTTAGGGAACCATTGTAACCGTGCTTCCGCTTATAAATATAATTTGTATGCACGGTTGCGTTCTGCTTGCTTTTATTTCTTTATGCTTTATGCTTTACGCTTCCCTGTGTCACGGCTCGTTGATTCGTTTCAGCATTTGGTGATCAGGCGCCTTTAGCATTGTTTGTGCCATGGCTTGTTGATTTATTTTAGCATTTGGTGGTCAAGCACTTTTGAACTTCATAGACTAGATGTGGTAGCAGTTCCATCAGTTGTGTGTTACGTTGTTGTCCGTAGTGGTGATTGATGCGTTGCCGTCTTTGTTAGTTCTCCTTGTAGGGAGAATGTTTGCTAGGGGACCATTGTAGCTGTGCGGTTAAATTCTCTGCATAACACATATACAGGTTCGACATCTCTTAGTTACTTTCTGTTTTGAGTTTCCGTACGTAGTGGTGATTGATGCATTGCCGTCTTTGTTAGTTCTCCTTGTAGGGAGAATGTTTGCTAGGGGACCATTGTAGGTGTGCGTATATTGCTTAGTACGAGAAAGTACACTTAGATTTTGCGGTTCTCGGTCATGCTTTGTATTTATGATGCAGTAAGTATTGGTGATTGCTGGTTGCCGTATTGTTAGTTCCCCCCACCAAACTCCAAGTACATTTGTAAATTCTTTCTGTTCATTTATCTCTTTCCTGCACTCTTAGCTTAAACATAAAACCCCCCCAAAAGGAGCCGGCCTTCTCCGGAGATTGGCACGGAAGGCATCTCTTCCTTCCGGCCTTTCATGCTGGTGGGCGAATCTGGGCGCATTAACCCAAAATCCTTTCCTCATGGCGGATTCGTAACCAACGGTTTCTGCGCACGCCCGGTGGGACCGGGGTCCCACATTTGAAGAGAGATTTTCTGATCGGTCTCCACAGGCGGCGACGGTGGTTTACGAGCACTTGGTGAGACAAGGGAGTTTCTCACCCCCAACAGAATTGAAGCACCGATGTTCGCTTCATTGCTGTTCTAAATCTGAGCACCTGGCGACTTTGCACGAACAAATCCTCTGAGTCCGAAAGACCGGTCCCAGCACCTTCATGCAAACAAGAAGGTGGCGAGCAAGGGATCCAAGAAGCCCGCTGACTTTTACGAACTGGACATCAACGCTCGAGGCGAAATTCCCAGGCTGGCTGACCCGCAAGCTCGTGTCGACGAAGCCGAGGCTGAAATCCAAGAAGAAGCCGAAGCTGAAGTCGGCGGAGCTGAGTACGAAATAGAAGAGGCCGAGGAAGAAGAAGCATCTGCATCCTCGGAAAGTACCGACACTGAGTACACAACCGACGGCGGAGAAGAAGAAGAAATGGCTGCTCAACAGCAAAATGACGATGATCTCTTCCCGGCGGTGGACTCTACAGGGCCCTTGGCCCTGGTCGGACAGCAAGCTGTGCCCCCTGCTGCTTTAAAGTCTATCCCTACATACGACGGCTACGGCAAGACGGCGTACGAGCACATCCAGGACATCCTTGCCCTGGCCGCATTACATTCCATTACCGATGAGAGTGTGAAGACCCGTCTGCTGGCCCTTTCCCTGAGGGGAAAGCTTCTCTATTGGTGGAGATCGTCGCCGAGGAGGGATCCATCACGGGGTGGCTAGCTTGCCAGAAGGCTCGTGAAAGGATGCAACGAGTCTGCTGACCCTACTTCTTTCTTGCATCAGTTCCAAGCTATCCAGAGACATCCTCAAGAGGAGGTGTCTGATTTTAACATCAGGTTTGCGAGATCCTGGAAACGGGTACCTCGCGAACTTCGGCCTTCGGCTGGCATGGCTGCTCACTACTATCTGAGATCCTTCAACTCAGACATATGCCTGCTGCTGAAGATTGCCAGAATAGACGAGTTTCCTGCTCTGTACGAGGCTGCCCAACAAGCGAAGGCGACATTATTTCCATCGGCGAGACTCCCGTCCGGGGTGCGGGAACCCATTCATCCCGACTTCCCTAGATCCCAGTATCCTCCTGCTTCGGTGGTGCGCCGTCCACATCAGGGCAGCAACCCCGACAGCAGTGGAATCCGGCGCCGGTCGTAACTCCTTACGGCCCGCCTCAGTTGCATTATCCTCACCCGCCTCCTCCTGCTCCGCATTTTCCAGCACTTCCTGCTCCCCCTCAGTGCGCACCTTATTCTAACCCTCCTCCATTAGCCGCATTGCCTCCACCGGCACAGTTGCCGCCTCCGACGGTAGCATTCGGAACACAATCCTCCGGGAGGTGCGGGCTTTGGCCTCGGGATATCATGCCATGTCCAATGACATGACCGCTACGAAGAAGAAGCGAGGCCCGGATGGACCTCGCTCCTAGGAGGCCATATGCGCCCCGGCGGCTGACGAAAGACAAGCCCCGGAGCATCGGCTGCGAGGCGTCCGCCTCGAGAAATCTTGCTATAGAAGACCCGCTGGTCCTTCCGACCGGGTTAGCGGTGCACTACGTGCAATGACCCGCATTCGGAGGAAGGCGCACTCTGCACCGGCACTACATCCAGGACCTTGGCGGCAGCGCCATAGAGGACGATGAACTGTACATGATCTTGGACGGCGAAGCCAACTTTGCCCTCCCGGAAGAGAATCTAGTGCCGCCCGCCAAGGAAGAAAAGAAAGCTGCAGATGCGGCCAAGCCTTTGCAAGTTTATGCCAGAAGAGAAAAACCGCAGCCCGGTGGGCTGCCACCGTACAAACGGTGTGGCCCTACACAGCCCGGGAGAAGGCATCCAAAGATAAAGCTCCAGCCAAGCCTTCTCCGGCAAAGGCTGCCCCTGTTCCAGCCAAGCCTCCTATAGCAAAAGCCCCAACTCCGGCTAAAGCTCCCGTACCTCGGCCTCCGGGTGAAACCAAAGAACAAGCCCGGGAGAAGTGGAAGTACCCGTCTCGACCAAGAGACGGCGAGTTGAGGCTACCCGGCGATACCGGACGAAGTATGAGCCGGCAAAACAAGCAAGAGGAGCTAGTACCTCGGGCTACGACATTGTAGACGAGTTGAAAAGAACACTGCTAGAATCGGCATGTATGATGCTCTTACGCTCCCGGGCCGGGTGGATCTGCTTGCAAGAATCACGAAGAACATGAAGAGCGGCAAGCGGATACGGCCCGCTGTCTGGTTCAACCTTTGAGAGTCTCGGCCATTGGGAAGAACAGGACCGCCACCCTTTTATACTGTCTTTACGGATGCAAGGGCACATAGTTCACAAGCTGCATGGTGGATTATGGTGCTTCCACGACTGTGATGCCGAAGGCCGTCTGCGATGAGATCGGGATGGAATACACACGGAGCAGCCAAGGCGTGCTGCAATTAGACGGCACCCCTGTCAAGACAGTTGGTGTCATAAAGGACATCCCTATCCGGCTGCACAAGGCTCTCGACATCGTGGTCATCCAAGAGGTCGTGGTTGTTGACCTGGCTCCCTACTTCGGCATGTGTCTCTCTCGGGAGTTCACTGCGAAGTTGGGCGGGTACCTGTCTCTAGACTACTCACACATGGAAGTGCCCTTCAAAGGAAGGAGACTGAAAATTTTCAATGAGAAGCCTTCCACCTTCCTAGTAGAGAAGATAACCGGAGGAGAGTTGGACTGCATGGTCCAGTTGTCGGAGGAGGAGCTGGTGACGATGAGAGCTGACTGAGCAAGCCTTCGAAGTGCTACGGCTTGAAGATGAGTTCTCTTTGCGGGACTTCAATGCCGTAATTGAGACGGAGCAGGGCTGTTACTCCATCGTACAGCCCGAGAGGCTTGACAAGTCGGCTGCAAAGGAAGTAGGACCTGCACCTGAGAAGCTGTGGAAGCTTTTCTTTGACGGCGCGCGATGCAAAAATGGCGCCGGTGTAGGGGTACTTCTGGTTTCTCCAACCGGAATCTAGAAGGACTATACCTACGAGGTTGGCACTGGAGCTGCACTAACAACTCGGCGGAATACGAAGCCACTGTGCTTGGGTTTGCGAAAGGCGGAGAGGCTGGGAATCAAACACCTGCGAGATCTTTGGAGATTCAGAGCTGGTGTGTCACCAAGTTACGAACAAGTGCGCCTCCAAACAGCACTATCTTAGAGCGTACCGCAACCGGGTGTGGGACCTGATGGAGTCGTTCGACTCGTTGAATGTCAAGGCGATATCGCGTGAGAAAAACAAACACGCTGACATTAAGGCGTCCGTTGGAGCCGAGGTGCGTTCCGGCTGATGACGTTGTCCGAGAAACCGAAGCCGGTTCGCACTATTTACGGGCCTTAC
The DNA here is from genome assembly GCA_028583015.1 of Wollemia nobilis. NCBI lineage: Eukaryota > Viridiplantae > Streptophyta > Pinopsida > Araucariales > Araucariaceae > Wollemia > Wollemia nobilis. The sequence goes on along the minus strand of JAQPPZ010000393.1, from coordinate 491,395 downwards.
GTGCACGATAAGGACACCCACTGGCAGGTGTTCAGTTGTGACGAGGAGATCGTCACATTCTCGGTTAACGAAGTTTGTGTAATCGAAGGTAGAGACCACGATGACGAGCAATATGAGGGGTTGATACAGTTAAGGAATAATCATGTCCCAAAAGGACTGATTACATTGGAGAGTCTCGTTTGATCGAGAATGACAGAGCAATATCTCACAGGATCAAAGTAGACCCGAAGCAGTATGCTGACCTGGAACTTGAACCTGGTAAAACTATCAAGGTCGGAACAGACTGCACGTCGGAGGAACTTGAGCAGATCAGATCACTGTGCCAAGAGTTCCCCGACATCGTGGCCTGGTGCTACGAGGATTTGAAGGGGTATGACAGAACTGTCATCCAGCATACCATTGAGCTAGAGGATGGCGCCAAGCCATTCCGACAGAAGCAGAGGGCCGTGAATCCGAAGATTGAGGCCATGATGAAGGCCGAGCTCTTGAAGATCTTTGGAGGCCAAGATCATCTACCCCATCAAACATTCATCCTGGGTCGCGAATTTGGTGCCCGTGAGGAAAAAGAATGGCGACATTCGTCACTGTGTCGACTTCAGAAACCTAAATCGAGGCTTCCCTCGGGGACCACTATCCGCTTCCCCAAATCGACCGGATTCTACACATCGTTGCTCTGGAGCCCAGAGATTCTCACTTTTAGATGGATTTTCCGGCTACAACCAGATTTGGGTCAAAGACGAGGACCAGCATAAGACGGCGTTCACCACCAAGTGGGGGACGTTCGCCTATCAGCGCATGCCGTTTGGCTTATCCAATGCTGGTGCCACATTCCAAAGGGCCATGGACCTGGCCTTCAGAGAGCTGCTCAATAAGATCATTGTCATCTACCTTGATGACATGATTGTTTTCTCTCACCAACGAGGAGATCATGTTTCACACCTACGGCAAATATTTGAGAGGTGTCGAGAATTCGGCATTTCTATAAACCCGAAGAAGTCTGTCTTCGCGGTAAAAGAAGGAAAGCTGCTGGGACATGTCATCTCCGAGGAAGGCCTCGCCATTGACCCTGACGGAGCGAAGCCCTCGTTCGCTTGCCAACCCCCATCGATAAAAAGGGCTGCAGTCCTTCTTCGGTCAGATTAACTTCGTGCGGAAGTTCATTCCGGACTTCGCACAGGTGATCAAGCCTATGGCCGAACTGCTGAAAAAAGATACAAATTACGAATGGACTGATGAGAGAGAGCAAGCCTTCGAGGAAATCAAGGCTCGGATTGCGCAAGCTCCGGTGTTGATAAACCCGGACTACTCCAAGGACTTCATCCTTTATGCAGTGGGAGAACCCGAAAGTTACGGCTGCAGTCCTAACTCGGAAGGGAGACGATGGCGAGGAGCGCCCCATAGCGTTCTCGAGCCAAGTGATTCAGCCGCATGAGGAAAAGTACAACTTTATAGAGCGGCAAGTTCACGCTGTTATGAAATCCCTCCGAAAGTTCAGGCATTTTGTCTCCCAGAGCAAAACGACTGTCTTTGTGATTCACCCGGACGTTCGAAGCTTCATCTTACAAGGAGAACCGGGTCACAAGAGAGCGGGATGGATTGCAAAAATCCAGGAGTTCGACATCGAAGTGCGGCCCACCAAGCTTATCAGAGGCCGAGCCTTGTGTCGGGAATTGGCCCGAAGCGCCGTGGCCGGCATCTCCGCTTTGTAAGTGGGAGGACACGGCGACACGCATCTACCTAGCCAACTCCTTATCGGAGGGGAGTGATTGGACAGATGAGCTGGTGAGATATTTCTGCACCGGAAGATGTCCCGATCAACTGAACGCCTCACAACGAAGGAGATTTCGGCTAGGTGCACTTAAGTACACTCTTCGCCCCGAGGGGCTTTACTTCAAAAACATCGACGGCATCCTGTTGCGGTGCGTCAGAAAATCAGACCAGCCTAGGGTCCTCGGAGATTTTCATTCCGGGATGCCTGGGGGTCATCATTCTTCAAGGCCAACGGCCTTAAAAATAATTAGAGCTGGGTACTATTGGCCCACTCTATTTACAGACGCTCATGCGGTCTGTTCTAAGTGTGATCAATGCCAGAGGTTTGCTGGCAGAAACAGAAAAGCACCCCTGCCCCTTCAACCGATTCAGGCCGAGACTCCGTTCCAGCAATGGGGTCTAGACTTCATTGGGGTGATTTCGCCTAGTTCCTCTGCCGGACACAAGTTTATTCTTACAACCACCGATTACTTCACACGGTGGGCAGAGGCAATCCCGACCAAGAACGCAGACCAAGAAACGGTCATCAGGTTCATTGAGAGCCTGATTACCCGCTTCGGGGTTCCAGAGTCAATTGTGACGGACAATGGTCCGGGATTCGCAGGCGCTGTACTCACGGAGTACACTGGCAAACTTGGCATCTATCACAAGATGTCTTCTAATTACTACCCGCAGGGGAATGGCCTTGCCGAGTCTACTAACAAGAACCTCCTGAAAATCATCCGGAGGACCATTGACAGAAACAAGCGGACTTGGCATTTACTCCTGAACCGGGCGCTGTGGGCGGACAGAGTTGCATTCAAGAAATCCATCAGAACGTCCCCCTATGCGCTTGTCTATGGCAAAGAGGCTGTCATGCCATCCCACATTGAAATCCCTGCCCTATGGATGTTGGACGAAGACAGGAGCAGCGGAGACCCGGTGGACGACAGGTCGTGCCAACTCCTGCAATTGGAAGAAGACAGAGAAAAAGCATACCAGGCCTTCACTGATCATATTGCTGCCACTCAAGGCTGGTTTGCCAAAGGCACCACTGCCCGAGTTTTTGAAATCGGGGACACGGTGCTGAAGTGGGACTCATATAAGGCAAAGCCGGGCAATCACGGGAAGTTTGATGCCCTCTGGGAGGGCCCTTATCGGGTTGCCGGGTGAACCGGTTCAATGCCTATGTACTTCGGGATATGGAGGGTCGGCTCCTACCTATCCCTGTTAGCGGGTTCCACTTAAAAATTTACCGCTGCTGAAGGTGCCGAGTGGCCCTTCTTTGTAAAAATTTCCCTTATGCATTTTTGTTTTCCAGCATGTACAGTTTCCAGCTTTCAGCTTTTAATTTTTTATATTTGAGCCTAACTGCGACATGGGAGAGGAAACAGACTTCGCAGCGAAGTCTGTTGTCGCCCCTCAGAAGGGGCGAAGTTCGGGCTGCTTGGGTGAAGAAAAAGAAAAAAAAGCAAAAAAACGGCTAAGTGTTGGCCGCTGCCCGACTTCGCAGCGAAGTCGGGCTGCGCGCCGACAAAAAGCGAAGCTTAGGAGAAGGGAAAACGCAAGGCACGAAGAGAACGGACTGCGCTCGGTTTGAGCGAAGTCCGACGAAGTCCGGCTTGCGCGAAGTTCGAACTGCGCACAACCTCCGCGCGAAGTGCAAACTTCGCGCGAAGTTCGAACTTCGCCCGAACTTTGGGCGAAGTCCGAACGCGCTTCATTGTTCAAGCGCAGCTCGTACAGTCCGGTCCAAAAGAGGCGTAAAGTTCTAAGTGTTTGCCTCTCCTCCGAAGGTTGCAAGGGGCCGGACTGCGCTCAACCCTTGGGCGCGGTATGAAAAAAGAAAAGAAAGCGAGAACAGTCTCAATGCGAACTTCGCGCGAAGTTCGGACTGCGCCGGATTTTTGGCGAAGTCCGACTTCGCTGGCGAAGTCGGATCGCGCCCAACTTTGGGCGAAGTCCGATTGCGCCTTGTTTTCTGGGCCAGCTTGGACAGTTGTTTAAAAAATGAATAAAATATTCAAAAAGTTCCAAGCTGGGCCCAAGGCGCATTGCGACCGTTTTAAGATGGGTTTCCGCACCAAAGGTTTTTTCTTGAGCAGTGTGCCCAGATTGCGGCAGTGACGTCAGCCATGGCGCAGCGTTCAAGGTAAAGTTAATGATTGCACAGTCCTCAATGAAAAGTGCAATAAAAAGAGCATGGCACGGCAGTCGGGATACCTTTTTCCAAGCATTCTCCTGCGCAGCCACCCAAGAAACTTAACTCCAGCCGACCTACCCCCTCCTGCGCAGCATTAATGACGCTGTCATTATCTAGAAAAGAGGGTCAGATGCATCCAGACATGCCGAGTACAGATTATTCCTTGGACTGTGCAGATTATTCCTGTGACAGCGAAATCTGCTGCAGACGCCCTGAACTTGTAATTATTGTTGTTTCGGAGAGATGGACAGAGGAAAGATGCCAATGCCAGCGCAATCCAGCGAAGGGTGCGAACCTGAGGATTTACCACGGCCAGGTGTTTTCAGAAGTGAAACACCGCCGGAGCGAAAGTCAAAGTCCCGGCCTAAAAAAGTACAGCGTGGGCAAGCCCCACCACCTCCGGTAAATTACTTGGCGGGATACGTGGACGGCTCGTTTTCTATGAGCCTGACTAAGCTGCGGACAAATGTGGAGAGTTGGGCTGACAAGGTTTCGCCCTCTCACCATTTCGGAGCGGCGTACAAGTCCAACCTTTTCAGATTCTTGTGCCCTCCTGTCCATCAATGCCGGAGCTGGTAGACCTGATTGTCAGACACTACAGACCAGTTACTCGGCAGATTTGCAGCTCCAGTGGTAAACCCTTGTTCGTGCTGCGCAGGGAGACTGTCCGGCCCAGCTTTCGCCCCAGGGTTGGAGTATGACTCCAGCACAATTGTCAGAAAGATAAATCTGGGCGAGCAAGCGGGACGCTTCACGCATACCAAAAGGATGAGGGATTTCCTCAATTCAGAGCTGAACGCCCCGCTTGCAGCTGGACAGTGGCCAACCGGCCCCATGCCCTTGGCGAGGTTTCAGAACAAATATTTATACACCATTCTGGCATGGATCCTCGGCTGCGACTCTGATGAGCTGGTACAGCCGTACCAGCTAGCGCTGGCAGAATGTCTCCTGTGTGGAGAATCCTACGAACCAGCGGCGCAGAGAAGTGGAAAGCGTCCCATCTTTTTCGACTGGGCGGACTGGCTGGCATACGCCATCCACTCCAGCCTGGTCAAGCTCCAGAAGAAGCAGTCCACCGAATTTCGGTTCAGTTCTGTTCTAGCTTGGCTTTGTCTGTATCATTTGCACTCCCGGATGCCGATCCCGAACCTGAAGAAGGTCAACGAGAAGGGAGAGCCACAGCCCGTCTATGACTGGACGGATGACCTATACCGGAAAGGGTCCTACTACAAGTTTAACTTCAACTTTACGGGATTGGTCATGTCAGTCTTCAGCGAGGCGAAATCCCTCGCCCCCGCGAGAAATGACGAACTCTTTCTTGAGTCGGAAGCTCGGGGACGTTTTTAGACGCGCGAGGGATTGTGGTCGGAATCTACGGATTCAAGGGCAAACCCCATTTGCTGCCCTACTGGTGCACAGAGCATCGGTTTGGGATGGAGGTTGCCCGACAGATGGACTATGTTGAGGAGGAGTTCGGCCTAGGAAAGAAAAGAGGCCAGATTTTTCAATATCCTCTTTCCTGGGCGAACGTTGAGATTTCTGAGGTAGGACAGCATGTCTACCTCGAGCGGGAGTTTTCCCGATTGGCACTGGTTACATTGCCGCGGCGCTGGAAGTACGACCCGTACGGGATAAGGGGAAAGTTCACACATCTACGCCCCGGGCGGATATAATCGAGGACAGATGCGATGTGGTCCATGTGGACCTTGGTGGGAAATTGAATTGATGGAAGCTTCTCCTCCCTGGCAGGATTTTTACTGCGAGGAGGTAGCATATGACCCCAAGCGAAACCCGGACCACCAGTTCTCATCTCCAGGGTTCAAAAAATTCCTCTCCAAGATAGCAGGCCTTAACTGGCCAAAAGAAAAGATTATTGAATGTTTGGAAGATGAGGTGCCGCACGCGACACGACAAATCCACCGGGAGAAATCCGGCCGTTGATGACGACTTTTCGGTTCTATATGACCAGCATCATGACAGGTGGCGGCCGTTCGCATATCAAGGTTACGTTCCCCGAGGTCCCTTTGAGGGTTATAAAGGAGGGTCTTCCTCCCAACAGTTGTACACTTCGGCAACTGCCAGCGCGGGCCCAGCAGACATCCAGGTGGACCCAATGCAGCCCGTGGCTTCCAAGGCGGCGCCCGAAAAGGCGAAGAAATTAGTCAAGGCAACGCCCGAGGTGATTCCTCAGGCACAAAAGACGCCAGCGCCGCCAGAGAGCGGACCGGTTGCGGCAGACCTTCTGCAAGTCAAACCCCGGTACAAGTTTACCGTGGGAACATCAGTGCCTGCTGCACCTGCTTCATCTCCTTCCCCCGATCCGACCATTGTTCCAGAAGAGAAGAAAAGGAAGAGAGTTGAAAAAATCAGGCGACCTAGTCTGACGGTCCGGCGGCCAGTCGCAGAGCCGCAGCCGCGTTCAGCCGCTCCAGGGACAGTTTCTCTGGGCAGTCCCGAGCCAGCCGCCGGAACCAGAAGCGCAGACATCCATCCAGCATCGGCTCAGGCGGAGCCCGCAGGTACGTTTGCTGCCCCATTCTCTTTGGTCTCATCTAGTCCTACTCCTACTCCATCTCCCGCTCAATCCGAGCAAGTTATGGCCGCATCTTCCTCCCCGTCTCCACACCCTTCTAGCGGCCCCCATTCTTTTGACCAGTTTGCTCAGAACCCCAACGTTTCCCTATCTACGAGTCAAACCCCAAACCCTTCGCCTGAAGTTAGTGTTGAAGCCGTGCATTCACCGTTACATCCACCGCCTCAGCCGCTTCAAACCCTTTCAGCATCAGCCGCTCCCATCTCCACTTCCCGGTCGCCCCCAGAAGCGGCCGATCCTTCCAAAGTCCGTCCGGTTCCTCCTGATCCCATTCCCGCAGGAGAGACGTCTCAGCAGAACCCTAGGCTGGGGGAACCAGACTTCATGGACGACCTCCAGAATACAGACGACTTGCCTCTGGCAACAAGAGCTGTAGAGTACTCTATCTCTTTCCTCCAGAACCTGAAGCGGAGGAGACCTGAAGAGATAGCCGCCCCGGTAAAGCGCACCAAGTATAATTTCGAGAGGAGAGTGCTTACAACAGAGAAGATAATCCCGAAAGTGAAGAAGCCTCTCCGGGAAATGACCAGGGCGGACTACGAGCTCCGGACAAAGGAGAAGAGCTTTGACGACATCAACAAGCAATACGAGATTCGGGGAATCATTCGTAAGGCGACAATCTCCTTGTCAAGAGTACGGAGGAACAGGGAAGAGCTTTTCGGGTTGCGGGATAAGACAAGACAGCTTGAAGAGGACTGTCTAGGTCCACCGAGCAGGCTGGAAGCGGCGCGGCAAGAAATAGATGAATTAAAAGCCCGGCTGGCCGCTTCTCGGCAACAAGCCGCAGCCGAAAGCGAGGCAGCCTTGGAGCAGATTTCTCGGCTCAAGAGTCTTTGAAACGAGCGCGATCGCAATCTGCGGAGAGAGCATCTCAAGCGACGGTCTTTTCGAAGAAGAAAGTTAAGGAGATGCGGGCTGGTTTGCTTGCGGGGATGCAAGCCCCACACCTATAAGGCGATGTCAGTTCCGGATTTCGCATCCAGAATTCAAGAAGTTTACGCCGGGAAAGCTCTGTGGTAGAGGAGGCCGAACGCCGGGCGAAGCAATGGGCTGGACACGGCGATAAATCTTCGGGGAGCGCGAGCGCGATGGCCTCCAATTCTCCCCCATGTCCTCATTCGCTGCAGAATGGGCAGATGCAAGGGTAACCTTGCATAAATATTTTAAAAAAGTAGAAGAGGTGAGAGTTGCCAGACGAATGTTAGACGCATTCGAACATGAAAGAGACATTTGTATGGCTCCCTTTCACGCTCTTTCCGAACTAGGGTGCCCAGGTTTTGTTGAGAATGGCGAGTTTCTCACCCTAGATCAGGTGAAAAAGAATTGGCGGTCCTTTGAAGCAGATACAGCTGAGATTGATAGCTGGACTGAGCCAATTCAGGAAAGTCAGGTCACCCAGATGGTGTCCAAATGTTGCAAGATCAGCTCCTACTTCCAGGAGCTAGGAAAAAGATACCTCACCATCGACCTGCACGCGGTCGCTGCTTTCCACGCAGCATTAGAAGAAGTTGCTGACCGCCGGCCATTCGAAGCAGAAGCCTGGGGCCAAGCCCAGGCCGCATACAACCGCATCTGCGAGGCAGAAGCAAAAGCTGGAGAGCCTTCGGAAGGTGATTCTGAGGGGGCAACTGACAAAAGTGAATCTGAAGAACAGTTGCCGCGAGGAGAACAGACTAGAGCAGCAAAAGGCGGGGAAGCAAGTTCCTCTGCACCCAATGGATGAAGGCATGGATTCTTTGCGCCGAGGCGAGCTCGACACCCCGCGAGCCGCCAGAAATGTTGCCACATTTTGCACGGGGTGCAATGTTTTCAATTTTGTAACAGCGTTGCTCTTCTTTTTCCCTCTTCCTCTATTTTCCTTTCTTCTTCTCTCCCTTTCTCTTTCTTTCCTACATTCTCTTTCTTCCCCCCTTTCTTGGAGCCCCTCAGTTGAATTTTAAACTTGACAGCGGTTACCTGAAAAATGGCTAAGTGTTGGTGCGAAGTTCGCACTTCGCCCAGTTTTGGTGCGAAGTCCGACTTCGCCCAGTTTTGGTGCGAAGTGCGTACTTCGCCCAGTTTTGGTGCGAAGTCCGACTTCGCCCCTCTTCTGGGCGCACCTTGTAACTGGCAGGTTGGCAGGCTGACAGAAGAATGATAAGTGCTGGGGTAAAGTCCGTACGGCGGCAGATACCGGTTTTCACTGTGCGCGATCCGACTTCGCGAGCGAAGTCGGAGTGCGCCCTTGACGAGTGCTTGCGATGGGAAACAAACTCGGAAATACACCCAAGGCATGAAGGCCTTCCCGACTGCGTTGTTTTCTGCCTGCGCAACCCGATGGCGCTCTGATCCCAGGCGAAGTTGGATAAACTGCCTTTCAAGGCAGACACGTGTCAAACAGCATCATCCATCATCTGACAAGTGTCCAGCTTCGGGATTTGAGCCAAGACGTGCCGAGCAAAAGGACGAGCATGGGCTGCACTACCTGTGCCAGTGACCTCATTTAAAGCCGATTGGAGGTTCTACCTGCTCCAGCTACCCGCATTCCTGCCGAGAAGAAGTTCTGCCCAACACACTGCCACGTAGCTGTCCAGCTTCCAGGAAGACCATCTTGCGGGTACAGTCCGGTCCGACAAAGGTTAGCATTTGCAGCTCCTTCGCCGCTTTTGTCGGCTAGTGTTTGGTGGGACTTTGTGCCCATTAATGTAACGGGAGGGACTCGGGCTATAAAAACCCACCATGATTTCATTGTAAAGGGTGGAAGGGGAATGTCTGTTAGGGAACCATTGTAACCGTGCTTCTGCTTATAAATATAATTTGTATGCCTGGTTCTGTTCTGCTGCTTTTATTTCTTTATGCTTTATGCTTTACGCTTCCCTGTGTCACGGCTCGTTGATTCGTTTCAGCATTTGGTGATCAGGCGCCTTTAGCATTGTTTGTGCCATGGCTTGTTGATTTATTTTAGCATTTGGTGGTCAAGCACTTTTGAACTTCATAGACTAGATGTGGTAGCAGTTCCATCAGTTGTGTGTTACGTTGTTGTCCGTAGTGGTGATTGATGCGTTGCCGTGCTTTGTTAGTTCTCCTTGTAGGGAGAATGTTTGCTAGGGGACCATTGTAGCTGTGCGGTTAAATTCTCTGCATGACACATATACCTGGTTCTGACATCTCTTAGTTACTTTCTGTTTTGAGTTTCCGTACGTAGTGGTGATTGATGCATTGCCGTGCTGTTAGTTCTCCTTGTAGGGAGAATGTTTGCTAGGGGACCATTGTAGTTGTGCGTATATTGCTTAGTACGGAAAGTACACTTAGATTTTGCGGTTCTCGGTCATGCTTTGTATTTATGATGCGGTAAGTATTGGTGATTGCTGGTTGCCGTACTGTTAGTTCCCCCCACCAAACTCCAAGTACATTTGTAAATTCTTTCTGTTCATTTATCTCTTTCCTGCACTCTTAGCTTGAACATAAAACCCCCCCCAAAAGGAGCCGGCCTTCTCCGGAGATTGGCACGGAAGGCATCTCTTCCTTCCGGCCTTTCATGCTGGTGGGCGAATCTGGGCGCATTAACCCAAAATCCTTTCCTCATGGCAGATTCGTAACCAACGGGCTCATTTGTGGCAGATCACTTGAATGAGTTTAATACCCTTATCAGTAAATTGGTTTCAATTAATGTGAAGATGGAGGATGAGGACAAAGCTATCACCCTACTTTGTTCCCTCCCGGAGACTTGGGATCATTTGGTGATGACCATCAGCAATTCATCATCAGGAGCTCTAACTTTTGATGATGTGGTAGCCGCTTTGTTGGCAGAAGAGTTGAGGCGGAAAACGTCTTTGGAACCCTCAACCAATGAAGCCCTAGCAGTGAGAGGTCGATCTTTCGAGAAGAGTCAACAAAGTAGATCACAGTCCAGATCTAAGTCTAAAGGACAAAAGCTGAAAGGGAAGTGCTGGCATTGCGGGAAGCCAAGGCACTCAAAGAAGGATTGTTGGCAGTTAAAAAAGGAAAAAAATGGTGAAAACCAATTTCAGCCTTCAGCTGAAGCCAGTACAATAAATTTTGGAGAGACGGCAACATGTGAGGCTTTATGTATCAGCAACAGCAGATTTGTTTTATATACCTGGGTTTTGGACTCGGGTGCATCTTTCCACATGTCTCCTCACGAGAACTGGTTTGAAAAATATCAACCATATATTGGTGGTAAGGTCTACTTGGGTGATGATCACCCTTTAGAAATTGTGGAAAAAGGGGACATAAGGATCGAGTTTGGACGATGGTAGAGAAAGGATGTTATGTGATGTGCGACATGTGCAGATTTGCGGAAGAATTTGCTCTCAATCAAGATGATGGATAAGCTAGGGTATTCTGTCACTTTCGGTAACAACTATTGCAAAATTACCGGAGGTGCTATTGTAGTAGCAAAGGGAGAATCTTATGGGACCCTATATTGTTTATGCGGTGATACGGTGACGAACCATGCAGCAGTAGCAACTTCAGTTCAGGATGCAGTAATGCTATGGCATCAACGCCTAGGCCATATGAGTGAAAAAGGTCTGAAAATTCTGCATGACAGAGGTATGCTTTTTGGGATTAAGTCTTGCAATTTAGACTTGTGTGAGCACCTGTATTTTTGGTAAACAAAAGAGGGTTCGGTTTATTGCAAGCCCTGGTAAGAGTTCTGATTTTCTGCAACTTATACATTCGGATATATTTGGACCAGTCCCCACTCGGTCCTTAAATGGTGCCATCTATTTTCTGACATTTATAGATGATTATTCTAGGAGAGTGTGGGTTTATTTTCTGAAGAAGAAGTCGGAAGCTTTGCAGAAATTTAAAGAGTTCAAAACTCGAGTAGAGAAAAGTTTGGGCAAGCCTGTTTTATGTCTTAGGTCGGATAATGGGGGTGAATATTGCTCCAAGGAATTTGATAAATTTTGTACGCAGGAAGGAATTAAGCACCGGAATACTGTACCATATACTCCACAACAAAATGGTGTGTGTGGCTAAGCGAATGAATCGCACAATCATGGAACGTGCAAGAAGCATGCTCAGCGCATCCATGTTGGATAAAAGGTTATGGGCAGAGGCTGTTAATACAGCTGTTTACCTCATTAAACAGGTCACCTACAGCTGCGTTGGATGGACAAATTCCAGAGGAGGTTTGGTGTGGTAAGCCATTTGATTACTCTCATTTGCGTACCTTTGGTTGTGATGCATTTGCCCATGTGCCTAAAGAAAAAAGGTCCAAACTTGACCCGAAGTCAAGCAAATGTGTTTTTCTCGGCTATGGAGATGCAATAAAGGGGTATAGACTGTGGGATCCTACTGCCCACAAGGTAATTATTAGCCGAGATGTTATTTTTGATGAAAAATCCATGCAAAGGAAGGAGGTACAACAAACACCTAATGTTGTACCAGTTGAAGTAGACATGAACGAAGATGAAAATGAAAATCAGCATGCTGAAATTTTTGATCATCATGCTGAATTTTTTGACCAGCATGCAGAACAACAAGTAGAACAACAAGTAGAGCAGCCACAACAGTCACAAGACCAAGAGCCACAATCAAGAGATCATTGGGTTAGAAGATCTACACGTCCACAAAAGTATCCGGAAAGGTATTCTCATGTTTATCAGTCCTCTTTTGCTTTGTTAAGCGATGATGGTGAGCCTAGTTCATTTCGGGAAGCTAGAGAGTATGAGAATGCAGAAAAGTGGAGGAAATCCATGGAGGAGGAAATCGAGGCACTTCGCAAGAATAAAACGTGGGAACTTGTGGATCTCCCACTTGGAAGAAAGACTGTTGGAAACAAGTGGGTGTACAAAGTGAAGAAGAACAACGATGGGCTGTTGGAACGCTATAAAGCTCGCTTGGTGGCAAAAGGCTATGTGCAAAAGTCAGGTATTGACTTTAATGAAATTTTCTCTCCAGTTGTGAAGATGACTACTATTAGAGTTCTACTTGCACTTGTAGCTGCACGGGATTTAGAACTGGAGCAGCTTGATGTAAAGACTGCTTTCTTGCATGGTGATCTCGAGGAGGAGATTTATATGGATCAGCTTGAGGGCTATGAGGAAAGAGGCAAAGAGCATTTGGTTTGCAGACTGAAGAAATCTTTGTACGGGTTGAAACGGGCGCCAAGGATGTGGTACAGGAAATTTGACACCTTCATGAAGAGCCAAGGTTTCAGGAGTGAAGCTGACCATTGTGGATACTATAAGAGGTTTGATGATGGCAGTTTTATTATTTTGTTGTTGTATGTTGATGATATGCTGGTTGCGATTCCCAGCATGAAGAAAATCATTGATCTTAAGGCTCGGTTGGCTAGGACATTTGAAATGAAGGATTTAGGAGCAGCAAACCAAATTTTAGGGATGAAGATACACGGGGACAGAAAAGGAAGAAAGATCTGGTTAAGTCAAAAGTCATATATAGAAAAGATTCTGCAACGCTTCAATATGCGAGAATGCAAAACCGGTTAGTACCCCACTTCTTTCAAACTTAAAATTGTCTTCCAACCGGTGTCCTAGAACGAAGCGAGAGAAGACAAGCATGTCTCGTGTACCGTATTCATCAGCGGTAGGAAGCCTCATGTATGCCATGGTGAGCACGAGACCGGATATTGCCCAAGCGGTGGGAGTAGTTAGCCGGTACATGGCAAATCCTGGTAAGGAGCATTGGAATGCTTGTGAAGTGGATATTTAGATATTTAAGAGGCACTTCGAGATGCTGCTATTTACTACGGATCGGATAGTTTGCAAGTTAAAGGTTTTGTGGATTCTGATTATGGTGGAGATAGAGATGGGAGAAAGTCCACTACGGGATATACTTTCACTCTTGCTTGGTGGAGTTGTGAGTTGGGCTTCTAAGTTGCAGTCTGTGGTGGCTTTATCAACCACTGAAGCAGAATATATTGCAGCGACTCATGCCAACAAAGAGGCAATTTGGCTAGAGCGACTGTTGGGTGACTTCAAGGTAATGCAGGGGAAAATTATGTTGCATTGTGATAGCCAAAGTGCTATTCAGCTAGTGAAGAACCCAACATTCCATGATCGCACGAAACACATTGATGTCAAGTACCACTTTATAAGAAATGTGGTGGAAGAAGGTAGGATCCTGTTGCAGAAAATCGACACTGAAGTGAATCCTGCAGATATGCTTACTAAGCCGGTCAAGACGAGAGAAGTTTGAGTGGTGCAGAACTTCTCTGGGCTTGCTGAAAATGTGATAAGGGCAGCATTGGGCAATTGGCACTTGGATGGAAAAACATAGGCAAAGAATTCCTGTATATCGACTTCAAGTGGGAGAATGTTAGGAGGTGAAGTCAATATCCAGATCTCCAATGTTCTTCAGGAGAGAGGTGCATGGTGGTGCAGCTTATAAAGAGGAAACAAACAGTATTCTGTAGTCTTCCTTTGGGAGAGGAAACAAACAGTCTTTTGGACTCTTCCTTTGGAAGAGGAAACGAACAGTTTTTGGACTCTTCCTTTGGAAGAGGAAACAAACAGTTTTTGGACTCTTCCTTTGGAAGAGGAAATGAACAGTTTTTGTTTTTTCTATAAAAGGGGAATGACCCCTTGCATGTAAATTATGATTGAATGTAATTCTGCCAAAATCAATAAAATATCAAGCTGCCATTGCCCCGTGGTTTTTCCTGCACATTGCAGGTTTTCCACGTAAAATCTGTGTTACTGTTTTTTCCTGTGTTATTGTGTTTTTCTGCTTGCACATAATTTTGATATATTTTCTAACACTTTGGAAGTTTGAGGTTGGATAGTAGAGGCAAAATCCTTAGCAATATGAATATTTTCATTTTCATTTTGGTTTTCCCCCTCCATTTGAATGTCAAATGGGTCTGATTCATAACCCTCACTGCTGCTCATGTTGAAACTTGAAAGAAAAATATGAAAATAGACTTGGATGAGGTAATGAAAATTTCAAAATAGGAAAACAAACTTGGATCTCTTGCTGCTCCTTTGCTGCTATCCTGCTGTTGTCTTCACTGCTGTTGCTGCTGCTCTTCTTCTTCACTGCTGCTGCTCTTCTTCTTCATTGTTGCTCTTTTTCTTTAGTGCTGCTCTTTCTCTTCACTGCTGCTTTTGAATGAATGACAAATGTGTTTTAAGATTTTAGAGTCTCTTTTAAGATTTGAGGGTTTGGGGGATGGATGCTTTCATGGGTCCCACCCTCCATTCTTTTTTTTTGTAAATTTAAAAAAAGCAACTTTTAAAAAAAAAAAAAATTAAGTGTGAGACGCCCAGCCGTGGGGGATGACTAAGTGTCTCAGGGGATGGGCTGGGGACGCCTAGGCGTCCCCCAATAGTCTCCAAGGACGACTAAGCGTCCTCGGGGACATCCCCTTACAGGAGACGTCCTGGGGACAGCCCCTTGCAGACCCCTGGCATCCTAGGGATGGCCTCTCCGCCGTCCCCCAAAGGGGGATGGCAGGGAAATATCCCAAATGAAGTCTCCCCGTTTTGGGGACGGGGGGACGCGTCCCCGTGGAACACTGCTTTCATGTGTATTTTTAGGTTTTATCGCTTACAATATTAATTTTGGATTTGTATAATGTTAATTAATTGTGATATGCATGAAAGAAAACTTTTTTCCAATGAAAATTTGCTTTTTCTTCCTTTTTTTTTTGCCTAGCTTTTGCTAAGTTTTTCCAAATTTTTTTTGCCAAGTCCAAGTTTGAGTTAAAAATTGGCCTTGCTGAGTCCGCACCAAGTCTGAGTTTCTCTACTATGATCTATACTGAGTACATAATCTACAAAATGAGACTAGCTTTGTTAAGAGATTTGTGTCTAGGGATTGTTTCTTCTTGAATTGGTTGGTTGAATCTTGAGTCTTATGTGTTTGAGGGTTAGATAGGGCTAAATATGTGCAACCTTGACCATCTCAAGGCACAAGGGGGGATATTTGGCCACTCCCTCCATTATGCTACTTCTGGTTGAAGGGACAGGTTCCCATCCATTATCTGATTATCCTTGGCATGAAGTATGCTTTCTTGGATGTTCTTGGATTTCTCATCCTTGGGAAGAAGGATGAAAAGTAGGATTGTGCCACCTCAGGTAGGAGTTGATCCATGTCCACCTAAAACTCTAGAATTAGTGTAAAAGGGTTGGCTATGCGGTCCCATGCAAGAAGGCATGTGGAAGGCGTGCCAATGACTGGTTTGGGTATGGTCACCAACACGTAGTTAGGAATTGTTAAACTCTAATGAACCTTCTTAATGTATTAATGATAGGCAGGTATAAATTTGATTCTTATAGAGGGACAGTATCCTACCTTAGCACAAAGATTGTTTAGAATAATATTTTGAAATGAAGTATGCTTTCTTGGATGTTCTTGGATTTCTCATCCTTGGGAAGAAGGATGAAAAGTAGGATTGTGCCACCTCAGGTAGGAGTTGATCCATGTCCACCTAAAACTCTAGAATTAGTGTAAAAGGGTTGGCTATGCGGTCCCATGCAAGAAGGCATGTGGAAGGCGTGCCAATGACTGGTTTGGGTATGGTCACCAACACGTAGTTAGGAATTGTTAAACTCTAATGAACCTTCTTAATGTATTAATGATAGGCAGGTATAAATTTGATTCTTATAGAGGGACAGTATCCTACCTTAGCACAAAGATTGTTTAGAATAATATTTTGAAATTAATATACAAAAAAATAAGCACAGATTTAGCGGATGAGAAAGTAGTGCCAAGTCGGGCACTACATCTTTATAAACAGTTTGAAGCAAGGATGTAGCAAACATCGGATGAAGAGGTAATTGCTCATGAAATATGCCTTGCCTTTTATACCCTGCATTTAGACAATTACATTCAGCTTATTCAAAAAATTGTGGGGTTGGTGATAGCTCTTTCCGTGGGCTTCTTCTACAAGCTGATATGTGGTGGTGTCCTATTTATGAAGTTTCTAACTTTTATGGTGGTTAGTGTCTTGCAGGGTCATGTCTTGGTCATCTCCCTATATTGTCTAACAGGTTTGGTTTACAATATGTGGCTTCCCCTTGCCAACCCTATGTTGTCATCCATCATTTGAACATCATTTTGGCTATACATTGGTTTGCTGACTATTTTACTTCGAACTGGAGGTTGTAACAGGAGGCGTCTCCTTGCACAAGCAATATTACATCTTGCACTTTATGTATCCATAATGTTCATTTATGTTTTCATTCATGCTAACTTTATATTGTTATTTCTCATTTTTGCTATCAGACACATGAGAAGCCAAACTTTAAAAACTCCAAAGTCATTAGATGTTGGTGCCTGGATAATTTGAGTAATTATAAATTTATTGTTTTTTTGCAGTTACAATTCTTTTAGTTTTATTTCAGATTTCTCAATATGCAACTTTAAGTTTGTAAATATTGGTAGTATGATATCTGAATAATTCTCAAGAATATTTATAGCTAATATTATGGGTTTTTTTATCTAGTTTTATAAATGTTTGTAGTGTGGTATCTGAATAATTATTTAGAATTTTAAGTTTGTAAATGATGATAGTATGGTATCTGTATAATTAACTGAATTCCTTATCTGCTTTAGGTGATGCAAGACGATTATGGATTATTTGTGTGGCCTTGCAGCATTGTTTTAGCTGAGTATGTATGGCAACAAAGAGCTCGTTTTTCTGGCTTAAATGTGGTTGAGGTGAGAAACTTCACAAGGATTGAATTATCATATGACTGTTGGCAGGGATAATTTTGAGACAGTACTATTATTATAAGTATTTAAATAGTTGACAAATTTTTGTAATTAGGAAATAAGTGTCTTGTAATTCAATTGCCAAGGCTTTAAGAAACATATTGTTTGTGGATACTTTTGAAGCTTGGTGTGAATGTTCTAATATTTAACTTTTTTTGCTTAAATCTGAGTGATTATCTTAGGCCTAATTTTACATTCCTTGGATTTTGGAAATTTGTAAAAATAGAACCAGTGTATAAGTCTCAATTGTTAGTGCACCTAATTTTCAGTCATGCAAACACATGCAAATAACAATTTATTTTTGGGAAATGTGAAGCATGAAATACTAAACACCAGCAAACTTTTGGTTGTGGCAATATTTTATTGTACTTGAAATAATCTTGTGCAACATTTTGTATTAGGTACTTATTCCTCTTGTGCTTGGTCCTTTTCCTAACATGAATTTCAATGGAATTCTTCAAACCTTATCTAGTTTGTAAAATCTAGCAAGTATTTAAATCAATTTAAAAAAAAATTAAAACATTCTAATAGTATTTGCTTGCTTGTAATATTGTGATGTACGATTTTACACTCACAAATATTGCTTCTCTGCATGTATGGTTTATTTAAGTTGTTTAGGAGCATTGATTATCCATGCAACATGGTATAAATGTCATGTTCTTTGTCAACTACAAATATAAGGGAATTCAAAAAACAAGACAAGTTGGTTACAAGGGGAGAATGTTTAGAATTTCTAGGGTTTGATTGTGATTGTTGGCACCAGTTACTGTCATGACATAAAGTTATCATCTGTATTGAGCTGGATAGTCAAATAATGACTGGTTGTTGGCACCAGTTACTGTCATTAAATCAAGTTATCATCTGTATTGATCCGGATAGTCAAATAATGACTGGTTTCAAGTAGTACTTTGTTTACTATATTTAAGAAACTGTGAAGTTCTTTAAAAAAAATTTATGTTAAGCATTAAAAGAGACCATCAAGTGATGATAATTATAACTTATAAACTCCTTAATTTACTGTTTTCTAGTGTCTTAGCATAGATATGAACTTATTAGTTTGTAACTTTTTTGCTTTGTTGTCATCTATTCCCTTATGGACCTCTTTTCTGTTGCTAAGAATGTGGGTGGCAATGTCGTTGCTGGTGCCATGAGTTGGACAACTAGGATAGGGAACAAAAGGTTTGTTTATGACAATGACAGTCCACATTTGGAGAAACATATATGTGAACCACACTATTAACTGCATGGGAAGTAATGCAAACAACTCTATGAATAGTTGTAAATACTTCAGCAAACGATTTTTGTCAATGATCATGTCAGTGTAAACATCTATGTTCCATATAGAGCACACTCTAGAAGCAATTCCAACTCATGCATTTGAAAGGCATAGAGCACACTAGGCCGGCCTATTAGAGTATGTGACCTATTAGCCCATGTCTGTCCAAACCATAGTAATTGGGACCTATGCCATTCCAAGCGTTTCAACAGAGATCTGCGTCTAAAATTGATGCCACTTACACTCCTATGCTTAATGCCACTACTAGGAACACACCGTTCCAGATAGTTTATAGGGAGGAGGATGTCATACAGGTGGAGTTTTTGGTGCCAAGTCTGTGAGTGGCTATGGATAACCAACTTGGAGACCACAAGAGTTTGAAGGAGCTGCTCTTGACATTGAGTAAATTGGATGAATGAGGGCTTGTGAACTAGTGAGATATCGAAGTAGCCCAACAATGAAGGAAATGTGGGCATGATAAGCATCTACGCAGAATGACATTTAAGAAGGTAGATCAAGTTCTTTGTCACAACGACAAGTGGGGGATCAAAGAAAGTAAATTGATGACCTTGTGGATTGAACAATTCCACATTGATGAAGAAATAGACAATGGATGTATTTGAATAGAGAAACTGGATGGAACGTCAAGTGTGGAATTGGTAAATGGGTCAAAGCTTATATCATATAAGGTATATATCAAAATGAATATTATTGATTTTGAGAATCTAACTAGTATTTTAAGTTTGTGTTCAGAGGACTCCTTTGAATTGAACATGGAACACTCAAATCAGTTGGAGCAAAGCAAGCTTAATGCAAGAGGGCAATCTAGTTTCAAAGGGCATGACCAAACCATTGACCATGTTTTCACTTGCCATGCTGTTATTGACGAGGCTTGTTAGCGGTATTCTAAAGTCTTGTTGTTTGTTGTTTGGGGGACATTAGAAAGGCCTTTGACACTATTCCTTGACATCTTTGTTTCAAGGGCTACAAGACATTGGAATTTAAAATCTCTTTATTACAACTATTTGGAGACTATAAGAGATAGTTTTTCGCCCTACGGTTTCTCAAATGTGGTTGATAGCACTATAGGTTTCAAACAGGGGTGCCCTCTTTCTCCCACACTCTTCAGGATCTACGTTGATGAGTTGGAAAAATTTATTCATCAAAACACACATGTTGATGATGGTTATCTTCCACATCATACCCTGATAGTTAATTGCTTTTTGTAGAAGATGTAGCTCTTGCTTATATTCCTGAGGGCTTGCAAAGACAATTGGATGCTGTTGCTAGCTTTTGTGACTCAAGACAACTGCCAGTCAACCTTAGCAAAACTCAAGTGATGGTCTTCAACACATCAAAGATGCCCTTTCAAAGTTCTAGTTCTTTGTTGAGGGGGAGTCGATTGAGATCATTACCAAGTACACTTTCCAAGAGGTTTAGTTTATAATCCCATCGCTTAATCTTCAACCAGCTTCTCACGACTTCGCAAGGGAGATGCATTCCTCATAGTAGTGGAGTGCCAATGTTTCCAGTTGCACTCTTAAGACATATGTATGAAGATGCACCTCTTTTACTATGTTGTCAAACTCATAGTCCTCTATGGATTTGAGAGTTGGGGCCCAAGTGTAGGCCATGCTGATTAGGCTTGTATTGGAAGGGTCTAGACTATATTGCTCCAACGATAGTTCTAATGTAAGAGAAAAGTTCCATAGTGTTTATCAAACCAAGTTTGGTGTTCATCCTCTTCATCTTGAGAACATCATTAAAATTATTTTTTATTTGCGCTACCTTAGATCCAAGGGCGATTGCATGTTAGGTTGTAAGAGATATTCGTACTTAGCACTTTGCTCTTCAGAATGGGTTTCCTCCAAAAGCACTTCTAGTCATCATGGGGGTTGGTATTTCAAAGCTAGATCACTCCTCCATTCAGTTGAGATCTCTTTATAGATTGGTTGCCTCTATTTATATACTCTTTGGATGTCCCTCCCAATCTTCTTCCTAGTAAGAAGATACTTAATTGAGCGGTTAGGGATGATATACATATACAATATATTCAAGTCACTTGGACAGTCCCACCCCAACCTCTTAGTCCTAAGCAAAGTTGAAAAAATTGTGATTGGCGATTTATCCGCAAGGCTTGGACAATATCGTATTGACAATTATCGACAATTTATCGACTTTGTTCAAACATCTCCTCATAAATATCGAAGGTAAACACACTAGTATTGCATTAGTTTGTCCAATACATCATACTTATAGAGACAACTCAAAAAGCCAATTGAAATACAAATACCAAATATGTCTAATATACTATATATAATAGCATAACTAAAAAAATCAATGAAATAGAGATAATACATTGATCCCTCCACCTTGACCCTTTTACAGGCCCTCTTATAAATGCTACTGATACTTCACTGTAGTGGGACTTGGGGTCGACTTGGTCTTGCTTTTGCACTAGTTGATGCACCATCTGTGGATGGATTGTTGCAACCAATGGCTACGCTATGTAGCACAACGGTGAGTAATTCAACAGTTGGAGGAACAATTGGATACAGATCCTAGAGGCCAGTAGGTAATGCAGTCATTGCCAATACAATCACAAACATATTCTAGGTTGGAATGACACGACATCAATCTGATTACTTGAACGACAATTGGTTAGTCACTTGAATGACCATGTGCTTGTATGACAAGCACTAGAATGATGTTCACTAGACCGGCAAGGATTGAGTCAGCAATTGCACTAGAACAGTCTTCATTGGAACAACATTGCACATCTTCCTCTTGTACGGAAAACTTCGTGTCATGTTCCGGATTGCAACCTTCGTGTTTGTTTTGACTGCACACTCCTTGTCTCTGTCTGATTGCAATACTTCTACCTGTATACAAAACTGAACATAAATGCTACCAATCTATCAGTACATTCACAGATTATACACAAAGCATAGAGAAACGAATAATCATCATTGTGTTCATATGTACAACGTTAAAGGGTTTCACCATACACAATCTTACTGGTTTACAGCATACACAATGAACATATACTCTGTCTCTCTCTTGATCCACCAAAGGTGTCTACACATATCTTTGTGTGTCTAAAAAATGAAGGGAGGCCTATTTAAGGTTGAGCTCGGGCTGTTGCCAACAACGGTTTGCTGGCCACCTCACACATAACTGCCTTTTCTCTTCCGCACGTACATAACATAAGACTTTTATGTACTTTAGACCATAGTTATGAAAATCCCGATTTAATCCTGATCCGATCCGATTTTTTCTGGTTTAGCAAGGTTACCAACTCAAATCACATGGAAAGAATTGGGAAAAATCGACAAAAAAAAGAAGGAAGAAAATGCAAATTTTCATTGAAAAAAGTTTTTTTCATGCATATCACAATGTTTTGGAAAAAATCGGCAAAAATCACTGTATCGGAAAAAATTCAGCAGGGTTGCCGATTCAAATCGCATCGGCAAAATGCAATGGGCTGTTCTCCCAACTGTCCGGCATATGAACATTTCTTGCCCTTATGTTCCCTGCATCTTCATCTACTGCATTTTGTTCTCCCACCACCGCATCTGCTGCCACTTGTACCTGCGTTTGCTGTGGAGCTCTCTCCCCCCTTTGCTGTGTGCTTTCTTGCAACTGCTGCTCTGCCTGCGCAACATTACTACTTGGCTGTTTTTTTTTCCACAACCTACTTCTGAGACTTTTGCTTCTGTTCACCTTGTTTCTGCACATTCTAGCTTACTTGTGGTGTAGGAACAGTCCTCTATACTGCTGTTGGTGGCTCCGTTCTTTCTTTTTCTGGCTATGGTTTTTGTTGTGGCTGAGGTTGCTCTTCCAAATGCTGCTCTAACCTCATTCTTCTCTTTCTCATTTGTGTCAACGCTCGCTGCTGTGGCTGAGTGTCAGTTTCCTATGAATCTGTACTCTCCACCGTTATTGGAGGTCCCCAACCTTTTCTCTTCTTTGGCGTACTTTTCTTCTTCTTGATTGGAGTAGTTGCCTTAGTTAATGGCATCACATGGGCCCACCGCTAGATTGTACGTTGATGCTCTAGGATTACTCTTGGCGGCTTTAGTCCATGAAAACTCTTTTTTTTTTTCCGTCACAACATTCATCATTAGGACAATGGCATAGAAAACCATTGAGAAGTTCTTAGAATACCGCATTAGAAAATTTCTAATGTGATACCCTAAGTGGGTTGCCCAATTGTAGGCCACTTCATCCATTGTTCCTTCCATGTATGGGATCAGCCAAGCAGGCATTTTTGACAATCTCTGCTCCCCTGATAGTTTTGACATCACCACATTCATTGCATATTGCAACTCTAAGTTTGTCAGTTGGAGTAGTCGGCTTAGTTAATGGCATCACATGGGTCCACCAACAGATTGTAGGCTGATGCTCTGGGATTACTCTTGGCAGATTCAGTCTAGGAAACCACATCTTTTTTCCTGTCACAACATTCATCATTAGTGCAATTGCATGGAAAATCATTTATAAGTTCTTAGAATATCGCATTAGAAAATTTCTAATACGATATGCTAAGTAGGTTGCCCAATCGTAGGCCACTCCATCCATTATCCCTTCCATGTATGGGATCAGCCAAGCAGACATTTCTGACAATATCTGCTCCCCTAACAGTTTCGAAATCACCACATTCATTGCAAATTGCAATTCTAAGTTTGTTAGTTGGCTACTCTTCAAACTGTGGCTCCTTTTTTTCAATATCTTAGCTGCCTACTGTAGGCAAATTATCCTTTGTCACTGGTATCCCTATAGTGGGTAAGCCAAACGTCTTCCTAAAGTTCACCGGTGAGAAGACTATGTGCACCTTGCGATCACCAATCATCACTCGACTCATGTGATGTTGCTCATCATAAGTCCTCAGTATCTGTAGAAACTTATCTTTGAAAAACTCTTTTTTAAAGTTTAAAATTTGTAGAATGTGGTGGATGCCTGCATTCTTGACTCCAGTCTTCATTGGATGTTCATGAGGCATCTCATTCCACTAGTTCCGACAGAGTTCTATTGGTTGTTGCTACGTCATCTCGTGAAAGGGTATTGGAATCCTTTCTTTCGCTTTGTCTTCTCCTAGGGTACCGTTTTTGTCTCTTGACTTTGTGGAGTACTTGTCTTTGGCCTATCATCATACTGTCTCTCTCGTTTCGCTTCTCTTGCATGCACCCTTTTTGTAACTCCTCGCTGTGTAGCAACTCCTACTTCTCCGCGTGAACAAGTTTCGAACTGTGGCCTCGGTTTCGATGGAGCTTTCTTTTGCTGCTTTGCACGGTGTACTCGATTGGCTATGCTTGATCTCTTAAGCATGCTTCTGATCTTTTGCAACTTTGACCTTTGACTGTAGTTCTATTGGTACGGCCTGCTTGCATGACTCTACCGTTCGACTCCCTATCTATACGGCCTACAATCTACAATTGAACGACGTTGTAGTTGTATGACCCTTGCATTGGTACGACACCATCGTCTGCTACAACACTTGAATGACGGTCTCTTCAACTTCTCGCGACATAAGTTTATTGCTTGTACAACGAACTTCACGTGACTTCGTCGATCTCCTCTTGACTCGCCCTCTGCACGTCTCCTTTTTCAGCCTGTCGTCTGACCTTACCTCTTCACTTGTACGACTATGCAACAATATTTTCCTTGTGCTTCTACTGAAAAGTCTTCACCCTTACCCCTTACAACTACAACTTGTCCCTGCAGTCTCTTCTTGCACTCGGTTTTTGCCTCAGGATTTGTGAAGTCTTCTCCTTCTCCAACACGCTTGCACTCCTTTACGCAACACCTTCACCCTTGCTTGCATTCTTCACCTTGCAATCTCCCGTCGAATTTCCTCCAGCTGCTTGCACTAGTCCGCTCTCCTGCTGAAACGAATAACCAACCATGCCCCAATGTGCCTTTTTATAATCGTTTGGAGGGAAAACTATTGCACCTACATGCATTAATTGCCATGTGAATGTTAGTTTGCCACCTCACATATTTTGCATGCGCTTCCTTGTTTTTGTTTTTTTCTATTTTATATATATGTATATATAAAATTTATTTACAAATATTTTTCATTGTCTAATATTAGGTATGGGGGGCGCCATACAATTTGTAAGATCACTCCTATTGCCACCTCAATCGCCTATTCCGGCGTCGGATCCATTTCCTCATGCTGACGAGGGTTTTCTGGTTAATCTATTGTTCCATTCCCTCTTGTAGGACCTTCATTTGTACAGCCTTCACATGTATGGCCTTTTGGGCTTCTGTTTGTACAACCATTTTCCGTATAGGCTCCTTCTTGTCTTGTTGTTCTTTGATGGTGAGCCATAGCCCTCCTTATTTCCTCTCTGCTCTGTTGTCTTTGTTCTTCTATTCTCCAATTTCGCTCTTGATTATTTCTTCCTTGTCGCTTTCCTCCTTACGATGATTGCCCAATTTCAGGTGCACTTCCTGCCACCGGATGGGCCTCCATAATATGGGACTGCCTATTCTCTCTTGGCTGTCCAAGGTTTGTATGTCCTCCTCTTTGGTTCCTCATTTATCTGTTCTGACGACGTCTTCGGCTTCAATGGAACCACAAGGCGGTCCAGTTGGGCCAACCTGATGATCACACAGTAATTGGTTGTTTTGTACACGGACAACAAACGGTCCTTATGGGCCATCCGATTGACCACATGGCCTAGAGGTAGTTGGAGGAAAAATCCTTCCCCTTGAACTATCGGAAGGTAGACCAACCAAACTTCCCCGTTGGCCAGGTAACCTTAGACGACCAAGAAAATTTGACGGTCTCCCCAAGTTGCCTAAGTTACCTATTTTCTGCATAGAAGTACCTAGTAATCCTTGTGAACTACCAGGCTCTCCTACAACAACCATTGCTGGTGTATTGTCTAATATCCTTCTAGTTCGTCTTCCTCAAACTCATTTGGTGCTTCCCTTCTTTCTTTTGATTGGGGAACTGGTTGAACTCTTGTCATGTTCCTCCTAGAGTGTCTTGTCAATGGTGAGCTTGAGCTAGGACTACTAGTATTGATATTAACTGCATACGAGCTTGTGGAAGAACAACTCGAGTTTGTGGAAAATAAACTACTACTCTTTGTTTGCCTATCATCTCCTTCGTGAGATGTAGGTGTTTCAAAAATATCTCTTCACAATATCTTAGTTGTTTCTGCTCCAGTCAACATGTGTAGTTCAAGATCATTCAACTCTTCCTGTCTCTGTGGTTCCCTTTCATTAAGGCTTTGTATTGTGCTATCAATTTCTTGAACAATATGTTCCCTCATTTGCGCATTGTACCTTCACAGAGCTTCATACTCTTCTTGCAACATTTGTGTCTCTTGACGTATTCTCCGTTGTATGAGACCACTCTGTGCTAACGGACCCCTATCTTCGTACTCACTTCCTTCAATCTGAGGTTCTTGATTGGGTCTTTCCCTTATTGTAAACTCCATTCTTCACACATCTGTGTCAATAAACGATCAGAATTTCCTTTCTTCTTTCGTGTTCGGGAGTCTTACATGTACTTGCAATCTTCATCGTTCAGTTGTTTGGGGTTCCAACTTTTCTTGTAAAATGACGGGTTGCTCTCCAACTTCTATCCTGAACAACCACCCTAGATTCAGATCTTCATTCTCCTGGGTTGCACCATGATTTTGTGTGGTCCAACTAGGTTGTCCCCATTCTGTGCCAGTCCCTCATGCGCTTCTTTCAATGTTGTATTTCCTTCATCACACATCTTTGCAAAATCCCATTAGGTCCGATTTTATATAGCAAGCTTGTAATCAAGCGAAATGCTGCCGACTTGATAATAATGCGACGTTCTGCTGCTGTCGTCTCCTTTGGTAGCTCTCCTGTTGACAAATATTCCCCAATATTTTTGTACCATGTCGACACTGCATTCATCATAAATAATAGAGCATCAGGGAATTCATCTGGTATTCCTCTTTCAACAGGTTCTCTTGAGCGAATCCGTGACAACTAATCCGCTATTACATGTTTCTTCCTAGGTCTCACCATTACCCAAAACACAAACTCTTGTAACGTGATGAGCCACCTGCTCACTTGCCCATTTATAGTCGGTTTGTTAATCAAGCACAGTAGTGCCTGGTGGTCAACATAGAAGGCAAAGGGATTGGCAAGCAGATAATGTCTAAATTTTTGCACTACATATACCATCCCTAAGGCTTCTCTCTCTATGGTGCTGTAATTCTTCTATGCTCTGGGTAACAACTGACTTGAAAAAGTCTTCAATGGTCCAACAAAATCTAGACCCCATATTTCAAACAATTCCTACGGTGGTGAAGGATGTAGCGGCATGAAATCTCTCTTCAACGGCTTTTCTGTTTGCTGACATGTATCACATGCTTTCACACATTGCTTAGAATTTTTATAGAGAGTAGGCCACCATAGCCCTACCAACTGTACTTTCCTTGTTACATTTGGCCCCATGTGTGCTCCTGCTAGTCCCTCATGCGCTTCTTTCAATGTTGTATTTACTTCATTACACATCTCTGCAAAATCCCATTGGGTCCAAATTTTATATAGCAAGCCTGTAATCAATTGAAATGGCGCCGACTTGATAATAATGTGACATTTTGGTGTCAACGTCTCTTTGGCAACTCTCCCGTTGACAAATATTCCCCAATATATTTATACCATGTAGGCACTGCATTCACCATAAACAATTGAGTGTTGGGGAATTCATTTGGTATTCGTCCTTCGACAGGTTCTCCTGAGCGAATCCGTGACAACTAATCCGTTATTTTGTGTTTCTTCTTGGGTCTCACCACTACCCAAAACACAAACTCGTGTAACATGACAAGCCACCTGCTCACTTGCCTGTATATAGTTGGTTTGTTAATCAAGTACAATAGTTCCTGGTGTTCAACATAGAAGGCAAAGAGATTGGCAAGCAGATAATATCTAAATTTTTGCACTACTTATACCATCCCTAAGGCTTCTCTCTCCTTGTTGCTGTAATTCTTCTCTGATTTGGATAATAACTTACTTGAAAAAGTCTTCAATGGTCCAACAAAATCCAAACCCCATCATTCAAACAATTCCTGCTGTTGTGAAGGATGTAGCGGCATGAAATCTCTCTTCAATGACTTTCCTGTTCATTGGCATGTATCACATGTTTTCACATATTCCTTAGCATCGTGATAGAGAGTAGGCCACCATAGCCCTACCAACAATTCTTTCCTAGCTGTTGCATCTGGCCCCATATGTCCTCCTACCCGTCCCTCATGCGCTTCTTTCAATGTTGTATTTACTTCTTCATCAAACATCTCAGCAAAATCCCATTGGGTTTGATTTTATATAGCAAGCCCGTAATCAATTGAAATGGTACCGACTTGATAATAACGCAACATTCTGTTGTCGTCGTCTCCATTGGAAGCTCTCTTGTTGACAAATATTCCCCAATATATTTGTACCATGTCGGCGTTGCATTCACCATAAACAATTGAGCATCGGGAATTCATTTGGTATTCCTCCTTCAGTAGGTTCTCTTGAGCGAATCCGTGACATCTGATCCACTATTACGTGTTTCTTCTTGGGTCTCACCACTACCCAAAACACACTCTTGTAACGTGACAAGCCACCTGCTCACTCGCCCGTATATAGTCGGTTTGTTAATCAAGTACAGTAGTGCCTGGTGGTCAACATAGAAGGCAAAGGCATTGGCAAGCAAATAATGTCTAAATTTCTGCACTATATATACCATCCCTAAGGCTTCTCTCTCCATGTTGTAATTCTTCTTTGCCCTAGATAACAATTGACTTGAAAATGCCCTTAATGGTCCAATAAAATCCAAACCCCATATTTCAAATAATTCTTGCGGTTGTGAAGGATGTAGCGACATGAAATCTCTCTCCAACAGATTTCCTGTTCGCTGGTATTTAATACACGCTTTCACATATTCCTTAGCATTGTGATAGAGAGTAGGCCACCATAGCCCTACCAACAATACTTTCCTTGTTGTTGCATCTGGCCCCATGTGTCCTCTTGCCAGTCACTCATACGCTTCTTTCAATGTTGTGTTTACTTCATCACACATCTCTGCAAAACCCCATTGGGTCCGATTTTATATAGCAAGCCTATAATCAATTGAAATGGTGCCGACTTGATAATAATGCGACATTCTAATGCTGTCGTATCCTTTGGCAGCTCGCTTGTTGACAAATATTCCCCAATATATTTGTACCATGTCAGCATTGCATTCACCATAAACAATTGAGTGTCAAGGAATTCATCTAGTATTCCTCCTTTAGCAGGTTCTCTTGAGTGAATCCATGACAACTGATCTGCTATTACATGTTTCTTCGTAGGTCTCACCACTACCCAAAACACAAACTCTTCTAATGTGACGAGCCACCTACTCACTCACCTATATATAGTCAGTTTGTTAATCAAGTACAGTAGTGCTTGGTGGTCAACATATAAGGCACATTGATTGGTAAGCAAATAATGTGTAAATTTCTGCACAACATATACCATCCCTAAGGCTTCTCTCTTTGTGTTGCTGTAATTCTTCTTTGCTCTGGATAATAACTGACTTGAAAAAGTCTTCAATGGTTCAACAAAATCCAGACCCCATCTTTCAAACAATTCCTACGGTTGTGAAAGATGTAGCGGCATGAAATCTCTCTTCAACAACTTTCTTGTTCGTTGGCATGTATCACATGCTTTCACATATTCCTTAGCATCATGATAGAGAGTAGGTCACCATAGCCCTACCAACAGTACTTTCCTGGCTGTTGCATCTGGCCTCATGTGTCCTACTAGTCCCTCGTGCGCTTCTTTCAATGCTGCATTCATTTCTTCGTCACACATCTTCACAAAATATCATTGATTCCGATTTATATAGCAAGCCTACAATCAATTGAAATGGTGCCAACTTGATAATAATGCGACGTTATGTTGCCTTCGTCTCCTTTGGTAGCTATCCTAATGACAAATATTCCCCAATATATTTGTACCATATCGACATTGCATTCACCATAAACAATTGAGCATTGGGAAATTCATTTGGTATTCCTCCTTCAGTAGGTTCTCCTGAGGGAATCCGTGACAGCTAATCTGCTATTACGCTTTTCTTCTTGGGTCTCACCACTACCCGAAACACAAACTCTTGTAATGTGACGAGCCACTTGCCCACTTGCTTGTATATAGTCAGTTTGTTAATCAAGTACAATAGTTCCTGGTGTTCAACATAGAAGGCAAAGGGATTGGCAAGTAGATAATATCTCAATTTTTGCACTACTTATACCATCCCTAAGGCTTCTCTCTTCTTGTTGCTGTAATTCTCCTTTGCTTTGGATAACAATTGACTTGAAAAAGTCTTCAATGGTCCAACAAAATCTCGACCCCATCTTTCAAACAATTCCTGCTGTTGTTAAGGATATAGCGGCATGAAATCTCTCTTCAATGGCTTTCTTGTTCATTGGCATGTATCACATCCTTTCACATATTCCTTAGCATCGTGAGAGAGAGCAAGCCACCTTAGCCCTAGCAACAGTACTTTCTTGGCTGTTGCATCTGGCCCCATGTGTTCCTGCCAGTCCCTCATGTGCTTTTTTCAATGCTCTATTTACTTCTTTAGCACACATCTTCACAAAATCTTATTGGGTTCGGTTTTATGTAGCAAGCCTGCAATCAATTGAAATGGTGCCGACTTTATAATAATGCGACATTTTGCTGCCATCGTATCCTTTGGCAGCTATCCTATTGACAAATATTCCCCAATATATTTGTACCATGTCGGGATTGCATTCACCATAAACAATTGAGCATTGGGGAATTCATCTGGTATTCCTCCTTCAACAGGTTCTCCTGAGTGAATCCATGACAACTGATCCGCTATTACGTGTTTCTTCTTGGGTCTCACCACTACCCAAAACAGAAACTCTTGTAACGTGAGAAGCCACTTGCTCACTTGCTCGTATATAGTCGGTTTGTTAATCAAGTACAATAGTGCCTGGTGGTCAACATAGAAGGCAAAGGGATTGACAAGCAGATAATGTCTAAATTTCTGCACTACATATACCATCCCTAAGGCTTCTCTCTCCGTGGTGTTGTAATTCTTCTTTGCTCTAGATAACAACTGAAAATTAATGGGCTAATCAAGCCCAAATTGCCCCTCCTGTTCCTGTTGTCACATTTTGCACGGGGTGCAATGTTTTCAATGTTGTAACAGTGCTGCTCTTCTTCTTCCCTCTTCCTCTATTTTCCTTCCTTCTTCTCTCCCTTTCCTTTTCTTTCCCACATTCTCTTTCTTCCCCCCTTTCTCGGAGTTCCCCAGTTGATTTTTTAACTTTCCAGCAAGTTACCTGAAAAATGGCTAAGTGTTGGTGCGAAGTTCGCACTTCGCCCAGTGTTGGTGCGAAGTTCGCACTTCGCCCAGTGGTGCGGCGCCTCCGTTGGTGCGAGGCGCACTTCGCCGGCTTTGGTGCGAAGTCTGACTTCGCCCCACTTTCTGGGCGCACCTTGCAACTGGCAGGCTGGCAGTCGACAGAAGATGACAAAGGGCCGGAGCAAAGTCCGTACGGCGGCAGACACCAGTTTCCAACTGTGCGCAGCCCGACTTCGCAGCGAAGTCGGAGTGCGCCCTTGACAGGTGCGCAGTAGGGAAACAAACTCGGAAATGCACCTAAGGCATGAAGGCCTTCCCGACTGCACTGTGTTCTGCCCGCGCAACCCGAGACGCTCCGATCCCAAGCGAAGTTGGATAACCTGCCTTTCAAGGCCGACACGTGTCAAACAACATCACCCATCATCTGACAAGTGTCCAACTTCGGGATTCGAGCCGAGACGTGCCGAGCAAAAGGACGAGCATGGGCTGCAATACCTGTGCCAGGGACCTCATTTAAAGCCGATTGGAGGTTCTACCTGCTCCAGCTACCCGCATACCTGCCGAGATGAAGTTCTGCCCAACACACCGCCACGTAGCTGTCCAGCTTCCAGGAAGACCATGCTGCGGGTACAGTCCGGTCCGACAAAAGGTCAGCATTTGCAGCTCTTTCGCCGCTTTTGTCGCCTTGTGTTTGATCGGGACCTTGTGCCCATTAATGTAACGGGAGGGACTCGGGCTATAAAAACCCACCATGAATTCATTGTAAAGGGTGGAAGGGGAATGTCTGTTAGGGAACCAATGTAACCGTGCTTCTGCTTATAAATATAATTTGTATGCCTGGTTCTGTTCTGCTGCTTTTATTTCTTTATGTTTATGCTTTACGCTTCCCCGTGTCATGGCTCGTTGATTCATTTCAGCATTTGGTGATCGGGGGCCTTTAGCATTGTTCGTGTACTTTTAAATTTCATATATAGATGTGGTAGCAGTTCCATCAGTTGTGTGTTACGTTGCTGTCCGTATCCGGTGATTGATGCGTTGTCGTGTTGTTAGTTCTCCTTGGAGGGGGAATGTCTGCTAGGGGACCATTGTAGCCGTGCGGTTAAAATCTCTGCATGACACATATACCCGGCTCGATATCTCTAGGTTGCTTTCTACCCATGTTAGTGTCCGTATGCGGTGATTGATGCGTTGTCGTCGTCGTTAGTTCTCCTTGTAGGGAGAATGTTTGCTAGGGGGACCATTGTAGCCGTGCGTACACCGCTTAGGTATCGGAAGTATACATAGATTTTGCAGTTCTCAGTCATGCTTTATATTTGTAATGCAGTAAGTATTGGTGATTGCTGGTTGCCGTACTGTTAGTTCCCCCCCACCAACTCCAAGTATATTTGTATATTCTTTCTGTACATTTATCTCTTTCCTGTACTCTTAGCTTGAACATAAACCCCCCCAAAAGGAGCCGGCCTTCTCCGGAGATTGGCTCGGAAGGCATCTCTTCCTTCCGGCCTTTCATGCTGGTGGGCGAATCTGGGCGCATTAACCCAAAATCCTTTCCTCATGGCAGATTCGTAACCAACAGTTTCTGGCACGCCCGGTGGGACACGGGTCCCACATTTGAAGAGAGATTTTCTGATCAGTCTCCACCTGGCGCTGACAGTGGTTTCTGAGCACCTGGTGAGACAAGGAAGTTTCTCACCCCCGACAGAATTGAAGCACCGGTGTTCGCTTCATTGCTGTTCCAAATCTGAACACCTGGCGACTCTGCACGAACAAATCCTCTGAGTCCGAAAGACCGGTCCCAAGCACCTTCATGCACACAAGAAGGTGGCAAGCAAGGGATCCGAGAAGCCCGCCTGAGTTCTACGAACTGGACATCAACGCTCGAGGCGAGATTCCCAGGCTGGCTGACCCGCGAGCTCGTGTCGACGAAGCCGAGGCCGAGATCCAAGAAGAAGCCGAAGCTTAAATCGGCAGAGCCGAGTACGAAATAGAAGAGGCCGAGGAAGAAGAAGATCCCGCATCCTCGGAAAGTACCGACACCGAGTACACAACCGACGGCGGAGAAGAAGAAGAAGAAATGGCTGCCCAACAACCCGAATGACGATGATCTCTTCCCGGCGGTGGACTCTACGGGGCCCTTGGCCCCGGTCGGACAGCAAGCCGTGCCCCCCGCCGCTTTAAAGTCTATTCCCACATACGACGGCTACGGTAAGACGGCGTACGAGCACATCCAGGACATCCTTGCCCTGGCCGCATTGCATACTATTACCGATGAGAGTGTGAAGACCCGTCTGCGGCCCTTTCCCCGAGGGGAAAGCTTCTCTACCGGTGGAGATCGCCGCCGGAGGGATCCATCACATGGTGGCCCCGGCCTGCCGTAAGGCTCGTGAAAGGATGCAACGAGTCCGCCGACCCTACTTCTCTACCGCATCGGTCCCAAGCTATCCAGAGACATCCTCAAGAGGAGGTGTCCGATTTTAACATCGGGTTTGCGAGATCCTCGGAAACGGGTACCTCGCGAACTTCGGCCTTCACCGGCATGGTCGCTCACTACTATCTGAGATCCTTCAACTCAGATATATGCCTGCTGCTGAAGATCGCCAGAATTGACGAGTTTCCTGCACTGTACGAGGCTGCCCAGCAAGCCGAAGCTGACATTATTTCCATCGGCAGACTCCCGTCCAGGGTGCAGGAACCCATTCATCCCGACTTCCCCAGATCCCAGTATCCTTCTGCTTCTGGTGGTGCGCCGTCCACATCAGGGCAGCAACCCCAGCAGCAGTGGAATCCGGCGCCGGTCGTAACTCCTTACGGCCCGCCTCAATTGCATTACCCTCACCCGCCTCCTCCCGCTCCGCATTTTCCAGCACTTCCTGCTCCCCCACAGTACGCATCTTATTCTAACCCTCCTCCATTAGCCGCATTGCCTCCACCGGCACAATTGCCGCCTCCTGACAGTAGCATTCAGAACACGATTCTCCAAGAGGTGCGGGCTTTGGCCTCGGGATACCATGCCATGTCCAATGACATGACCGCTCTGAAGAAGAAGCAGGCCCAGATGGACCTCGCTCCTAGGAGGCCATATGCGCCACCCGCGCTGACGAAAGACAAAGCCCCAGAACACCAGCCGCAGAGGCGTCCGCCTCCGAGAAATGCTGCTATAGAAGACCCGCCTGGTCCTCCCGACCAGGTCAACTGGTGCACTACGTGCAATGACCCGCATTCGGAGGAAGACTGCACTCTGCACCAGCACTACATCCAGACCTTGGCCGGCAGCGCCATAGAGGACGATGAACTGTACATGATCTTGGACGGCGAAGCCAACTTTGCCCTCCCAGAAGAGAATCTAGTGCCGCCCGCCAAGGAAGAAAAGAAAGCTGCGGATGCGGCCAAGCCTTTGCAAGTCTACGCAAGAAGAGAAAAACCGCAGCCCGGTGGGCTGCCACCGTACAAGCGGCTGTGGCCTTACACAGCCCAGGAGAAGGCATCCAAAGATAAAGCTCCAGCCAAGCCTTCTCCGGCAAAGGCTGCCCCTGTTCCAGCCAAACCTCCAGCAAAGGCCCCAACTCCGGCTAAAGCTCCCGTACCTCACCCTCCACCTGAAACCAAAGAACAAGCCCAGGAGAAGTCGAAGTACCCGTCTCTGACCAAGAGACAGCGAGTTGAGGCCACCCAACGAGTACCGGACGAAGTATGAGCCGGCAAAACAAGCGTAAGGAGCTAGTACCTCGGGCTACGACATTGTAGACGAGTTGAAAAGAACGCCCGCTAGAATCAGCATGTACGATGCTCTTCTCGCTCCCGTGTCGTGGATCCGTTGCAAGAATCACTGAAGAATATGAAGAGCGGCAAGCAGATACAGCCCGCTGTCCTGGTTCAACCTTTGACAGTCTCAGCCACTGGAAAGAACAGACCGCCACCCTTTTATCTGTCTTTACGGATGCAAGGGCACATAGTTCACAACTGCATGGTGGATTCTGGTGCTTCCTCGACTGTGATGCCGAAGGCCGTCCGCGATGAGATCGGGATGGAATACACACGGAGCAGCCAAGGCGTGCCGCAATTAGACGGCACCCCCGTTAAGACAGCTTGGTGTCATAAAGGACATCCCTATCCGGTCGCACAAGGCTCTCGACATCGTAGTCATCCAAGAGGTCGTGATTGTTGACTTGGAACCTTACTTCGGCATGTGTCTCTCTCGGGAGTTCACTGCGAAGTTGGGCGGGTACTTGTCTCTAGACTACTCACACATGGAAGTGCCCTTCAAAGGAAGGAGACTGAAAATTTTTAATGAGAAGCCTTCCACCTTCCTAGTAGACAAGATACCCGGAGGAGAGATGGACTGCATGGTCCAGTTGTCAGAGGAGGAGCTGGTGACAGTGGAGCTGACTGAGCAAGCCTTCGAAGTGCTACAGCTTGAAGATGAGTTCTCGTTGCGGGACTTCAATGCCGTAATCGGGACAGAGCAAGGTCGTTACTCCATTGTACAGCCCGAGAGGCTTGACATGTCAGCTGCGAAGGAAGTAGGACCTGCACCCGAAGAGCTGTGGAAGCTTTTCTTTGACGGCGCGCGATGCAAGAATGGCGCCGGTGCAGGGGTACTTCTGGTTTCTCCAACCGGAATCCAAAAGGACTATACCTACAGATTGGCCTGGAGCTGCACTAACAACTCGGCGGAATACGAAGCCCCGTGCTTGGGTTTGCGAAAGGCGGAGAGGCTCGGAATCAAGCACTTACAGATTTTCGGAGATTCAGAGCTGGTGTGTCACCAAGTTACGGAGAAGTGCGCATCCAAACAGCACTATCTTAGAGCGTACCGCAACCGAGTGTGGGACCTGATGGAGTCATTCGACTCATTGAATGTCAAAGCAATATCGCGTGAGAAAAACAAGCACGCCGATATTCTGGCGTCTCGTTGGAGCCAGTGCACGTTCCGGCCGAAGACGTTGTCCGTAAACCGAAGCCGGTTCGCACTATCTACAGGCCTTCTGTGCCTGATAAGGACACCCACTGGCAGGTGTTCAGTTGTGACGAGGAGATCGTCACATTCCTGGTTAACGAAGTGTGTGTAATCGAAGGTAGAGACCCTGATGACGAGCAATATGAGGGGTTGATACAGTTACGGAATAATCATGTCCCAAAAGGACTGATTACATTAGAGAGTCTCTTTGATCGTAATGACAGAGCAATATCTCACGTAATCAAAGTAGACCCGAGGCAGGATGCTGACCTGGAACTTGAACCTGGTAAAACTATCAAGGTCGGAACAGACTGCACGTCGGAGGAACTTGGGCAGATCAGATCACTGTGCCAGGAGTTCCCCGACATCGTGGCCTGGTGCTACGAGGATTTGAGGGGGTATGACAGAACTGTCATCCAAAGATACCATTGAGCTAGAGGATGGCGCCAAGCCATTCCGACAGAAGCAGAGGGCCGTGAATCCGAAGATTGAGGCCATGATGAAGACCGAGCTCTTGAAGATGCTGGAGGCCAAGATCATCTACCCCATCAAACATTCATCCTGGGTCGCGAATTTGGTGCCCGTGAGGAAAAAGAATGGCGACATTCGTCTCTGTGTCGACTTCAGAAACCTAAATCAGGCTTCCCTCAGGGACCACTATCCGCTTCCCCAAATCGACCAGATTCTACATATCGTTGCTGGAGCCCAGAGATTTTCACTTTTAGATGGATTTTCCGGCTACAACCAGATTTGGGTCAAAGACGAGGACCAGCATAAGACGGCGTTTACCACCAAGTGGGGGACGTTCGCCTCTCAGCGCATGCCGTTTGGCTTATCCAATGCTGGTGCCACGTTCCAAAGGGCCATGGACCTGGCCTTCCGAGAGCCGCTAAATAAGATTATTGTCATCTACCTCGATGACATGACCGTTTTCTCTCACCAACGAGGAGATCATGTTTCGCACCTACGGCAAATATTTGAGAGGTGTCGAGAATTCGGCATTTCTATAAACCCGAAGAAGTCTGTCTTCGCGGTAAAGGAAGGAAAGCTGCTGGGACATGTCATCTCCGAGGAAGGCCTCGCCATTGACCCTGACAGAGCAGAAGCCCTCGTTCGCTTGCCAGCCCCCATTGATAAAAAAGGGCTGCAGTCCTTCTTCGGTCAGATTAACTTCGTGCGGAAGTTCATTCCGGACTTCGCACAGGTGATCAAGCCTATGGCCGAACTGTTGAAGAAAGATACGGTTTACGAATGGACTGATGAGAGAGAGCAAGCCTTCGAGGAAATCAAGGCTCGAATTGCGCAAGCTCCGGTATTGACAAACCCGGACTACTCCAAGGACTTCATCCTGTATGCAGTGGGAGAACCCGAAAGTTACGCCGCAGTCCTAACTCAGAAGGGAGACGATGGTGAGGAGCGCCCCATAGCGTTCCTGAGCCAAGTGATTCCGCCGCATGAAGAAAAGTACAATTTTATAGAGCGGCAGGTTCATGCTGTTATGAAGTCCCTTCGGAAGTTCAGCATTTTGTCTCCCGCAGCAAGACCACTGTCTTTGTGATTCACCCGGATGTTCGAAGCTTCATCTTACAAGGAGAACCGGGTCACAAGAGAGCGGGATGGATTGCCAAGATCCAGGAGTTTGACATTGAAGTGCGGCCCACCAAGCTTATCAGAGGCCGAGCCTTGTGTCAGGAATTGGCCCGAAGCGCTGCAGCCGGCATCTCCGCCTGTAAGTGGGAGGACACAGCGACACGCATCTACCTAGCCAACTCCTTATCGGAGGGGAGTGATTGGAAGATGTCCCGATCACCTAAACGCCTCACAACGAAGGAGATTTCGGCTAGGTGCACTCAAGTACACTCTTCTCCCCGAGGGGCTTTACTTCAAAAACATCGACGGCATCCCGTTGCGGTGCGTCATAAAATCGGACCAGCCTAGGGTCCTCGGAGATTTTCATTCCGGGATGCCCGGGGGTCACCATTCTTCAAGGCCAACGGCCTTAAAAATAATAAGAGCCGGGTACTATTGGCCCACTCGCTTGCGTACGCTCATGCGGTCCGCTCTAAATGTGATCAATGCCGAGGTTTGCCGGCCGAAACGTAAAAGCACCCCCGCCCCTTCAACCGATTCAAGCCGAGACTCCGTTCCAAAGAATGGGGTCTAGACTTCATTGGGGTGATTTCTCCTAACTCCTCTGCCGGACACAAGTTTATTCTTACAGCTACTGACTATTTCACACGGTGGGCAGAGGCAATCCCGACCAAGAACGCAGACCAAGAGACGGTCATTAGGTTCATTGAGAGCCTGATTACCCGCTTCGGGGTTCCAGAGTCAATTGTGACAGACAACGGTCCGGGATTTGTAGGCGCTGTACTCACGGAGTACACCGGCAGACTTGGCATCTATCACAAGATGTCTTCTAATTACTACCCGCAGGGGAATGGCCTTGCCGAGTCTACTAACAAGAACCTCCTAAAAATCATCCGGAGGACCATTGAAAGAAACAAGCGGACTTGGCACTTACTCCTGAACCGGGCGCTGTGGGCGGACAGAGTTGCGTTCAAGAAATCCATCAGAACGTCCCCCTATGCGCTCGTCTATGGCAAAGAGGCTGTCATGCCATCACACATTGAGATCCCTGCCCTGTGGATGTTGGACGAAGACAGGAGCAGCGGAGACCCGGTGGACGACAGATTGTGCCAACTCCTGCAGTTGGAAGAAGACAGAGAACTTGCTTACCAGGCCTTCACTGATCATATTGCAGCCACTCAAGGCTGGTTTGCAAAAGGCACTACTGCCCGAGTTTTCGAAATCGGGGACCTAGTGCTGAAGTGGGACTCATATAAAGCAAAGCCGGGTAATCACGGGAAGTTTGATGCTCTCTGGGAGGGCCCTTATCAGATTGCCCGGGTGAACCAGTTTAATGCCTATGTACTTCGGGATATGGAGGGTCAGCTCCTACCTATCCCTGTCAACGGGTTCCATTTAAAAATTTACCGCTGCTGAAGGTGCCCGAGTGGCCCTTCCTTGTAAAAATTTCCCTTATGCACTTTCATTCCCCAGCATGTACAGTTTCCGGTTTTCAGCTTTTAATTTTATTTTTTATTATTTTTTGAGCTTAACTGTGACATGGGAGAGAAAGACAGACTTCGCAGCGAAGTCTGTCGTCGCCCCTCAGGAGGGGCGAAGTTCGGGCTGCGCAAAGGAAGGAGAAAGCAAACAAAGAAAAAAGGGCTAAAAAATGGCTAAGTGTTGGCCGAAGCCCGACTTCGCAGCGAAGTCGGGCTTCGGGCCAGCCAAAGTGCGAAGCTCGAACGAAGGGAAAACCGCAAAGGCACACAAAGGACAGGCTCCGCTCAGCTTTGAGCGAAGACTGACTTCGCGCGCGAAGTCCGACTTCGGCCGACTTCCGCGCGAAGTACGCACGAACAACCGGCGCGAAGGTTCGTACTTCGCCCGAACTTCGGCCGAAGTCCGAACCCGCCTCAACGTTCGCACTGCGCAGCTCGTCCAGTTCAGTCTAAGGGAGCAGAAAAATGTTAAGTGTTGGCCGAAGTCCGAAGGTTGCAAAGAAACCAGACTGCGCTCAATCCTTGAGCGCGGCGAAGAAAAGAAGAAGGAACGGTTGCAATACGAACTTCGCGCGAAGTTCGAACTTCGCCCGAAATTCGAGCGAAGTCCGACTTCGCCTGCGAAGTCGGATCGCGCCCAACTTTGGGCGAAGTCCGACTGCGCCTCGTTTTCTGGGCCAGTTTGGACAATGGTTTAAAAATTGAATAAAAAATTCAGAAAGTTCCAAACTGGGCCCAAGTCACATTCTAACCGTTCTAAAGTGGGTTTCCGCACCAAGGATTCTGTCTTGAGCAGTGTGCCCAGATGGTGGCAGTGACGTCAGCCATGGTGCAGTGTCCAAAGTAGAATTAATGATTGCACGTTCCTCAACGAAAGTGCAAGCAAAAGAACATGGCACGTCTGCCGGAGTACACTTTTTCCAAACATTCTCCTGCGCAGCCACCCAAGAACCTTAACTCAGCCGACCTACCCCCTCCTGCGCGGCATTAATGGCGCTGTCTTTATCTAGAAAAGGGGGTCAGATGCATTCAAACATTCCAGATCGCACGGATTATTCCTCGGACGGTGCAAATTATTCCCGTGACAACGAAATCTTCCGCAGACGCCCGAACTCGTAATTATTGCTGATTCGGAGAGATGGACAGAGGAAAGATGCCGTGTCGGCGCAGTCCAGCGAAAGTGGCGAACCAAAGGATTTACCGCGGCCGGGCGTTTTCAGAAGTGAAACCCCGCCAGAGAGAAAGTCAAAGTCCCGGACGAAAAAAGTACAACGTGGGCAAGCCCCACCACCTCCGGTAAATTACTTGGCGGGATACAAGGACGGCTCGTTTTCTATGAGCTTGACGAAGCTGCGGACAAATGTGGAGAGTTGGGCTGACAAGGTTTCGCCCTCTCATCATTTCGGAGCGGCGTACAAATCCAATCTTTTCAGATTCTTGTGCCCTCCTGTCCACCAATGCCCGGAACTCGGTAGACCTAATTGTCGACACTACGGACTCAGCTACCCGGCAAATTTGCAGCTCCAGCGGTAAACCCTTGTTCACGCTGCGCAGAGAGACTGTCCAGCCAGCTTTCGCCCCAGGGTTGGAGTATGACTCCAGCACCATTCTCAGAAAGATAAATTTGGGCGAGCAGGCGGGACGTTTCACGCAAACAAAAAGGATGAGGGATTTCCTCAATTCAGAGCTGAACGCCCCGCTCGCAGCTGGACAGTGGCCAACTGGCC
Source organism: Wollemia nobilis (assembly GCA_028583015.1). Classification (NCBI taxonomy): domain Eukaryota; kingdom Viridiplantae; phylum Streptophyta; class Pinopsida; order Araucariales; family Araucariaceae; genus Wollemia; species Wollemia nobilis. The sequence goes on along the minus strand of JAQPPZ010000393.1, from coordinate 450,775 downwards.
CCATGCCCTTGGCACAATTTCAGAGCAAGTACTTGTACACCATTTTGGCATCGATTCTTGGCTGCGACTCTGATGAGCTGGTACAGCCGTACCAGCTAGCGCTGGCAATGTCTCCTATGTGGAGAATCCTACGAACCGGCAGCACAGAGAAGTGGAAAGCGTCCCATCTTTTTCGACTGGGCAGATTGGTTAGCATACGCCATCCACTCCAGCCTGGTCAAGATCCAGAAGAAGCAGTCCACCGACTTTCGGTTTAGTTCTGTTCTAGCCTGGCTTTGTTTGTACCATTTGCACTCCCGAATGCCGATCCCGAACCTGAAGAAGGTCAACGAAAGGGGAGAGCCACAGCCCGTCTATAACTGGACGGATGACTTATACCGGAAAGGGTCCTACTACAAGTTCAACTTCAACTTTCTGGGATTCGTCATGTCAGTCTTCAGCGAAAGCGAAATCCCCCGTCCCCCGAGAGAAATGACGAGCGCTTTGCTAAATCAAAGGCTCGGGGACGTTTTCAGACTGACGCAAGGAATTGTGGTCAGAATCTACGGATTCAAGGGCAAACCCCATTTGCTGCCCTACTGGTGTTCGGAGCATCTGTTCGGGATGGAGGTTGCCCGACAAATGGACTATGTTGAAGAGGAGTTCGGCCTAGGAAAGAAGAGAGGACAGATTTTTCAATATCCTCTTTCCTGGGCAAACGTTGAGATTTTTGAGGTAGGACAGCATGTCTACCTAGAGCAGGAGTTGTCCCGGATTGGCCTGGTTTTGTTGCCGCAACGCTGGAAGTATGACCCGTATGGAATAAGGGGAAAGTTCGCACATCTCTGCCCCCGGGCAGATATAATCGAAGATAAATGCGATGTGGTCCATGTGGACCTTGACTGGGAAATTGAATTGATGGAAGCTTCTCCTCCCTGGCAGGATTTTTACTGCGAGGAGGTGACATATGACCCCAAGCGAAACCCGGACCACCAGTTCTCATCTCCAGGGTTTAGAAAATTCCTATCCAAGATAGCAGGCCTTAATTGGTCAAAAGAAAAGATTACTGAATGCTGGAAGATGAGATGCCGCACGCAACACGACAAATCAACAAGGAGAAACCTGGCCGTAGATGACGACTTTTCGGTTCTCTATGACCAGCATCATGACAGCTGGCGGCCGTTCGCATATCAAGGTTACGTTCCCCGAGGTCCCTTTGAGGACTATAAAGGAGGGTCTTCCTCCCAACAGTTGTACACTTCGGCAACTGCCAGCGTGGGCCCAGCAGACTTCCAGGTCGATCCAATGCAGCCCGTGGCTTCCAAGGCGGCGCCTGAGAAGGCGAAAGAATTAGTCAAGGCAACGCCCGAGGCAATCCCTCAGGCACGAAAAACGCCAGCGCCGCCAGAGGGCAGACCGGTTGCGGCAAACCTTCTGCAAGTCAAACCCCGGTACAAGTTTACCGTGGGAGCATCAGCGCCTGTCGCACCTGCTTCATCTCCTTCCCCCGATCCGACCGTTATTCCAGAAGAGAAGAAAAGGAAGAGAGTTGAAAAAATCAGGCGACCTAGCCTGACAGTGCAGCAGCCAGTCGCAGAGCCGCAGCCGCGTCCTGCCGCCGCAGAGACAGTTCCTCTGGGCAGTCCCAAGCCAGCCGCCGAAATCAGAAGCACAGACATCCATCCGGCATCGGCTCAGGCGGAGCCCGCAGGTACGTTTGCTGCCCCTGTCTCTTTGGTCTCATCCAGTCCTACTCCCACTCCGTCTCCCGCTCAATCTGAGCAAGTCATGACCGCATCCTCCTCCCCGTCTCCACGCCCTTCTAGCGGCCCCCATTCTTTTGATCAGTTTGCTCAGAACCCCAACGTTTCTCTGTCTCTGAGTCAAACTCCAAACCCTTCGCCTGAAGTTAGTGCTGAGGCTGTCCATTCACCGTCACATCCACCGTCCCAGCCGCTTCAAACCCTCACAGTATCAGCCGCTCCCATCTCCATTTCCCGGTCGCCCCCAGAAGCGGCCGATTCTTCCAAGGTCTGTCCGGTTCCTCCTGATCCCATTCCCGCAGGAGAGACGTCTCAGCAGAACCCTAGGCTGGGGGAACCAGATTTTATGGACGACCTCCAAAATACAGACGACTTGCCCTTGGCAACGAGAGCTGTAGAATATTCTGTCTCTTTCCTCCATAACCTGAAACGGAGGAGACCTGAAGAGATAGCCGCCCCGGTAAAGCGCGCCAAGTACAATTTCGAGAGGAGAGTGCTTACAACAGAGAAGATAATCCCAAAAGTGAAGAAGCCTCTCCGGGAAATGACCAGGGCGGACTACGAGCTCCAGACAAAGGAGAAGAGCTTTGACGACATCAACAAGCAATACGAGATTCAGTCGATCATGCGCAAAGCTGATAATCTCTTTGTCAAAAGTCTGGAGGAGCAGGAAGAACTTTTCGGGTTGCAAGATAAAACAAGGCAGCTTGAAGAGGACCTGTCTAGGTCCACTGAGCAGCTGGAAGCGGCGCGGCAAGAAATAGATGAACTCAAAGCCCAGCTGGCCGCTTCTCAGCAACAAGCCGCAACCGAAAAGCAAGCAGCCTTGGAGCAGATTTCTCAGCTCCAGGAGTCTTTGAAACAGGCGCAGTTGCAGTCTGCAGAGATAGCATCTCAAGCAGCGGTCTTTTCAAAGAAGAAAGTTAAGGAGATGCGGGCTGGTCTGCTGCGGGAATGCAAGCCCCACACCTATAAGGCGATGGCAGTTCTGGATTTCGCATCCAGAATTCAAGAAGTTTCTGCCTAGGGAAAGCCTGTGGTAGAGGAGGCCGAACGTCAGGCGAAGCAATGGCTGGACCTGGCGATAAATCTTCAGGAGCGCGAGCGCGATGGCCTCCAATTTTCCCCCGTGTCCTCATTCGCTGCAGAATGGGCAAATGCAAGGGTAACCTTGCATAAATATTTCAAAAAAGTTGAAGAGGTGAGAGTTGCCAGACGAATGTTAGATGCATTCGGACATGAAAGAGATATTTGTCTGGCTCCCTTTCGCGCTCTTTCTGAACTAGGGTGCCCAGGTTTTGTTGAGAATGGCGAGCTTCTCACCCTAGATCAGGTGAAAAGGAATTGGCAGTCCTTCGAAGCAGATACAGCTGAAATTGATAGCTGGACTGAGCCAATTCAGGAAAGTCAGGTCACTCAGATGGTGTCCAAATATTGCAAGATCAGCTCCTACTTCCAGGAGCTAGAAAAGAGATACCTCACCATCGACCTGCACGCGGTCGCTGCTTTCCACGCAGCATTAGAAGAAGTTGCTGACCGCCGGCCATTCGAAGCAGAAGCCTGGCGTCAAGCCCAGGCCGCATACACTCGCATCTGCGAGGCAGAAGCAAGAGCTGGAGAGCCTTCGGAAGGCGATTCTGAGGAGGCAACTGACAAAGATGAATCTGAAGAACAGTTGCCACGAGGAGGACAGCTAGAGCAGCAAAAGGCAGGGGAGGCAAGTTCCTCTGCACCCAATGGATGAAGGCATGGATTCTTTGCGCCGAGGCGAGCTCGACACCCCGCGAGCCGCCAGAAATGTTGTCACATTTTGCACGGGGTGCAATGTTTTCAATGATTGTAACAGTGCTGCTCTTCTTCTTCCCTCTTCCTCTATTTTCCTTCCTTCTTCTCTCCCTTTCTTTTTTCCCACATTCTCTTTCTTCCCCCCTTTCTCGGAGTTCCCCAGTTGATTTTTTAACTTTCCAGCAAATTACCTGAAAAATGGCTAAGTGTTGGTGCGAAGTGCGCACTTCGCGCAGTTTTGGTGCGAAGTGCGCACTTCGCCCAGTTTTGGTGCGAAGTCTGACTTCGCCCCACTTTCTGGGCGCACCTTGCAACTGGCAGGCTGGCAGGCTGACAGAAGATGACAAAGGGCTGGAGCAAAGTCCGTACGGCGGCAGACACCAGTTTCCACCTGTGCGCAGCCCGACTTCGCAGCGAAGTCGGAGTGCGCCCTTGACAGGTGCGCAGTAGGGAAACAAACTCGGAAATGCACCTAAGGCATGAAGGCCTTCCCGACTGCACTGTGTTCTGCCCGCGCAACCCGAGACGCTCCGATCCCAAGCGAAGTTGGATAACCTGCCTTTCAAGGCCGACACGTGTCAAACAGCATCACCCATCATCTGACAAGTGTCCAGCTTCGGGATTTGAGCCGAGACGTGCCGAGCAAAAGGACGAGCATGGGCTGCAATACCTGTGCCAGGGACCTCATTTAAAGCCGATTGGAGGTTCTACCTGCTCCAGCTACCCGCATACTTGCCGAGATGAAGTTCTGCCCAACACACCGCCACGTAGCTGTCCAGCTTCCAGGAAGACCATGCTGCGGGTACAGTCCGGTCCGACAAAAGGTCAGCATTTGCAGCTCTTTCGCCGCTTTTGTCAGCTTGTGTTTGACTGGGACCTTGTGCCCATTAATGTAACGGGAGGGACTCGGGCTATAAAAACCCACCATGAATTCATTGTAAAGGGTGGAAGGGGAATGTCTGTTAGGGAACCAATGTAACCGTGCTTCTGCTTATAAATATAATTTGTATGCCTGGTTCTGTTCTGCTGCTTTTATTTCTTTATGTTTATGCTTTACGCTTCCCTGTGTCATGGCTCGTTGATTCATTTCAGCATTTGGTGATCAGGGGCCTTTAGCATTGTTTGTGTACTTTTAAATTTCATATAATAGATGTGGTAGCAGTTCCATCAGTTGTGTGTTACGTTGCTGTCCGTATCTGGTGATTGATGCGTTGTCGTGCTGTTAGTTCTCCTTGTAGGGAGAATGTCTGCTAGGGGACCATTGTAGTTGTGCGGTTAAAATCTCTGCATGACACATATACCTGGCTCTGATATCTCTAGGTTGCTTTCTACTCATGTTAGTGTCCGTAGGAGGTGATTGATGCGTTGTCGTGCTGTTAGTTCTCCTTGTAGGGAGAATGTTTGCTAGGGGACCATTGTAGCCGTGCGTACACTGCTTAGGTATCGGAAGTATACATAGATTTTGCAGTTCTCAGTCATGCTTTATATTTGTAATGCAGTAAGTATTGGTGATTGCTGGTTGCCGTACTGTTAGTTCCCCCCCCACCAACTCCAAGTATATTTGTATATTCTTTCTGTACATTTATCTCTTTCCTGCACTCTTAGCTTGAACATAAACCCCCCCAAAAAGGAGCCGGCCTTCTCCGGAGATTGGCTCGGAAGGCATCTCTTCCTTCCGGCCTTTCATGCTGGTGGGCGAATCTGGGCGCATTAACCCAAAATCCTTTCCTCATGGCAGATTCGTAACCAACAGTTCCAATCCGCATCCAATTGCAAAATTTGATGCGCCAATGTGGACATGAAATTCTTAATTCCAATCTGGAAATACCAGCATAGGCACGCACACCAATTTTGCCTTTAGCCCCTCAAAGGCCTTTTGATGTTCCTCCGTCCACTTGAAGGGAACATTCTTGCGCATGAGAGCATCCAATAGGTGGGACACGTGTGAAAAGTTCTTGATGAACCTTCGAGAATACCTGACCATTCCTAAAAAGGTTTTTACCAAACTGACATTACATGGCTCTTCCATGCTCACTACGACTCATATCTTGTCGAGGTTTGTCTTCAATCCTTCCTTACAGACAATGTGTCCTAATAATTTGCCGTAAGGAACCAACAACTTGCATTTGTTTCAATTTAATGCCAGACAAGCTCTTCTACAAAGGCTCATGCATTCCTCCAAAGCCTTCAAGTGCTTGTCTGTTCTTCCATATAGAAACCAATCATCTAGGAAGACCTTAAACTTCCCTGTCGACATTTGCTCAAAAATATACAAGATTATCCTCTGAAATGTGGCTTGCACATTGTATAAACCAAAAGGCATTTAGTTATATGCATAAATTTTGTTCTCCACTACAAAGGCAGTCTTTAGCTTGTCTTCCTCAACGATACTAATTTGGTTAGGCTCATGCATCCCTCCAAAGCCTTCAAGTGCTCGTCTGTTCTTCCATATAGCAACCAATCGTCTAGGAAGACCTTAAACTTCCCTGTGGACATTTGCTCAAAAATATACAAGATTATCCTCTGAATTGTGGCTTGCACATTGTATAAACCAAAAGACATATAGTTATATGCATAAATTTTGTTCTCCATTACAAAGGCAATCTTCAACTTGTCTTCCTCAACGATACTAATTTGGTTATACCCCTAGAATCCATCCAAGAATGAATAGATCTCGTGTCTTTCCACTTCCTCCAATATGGAATCTGTAAAAGGAATAGGAAAGGGGTCCTTTATGGTTACGATATTCAAGCTTCGGAAATCCACATTCAAGCTTCGGAAATCCACACAAATATGGTTCTGACTTGCCTCCTTCAAAGTGATTACTATAGGTGACACCCACTCACTGACCGTCACTTTGAAGATAATGCCTACATCTAACATTTTCTTGATTTTTGCATTCAGCAAGTACTTTGGGTTCATTCTGTATGGCCTTCTTTGTACTGGTTGTGCACCCTGATTAGTGGAATTTGGTGTATGCATAACTCTGGTGGGATCCCTTTGAGATACTTGTATGTCCATGCAAATACATCCTTATATCGCAGGAAAACTTTGAAAGTTGTTGCTTTCAGCATTGGGTCCCATTCATCTCCATAGTGAATGAGCTTCTCTTCTCCTTTGTCGAGGTTCACCTGCATCGTCCTTGGTCCTTCATACTATATGATGCCAGGTTCTTCTGTTGCCTTGAGTACATCGATCGGGTGGGCTGGTTTTTCATCAATCACTGCATCTCCTACCATGTACTTTGCAAAGTTTTTGGGAGATGTCCATTGCTGCTTTTCATCCTACTTTGGTGCAGATTTCCTTTTTTGGCTGCATTTTTCGACCTCTTGAACAATACTTTTTCTCCATTTGCCAATGGAGGAGCCTATTGTTAGAGTCCTCATTGTCCTTTGTACAATTGTGAAGTTCCAACACACCTCCCTCGTTAGGCTCATATCTGTTGTCTTCATTTGACAACGAACTTCCCGATTCATCAGACGTTGCAATGTCTTGACTAACAGATTGATTCTTAAGGTTTATCATATACTCGTGTTGGCCCTTCTTAAATGTGAGGCTTTCCTTCTCCCAATTATGGTTCACTTTTGCCATCCTCAGCCATCCACGTCCTAGCAATGCATCATAAGTTGGTTTTTGCATTGCGATCACCACAAAATCCATGACAAAATCCTTGTCAACAATTTTCACCTTATAATTTTTCAATATTCCTTTCATCTCTATACTATATTGGTTTGCACCATACAAATGAAATTTTGGAGACCACAAAAATGGTGTTCCAATATCCTTCCAGGTCATTTCTAGCATCACGTTCACACTAGATCCTCCATCTACGATTTACTTGCATCAACTTATGATTTAACAACTCCATGTGAATCAATACCGGTTTCTTTCCTGCCTCAATCATCAACATTGTGGGATCAATGAATTGATCCTTCTTGGTTGCAACCACTTCTTGACATCTTGGCTCGATCACCTTCTTTGTGCGTGCGATCTCTCCTAACTTCGCATAAAGCTCAAGTATTGCACCAAGTAGACTGGACACCTTTACTTGTGGTGCCATTTGTTTTGTTGATGATTGTTTTCTTGGAATTTCTTCTATAGTAATCGATTTCTTTAATTTCTTCTCCTGGAGGAGTCTGTCTTGTTTGGTCTTTTCCATTTCTTCCTCAATCAGATCATGTGCTGCTTACCACCACTCCTTGGCAGGATTTGGATATTGCTCAATTATCATCGCCTAAGCTCTCATTATTGCAAGTACATGTTTGTCTGTATCGTGTTGGTTTGTCAAAAGTTCTCCAATATCAATAAGATTGACATTCTGGGTTCTATTGGAACTTGCTTTCTTCGGGCAATTCACTTCCTTGTGATTGCTTGGTCTGCACCATCTACACATGTGCATGTTATTGTTTACATTTGCTCCTCCTGGTTGTGGGTTTTGACAATTTCTTGCAAAATGCCCCCACTCTTGGCAATTTCTACATTGGATAATTGGTCAACCATCTGAGTCATACTACAATCGACTTTGAACACCTTGTCGATTACCTTGCTAGAACTGTCTTCTGCCATGACGATTGTTTCTATAATCTCCACTCATCACCCCTTGTCCATTCTTAGAAGTATTTGGTCTTCCTTCATTTTCTTCCTTCTGCATTGTCATAGTTTGATGCCTTGCGCTCCTCAGGTTGAATGGACAATCTTCTACTACGTGTCCCAACACTTCGCATATATTGCAATATGCATTTCTCGAACAATTTATATTTGCATGCCCTTCAGATTTGAAATACGAGCACATCATTTCTTTCTTTTCCTTCTTCTCACCTTTCACTTCGTTGATCATTCGTTCAAAGTCCATTGATTGGATTGCTTCATGCAAGTCTTCCTTGTCGCCATTAGAGTCATTGCTTCTGAAGTGACTTATTCCTGTTGCTATTTGTTTAACTTCACTTTCTAGGTTCCTTGCTCTTTCATAGACATCTTTGTATGTTGTGCGCGGGATTATCTTCATCTTCTTCTTGTCACATGGTAGTAATACATCAATGAACCATCTTTTCTGCAATCCGTTTGGTGGTTGCATCTCTGTTTTGTCAATAATTTGCTTCAATTGTCTATTGTAGGATTTTATATTTGTCTTTCTTTTGCTTAGTGGAATATATCTTTCCTATGATTTCTGTATCATCTCGCAATAATCTGAATTTTTTCTTGAATTCAGCCACTAAGTTTGTCCAAGTTTCAAAGGTGTTTGTTCTTTCCCTCTTCAGGTGCCTGTTGGTCACGAATCCGCCACGAGGAAAGGATTTGTTGCTATTGCGCCCTGGACCCGCAAACCAGCATTGAAAGGCCGGAAGGAAGGGATGCCTTCCGGGCCGATCTCCGGAGAAGGCCGGCTCCTTTTTGGGGGGTTTATGTTCAAGCTAAGAGTGCAGGAAAGAGATAAATGTATAGAAAGAATATACAAATATACTTGGAGTTGGTGGGGGGGAACTAATAGTACAGCAACCAGCAATCACCAATACTTACTGCATCATAAATACAAAGCACGACTGAGAACTGCAAAATCTAAGTGTACTTCCGATACCTAAGCAGTGTACGCACAGCTACAATGGTCCCCTAGCAAACATTCTCCCTACAAGGAGAACTAACAGCACGGCAACGCATCAATCACCAGATACGGACAGCAACGTAACACACAACTGATGGAACTGCTACCACATCTATTATATGAAATTTAAAAGTACACAAACAATGCTAAAGGCCCCTGATCACCAAATGCTGAAATGAATCAACGAGCCATGACACAGGGAAGCGTAAAGCATAAACATAAAGAAATAAAAGCAGTTGAACAGAACCAGGCATACAAATTATATTTATAAGCAGAAGCACGGTTACATTGGTTCCCTAACAGACATTCCCCTTCCACCACTTTACAATGAAAACGTGGTGGCTATTTATAGCCCAAAGTTCCCCCCGTTACATTAATGGGCACAAAGTCCCAGTCAAACATTAGCTGACAAAAGCAGCCGCGGAACTGCTGATGCTGACTTCTGTCGGGCTGGACTGTACTCTCGGCATGGTCTCCCTGAAGGTTGAACAGCCACGTGGCAGCGCGTTGGGTAGAACTTTATATTGACAGGAATGCGGGTAGCTGAGGTAGGTGGAAACTCACATCAACCTTAAATGAGGCAGCTGGCATAAGTAGTGCGGCCCATGCTTGTCCTTTTGCTCGGCATGTCTTGGCTCAGATCCCAAAGCTGGACACTTGTCGGATGATGCTGCTTGACACGTGTCTGCCTTAAAAGGCAGTCTATCCAACTTCGCCCGGGATTAGAGCGCAATCGGGTAGCACAGGTGAAAAACAGCGCAGTCGGGTAGCACTATTTCCCTACTGCGCACCGGTCAAAGGGCGCAGTCCGACTTCGCTGCGAAGTCGGGTTGCGCACCGGCACTTGCTGATTCTCACCGCCGTTCGGACTTCGCACGGACAAGGGAGAGCAGTTCGGACTTCGCGCGAAGTACAAACTTCGCCCCATCACTTAGTCATTTTTCCCGCCAGCCTGCTACAAGGTGCGCCCAGAAAGAAGGGCGAAGTATGACCTCGCACCAAAACTGGGCGAAGTTGGACCAACTTCGCACCAAAACTGGGCGAAGTCGGACCGACTTCGCACAAAAATCTGGGTTTCCTGATTCAGCTTCCCGGGGCCATAACTTTTGATCCGCTGACCCGATCGCCTATTATAATATATCGTTGGAAAGCTTGCGAGAAGATCTGCAATAATAAAATATCCAGGGCTCATTTTGTCCATTTTATCGCCCCTGTTTATGGCCCGCGAAAACCCGAACACCTCAGCTTGCCCTGACACTTAGCCATTTTTCAGGGCAACTGCTGTCAATTTTGAGAAGAATGAGAATGTAGGGAAGAGAGAGAAAGGGGGAGAAGGAAGAGCAACTCTTTTACAAAAATTGAAAACATTGCACCCCGTGCAAAATGTGACAACATTTCTGGCGGCTCGCGGGGTGTCGAGCTCGTCTCGGCGCAAAGAACCCATGCCTTCATCCATTGGGCAACAGAGTCACCCTCGCTGCAACTGCTCTTCAGATCCACTTCCGGCAGCTGCCTCCTCGGAACACTTAAAAAGAAAACACTGCACAGACTGAAATAAGAAAAACAACTAAAACTTTGAATAATAGCCGGATTATTTACACAAAAATTTGCGGCATTATTGGCATGCCGCTAACACAAATCCTGCTTTGGTTGCCTATCCGATGAACCTGCAGTGTCCGGACCAGATCTGATTGTACTTCAGATGATCTTTGAAGTCCGGCTGGCCTCCCAAAGCTTGCCAGGTCGCGAACATGGTGCAACGTGGCAGATTGTCATTCATGCCGGTACCCGTACAATTGATGAACAATGTGGCAAGGAGATTTTTCAGACGGGAGCCCTCTTCGGGTACCGGTTGCGATGATGGTCGGAGCCAATACCACCACGGTGGAGACTGTAGGTGAACATTCATTTCTCCGCTTGTGAGGTCAAGGCTGCTCACCAAACCTTGATTCCTCCGGGGTGTCTTCTATTAGCTTAAAAAAAAGGGGCGCCTGCGATCAAGAAATCTGGATCTTCAGCTCAGTCGGAGTCGCCAGGTGATTTTGCCGGATGAAGGCAAGCCAAAGATTCACCAACTCGGGCTTCCTTAAAATATAGAGACTGATTGTCTCACCTCACGGATTCGTCTATGCGAGCTTGGTAATCAGCCGGCCTGACGCGCTCGCCTGGAGCGTTGGTATTAATTTCGTAAAGTCAGGCTGGTTTCCCGGGTTCCTTGCTCGCCACCTTCTTGCTTGCACGAAGGCGTTAGGACCGGTCTCTTGGACTCAGAGGATTTGTTCGTGCAGAGTCGCCAGGTGCTCTGATTTTGAACAGCAATGAAGCGAGCACCAGTGCTTCGATTCTGTTTGGGGGTGAGAAACTTCCTTGTCCCACCGAGCATTCGGAAAGAAACTGTCAGCCCGAGCGAGGACGAGCTTGAGATCTTCCAAATGCGAGACAAAGAGTCCCACCGGGCGTGCCAAAAACTGTTGGTCACGAATCCGCCACGAGGAAAGGATTTGTTGCTATTGCGCCTTGGACCCGCAAACCAACATTGAAAGGCCGGAAGGAAGGGATGCCTTCCGGGCCGATCTCCGGAGAAGGCCGGCTCCTTTTTGGGGGGTTTATGTTCAAGCTAAGAGTGCAGGAAAGAGATAAATGTACAGAAAGAATATACAAATATACTTGGAGTTGGTGGGGGGGAACTAACAGTACGGCAACCAGCAATCACCAATACTTACTGCATCATAAATACAAAGCACGACTGAGAACTGCAAAATCTAAGTGTACTTCCGATACCTAAGCAGTGTACGCACGGCTACAATGGTCCCCTAGCAAACATTCTCCCTACAAGGAGAACTAACAGAGACGGCAACGCATCAATCACCAGATACGGACAACAACGTAACACACAACTGATGGAACTGCTACCACATCTATTATATGAAATTTAAAAGTACACAAACAATGCTAAAGGCCCCTGATCACCAAATGCTGAAATGAATCAACGAGCCATGACACAGGGAAGCGTAAAGCATAAACATAAAGAAATAAAAGCAGGTTGAACGGAACCGGCATACAAATTATATTTATAAGCGGAAGCACGGTTACATTGGTTCCCTAAGAGACATTCCCCTTCCACCACTTTACAATGAAAACGTGGTGGCTATTTATAGCCCAAAGTTCCCCCGTTACATTAATGGGCACAAAGTCCCGATCAAATATTAGGCGACAAAAGCAGCCGCGGAACCGCTGATGCCGACTTCTGTCGGGCTGGACTGTACTCTCGGCATGGTCTCCCTGAAGGTTGAACAGCCACGTGGCAGCGCGTTGGGTAGAACTTTATATTGATAGGAATGCGGGTAGCTGAGGTAGGTGGAAACTCACATCAGCCTTAAATGAGGCAGCTGGCATAAGTAGTGCGGCCCATGCTTGTCCTTTTGCTCGACATGTCTTGGCTCGGATCCCAAAGTTGGACACTTGTCGGATGATGCTGCTTGACACGTGTCTGCCTTAAAAGGCAGTCTATCCAACTTCGCCCGGGATTAGAGCGCAATCGGGTAGCACAGGTGAAAAACAGCGCAGTTGGGTAGCACTATTTCCCTACTGTGCACTGGTCAAAGGGCGCAGTCCGACTTCGCTGCGAAGTCGGGTTGCGCACCGGCACTTGCTGATTCTCACCGCCGTTCGGACTTCGCACGGACAAGGGAGAGCAGTTCGGACTTCGCGCGAAGTACGAACTTCGCCCCATCACTTAGTCATTTTTCCTGCCAGCTTGCTACAAGGTGCGCCCAGAAAGAAGGGCGAAGTCGGACTTCGCACCAAAACTGGGCGAAGTACGAACTTCGCACCAAAACTGGGCGAAGTCGGACCGACTTCGCAAAACTGGGCGAAGTCGGACCGACTTCGCACAAAAACTGGGTTTCCTGGTTCAGCTTCCCGGGCCATAACTTTTGATCCGCTGACCCGATCGCCTATTATAATATATTGTTGGAAAGCTTGCGAGAAGATCTGCAATAATAAAATATCCAGGGCTCATTTTGTCCATTTTATCGCCCCTGTTTATGGCCCGTGAAATCCCAAACACCTCAGCTTGCCTTGACACTTAGCCATTTTTCAGGGCAACTGCTGTCAATTTTGAGAAGAATGAGAATGTAGGGAAGAGAGAGAAAGGGGGAGAAGGAAGAGCAACTCTTTTACAAAAATTGAAAACATTGCACCCCGTGCAAAATGTGACAACAGTGCCAATCAATCTCAATTCCTCGCAATGTAGTTGGAAGCAATTGTAACCATGCAACTGGGTCAGCCACCCTATTAGCTCTCCATATGGTAGTATACGTCCCTATGTGACACTTGGGATCTTTCCCATATTTGGAAAAAGGTGGACACTTTTGCTTTCCTGCTGTTGCCACATTTTGCACGGGGTGCCATGTTTTCAAAATTTGTAAGTGTGCTGCTCTTCCTTCCCTCCTCTTTCTTCCCTTTCTCCATTTTTCCCTTTCTCCCTTTCCTGCAGTTTCATTCCTCCCTTTTTTCCCTTGTACTTCCCCCAGTCAAGTTCCCAAAACTGAGCAAGTGTTCCCTGAAAAATTCTAAGTGTTAGGGCGCAACCCGACTTCGCAGCGAAGTCGGGGTGCGCCCTCAAGTCGGAGCGCACTAGGGAATGCGAAGTGCGAAGCAGACAGGAGATGATCAAAATTTGGCTAAGTGTCAGAGCGCAACCCGACTTCGCAGCGAAGTCGGGGTGCGCTCTTCTTCCTGTGCGCACTTGGGAAAGCAGTGTGCAAAAAATCAGCTAAGTGTTGGAGCGCAACCCGACTTCGCAGCGAAGTCGGGGTGCGCTCCTCTCTTTGTGCGCAGTCCGAACAGCGGCAAAATCAGCCTAAGTACCGGTGCGCAACCCGACTTCGCAGCGAAGTCGGGGTGCGCCCTTTGACCGGTGCGCAGTTGGGCAAGATTCATCAAGCAAGCCAAAAATTGGCTAAGGCACGGAGGCCCTCCCCAACTGCGCTGTTTCCCACCTGCGCTACCCGATAGCGCTCTGATCCCGGGCGAAGTTGGATAAACTGCCTTTCAAGGCAGACATGTGTCACTCATCAGAATTCGACAAGTGTCCAGCCTCGGGATTCGAGCCGAGATGTGATGGGAACAAGGACAAGCATGGACCGCACTACCTACGCCAGCTGCCTCCATTTAAACTGATGCAAGGCTCCATCTACCACAGCTACCCGCATTCATGCTGACTAGAAGTTTCACCCAACGCGCTGCCACGTAGCTGTACAGCTTTCAGGGAGACCTTGCTGCAGGTACAGTCCTCGCCGACAGGAGTCAGCATCAGCAGCTCTTCTGCCGCTTTTGTCAGCTATTGTCTGGTCTGGGACTTTGTGCCCGTAATTGTAATCGGGGGGAACTTGGGCTATAAATAGCCACATCATTTCATTGTAAAGGGGTGGAAGGGGAATATACTGCTAGGGAACCATTGTAGCTATACGTTTGCTTCTGAATGCAAGACACATACTTGGCTCTGCTTACTGTCATCATCTTGTATGTTGCCTCTCCTTGTCATTTCTGCCTCATGTTTCTTATTTCATTGCTTACTGTTGTACTGAACTCTGGACTCCGGTATTTGATGATTAAGTATTCCCTGAATGCATAGATAGAGGATACATAGGATGCATGATAGTTGTAGTTTCATTGTGTGTTCTGTATAGGACTGTTGTTAGTAGTGGTGATTGATCGTTGTCGTGCTGCTTATTCCCCCCACCCAACTCCAATCACATTTGGATTCTCTTTCCGCAATTTATCTCTTTCCCGCACTCTTAGCTTAAACACTAAAAACCCACAGGAAGCCGGCCTTCTCCGGAGATTGGCACGGAAGGCATTCCTTCCTTCCGGCCTTTCAATCTGGTGGGCGAATCTGGGGCGCATTATACCAAATCCTTTCCTCATGGCAGATTCGTAACCAACAGTTTCTCTGGCACGCCCGGTGGGACATGGAAGTTTCCCACCCCAAAACAGAATCGAAGCACTGGTGTTCGCTTCATTGCTGTTAAAAATCAGAACACCTGGCGACTCTGCAAGTACCTGAATACTCTCTGAGTCCGTGAAGACCGGTCCGAACGCCTTCATGCAAACGAGAAGGTGGAGAGCAAGGAATCCGGGAAATCAGCCTGACCTTTACGAAATTGACATTGCCGCTCCAGGAGAGCGCGTCAGGCTGGCTGACCGCCAAGCTCGCATAGAAGAATCCGAGCCCGAAATCGAAGAGGCCGAGGTTGAAGAGCAATCTACATCCTCGGAAGGTACCGATACCGAGTACACTACCGGAGGAGAAGAAGACATGGCTGCCCAGCAGAACGATGATGATCTCTTCCCGGCGGTAGACTCCACGGGGCCCTTGGCCCTAGTCGGACAGCAAGCTGTGCCCCCCGCTGCCTTAAAGTCCATCCCTACATACGATGGCTACGGCAAGACGGCGTACGAACACATCCAGGACATTCTGGCCCTGGCTGCGCTACATTCCATCACTGACGAGAGTGTGAAGACCCGTCTGCTGGCCCTTTCCCTAAGGGGAAAGCTTCTCTACTGGTGGAGATCACTGCCAGAGGGATCTATCACGGGGTGGCGCCAGCTGGCCGGCAGGCTCGTGAAAGGATGCAACGAGTCTGCTGATCCCTCTTCTTTGTTGCATCAATTCCAAAGCATCCAACGACACCCCCAAGAGGAGGTGTCGGACTTCAACATCCGGTTTGCGAGGTCTTGGAAACGAGTACCTCGCGAACTTCGACCTTCAGCAGGTCAGGCTGCGCACTACTACCTGAGGTCTTTCAACTCAGACATTTGCCTACTGCTGAAGATAGCCCGAATCGACTCATTCCCTGCCTGTACGAGGCTGCCCAGCAAGCTGAAATGGATATCATCTCCATAGGCAGGCTCCCGCATAGGGTACAACCACCCATTTACCCTGACTTTCCTCAATCCCAGTACCCATCAGCTTCCGGTGTGATGCCGTCAACTTCAGGACAACACCCCCAGCAGCAATGGAATCCGGCGCCGGTCGTAAACCCTTACGGCCCGCCACAAATACATTATCCTAACCCGCCGCCTCCTCCTCCGCATTATCCAGCACTCCCAGCTCCCCCTCAGTATGCGCAATATTCTACACCTCCTCCATTGGCTGCATTACCTCCGCCAGCTCAGTTGCCGCCTCCAGACAATGATATTCAGAACAAAATCCTCCAGGAGGTACGGGCTCTGGCCTCTGGATATCACACCATGTCCAATGACATGACTATACTGAAGAAGAAACAGCCCGGATGGACCTTGTCCCAAGGAGGCCATATCCTCCTCCGACACTGACAAAAGATCAAGCCGCAGAACGGCGAGATCAGAGGCGCCCTCCTGCAAGAAATGCTGCCATCGAGGACCAACCTGGCACTTCTGACCAGGTTAACTGGTGCACCACGTGCAACGACCCGCATTCAGAAGAAGATTGCACATTGCACCAGCATTACCTCCAGACTCTGGCGGGCAGCGCCATAGAGGACGAAGAGCTTTACATGATCCTGGACGATGAAGGCAACTTTGCCGTTCCAGAAGAAGATCTGGTGTTGCCCCCTGCCAAGGAAGACAGAAAGTCTGCTGAAGCTGCTGCAAAGCCATTGAAGGTATACGCCAGAAGAGACAAGGCGCAACCTGCTGGGCTACCACCTGACAAGAGGTTGTGGCCTTACACGGCCAAAGAGAAATTGCCCGCAGCCAAGCCTCCCGTAGCAAAAGCTCCCGTAGCTCAGCACCTCCAACTGAAACCAAAGAACAAGCTCAGGAGAAGCTGAGATATCCGTCTCTGACAAAGAGACAGAGAGTTGAAGCCACGCAGCAATACCGGACCAAGTATGAGCCGACAAAAGAGACGGAAGGAGCTAGCACTTCAGGCTACAGCATAGTGGATGAGCTGAAGAGGACTCCCGCAAGGATAAGCATGTATGACGCTCTTCTGCTCCCAGGGCAAGTTGATCTGCTGCAGGAATCTCTGAAGAGCATGAAGTATGGCAAGCAGATACAGCCTGTTGTTCTGGTTCAACCCCTGACAGTCTCCGCCACTGGGAAGAACAGACCACCTCCCTTCTATCTGTCATTACGGATGCAAGGGTACATAGTACACAACTGTATGGTGGATTCTGGTGCCTCCACGACTGTAATGCCGAGAGCCGTCTGCGACGAAATCGGGATGGAGTATACAAGGAGCAGCCAAGGTGTGCTGCAACTAGACGACACCCCCGTCAAGACAATCGGTGTCATCAAAGATATCCCGATCCGGCTGCACAAAGCTCTTGACATAGTGGTCATTCAAGAAGTCGTGGTTGTCGACTTGGAACCCTACTTCGGCATGTGTCTCTCCAGGGAGTTCACGGTGAAGCTGGGTGGGTATCTATCTCTGGATTACTCGCATATGGAAGTGCCCTTCAAAGGAAGGAGACTGAAGATCTACAACGAGAAGCCTTCCACATTTCTAGTGGAGAAGATACCCGGAGAAGAGTCGCAGGACTGCATGGTTCAGCTGACGGAGGAAGAACTGGTGGTGGTAGACATGACGGAGCAAGCTCTTGAGTTGCTGCAAATGGAGGATGAGTTCTCCTTGCTGGATTTCAACGCCATGATCGAGACTGAGCAAGGCTGCTACACCGTCATTCAGCCTGAGAGGCTTGACAAGTCAGCCAAGAAAGAAGTAGGACCTGCACCAGAAAAGCTATGGCAGCTTTTCTTTGATGGCGCCCGATGCAAAAATGGCGCCGGTGCGGGTGTACTCTTGGTTTCCCCGACCGGGATCCAAAAGGACTACACCTACAGGCTGGCCTGGAGCTGTACCAACAACGCGGCGGAGTACGAAGCCCTGTGCTTGGGTTTGCGAAAAGCGGAGAGACTGGGGATAAAGCATCTGCAGATCTTTGGCGACTCAGAGCTGGTGTGCAACCAGATTACGAACAAGTGCGCCTCCAAGAAGCACTATCTCAAGGCGTACCGTAATCGGGTCTGGGACCTGATGGAGTCATTCGACTCATTGAATGTCGAAGCCATATCACGTGAGAAAAACAAGCACGCTGACATTCTGGTGTCTGTTGGAGCCAGGTACGTTCCGGCTGATGACACTGTCCGTAAGCCGAAGCCGGTTCGTACCATCTACAGGCCTTCTGTGCCTGATAAAGACACCCACTGGCAGGTGTTTGATTGTGACGAGGAAATCGTCACATTTTTGGTTACCGAAGCATGTTCAATCGAAGGTAGAGACCCTGATGACGAGCAATATGAGGGGTTGATACAGTTAAAAAATAATCATGTCCCAAAAGGACTGATTACACTAGAAAGTCTCTTTGATCAGAATGACAGAGCAATATCACACAGGATCAAAGTAGACCCCAAGCAGTACGTCGACCTGGAGCTTGAACCTGGAAAGACAATTAAGGTCGGAACGGACTGCACCAAAGAGGAACTCGAGCAGATCAGATCATTATGCCGAGAGTTCCCCGATATAGTAGCCTGGTGCTACCAGGACTTGAAGGGGTATGACAGACAGATAATCCAGCATACTATTGAGCTAGAAGATGGTGCAAAACCATTCCGAGCAAGCGTAGGGTCTGTAAATCCGAAGATCGAAGCCATGATGAAAGCCGAGCTCCTGAAGATGCCGGAAGCCAAGATCATCTACCCCATCAAGCATTCATCCTGGGTTGCGAATCTGGTCCCCGTGAGGAAGAAGAACGGAGGCATTCGTCTCTGCGTAGATTTCAGAAATCTTAACCAAGCCTCACCGAAGGACCATTACCCGCTTCCCGCATCGATCGGATCCTCCATATAGTTGCTGGAGCGCAGAGATTCTCCCTCCTAGATGGCTTTTCCGGGTACAACCAGATCTGGGTCAAAGATGAGGACCAACATAAGACAACGTTCACCACCAAATGGGGAACGTTCGCCTATCAGCGCATGCCCTTCGGCTTATCCAATGCCGGCGCCACATTCCAGAGAGCCATGGACCTGGCCTTCCGAGAGCTGCTTAACAAGATCATTGTCATCTACTTGGATGACATGACTGTATTCTCTCACAGGAGAGAGGACCATGCTTCCCACCTGCGGCAGATATTTGAGAGATGTCGTGAATTCGGCATTTCCATAAACCCGAAGAAATCAGTCTTCGCGGTAAGAGAAGGCAAGCTGCTGGGACATGTCATCTCCGAGAAGGGCCTTGCAGTGGACCCTGATAGAGCAGAAGCCCTCCTCCGCTTGCCCGCCCCAGTCGACAAGAAAGGGCTACAGTCCTTCTTCGGCCAGATCAACTTCGTAAGGAAGTTCATACCGGACTTCGCACAAGTGATCAAACCCATGGCCGAACTGCTGAAAAAGAATGCTGAATTCTTATGGACTGATGAGAGGAGGCAGGCCTTCGAGGAAATCAAGGCCCGAATTGCACAAGCTCCGGTGTTGATAAACCCGGATTACTCCAAGGACTTCATCCTGTACGCGGTGGGAGAACCCGAGAGTTACGCCGCAGTCCTGACACAGAAGGGAGACGATGGCGAAGAGCGCCCCATAGCGTTCTTAAGCCAGGTGATTCAGCCGCACGAAGAGAAGTACAATTTTATTGAGCGGCAGGTTCACGCGGTCATGAAGTCTCTCCGAAAGTTCAGGCACTTCGTCTCCCAAAGCCGGACAACTGTCTTCGTGATACACCCGGACGTCCGAAACTTCATCATACAAGGGGAGCCGGGTCACAAGAGAGCAGGATGGATTGCCAAGATCCAGGAGTTCGACATCGAGGTGCGGCCAACAAAGCTTATCAGAGGCCGAGCCTTGTGCCAGGAGCTGGCCCGAAGCGCTGCAGCCGAGATATCTGCCCGTAAGTGGGAAGATCCGACAACAACTACCAACCTAGCCAACTCCTTACCAGAGGAGAGTGACTGGACAGATGACCTGGTGAGGTATTTCTGCACCGGGAGATGTCCAGACCACCTAAATGCCTCACAAAGAAGGAGGTTTCGGCTAAATGCCTTGAAATACACTCTTCGCCCCGAGGGGCTTTACTTCAAGAACATTGACGGCATCCTGTTGCGGTGCGTCAAGAAAACCGACCAACCCAGGGTCCTCGGAGAATTTCACTCCGGGATGCCTGGGGGACACCATTCTGCAAGGCCTACGGCCTTGAAAATCATCAGAGCTGGGTACTATTGGCCCACTCTCTTCACATACGCACATGCGGTCTGTGTAAAATGTGATAAATGCCAGAGATTTGTTGGCAGAAACAGAAAAGCACCCCTGCCCCTCCAACCAATCCAAGCCGAGACTCCGTTTCAGCAATGGGGTCTGGACTTCATCGGGGTCATTACGCCGAACTCTGCAGCAGGGCACAAGTTCATTCTTACCGCCACCGACTACTTTACGCGGTGGGCAGAGGCGATCCCCACCAAGAATGCGGACCAGGAGACGGTCATCGGGTTCCTCGAGAGCCTCATTACCCGTTTCGGGGTCCCTGAGTCAATAGTGACGGACAATGGTCCGGGGTTCGCAGGCGCTGTACTCACGGAGTACACCAACAAGTACGACATCTATCACAAAATGTCTTCTAACTACTACCCGCAGGGGAACGGCCTGGCCGAGTCCACTAACAAGAATCTACTGAAAATCATCGAAAGACAGTAGAGAAGAACAAGAGGACTTGGCACCTACTCCTGAATCGGGCACTGTGGGCGGATAGAATATCATTCAAGAAGTCTATCAAGACATCCCCCTATGCGCTCGTATATGGCAAGGAGGCAGTCCTGCCAACCCACATAGAAATTCCCGCCCTCTGGATGTTGGATGAAGAGAGAGGCAACGGGGATCCAATGGACGCCGGATCGTGCCACCGCTGCAGGTTAGAGGAAGACAGAGAGAAAGCATACCAGGCCTTCACTAAACACGCTGAAGCGACCCAAGGCTGGTTTGCAAAAGGCACCACCGCCCGAGTTTTCAAAATCGGGGACCTAGTGCTGAAGTGGGACTCACTGAAGGCAAAGCCGGGCAACCACGGAAAATTTGACGCCCTCTGGGAGGGTCCCTATCAGATTGCTCGGGTGAATCAGTTCAACGCATTCGTGCTCCGGGATATGGAGGGACAACTTCTCCCCATTCCCGTCAACGGGTTCCACCTCAAAATTTATCACCACTGAAGGCGCCCAATGGGTCCTTCCTTGTACAGTTTTCCTTTCTGTATTTTTAGTTTTCAGAATGTACATATTCAGCATTCAGTTTTTTTAGTTTTCAAGAGCCCAAGTAGAACTTAAAGCAAACCCCGACTTCGCAGCGAAGTCGGGTATCGCTCCTTGGATTGTGCGAAGTTCGAGAGAAAGCAGCTGACAAAAGGGGCAAGAATTTGGCTAAGTCTGGGTGCGCAACCCGACTTCGCAGCGAAGTCGGGCTGCGCACCGTCTTGGGAGCGCAGTCGGGGAGCAGGAAGCAAAAAATGGCTAAGTGTCAAACCAGACTGCGCAACTTTTTGGAGCGAAGTCTGACTGCGCAGTCAAACCTGGGCGAAGTCGGAGTGCGCTCATTTTCTGGGCGAAGTCCGAGTGCGCCCTTGATTTTGGGCGCACCCTGAATGACCTATCACGGAAAACATGAAAAATTCTAAGTGTGGGCCCAGAGCGCAGTACGACACAGTGCGAAGTTGGGTCGCGTCCCGGTTTAAAATCATGGGCCAAAAATTCTTCCTTGAAAGGTGTGCCCAGACGGCGGCTATGACGTCATCAAAAGCACGAGGTCCAAAGAATGTTTAATGATTGCGCGACTTTCAAGAACGACGTCATTAAGAAAGCAAGGCGCATTTGGACCAACTGCAACTAGGGTGCGCTTTTCAAAATTAAACCCATGCATGGCCGCCAAAATATTATAACGCTTCCACCAACTTCAAGTTAACCACCTTAACTCCCTCCCTCGCGCCATTAATGCTGCAATCCTTGCCTAGAAAAAGGGCCCTGGCATACTCAGAAAATTCAGATTGTCTGAGACTCCGAGACTGCAAAGCGCAGAACTGAGAATTCAAAAGCCGTAATTCCCGTCTCTGCCACTTCGAACAGAGAAAATGGACAAGGGGAAAGCACCAATGCCGGCGCAATCCAGTGACACAGAACCTGAAGCTGAGGAGCAGACAGAATCCAGCGCTCATGAGAGCGAAGCACCGCAGGAGCAGAAAAGGAAAACCCGGACGAAGAGAAGCCGAGGGCAAATACCACCGCCGCCCGTCAATCACCTGGCCGGGTACAAAGACGGCTCTTTCTCCATCAGCCTCACCAAACTGCGGCCGAACATAGCAAAGTGGGCAGACAAGGTTTCGCCCTCACACCATGTCGGAGCTGCGTATAAATCGAACCTGTACTGGTTCTTATGCCCTCCTGTTCATCGGTGCCCGGAGCTGATTGACTCAATCGTAAGATACTACAAGCCAGCTGCCTGACAAGTCTGTGACTACAAGGGAAGAGCGTTGTTTACGCTCTTCAGGGAGACCGTCCAGCCAGCCTTCGCCCCAGGGCTTCAGTACGACCCCGGCGCAATTGTCAGAAGGGTGAATCTGGATGAACAAACCGGCAGATTTACGCAGACAAAGAGGATGAGAGAATTCCTCGACTCGGAGCTGAAGACTCCGCTGGCAGCCGGACAGTGGCCGACAGGCCCCATACCACTGGACAGATTCGAGAACAAGTACATTTACGTCATCCTGGCGTGGGTCCTCGGCTGCGATTCTGACAAAGTGGTACGCCCGTACCAGCTGGCGCTAGCAGAATGTATCCTGCACGGGGAGTTTTACGACTCCACGGCGCAAAGGAGTGGGAAGCGCCCTATTTTCTTTGACTGGGCAGATTGGCTGGCGTATGCAATACATTCGAGCCTGGTCAAAAGCACGACGGAATTTCGGTTCAGTTCGTTCCTCACTTGGCTGTGCCTGTACCACACGCACTACCGGATGCAAGTTCCAGGCTTGAGAAAGGTGAATGAAAAGGGAGAGCCGCTGCCGGTGTATGAATGGACGGAGGACCTGTACCGGAAAGGGTCATACTACAAGTTTAATTTCAATTTTCTGGGTATGGTCCTGTCATTGTTCAATGGCGAAGGATCCCGCCCGCCGCTGGCCATGACAAATTATTTGATAAAATATAAGTGCGGGGATACCTTCCGGCTGACACAGGGAGTTGTGGTCAGAATCTACGGATTCAAGGGGAAGCCGTTCCTGCTGCCCTACTTCTGCACTGACCACCAGTACGGGATGGAGATTGCGCGTCAGATGGACTATGTCGAAGAAGAGTTCGGCCAGGGCAAGAAAAGGGGCCATATTTTTCAATATCCGATTTGCTGGGCGAACATCCGAGTGCAAGAGATAGGACAACACGTCTACCTCGAGCAAGAGCTCATCGACATAGGTTTGATAATGCTGCCGCAGCGCTGGAAGTATGACCCAATTGGGGTCAGGGGTAAATTTGCACATATCTGCCCCCGAGCAGAGATCATGCAGGAAAGATGCAACAAAACAGGTGCAGACCTCGACTGGCGCATTGATCAGATGCAATCATGGCCTCCATGGCATGAGTTTTACTGCGAAGAGGTAGCGTACGACCCGGAGCGAAACCCGGATCACCGGTTGGAATCTGCGGGCTTCAAAAAATTCCTCGCCAAGGTGGCGCCCCTCAACTGGCAAAAGGACAAAATCATTGAATGCTGGAAGATGAGGTGCCGCACACAACACGATAAATCCAACCGGAAGACGCTGGCCGTTGATGATGAGTTTTCGGCCCTATATGATCAGTACGCTGACACGTGGCGGCCTTTCGCATTTCGAGATTGCGTTCCCCGAGGCGCCAGGAAAAGGTATACAAGGAGGTCCTCATCCCAGCAATTGCCTACTTCCGCGACTTCCAGCGCAACGCCGACGAGCAGTCAAGTGGGCCCAATGCAGCCTCCAGCTCCTGAAGCAGCACCCGAAAGGGCGCAAGGGTCAGAAAGGTCAACTCCTGAGGTGGCCCCCCAAGCAGAAAAAGCGCCAGCACAGCCAGCTAGCAGACCGGCCACGGCAGGCATCCTCCCAGCTAGACCCAGGTACAAGTTTACCGTGGGGACATCACTGCCTGCCGCCCCAACCTCATCTCCTTCCTTTGAACCAGCCACAGCGCCAGAAGAAAAGAAGAGGAAGAGAGGTGAAAAGGCCAAGCGGCCTAAGGAACCTGCACAGCAGTCGGCCGCAGCGCAGACGGGGACAGCAGCGCCAGAAATCGTCTCGCTGGACAGCCCTGAGGCGGAAGCAGAAACTCGGGCTGCAAGCGTCCCTCAAACAGCGGCTCAGGCGGAGCCCGCAGGTACGTCCACTTCCCCGCTCCCCCAAGTCCCAGTCGGCCCTGCCATAACGCCGTCCCCCATTTCATCAGGGCAAGCCGTAGCTGCGTCTTCTTCCCAGACTGTCCAACCATCCAGCAGCCCCCATTCTTTCGACCAGTTCGCCCAAGACCCTAACGCCTTCCAGTCCCTGAGCCAAACCCTGGAACCCTCACCCGCGGCCAGTGTCAAAGCTTCACATACCCCACCAGCGCCATCCACTCAACCACTCCTTCTGGAATACCTCCCGCTTCGCTGTTTGCAGGAAGAATGCCGCAACAAGACCAGATGCTGGAAGACCTCGACTTCATGCGCGATCAGCGAGATGATCAACCTTCGGCAGCAAGAGCCGCAGGGTGTTCCGCCTCTTTCCTCCAAGGCGTCAAGCGGAGGAGGGCCGAGGAGATAGCTGCCCCGGTAAAGCGCACCAAGTACGACTTGGACAGGAGAGTGCTTACAACTGAGAAATTGATCCCAAAAGTGAAGAAGCCTCTCCGGGAAATGACCGAGGCGGACTATGAGCACCAAATGAAGGAGAAGAGCTTTGATGACATCAACGAGGAATACGAGATCAATGGTATTCGTCGTAGGACCCATAATCTCCTTGTCAAGCGGCTTGAGACCCAGGAGGCGCTGTTTCAGCTGCAGAATAGCGCAAGACAGCTAGAAGAAGATCTGGCTAGGGCCACCGCGCAGCTGGGGTCTGCACAGCAGGAGATAGACGAACTGAAAGCCCAGCTGGCCGCCTCTCAGCAGGAGGCCGCAGCACAGAAACAGACAGCTGAGCAGCTGTCAGAGGAGAAAAGGGCAGCGCTGGAGCAGGTTTCTCAGCTCCAGGATTCGTTGAAACAGGCTCAGTCGCAGCTTGAAGAGAAAACATCACAGACGGCGGCCTTTTCAAAGAATAGAGTTAAGGAGATGCGGGCTGGTCTGCTGCAGGGATGCAAGCCCAACGTTGTTAAATCTATATCGGTCCTGGATTTCGCGTCCAGGATCGAAGAAGTATCTGCCCAGGGAAAGCCTGTGGTAGAGGAGGCCGAACACCAGGCGAGGCAATGGCTAGACCTGGCTATGAAACTTGAGGAGTATGAGCGCAAAGGCCTCCAATTTCCCCCGATGTCCCAACTTGCCTCAGAGTGGGCAGATGCAAGGGTAACCTTGCATATTTATTTTGATAAGACAGAGAAGATAAGGACTGCCAGGAAGATGCTGGACGCATTAGAACATGAAATGAGCATTTGCCTGGCCCCCTTTCACACTCTGTCCGAACACGGGTGCCCGAGCTTCGTCAAGGATGGCGAGTTTCTGACCCTTGAGCAGGTAAAGCAGAATTGGCTGTCTTTCGAGGCAGACACAGCAGAAATTGATAGCTGGGCGAAGCCAGTCCAGGAAGCTCAGGTCACCCAGATGGTGTCAAGATACTGCAAAATCAACTCCTCCCTTAAGGAGTTGGGAAAAAGATACAACACCATCGACCTGCATGCAGTTGCTGCATTCCACGCAGCACTAAAAGAGGTCAGCGACCTAGGGCCCTTCCAAGCAGCAGTCTGGGACCAAGCCAAGGCTGCATATGAACGCATCCGCGAGCGGGAGGCCGACAACGAAGAACGTTCAGGTTCAGGAGGAGAAACAGAAGAGGCAACTGCCGAAAGTGAACCTGAAGAAGAACAGTTGCCCGGAAGGAAGCCGTCAGAGCAGCGGAAAGCAGGGGAAGGAAGTTCCTCTGCGCCCAAAGGATGAAGGCCTGGTTCTTTGCGTCGAGGCGAGCTCGACACCCCGCGAGCCGCCAGGAATGTTGCCACATTTTGCACGGGGTGCCATGTTTTCAAAATTTGTAAGTGTGCTGCTCTTCCTTCCCTCCTCCTTCTTCCCTTTCTCCATCTTTCCCTTTCTCCCTTTCCTGCAGCCTTCATTCCTCCCTTTTTTCCCTTGTACTTCCCCCACTCAAGTTCCCAAAACTGAGCAAGTGTTCCCTGAAAAATTCTAAGTGTCAGGGCGCAACCCGACTTCGCTGCGAAGTCGGGGTGCGCCCTCAAGTCGGAGCGCACTAGGGAATGCGAAGTGCGAAAGCAGACAAGAGATGATCAGAATTTGGCTAAGTGTCAGAGCGCAACCCGACTTCGCAGCGAAGTCGGGGTGCGCTCTTCTTCCTGTGCGCACTTGGGAAAGCAGTGTGCAGAAAATCAGCTAAGTGCTGGAGCGCAACCCGACTTCGCAGCGAAGTCGGGGTGCGCTCCCCTTTTTGTGCGCAGTCCGAACAACGGCAAAATCAGCTTAAGTACCGGTGCGCAACCCGACTTCGCAACGAAGTCGGGCTGCGCCCTTTGACCGGTGCACAGTTGGGCAAGATTCACCAAGACCCAGAAATTGGCTAAGGCACGGAGGCCCTCCCCAACTGCGCTACCCAATAGCGCTCTGATCCCGGGCGAAGTTGGATAAACTGCCTTTCAAGGCAGACATGTGTCACTCATCAGAATTCGACAAGTGTCCAGCCTCGGGATTCGAGCCGAGATGTGATGGGAACAAGGACAAGCATGGACCGCACTACCTACGCCAACTGCCTCCATTTAAGCTGATGCAAAGCTCCATCTACCACAGCTACCCGCATTCCTGCTGACTAGAAGTTTCACCCAACGCGCTGCCACGTAGCTGTACAGCTTTCAGGGAGACCTTGCTGCAAGTACAGTCCTCGCCGACAGGAGTCAGCATCAGCAGCTCTTCTCGCCGCTTTTGTCGCCTATTGTCCGGTCCGGGACTTTGTGCCCGTAATTGTAATCGGGGGAACTTGGGCTATAAATAGCCACAACATTTCATTGTAAAAGGGGTGGAAGGGGAATATACTTGCTAGGGAACCATTGTAGCTATACGTTTGCTTCTGAATGCAAGACACATACTTGGCTCTGCTTACTGTCATCATCTTGTATGCTGCCTCTCCTTGTCATTTCTGCCTCATGTTTCTTATTTCATTGCTTACTGTTGTACTGAACTCTGGACTCCGGTATTTGATGATTAAGTATTCCTGGAATGCATAGATAGAGGATACATAGGATGCATGATAGCTGTAGTTTCTATGGTGTGTTTTGTATAGGACTGTTGTTAGTAGTGGTGATTGATCGTTGTCGTGCTGCTTATTCCCCCCACCCAACTCCAATCACATTTGGATTCTCTTTCCGCAATTTATCTCTTTCCTGCACTCTTAGCTTAAACACTAAAAACCCACAGGAAGCCGGCCTTCTCCGGAGATTGGCACGGAAGGCATTCCTTCCTTCCGGCCTTTCAATCTGGTGGGCGAATCTGGGGCGCATTATACCAAATCCTTTCCTCATGGCAGATTCGTAACCAACATTGCCATATTCGCAATGTTCGCCATCGGGGTTCGATTCTCTTCTCTTGGTTCTTCCCCACTCGATGATTCCTCAAATAGCACTTCTTCCTTTCGTGGCTCTACTCTCAGCACTTCTTTACTTGGTGCCTCTGTTCTTGGCACTTCTTCGACTCTCAATGCTTCCTCACCTTTCTTGTTGTTGCTTGCAAATAATATTCGACCAATTTCTAGTGCACCTTCACTTTGCGACCACCTTTGCGAATACACATACGTTGGATCTGGTCTACTTGCCCAAGCACTTACATGCGGTTGCTCTGTTGTCTGACTCTCGTCCTCTGCACCCTTTGGCAAACTCATTGTGCTTGTTCCGATGTTAGCATCCACTCGTCTCCTTGTGCACCCTCCATGTTGGCGTCTAGACTTATGCGAACGTATTCTTTGGTTGTTTGCTATGATTCACTTCACATTTCGTCCTCTATTGTTAATAACAATGTGTGGCACCTTTTGTTATCGTCACTAGAAGTATCCTCCTCTTGAGCATTCCACACTTGTTCAACCTTTGGTTGCTCAAATTCTATTCTCCTTGACTGCAATCCTTGGTTGGCTATTTGTAGATTTCTTCTAATAGGTTGCACTTGATCTCTTCCATGGTTTTGTCTCCTACATCCTTGCAACAAGGAATCTATCATCCATCTCTCCAATCTTTATGCGTGCTAGGTTCAAACTTTCAAATGACAATGATGCCAAATGTACCCCAATAGTGAGTAATTCAATAGTTGGAGGAACAATTGGATACAGATCCTAGAAGCCAATAGGGAATGCATACAATCACAAACATATTCTAGGTTGGAATGACACGATTAGAACAACATCAATCTGATTTCTTGAACGGCAATTGGTTAGTTACTTGAACGGCCATGTGCTTGTACGACAAGCACTAGAACGACAAGGATTCAGTCAGCAACTGCATAAGAATGGTCTTCTCTGGAATGGTGTTGCACATCTTCCTCTTGTATGACAAACATTGTCTCACGTTTCGGACTGCAACCTTTAAGTCTGTTCTGACTGCACACTCCTTGTCTCTAACTGACTGCAGCACTTCTACCTGCCTACAGAACTGAACATATACACTACCAATCTACCAGTACATTCACAGATCATACATAAAGCATAGAGAAAGGAATAATCATCATTGTATTCATATGTACGGTTATCATACAATTTTACTGGTTTACAGCATACACAAAGCACATATACTCCGTCTCTCTCCTGATCTACCAAAGGTGTCTATGCAAATATTTGTGTGTGTCTAACAAATGAAAGGGGGCCTATTTAAGGTTGAGCCCGGGCTGTTGCCAACAACGGTTTGCTGGCCACCTCACACATAACTGCCTTTTCCCTTCTGCTCGTACATAACATAAGACTTTATGCACTTTAGACTATTACAAAATATTAATCATAATAATGTCACCTTTCTTGGATGTTCTAATCAAGTTTACATTTCATGCACATTACTATTACATTGACTTTCATTTCATTGCATTTACATTTCATGTGCATTAGACTTATTATTTTAACTATGTACACTAAGACTTAGGCTGTCCAGAACCAATGCGTATAGCCTACGTACCCCTCCCTCTCGCTGCATGGTCAATCACATCCCTAGAGATTGTTTTGTTCCATTGTCAATGCTTGTGGGTATGGAACCTTTCCTAGAAGCTCCATCACCAAGCTCACCCTCAGCATCAAGGTCATCCAGCCAAGTTGTGCTGCTCTCCATAATTGCAGCCTTTGTCTCTCCAATCCAATTTGATGTGGGGTCAATATCATCCATGCAAATTGCCTCCACATTAGGTGGCCTCTACAACGGTCGCACCCATAAATGCAAGTTTGAGTATACATTCAACACACTGATAGTCCAACCTATTGCACTTTTTGGAGTGTATTTTTTCGAATACACTTCAATTTTGCTCACACCCTAATGCACTACAAACCTGGATCAAGACCTTAATGGCAAAGTGAAGAAGATTTGGTGTCTTTGCACCATAATTATCCCACCGTACATCTGAAACCTTAAGAATAAATTAAAATATTAAACATAATAATAAAAGAAATGCAAAATCAAATAACAATATATTCAGATTTTATACATTAGATAGACTTACTAGGTAGCATAATATGACAGCCCTAAATTGTTATATGAAACCCAAACAACCCTTGTGCAAGCTTGTACTGCTCCAACTCCACCTGAATTAATGCTTGAGCCTCCACGTTTGGCACCAACCTCTTTAAGCAAGTGAAGAAGCCAATCATAATCTCCAAATCCGCATCAGAAGTCTCTAATAAAACAATGCAGGATTAAGAAAGGCCCCTGTTGCATGAATAGGGCGATGGGGCATATTGTTCTGTTGGTTACGAATCTGCCACTAGGATAGGATTTTAATCTATTTGCGCCCTAGATTCGCCCAGCAGATTGAAAGGCCGGAAGGAAGGAATGCCTTCCGTGCCAATCTCCGGAGAAGGCCGGCTTCCTATGTTTTCTCAATTGGGGGTTTAGCTCAGAGTGCAGGAAAGAAATTACAAAGTACAGAAAGAAACATAAATATGCTTGTTTCGGGTGGGGAAGATAAGCAGCACAACAACTAACCAATCACTACTACCAACAACAATCAAAACAAAGTATGTAGCAGAAACTATTAGAGCAATTATATCCTATGTATCCTCTACGTCAGTATTCCAGATATACTTAATCACCAATACCGATATCCAGAAAGCAGAATAGCAATAATCAGCAATATAAGCAACATGAGGCAGAAATACTTAATAAAGGCAGCATACAAGATAAACACAACTAATAGAGCCAAATATACTTTGCATTCAAAAGCAAGTGCACAGCTACAGATGTTCCTTAGCAGTATATCCCCCTTCCACCCTTGTACAATGAAATAAGGCTGCTATTTATAGCGCAATTTTCCCCCGATTACAATTTGGGCACAGAATCCCAGACCTGACAAAAGCTGGAAAAGCTGACAAAAGCGGCAAAAGCGGCTGATGTTTGACCTCTGCGGACAAGGAATGTACTTGCAGCAAGGTTCACCTGAAAATATGGCAGCCACGTGGCAATCCGGTAGGTGAGAAATCGAGTCAGTTTGAATGGGGGCAGATGCGGTACAATCTGTCAGTTCACGCTCATCTGTCTTGTACCCTGGTGGCACACCTTCTGTCACATCTTGACCCGGATCCCAAGACCGAACACCTGTCAGCATCTGATGGGGGAGAAAAACCGAGCTTAGAAGCTCATCCTTTGCATTTTCTATTCCGCCCGACTGCGCACAAAACTGGAGCGCAGCCGGACGGCGCAGGGTGAAAACAACGCAGTTGGGCGGGCCTTCGTGCCTTGGAATCCTTTCTGCAACTCTTTCCTTCTCGTCCGATGGCGCAGCAAAATAGGAGCGCAATTGGGCGGGGCAGCGCAGTCGGACGGGGTCTGGCACTTAGAAACTTTTGACAGCATTTTCCTGTCCTTCCGCCCGAGTGCGCACAAGAAGATGAGCGCAGCCCGACTTCGCTGCGAAGTCGGGCGGCTCAGTACTTAGAATAATTTTGGATGTCTTCACAATGCCGCCCAAGTGCGCACCGTCTTCAGGGCGCCGCTGCGAAGTCGGGCGGGCCCAACACTTAGTCAATTTTTGCTGTTTTTTCAATGAGGCCGCCCAGTTGCGCACCGGATTATGAGCGCAGCCCGACTTCGCTGCGAAGTCGGGCGGCTCCATGACTTAGCCAGATTTTCTGGGCAAAGTTTTAGCAATACTTGCCCATGGTGCGCACAAGTAGACAAGCGCAGCTCTGCGCGCTGTAGTGGGATTACAACACTTAGAAGATTTTTTGGGCAAATTTGCCCACTCACAAAAACAACCAGAAACATGAAAAAGAAGATGGAGAACCTGAAATTTGATGGCGAGAGAGTAGAAGGGGCATGAAGAAGAAAGGGAAAGAAGAAAGAGGGAAGGCAAAGCAACATCCTTACAAAATTTTCAAGACATGGCACCCCGTGCAAAATGTGGCAACATTCCTGGCGGCTCGCGGGGTGTCGAGCTCGCCTCGATACAACGAACCAGGCCTTTATCCCTTGGGCACAGAGGCACTCCCTGCCCCTGCATCCTGCTGCTGTTGCTGCTGAGCTCCCTGCTTGGGTAGTTGTTCTTCCTCCTGTTCGCTCTCAGCAGTCTCTTCTTCTGTACCTTCCTCTTCCTCTCTCTCTGAGCCTGATTGCTCAGCGCCACTGTCCCCTTCCCGCTCACGGACGTGCTCATAAGCAGCCTTAGCTTGATCCCAAGCTGCTTCCTGGAAGGGCTCTAAGTCGCTGATATCCTTCAGCGCCCTTTTGAATGCCGCGACCATATGCACGTCGATGGTGTCGTACCTCTCTCCCAGCTCCTGGAGGCAAGTATTGATCTTACAGAACTTAGACACCATCTGGGTCACCTGTGCCTCTTGGACTGGGTCAGTCCAACCATCAATCTCGGAGGTGTCTGCCTCGTAAACCAGCCAGTCCTGCTTTACTTGCTCTAGAGGCAGAAACTCTCCATCTTTGACAAAGCTCGGGAATCCGAGCGCAGACAAGGTGTTAAAGGGGGCCAGCAGATGTTCTTCTCATGGGTCAACACATCCAGCATCTTTCTGGCAGCCCTAATCTTCTCAGATTTTTCAAAGTAATTTTGCAAGGTAACCCTTGCATCTGCCCAGTCTAGGGCAATCCGTGACATTGGTGGGAATCGGAGGCCCTTGCGCTCATACTCCTCAAGTTTTATCGCCAAGTCTAGCCATTGCCGCGCTTGACGTTCGGCCTCCTCTACCGTAGGCTTACCCTCGGCAGAAACTTCTTGTATCCTGGAGACGAAATCCAGGACGGATAGGGACCTGACAACATTGGCCCTGCAACCTGTCAGCAGGCCAGCCCTCATTTCTTTGATCTTGTCCTTTAAAAAAGCGGCCGCCTGAGACGCCTTCTCTTCTAGCAGCGCCTGAGTCTGCTGGAGCTGATTCTGCAACTGGGCAACATGCACCAACGCTGCTTTCTTATCCTCTGCCAGCTGATCAGCTGCTTTTTTCTGGGCTGCCGCCTCCTGCTGGGATGCCGCGAGCTGATCCTTCAACTTTTTAACTTCCTCCTGAGCGGACTCCAGCTGCGTAGTTGTCTTGGCCAGATTCTCCTCCAGCTGTCTTGAATCATTCTGAAGCTGATACAGCTTCTCCTGGACTTCGAGCCGCTTGACGAGGAGATTGTCAGTTCTTCGGCGGATCCCGTTTATTTCGTACTCCTCGCTTATATCGTCAAAGCTCTTCTCCTTGATCCGGTGCTCATAGTCCGCCTCGGTCATCTCCCGGAGGGGCTTCTTGACTTTAGGCACCAACTTTTCCGTTCGGAGCACCCTTCTGTCCAAGTCATACTTGGTGCGCTTCACCGGTATGGCAATCTCCTCGGCCCTTCTCTTCTTTACGCCCTGGAGGAAAGAAACAAAACTCCCTGCGGCCTTTGCAGCTAAGGGCTGATCATCCGTGACTTGCATCTGCTTATCCATCAGCTCCAGCTCTGCCAACATGGGGTACGCCGAGGCCAAATCCTGCTGCGGCATCCTCCCTGAAAACAATGAGGCGGGTGGTACACCAGAAGACAAGGCCGCTCTTGAGGGCGACCGGGACCTAGGGGAAGTGGGCGGTTGCTGAGGAGGTGGAGATGGGGTTTGGAAGGAAGTATCGGCGGCGGGTGAGCGGCGTGGGGACGGGGAGACTGCCTCAGTGCTAGCCGCGGGAGAGAGACCTAGGGTTTGACCCAGGGTTTGGAAAATATTGGGGTCTTGGGCGAAGCGGCCAAAGGAGCGAGGGTTGTGCTGGGACTGCGTGATGGGTGAAGAGGACGAGGCAGCCAAAATGTGCCCAGATGCGGAAGATGAGGGCGTAACAACAGGGCTAGCTAGGGTTTGTTGCACAGGGGAAGAGGACGTACCTGCGTGCTCCGCCTGAGCTGGTGCTTGAATGACTCCCGCGGCCCAGGCCTCTGCCTCTCTCTGAGGACTATCCTCGACTGAGATTATTTCGCTTGCAGCTGCACTCGTTCGTGGGGCCACCACTGTCTGCTGCGCAGCCTCCTTCTTGGGCCGCCTTTCTTTAGTTTTTTCGCCCCTTTTTCTTTTCTTCTGTTTTGGAGCGGCTGTTTGCTCGGTGGAAGCAGAGGCGGTTGATACGTCAGGGGCTGGGGTGCCTACGGTGAATTTGTACTTGGGCCTCGTCGGATCTGTGCCCTCTACTGCTGCCTCGCTGGCTGACCTTTCGGGCTCCTTCTCTGTCTGAGGCGACTTTTCAGGCGTTGAGGACAACATTGGGCCCACCTCCTTGCCTTTTGGCGCTTTGCTGTTGGACGACTTTCGAATGGGCAAATGCTAGGAGGGGGCTTCCTTTTATATCTTTTCCTGGCGCCTAGGGGAACGTAATCTCGGAATACGAACGGCTCCCATTTGCCAGCGTATTTATCATACAAGGTGGAAAACTCATCATCTATGGCCAGCGTCTTTTTCTCTGACTTATCGTGCCGCGTGCGACACCTCATCTTCCAACATTCAATGATTTTGTCTTTAGTCCAGCCCAGCTGCGCCACCTTTGCGAGCAGTCTTCGGAAACCAACTGATCCCGGTTTGTGATCATCATTGTGCTCGGGATCATAGTCCACTTCTACACAGTAAAAGTCATGCCATGGTGGCCACGACTGCATCTGCTCAATGTGCCATTCTAGGTCTGCCCCTGTCTTATTACACCTTTCTTCCATGATTTCCTTCCGCGGGCAGACGTGCACGAATTTTCCTCTTACCCCGATTGGGTCATATTTCCAGCGCTGCGGCAACTGCACCAGGCCCAAGTTGAGGAGGGTCTGCTCTAGGTAGACATGCTGCCCAATTTCGTGGACCTCAATGTCTCCCCAGGTAAAAGGATACTTGAAGATGTGACCCCTCTTCTTTCCCTGGCCGAATTCTTCTTCAACGCAGTCCATTTGCCGCACTGCCTCTAGGCCAAAGTGATATTCAGTACAAAAATAGGGCAGCAGGAATGGCTTCCCTTTAAACCCGTAAATTCTGATGATGATGCCCTGGGTCAACCGGAAAGTATCCCCAAATTTGCTCTTTGACAGGTACCTCGTCATAACATGAGGAGGGCGACTCGCCTTGCCATTGAAAAGTGCCAGGGTCATACCCAAAAATTTAAAATTAAAGTCATAATATGACCCTCTCCTATACAACAGTTCTGTCCACTCATATACTGGCAGCGGCGCGCCCTGCTCATCCACTTTCTTAAGCCCGGGGATATTCATCCGGTAATGCATGTGATACAGGCACAACCATACAAGAAATGAGCAGTGCCTGAATTCCGTCGTCTGCTTCTGCTGTATCTTCACCAGACTTGAATGAATGGCGTACGCCACCCAGTCTGCCCAATCGAAATAGATTGGGCGCCTTCCGCTTTTTAGGACATTGGGGTCATACAACTCCCCATGTAAAATACATTCTGCGAGCGCCAGCTGGTACGGGTGCACTTCTGCATCAGTGCCGCAGCCCAGAACCCAGGCAAGAATAGTATAGATATACTTGCTGTTGAAATTTGCCAGGGGTATAGGACCCGACGACCATTTTGTAGCCGGCAGTGGACACTTCAGCTCCGAATTAAGAAACTCCCTCATCCTTTTGCCTTGGCTGAACCTGCCCGCTTGCTCTTCCAAATTGATCCTCCTGACAATGGCGTTTGGGTCGAATTCGAGCCCCGGCGAAAGCTGGCTGTACGCTCTCCTTAAAGAGGGTAAACAACACCCTCCCTTGGCAGTCGCAGACCTGCCGGGTGGCTGGTTTGTAATATGTTACAATTGACTCGACCAGCTCTGGGCAGTGGTGAACAGGAGGGCACAAGAACCAATAAAGGTTCGACCTGTAGGCGGCCTCGAGATGGTGTGAGGGCGACACCTTGTCTGCCCATTCCTTGACATTAGGGCGCAGCTTTGTGATACTAATGGAGTAATCGCCGTCTCTGTACTCGGCCAGGCGGTTTATGGGCGGCGGGGGAGGACCTTGCTTCTTGGAGCTTCTCGCCCTGGATTTTCCTCTTTTCTCTTTCGGCGCCTCACTTTCATGAGCGCCCGAGTCGGTCTGCTCCTCAGGTTCCTGCTCTGAATCACTAGGGTCCGCCTGCATGGGCGCTTTCCCTTTGTTTGTACTCGGCCTCTCACTCATGGCGCTGGGAATCAATAGAAATTACAGCTGTAACTTGGTAAAACTTCGCACTTTCTCCTCTTTCACAGCGCAGCTCGAATTCACTTTGGTAATTCTGATGCTCTGAGTAAGTAAGAAGCCTTTTTCTAAAAATGGGGAAAGCAACATTAATGGCGCGAGGGGAATTTAAAGTTCTTTGCCCGAAGTGGGTGAGAAGCGCCGTTATTCCTCGGCGGCCGCGCGTGGGATCTTCTGTTGGAAAGCGCGACTTGTACGTCGTTGGACCCTTGTGCGCTTTTTCATTTATGACATCTGCTTCGAAAATCGCGCAATCATTCCTTAAATTCTTCAAAACTCGTGCTCATCATGACGTCAAGGGTGCCAACTGGGCACACGCTTCGAGGCATTTAACTGGGGAAGCGTGCTGTGAAACCTTAGGCAAGCTAGCAATTTTCTTAAACTTCCCGACCAAGTGCGCCCAGAAAACGAGCGCAGTCCGACTTCGCACTATGGAAGATGCGCCCTTGGGAGGCCAACACTTAGAAATATTTTCCATCATACACCATGCCTCTAGGACGCGCCCGTCGGAGTGCGCAAAATTTTGTGTGCGCAGTCGGGCGGGACACTTAGCCATTTTTTCATTTTCTTGCTTTGTTCCCGTCCGGCTGCGCTCAAGATAGGGTGCGCCGTCTGACTTCGCTGCGAAGTCGGGCGGCTTCCCCAACACTTAGAAAAATCTTTGAGCCCTTTCCCACTTGCTCCCCTCTTGGAACCTCCCGACGTCGCACAAACTTAAGGGCGATGCCCGACTTCGCTGCGAAGTCGGGCGACTTTTCCTGCCTTAGCCATTTTTGGGACTGCCATGCACCTTTCTTTTGAGGACGTTCAACTCTCTTTTTTGAATAAAAGCAGGAAACTAACTAAACTGAAAGCAATATTTACATTCAGAAATAAAACTGAACTGCAGGAAATAAAAATATGTACAAGGGGAAAACCTTTGGTAACCTTCAGTGGTAGTAGGCTTTCAGATGAAAGCCATTAACGGGGATCGGGAGGATCTGACCCTCCATGTCTCTTAACACGAATGCATTGAACTGGTTTACTCGGGCGATTTGGTAGGGGCCTTCCCAGAAGGCATCAAACTTGTCATGGTTGCCCGGTTTCGCCTTAAGTGAGTCCCATTTCAGCACTAAGTCTCCAATCTTGAAGACTCGGGCGGTGGTTCCCTTCGCAAACCAGCTCTGGGTGTTCTCGGCGTGCTTGGTAAAAGCCTGATACGCCTTTTCCCTTTCCTCTTCCAGTTGCAACAACTGAGCCAGTCGGGCATCCACGGGGTCCCTGTCACCTTTCTCATCTTCTAACAACCAGAGTGCGGGCATTTCTATGTGGGTGGGCAAGACAACCTCTTTGCCGTATACGAGCGCATAAGGGGACGTCTTGATGGACTTCTTGAAAGAGATACGGTCCGCCCATAACGCTCGGTCCAGAAGCAGGTGCCACGACCTCTTGTTCCTTTCCACAGTCTTCTTTATAATCTTCAAGAGATTTTTGTTGGTGGACTCGGCCAGGCCGTTTCCCTGCGGATAGTAGTTTGAAGACATCTTGTGGTAAATGCCATACTTGCTGGTAAACTCAGTGAGTACAGCCCCTGCAAACCCTGGACCATTGTCTGTGACAATTGCCTCTGGAATCCCGAAACGGGTGATGAGGCTCTCTAGGAAACCAATGACCGTCTCTTGGTCAGCATGCTTTGTAGGCGTTGCCTCGGCCCATCGGGTAAAGTAATCTGTGGCGGTTAGGATAAACTTATGCCCCGCCGAAGAGTTGGGCGTTATCGTCCCGATGAAGTCCAGACCCCACTGCTGAAATGGAGTCTCAGCTTGAATTGGCTGAAGGGGCAAGGGTGCTTTCCTGTTTCTGTCGGCGAACCTCTGGCATTTCTCGCATTTTTGACAGACCATATGCGCGTCTGTGAAGAGGGTGGGCCAATAATAGCCCGCTCTGATGATTTTTAAGGCCGTAGGCCTTCCTGAATGATGTCCTTCGGGCATCCCAGAGTGGAATTCTCCGAGGACCTTCGGCTGATCTGATTCCTTGACGCACCGCAACAGGATGCCGTCAATATTTTTGAAATACAGCCCCTCGGGGCGTAGTATATACTTTAAGGCATTAAGCCTAAACCTCCTTCTTTGTGAGGCATTGAGATGATCTGGACATCTCCCTGTGTTAAAATACCACACCAGGTCATTCGTCCAATCACTCTCCTCTGATAAGGAGTTGGCAAGATTGATTTCTGTCATTGGATTCTCCCACTGACAAGCAGAGACTTCAGCTGCAGCACTTCGGGCCAATTCCTGGCATAGAGCCCGACCTCGGATTAACTTTGTTGGTCGTACCTCTATGTCAAACTCTTGGATTTTGGCAATCCATCCCGCCCTCTTGTGACCAGGCTCTCCTTGGATGATGAAATTTCTGACATCCGGGTGTATCACGAAGACAGTTATCCGGCTCTGGGAGACAAAGTGCTTGAACTTTCTCAGGGATCTCATAACTGCATGAACTTGCCGCTCAATAAAATTATACCTTTCTTCGTGCGGCTGGATCACCTGGCTTAGGAATGCTATTGGACGCTCCTCGCCATCATCTCCCTTCTGAGTCAGAACTGCAGCGTAGCTTTCGGGCTCTCCCACTGCGTAAAGGATGAAGTCCTTGGAGTAATCTGGATTTATCAGCATTGGGGCCTGGGCAATCCTGGCCTTGATCTCTTCAAAGGCTTGCTTCCTCTCTTCAGTCCAGATAAATTCAGCATCTTTCTTCAGGAGCTCAGCCATGGGCTTGATTACTTGTGCAAAGTCAGGCACAAACTTCCTTACGAAGTTGATTTGGCCAAAAAATGACTGCAGCCCCTTTTTGTCGACTGGGATGGACAAGCGAAGAAGAGCCTCCGCTCTGTCGGGGTCAACCGCAAGGCCCTTTTCAGAAATAACATGGCCTAGCAGTTTGCCTTCCTTCACCGCAAAGACTGACTTCTTTGGGTTGATGGATATGCCGAATTCGCGACATCTTTCAAATACTTGGCGCAAGTGGGAGGCATGGTCCTCTCTCTTGTGTGAAAACACAGTCATGTCGTCCAAATAGATGACAATGATTTTGTTGAGCAGCTCGCGGAACGCCAAGTCCATAGCCCTTTGAAATGTAGCCCCGACATTGGAAAGACCGAAGGGCATGCGCTGATATGCGAACGTTCCCCATTTGGTGGTGAACGCCGTCTTATGCTGGTCTTCATCTTTCACCCAAATCTGATTATAGCCTGAAAATCCATCCAGGAGAGAGAATCTCTGGGCTCCCGCAACCACGTGAAGGATCTGATCAATCTGAGGGAGTGGGTAATGATCCTTCAATGAAGCCTGGTTAAGATTCCTGAAATCTACGCAGAGACGGATGTCTCCATTCTTCTTCCTCACGGGAACCAGATTTGCGACCCAAGAAGAATGCTTGATAGGATAGATGATTTTTGCTTCCAGCATCTTCATGAGCTCGGCTTTCATCATGGCTTCAATTTTCGGATTTACTGCCCTTTGCTTCTGCCTGAAGGGCTTTGCCTGCTCTTCCAGCTCTATGGTGTGCTGGATCATCTCTCTGTCGTACCCTTTCAGGTCTTGGTAGCACCAGGCTACAATATCTGGGTACTCTTTGCATAGAGCTCGGATCTGCTCTAACTCTTCATCGGTGCAATCTGTTCCGACCTTGATCACCTTTCCAGGTTCCAATTCTAGGTCCATGTACTGCTTGGGGTCCACTTTGATCCTGTGGGATATGGCTCTATCATTCTGATCAAAGAGGCTCTCTAGGGTAATCAGTCCTTTTGGGACGTGATTATTCTTTAACTGTATTAACCCCTCATACTGCTCGTCATCAGGGTCTCTACCTTCGATTGTACTAGCTTCATGTATCAAAAAGGTGACGATATCCTCGTCACAGTCGAACACCTGCCAGTGGGTGTCCTTGTCAGGCACAGAAGGCCTATAAATAGTACGAACCGGCTTCGGCTTCTGGACAGTGTCATCAGTCGGGACGTACCTGGCTCCAACAGACGCCAGAATGTCAGCATGTTTATTCTTTTCACGAGAGATGGCTTTGACATTCAGGGAGTCAAATGACTCCATCAGATCCCAGACACGGTTACGGTACGCCTTGAGGTAGTGCTTCTTGGAGGCGCACTTATTAGTGATCTGGTTGCACACCAGCTCTGAGTCGCCAAAGATCTGCAAATGTTTAATCCCAAGCCTCTCTGCCTTCCTTAAGCCTAAGCACAGGGCTTCATACTCCGCCGCATTGTTAGTGCAACTCCAAGCCAGCCTATAACAATAGTCCTTTTGAATGCCGGATGGTGAGACCAGAAGGACACCTGCCCCGACGCCATTCTTGCATCGGGCACCATCAAAGTACAACTTCCACAGCTTGTCTGGGGCAGGTCCTACATCCTTCTGAGCAGTCTGGTCAAGCCTCTCAGGCTGAGTGACGGAGTAGCAGCCCAGTTCAGTTTCGATCATGGCGTTGAAATTTAACAAAGAGAACTCGTCCTCCACTTGCAGCAGTTCCAGGGTTTCTCCCGCCAAGTCTACTTCTACCAGCTCCTCGGTCGTCAGATGAACCATGTCATTTTGTTGCTCCTCCCCGGGTATCTTCTCGACCAGAAAAGTGGAAGGCTTCTCATTATAAATTTTCAACCTCCTTCCTTTGAAAGGTACCTCCATATGTGAATAGTCCAGTGACAAATATCCACCCAGCTTCGCAGTGAACTCCCTTGAGAGACACATGCCGAAGTAGGGTTCCAAGTCAACCACTACGACCTCTTGGATGACCACGATGTCGAGTGCTTTATGCAGCCGGATGGGGATGTCTTTGATGACACCAACTGTCTTCACAGGAGTGTCGTCCAACTGTAGCACACCTTGGCTGCTCCTTGTGTATTCCATACCAATTTCTTCGCAGACAGCCCTTGGCATGACAGTAGTCGAAGCACCGGAGTCCACCATGCAGTTATGCACTATGTGACCTTCCATCCGCAAAGATAGATAAAAAGGTGGCGGTCTGTTCTTCCCGGTAGCAGAAGTAGTCAAGGGCTGAGCTAACACAGCAGGCTGTGTCGGCTTCCCGTCTTTTACATTCTTCAATGATTCCTGCAACAGGTCTACTTGTCCTGGGAGCTGAAGAGCATCGTACATGCTTATTTTTGCTGGTGTTTTCTTGAGCTCATCGACTATATTATAGGTAGAAGTACCGGCCCCTTCCGCCTCCTTTGCTGGCTCGTACTTGGTGCGGTACTGCTGCGTGGCTTCGACCCTCTGCCTCTTTGTCAGCGACGGGTACCTCAGCTTCTCCTGAGCTTGCTCTTTTGTTTCAGCTGGAGGTTGGGTCGTTGGAGCCTTGACTACGGGAGCCTTGAGCGCCGGGAGCTTCTCTTTGGCAGTCGGAGGTAAAGGTGGCTTATCAGGAGCTGCCACAGCAGGCTGCGTCTTCTCCCTTCTTGCATACACCTTTAACGGCTTCATTTGGGCCGGGGTGGCCTCAATCGGCTTTTTGCCCTCTTTGGTTAAGAGGGATACGGGATCTTCTTCAGGGACTGCAAAGTTACCCTCGTCATCACGAATCATGTATGCTTCATCCTCTATGGCGCTACCCGCAAGGGTCTGAATATAATGTTGATGCAGCATGCAACTCTCTTCTCCATGGGGGTCGTTGCAAGTAGAGCACCAGTTGACGCGGTCAGAAGTACCAGGCTGAGCATTGCCGGCAGCATTTCTTGCTGGAGGCCTTTGCGCTTGAGCTGCTTGATCTTTTGTTAGCGCAGGAGGAGGGTATGGCCTTCTAGGAACAAACTCCATCTGAGCTTGCTTCTTCTTCATGATTGTCATGTCATTGGAGATTGTATGGTAACCGGAGGCAAGAGCCCGCACCTCCTGAAGGATCTTATTTTGTATATCATTATCGGCAGGCGCTGGCCGGGCTGGCGGAGGTAATGTGGCTAATGGTGGAGGAGCATGAAACGCCGGATATTGAGGGGGAGCGGGGAGTGTTGGATGTTGCGGAGGTGGCGGATTAGGATAATGGATCTGAGGCGGACCGTACGGGTCAATGATTGGCGCAGGATTCCACGGCTGATGGGGGTGATGATTGGATGAGGACGGCGCCCCACCCGAAGCGGGCGGATATTGGGACTGAGGGAAATCCGGGTAGATCGGAGGTTGCATTTTATGAGGGAGCCTGCCTATAGCAATCATGTCCAGTTCTGCCTGCTGAGCAGCCTCATATAATGCAGGAAAAGTGTTGACCCGGGCTAACTTGATAACTAGACAAATGTCCGAGTTGAAAGCTCTCAGGTAATAGTGAGCAGCCTGTCCTGCGGAAGGACGCAGCTCAGGGGGTACTCTTTTCCAGGACCTCGCGAACCTCACGTTAAAGTCTGATATCTCCTCTTGCGGATGGCGTTGAATGCTTTGAAATTGGTGCAGCAACGAGGAGGGATC
The DNA here is from genome assembly GCA_028583015.1 of Wollemia nobilis. Lineage (NCBI taxonomy): Eukaryota > Viridiplantae > Streptophyta > Pinopsida > Araucariales > Araucariaceae > Wollemia > Wollemia nobilis. The sequence goes on along the minus strand of JAQPPZ010000393.1, from coordinate 408,170 downwards.
AACGGACTCATTGAATCCCTTAACTAGCCTTCCAGCTAGCTGGGGCCATCCCGTGATAGTCCCCTCCGGCAAGGATCTCCACCAGTAGAGAAGCTTTCCTCGCAGAGAGAGAGCTAACAGTCGGGTTTTAACACTCTCATTTGTGATAGAGTGCAGCGCAGCCAAGGCCAGAATGTCTTGGATATGCTCATATGTTGTCTTCCCCGTGCCGTCATAGGTAGGAATGGATTTTAAGGCAGCAGGCGGAACAACTTCTTGTCCGACTAGAGCAAGGGGCCCTGTGGAATCAACAGTCGGGAAGAGGTCATTATCATTCTGCTGATTCTGGGCAGCCATGTCTTCTTCCTCTTCTTCGAGCTGATCAGTGGTGTAGTCGGTATCAGTACTATCTGAAGTTGTGGGTTGTTCTTCAACTTCGGCCTCCTCAACTTCTTCAACCTCTTCCACTTCAGCTTCTATTTCAGCTTCAGATTCGTGCTCGAACCTATCGTCTTGGTGAGCTTGGTAGTCAGCCAACCTTACGCGCTCTCCAGCAGCGTTGATGTCAATTTCGTAAAAATCAGGTTGTTGTCCTGGATTCCTAGCTCTCCACCTTCTTGTGTGCATGAAGGTGTTTTTGATATTGGACCAGTCTTACGGACTCAGAGAATGTTCAGGTACAGCAGAGTCGCCAGGTGTTCTGATTTGACAGCAATGAAGCGAACACCGATGCTTCGATTCTGTTTTGGGGTGGGAAACTTTCGTGTCCCACCGGGCGTGCCAGAGAAACTGTTGGTTACGAATCTGCCACTAGGATAGGATTTTAATCTATTTGCGCCCTAGATTCGCCATTGAAAGGCCGGAAGGAAGGAATGCCTTCCGTGCCAATCTCCGGAGAAGGCCGGCTTCCTATGTTTTCTCAATTGGGGGTTTAGCTCAGAGTGCAGGAAAGAAATTACAAAGTACGGAAAGAAACATAAATATGCTTGTTTCGGGTGGGGAAGATAAGCGACACAACAACTAACCAATCACTACTACCAACAACAATCAAAACAAAGTATGTAGCAGAAACTATTAGAGCAATTCTATCCTATGTATCCTCTACGTCAGTATTCCAGATATACTTAATCACCAATACCGATATCCAGAAAGCAGAATAGCAATAATCAGCAATATAAGCAACATGAGGCAGAAATACTTAATAAAGGCAGCATACAAGATAAACACAACTAATAGAGCCAAATATACTTTATATTCAAAAGCAAGTGCACAACTACAGATGTTCCTTAGCAGTATATCCCCCTTCCACCCTTGTACAATGAAATAAGGCTGCTATTTATAGCGCAATTTTCCCCCCGATTACAATTTGGGCACAGAATCCCAGACCTGACAAAAGCTGACAAAAGCGGCAAAAGCGGCTGATGTTTGACCTCTGCGGACAAGGAATGTACTTGCAGCAAGGTTCACCTGAAAATACGGCAGCCACGTGGCGATCCGGTAGGTAAGAAATCGGGTCAGTTTGAATGGGGGCAGATGCGGTACAATCTGTCAGTTCACGCTCATCTGTCCTGTACCCTGGTGGCACACCTTCTGTCACATCTTGACCCGGATCCCAAGACCGAACACCTGTCAGCATCTGATGGGGGGAGAAAAACCGAGCTTAGAAGCTCATCCTTTGAATTTTCTATTCCGCCCGACTGCGCACAAAACTGGAGCGCAGCCGGACGACGCAGGGTGAAAACAGCGCAGTTGGGCGACCTTCGTGCCTTGGAATCTTTTCAGCAACTCTTTCCTTCTTGTCCGATGGCGCAGCAAAATAGGAGCGCAGTTGGGCGGGGCAGCGCAGTCGGACGGGGATCGACACTTAGAATATTTTGACAGCATTTTCCTGTCCTTCCGCCCGAGTGCGCATCACTTGACGAGCGCAGCCCGACTTCGCAGCGAAGTCGGGCGGCTCAGCACTTAGAATCTTTCTGCCCGACGCTGCCGTCCGAGTGCGCACCGTCTTCAGGGCGCCGTCCGACTTCGCTGCGAAGTCGGGCGGGCCCAACACTTAGTCAATTTTTGCTGTTTTTTCAATGAGGCCGCCCAGTTGCGCACCGGATTATGAGCGCAGCCCGACTTCGCTGCGAAGTCGGGCGGCTCCATGACTTAGCCAATTTTCTGGGCAAAGTTTTAGCAATACTGCCCAGGTGCGCACAAGTAGACAAGCGCAGCCCGACTGCGCTGCGCAGTCGGGCGGATTACAACACTTAGAAGATTTTTTGGGCAAATTTGCCCACTCACAGAAACAACCAGAAACATGGAAAAGAAGATGGAGAACCTGAAATTTGATGGCAGAAGAGTAGAAGGGGCATGAAGAAGAAAGGGAAAGAAGAAAGAGGGAAGGCAAAGCAGCATCCTTACAAAATTTTCAAGACATGGCACCCCGTGCAAAATGTGGCAACAGTTCCATTGCAAATCAATGAGATCCCAAATCAACTAATATCGAGTCTCGTCATCATGTTGCTGATAATATGATCGGATGGCCTCCTTTGCTGTGTCTAAGGCCTCATACAAGTAGCTCATCGCAGGCTTGTTGCTATCCACTATACAAAGAACCTTTATCAAAGGTTGATGCACAACAACAACTTCCTCAATTCACTTGGAAAAGGACTCCCTGTAAATAAGATTAACAACCTGCATTTCCTCTAGTTTCCTGCTATATGGAGAAATCAACTACTCTTCAGAAACAAACATTCTCTTGAATGCTTGCATCTGATTCTGGATTGATTGTAGAGAAATAAAATTTGTGTTAAAACATGTGATGGTTGGCCACACCAACTCCTTATTCCCCATGAGATGCCTCATCATGTTGACAATTTGTTGGTGATTATAAATGAATTTTCTTATTGATTCTGCTTCCTTCACGATTACAAACTCCAATTTGCTTATGTCCTCCAACATGAGGTCAATGCGTTGTGTTGTACATGGAGACCAAAAAAAGTGTAGGATATTTCTCCAAATTCTCCCCAGCAAACACATAGTTGCATTGTCCGTGATTTCTTGCACAACATTCTGTAGCACAGCAGTGGTATTCCACACTCGTAGGAACAATTATGAATGACAATTAGACTGCTCAACAACCCTACAGGATGCAGCCTAGACGGCTTGCATCAACTCCTCTCTGACGACCTTGCACAACACAAAGTCAGACAGCCTAGTCTGAGGTCCAGATGGCCTGGAAGAACACTCAGACTGCTTGGCACAGCACTCAGATAGCTTGTCTTCAGATTAGACGGCTCAGTCTTGCATGGGATGACCCTATACAGACAGAGTACGACAACCAGAATGTAACAGAAAACGGTCGGGAAGTTATATCTACTGTACTAACAATGAATATGAACACATGCAAACAATACACATAGACCAATGGCTGAATGATGAATTAATATTAACAAGATATTGCATTACATATGAGCCTATACGGATGCACTGTGTATGATTTCTCCCATCAACATACTATCTACAGCATGTATAGATTACAACCAATGCACTATCCCTCTCAGCATATACAATATCTATCCTCTATGCAGAAGCTATCATGTGCGTAATGTACCCAATGTACTCTCCCTGGCATGTACAATGTACCTGCTCAAATGAATGAAGGGGTCTATTTAAACTTGAGGGAAGATAGTTATTGGCAACTACCAGCCCTGACATCTCACCTCTCATTACATTTATCTTGCATTTCATTTCATTTCTTTTTTTAACTACAAGACAAACTACATGACAACTAACCACTTATAACTTATCTGCACATGACTACCACTTAACTCATCATTACATTATTGCATGAATTATTACAATGTTATCAAACTTTATCAAAACTATGTCAAAACTTCAATGTGTGTGTACTTGACTTCCATGCACATATTTTATTTCTTTTGTTGAGGTGGCAAGTCAGAACTAGTGTCTACATTGCCCTCCCTTCTAGATTGGTTGATGTCCTCGTCGATGACTGTTGCTGCTCCTGGGGACTTTGACTTTGTTGAGGATGAGGTGATGGAACAAGTACTCCTCCTAGCTCCTGAATTTGCAGCTTCAAGGCTTCATTCTCTCCCTTTAGTCTCTTCACATAGGCTTGGTAATGAGCCCACTGGAAACCATAATGATGCGACTTCTACTCGACTTCTACCTGCCTAGCCTTCAAATCAGCCTCCCTCTTTGCTGCTTCGACTTCCTTCTTCGCAGCTACTCTCAATTGCTCATCACGTTCAACAATTAGTTGATCTTTGTGAGCAATCTCCTTCATCTTCTAGAGTTTGCTCCCTCATTGCACACTCTGACTTCAGTTGTCCTGTCAATTGATCCTATTGTTCCTATCTTTGCCTCATATTCTCCGTTTCTTTCCTCAACTTTGCTAGTTCTGCTTTGGCATTTTGCTACACTTATCGAAGTTGTCCTTCCATGACCTGCAATTGGTTAGCCTACTCTTCCTCCTTTAGCTTTAGGCTACAAACCATCTGCTGAAATGTCTCTAGCCCTGCTGCTAACCACTGAATCAAGTATGCTAAGAAATTCATTCTTGCATATGACTTCACCAACTCAAGTGCCAACTTCACATTCTTGACACCTGGAAATTCAGGATAAGGCAACAAGTTTCCTTCATCAACATATATTTGTGGTGGGTGTTGATACAAAATTGGAGTTCCTTCTGGAAAATTCCTAACTTCCAACATCGAATAGATACTGCTACTGCCAACTTCTAGCTCACATGACTGCATCTGATGGATCTCTACAAACTTCATGCACTCATCATTGCGAGCCCAACTCACCAACTTGCCTGTAATGTCCCTAATTTTTAATTATTAGGATTATACATAAAATGTGGTGTGTTAATGTTTATGTGGCTCGGATAAGAAAAAAATAATAAATAAAAGAAAAGAAAAGGGGTTATAAGGGTTAACGCCACATTAGGGAGTTATAAGGTTAATTTAGCTATTTTATTAAAATAAAATAAAATATAATTCTCAATGGAGAATTAGGGTTTTGGCTAATAAAAGGAGGCTTGGGCTTCATTCTACACATCCATTGTTATTGTAATTGATCTCTTTCTCTTGTATTTGGCTGCAAAGTCATTTGCAATTCTTCCGTGGACGAAACCTCGAGAAGTGAACTCTTGTGGACGAAAACCTGCAAGAGTAAAGCCTTGAGGACGGAAACCCTCTTGGTTTAGAGGCAGAGGACGAAAACCCTTTTGTCTCAAAGGGGCAAACTCATCCAGGGTTTGCATATGAGCTTGTATTGATCAGCATTTGTGGGCAGAGTTTCAGCATTTCAGCCATTGAGGGCTTTATATCAGAAATTGATATCCAAATCAGCATTCAGGGTTTTTTGGCATTTGTTTGGAGGGATTCCGTTTTCCACAGGCCAGATATTGTTGATTCGACTTCCGAATTGGATAGAGAATTTCATGCCATTCGTTTTGACAGGTTACACGACATGGTTTCGTTAAGAAACGAAAGAGTTATGGCATTTTGAAGTTCGCCTGCCAGTCCAGATTTCTAATATCGCGCGCGCAGGAATTTCAAGCTGCAGCAAATTTTGGACCTGTTCTTCATCAGTTATTATTTCTTGCATTTCAGAGACTTATGCAGTTCCCCATTGATCAAATTTACCTAGCATCTGAGTGTGATTTAATTGATCCCTAAATTATTGCAAGAAAATTGATATTTCATTAGCTAGGGTTTGCCAAATTCAAGTTAGGCACACTACAGTGGTATCAGAGCACAAGCTATTTCTGCCAGCCTGTTTGGGTAGTCAATCATGGCACCATTGAGTAAAAAGGAGTTGGTTGAACGGCTTATTAATGCAGAAGATAAACTTGGACAACCATCAAAGTCAAAAGATGCTCTTATCTACACTTTGGGAGAAGTAGAAGATTGCTTGCACATGATGGGTCAGTCACATTCTCAGTTGTTACAAGCAGCTAATTTTCCTTTGGTGATGTCTTTGGAAAAGCTTGAATGGGTGAAACACACAGAAAAGGAGGTAAGACTTATGGTCACTTCTTGTTTGAGTGAAATTTTGAGTATTTCAGCACCTAAGGCACCTTATAGCGATGATGCATTGAGAAAGATAATGCAACTATTGGTTCACAGTTTCAAAGGATTGGGAAAAATCTCAAGTTCCCATTTTGCTAGGAGAGTTACCATACTTGAATTATTTGCAAAAGTTAGAATGGAAAACATCATGTTAGACTTGAACATGGATAGGTTGATTTACAAAATGTTTCACCATTTTATTGCTACAGCCAGAAAAGAGCATGCTGGAAGTGTTATTGCAGCCATGAGAGACATCATGATTTCAATCATAAACCAATGTGAGGAAAGTGATAAGTTTTTCCAGCCACTCATATCTATGTTAATGGACGTTTGGAGACATTATTTGGTTGCTTCACCTACAACACATGACTTGGTTAACAGTGTAGTTCAAGAGTGTGAAAAGAAATTGCAGCCCTTCTTGGTCATTGACGAGCACAGGGAAACAGGAGCTTCAGCATGTGCAAATAAAAATGAGGTGGTGAAAGAAAAGTCTAATGTTCAAAGAAAAGATAAGGGGAAAACACAACAAAGAGCTATTAAAGAGTTACAGGTTTCGGAACACCAATACAAAAGCAAAAATCAGCTAAGGAAAGAGAATCGTTGCTTCAAATGTCAAGAAGCTTGGACTCTTGGTCACATATGTAGAAACAACAAACCTAAGGACTTAATGCAGCCAAGCCTACTGTCTCAAAAGGAAAAAGATCATCAAGGGTCACATGTACAAGCTTTGAAGGGACAAAATACTGAAAAAGGTTCTCAAGTTTCTTGCCAAGCTGATCTAAGTACAGCAAGCAAAGTAGATCTAACACTTGGTTTTTCAAACAATGTTGATGAGAATGCTAGTAATAATGCTTCTACTCATTTGAATGCTAAAGATCAAGTAGAGGGTGCTTATCAAGAAAATGCTGATCTAGTTGGGCAGCAATTGTCAGCCCATGAAAGCATCATCTGTACAAGTCTGACTCAATCAAAAGATAAGCTTGATGACAGTGTTGTTTCGCTTCTCTCAAAAGAAAAAACAGATTGCAGTCAAGCTATCGAGCAAATTCCTAGCACCTTGACTTCTAGACAAGGAATTGGAGTAGAGGAACAAGAGCAGTCAGATCTTTATTTTGAGAATAACATCTCCAATAAAAGTCCCAAATATCATCTTTGTGAAGATGCCACTGGTCAGCAGCTTTCTGAACAAAATATCATCTCTAATGAAGCATCTCAGCAAGCACTTCAGGAGCCAGAACGGTCAGATTTTCATTTTGAACATGAAAAGAGAATCTCCAATGGTCATAAACATCACCTTTATGAAGATGTCACTAGTATACAACCTTCTGAACAATATATCATCTTTAGTGAGGTATTTAAGCAAGCAGCGCAGCAGCAAGAGCAGCCATACTTTCTTTTCAATAATAATGAATGGACTAATATTGAAGAAATTTCCTATATCATGAGTATCTATCCCTTGAAAGATTTAATTCACATTCAGCCTAGTATTGTAAATATGGCAAATGCATTTTCAGTTTTGATGTCTAGCATTCCACCTACAGCCATGAGACACGTGGACATTATATGTTTTAAGTACTTAAGCAGAATTCAGTCCTCATATGTATTCGGTACAGTCACGGAACAGCAGCATATAAGTTCATGCAAATTGGCCTTAGAGGAAGAAGTTGCACTTGAAAGAACGTTTGAAGAATTAGTGCATTGCCCTGCCATAAATAGAACTGCAGATCGTTTCAGATCCAAGCTTATTTTAATGAAAGTTAGGGAGTATGGATGCTTGCACAACACAAAGGCGGAGAAGATACTTCAGAAAGAAGCGTGTGTAGATCTTGATGTTGGGAAAATAAAGAATGGCTATTATCAAAAGGAAACAAAGTTTGTTGACTCAAAATTAGATTTCTCTTTCATTATGTCTACAGTTGCTGATCATTTCCTATGTAGTTCAGTTTCAAACAATGATGGTGGACTGAGTTTGGTCGATGTTGGAAGAATTGGGCAATTTTCACTCATTGCTATTCATGAAGTTCTTTTCTTGATATGCCTCATGACGAAATCAGACTTGCTATGCTCAGTGTTCAGTCATGTTTTTAGCAATTCCATCACTCTTTTACATGATACTCTTGTTGAGAATGATGTGGGAGTGATCCTAGGAGAATTGGGAAAAATTGGGAAGATTCATTTTATTACTGCTCACACCAAATCAGATTTGGTAAGAGCTATATCAGACCTGTTCTTGTTCAGTTTGGATGAACGTGGAGGCATAGGGCATCATGGAGACAGTTTAGAGATATCCCTGCATGAGCAAAATTCAGTTTGGAAAAGGCTTTTGGGCAACTTTGGCAAGATTATGTTGGTGAGAAGCAAAGGATTGATTGGCTTCTTACTTGGTTTGGATCTTTGTGCACACTTGAGACAGTCTTCACACAGCTTTGAGAAAGTCTCACTTGGGCAAGCTTTTTACAAGGCTGGTCTTAAAGAATCAGGCTTACTCCACATACAGTTTGAACTGGGCAGCGAAGAAACAGTTGGTTTCTCACTTGACTTGGATAAATGTGCACATTTGGGAAAGTTCCTATACAGGCCTGGTAAAGAATTATTGGAGCAGCATCACCAGGTGATCAAGAAGGTATGTAGATGGATTGGTGAAACTCTTGGTATCCTTCTTGACTTGGTAGAAACACATGGGTTAATAGATTTCACTTATGGCCATAAAAATAATGATAGTATGATTGCTGTACTTCCATTTCTCAGTCCATGTTTCGTGGATGCACTCACCACTATTATTGGTTTGGCCACATTTATGCATGATATGACTAATAGAGATGATGAGGGAAAAAGTTTAGATGTCTTTCTCACTGCTGTATTGAAGAAATCAGACCTGTTGAACTCACTTTTCAGTCACTCATCCATCATCATTGCTGGTTTATTAATACTCATACATGGTACAGCTGTAAGGAATGGTAGAGCACTTAGTTTGGATGCATTTTGGGAATATGAACAGACCTTTTTTGCTGCTGTAATCAGAAAATCAGAGTTGTTACATGTTCAGGATTGGTTGGGCAGCAAAGAATTAGCTGGGTTTTCACTTGGCTTGGATGTATGTGTACATTTGAGACAATTTCTATACAGCCTTGGTGAAGTATTATTTGGGCAGCGTACAGGTTTTGCATTCTTCTTTGGTAAGAAACCAAGTTTGGGACAGTTTGGGAAAATAATTTTGATGTTGTCCTTTGCATTCACCCTTGGATCAACACTGTGGCAGTATGGTAAGATTTTCTTGAAGTTAATTTGGGACCCTGGAATCATTCTTGGTTATGACTCTGAATTGATTTGATGGAGTTTGTGTTCGATTGCTTGAGGACAAGCAATCTCAGGGGGATGTATTGTAATGTCCCTAATTTTTAATTATTAGGATTATACATAAAATGTGGTGTGTTAATGTTTATGTGGCTCGGATAAGAAAAAAATAATAAATAAAAGAAAAGAAAAGGGGTTATAAGGGTTAACGCCACATTAGGGAGTTATAAGGTTAATTTAGCTATTTTATTAAAATAAAATAAAATATAATTCTCAATGGAGAATTAGGGTTTTGGCTAATAAAAGGAGGCTTGGGCTTCATTCTACACATCCATTGTTATTGTAATTGATCTCTTTCTCTTGTATTTGGCTGCAAAGTCATTTGCAATTCTTCTGTGGACGAAACCCTGCAGAAGTGAACTCTTGTGGACGAAAACCTGCAAGAGTAAAGCCTTGAGGACGGAAACCCTCTTGGTTTAGAGGCAGAGGACGAAAACCCTTTTGTCTCAGAGGGGCAAACTCATCCAGGGTTTGCATATGAGCTTGTATTGATCAGCATTTGTGGGCAGAGTTTCAGCATTTCAGCCATTGAGGGCTTTATATCAGAAATTGATATCCAAATCAGCATTCAGGGTTTTTTGGCATTTGTTTGGAGGGATTCCGTTTTCCACAGGCCAGATATTGTTGATTCGACTTCAGAATTGGATAGAGAATTTCATGCCATTCGTTTTGACAGGTTACACGACATGGTTTCGTTAAGAAACGAAAGAGTTATGGCATTTTGAAGTTCGCCTGCCAGTCCAGATTTCTAATATCGCGCGCGCAGGAATTTCAAGCTGCAGCAAATTTTGGACCTGTTCTTCATCAGTTATTATTTCTTGCATTTCAGAGACTTATGTAGTTCCCCATTGATCAAATTTATAGATCTGAGTGTGATTTAATTGATCCCTAAATTATTGCAAGAAAATTGATATTTCATTAGCTAGGGTTTGCCAAATTCAAGTTAGGCACACTACACTTGCTCAACTATTATTCCATCCTCAGTTGCCACATTCGCTAGTCCCTAACACATCCGACTTGGAACTCGCTTTGGGTCCTATTGAACAACCCACTCACCTTCTTGAAAAACGTATCAACCTGCTCATTAATTGTTTCACCATGAATTGGTGGTCTAATTTGGCACTTCTGTTATGAAATGCTCATTAGTTCCTCCATCTTCCAGCTCCATGTCCATATCATCCTTGGCGGTTGTCTCCTCAACATCCTTGCCACATGACCTATCAGGTTGATCTTTTGTTTGGCTTCCTTGCCCTCTTCAATCTCTGGCACACTTCCTCCTTCTGCATCAACATTATTTTCGACTGTGTCCATTGTCTCCTTGCCTTGATCAAGTTCTTTTGGCGGTTGACTACTTTGACTTTTATGCCACAAATGATGTTTTGATGTAGGTTGCTTCCCCTTTTCCCTTTTCTTCTTCAGCACAGATGAAATTGATGTTGTGGTCTGTGTAGTTCTAGATGTCAATTTGATTGGTGGTCTCTCATCCGATGGAGGTGATCCACATTTGTCCACTTCATTCGCATACTGCCTCAATGGTGTTTGTGGCATAGTTCTCCGACGTATCAACATTGTCAACATGCATTGGAACATCACCAATGAAGTCTCCTCCTCCTGGTACTTCATCCAACAATGGCGATGCTTGACTTTGAACATCATCATCCACATTTACAATTACAGGTGTCTCCTACGCCTACTGTTGTGTAGTTTTTCTTTTAGAATGTTGCGTTTCTCCCTCTGCACATCAAACATTTTGCACTTCATGTACGTTTGGTTTTGGCTAATAGCAACCTCACTCGAAGCCACTCTTCTGGTACCCACAATGGCACCTACATTGTCTCCTTGCATAGTCTGGCTTCCTAGTTGTGCTTGTGTTCCCACTTGCACTGCATCCTTTGAAAATCCACACAATTGAGTTTGCTGACCCACCACTACTCTCTGCAAATCACCATTGTCGTCCTCTCTGTGGCATGTTGTGGGGGTCTTGAAGAAAACACTTTAGCACATTGGATGACTAGCTGTTGTTGCTGCTGCTATTTCCAGGGTTGTAGTTGTTGTTGCAGTTGCGTTCCCATTTGCTGCCTCTACTACTCCAACTGCCTCTGCTTCTTTTCCTTCTTGATTGGTTTCTCACCACTTGACAACTACTCTTCAACTCCATTAGACTCTTCAATTTCTTCAACCATGGCATCCATCTCATCCTCCTCATCTCCTAATGCCTCTTGTGCTTTCCTCTTCTTCCATGTAGTCTTCTTCCCTAGCACTACCTTTCCCGGAGTTCCAACTTTCATCAATAGGGCAACATGCACCCAATGGAAAATGGATGACCCACATTCTAGAATAGTATGAGGAGGATTTAGTCCCAGAAAATGAATCTTCTCATGTGACGCTGCATCCAAAATCAAAGCAATGGTGTGGAAAGCCATTGAAAAATTCTTCTTATACTACATCGGAAAATTCTAAATATGATCTGACAGAAAACAAGCCCAATCATACTATTCTCCGACTATGATTCCCTCCATATATGGTAAGATCCAAGTGGGCATATTCAAGGCTCTTTGTTTGTCGAACAATTTGGACCTTATCATGTTCATCGCACGCCACAACTCATATGACTTGAGATGTTGCATCTTCAGTTTGTAGCTACCATGCTTTGTTAGCTTAGACACTTCTTGCGAACTGAGATTGGGACTATGTCAACAAAAATCCACAACCGATAGGGCTCCACTCCTTTTTCATTGGTCTTGTGCAAATCAGTAAGCCAAATACTCTCTAAAAACTTTTCAGGGAGAATGACACCCGTACTTGTTACCAAGCATGATTTTACTTCGATTTTTCTCAGCATCATATGTTCGCAACAATTCTAGCAAGTACGGCTTGAAGAAATCTTTCTCAAATACTTCTTTCCTGCTTTCTGAAATGCGGTTTCTAGTGGATTATCCTTTGGATGCTCCAACCACCATGTTTTGCAAAATTCACACATTGGCGTTGTCCAGGTTATTTCGTATAAGGATATTTCCATCAACTCCTTCCCCTTATTCTTTGCTTGAGGTGAAGTTGTCGGCTCCTTTCCATGGCCTTGTCTTTCATCAGGGGTGTGTTGGTTCGTGATCTCGACCTCGACTCCACTGTGTGTTGTCGCATTCTCCCTTGTCCAACATCCATTCTTCTCTCTCTCTCTACCACGCATGTAGTCAACTAGGGCTCTCTTGAAGCCAACTCTGACGCTTCTTCCATGGGTGCGAGGTCTTGCCTGCAACACAACCTCAGGTGGAAATATCCTTTGTAGTTCCACCTGCTCGATTCACTTTGAAATTTCGTGGCCTCCTTTGCATTCCTCCTATTGTCAATCTTTTTGGCTTCGAATTTCACCAACTTCCAACAGCAGTTTCTGCCAACTGTTTCAACTATTTACTTGATGACTGTAGACAGGCAAATTGATACATCCTTATTTGCTGAACCAGTTTTGGTATTATGTGTTATTTTGTAAATGTACGCAAAGTGTTTGACGAAATGTGCGTGCATATAATTAATTATTATGTTGTAAAGTGCAATTTAATATTTTACGTAATAATAAAGCCATGTTAAGTCAATTATGTCGGCTAAATTATAAGCCATAAGCTATTTCGTCCTGTAGTGGAAATGTCATGTAATGCAAGAACAAATGCACATGAAATGTAATTTGAGGGAAGTTATGAGGTAGTTGGAGGATAACTACTTTGTGGGTGTATAAATAAAACCCCCCCTCATTCATTCAAGTTTTTCGTTCACCCATAGAAGATGTGCAGGCAGTAAGGAGAGCAATACATGGTGATTGATGCAGTCCATTGTTGTGTGCAGCCATGAAGGATGTTCAGCCTAGGGTTTGCAAGTGCAGATTGTAATGCTGAAACTGTAATGTTGTATCATAAATGCCATTGTTAATATAAATTGCTGTATTTACTGTTATCTACCATTGCTGCTGTTATTAGTGTTGTTGCAGGTTTTCTTTGCATTATTATTGCTATACTACAATGATTGCATATCTCTAGAACTATTAAGTGGAAATGGAATTGTGTGAGCATGTGCAAATTCATTTCTACAATGACTTGTTTTCCTCTCGTAGCTCCATGTGCACGTTCCTTTGCTTGTTCTTTGTGCCTCTACACACATTCAGTTGCACAATCTTGACTGTCTGTACGCCTTAGCTCCTAACAACCTACCTCTAGATGGTACGATCTTGGATGACTACTACTAGATGACCAACTGTAGACAGTTTGGTCTCAGACGACGTTGTCCTTGAAGGCCTGACTTTGGACAGCTCTGTCTACGTAGTTGTCTTGCATTCATACGATAGTGTCTGCAACTCCCTGGATGGTTTGCACGCTTGCTTCCAATCACGATTTCTCTCTTTTGTTAGCAGTTCGTCGACCTATACGACATGGAAAATTTTTAATTGCAACAACTTTGTGCCCTCTCGTTTGTAGAATTTGGTTCTCGAGACTTCTTCTATCTTCTACAACTACAACCCTTTTGTTGCAACTCTTGTTCTTACAAAAGAGAAATTATTTGCCAACAATGGAGAAGGATTTACCATAGAAACCATCTTTGGCACTTCTTGGCATCGCTAGTCTTCTACTTGGTCATTTCCTTTTGCAACACAAGTTCTTCTTTCCTCAAGGTGTTCTTCCGCACTGCAACTATGGTTTGTTGCTTCTACGTGATGTTCTCTGCTTGGAGTGCTCTTGTTCATACGACGTTCAACTTTCTCCTCCTGCAACGTCTGGCCCTTGCTCCCTCCAGCTTCTCCCCAGTGTTGTGCGCTCAAATGCATTATGACCAACTCCCAACGCTTATTTATAAGATGGAAGTGGTAGGAGGACGGTTGGCTTGCATGCAACAATTGCCCCTTAACTACCACCTCCCCACCTTTAACTACCTTGCATGTAACTAGATGTTGTGCTTTTATCATATTATCCATTTTGTTTTTGTCACCTTGCACATATCCAACTTGCACTTTATTACTTGTATGACCATTCAACTTTTCCTTTGCCCCTACACAAATGGCCCAGGCTGCCAAACGACCCACCTGATTGTCATGGTAGCTCATCTACTTGTTTTGCTTGATGGCTTGTTTGCTCGGACGACCTTGATTGTTGACCTAGACGACTCAATTTGGCTGATTTTTTTCTTGTTCTAACCATAGTTGAGAAAATCTGCAAAAAATTCTGATTCAAACCGATTTTTCCCAATTCATAGACTGGCCAATTTTTTGCCGATTTTGCCCTTTATTTTCCAAAAAATTATGATATGCATGAAAAAAGCTTCTTTTCAATGAATATTTGCTTTTTTTTCGGTTTTTGAAATGAAAAATTGCCGATTTTTTCCCAAATTTTTTGTCGATTCCCGATTTTTTCCGATTCCTTTCCATGCCAATTTCGATCCGATTCCAATTTTCTCAACTATGGTTCTAACAACATGTTTTGAGCAACTTGGGCGGCTAGATTGGCCACCACCCTGTCCTAGCTGCCTCCTTCCTTGTTAGCTCCTTTGTGACGATCTTTCGGGCTCTAGTTCGACTCCATTTTGTCACTCGCCTGGCATTTCCATAGCATTGCTTAGACAACCTAGCCTCTCTTCCTTGAGTTTCGCCTTTGCTAAACGACGTTGCCATTGCTACTAGTTGAACTGGCTCATTGGACAACTCAGTTGTACTTGGTCTCCAATTTCTTTCTCTTGAATAGATTCACCCTCAACTCTAACAGTTCGAGGGACGTCCAAGTCTTCTTGTCAGCTCTTAGACGGCCAAGGGGTGGTCCATATGGCCCATCCTACGGGTTGTACGGCCTAGGGGCAATCTAAGGGGAAAATATTCCCCTCAGGCAACTGAGAAAGAGGCCAAAAAGCCTGGGGTTCTTGACGGCCCTCCCAGAGTGTCTTAATTACCTAAGTCAAAAACACGCCTTGGGTCATCGAGTAACCTTTGCAGACCACTTCTACTCCCTAAGGAACTGTTTAAAATCTGGTGGATCATGACTTCTCCAACTCATTCACCTACCTACCTCGAAGGCATTTCGGCTTTGAGTTTCTTGCTACTGCACATTCTCATTGCCTACAAGTTGGGTAACTTGTTGTCTTCTTGGTGTTCCCCTCCTTACTCTTCTTCCGAGTTCTAAGCCTAAGTTGTCATTGCTCTAGTCCTTTCCATTACTGCTTGAACTCGTCAAGGATACACTGCTAGACTCGTCTTAAGTCCTCAACTTCTCCTCCTTTGCTTGGCAATGGTATGCTGTGGATCTCTCCATTCCACTTCACTTGTTGTAGGTCGATTCATTGAATTGGTAGTCTGTCTCCAGAAACTTAACTTTCTACGCACAACCATTAGCAAATCCCAACAATTGCTTGTTTGTTGTGCACCTTCAGGGGCCTCCTCTAGATTTGTCTTGTCTCCTATCCATTGCTTGAATATCTTGTTGCATCCTTAACAACTCTTGTGCACGTTGTCTTTGTAATTTTGCAATCTGGTTGGTCAGTTGCTCACTTTACTCATGCAATTGTTGCATTTCCTCTCACATTCTTTGTTGTGCATGCCAAATATCTACAAACGAACTCATTCCTTCATAGTCACTGCCCTCACTTCTAGGTTCTTGCTTTGGCGGTTCTCCTTGTCCAACATACGTTGTTGCCATTCGCTGTATGTTTCTACATTCACTGATCTCAACCATTCTTCTACATCCAGAAATCTGACATGCACCTAATTCTATGCACGCTCTATAGATCGAGGCTGCAATTCCTCTTGTTCAATCACAGGTTGCATATCCACTTCGTGCTTACTTGCGTTCTCTTCCTCATATACCCATGCTACTAGTTCTGTAAGTTCATTATTTGAGTCATTATCATCTACTGTCCCTTCCTCTTTAGTATGGCTTGACTCCCCAACCTCCTGAATCAAGATTCCTTGAAAGGGTCTCCAAGACTGAATTGGTATCACTGTTAGTCTACTTGTACTTGTTCTTTCGTTTGTCGTTTCGAATTTCACCATATTCACTTGTGCTCACATCCAATATGCCTCGAACTTTGAACCAATAACTGTCTCGAGACACATCCTATCCAGTTTCTTCAATCTTATTGCGCCATTGATAATTACATCCTCCACTTGGAAGGGTCCAAGCCATAAAGTCTTCAACTTTCTTGGCTTGATCTCTCTCTCTTGCCATTATACTTTAAGACTAAGTCACTTGCCTTCAAATCCATTGTCTTCAGGTGCTTGTCATGCCACAACTTTCGACGACACTAGGCAAGCACCGTGGCCCACCGTGCCATCACTCTTCTCATCCAACTTGATGAATGTCATTAACCTCTCCTCCAAGATCTCCTGGTCACTGAGATGGTTCTGTACTGCTACTCTTAGACTCGGTACCAGAAACTCTATCGCCACAACTGCTTCTTGATCGTACATAAAATAGAATGGAGTGTGGTTTGTCATTGGCTTAAACATAGTCTTGTATACACACAGGACCGTTGGCAATATTTTCTCCCAATTTGCATCCTTAATGCCACACATCTTACACATTATTGAAAGTAAGACCTTATTCGTGGCTTTTTCTTGCCCATTTGCTCTAGGGTAATATGGACTAGACAACAAATGCAGGATCTTATACTTTGTGGTCAGCTTCTAAATAATCTCGTTGACAAAGTGCCCTTCGCGATCACTTGTCAACTGAAGAGGTATGCCGAATCTTGTAATCACCTACTCATAAAAGAAGCGGGCAATGCTCTTTGCGGAATTGTTAGACAATGCTCTTGTGTGGACCCACTTTGTCAAATATTCAGTAGCTACCATAGTGTATCTACATCTTTGTTTGTTGGTTTTCAATGGCCCCACAAAATCCAGACCCCATCTTTTGAACAACGCCTGCAACTGTGATGGGTGAAACAACATGAAGTCCGTTTAGTGGATTCCCAACTCTCCGGCACGTATCACAAGTAGTCACAAATTCCTTTGCATTGCAATAGATGGTGGGCCACCACAACCATGCCAGAAGCACCTTCCTGCAGTTGCATTTGGTCCCATATGCCCTACTGCTAGCCCCTCACATGTCGACAAGTATTCACCCACATACTTGTACCACGACGACAGCGCAGTAATTGAGAACAAATGAGTGTCTGGAAATTCATCTGACACTCCTCCCTCCACAGGATTTTTAGAGCAAATCCTCAACCAATTTATTATAATGCGCTTCTTTCTCAAAACATGAATTCCTGCAACGTGACTAGCCACCTACTAACTCATCCATGTATAGTCTGCTTGTTGATCAGGTACAACAACACCTGATGATCCACATAGAAAGCAAAGGGGCTGGTGACTAGATAGTGTTCGAAATTTTGAATCGTATCCACCATTCCCAAGGCTTCTCGCTCAGTGCTATGATTTTTCTCTGCATGGGACAACTAACTAGAAAAATACATGGGTTGATCCAACCCATGTTGCCCCTCTTGGGTCAACCCACATCCAATTGCAAAATTGGACACATCAACATGGATGTGGAACTCCTCCCAATCTAGAATCACTAAAATGGGTGCACAAACCAACTTTTCCTCATCTCCTCAAAGGCCTTCTAATGCTCCTTTGTCCATCTGTAAGGAGCATTCTTGCATGTCAACACATCCGAAGGGTGTGAAACTTGTGCAAAGTTTTTGATGAAGAGTCGATAGTACTTGACATGCCCCAAAAAGGACTTTAATGAACTCATGTCATATGGCTCTTTCATGCTCATCACAATTTGTATCTTGTCAAGATCGGTCTTCAAACCCTCTTTACACACAACATGCTTGAGCAACTTACCATACGTACCAACAACTTGCACTTCTTCGGGTTCAAGGACAGTTGAGCATTCATACACAACCGCATGCATTCCTCCAATGCCTTCAAATGCTTGTCCTTCCATACAACAACCAATCGTCCAAGAACACTTTGAACTTGCGAAGAGGAAAGACCTTGAAATCTGTTTTAGTCACGTGACTGTCCGATGCGAGTAATTCAATTTTGTTGTGATTTATTTTAAATTTACTGATTTGTTTTTTTAAATTCCTCATTTCACATGCTACTCCCCATCATCTTCCTCATAAGAAGGTCGTTAACCAAGCGGTCAGGGATGATATATATCAGTCATATATTCAGGTCACATGGATGGCCCCATTCCAACTTCTTAGTCCTAAGTTAGCTTTCTACACTGAGAATTTTATGACAATTGAGGATAACATCATTGCTCACCTAGTTTATATCCAACAATATTAGAGAGATGGACTCAATATCCCTCAGCTCAGATTCTACACACATCCGTAGTGGGTGGAGACGGATCGTCATACTCCTTGAGAGGATAGGTTATGATGCCTTTCCTTATTATGAGATTTGGGGAAGATACTATTGCATGTTTAGATTCTTAGGTAGATTGGTTGCCTCTTCCTTTTTGCTATCTTGACTAGAGATGCTTGGCTTTATACCTTTGGGAAGCTATCACTCTTTTGCATCAAATATTACTGGAGAGACTGACTACTACTTGACTAATTACCTTCTTTTACCCTATCTCTATCATCGAGAGTAATAAGCATTCTTCTAATGCCACAACTCTCCAGAATAGCAATGCTAGATCTATGCGTCCTTGTTTGCATTCAAGAGTAGCCATTAGGGATTTGACGCCTTATTCATCTTGGATGTTGCAGGTGGGACCACAACCCTTTGACGTAGGATATCGGCTACCTCTCATTTGCCTAGGAGGAGTAGACAAGCAACACTCACCAACTTCTTTCCTTCTTCTACTAGTTCCTAAGCCATGGATGCTAGGGGAGCTTCGGAAAGCTAGACATTATGCCCTCCTAATATTATCCGACCAGTCCCCCTTAGCTTTGGCCATTCTCTTGGGAGCATCATTAGATCTTGTGTTGGCTCTTATGGCATAGTTGGTGAGGATGATGGCTCTACTTTTGCTTCTACTTCTACTTGGCATTCTACGGCTGTTTAGGGTTGGCAGTTGGAAACTCTTGAGCTCTTATCTATTTTTTTCTTATACCTTGACTGCTGGTTCTCTTATCTCTTTATCATTACCTGCAACATTTTAAGGTTTACCCATTTTTGGGTCCATCCCTTGAGGATAATTTACAACAATTTTAACAATTATTTACAATAATTTTAGTGAAGTTTACTCTGATCTCTAGTTTAGTTCATTAATATTTTCTTGGTAACTATAGTGCTTTTCAACAACTTTTTTATGTTAAGTCCCATTGATTTCCTTTGGTTATTCATGAACATTTAAAAGAATTAGCTTATCTTTGGCTCTTGACTTTTTAGATTATTGTCCTTCTCAAAATACCTTTATGATAACTACATTTGCCTCACTATGAACATGTCTTCTTCCTATACTATTCTTGTTGCCTTTATCTGCCTTTGAAGCAATGTCTGTTTTCCTTTTTGCTAAGGCTCTCATTTTAAACCAATTTTGTCTGTTCTTCTACAAGAAAGCTACAACACCTGTTAGGAGACATGATTATTCTCTTATTCTTCTCCCTTCACAACTCTAGTAGAAGTTAATGCAAAATAAAAGCTCTTATATGGAACACGAATCTTAGAATGAATTATTTCCTTAAGGAGTTCTTCCTTTCTGTATTATGATCCACATTCTCCCAACTGGTGCTATAATAACTTTACATGAGCAAGGTAATCTTCACCCCTCTGAGATTCCAATGAATCAAGGGTATTGAGATAGTAACTCTTGTTTGGGAGTGGTATTCATAACAATGAGATCAAGTTCCTTGTCCAACTGATCGAGTTTCCTTGGAGTCCTCCTGTTTAGAAGAATTTCCTTGATAGTCCTCCATAACCCTTTACTAAGCAATACTATCCTGATTCGATCCTTCCACCCCAAATAGTTGTGCTCATGAAGGAGAAATCTAGGCTGAAAAAAATCCAGATTTGGTAACAATAGATGAAAACAATCTCAAGAAAAGGATTGCACCATCAAAAGAGTTTTGAAAAACAAAAACAACCAAAATAAAAGATTTGAAATTGCAGGTCAGACACAAGCATTATGCCCTTTGAAATATCTAGGGTAAAATGAGACTTTTAGGAGATGAATTTGACCAGAAGTTTACTGCATATTTTGCAAGGGTAGACAATCTAATGTAAAAAAATTCAATCGAAAAATGAAACTGAAAATTTGACAATGACTTAAGTTGTGGGATAAACATGAAATTCTTTCAACTAACAACTCTTTAAGGCATGTATGGGTTTCAGGAGCTAGGGAAACCCACAATTTCATTAAACAAGATATGAGGGTTGCAGGAGTCATTCTTCAAAACATAGGATCTCTATATCACCATCGAGTATTAATATACTTGACAAACAAATTGATAAAATATTAAAAAGCTTCATGGAATCATAGATCCACCACCCAGTCTTTTTTTGCCTTCGCAAGCCCTAATCACCCATCTGCACAATAGGAAGCACCCCAATGATCTTAATCTAACCAAGCGAGAGAAGACCTTCTTTAGATACACACCTAGGAGAACACAACACAATTGCATGCACCATTGACCACCAAATTTGCTCTTAAGAAGTGAAGTCAATTTTTTTGGTCATGAATTTAGTTCCCTGCTTTGATCCCATATTAAATTATTGCCCAGGATTCCGTAGTAAATTAATCAAAGCCATAAAGCAAAGATCGCATAGAGTATCACAAATATATAGAGTGCATTAATGGATATGTCCAAGTAAATATTTGATTACTCAAGAGACTACATCGCAGTGATGCGAAAGATCTCAACATGATGATTACAGTTATGAGAGTTCTCCTGCTCCTTTATCTATACACAAATGCTCATGTTTAACCCTACACCTAGAGTTGGGTTGGGCATACCTACGCAATAGGGTTTATAAATGGAAATAGTGATTTCCTCAACAGGGAATAAAGGATACCAAAAGTTATCAAATAGCATTAGCTCAACAGGTTAAATTCTTTGACTTTCAAGGAGGAGACCAAGGTTCGAATCTGTTGCTATACCATGATGTGATACAGGTAGGGCCTGTTTCATCTCATATAATCCTTTTAAAAAAACTCATTGGGTGTACACAATAATGTTAACTTTCCTCACAAACCAGAAGTTTGCAACACATGGAGAAAAGGTCAAGGCTGCTAAATAATACTACCATAATTCTCAAATGAGGAGGGGGTATGAGAGGGAGGAAGAGAAGTTCGCATGGAAATCTTTATTATAATTACTGTGCAAAGTCTCAGATTTATGTATGATATTATAAGCTATGATTTATCGAAGGCAACAAATGATTTTGTACCACCTATTTGTTGTTTATGGGGACCATGAGGCTGGCCTTAGTTGCAAAATTATCCATTGTACATGTGATTTCTGTGTATGTTCTCAGTGTGGAGAGTGATAAATGACTTTTCTAGACCTCGTGTGAATGCTTAATTATGTGGAAAATGCTTTCAAGCAAATCAAACACCTTTTTACATTATTACTTTGCTGTTTATCTATGCTTTTTATGTTGCCAATAAGTTTGAGGTATTTTTGAGACAAGTTATCCATAAGAAGCATGGATAGCATTGGTCATCACATTGATGACCATATGTTTGTTTTGTTACTTGTTTGTAGCTTGGAGCAGGAACTGCCTTGCCTGGAGTAGTAGCTGCTAAAGTGGGTGCTGATGTTACTTTAACAGATGATTGCAATAGGCCTCAGGTATGTGAATAAAGTATTGGGGTTTCATATTACAACAGGTTTTGGAGATCATCTGATGAACCATTTTGATTTTTGGCTCAGGAGGGTTGTTGCTTGTTTAGGTATTGCTTGTTGTTTGTTTATTTAAATATATGGGGTTGAAACGGGGCCCACACATATTACATCTATGTCAATGAAATGATATTACAACAAACTGTATTATCATGGGCTGCCTTATCGCAGGTATGTCTATCACAATCAGGTATTTGAAGCCAGCTCACACTCATGCAATCGTTTTCCATATACAGTAATGCCTTCAACAAAAATGATAAGGATCTCTCTCATGGGATTGGAACCTTGGAACCTTGGTTTGCTGTGTGAAACTCCTTGCTCCCCAATGCTTTCACCAAAGAACTTGGGCTAAGTATTGCTTGTGTCATAGCTTATCACATATTGTCATTTGAATCATAAAATGTTAGCTTTTAAAGCATGTGATCCATGGTACAAGTACTTAAAACCATAGTAGTCAGACTCGGCCGGACTCTCGAGTGCTCGGCCGAGTCCGAATCCGTGTGTGCTCAGCTGCGTCGAGCCCACTCGGACTCGTTTTTTTCTTGGACTCGGCCAAATTCGGCCGAGTCTGGGGCCGAGCCCACTCGGACTCGTTTTTTTCTTGGACTCGGCCAAGTCCGGCCGAGTCTGGGGCCGAGTCCAAGTCTGAACTGGACTCGTGAGTTTCGACGTCGGGGCTCGGCTGGCCCAGCAATATTAAAGTTTAAATAAAAAAAAAATCGGCTTTATATTTTATTTTTATTATTTTACGAGAAAGTACAGTTCTCTGTCTGTTTCGGTGACGTTTTTCAGCAGCTCGGCACATTTTAACTCGGGGAGGAAGTACAACTCTGTTTCGGTGACATTTTAGGCATGCTTACATTTTTCGTCTTTAAGAAGCGGTGATTAATTTGGCGCGCTTTATGGATTCAACCCACGACTTTGGCGCCTTATATTTTATTTTGGTGCGCTTTATATCTCTATAAAATTGCAGTCTCTCACTTGAAGAGTCCAACAAGGGTTAATAAGCTATTGCAGAGGTTGCAAAAGAAGTTGCAGAAGAGGGGCATTGTGACCGTGCACGGTTAGGCGTCCATATACCAGGTTTGTAACAAGAATCTCCATGGCTACACTGTGTAATTTACATCTCTCTAATGAACATCTCTGTCTTTGTCATATACAATTATACACAATCAATTTTAAAAAATATAATAAAATGAAAGTTTTTAATCTAGGAATTGAATTTACGGTTAGTTTAAAGTTTTTAAACTAACTTGAGAGATGTCTCTGTTTTTGTCATATACATCTTTTGTCATATATAGTTATACACAATCAATTTTTTTAAAAATAATAAACTTATAGTTAATAGTCATAGACAACCAATTTTAAAAAATATAATAAACGGAAAGTAAGTTTTTAATTTTATATATAGTTCTAGTTAATACTTAATAGTTATTCACAATCAATTTTAAAAAATATAATAAACATATTTTTTTTAATTCTACATTTGAAGCCTGTGGCCTGCACCTCGACCTCTATAGCTAGTAATCGAATTTTTTTAATTCTATGCTTTTTGCCGTAAGCACTTTTAAAGCCTGCGGCCCTGCATCAACCTCTATAGTTGTTTCTACACCGCAACCTCGTCCTCCTAGCTAACGAATTGCACCCCCGCAGAGCGGCCCTGCACCTCGACCTCTATAACTGTTTCTACACCAAACACTGCAGCCTCGTCCTCCTAGCTAACGAATTGCACCCCCGCACCTTGACCTCTATAGTTGTTTCTACACCAAACATCACAGCCTCGTCCTCCTAGCTAACGAATTGCACCCCCGCAGCCCTCTGTCTCCACCGCCACTGTGTTTGTTGTTTTCATCGTTGTAGCCTTCTGTGATAGTTTTCCTCCGGTTGAGAATCTGAGATACACCTTTGCTCTCTGAAATTTCATTAGTTGAAGAAGTGAACAATTTGATGGTGGCCGCCGCGATTAACACGGGTTGGATTATTAACTTATTGCCACATGCGCCACTTATCATACTTCCCCTTTGCCACGTAGCAATCCTCCTTTGGCGATCTCTCTAGTTGCCACATAATAATCATTCAGGCAAAAGTCTAGATTTTATTTCGTTCAGTCATATTGTAAGATGCATGATGACATGAAATTCTATTATACGCAACAATATTATTATATATTTTTTAATTTGACTAGGTTTCCAGGACAAAATTACAAATGCACTTCCAAATTGTTATAAATATAATTTACTTAGTGTTCTTCCACGTTTCAATGATGACGGCATTACAAAGAGCTAGGGCATTGAAAGTTATTCTGTCAAAACAATGCAAATCTATTCGCCAATCCCGAAAGTTGTTTGGGTGTAGTAAATACAAAGGAGGTCTACCTTACGATAAAAGTGCTAAGGTTTTAAATTATATCCATGATTTTATTTATAACTTAGTGCATAGGAACAACTCTACGACGTTTCTAAAGAAATCATCAAAGGAAAACTACTTCACACAGCAACAATGTAATTTAGTAGGTTCTAATGTTACTTTAGTATGCCAAAACGTCAAATCAAACATTTAAGCAATAAACTGGAAACACGTACATTCAATAGTGACATCATATTGGTGCGTTTGATAATTTTAGATCAACATTTTAAACTTTTCCAAGGAGCTACTAAAAAATTATGAAAGTAAATATTAAGGTTCTCATTATTAGTAATTTACATTGTCTAGATTTGTTGGCTACGGCTTAAATTATTCGTATTTTTTTATTTAATTCTTTTAAAACATGAACATACTTTTCCAAGCAGCGATTAAAAGATTATGAAAGTAAATATCAGGGTTCTCATTATTAGTAATTTACATTGTCTAATTTTGTTGGTTACGGCTTTTTAAACATGGATCTCCACGTAGAAAGCCCCCATTTTTAACTCATGTCATTTGATTTATAAATTTTATAGGTAATTTCTAGTAAAAATAACTATAAATTATAAACTTAAAATTTAATTAAATGATTTTGAAAAATAC
This sequence comes from Wollemia nobilis, assembly GCA_028583015.1. Taxonomy (NCBI): domain Eukaryota; kingdom Viridiplantae; phylum Streptophyta; class Pinopsida; order Araucariales; family Araucariaceae; genus Wollemia; species Wollemia nobilis. The sequence goes on along the minus strand of JAQPPZ010000393.1, from coordinate 382,968 downwards.
ACAACCATCAAAAACAAATTTTATCTATAAATTTTAAATATAAAATTAATATTAAAATTTTAACCATAAATTTTGTTTTTAATCATATAAATTTAAAATAATTATAATTTTTTTCTTTTTCATTTAATTGCTTTCTTTTTATGCTTGAGCACTTCACATCGCATGGTGAGGTCTAGAATTCCACTGCTCGTCCATTCTGCACGCACTTACGAAGTCTGACTAATTGTTAATTAAGTTGTGCTTGGCAAGTTGTAAATTTATTGTGGTGATTTTAGTTTTTAAGAGGTTTATTATTTTAAGGTTATAGGTACATAACTTTTTATATTTTTTTAAATTATTTTAAAATTTAAAGACATGATTTTTAAGGTTATGTGGGTGTGTATAACATAATATAGTGTTTTGATTTTTTTGAAAACTCGGATTTAAACCACCACAAAGACTATGTATTTCTATATTTTTTTAAATTATTTTAAAATTTAAAGACTTGATTTTTAAGGTTATGTGGGTGTGTATAAGACATCATAGTGTTTTGACTTCTTTAGAAAACTCAGATTTAAACCACCACAAAGAGTATGTATGTGTATGACTATGAACCTATTAAAAAAATAAAAATAAAAAAATAATATTATTATACCTTATCTTTTAGGTTGGAAAATTAGTTTGTTAGAAAAAAAAAAAATAAATAATATCATTATACCTTATCTTCTAGGTTGGAAAATTAGTTTGTTGGGGCTTAATTTATCCGTGAAGTGTTGTATAACTATACACCTGTTAAAAAAATAAAAATAAAAAAATAATATTATTATACCTGATCTTCTAAGTTGGAAAATTAGTTTGTTGGGGCTTAATTTATCCGTGAAAAGTCAACCATTTGGATGGTAGTGAATAACATCTTCCCCATTTCCATATTCCATTATCCGAATACTCTCAAACAAAAATTATAACAAGCCCAATACTATCAAACAAAACTAATCAAATATTAAAAATTATTAGAAGCGTATTTGCCAATACGTTGCTTCATATACAAACAATTACTGAAATACGAGCCAACAATATTACTTTGCATTGATAAATCAGGAGATTAAATACATGGAGCCAAAGGCTAAAGATAGCCTTGAAAATAATATTTCCCAAATGAAGCAAATATCCTAACAAGACTTTGCCGACGGAATATATTGGCCGACAAAGAATAAAATATCACCTAATGAAAATGACGACAAACTAATGTAAATAAACTAATCTACCCTAGGAATATAGGTAATATCCCAAGTAATGGAATATTTACTCTAACATCCCCCCTTATTACATTATTTGGGTAATAATATAACTGTCCCAATACAATGAAGAAGAAGAGAAATGAAAGATGTTGTCTCGGGCTCAGGCTCTGGCTCATGGCTCTGGCTCCGGCTCTGGGTTATTGCTGGATGTGTACCTTTGGGTATGTCTCTGGATCTTCCTGTGAATATGCCTCTGGATCATTCCCTGTAGATCTGCCTCTGGAACTGTCTTTGGGTCTGTCTTTAGGTCTGTCTCTGGGTCATTGCCTCTGGGACTGCCACTTGGTCTGTTATTGGATTTGCCTCTGGGTCTACCATAGGTTTTACCTTTTCTGTAGAAGCCATACAACATTGCTTTCATCTTGGTCCATTGTGTGTGATCTGTCCATCCACAATCTATATGAACCTTGTTGGCCATTTTCAGTTTGTACCAACAATTTGAAGAAGAGTGATTTGTACATCCACATGAATCACAAGGATGTAGTTTCCAACACCTAGCTGCAAAATGTCCTGTTTTTCCACAATGATTGCAACAATGCTTTTTAGGAGTTGTAGGAGATTTAGGTTTTACAAACATGGTTCTACTGGTACTTGTTTGTCCAGAATAGCCAAGGCCTTCATTCTTTGCCCTGACATTTAGCATTATTGGAGTTTTAATGCCTTGTTCCTGTTTTCCTAATCTCTCACCATTGAATCCCATTTTCTTCATCAGTTTGGATCCAAATCCTTTGGTGTGTTTTTCAAAACACCCAATTTCATCATCTTCATCAATGCTTTTAACAATATGGCATTTGTCACTATTGATGAGATTATGGAGCTCTTTTTGAGGAGTTTCAGTTTTTAAGTCACTAGTGTCGCAAGCAAAGTCTGCTACAACTGATATCTACCATTGAAGGTATGAGGTTGCCTGTATCACAACAAGCATTTGCCACAATGGGCTGAAGGTCACTTGTGTCACAACAAGCATTTGCCACAATGGGTTGAAGGTCACTTGTGTCACAACAAGCATTCGCCACAATGGGCTGAAGGTCACTTGTGTCACAACAAGCGTCGACCATTAGGACCTCTTTTTCCTCACTTATGTCCAATTTCACTTTACGTTGGGCAAGGTCAAGTGCAACCAATGACATGTATATGCCCCTTATAACGCCAATAGTGAATCGAGCACCATTTGTCTGAAGGTCTTTACAAGACTCAAAATCTTCGAGTAGGGCTACTAAACCATTGTTTAGTGTGAGAAATGTGCCCTCCTCATAAAAATCTGCCCATCCATCTCTGGTGGAAAGTAGGGACTTTTAACTGATTTTTCAACATCATCAGTTTGTTTTGGGGCTTGCTTTTTCTTTGATCTGCCCATTTTTAAGGTGTCGGTCGCTGCCGAAAATGCACCTTTTACAATGAAATTTTGCAAAATAATTTGACTAAGGTGTCGGTCACTGCCAAAAATGCACCCTTATAAGTCTTCCCCCTTTTGTTTGCAAAATTATAATGTATCCCCCCTATGTGCAAAATAGGAGATGGTGGAGAGAGAAAAAAATGGTATCCCCCTCTTAAAAAATGCAACTAGGAAGCCTCAAAAGGCTTTTACAAAGCTTGCCTCGAAGGCAAATTGCAGAACAATGTTACCACAAAAAAATCCTCCCCTTAGTTATAAGGACTTCAAACAAAAATAAATTTGCTATTTATGAAGCCTAAAAAAAAAGTTGATTTGAATGACTTCTGTTCTGTTGAGTGCCTTTAGAATGTGATCTCCCTTTGACTTTGCAATTTTTAACGAGGTAACACTTCAAGAGGTATTTTAGTTTCTATTTTAATGCAAATTTTTCATTAATTTTAGCAAAAGTTTATTAATAATAAAATAATGTGTGTAAAAATCACTTCAAAAAAAAATGATTTGTTACAAACAAAATATTAAATTATTTACAAAAATACTAAAAAAAAATAATTAAAAAAATACAAAAGAAATAAAGATTTTACCTTCCAATTGAAAAAAAAAAAAAGTTCGTTTTGTCCTCGCCGGGACTCGAAATTGAGACGCGGGGACGAGCGTCTTATGCTGGCCACAATTGCCAGCGCGCTCCAGTGGCTAATGCAGAAGCCAAAGAGAGCGGGGTGTCTGTTATTGCTTCCGATCTCGCTGGGCGGAGCAGCGTTTTTATCCCAAAGGACCTCCTCGGCGGGCGGTGGGGACTTAAATTTTTTTTTAATTTTCGTCCTCCTGCAACATGTGGAACCGTTGCTCTGTTGCTCGAGTTTCTTGGGAAACGGCCTGCGTCTTAGGGGGATTAACACCAACTGTGCTGCGTCTGCAGAAACTACAGCAACCCGCAATCAAATCTTGTCGCAAATTCTGGTGGCTTGCCGACGTCTTCGAACTTCGCCTGCCCGCGAATCAATTTGGTGCTGCCTCCGAATAGATTGCAAATAAAAACAAACACCCACTATGTCTGTGTTCAACGATGCACAATTTGCGCTGATCACCGGATTCTCTTGCTGGCTCTCCTCCGATTGGGCAACTTGAACAGGTAGTTCCCCCCCCCGAACAAATTCTGGAAAAACGTGTCGTCTTTAGATCGTCGGATTTTCGTGTCTACAACACAGCAAACAAATTCGGGATCATGGTCACAGCGAGAATATCTTTGAGAAATTCAAGCAAAGCGCTGGGAAGACTGTCGTGGCACTTGAGCCGGCGCCGGCCATTTGGGAACACACAATCGTGTTGCCAACTACGGTTTGATGTAGCGATCGTATTCCCTCACTGGGAGGGTGTTTGCGCGCAGGGTTGAATATGACAGCACCACCTTCTCGCCTCTTGAAATGCAGCGATTGGACCCTTGCGAACACGGCGCTTTCTTTCTACAACGAAGTCTCCCGAATTGCGATTGGAATCTACTCAAAAACAGATCCGCCTTGGTTGTATTTCACAACACCGGATATGAAACAGCCACTTGCAAGGTTGTGACAGTATGCCAGAAAATCTTCTGCGCCTTCGTCTACGCGATCCGACGCTGTACTCCTTTGATGCAGCGATCACACTACTTTTTTCAACAAAACTCCACTGTGAGCAATCGCTAGGGGCTCGTTGATGCGATCATCTACAGATTCCCAGGGCTGTGCGAAAAAATCAACGACTAACATTTTTCTAGCAAAACGTCTATCGCTATCGTCGTCACCTGCACAATATGGCATTTAGCATTTAGCTATCGCGTTCCAAGCTACAAATGTTCTGTGGGATTTTATTTTGTGCTACAGAGGCTCAAACGAACATTGAATCTACTTACTGCCTGGATCTGAGCTGTCTGCAACTGCGATCGATCTCCCGCACTCAACAATTGCCTCACCGCTTTTGAGAAATTTACACAGCGTGGGAATTGCCACGTTTCTCCTAGCAGGTGAGTAATCAATCCTCCCTGGCTGCCACTTTGCAATGATGTTCCTAGGTGATCTCGTCAATAAAACGAACCACTGGGGGGCCGTCTCCTCGTGTTACAGCGACGTCGCGTCAAATGGTCGAGCAAAACGTAGGAGGGTATCGTCTATCACCAAATATCGCGAGATCAAGGTGCAAAAATAAATCAAAACACCATATGAGGAAATAAAAACCTCAAAAGCTACGATTTGATCATCTTGTTCTGAAAATTATCGCAGAAGAAGGCTGCGTATATAGCTGCGACATCGGATGGTCATAGACGGACCTGTATGTTGCGCTACACTTCACCCTTGAATGATCGATGGCTTCTTTCCTCTACGGAACGACAAAGTTCACGGGAACAAATATCCCACATGCCTTGCACAGAAAAAAAAATCAGTATTTTAAAAATAACAAAGCGCAATTTATCTTATGACTACCTCTTGGTAGTCATCCCTTAGGTAAACTGTCTTTTGCCCGATCACATAATCACCCCATTCGCGGTAGATCGTCCTTAGGTCACCCAGGTAGTCTTACGGCCGTCTAGATGTCCACTTCTGGTTGGCAGTCCTCGGTAGCTAGGCTTAGGTGTCACCCAACTTAGAGAGTCGGCGTCCACGTTGGATTTGGTTGGTCGTCCTCGATAGCTTTCAGTGGGTCAGCCTTCGTAGATCAACCTCCCGAGTCAGATCCGTCGTCTAGGTAGTGATTAGGTCCACGGCTAGGATAGTGTCCATGTGGCCTTAGATAGGTGGCTGCTAGAGTCGTCAGCGTCTGAGGTCTGTGGCAGAGTCTCGTCTCGGGATCTGTGTCCTAGAGTTGTGTCATACGACCACAGATCTGGTTGCACTTGCACTGTCTGTCCAACCGATCTGACACATTCAGATCCTGTCAATGGAGTCCAATCAAATTTCATTCAGATCCTGTCAATGGAGTCCAATCAAATTTCATGTCCACCTCACTGTCAAAGGTCGGCAGGTCCGATTCAAATCCAACAGATCGCTGTGATTCCCAATGCTTGAAATTGCCTCCTCAAGAATCGGACCAAAAATTGCCCAAGTCGTCAGGCTACGAGAACCTCGACTATCAGGGCTCTGATACCATGAAATGCGAGCCAACAATATTACTTTGCATTGATAAATTAGGAGATTAAATACATGGAGCCAAAGGCTAAAGATAGCCTTGAAAACAATATCCCCCAAAATGAAGCAAATATCCTAACAAGACTTTGCCGACGGAATATATTGGCCGAGAATAAAATATCGCCTAGTGAAAATGACGGCAAACTAATGTAAATAAACTAATCTACCCTAAGAACATAGGTAATATCCCAAGTAATGGAATATTTACTCTAACAAATACGAAGAGGAAACTTTACATTTTACTTTTCAAAACAAGGACTAATATGACATATGGATAGAGTCTATGGATTAGTGTGACTCGAATGCAAAGAAAGAATTAAAAAATGCCTTTAAAAACTCTGTATTAAGGATTTATGTATAGTTTTGAATGTTTTGATAATAAGTTTATTTAAGTTGGAAATAAAAATAAAAATAAAAGTTTTATTTTTTTTTTTTTATTTTAGGATAGATAAAAATAAAATGATTAAAGTTTATTAATTTTTAATGTTATGTAAAATTTTAATTTTTGTTTTTAAACTTTGTATATTAAATTTTATTTTATAATTATTATTTATTTATTTATTAAACAAAACTCCATTTCCACAAAACGTAGGTATTTACTATTTAATAATTTATGTATCCATGATTCCATGTGTAGGATAATGGCAAGCACAGGAAAAACGGATCCTATTTGGAGATATGGAACAGAAGGGTCCACAAAGGGGGACGTAACTTGCAATTTTTGTAAGAAGAAGATGCATGGAGGCATAAACCGCCTCAAGTATCACTTAGCTAAGGTGAAGAACAACAATGTTAGAGCTTGTGACAAGGTGCCCGCTGAAGTTCAGCGAGAATGCAATGCAAATATTGTTGATTATAGTGAGAAGAAGGAGCTGAAAAGGAAACAGAGTGAGGCCATGGCATCCACCCCTTGTGCAACAGACAAAGGTAGCACATTTGGGCCATCACCATTTGGCAGCAGTAGACAACACAGTGTCTCTAGCGGCAACCCCTCAGTTGCACACCCTGGGAGTGGCACCAATGACTCCTTTTTTGTAGCACGTTCCACGCCAGGGGCACAACCCACGCTGCAGGGTATGGCCACGTGGAACGAGGAGAGACACAGAGCAGCTAGGAAGGCAATAGCCTCCTTTTGGTATTTTTCAGACTTGCCATTCAATGTGGCAAGGTCTCCATATTGGCGAGGCATGCTAGATGCCGTTGCAGCATGCGGCTCAGGATTTAGGCCGCCCACCTATGCTGACCTTAGGGGCCCTCTCCTTCAGGAGTCTGTGCAGGATATTCAGACTTTGCTTGAGAAGCAACGTGAAATTTGGAAGTTGAAGGGCTGCACTATTATGTCAGATGGGTGGACGGATGGGAGGAGCAGGACGTTGCTCAATTTTTTGGTTGCTTCATCAGATGGCATTGTTTTCCTTAAATCAATAGATGCATCAGCCCATGTGAAGAATGCAACTCTTCTTGCACAGTTGTTGGGTGATGTAGTGGAGGAGGTGGGAGCTGAAAATGTTGTCCAGGTCATCACGGACAATGCTTCAGCTTATGTGGCAGCAGGGAAGCTATTGGAGGAGAGATTTCCCACGTTGATTTGGACCCCATGTGCAGCCCATTGTCTCGATTTGTTGTTGGAAGACCTTGGGAGATTGCCTTGGGTGATGGAGGTTGTGCAAAAGGCGAGGACAGTGACAAAGTATATTTACAATCATACATGGGTGTTAAATGTGATGAGGCAATACACTAGCGGGAGGGAGATAGTACGACCTGGCGTGACACGATTCGCCACTAATTTTATTACATTGCAGAGTCTCTTCAATGCACAGGGGGCATTGAAGAAAATGTTTGTTGGCGATGAGTGGAGCACAGAGCATGGAAATAGGTACAAACACATCGTTGAATGGAAGAGAGTGTATGACATCATATTTGAGGAGCCCTTTTGGATGGCCATGGAGGAGGCCATCAAGGTACAACTTACAAGATTAAACTTTTTATTTTTATTTTTTGTTTATTGGATGATTTTACATGTTTATTAGACGAGGCATTTGCTAATAATGTTTTTTTCAGGTATCAGAGCCTTTGGTGAGAGTTCTTCGTCTTGTTGATGGGGAAAAACCACCAATGGGTTATGTGTATGAGGCTATGGAAAGGGCCAAAGAGGCAATTGCCTCTTTTTATAAACATCTGCCACACAAATACAGACCCATTTGGGAAATCATTGATCGGCGTTGGACAGCCCAACTTCATAGCCCTCTTCATGCAACAACATACTTCCTTAATCCCCAATTCTTTTTTGGGAGAATAGTTTGTACTGACTATGAGGTGATGGCGGGCTTAAGGATATGTATTGACCGCTTAGTGGTTGATCCAGAAGTGCGTTCAAAGATACAGGGTGAGCTTCAAGCTTATAAGAAAGGCGAGGGCATCCTTCTAACATCCCCTGAATGCACCAAACAACGTTCAACTTTGTTGCCACGTAAGTTATTTTATCTTTTAATCTCAATTTCACATTTTACATGTGAACTTGTGAAGTATTAATTCTCTTTTTCTTGGCTTTTTTCAGATTTATGGTGGGAGGACTTTGGGACATATACGCCCAACCTGCAGCAATTTGCAATCCGCATTTTATCTCAGCCATGCAGCGCTTCAGGTTGTGAGCGCAACTGGAGTGTTTTTGAGCACATACACTCCAAGAAGAGGAATAGATTAACACAAGAGAAATTGAATGATCTTGTGTTTGTCCATTACAATCTACTCCTCCACCACAAAAAAATAGCAGGTTCTGATTATGAGGCCATTGACCTAGATCAGATTGATCCATCCTCTGAATGGATCGTAGAGGAGGAGGTGCAACCTCTAGAAGATCCTACCATCCCCTTGCAGGAACTTGAAGACCTAGCAGAGGAGTTAGTGGCGAGGGAACAGGAAGAGCAAAGGGCACGAGAGGAGGCACAGGGATCCGCACAACAAAAGGAACTTAGAGCTTATTCTAGGTCAAGGGGCAAATCAGTTCATAAATAGTTTGACTCTTGAGAGATTGTATTTGCTTAGTGCTACTGCTATTTGATTTTGTATTTTGTCATGGCTCATGAGCACATTTTGTACTATAAACATTTTGATGAATACAAGAAAGAATATGCCCCTTCCTCTTGTTAATTTCTTATTTGTATAATGTTGAATGTTGAGTAAGTGTGTTAGAATATACTAATAAGTAATATGCATGAAAAAACTTATTTTTTCAATAAAAATTTGTTTTTTTTTCATTTTTTCTTTTTTCCGAGTCTTGTCGAGTTTTTTTGCCGAGTCCCGAGTCCGACTCCCGAGTTGACTTTTCCGAGTCCGAGCCGAGTCCGAGTTTTGCTACTATGCTTAAAACAAAGAGGATAACAATTTTGGAATAATACCAGGTCTATGTTTATGAAACTCCCTATAACTTTTGCATCACTATGATAAAAAATCCTCAGCTATAAATTACAAACATTCTGGTTGAATTATTTGTTTAAAACACTTGGCATTTTTGCTAAATAAACTTGGAAATATTTCCTTTTCTTAATATCGTATTGTGCAAAAGAAATTGTTTTATATCCATAAATCATTAATTTTAATTTGAAATAGTGAAGACAAAAACAGGTGCACAATTGGGATTTCCAATTTAGTGAACATTCTTGTTTGTCAATTTGATTTTGTTTATTGGTTTCCTTGCAACAATTCTGGACAATTGAAGTTTGGAAGAGGTAGTTTCTTATTTATAAGCCATATTTGATGTAGATTCTTATATGTGGCGTTCCTATTGAAAAAGTATATCATAGTTACCATATTCAGAAATTCTCATGCTCGGATACTCGTATCTGCATATCAGATATGGATACAGATACAATATTTCTTGGATACCATATCCTAACAAATGAGTACTGTATCCAAATGTATCCAAACACATGGGTACCATATCTAGATGTATCCCAATACAACCTGAGTGGGCCTAACAATGAAGGCTTAGGTACTTCAGATAGGAAGTCTGAGGTATGAATCCAAAGGGCGGTAGGGCATGTACACCCCTAGGAAGATAGCACAACATGAGTGCCTCCTCCCACGCATAGTGGATCCTAGGAGCATGAGGGTGGTTTGATATGCCTAATGCTCTTGGACCTTAAAAGTTACTTAACTTTTTAAAATAATACATGTATACCATATCTAGATGTATCTAAATACATGCCCCTATTTGGTCCATATCTAATATATCCTGGAATGGCCTAGGCATGTCTAGCATTGTATTCACAACATGGGATTAAGAGAAGAAAATGCAATTTAAAAAAAAATAAAATAAAATTTAAAAAATCAATGACAATCATCTTCTTAGTTAACGAAAATATCATATGTATGTAAACATTTGTGTTATATTTTTTCTTTTTCATATAAAATATATATGTTTTTTATAATGTCGTATCCAACCGTATCCATATTAGGCGGTCCTGAAAATTTGCCATATCCGTATCCGATACCATACCTATATCAGATATGCAACATAGGAGTATATTTACACTCGTCTTCTTTGAACAAAATTTTATGTTTTCATGTATTCCTGGCTACTATGAATGACATTTATATTCAACCTGAAAACATGTTGAAAATTGGCAATGATAGCCATTTTAGCTTTAGCTCAAGTCTCAGGGGCAGATGTGTATTATGGATGTTTACTTTTTTATTAATGTTTTTTAACAACTCAAAAGCTGAATGGAGGACTTCAAAGAGAGCAGAACAACCTTGATTTACTGATCTATGGCAGGCTTTTTTTTCTTTAATGTAAAATTAATGTACAAATGTTGTTAGGGTTTATATTTCTTATGTGATTGTTGAGTAATTTACATGCGGCATACATGACCTTGCCTATGTGATTAGTGTTAGTGTTTGTCTGACATGGGATGGCTTTTCACAGGAGTTGTCTGTCATAATTGAGACTATCATTGTGTATTAACGGTCCATTGATAATCATTCATATGCTCTCTCCTTTTCTATTTATTCTTTCTCGGACATAGAATTGGCAATTGAGTTATTGTGGCTAATATAGATGCTTTAGAAGGTGAGATTATCCTAACATGATAGTCCTTGGCTTTGCTTGTTTTTTGGTGATGGTTTGTGCTTTTTTGAGTGTGAAGGAGAATATTTGTGGTGGTGAGTTTCTAGGAATTTGTCCCATGCACCGACGGTTTGTTCATACGGATTGTGAATCTAGTTTTGAGCAAGATAGTTTTCTGTATAACTAACTTTGGAAAACATGCAATTAACTATTTTTGACTAGGTTTGATCTGCTGCAGCACCTCAATTGGCTCACCCACATAGATCTCTCTTCATACAAAGACAACACAAGAAACTTTGTTCAATGCATCAAAACAAGGGAAAACGTAGCTGGAAATTGCATAGGAAAAGGGCAACGAATTAAAACAACCATTGACAAGAAAATCAAACCCGATGAAAAAAGGACACCATGATCTGTGTGGGAAAAACCTTCTAGGAAAGAAAACCCACAATAATATGTTGCAGCTTTTATGCAATTGAGAGTACAATGTGCATGAGCTGGAAAGAATCTCTCCTAGAGAAACAGAGAAGAGCATGCAAAAACTCATACCACTCCAAATTACTCCCCAAATTTCCTGCACAGCCAATGGCTGGGAAATGCAGCAACACCCCCGTTTTATGCTTTTCCAGCAATGGGGAAGGAAAGCGGGGCATGGATGGTTAAAAGTCAAGCACCTTTCTCTTCAACTTCTTTTCCAATGACCTTCCATTTTCCTATTTCTCTTCAAATCTGAAAATAGAAATTTTCCTATTTGATTAGCCTTCAATCTTGATCACACCTCCCTAATGAGAGGCTTTTAGTCTTGATATAGCGTTTCTGTGTAACTAAATCTCGAAAACATACAATTAACTATTAAATTTTTTTACTAGGTTTGATCTGCAACAACCCCTCAATTGGCTCACTCACATAGATCTCTCTTCATACAAAATTAGATAATACAGAAACTTTGATCAATGCATCAAAACAAGGGCAAACATAGCTGGAAATTGCATAGGAATAGAGGAGTGAATTAAAACAACCATTGGCAAGGAAATCAAACCTGATGAAACAACAAGGACACCATGATTTATGTGGGGAAAACCCTCTAGGGGAAGAAAACCCATAATAATATGCTACTGTAGCTTATATTATTGAAATACAATTGAGAGTACAATGAGCATAAGCTGAATGAAGTTTCTCAGTTGAAAAAGAGGAGAGCACACAAAAGTTCATACAACTCCAAATTACTCCCAAAAGTTCCTGCCTTGCCAATGGCTGGGAAATGCAGCAACACCCCCAATTTATGCTTTTCTAGCAATGGGGAAGGAAAGTGGGGCATGGAAGGCCAAAAGTCATGCCCCTTTCTCTTCAACTTTGTTGCCAATGGCCTTTCATATTCCCATTTCTCTTTAAATCTGAAAATAGAAATTTTCCTATTTGATTAGCCTTCAATCTTGATCACACATCCCTAGTGAGAAATTTTTGGTCCCCAAAAGCTAATTCAAAGAATCCCATATTTACTTAACAACTTGGACAGATGGAGTTCAATTTGTATTCAAGCTGAATATGGAAACTTGATATAAACACAACAATGAATGCTTCTAATGAAGCGGCAAAACTAACAAACAGTGTGAATGTTGCATGACCTTGTATTAGCCTTCAAACTAAATTGTGTCACATAGACCAAGATTATGTAATCAGTTTGCCAATCTCCACACAAATGAAATCAAATAATGTCAAATCCATAACCTCACTACTGTGAAACTTGACAAGCTCTTGAGAATACAATGTGCATAAGTTGAACAAAGTTTCTCCTAGAGAAAAAGAGGAGAGCACACAAAAGCTCATACAACTCCAAATTACTCCCAGAAGTTCCTGCCGTGCCAGTGGTTGGGGAATGCAACAACACCCCCAATTTCTGCTCTTTCCAGCAATGGGGAAGGAAAGTAAGGTTTGGATGGTCAAACGTAATGCCCCTTTCTCTTCAACTTCTCCAATGGCCTTTCATCTTCCCATCTCATCAAATCCAAAAATAAAAAACTTTCCTATTTGATTAGCCTTCAATCTTGATCTCACCTCCTTAGTGAGAGGCTTTTGGTCCCCAAAAGCTCATTCAGAAACTGATATTTATTCAACTTGGACAGACGGAGTTCAATCTGAATATGGAAACTTGATATAAACACAACAATGAAGTGGCAAGTGCCAACATTGCATGACCTTGTATTGGCCTTCAAAATAAATTGTGACACATAGACCAACGTTATGTAATCAGTCTGCCAATCGCCACACAAACGAGATCAAATAATATTAAATTAACCAACCTCACTACTGTGAAACTTGACATGCTCCTAAGAACAAGTAAATAATTTAGAGCAAGACTCAAAAACAATTAGGAAACCATGGCTGGGAAGAATTTGAAACACATGTGGGTTGCCTTTGCCAAAATGTCTCTCATTGTAGGAATGGTCCTGAGCATGTGGCAAAGCTTGCTTATTACTATTCTCTAGTCCACTCTAAAGCAAAAAATACATGGCAACAATGAAGAACCGGGAACTGCATTCAAATGCAGCATACCTCCAAGAATGGTAAAACTACAACTAATAACAATGTCATGTGTTAGTCTATCAAACTTGCCTAAATTGTATCATCCTTGAATGGACAACAAATCCAAATACCAAAATACTTTAATTTTACTTTTTTCTCTAGGGCTGCATATGGCATAACAAAAGAGCTAATATGTGCACAACAAAGTGGATGATACACCAACCCACGAACAACACAACATGAAAATTCCATGAAATGCTTCCTTTTCAACAGGAGTCCCTTTTTTGGCATGAAGATGCCTTAATGAGAGCACAAGTATGAGCTAGTATGAAGTTTCCTTCCAAACTCTAAGCACCAAAATAGCCCACATAACTAGAAACACAAACTGGTCATAACCAGCATGGTGAAATGGACAACCAACATAAACTGATCCTTCATAGAAAATTGCATCCCATCTCTTCTCCTTGTTTGGTAAAATGACAGAGTGGCTACAATGCAGCATAACTGAGAATATCAAGTGCCAAAGGGCTCTACTGTACACTCTGATTACATGAAGATAAATGTCAAGATCTTTTCCAAACTAGAAACTTTGTCTGCTTTTTCCATTGTTAACTGAAATATTCCTTCTTACAAGAAAAATGTGAAAAACCTACAAATGAACAATCACTGTGCTCCACTCTGATAATATCTCATGAAGGTGGATACCAATTCTCCTTTTCTCAAACTCATTTTTTTAATCTACAAAGAGCTCCACTCTATTAAGAAATCTGAAATCAGCATTTGAAATGAACCTGTCAAAAAACTCTGCAAACATATTTTGAATGGACTCCTATTCCCCTAGTTTTAACCTCTTTCTACTTGGCAAATCAAAAAGAGTAAACCTACCAATTGAGAAAATAACCCACTGGTTATGAAAGGAATACCATAGGTTAGCAAATGAACATCATTGGTGCAAATGTGGTGTTGGATCCCATGCTTTACCACATTCAACTCCTTCAAGAATACTATGAGAAAATTATCTCCGAGTGCCACTATGAAGACAAAACTTGACCCCAATCAACAAAAAATCTAAACAAAGTAGTTTCCAACTGAATTGACTGTCCACAAATGGCTTCTAATTGAAAGATACAACTAGCTGCCCCTAATTGAAATGAAATGAAATGAAAGATTTTAATTACGTCCGCGAGACCCAAATATGGTCTATGGGACATCAAATCTGGAAGTACAATTACTCAAATCATATCATATGATCTTTAATATCTTTGAGAATGTTGTTCCTTTTCCTGCTGATTTGTGTTAACAATTTCTCAACTTTTTTTATTTTGCTGTCTTCAAATAAATCTGCCATAAACTCGTTCCCAAGTGTTTCTTTGTATTTGTCACGGATATCTGAAAAACTCGGGCATTTATAGATGAAGTGTTCCTCTGTCTCTACTGCCCCCGTGCTGCATAGAGTACATATCCTTTCTTCCCATTGTTCTTTGGGCGTTGTCCATCTCCCCTGTTTCACATCTAAGCCTATAAGAGCTAGTCCTTATCTGAGCAATGAGTATTTTTTCCTTCCACTTGATTTCAGCGCCTATATACGCTTTTTTCCTTGTGGTCATACGTTGGGTTAAAATTTGCAATATAATATTGTCTTTTCCTGCTTGCATTTTTCCACATTCCACTTCTGAACTTTTCATTCACATAATTTTTTGTCTTTGTTGACATTTGGGCATTCATTTATGTTGATTTCCCAACGTTTCATCCATTTCTGATTTTGTTTCATCCATGTATTCTTTCGCCTATGCAACTCTTCATCCCTAGCTGCCCTAGGCCATCTATCATTTGTCATGTTTTCTGTTTTTTTCAAGTAACATAACAGCTTGGTCATAGCAATTGCTTCTAAAGGGAACATTCCAGTTTCAGCTAGAATAATTTCATAAGGGGTTGTGGCCTTAATTTTGAGAAAGTTTGTGATTAGATATTTTTGAATCCTTTCTATTTGCCTGCATTTTGCATTTGTTGTGCCACTAGCCCACACCTCGCAACCAGACAACAAAACCGGTGTAACAAGTAGGCCAAATAAGACCTTGATGGTCTTCCAGTCCCACAACTTGGCATTCCTACACCTGTTTTGAAGTGCATATAGTGCTCTCCAACCACTTTGAGTTCCTTTCATCCTACATGTATTTCAATTAAGTTTGTCATGAAAGTCTATGCCCAGGTATTTGTATTCTACTACTAAAATGATTTGGCTGAAATACTTCCATGCATCAAATGTAAATTGATGTTTCTTTCACCAAAAAATGTGCTCACATTGTTTAAACTCACAAGTAACATCAATTGCACTATATAGAAAGAGAAAAGAAAAAAGAAAACAACATACCTGGATGGTACAAACTTGATGAATAACTAGCCCTGTTTGATATATGACAATTTTTTTTTTTTTACATAAATGGTAACTCCACAACATGAGGGTTGTCATGAACTATTTACAATGGAGGATTTAAATGCAAACATGGTTTTGAAACCTGTAACTATCACATTCCATTTGCTTGGATTGATCCAACCATATTCCAACCTCATGGGATTTGCAATGAAATGATGAGAATCTTCTTCAACCTTTGCTTTCCCTTTAGAGAGCTCTTTCTTGCATTTAGAAACCAAGAGCTTCCTACACATGCTATTGTCATGATTTTTTTTGCCACAATATTCACAAGGGTGAAGGTCCCAACAAAACTGAGATATATGCCCTTCCCTTCCACAACAATCACAACAAAATGGAAAACTGGAAGGTTGATGTTTATACCTCTTTTCATGGGTGCATACTTGCTTGTGGTTTCCTTGCCTAGAGCTTGCATTACACCTTTGCTGCACTTCTTGTTTGATGGTTTCACTTCCTTTTTTATGCAAAGTGTAGGGCAATGGTGGCTTCTCTCCTGCTGCCTGCATATGCAAATGCACACCTTCATTCTTCATGGAAAACTCCTCTTTTCCATAGCATCCAAGACCCATACGTTGAGGCGAGGAGAACACCTCAATAGAATCCCTCATTCCTTGACCATGCTTGCGAAGTTGTTGGCCTTGATAGCCCATCTTATTCAAAATCTTGGAACCTATTCCTTTAGTATGCATCTCAAAACTGGCAAATGAATCACTGCATTTTTCCAAAGATACAAAATCAGAATCGGATTTGCTTATCATAATTGTTTTTGTGATGATGCTAGCTTCTTGGTAGAACAATGAGAGACTCTTCTCTTTTTCCATATCTTCACACTTGGCTTGGAGTTGGGCCAACAACTCTTCTTTAGAATCTCTCTTTTTACAACTTCTCAATTGCTTGCAAACATCTGTTTTCCACTTGTGTGATTGAGTCCAGAGCAATACCAACCATAGTAGCAAAACTCGGACTCGGCTCGGACTCAGATCAATTTGACTGGGGAGTTGGATTCGGGACTTCGCAAAAAAACTCGAGAAGACTCAGAAAAAATAAAAAATGAAAAAAAATACAATTTTTTATTGAAATTACTTATTAGTATATTCTAACACACTTACTCAATATTCAACATTATACAAATAAGAAATTAACAAGAGGAAGGGGCATATTCTTTCTTGTATTCATCAAAGTGTTTATAGTACAAAATGTGCTCATGAGCCATGACAAAATACAAAATCAAATATCAGTAGCACTAAGCAAATACAATCTCTCAAGAGTCAAACTATTTATGAACTGATTTGCCCCTTGACCTAGAATAAGCTCTAAGTTCCTTTTGTTGTGCGGATCCTTGTGCCTCCTCTCGTGCCCTTTGCTCTTCCTGTTCCCTCGCCACTAACTCCTCTGCTAGGTTTTCAAGTTCTTGCAAGGGGATGGTAGGATCTTCTAGAGGTTGCACCTCCTCCTCTACGATCCATTCAGAAGATGGATCAATCTGATCTAGGTCAATGGCCTCATAATCAAAACCTGCTATTTTTTTGTGGTGGAGTAGATTGTAATGGACAAACACAAGATCATTCAATTTCTCTTGTGTTAATCTATTCCTCTTCTTGGAGTGTATGTGCTCAAAAACACTCCAGTTGCGCTCACAACCTGAAGCGCTGCATGGCTGAGATAAAAAGCGGATTGCAAATTGCTACAGGTTGGGCGTATATGTCCCAAAGTCCTCCCACCATAAATTTGAGAAAAGCCAATAAAAGGAGAATTAATGCTTCACAAGTTCACATGCAAAATGTGAAATTGAGATTAAAAGATAAAATAACTTACGTGGAAACAAAGTTGAACGTTGTTTGGTGCATTCAAGGGATGTTAGAAGGACGCCCTCGCCTTTATTATAAGCTTGAAGCTCACCCTGTATCTTTGAACACACTTTTGGATCAACCACTAAGCGGTCAATACATATCCTTAAGCCTGCCATCACCTCATAGTCAGTACAAACTATTCTCCCAAAAAAGAATTGGGGATTAAGGAAGTATGCTACTACATGAAGAGGGCTATGAATCTGGGCTGTCCAACGCCGATCAATGATTTCCCAAATGAGTCTATATTTGTGTGGCAGATGTTTATAAAAATAGGCAATTGCCTCTTTTCGCCCTTTCCATAGCCTCATACACATAACCCATTGGTGGTTTTTCCCCATCAACAAGACGAAAAAATCTCACCAAAGGCTTTGATACCTGAAAAAAACATTATTAGCAAATGCCTCATCTAATAAACATGTAAAATCATCCAATAAACAAAAAATAAAAATAAAAAGTTTAATCTTGTAAGTTGTACCTTGATGGCCTCCTCCATGGCCATCCAGAAGGGCTCCTCAAATATGATGCCATACACTCTCTTCAATTCAGCGTTGTGTTTGTGCTTGGTTCCATGCTCTGTGCTCCACTCATCACCAACAAACATTTTCTTCAATGCCCCCTGTGCATTGAAGAGACTTTGCAATGTAATAAAATTAGTGGCGAATTGTGTCACGCCAGGTCATACTATCTCCCTCCCGCTAGTGTACTACCTCATCACATTTAACATCCATGTATGATTGTAAATATACTTTGTCACTATCCTAGCCTTTTGCACAACCTCCATCACCCAAGGCAATCTCCCAAGGTCTTCCAACAATAAATCGAGACAATGGGCTGCATATGGTGTCCAAATCAACGTGGGAAATCTTTCCTCCAATAGCTTCTCTGCTGCCACATAAGCTGAAGCATTGGCCGTGATGACCTGGACAACATTTTCAGCTCCCACTTCCTCCACTACATCACCCAACAACTGTGCAAGAAGAGTTGCATTCTTCACATGGGCTAATGCATCTATTGATTTAAGGAAAACGATGTCATCTGATGAAGCAACCAAAAAATTGAGCAACGTCCTGCTCCTCCCATCTGACATAATAGTGCAGCCCTTTAACCTCCAAATTTCACGCTGCTTCTCAAGCAAAGTCTGAATATCCTGCGCAGACTCCTGAAGGAGAGGGCCCCTGAGCTCAGCATAGGTGGGCGGCCTAAATCCTGAGCTGCATGTTGCAACGACATCTAGCATGCCTCGCCAATATGGAGTCCTTGCCACATTGAATGACAAGTCTGAAAAATACCAAAAGGAGGCTATTGCCTTCCTAGCTGCCCTGTGTCCCTCCTCATTCCACGTGGCCAATTGCAGCGTGGATTGTGCCCCTAGCATGGAACATGCTACAAAAAAGGAGTCATTGGTGCCACTCCCAGGGTGTGCAACTGAACGGCTGCCGCTAGAGACACCATGCTGTCTACTGCTGCCAAAAGGCGATGACCCAAATGTGCTACCTTTGTCTGTTGCACAAGGTGGATGCCATGGCCTCACTCTGTTTCCTTTTTAGCCCCTTCTTCTCACTATAATCAGCAAGATTTGCATTGCATTCTCGCTGAACTTCAGCGGGCACCTTGTCACAAGCTCTAACATTGTTGTTCTTTACCTTAGCTAAGTGATACTTGAGGCGGTTTATGCCTCAATGCAACTTCTTCTGACAAAAATTGCAAGTTACGTCCCCCTTTGTGGATCCTTCTGTTCCATATCTCCAAATAGGATCCGTTTTTCCTGTGCTTGCCATTATCCTATACATTGAATCATGGATACATAAATTATTAAATAGTAAATACTAAATACCTAAGTTTTGTGGATATGGAAACCAAAAGCTAATAGTTTTGTTTTATAAATAAATAAATAATATAATTATAAAATAAAATTTAATATACAAAATAATATTAAAATTTTACATAACATTAAATATTAATAAACTCTACTAATTTCTTTTATCTATCTTAAAATAAAAAAAATAAATAATAAAACTTTTATTTTTATTTTTATTTCCAACTTAAATAAACTTATTATCAAAAGATTCAAAACTATACATAATTCCTTAATATTGAGTTTTTAAAGGCATTTTTAAATTCTTTCCTTGCTTTCGAGTCACACCAATCCTTTTGACTCTATCTATATGTCATATTAGTCCTTGTTTTGAAAAGTAAAATGTAAAGTTTCCTCACTGTATAAATAATATTCATATCGTATTTGTTTGTATTTGAAGCAACGTATTGGCAAATATGCTTCTAATAATTTTTAATATTTGATTAATTGTTTGAGCATATTGGGTTTGTTATTTTTAGATAATACTTCTAAGGTTGACTTTTCACCTTAGAATAGATAATAGAGTATTGGGCTTGTTATAATTTTTGTTTGAGAGTATTCGAATAATGGATGGGGAAGATGCTATCCACTACCGTCCAAATGGTTGATTTTTGGTTGACTTTTCAAAAAAAATTAAGCCCCAACAAACTAATCTTCCAACCTAGAATATTAGGTATAATAATATTTTTTTTTTTTTTTTAACAAGTTCATAGTCATACACACTTCACGAATAAATTAAGCTCCAAGGGTATAATGAAATTATTTTTTTATTTTTATTTTTCTAACAAATTAATTTTCCAACCTAGAAGATAAGGTATAATAATATTATCTTTTTATTTTTATTTTTTTAACAGATTCATAGTTATACACATACACACTCTTTGTGGTGGTTTAAATATGAGTTTTCTAAAGAAGTTGAAACACTATGATGTCTTACACACACCCACATAACCTTAAAAATAAAGTCTTTAAATTTTAAAATAATTTTAAAAAATATAGAAATACATAGTCTTTGTAGTGGTTTAAATCTGAGTTTTCTAAAAAATCAAAACACTATAATATCTTATATAGAAAGTTATGAACCTATAACCTTAAATAATAAACCTCTTAAAAATTAAAATCACCACAATAATTTTACAACTTGCCAAGCACAACTTAATTAACAATTAGTCAGACTTCGTAAGTACGTGCAGAATGGACGGGCAGTGGAATTCTAGACCTCACCATGCGATGTGGAGTGCTGGTGGAAAAAATATGGGACAAAAAAGAGGAGGCTTTTTGTTGTTTTGTAGACTTCAAAAAGGCATTTGACACAGTGCCAAGGAAAAAATTATGGAGCAGAATGGAAGAGCTAGAGGTTCCAATTCACTACAAGGCAGCAGTTCACAGACTATATGAACATGTAAAGGCTAGAATCAGAACACATGAAGGGTTATCTGAATGTTTTGGTAGTGACATAGGTGTCAAACAAGGTTGCCCTCTATCTCCGACCTTATTTGGGCTGTACATTGACAAGTTAGAAGAATGGATAAACAAATTTGGGGGAGAGGGTGTGCATTTAGCCAAGTATGTGATAAAACTCCTCATGTATGCAAATGATGTAATTCTTGTGGCCAAAACAGCCAAAGATCTAGAAGATCACCTTCAAGCTCTAGAACTCTTTTGTAAAGAAGTTGGGATGCAGTGAACACGAGCAAAACAAAAATTATGATTTTTTCAGCAAAAAAAGAAGCAACAACTCAAATTTCAGTTTGTAGGAGAACCGCTTGATGTAGTAGTAGAATACAAATACCTGGGCATAGACTTTCATGACAAACTTAATTGGAATACATGTAGGATGAAAAGAACTCAAAGTGGTTGGAGAGCACATGCACTTCAAAACAGGTGTAGGAATGTCGAGTTGTGGGACTGGAAGACCACCAAGGTCTTATTTGGCCTACTTGTTACACCGGTTTTGTTGTATGGTTGCGAGGTGTGGGCTAGTGGCACAACAAATGCAAAATGGAGGCAAATAGAAAGGATTCAAAAATATCTAATCACAAACTTTCTCAAAATTAAGGCCACAACCCCTTATGAAATTATTCTAGCTGAAACTGGAATGTTCCCTTTAGAAGCAATTGCTATGACCAAGCTGTTATGTTACTTGAAAAACATAGAAAACATGACAAATGATAGATGGCCTAGGGCAGCTAGGGACGAAGAGTTGCATAGGCGAAAGAATACATGGATGAAACAAAATTAGAAATGGATGAAACGTTGGAAAATCAACATAAATGAATGCCCAAATGTCAACAAAGACAAAATTATGTGAATGAAAAGTTCAGAAATGGAATGTGGAAAAATGCAAGCAGGAAAAGACAATATTATATTGCAAATTTTAACCCAACGTATGACCACAAGGAAAAAGCGTATATAGGCACCGAAATCAAGTGGAAGGAAAAAATACTCATTGCTCAGATAAGGACTAGCTCTCATAGGCTTAAATGTGAAACAGGGAGATGGACAACGCCCAAAGAACAATGGGAAGAAAGGATATGTACTCTATGTAACACAGGGGCAGTAGAAACAGAGGAACACTTCATCTATAAATGCCCGAGTTTTTCAGATATTCGTGACAAATACAAAGAAACACTTGGGAACGAGTTTATGGCAGATTTATTTGAAGACAGTAAAATAAAAAAAGTTGGGGAATTGCTAACACAAATCAGCAGGAGAAGGAACAACCTTCTCAAAAATATTAAAGATCATATGATATGATTTGAGTAATTGTACTTCCATATTTGAGGTCCCATAGACCATATTTGGGTCTCGCCGACGTAATTAAAATCTTTCATTTCATTTCAACCTCAAATAGAGTAATAATTATTTGTCAAGCATAAAAAGAAAGCAATTAAATGAAAAAATATATATATATATAATTATTTTAAATTTTTAAAAACAAAATTTATAGTTAACCTCAAATAGAGTAATAATTATTTGTCAAGCATAAAAAGAAAGCAATTAAATGAAATATATATATATATATATATATATATATATATATATATATATATATATATAAAATTATTTTAAATTTTTAAAAACAAAATTTATAGTTAATATTTTAATATTAATTTTAAATTTAAAATTTATAGATAAAATCTGTTTTTGACGGTTGTGTATTTTACAAAATCATTTAATTAAATTTTAAGTTTATAATTTATAGTTATTTTTACTAGCAATTACCTATAAAATTTATAAATCAAATGATATGAGTAAAAAATGGGTGTTTTCTACGTGGAGATCCATGTTTAAATATAATTTAAGCCGTAACCAACAAAACTAGACAATGTAAATTACTAATAATGAGAACCCTGATACTTAATTTCATAATCTTTTAATCGCTGCTTGGAAAAGTATGTTTATGTTTTAAAGGAATTAAATAAAAAAATACAAATAATTTAAGCAGTAGCCAACAAAAGTTGACAAAACTAGACAATGTAAATTACTAATAACGAGAACCTTGATATTTACTTCCATAATATTTTAATCGCTCCTTCGAAAAGTTTAGAATGTTGATTTAAAATTATCAAACGCACCATTATGATGTCACTATTGAATGTACGGTTTCCAGTTTATTGCTTAAATGTTTGATTTGACGTTTTGGCATAGTAAGGGAACATTAGCACCTACTAAATTACATTGCTGCTGTGTAAACTAGTTTTCCTTCTCTGATGATTTCTTTGGAAACATCGTAGAGTTGTTCCTATGCACTAAGTTAAAAATAAAATCATATATATAATTTAAAACCTTAGTAAACTTTTATCGTAAGGTAGACCTCCTTTGTATTTACTACACCCAAACACCTTTCGGGATTGAAGAATAGTCTTACATCATTTATGTTTTCACAAAATAACCTTCAATGCCCTAGCTCTTTGTAACGCCCTCATCATTGAAACGTGGAAGAACACTAAGTAAATTTTATTTATAACAATTTGGAAGAGCATTTGTAATTTTGTCCTAGACTCCTAGTCAAATTAAAAAATATAATAATATTGTTGTGTATAATAGAATATCATATCTCCATATAAATGTTATATAAATCAGCGTCTTACAATATGACTGAATGAAATAAAATTTAGACTTTTTCCTGAGTGATGTTTACGTGGCAACTAGAGAGATCGCCAAAGGAGGACTGCTACGCGGCAAAGGGGGAGTATGATAAGTGGCGCATGTGGCAATAAGTTAATAACCCAACCCAAGTGTTAATCGCGGCGACCACCATCAAATTGTTCACTTCTTCGACTGATAAAATTTCAGAGAGCAATGGTGTATCTCAGATTCTGAACCGGAGGAAAACTATCACAGAAGGCTACAACGATGAAAACAACAAACACTGTGGCGATGGAGACAGAAGGTTGCGGGGGTGCAATTCGTTAGCTATAGAGGTCGAGATGCAAGGCTGCAGGCTTCAAACGTAGAATTAAAAAAATTCGGTTTATTATATTTTTTAAAATTGATTGTGTATAACTATTAAGTATTAACTAGAATTGTATATAGAATAAAAAACTTACTTTCTGTTTATTATATTTTTAAAATTGATTGTGTATGACTATTAACTATAAGTTTATTATTTTTTTTTAAATTGATTGTGTATAAATGAATATGACAAAAGACAGAGACATCTCTCAAGTTAGTTTAATCTTAATGTTATCTTGCCATATCATAATATATTTTAGTTCTAGATTGAAAGTAAATTCAATTCCTAGATTAAAAACTTTCTGTTTATTATATTTTTTGAAATTGATTGTGTATAACATAGGGACACACATTAGAGAGACAAAGTACACAGTGTAGCCATGGGGATTCTTGTTACAAACCTGGTATATAGACGCCTAACATAACCCTCTTCTGCAACAACTTCTTCTGCAACAGCTATTAACCCTTGTTGGACTCTTCGAGTGAGAGACTGCAATTTTATAGAGATATAAAGCGCGCCAAAATAAAATATAAGGCGCCAAAGTCGTGGGCCGAAGCCATAAAGCGCGCCAAATTAATCACCACTTCTTAAAGACGAAAGATGTAAGCATGCCTAAAATGTCACCAAAACAGAGTTGTACTTCCTCCCTGAGTTAAAATGTGCCGAGCTGCTGAAAAACGTCACCGAAATAGACAAGAACTGTACTTTCTCGTAAAATAATAAAAATAAAATATATAAAGCCGATTTTTTTATTATTTAAACTTTAATATTGCTGGGCCAGCCGAGTCCCGACGTCCGGACTCGCGAATCCGGGTCAGACTTAGACTCGGCCGGGTCCAAGAAAAAAACGAGTCCGAGTGGGCTCGACGCGGCTGAGCCCACTCGGGCTCAGACTCGACCGAGTACTCGGGAGTGCGACCTAGTCTGACTACTAGGATACTGTTGGTTACGAATTTGCCACTAGGAAAGGATTTGTGGTCTTTTGCGCCCTAGATTCGCCCAGCAAATTGAAAGGTCGGAAGGAAGAGATGCCTTCTATGCCAATCTCCGGAGAATGCCGAATCCTATACTACACTAGGTTTTTTAGATAAGAGTTCTGGAAAGAGATTAAAAATGCAAAAAGAAACATAAATGTCATGTGTTTCTGGTGGGGAAGAACTAGCAGCACGGTCACTAACTTATCACTAAACTAACAATAATCAAAACAATGTATGTAACAAAAACCACTACTGTGATTCCTTCCTATGTATCCTTCATTCGGTATTCCAGGTCTACTTAATTGCCAATGCTGAGATCCAGAATGCAGAATGACAACAATCAGAAAAATAAATGACACAATGCAGAAATACCTGTAGAAGGCAGCATAAAAGAAAGAGACAAATAATGGAGCCAAGTATACTTTGATTCAGAAGCAAACGTTCAGTTACAGCAGCTTTCCTAGCAATATGTTCCCCCCTTTTACAATTAAGTTCATCTGCTATTTATAGCAGGATCTTCCCTCAGATTACAATCATGCACAAATCCCGAGGACTGCCAAAAGCTGTAAAAGCTGCCAAAAGGTGCTTGGATTGGACTCCTGTCGGCTGTACTTGTACTTGTGATATGGCTGCTCTGAAAACTGTACATCCCCGGACAGGTCTGGTGGGCGGGAAAATCAGGTCCGGTTGAATGCGGTAGATGGGGTACAGTTTGTTCTTCAATGCTCATCTACCCCGTACTCTGCAAGCACACCTTTTGTCTCATCTTGTCAGGAGCAAATCCCGAAATCTGCGTGTGCCAGGCCCAAGTCTGAAGTTTACTGATGAAAGGGGGAATTGACCGAAGTCGCCTGCTGAAGAGAGCGCTTCCGAGAGTCGCTCCATAAGAGAGTGAACTTGGGAGGCACCCAGACTGAGTTTTCAGCGACTTGGTTTTCTTTCTTACGTTTGCTGGCTGGGAGGGGGGCGATGGCGGTTGCTAAAAAAAGGCAGTGATGACGGGCGGCGCTCATAAAATGAGCGACGACAGGCGGCGCTTCCTTGAGGACTCAGCCAAATTTTGGGCCTTCTACTTGCACACCAGCTTGCTGTCGCTAAAAAATGATAGCAACGCCCGGCGGCGCTCTAAAATGGAGCGATGACAGACGGCTTTGGGAAACCTGAGTGACGACGGATGGCTTACACTTAGAATATTTTGGCCTCTTCTCTTCGTCCTCCGTCCACGGTCGCCCGAAAAGGGGAGCGACGCGGCTACACTTAGAATATTTTGGCCTCTTCTCTTCGTCCTCTATCCACGGTCGCCCGAAAAGGGGAGCGACGACGGGCGTCGCTAAAAAATGGAGCGACGACGGGCGTCGCTCCCAGTCTTACACTTAGAAAAAAATTTCAACTTTTTGCTTCCCGCCGAGATTCGCTTGAAAAAGGGAGTGACTATGGGCGACGCTCCAAAATGGAGCGATGACGGGAGGCGCTCTCTTTTTGACACTTAGAAAAATTTTACAATTTTTTACAATTTTGCCCTTTTTTCAAACAAATGGGATACTTGAAAGTAAAGCAAAAAAACAGAAAATGGAAGAGATGAAACATGGAAACTGCAGGAGGAAAACTGTAAAGAAAAGGAGGGAAATAGCAGCAATTTCTTGAATTTTCAGAAATTTTACCCCTTTACAAAATGTGACAACATTCCTAGCGGCTCGTGGGGTATCGAGCTCGCCTCGATGCAAGGACCCATGCCTTCATCCTTTGGGCGTAGAGTCATCTCCGGTCCCTGCTTCCTTTTGTTGTTGTTGCTTTTGCTGAATTCCTTTCTGAACCTCCTCTTCGCTGTCTTCACCGGATTTTCTTCCTGAATCCTCCTCTTCTCCTTCCGTTTCCTCACCAGACTGCTCATCACCTTCTTCTTCTTCTGGGGGATTGAGGCGATCATGGACATGCTCATAAGTGGCCCGAGCCTGGGCCCATGCTGCTTCATGGAAGGGCTGTAGATTGCTGAGATCCCCCAACATAAGCTTGAACGCCTCAACCTGGAACATGTCAATCATGGTGAATCTTTCCCCCAATTCGTGGAGGCAGGTGTTGATTTTGCAGAATCGAGAGACCAACTGAGTAACCTGCTCTTCCAGAACTGGGTCCGCCCAGTTGTCAATTTCTGATGTGTCTGCCTCAAAGGCTTCCCAGATTGGCATCAATTCCTCTCTGGGGCGGCAGTCTCCATTTTCACCGACGAAACTCGGAAATCCCAGCGAATTAAGGGTCTGGAGGGGAACCAGGCATATATCCTTCTCCTTTTCCAGTGCATCCAGGATCTTCCTGGCCCTCCTGATTTTCTCTGTTTTTTCAAAATATAAATGCAAGGTTGCCCTTGCAGCAACCCAATCTAGGGCAATCTGTGACATAGGGGGAAATTGGGGGCGTTGGCGCTCAAATCTCTCAAGTTTGGTCGCCAAGCTGAGCCACTGCTGGGCTTGGCGCTCGGCCCCCTCTACCGCAGGCTTTCCCTCGGCAGAAACTTCTTGTACCTTGGTGATGAACATAAGGACAGCGAGCGACCTGGAGACGTGGGTTCTAAAACCCTTAAGCAGGCTAGTTCTGATTTCTTTAACCTTGTCCTTCGAAAAGGCAGCGGCCTGGGACGCTTTCTCCTCCAGCAGCTTCTGAGTCTGCTGAAGCTGATCTTGCAATTGGGCAACGTGCATCAGCGCTGCTTTTTTCTCCTCGACCAACTTGTCAGCGGCCGCCTTCTGATCTGTTGTTTCCTGCTGAGAGGCTGCAAGTTGATCTTTCAATTTTTGGACCTCCTCTTGGGCAGTTTCCAGCTGCGCTTGCAATTTCGCAAAGTCCTCTTCCAACTGCCTCTTTTTGTCTTCGAGCTGATAGAGATGCTGCTTCGTTTCCTGCTGCTTAATGAACAGCGTATCGGCCCTCCGACGGATTCCGCCTATCTCATTTTCCTCGACCATGTCGTCTAGGCTTTTGTCCTTGCTGTGATAATCATAGTCGTCGATGGTCATGTCCTTGATAGGCTTCTTAACTTTGGGGACCCTTTTCTCAATATGAATCACCCTCCTGTCCAGGTCGAACCTGGCGCGCTTCTCCACCACAGCCAGTTCCTCACCTTTTCTCTTTTTGACTCCCTGGATAAACTTGCGAGAGGCTTGAACCGCCTTGGCCGCTATGGGCTGATCATCTGCTGTCTGCAGCTGTAGCTCTGCAAGTTCTAGATCTCCATACAAGGGATATGCCAGGGATAAGTTCTGCTCAGGCATTTTCTCAGTTGCGAACAAAGAGGTGGGGGCGTTGCCTGATGATTCAGTCGCTTTCAAGGGCGACTGGTCTTGGGAAATGGTGGGCGTCTCTTGAGGAGGCGGAGAAGGGTTTTCAGGGTATGCAGCCGCGGGAGATGTAGGGCGAGGGGAACTTGGGACTTCTTCGGCGACGCTGGCCAACTGCGAATGACCTAGGGTTTGGCCTAGGGTTTGGAAAATGTTGGGGTTTTGGGCAAAATGGCCAAACGTCTGTGGGGAAGCAGGAGGCTGAGTGATAGGTGACTGAGACAATGCAGCGGCAATGGGTTCAGCGGATGAGGAGGAAGGTGTGGGCAAAACCTCAGGGGATTTCTTGGAGAGGGGAGGAGACGTACCTGCATGCCCAGAATGGGCTGGCGTCTTGATGACTTGGGTTGCCCACGCTTCTGCCTCCCTTTCTGGGTTGTCCTCGACGATGTTCACAATCTCTCTGGCAGCAACCTCCTTCTGCGAAGTCGCCCTGGTCTGCTGTACAGTCTCCTTTTTGGGCGCGGACCGCTTCTCCTTGGTCTTTTCAGACCTCTTCCTCTTCTTCTCCCTAGGCGCAACCGCCTTTTCTAGTGCAGCTGCAGCGTCTGAGGCTGGATCGTCTGGTGCCGTACCAGAAACCGTGAATCTGAATTTCGGCTTTGACTTTGATGGCTTCAAGCTCTTTTCTGCCGCTCGTGTGGACTGTTCAGGTTCCCGCTCAGACTGCTGCGACTTTTCGGGCGTTGAATGCAACATGGGGCCTACTCCTTGGCTCCTTAGCGCTTCACTGCTTGGACTCCCTTGTGCAACTGACCTTTGGGGTGGGGTCCCCTTTTTATGCTTGCGTCGGATGCCTCGGGGCACGATATCACAAAAAACGAGCGGCTGCCACGTGTCAACATTTTTGTCATAGAGTTCGGAGAACTCGTGGTCACTGGCCAGCAACTTTTCTGACTTGTCTTTCTTTGTGTGACATCTGGCTATCCAACACTGCGCTATCTTTTCTTCGCTCCAGCCCAGCGGTTTCACTTTTGACAGCATCCTTCTGTAGCCTACGGAGTTTGTTTTGTGGTCATTGTTGTGCTCGGGATCGTACTCCGCCTCTATGCAGTAAAAATCTAGCCACGGTGGGAGCGACTGCATTTTTTCAATATGCCACTCCAGGTCGCCCTTTGTTGGGTTATTCCTTTCTCCCATTATTTCTATTCACGGGCAGGAGTGTGGGAATTTGTTTATTGCCTCGATCAGGTCATATTTCTAGCGCTGGGGAAGCTCCACCAGGCCGAAACTCAGGAGGGTGTCCGTCAAATACTGATGCTGCCCGCACACATGGACCTCAATGTCGCCCCAGATGACCGGATATTTGAAGATGTGGCCTTTTCTTCGCCCTTGACCATATTCGCGTTCCACGTAATCCATCTGCCACGCTGCCTCCAGGGCAAAATGATACTCGCTGTAGAAGTACGGCAGCAGAAAGGGCTTGCCCTTGAATCCGAACACCCTGATGACTACGCTTTGCGTCAACTTGAAGGTATCGCCAATTCCTTGTTTGACAAGGTAATTCCTCATTTCCAGAGGGGGGCGTGTCATTATGCCATTAAGGAGAGCTAGGGCAGCGCCCAAGAATTTGAAATTAAACTCGTAGTGCGATTCCCTCCTGTACAAGATGTTGGTCCACTCGTAGACCGGCAGTTGCACGCCATCTTCATCCGTGGCCTGAATTGGAACAGTGTTCATTTTGTTGTACATGTGAAACAGGAACAACCAGGCCAGGAACAAACAGTATCTGAATTTTGTGCTCCTTCCCTCCCTCAGCTCTACGAGGCTCGAATTAATTCCATAGGCGACCCAATCTGCCCAGTCAAAGAAGACTGGCTTCGTTCCTAATTTCGGGGCGTTGGGGTCATAGAATTCCCCATGCAAGATGCATTCTGCGAGGGAAATTTGATATGGGTGCACCACTGCGTCAGTGCCGCAGCCTAACACCCAGGCCAGCATGGCGTAGATAGCTCGGATTTTGAAGCTCTCCAAAGGTATCGGCCGCGTCGGCCATTCTTTGTCTGGCAGGGGTTGCTTCAGCTGGGCATTGAGGAATTTCCTCATTTTTTGATTGTCGATGCACCTGGCTCGCTGCTCGCCTAAGCTGACCCTTCTGACAATATTATTCCGGTCCGGCAAGTGCCCTGGTGCAAACGCCATCTGAACGCTTTCCTTGTAGAGGGTAAAATAACACCTTCCCCTCTCGGTCGCAAACTTGTCGGGTGCTCGGCTTGTAATATCTGGCGACGGCCTCAACCAGCTCCGGGCAATGGTGAACAGGAGGGCATAGGAACCAGGATAGGTTCGAATGAAATGCTGCACCGAAAGGATGCGAGGCCGGGACTTTGTTGCACCATTCCTTTACCGTGAGTCGCAACTGCGTGATGCTGAGCGTATAATCGCCGTCTCTGTATCCCCCTAGGCGGTCTACAGGCGGCGGAAGAGGACCTTTGCTCTTTTTCTTTCCTTTGCCCTTCTTCTCTTGTTGCGAACCAATCTCAGGCGAGCTCGAAGTTGCCTGCTCCTGCGACTCACTCTGAGACGCGCTAGAGGCTGCCTGCATGGGGGCTTTCCCCTTTTCTGCGCCGGACCTCTCAGCCATGGCAGCGAGATAATTTTGATAATTGAATTGACTGCTGGTAAAATTTGTATTTTTCACTCTTTGGCGCAACTCAGATTTCAATTGGTTTAACAATGGTAGTAAAATGAGCGACTGAGCCCTTTTTACGGAGATAGGTGCAAAGGTGGCATTAATGTTGAACGCTGGAATTAAAGCCCGGGTGCGCGAAGTGGGTGTGGAGCGCCGTTATTCTTCGTGGGCCGTGCGCAAAATCTCCCTTGGTTAGCGCACCTCATTACTGATTGGCCCGACATTCGTCCTTGCCTTTAATGCAATCTGCATTGAAAACCGCGCAGTCATTTGCATTTTAAAACGTGCGCCTTGATGACGTCACATGTCGCCACTTAGGCACGCGCCACGAGGTTTGTCATTTTGAAAACTACGTCGGGGACCACTGTCGCTCTAAGCTGGGGGCGATTCCTGGAATCGCTGAAAAGTTGAGCGCTTTTGGGCTATTTGCATTTTGGCGGGCGACCGGCGTCCTTGGGGACTTAGAAAAATTTTCATCCTTTTCTCTCCTCTTGAAGTCAACACCCTGCCCAGTTTCGCTCAAAAAATGGGCGACGACCGGCGTCGCTCATAAAAATGAGCGACGGTGGGCGGATCACACTTAGAAAATTTTTTAATCATTTTTGGCGCCTTTGGAACGGGCCCGCCGAAGTTCGCTCGAAAATAGGAGCGACGCCCGGCGTCGCTCAAAAAATGAGCGACTTCGGGCAGCCCCTTTAGACTTAGAATATTTTCAGCCTGC
Organism: Wollemia nobilis; assembly: GCA_028583015.1. Taxonomy (NCBI): domain Eukaryota; kingdom Viridiplantae; phylum Streptophyta; class Pinopsida; order Araucariales; family Araucariaceae; genus Wollemia; species Wollemia nobilis. The sequence continues at coordinate 351,292 of JAQPPZ010000393.1, read as the reverse complement.
CTTTGCTTGGTGCACCTCCCAGGATCGCAAATTTTTCAAAGCGACAACGGACGGCGCTGAGTTTTGGTGCGACAGCGGGCGTGGGTCTGTGCCTTAATCGATTTTTCTTGTCTTCACCTCCCAAAGTCGCTGGATTTGGAGGGCGCTTCCCGGCGTCGCTCATAAAAACGAGTGCCTTTGGGCTCCTAGGGAGTTAGACAATTTTTTTTCCCTCTTTCCATTGGTTGAGCAGCCCTTAGCACATGGCTAGAGTTCGCTTGAAATTTGCGCGATGGCGAGCGTCGCTAGCTGAATTGGGCGAACCTCGGCATCTTCATCTCTTCGGACACTTAGTGAAATTTTCAGCCTTTTCTGCCTCCTCGCCTGCTGCTAGGCATTTTCTTTGGAACTTCTTCAATGATGATAGGCTTTCAAATGAAAGCCATTAACCGGTATTGGGAGGATATGACCCTCCATGTCTCTTAGCACGAAAGAGTTGAACCGGTTGACCTTGGAAACCTGGAAGGGGCCTCCCCAGAAGGTGTGGAATTTGTCATGGTTGCCTGGTTTTGCCTTCTAGGCATCCCATTTTAGCACTAGGTCGCCAATCTTGAAGACTCGGGCCATAGTTCCTTTTGAGAACCTGTTTCTTGTAGTTTCAATGTGCTTGGTAAAAGCCTGATAAGCTTTTTCCCTTTCCTCTTCGAGTTGCAGCAACTGGGCCAACCGGGCATCAACAGGATCCATGTCGCCTTTCTCATCCTCTAACAGCCAGAGCGCGGGTATCTCGATGTGGGTAGGCAAGACAACCTCTTTCCCGTAAACTAGCGCATATGGCGACGTTTTGATCGATTTCTTGAATGAGATACGGTCTGCCCACAACGCTCGGTCCAGGTACAGGTGCCAGGACCTCTTGTTCCTCTCCAGAGTCTTCTTGATAATCTTCATCAGATTCTTGTTTGTAGACTCAGCTAGGCCGTTTCCCTGCGGGTAGTAGTTGGAGGACATCTTATGATAGATACCATACTTGCTGGTGAACTCTGTCAGTACAGCTCCTGCAAACCCTAGCCCGTTATCAGTCACAATGGCCTCTAGGATCCCAAAGCGGGTGATCAGGCTTTCAAGGAAGCTGACGACTGTCTCCTGGTCGGCATGCTTGGTGGGTATTGCCTCCGCCCATCGGGTAAAGTAATCCGTGGCTGTCAAGATGAACTTATGCCCAGCTAAAGAATTTGGCATTATAGTCCCAATGAAGTCAAGGCCCCATTGCTGGAACGGAGCCTCAGCCTGGATTGGCTGGAGGGGCATAGGTGCCTTCCTGTTTCGACAGGCGAACCTTTGGCATTTCTCGCATTTTTGGCAGACTGCATATGCATCTGCGAAGAGGGTGGGCCAGTAATAGCCTGCCCTGATAATTTTTAAGGCCGTAGGCCTTCCTGAGTAATGTCCTCCCGACATTCCAGAATGGAATTCGTCGAGGACCTTTTGCTTTTTTGTTCCCTTGACACAATGTAAGAGAACACCGTCAATGTCTTTATAAAATAGCCCCTCGGGGCGTAGAACATACTTCAGAGCATTGAGCCTAAACCTCCTTCTTTGTGAGGCAGTGAGCTGATCTGGACATCTCCCTGTGCTGAAGTACCGCACTATCTCATCATTCCAGTCGCTCTCCTCTGATAAGGAGTTGGCAAGGTTACCTTCCATGTAATGAGCCAAAATTCTAGAAATACAAGATCTTGCAAAGTAATGGAACAGATAAAAAAATATTTTTTTTTATTTTTATTATTTTTCTTAACACCCACAAATCAAATTACAACAACAATAGCACAATTTACACATGCACATATAGATTCTCAATCTGTAGACATTGACAAGAGGTAATATCTCATAAAGGAGCAATATGAGCTACAATATATGCTATCAACACAAGACAGATGGGACGTTGCACCTGATCACTACAGCACTGAAATATGGCAGCAATCCTCCAAAGAATGGGACGCCAGGCTCATGGAATGCAAATCTGTCTTCAACAACCCCAAATACTGCAGAATAATCTCCCAAAAGGGGGAACATGTGGCTGGATGGTGAATGATAATGCTCAAACAATGATAAAAACCCTGATATTTGCTCCCCAAGATGTGATGCTGCCCTCCTTTCTCAGAATTAGCCCCCAAAACACACAAGAATGCCAATAATAATCTGAATGTGCAGATATAATCCCTCATAAATGGGACGCAGCTCCCCAAAGCTGATAAAAACACTTCAAAAATGTCTACAATCTCCTCAATGCTGGACGTTGGGGTTATGGATGCACACAAACACTGAAAACTTCACTAGATGCAATAATACTCTTCACACACATACAACTTCAAACCACAATTTGATAATTCTTCACAAAACCTCCACAATGCCACCAAACCCTCGGAGAGAATTCTCATTCAATCCGGAAGAAGAATAGATTTGGAAAACACTGGAAGCCCTTTAATTGCACAGGTAAACCCCAATTGGATTTACTCCCCAACTCAATAGATGAGCACCTCTCACTCTACAGAATTGGAATTCCTCACTTAACCTTGAGCAGCTCTCGAAGGCAGAGAAGAGATAAGTCTTCATCACATAACATAGCATAGTTAGAATGAAGGGCGTTCCACCTTTTTATATTTGCCTCGTTATATTTTCTCATTATGTGGAGCCCATTACTTAAGCTATTATTTGCTTAAGTATTTTATTAAAATACCCCAATAATATAAATAATAATAATTATTTATATTTTGCACACTTATAATAATAAGAAATAAAATAAAAATATTTTATTTCTCTCCACACTATAGTAATAATAATATTATTTATAATATTTACATACATGACCATTATTTTTCCAAAATGGGTCATGACATTCCATCACTGGATCTTTCCACTGACAAGCAGACACCTTGGCGGCAACACTTTTGGCCAATTCTTGGCATAGGGCCCGACCTCGGATTAACTTGGTGGGTCACACCTTTATGTCGAATTCTTGTATTTTAGCAATCCATCCTGCCCTCTTGTGACCTGGTTCCCCTTGAATGATAAAATTTCTGACATCGGGGTGTATCATGAAGACTGTAATCAGGCTCTGAGAGACAAAGTGCTTAAATTTTTTCAAGGATCTCATGACAGAATGCACTTGTCGCTCAATAAAATTGTACCTTTCCTCATGCGGCTGGATTACTTGGCTCAAGAAGGCGATCGACCGCTCTTCGCCGTCATCTCCTTTTTGTGTCAGGATTCAGCATAGCTCTCAGGTTCCCCGACCGCATAAAGGATGAAATCCTGGATTTGATCTCTTCAAAGGCCTGCTTTCTCTCCTCAATCCAGACAAAATCGGCATCCTTCTTCAAGAGCTCGGCCATAGGTTAGATTACTTGCGCGAAATCAGGCACGAACTTCCTCACGAAGTTGATCTGGCCGAAGAAGGACTGTAGCCCTTTCCCTGCACTCTTAACCTAAAACAGAAAAACCCCCACAGGAAGCCGGCCTTCTCCGGAGATTGGCACGGAAGGCATTTCTTCCTTCCGGCCTTTCAATCTGGTGGGCGAATCTGGACGCATTAACAATAAATCCTTTCCTCATGGCAGATTCATAACCAACAGGAGCAATATGAGCTACAATATATGCTATCAACACAAGACAGATGGGACGTTGCACCTGATCACTACAACACTGAAATATGGCAGCAATCCTCCAAAGAATGGGACGCCAGGCTCATGGAATGCAAATCTGTCTTCAACAACCCCAAATACTGCAGAATAATCTCCCAAAAGGGGGAACGTGTGGCTGGATGGTGAATGATAATGCTCAAACAATGATCAAAACCCTGATATTTGCTCCCCAAGATGTGACGCTGCCCTCCTTTCTCAGAATTAGCCCCCAAAACACACAAGAATGCCAATAATAATCTGAATGTGCAGATATAATCCCTCAGAAATGGGACGCAGCTCCCCAAAGCTGATAAAAACACTTCAAAAATGTCTACAATCTCCTCAATGCTGGACGTTGGGGTTATGGATGCACACAAACACTAAAAACTTCACTAGATGCAATAATACTCCTCACACACATACAACTTCAAACCACAATTTGATAATTCTTCACAAAACCTCCACAATGCCACCAAACCCTCGGAGAGAATTCTCATTCAATCCGGAAGAAGAATAGATTTGGAAAACACTGGAAGCCCTTTAATTGCACAGGTAAACCCTGATTGGATTTACTCCCCAACTCAATAGATGAGCACCTCTCACTCTACAGAATTGGAATTCCTCACTTAACCTTGAGCAGCTCTCGAAGGCAGAGAAGAGATAAGTCTTCATCACATAACCTAGCATGCCTAGAATGAAGGGCGTTCCACCTTTTTATATTTCCCTGTTATATTTTCTCATTATGTGGAGCCCATTACTTAAGCTATTATTTGCTTAAGTATTTTATTAAAATACCCCAATAATATAAATAATAATAATTATTTATATTTTGCACACTTATAATAATAAGAAATAAAATAAAAAATATTTTATTTCTCTCCACACTATAGTAATAATAATATTATTTATAATATTTACATACATGACCATTATTTTTCCAAAATGGGTCATGACAAGTCTCCCCCTCTCACATTGCTTGTCCTCAAGCAATGCAGTCCTGAATGTGAGAGGATCTCAGCTCCTTCCCATGTGGCATCTTCTTCTGGCAAACCCTTCCATTTAATCAGATATTCCTTAATGACTCTGCTTCTGAGTTTTCTCTCTCTAGTCTCAAGGATTATTTCTGGTTCCAAAACTAATTTTCCTTCATCATCTAAAGGAGGCAGCTCAATGGAGGGATTAATATTCTGTCCAACAGCTTTCTTAAGGCAGGAAACATGAAAGGTATTATGCAACCTACTATCCTGTGGAAGCTCAAGCTCATATGCTACCTCTCCAACCCTGCGTAGCACTTTATATGGACCATAAAATCGTGGCTTAAGCTTCTCTGCACCACTCTTTTTCAAGGTAGATTGCTTGTATGGCTGCAATCTTAAATAAACCATGTCACCAACTTCAAATGAACGCTCTATACGCTGCTGATCAGCAAATTTCTTATACCTGTTCTGTGCTACCTGGATGTTTTCTTTTAGAGCCTTAATTATGTCCTGATGTTCCTGTATAAATTCCCTTGCCTTGGGCACCCTGCTGTCCACAATTAATAAATCTGAAATAGTGGGAGCATCATAACCATACAGAGCCATAAAAGGAGTCATCTTAATTGACATGTGATAAGTGGCATTATAACAATATTCTCCTAGGTGCAGCCATCTAATCCAAGCATTCTGATACCCAGAAACATAGTTTCTTAAGTATCCTTCCACCCATTTGTTTACTATTTCTGACTGGCCATCTGTTTGCGGATGGTAACTTGTACTGGGAGTTAAGGATGTGCCACATAATCTGAATAGCTCTTGCCAAAAGTTGCTCATAAATTTACTGTCTCTGTCACTAACAATATACTTTGGCAAGCCATGCAGTTTAAAGACCTCCCTAAAAAATAAATCAGCCACCTGAACAGCTGTATATGTTATGGATATGGCATAAAAATGTGCATACTTAGTCATTCTATCCACAACAGTAAAAATGCAATCCTTACCATGCACCTTTGGAAGTCCAGTAATAAAATCCATTGATATACTTTCCCACTTCTGATTTGGAATTGGTAGTGGTTGAAGTAATCCAGCTGATAAATTATGTTCATCTTTATTAACCTGACAAGTAGTGCATTCCAGGACATGAGCAAGTACATCATTCTTCAACCCCTTCCATGAGAATCTTTCACGAACCTGTCTGTATGTTTTGAAGAATCCTGGGTGACCAGCCATGGGTGAGTCATGCATAGCAGAAATAATTTTTCCTTTCAGCTTGGAATTTGAAACTAAAAAGATTCTCCCTTTATAATAGATCAGCCCTTCCTTAACTGAGTACCTGTCATCATTCAGGGTACCATCCAATATGCTAATGGATAATGCATTCTTTGCATATTCAGCCATAAGAGAAACCTTTAAATCATTAGTAATTACTGAAAGTGAATGAAAAGCAGGATTTCTGGACAATACATTAGCTGTTGTGTTCTTCTTCCCTTTAACAAATTCAATATCGAAATCAAATGCCTGCAGCTTAGTAACCCACTTTTGTTGTCTCTCATTTAATTCATTTTGCTGCCCCAGAAAATATTTTAAACTATTGTGATCAGTTTTGACCACAAACTTACCACAAATGAGATATTGTTTGAACCTAGATAATGCATGCATGATAGCTAGCATTTCTTTATCATAAACACTGTAACTTCTCTCATGTGGTTTTAGTTTTCTACTTTCATAAACAATAGGGCGTCCTTTCTGCATGAGAATAGCTCCAATGCCCACTCCTGATGCATCACAATTAATAGTAAAAGGAAGAGAGAAATCAGGAATAGTTAGCACTGGACACGTGGTCATTACCTCCTTTAATTTCTCAAAGGCTCTCTGGGCTTCCTCATTCCACACAAATTCACCTTTCTTGGTCAATTCAGTCAAGGGTGCTGCTAAAGCTGAAAATCCTTTGATGAATCTCCTGTAATAGCTGCATAGGCCTAGAAATCCCCTCAACTGAGTTAAATTAACTGGAATAGGCCAATTCTGCATGGCTGAAATTTTTTCTTGATCTACTTTTACCCCTTCATGGCTGATTATATGCCCTAAATAAAGAATCTTTGTCATGCCAAACTCACACTTAGATTGTTTCGCATAAAATTCCTGTTCTTCCAAAATACCCAAAACAATATCTAAGTGTTTTAAATGTTCATCCCATGTCTTGCTGTAAATTAAGATGTCATCAAAAAATACCAAAACAAAATGTCTCAAATACTCCCTGAAAATCTGATTCATTGCAGCTTGAAAAGTGGCAGGAGCATTTGTTAACCCGAATGGCATAACCAGAAACTCAAAGTGCCCATAATGACATCTGAATGTTGTTTTATGTATGTCCTCTTCTCTCATTCTGATCTGATGGTACCCAGATCTTAAGTCTATTTTAGAAAAGAACATAGCCCCATGTAATTCATCAATGAGCTCATCAACACGGGGAATAGGGTACCTGTTTTTTACTGTTCTCTTATTCAGGGCCCTGTAATCAATACACATGCGTAGACTACCATCCTTCTTTTTCACTAGAACCATTGAAGATGCAAATGGGCTTGTACTAGGACGAATGTGTCCCATTGCCAACAACTCTTTTATTGTTTTTTCTATCTCATCTTTATAATATTTGGGATGTCTGTATGGTTTGATCATGATTGGTTTAGTTCCAGGTTCTAGTTCAATTGCATGCTGAAAGTTTCTGGGTGGGGGTAAACCTTCTGGTATTTCATCAAAAACCTTTTTATGCTTATCCAAAATAAACCGAATATCATGCTGTAACTCAAAGGTTGGAGTGGATTTACCTTTAAGAGTAATAATGCTGGCTGCCCATACAAATTCCTTTTTCTTCAAAATATTTTCCATGCTTTTGATAGAAACTTGTTGTAACACCCTGTCTTTAATTCCCTGCAAGACTACTTCCTTTTCTCCCACCATAAATTTGAATTTTAATGTCTGATTATTTATAGTGTAGTCACCCAGAGAAAATAACCACTGCACTCCTAGTATTACCTGTGGAGCACTCTTTCCCAATGGAAAAACAATGAAATCATCCACCATGTCATAATCTGTAAACTGCAGTTTCATGTGTGGGACATAAAGATGACAATGCTCTACATTTCCATTCCCAACCACTACATCAAAACCAGAAAAAGACTCAGTTTTTAACTTTTTCTTTCTTACCAAATCTTCATGTACAAAGTTGTGGGTTGCTCCAGGATCAATAAGCACCACAACTCTTTCTCCTTCTACTCCCCCAGGTACTTTAATGGTGATGTAAGCCCTAGATAAATCTAGAGAGGCTAAACTCCCTAAGCTTGGAGCACTTGGACCTCCTGATTCTGCATGCTGATTTTCTTCTGCTTCCAATTCCTCTGTTGATGCATAGTCTCCCTCTGAATCCTCATCATCTGATATTACCTGAATCAATCTGATTTGCCCTTTTCCTTGGCATCTGTGTCCTCTTTCAAATGGCTTTTTGCAGTAAAAGCATAGCCCTTTCCTTCTTAGTTCATCACGTTCATCATCTTTTCTATTTTTCGTAGTGGCTGCTGCTGGAAGACTCTGAGAGGTGGACGTTGGCTTTTGGGAAGTATTTTGATGTCCAGAACTTGATGCTGATGGCTGAAATCCACTTCTTTTCTGGGATGTTCCTATGGGGCTGAATTTGGAAGGAAAAGTTGATGAAAATTTCTGTTTTGCAGGTATGGCTGAAGCAGACATAGAAATGGCCCTCTTAATTGCATCCTGTAATGTTGTGGGTTCAAATGCTCTCACCCAACCTTTTAAAGGTTCTGTCAAGCCTTCTATGAACAAAAATACTATCCTCTTTTCAGACATATTTGGAACCATTACTGCTAAATTTTCAAATTCTTCCACATATGCTTCAACTGTTGTTTTCTGCTGTAAAGTTGTCAATTCTCTGAAATACTCTTCCTCATATTTCCTCTCAAACCTGTCCAATAGTCTAACACTGAATTCATCAAAAGATTTAATGTTGTTGTGTCCCTGTGTAGTCATACCGTGGTGCCACCAATCATAGGCACTCCCTTCCAAATGCACTATAGCTAATTTTACTGCATCCTCCTCTTCTGTAGGACAAACTTCAAAATATGTGATCAGTTTTTGCAGCCATGCCCTCACTGAGATTTTGTCACTCCCATCAAACATAGGTATCTGCATTTTCTGCTGGAGGAGTTTCTTTTCATCATTTTTATTTTTTCTGTTAATATTTTTTCTCAGAATGTTCAAATAACCATCAAATGTAACATTATTTTTGAAGGCTTCTGACATCCCCATATACCGTACCGTCAATTCTTCCATTTCTGCATCCTGCTGGCCGGGATCAGGTTCTGCTGAACTGATGAATAGGGGTTTTGAAGATCTAGGTAATGGTGAGTGAGAAGATTTTATGGACCCTTGTGTATTAGATCTGGAAGAAGTCTCCCCATGTCTTTCCTGATTCTGGGGTTCATTAGGTTGTTGTTCTAACCTGTTCACTAATCTTTGCAAGGTATCAACCAGGGTCATAAATCTCTGCTCTCGCTCATCAACTGGGTTTTCATCTCTGTCAGCCATTTCTGGTGGTTCCTCCCCTTCTGGTGTGTCTATATCTGTTGGCTCTGGCTGAGGGTCCACACTAGGGTTTTGTTTATTTCTTCTTGTGTAATAATGATGTGTTCGATTCATAAAAGACCCTCACAGGTGGCAAGATCTGAGCTCTGATACCACTGTAATGAGCCAAAATTCCAGAAATACAAGATTTTGCAAAGTAATGGAACAGATTAAAAAATATATTTTTGTATTTTTATTATTTTTCTTAACACCCACAAATCAAATTACAACAACAATAGCACAATTTACACATGCACATATAGATTCTCAATCTGTAGACATTGACAAGAGGTAATATCTCATAAAGGAGTTGTTGCCACATTTTGCACGGGGTGCCATGTTTTCCGTTTTTTAAGTGATCTGCTCTGTTCCTTCCCTCTTCCTTTTTTCCCATTCTTCATCTCTCCCTTTCTCCCTCTTCCTTACAATCTTCATTCCTCTTCCTTCCTCCCTTTTCTTCCCCCCAGTAAGGTTTCCAGAACAGAGGTGTTCCCTGAAAGTTTCTAAGTGTCAGGGCGCAACCCGACTTCGCAGCGAAGTCGGGGTGCGCCCTCAGATTGGAGCGCAGCAGGGAAGGCGAAGTGCGACAGCAGAACAGGAAATGAGCGAAATTCGACTAACTGCTGGGGCGCAACCCGACTTCGCAGCGAAGTCGGGGTGCGCCCTTCTTCCTGGGCGCACTAGGGAAGCAGTGCAGCAGAAAAATGACTAAGTGTTGGGGCGCAACCCGACTTCGCAGCGAAGTCGGGGTGCGCCCGCCTCTTAGTGCGCAGTCCGAACAGCAAAGAAGACAGCAATGTGCCGGTGCGCAACCCGACTTCGCAGCGAAGTCGGGGTGCGCCCTCTGACCGGTGCGCAGTTGGGAAAACAAATTCAGAAATTGGCTAAGGCACTGAGGCCTCCCCAACTACGCTGTTATCTACCTGCGCAACTTGACAGCGCTCCGATTCCGGGCGAAGTTGGATAAACTGCCTTTCAAGGCAGACACGTGTCATTCGTCAGCATCCGACAAGTGTCCAACTTCGGGAATCGAGCCAAGACGTGACCGGGAAAAGGACAAAGCATGGGCTGCACTATCTGCGCCAACTGCCACCATTTAAGCCGATATGAAGTGCCATCTGCCGCACCTACCCGCATTCCTGCTGACCGAAGATTTGACCCGACGTACCGCCACGTGGCTGTACAGCCTTCAGGGAGACCATGCCGCAAGTACAGTCCTGCCCGACAGAAGTCGGCATCAGCAGCTCCTCAGCCGCTCGTGTCAGCTACTATCTTGTTTGGGACTTCGTGCCCATGAATGTAATCGGGGGGAAACTTGGGCTATAAATAGCCCACTCATTTTCATTGTAAAGGGTGGAAGGGGAATATATTGCTAGGGAACAATTGTAGCTTGTGCGTTTGCCTCTAATACAAGCATATACTTGGCTCTGCTTACTGTCTTTCATCTTGTATGCTGCCTCTCCTTGTCATTTCTGCCTCATGTTTCTTGTGTCATTGCTTGTTGTTGTACTGAACTCTGGACTCTGGCATTTGGTGATCAAGTATTCTTGGAATGCATAGATAGAGGATACATAGGATGAATGATAGCTGTAGTTTCAATGTATGTTTGTAGATGAATGCTGTTAGTAGTGGTGATTGATTCGTTGCCGTGCTGCTTATTCCCCCCCCACCAACTCCAATCATATTTGGAATCCCTTTCTGTACTTTTATCTCTTTCCCTGCACTCTTAACCTAAAACACAAAAACCCCCACAGGAAGCCGGCCTTCTCCGGAGATTGGCACGGAAGGCATTCCTTCCTTCCGGCCTTTCAATCTGGTGGGCGAATCTGGGCGCATTAACAACAAATCCTTTCCTCATGGCAGATTCGTAACCAACAGTTTCTCTGGCACGCCCGGTGGGACATGGTAGTTTCCCACCCCCAAACAGAATCGAAGCACGAGTGCTCGCTTCATTGTTGTTAAAAATCAGAGCACCTGGCGACTCTGCAAATCTGAATACTCTCTGAGTCCGTGAAGACCGGTCCTAACGCCTTCATGCAAACGAGAAGGTGGCGAGCAAGGAATCCGGGAAACCCGCCTGACTTTTACGAAATCAACATTGACGCTCCAGGCGAGCGCGTCAGGATGGCTGATTACCAAGCTCGCGTGGAAGAAATCCAAGAAGCCGAGGCTGAAATTCAAGAAGTTGAGGCCGAAGAAGAATCTACATCTTCGGATACCTCCGATACCGAGTACACTACCGGGTCAGAAGAAGACATGGCTGCCCACCAGGATGATGATGACCTCTTCCCGGCGGTGGACTCTACGGGGCCCTTGGCCCTAGTCGGACAACAAGCTGTGCCCCCTGCCGCTTTAAAATCTATCCCTACGTATGACGGCTACGGCAAGACGGCGTACGAACACATCCAGGACATTCTGGCCCTGGCTGCGCTACATTCCATCACTGACGAAAGTGTGAAGACCCGTCTGCTGGCCCTTTCCCTAAGGGGAAAGCTTCTCTACTGGTGGAGATCACTGCCAAAGGGATCCATCACAGGGTGGCGACAGTTAGCCGGCAGGCTCGTGAAAGGATGCAACGAGTCTGCTGATCCCTCTTCTTTGTTGCATCAATTCCAAAGTATACAGAGACACCCCCAAGAGGAGGTGTCAGACTTCAATATCAGGTTTGCGAGGTCTTGGAAACGAGTACCTCGCGAACTCCGACCGTCAGCAGGTCAGGCCGCCTACTACTACCTGAGATCCTTCAACTCAGACATTTGCCTGCTGTTGAAGGTAGCCAGAATCGACACGTTCCCTGCTCTGTATGAGGCTGCCCAACAAGCTGAGATGGATATCATTTCCATTGGCAGACTCCCGCACAGGGTACAGCCGCCCATCTACCCTGACTTCCCCCGATCTCAGTATCCATCAGCTTCTGGTCCAGAGCCGTCCACTTCAGGGCAGCAACCCCAGCAGCAATGGAATCCGGCGCCGGTCGTGAATCCTTACGGCCCGCCACAAATTCATTATCCGCCTCCTCCTCCTCCGCATTTTCCGGCACTTCCTGCTCCCCCGCAGTATGCACAATATTCTACGCCTCCTCCATTGGCTGCATTACCTCCTCCGGCTCAGTTGCCACCTCCTGACAATGATATTCAGAATAAAATCCTCCAGGAGGTAAGAGCTCTGGCCTCTGGATATCACACCATGTCCAATGACATGACTGTTCTAAAAAAGAAACAGGCCCAGATGGACCTGGCTCCAAGGAGGCCATATCCGCCCCCGACACTGACAAAGGATCGCCCCGCCGAGCAACAACTGCAAAGGCGGCCCCCTCCGAGGAACGCTGCCATTGAGGACCAACCTGGTACTTCTGACCAGGTCAACTGGTGCACCACGTGCAATGACCCGCATTCGGAGGAAGACTGCACACTGCACCAACACTATCTCCAGACCTTGGCCGGCAGCGCCATAGAGGACGAAGAACTCTACATGATCCTGGGCGATGAAAGCAACTTCGTCGTCCCAGAGGAAGTTCCAGCGCCGCCTCTCGCCAAGGAAGATAGGAAGTCTGCTGAAGCTGCTGCCAAGCCCTTGAAGGTATACGCCAGAAGAGATAAGGCGCCACCTGATGGGCTACCACCTTACAAGAGGCTGTGGCCCTACACAGCCAAAGATAAAGCTCCTGCAGTAAAGACTCCCGCTGTCAAGCCTCCCGCACCTAAAGCTCCCGCTGCTCAGCCTCCAGCTGAAACCAAAGAACAAGCTCAGGAGAAGCTGAGATATCCGTCTCTAACCAAGAGACAGAGAGTTGAGGCCACTCAGCAGTACCGGACGAAGTATGAGCCGGCAAAAGAAGCGGAAGGAGCTAGCACCTCAGCCTACAGCATAGTAGACGAACTGAAGAGGACCCCCGCAAGAATCAGCATGTACGATGCTCTTCAGCTCCCAGGCCAGGTTGATCTGCTGCAAGAATCTCTGAAGATCATGAAAAATGGCAAGCAGATACAACCCGCTGTTCTGGTGCAACCCTTGACAGCCTCAGCCACCGGGAAGAACAGACCGCCTCCCTTCTATCTGTCATTACGGATGCAAGGGTACATAGTACACAACTGCATGGTGGATTCTGGTGCTTCCACGACCGTAATGCCGAGAGCCGTCTGCGATGAAATTGGGATGGAGTACACAAGGAGCAGCCAAGGCGTGCTGCAACTGGACGGCACCCCTGTCAAGACAGTCGGTGTCATTAAAGACATCCCCATTCGGCTGCACAAAGCTCTCGACATCGTGGTCATCCAAGAGGTCGTGGTTGTCGACTTGGAACCCTACTTTGGCATGTGTCTCTCCAGGGAGTTCACTGCGAAGTTGGGAGGGTATCTGTCTCTGGACTACTCACACATGGAAGTGCCTTTCAAAGGAAGAAGATTGAAAATCTACAATGAGAAGCCTTCCACTTTCTTAGTAGAGAAGATACCCGGAGAAGAGCCAGAGGACTGCATGGTTCAGCTAACGGAGGAAGAGCTGGTGGTGGTGGACATGACGGAGCAAGCTCTTGAGCTGCTGCAAATAGAAGATGAATTCTCCTTGCGGGACTTCAACGCCGTGATTGAGACCGAGCAAGGCTGCTACACTGTAGTTCAGCCTGAAAGGCTTGACAAGTCAGCCAAGAAAGAAGTGGGACCTGCACCAGAAAAGCTGTGGAAGCTTTTCTTTGACGGCGCACGATGCAAAAATGGCGCCGGGGCAGGTGTGCTTTTGGTTTCTCCAACCGGGATCCAGAAGGACTACACCTACAGGCTGGCCTGGAGCTGTACCAACAACGCGGCGGAGTACGAAGCCCTGTGCTTAGGTTTGCGGAAAGCAGAGAGGCTGGGGATTAAGCACCTGCAGATCTTTGGCGATTCTGAACTGGTGTGCCACCAGATTACGAACAAGTGCGCCTCCAAGAAGCACTATCTCAAGGCGTACCGAAATCGGGTCTGGGATCTGATGGAGTCGTTTGACTCGTTGAATGTCAAGGCTATATCACGTGAGAAAAACAAGCATGCTGACATTCTGGCGTCTGTTGGAGCCAGGTACGTTCCGGCTGATGACACTGTCCAGAAGCCGAAGCCGGTTCGCACCATTTACAGGCCTTCTGTGCCTGATAAGGACACCCACTGGCAGGTGTTCGACTGTGACGAGGAGATCGTCACATTTTTGGTAAATGAAGCATGTTCAATCGAAGGTAGAGACCCTGATGACGAGCAATATGAGGGGTTGATACAACTAAAAAATAATCATGTCCCAAAAGGACTGATTACACTTGAGAGTCTATTTGATCAAAATGACAGAGCAATATCTCACCGGATCAAAGTAGACCCGAAGCAGTATGCCGACCTGGAGCTCGAACCTGGAAAAACAATCAAGGTCGGGACAGACTGCACCACAGAGGAACTTGAGCAAATAAGAACATTATGCCGAGAGTTCCCTGACATAGTAGCCTGGTGCTACCAGGACTTGAAGGGGTATGACAGAAATGTTATCCAGCATACCATTGAGCTAGAAGATGGCGCCAAGCCATTCCGGCAGAAGCAGAGGGCCGTAAATCCGAAGATCGAGGCCATGATGAAGGCCGAGCTCCTGAAGATGCTGGAAGCCAAAATCATCTACCCCATCAAGCATTCATCTTGGGTTGCGAACTTGGTTCCCGTGAGGAAAAAGAATGGAGACATCCGTCTCTGTGTGGACTTCAGAAATCTGAATCAGGCCTCCCTCAAGGACCATTATCCGCTTCCCCAAATCGATCAGATCCTCCATATAGTTGCTGGAGCCCAGAGATTTTCCCTCTTAGATGGCTTTTCTGGGTACAACCAGGTATGGGTTAAGGATGAGGACCAGCATAAGACGGCGTTCACCACCAAATGGGGAACGTTCGCCTATCAGCGCATGCCTTTCGGCTTATCCAATGCTGGCGCCACATTCCAGAGAGCCATGGATCTGGCCTTCCGAGAGCTGCTCAACAAAGTCATTGTCATCTACTTGGATGACATGACTGTGTTCTCTCACAGGAGAGAAGATCATGTTCCCCACTTGCGGCAAATATTTGAGAGATGTCGTGAATTCGGCATATCCATAAACCCGAAGAAATCTGTCTTCGCGGTAAAAGAGGGAAAGCTGCTGGGACACGTCATCTCCGAGAAAGGCCTAGCCATAGACCCTGATAGAGCAGAGGCCCTCCTCCGCTTGCCCGCCCCAGTCGACAAAAAGGGACTGCAGTCCTTCTTCGGCCAAATCAACTTCGTGCGGAAGTTCATACCGGACTTCGCACAGGTAATCAAGCCCATGGCCGAGCTGCTGAAAAAGAACGCTGAGTTCTTATGGACTGATGAAAGGAGCCAGGCCTTCGAGGAAATCAAGGCCCGAATTGCGCAGGCTCCGGTGTTGATAAACCCGGACTACTCCAAGGATTTCATCCTGTACGCGGTGGGAGAACCCGAGAGTTACGCCGCAGTCCTGACCCAAAAGGGAGACGATGGCGAAGAGCGCCCCATAGCGTTCCTGAGCCAAGTGATTCAGCCGCATGAAGAAAAGTACAACTTTATAGAGCGGCAAGTTCACGCGGTCATGAAGTCTCTCCGAAAGTTCAGGCACTTTGTCTCCCAGAGCCGAACCACTGTTTTTGTGATACACCCGGACGTTCGAAGCTTCATCATACAAGGAGAGCCGGGTCACAAAAGAGCAGGATGGATTGCTAAAATCCAGGAGTTCGACATCGAGGTGCGGCCAACCAAGCTTATCAGAGGCCGAGCCTTGTGCCAGGAGCTGGCCCGAAGCGCAGCAGCCCAGATATCCGCCTGTAAGTGGGAGGATCCAGCAACAAGCACCAACCTAGCCAACTCCTTACCCGAGGAGTGCGACTGGACAGATGACCTGGTGAAATATTTCTGCACCGGGAGATGTCCAGACCACCTGAATGCCTCACAAAGAAGGAGGTTTCGGCTAGGTGCACTGAAATACACTCTTCGCCCCGAGGGGCTTTACTTCAAAAATATTGACGGCATCCTGTTGCGGTGCGTCAGAAAAACAGACCAACCCAGGATCCTCGGAGAATTTCACTCCGGGATGCCTGGGGGTCACCATTCTGCAAGGCCAACGGCCTTGAAAATAATCAGAGCTGGGTACTATTGGCCCACTCTATTCACAGACGCGCATGCGGTCTGTAAAAAATGTGATCAATGCCAGAGATTTGCTGGCAGAAACAGGAAAGCACCCCTGCCCCTTCAACCGATCCAAGCCGAGACTCCGTTTCAGCAATGGGGTCTGGACTTTATCGGGGTGATTACGCCGAACTCTGCAGCGGGGCACAAGTTTATTCTTACCGCCACCGACTACTTCACACGGTGGGCAGAGGCGATCCCCACAAAGAATGCGGACCAGGAGACGGTCATTAGGTTCCTCGAGAGCCTCATCACCCGTTTCGGGGTCCCTGAGTCAATAGTAACGGACAATGGTCCGGGGTTCGCAGGCGCTGTACTCACGGAGTACACCAGCAAATACGGCATTTATCACAAAATGTCTTCCAATTACTACCCACAGGGGAACGGTCTCGCCGAGTCCACCAACAAAAATCTGCTGAGAATCATCAGAAGGACGGTAGAGAAAAACAAGAGGACTTGGCATCTTCTCCTGGATCGGGCGCTGTGGGCGGACAGGATATCTTTCAAAAATTCAATCAGGACGTCCCCCTATGCGCTCGTATACGGCAAGGAAGCAGTCCTGCCAACCCACATCGAAATTCCCGCTCTCTGGATGCTTGATGAAGAAAGAGGTAGCGGGGATCCAGTAGATGACAGACTGTGCCAGTTGCTGCAGTTAGAGGAAGACAGAGAAAAAGCTTACCAGGCCTTCACCAAGCACGCTGAAGCAACCCGAGGCTGGTTTGCAAAAGGCGCCACCGCCCGAGTTTTTGAAACCGGGGACCTGGTGCTAAAGTGGGACTCACTAAAGGCGAAGCCGGGCAACCACGGAAAGTTTGACGCCCTCTGGGAGGGCCCTTATCAGATTGCCCGGGTAAATCAGTTCAATTCATTTATGCTCCGGGACATGGAGGGACAACTTCTCCCCATTCCCGTCAATGGGTTCCACTTAAAAATTTACCATCACTGAAGGCACCCGAATGGGTCCTTCCTTGTACAGATTTCCCTTCTGCTTTTTTCAGTTTTCGGAATGTAAATATTTCAGTTTTTAGTTTTTAAATTCTCGAAGAGCCCAAGTAATCCGAAGGCAAAACCCCGACTTCGCAGCGAAGTCGGGTAGCGCTCCTTGAACGGTGCGAAGTCCGAAAGAAGGTAGCTGAAAAAGGGGAAAAATTGGCTAAGTATGGGTGCGCAACCCGACTTCGCAGCGAAGTCGGGCTGCGCCCTCTCCAAAGGGCGCAGTTGGGTAACAAACGGCCAGAAGAAACCAAGTGTCAGACTGCGCAGGCAAACCCGGGCGAAGTCGGATTGCGCCCATATTCCGGGCGAAGTCCGATTGCGCCCGTTTTTCGGGCGAAGTCCGAATAACCCACCACGGAGAGCTTGAAAATTCTAAGTGTGGGCCCAGGGCGAAGTTCGGCAACGCGAAGTTGGGCACATGGGCTTTAAAGTTTCCCTTGTAAAGTGTGCCCAGACAGCGGCGATGACGTCATCAACGACACAACGTCCAAAGAGGTTTAATGATTGCACGGCTTTCAAGAACGATGCATTAAAAAAGCAAGGTGCGTTTGGACCAACGGCTATTGGGGCACGCTTTCCAAAAATAAACCCATACCCAGCCGCCAAAAAATCATAATGCCTCCACCAACCTCGAGTCGACCACCCTAACTCTCTCCCTCGCGCCATTAATGTTCCAGTCATTGTCTACAAAAGGGACCCTGGCGCAACCAGAAAATTCAAACTGATTCCCTGACTGCAAGGAATAAAGCTGACAATTCAGAAGCTGAAATTCTCTGTAATTCCCGACACTGCCGTTTCAGAAAGATGGACAAAGGGAAAGCGCCCGTACAGGCGCAATCAAGTGAAGAACGGCGCGAAGCTGAGGAATCACCGGAGTCAAGCGCCCATGAGAGCGGAGCGCCTCAGAAGGACCAGAAAAGAAAATCCCGGACGAAGAGGCGCGTAGTTGGGCAGACTCCACCGCCGCCAATTAATCGCCTGGCCGGATACAAAGACGGCTCTGTCTCCATCAGCCTCACCAAGCTGCGGTTGAACATTGCGAAGTGGGTGAATAAGGTTTCGCCCTCCCACCACCTCGGAGCTGCATACAAGTCGAACCTGTATTGGTTCTTGTGCCCGCCTACTCACTGGTGCCCGGAGCTGGTTGAAGCAATTGCAGAATATTACAAACCAGCTGCCCGGCAAGTCTGCGACAACAAAGGAAAAGTGTTGTTCACCCTCTTCCGAGAGAGCGTCCAGCCAGCATTCGCCCCAGGGCTCCAGTATGAGCCTGGCGCAATTGTCAGAAGGGTAAATCTGGACGAGCAGACCGGCAGATTTGCGCAGACAAAGCGGATGAGAGAATTTCTGGATTCAGAGCTGAAGACTCCGCTGGCAGCCGGACAGTGGCCAACTGGCCCCATACCCCTGGAAAAATTTGAAAATAAGTACATCTACATCATCCTGGCATGGGTCCTTGGCTGTGACTCTGACAAAGTGGTACGGCCGTACCAGCTGGCGATGGCAGAGTGTCTCCTGCACGGGGAGTTCTACGACTCCACGGCGCAGAAGAGCGGAAAGCGCCCTATCTTCTTCGACTGGGCGGACTGGCTGGCATATGCGATACATTCCAGCCTGGTTAGACTGCAGCAGAAGCAGTCAACGGATTTCCGGTTTTGCTCCTACCTCACATGGCTGTGCCTATATCACATGCATTACCGGATGAACGTCCCTGACCTGCAGAAAGTGAACGAAAAAGGAGAGCCGCTCCCCGTGTACGAATGGACTGAGGTTCTGTACAGGAAGGGCTCGTTCTATGAATTCAATATCCAATTTCTGTGCCAGGTCATGGGGTTGTTCAACCGTGGCGCGACTCGCCCGCCCGAAGCTATGACCAAATACCTGTGGAGTAAAGAGTACGGGGACACTTTCCGGCTAACTCAGGGCATCATCGTCAGAATCTACGGGTTCAAGGGGAAGCCGTGTTTGCTGCCCTACTTCTGCACTGACCATCAGTTCGGGATGGAAATTGCGCGGCAGATGGACTACGTTGAAGAGGAATTCGGCCAGGGGAAAAAGAGAGGTCATATTTTTCAATATCCCATGACCTGGGCGAATACCCAAGTGTTCGAAATCGGGCAGCACGTCTACCTCGAGCGGGAACTCATTGAAATGGGCCTGATAATGCTGCCGCAGCGCTGGAAGTACGACCCAATTGGGGTCCGGGGAAAATTCACGCACATCTGTCCCAGAGCTGAAATCATGCAAGAAAGAAGGAACAGGACAGGTGCAGACCTCCACTGGCGCATTGACTTGATGCAATCATGGCCACCATGGCATGATTTTTACTGCGAAGAGGTGACGTACGATCCAGAGCGAAACCCGGATCATCGGATGGAGTCAGCAGGCTTCAAAAGATTCCTCGCTAAGGTGGCGCCCCTCAACTGGCATAAAGACAAAATCCTTGAGTGCTGGAAGATGAGGTGTCGCACGCAGCACGATAAATCCAACCGGAGGAATCTGGCTGTCGACGATGAATTTTCAGCGTTGTATGACCAGCACGTTGACACGTGGCGGCCCTTCGAATTTCGCAATTGCGTCCCCCGAGGCGCAAATATAAGGTATAAAAGGAGGCCCACCTCCCAGCTATCGTCAACGCCCGCGACTTCCAGCGCAACTCCGACAAGCAGCCAAGTAGGCCCGATGCAGGCAGTATCTTCTGAGGCAGTGCCCGAAAAGGCGCAAAGTTCAGAAAAGTCCACCCCTGAGGTGGCCCCTCCAGCAGAACAAGTATGCGCGCTGCCAGCTAGCAGACCTAGCGCGGCAGGTATTCTTCCAGCCAGACCCAGGTACAAGTTTACCGTGGGAACTTCTGCACCTGCCGCCCCGATTTTGTCTCTCTCCTCTGGATCAGCCGCGGCGCCGGAAGAGAAGAAGAAGAAGAAGGTTGAAAGGGCCAAGCGGCCTAAAGAGCCTGTACAACAATCAGCCGCAGAACAAACTAGTGCAGCAGCTCCAGAGGTTGTCTCTTTGGACAGCCCTGAACCAGCCGCAGATACCCGAGCTGCAAGCACCCCTCCAACGGCGGCTCAGGCGGAGCCCGCAGGTACGTCCACTATTTCTCTTCCCCAAGTCCGAGTCAGCCCTGCAAAAGCCCCTTCTCCCATCTCATCAGGGCAAGCCGTAGCCGCGTCCACCGCTTCCCGAGCTACCCAGCCCTCCAGCGGCCTACATTCATTCGACCAGTTTGCTCAGGATCCTAACGCTTTCCAATCACTGAGCCAAACCCTAGAGCCCTCTCCCGCAGCCAGTGCTGAAGCTGCGCCTTCATCACCGCGCTCCTCACCCCAGCCGTCCGAAGCCTTGCCGGCACCATCCACTCAGACTCCTGTTAACCCTAGGACCCGGTCGCCCTCAAAGGCTGATACCCCCTCTGGAATCCCGCCTACTTCGCTGTTCGCAGGGAAAATGCCGCAGCAAGACCAGACGCTGGAGGACCTCAACTTCCTAGATATCACAGAAGACCAGCCTCTGGCAGTAAGAGCCGCGGGTGGTTCTGCCTCCTTTCTCCAGGGCGTGAAGCGCAGAAGGGCCGAAGAGATAGCCGCCCCGATAAAACGTACCAAGTTTGACCTGGACCGGAGAGTGCTCACAACAGAGAAGTTGATCCCGAAGGTGAAGAAGCCTCTCCGGGAGATGACCGAGGCGGACTATGAGCATCAGAGGAAGGAGAAAAGCTTTGACGACATCAACGAGGAATACGAAATTCGTGGTATTCGTCGTAGGACTGACAATCTCCTCGTCAAGCATCTCGAGACCCAGGAGGCGCTGTACCAGCTGCAGAACAACACAAGGCAGCTTGAGGAGAACCTAGCTAGGGCCACTGCGCAGCTGGGGTCAGCCCAGCAGGAAATAGAAGAACTTAAGGCCCAGCTGGCCACCGCTCAGCAGGAGGCCGCAGAGCAAAAACAGACAGCCGAACAGCTGTCAGAAGAGAGAAGAGCGGCGCTGGAGCAAGTTTCTCAGCTCCAGGATTCGCTGAAACAGGCGCAGTCGCAACTTGCAGAGAAAACCTTACAAGCGACGGCCTTTTCCAAGAGCAAGGCCAAGGAGATGCGGGCTAGTCTGCTGCAAGGTTGCAAGCCCAACCTTGTCAAATCATTATCAGTTCTGGACTTCGTGTCCAGGATTGAAGAAGTATCTGCCCAGGGAAAGCCTGTGGTAGAGGAAGCCGAACACCAGGCGAAGCGATGGCTGGACCTGGCTATAAAACTTGAGGAGTTTGAGCGCAAAGGCTTCCAAATTGCTCCTATGTCCCAACTTGCCTCAGAGTGGGCAGATGCAAGGGTAACCTTGCATACTTATTTTGATAGGACAGAGAAGATCAGAACTGCCAGGAGGGCGCTAGACGCCCTAGAGCATGAAAGAAACATTCTCCTGGCCCCCTTTCACACTCTGTCCGAACACGGGTGCCCGAGCTACGTCAAAGATGGCGAGCTCTTGACCCTTGAACAGGTGAAGCAGAATTGGCTGTCCTTCGAGACAGATACAGCAGAAATTGATAGCTGGGCAGAGCCAATTCAAGAAGCTCAGGTCACCCAGATGGTGTCGAAGTATTGCAAGATCAACTCCTCCCTGAAGGAGTTGGGAAGAAGATATAACACCATCGACCTGCACGCGGTCGCTGCATTCCACGCAGCATTAAAAGAGATCAGCGACCTCGCACCCTTCCAAGCAGCAGTCTGGGACCAAGCCAAGGCTGCATACCAACGCATCAGCGGGTGGGAGGCTAACAGTGGAGAACACTCGGATTCAGAAGAGGAAACTGAGGAGGAAACTGGTGAAAGTGAACCTGAAGAACAGTTGCCTGGAAGGAAGCGTTCAGAGCAGCAGAAGGCAGGGGAAGGAAGTTCCTCTGCACCCAATGGATGAAGGCATGGTTCTTTGCGTCGAGGCGAGCTCGACACCCCGCGAGCCGCCAGGAATGTTGCCACATTTGGCACGGGGTGCCATGTTTTCCGTTTTTTGTAAGTGATCTGCTCTGTTCCTTCCCTCCTCCTTTTTTCCCATTCTTCATCTCTCCCTTTCTCCCTCTTCCTTGCAATCTTCATTCCTCTTCCTTCCTCCCTTTTCTTCCCCCCCAGTAAGGTTTCCAGAACAGAGGTGTTCCCTGAAAGTTTCTAAGTGTCAGGGCGCAACCCGACTTCGCAGCGAAGTCGGGGTGCGCCCTCAGATTGGAGCGCAGAGGAAGGCGAAGTGCGACAGCAGAACAGGAAATGAGCGAAATTCGACTAACTGCTGGGGCGCAACCCGACTTCGCAGCGAAGTCGGGGTGCGCCCTTCTTCTTGGGCGCACTAGGGAAGCAGTGCGAGGCAGAAAATGACTAAGTGTTGGGGCGCAACCCGACTTCGCAGCGAAGTCGGGGTGCGCCCGCCTCTTAGTGCGCAGTCCGAACAACAAAGAAGACAGCAATGTGCCGGTGCGCAACCCGACTTCGCAACGAAGTCGGGGTGCGCCCTCTGACCGGTGCGCAGTTGGGAAAACAAATTCAGAAATTGACTAAGGCACGGAGGCCTCCCCAACTGCGCTGTTTTCTACCTGCGCAACCTGACAGCGCTCCGATTTCGGGCGAAGTTGGATAAACTGCCTTTCAAGGCAGACACGTGTCATTCGTCAGCATCCGACAAGTGTCCAACTTCGGGAATCGAGCCAAGACGTGACCGGGAAAAGGACAAAGCATGGGCTGCACTATCTGCGCCAACTGCCACCATTTAAGCCGATATGAAGTGCCATCTGCCGCACCTACCCGCATTCCTGCTGACCGAAGATTTGACCCGACGTACCGCCACGTGGCTGTACAGCCTTCAGGGAGACCATGCCGCAAGTACAGTCCTGCCCGACAGAAGTCGGCATCAGCAGCTCCTCAGCCGCTCGTGTCAGCTACTGTCTTGTTTGGGACTTCGTGCCCATGAATGTAATCGGGGGAAACTTGGGCTATAAATAGCCCACTCATTTTCATTGTAAAGGGTGGAAGGGGAATATATTGCTAGGGAACAATTGTAGCTGTGCGTTTGCCTCTAATACAAGCATATACTTGGCTCTGCTTACTGTCTTTCATCTTGTATGCTGCCTCTCCTTGTCATTTCTGCCTCATGTTTCTTGTGTCATTGCTTGCTGTTGTACTGAACTCTGGACTCTGGCATTTGGTGATCAAGTATTCCTGGAATGCATAGATAGAGGATACATAGGATGAATGATAGCTGTAGTTTCAATGTATGTTTGTAGATGAATGTTGTTAGTAGTGGTGATTGATTCGTTGTCGTGCTGCTTATTCCCCCCACCAACTCCAATCATATTTGGAATCCCTTTCTGTACTTTTATCTCTTTCCCTGCACTCTTAACCTAAAACACAAAAACCCCCACAGGAAGCCGGCCTTCTCCGGAGATTGGCACGGAAGGCATTCCTTCCTTCCGGCCTTTCAATCTGGTGGGCGAATCTGGGCGCATTAACAACAAATCCTTTCCTCATGGCAGATTCGTAACCAACGAGAGCAATATGAGCTACAATATATGCCATCAACACAAGACAGATGGGACATTGCACCTGATCACTACAACACTGAAATATGGCAGCAATCCTCCAAAGAATGGGACACCAGGCTCATGGAATGCAAATCTGTCTTCAACAACCCCAAATACTGCAGAATAATCTCCCAAAAGAGGGAACGTGTGGCTGGATGGTGAATGATAATGCTCAAACAATGATCAAAACCCTGATATTTGCTCCCCAAGATGTGACGTTGCCCTCCTTTCTCAAAATTAGCCCCCAAAACACACAAGAATGCCAATAATAATCTGAATGTGCAGATATAATCCCTCAGAAATGGGACGCAGCTCAAAGCTGATAAAAACACTTCAAAAATGTCTACAATATCCTCAATGTTGGACGTTGGGGTTATGGATTCACACAAACACTAAAAATTTCACTAGATGCAATAATACTCTTCACACACATACAACTTCAAACCACAATTTGATAATTCTTCACAAAACCTTCACAATGCCACCAAACCCTCAGAGAGAATTCTCATTCAATCCGGAAGAAGAATAGATTTGGAAAACACTGGAAGCCCTTTAATTGCACAGGTAAACCCTGATTGGATTTACTCCCCAACTCAATAGATGAGCACCTCTCACTCTACAAAATTGGAATTCCTCACTTAACCTTGAGCAGCTCTCGAAGGCAGAGAAGAGATAAGTCTTCATCACATAACCTAGCCTCCTTAGAATGAAGGGCGTTCCACCTTTTTATATTTCCCTGTTATATTTTCTCATTATGTGGAGCCCATTACTTAAGCTATTATTTGCTTAAGTATTTTATTAAAATACCCCAATAATATAAATAATAATAATTATTTATATTTTGCACACTTATAATAATAAGAAATAAAATAAAAATATTTTATTTCTCTCCACACTATAGTAATAATAATATTATTTATAATATTTACATACATGACCATTATTTTTCCAAAATGGGTCATGACATTCCATCACTAGATCTTTCCACTGACAAGCAGACACCTTGGCGGCAACACTTTTGGCCAATTCTTGGCATAGGGCCCGACCTCGGATTAACTTGGTGGGTCACACCTCTATGTCGAATTCTTGTATTTTAGCAATCCATCCTGCCCTCTTGTGACTTTGGTTCCCCTTGAATGATAAAATTTTTGACATCGGGGTGTATCATGAAGACTGTAATCAGGCTCTGAGAGACAAAGTGCTTAAATTTTTTCAAGGATCTCATGACAGAATGCACTTGTCGCTCAATAAAATTGTACCTTTCCTCATGCGGCTGGATTACTTGGCTCAAGAAGGCGATCGACCGCTCTTCGCCGTCATCTCCTTTTTGTGTCAGGATTGTAGCATAGCTCTCGGGTTCCCCGACCGCATAAAGGATGAAATCTTTCTTTTATGTGCTTGGCCTCGGATTTGATCTCTTCAAAGGCCTGCTTTCTCTCCTCAGTCCAGACAAAATCGGCGTCCTTCTTCAAGAGCTCGGCCATAGGTTTGATTACTTGCGCGAAATCAGGCACGAACTTCCTCACAAAGTTGATCTGGCCGAAGAAGGACTGTAGCCCTTTCTTGTCCACTGGGATGGCGAGTTTCATGAGAGCTTCTGCTCTATCAGGGTCAATTGCAAGGCCTTTCTCGGAAATGACATGGCCTAACAACTTTCCCTCCTTGACCGCGAAGACTGATTTCTTGGGATTGATGGATATGCCGAACTCGCGACATCTTTCGAAGACTTGCTCCAAATGAGAGGTGTGTTCTTCTCTCTTGTGGGAAAATACTATCATGTCATCTAAATAAATGACAATGATCTTATTTAGCAACTCTCGAAATGCAAGGTCCATGGCCCTCTGGAATGTGGCACCAGCGCTGGACAAACCGAATGGCATGCGTTGATAGGCGAACGTTCCCCATTTGGTGGTGAACGTCGTCTTGTGTTGGTCCTCGTCTCTAACCCAGATTTGGTTGTAGCCAGAAAATCCGTCTAGGAGAGAGAATCTCTAAGCTCCTGCGACCACATGAAGAATTTGGTCGATCTGCGGGAGTGGATAGTGATCCTTGAGGGAGGCCTTGTTCAAATTGCGGAAGTCAACACAGAGGCGGATATCCCCGTTCTTCTTTCTGACTGGGACCAGATTTGTGACCCAAGAAGAATGCTTGATAGGGTATATGATCTTGGCTTCTAGCATCTTCAGAAGTTCTGCCTTCATCATAACCTCGATTTTCGGGTTGACCGCTCTTTGTTTCTGCCTAAAGGGCTTAACTCCTTCTAGTTCTATGGTGTGTTGTATAATTTCTCTGTCATAACCCCTTAAGTCCTAATAACACCAAGCTACAATATCTGGATACCTTTTGCACAAGGCCTGGATCTGTTCCAATTCTTCTGGGGTGGCAGTCTGTTCCAACTTTGATCACCTTTCTTGGTTCAAGCTCCAGGTCTCTGTACTACTTGGGGTCAATCTTGATCCTGTGAGATATAGCTCTGTCATTTTGATCAAACAGGCTTTCAAGGGTGATGAGTCCTTTCGGGACATGGTTATTCTTCAACTATATTAACCCCTCATACTGCTCGTCATTAGGGTCTTTACCTTCGATTGAACTTGCTTCATGTATCAAAAAATTGATGATCTCTTCATCAGAATCGAACACCTGCCAGTGGGTGTCCTTATCAGGCATAGAAGGCCTGTAAATGGTGCGAACCGGCTTCGGCTTCTGCATAGTGTCATCAGCCGGGACGTACCTGGCTCCAACGGACGCCAAGATGTCAGCATGTTTATTCTTCTCACGGGAGATAGCCTTGACATTCAAGGAGTCAAATGACTCCATCAGGTCCCAGACACGGTTGCGGTATGCCTTGAGGTAATGCTTCTTGGAGGAGCACTTATTGGTAATCTGCTTGCACACCAGCTTCGAGTCTCCAAGATCTGCAACTTCTTGATCCCGAGTCTTTTCGCCTTTTTCAGGCCTAAGCACAAGGCTTCATACTCGGTTGCGTTGTTAGTGCAGCTCCATGCCAGCCTGTAGCAATAATCTTTCTGTATTCCAGATGGGGAGACTAGAAGGAGCCTTGCCCCTGCGCCATTTTTGCATCAGGCGCCGTCAAAGTATAGCTTCCACAGCTCATCGGGGGCAGGACCTATTTCTTCTTTTGCCGTCTCCTTCGGCTTTTCGGGCTGGGTAACAGAGTAGCAACCAATGTCTGTTTCAATCATGGCATTGAAATCCAGCAGGGAGAACTCATCCTCCACTTGTAGCTGCTCTATGGCTACTTCCACGAAGTCCACTTCTGCCAACTCTTCAGTCATCAGACGGACCGCTTCACTTTGCTACCCTTCCTCAGGTATCTACTCGACTAGAAAAGTGGATGGTTTGTCGTTGTATGTTTTCACTTTACTCCCTTTGAAAGGGACTTCCATGTGTCAGTAGTCCAGCGACAAATATCTGCCGAGTTTGGTGGTAAACTCCCTCGAGAGGCACATGCCGAAGTAGGGCTCCAGATCAACCACCACGACTTCTTGAATGACCACGATCTCGGGCGCTTTGTGCAACTGGATAGGAATGTCTTTGATGACACCCACCGTTTTCACAGGAGTGTCGTCTAGCTGCAAGACGCCTTGACTGCTCCGAGTATATTCCATGCCGATCTCTTCACATACAGCCCTTGGCATGATAGTGGTTGAGGCACCGGAATCAATTATGCAATTGTGTACCACATGACCCTCCATCCGCAAAGACAGGTAGAAAGGCGGTGGTCTATTCTTTCCGGTGATTGAAGTTGTCGGGGGCTGAGCTAACATGGGTTGCGGCATCTTTCCTCCCTTAAAAGTCTTCAGAGACTCTTGCAATAGGTCTACCTGCCCAGGCAACTGAAGGGCATCGTAAATGCTTATCTTCGTCGAGGCCTTCTTGAGTTTTTCTACGATGTTGTAGGCCGAAGTGTTGGGCCCCTCTAATTCCTTGGTCGGCTCATACCTGGTGCGGTAATGTTGCGTGGCCTCAACCCTTCGCTGCTTTGTCAACGACGGATATTTAAGCTTTTCTCGAGCTTGTTCTTTGGTTTCGGTTGGAGGTTGAATCACAGGAGCCTTGGCTGGTGGCGCCTTCTCTTTTGCAGGTGGAGGCAGAGGTGTTTTCTCAGGAGCTTCCGTGGCAGGTTGCACCTTTTCTCTTCTGGTGTACACCTTCAAAGGCTGCATTTGAGCCGCGTCGACCTCCATGGGCTTTTTACCGCTCCTGGTCAGAATTGACACAGGATCTTCCTCTGAGACCGCAAAGTTGTGTTGTTCTTCCCGAATCATATTGACTTGATCCTCAGGGTTGCTGCTGGCTAGAGTTTGGATATAATGCTGGTGCAGCATGCAACTATCCTCCCCGTGAGGGTCATTGCAGGTAGAGCACCAGTGGACATTGTCTGGAGTGCTCGGTCCCGCATTGTTAGCAACACTTCTAGCCGGAGGCCTATTGGCCTGAGCTTGGTCTCTTGTAAGTGCCGGAGGAGGATATGGCCTTCTAGGAATAAATTCTTGTTGGGCCTGCTTCTTCTTCATGATGGCCATGTCATTGGACAACATCCGGTAAATGGAAGTAAGCGACTCTACTTGTTGTAGAATCTTGGACTGCACATCAATATCTGGTTGTGCTGACTGGGCAGGCGGAGGCAATGGTGCCAACGGCGGTGGTGGAGGTAATGTTGGGTATTGTGGAGGAGCGGGAAGTGCTGGATATTGCGGAGTAGATGGGAGTTGAGGTGTCGGTGGCGTGGGAAAATGCACTTGAGGCGGGCCAAACTGAGACACAACTGGTGCGGGATTCCATGGCGGATTGTGATACGAAGAAGACGTGTGAGCAGACGCCGGTGGATATTGTGATTGCGGGAAATCTGGGTAGATCGGTGGCTGCATCTTGTGCGGGAGTCTACCTATGGCAATCATATCCAACTCCGCCCTTTGAGCTGCCTCATACAACTCAGGAAAAGTGTTCACGCGGGCCAACTTGATGACCAAACTGATGTCTGAGCTAAAAGCTCTGAGATAGTAGTGGGCAACTTGTCCATCGGAGGGACGCAATTCAATGGGAACCCTTTTCCAAGACCACGCAAACCTCACATTGAAGTCTGATATCTCCTCTTGCGGATGTCGTTGGATGGTTTGGAATTGGTGCAGCAAACAGGACGGATCTGCAGATTCATTGAACCCCTTGACTAGCTGTCCGGCCAATTGGGCCCATCCCGTAATAGTGTCGTTTGGCAAGGATTTGTACCAGTATAAGAGCTTCCCTCGCAGAGAGAGAGCCAACAGTCGGGTCTTGACACTTTCATTGGTGATGGCATGCAGCGCTGCCAGAGCTAAGATATCCTGGATATGCTCATAGGCCGTCTTCCCAGTTCAATCATACGTGGGAAGGGACTTTAAAGCAGCAGGTGGGACAGCATCTTGTCCCGCTAGATTGAGAGGTCCAGTGGAGTCAACAGCTGGGAATAGCTCAGGAGCATTTGGTTGAGGATTTGCCATGTCTGCGTTTTGATCGGGCTGATCAGGATCGTGGTAATCCTCAGTGCTCTCCGAAGTTGTATCTTGCTCAGTTTTGGTCTCAAACACTTCGTCTTGATAGGCGTGATAATCAATCAGCCTCGGGTGCTCTCCAGCAGCGTTGATATCAAGCTCATAAAACTCAGGCTCCTGTGGTCCTGCGTTCCTAACTCTCCATCTTGTATGCATGAAGGAGCTTTTGATATTGGACCGGTCTTCAGGACTCAAAGAATATTCAGGTTCAGCAGAGAGTCGCCAGGTGTTCTCCTTTGACAACAATGAAGTGAACACCAGTACTTCAATACCGCTTATGGGGTGTAACACTCGTGTCCCACCGGGCGTGCTAGAGAAACTGTTGGTTACGAATCTGCCATTAGGAAAGGATTTGTGGTCTTTTGCGCCCTAGATTCGCCCAATAGATTGAAAGGCCGGAAGGAAGGGATGCCTTCCGTGCCAATCTCCGGAGAAGGCCGACTCCTATACTACACTACTTGGTTTTTTAGATAAGAGTGCTGGAAAGAGATTAAAAATGCAGAAAGAAACATAAATGTCATGTGTTTCTGGTGGGGAAGAACAAGCAGCACGGTCACTAACTTATCACTAAACTAACAACAATCAAAACAATGTATGTAACAGAAACCACTACTGTGATTCCTTCCTATGTATCCTTCATTCGGTATTCCAGGTCTACTTAATTGCCAATGCTGAGATCCAGAATGCAGAATGACAACAATCAGAAAAATAAATGACACGATGCAGAAATACCTGCAGAAGGCAGCATAAAAGAAAGAGACAAATAATGGAGCCAAGTATACTTTGATTCAGAAGCAAACGTTCAGTTACAGCAGCTTTCCTAGCAATATGTTCCCCCCTTTTACAATTAAGTTCATCTGCTATTTATAGCAGGATTTTCCCCCCAGATTACAATCATGCACAGATCCCGAGGACTGGCAAAAGCTGTAAAAGCTGCCAAAAGCTGCCTGGATTGGACTCCTGTCGGCTGTACTTGTACTTGTGATATGGCTGCTCTGAAAACTGTACATCCCCGGACAGGTCTGGTGGGCGGGAAAATCAGGTCCGGTTGAATGCGGTAGATGGGGTACAGTTTGTTCTTCAATGCTCATCTACCCTGTACTCTGGCAGCACACCTTCTGTCTCATCCTGTCAGGAGCAAATCCCGAAATCTGCGTGTGCCAGGCCCAAGTCTGAAGTTTACTGATGAAAGGGGGAACTGACCGAAGTCGCCTGCTGAAGAGAGCGCTTCCGGGAGTCGCTCCAGAAGAGAGCGAACTTGGGAGGCACCCAGACTTAGAGTTTTCAGCGACTTGGTTTTCTTTCTTACGTTTGCTGGCTGGGAGGGGGGCGACGGCGGTCGCTGAAAAAAGGCAGTGACGACGGGCGGCGCTTCCTTGAGGACTTAGCCAAATTTTGGGCCTTCTGCTTGTTGTCGCTGAAAAATGACAGCGACGCCCGGCGGCGCTCCAAAATGGAGCGACGACGGACGGCGCTGGGAAACCTGAGCGACGACGGGCGGTCTACACTTAGAATATTTTGGCCTCTTCTCTTCGTCCTCCGTCCACGGTCGCCCGAAAAGGGGAGCGACAATAGGCATCGCTCAAAAATGGAGCGACGACGGGCGTCGTTCCTAGTCTTACACTTAGAAAATATTTCAAATTTTTGCTTCCCGCTGAGATTCGCTCGAAAAAGGGAGCGACGCCGGGCGGCGCTCCAAAATTAAGCGACGACAGGGAGGCGCTCTCTTTTTGACACTTAGAAAATTTTTACAATTTTTTACAATTTTGCCCTTTTTTCAAACAGATGGGATACTTGAAAGTAAAGCAAAAAAACAGAAAATGGAAGACATGAAACATGGAAACTGCAGGAGGAAAACTGTAAAGAAAAGGAGGGAAATAGCAGCAATTTCTTGAATTTTCAGAAATTTAACCCCTTTACAAAATGTGACAACAGATACCAACAATTTCAGCACATTTGCTCTTGATCTCGATAAACTTCTTTGCAATTATAGCAAGTAGCCTTTATTTCTCTTGAAGCTTCAACTTCAAATCTGTATTCTCTTCCAGCAAATAGTGCACAAGATGTTTGTCAAACACTTGGTATGCAGACCTGTTTGCACATTAAAAAAAAAAGTTCCAAAAGGCTAGCCAACCTCACACAAGCCTCAGGAACACTTTGATAATGAATGATCCATGGCAGCCCCTCAATTGCCTCATTCACATAGATCTCTCTTTGTACAAAGTTAAACAACACAAGAAATTTTGATCAAAGCGTCAAAACAAGGGAAAACATAGCTGGAAATCGCACAAGAAAAGTTTAAAGAATTAAAACAACCATTGGCAAGGAAATTAAACCCACGTAAACAAGGACACCATGATTTATGTGGAGAAAACCCTCTAGGGGAAGAAAACCCACAATAATATGCTGCTGCAGCTTATATTATTGAAATGCAATTGAGAGTACAACGTGCATGAGCTGAACAAAGTCTCTCCTAGAGAAAAAGAGGAGAGCATACAAAAGCTCATACAACTCCAAATTACTCCCAAAAGTTCCTGCCTTGCCAATGGCTGGGAAATGCAGCAACACCCCCAATTTATGCTTTTCCAGCAATGGAGAAAGAAAGTGGGGCATGGAAGGCCAAAAGTCATGCCCCTTCCTCTTCAACTTCTTCTCCAATGACCTTTCATTTTCCCATTTCTCTTCAAATTCGAAAATAGAAACTTTCCTATTTGATTGGCCTTCAATCTTGATCAAGGTTCTTCATATATCACCTTCTAATGTTATTAGGGATTTATTACGAACTCGGGGGAGAAACACCATGCTCTATTTGCTATATACTGGGCAAGTATTCATTAAGTATAAAAATTACTCTGGTTTTGTTACATGTGCAACTTTTGAAAAAAAAAAAAAAATGGACCTTTCAACATCTTTGATATATCTAGTCTTCTTGTTTTATGGGTATTTTTTTATTTAATCTAGATTGCTCCTGAGGTATTTATTTTGAATTTAGTATATTGTATATTACTTCTTTGAATGGAAGTATTCCTTTCTCTGTTGTAGCATATGTCTAGTTGCAGGGATGCTTTGGACTTTCAATAACTTCGGTCGGGTTCTATTGACTGGACACTGCACTGCATAATTATGATTGTGGCCAGTTTAACATATGTTTGTGTTTTGGTAATATAGGGATAGTTTGATATAATCTACTCTGTTGTATCTCACTGCAGTTATATCACTTGCTGTTGCTGCCTTAGAACCATTCTCGTTTCGGGCATTCATCTGGCACTGTCAAAGAAATACTCACTATTGCATGTGCTGACACCAATGTGATACCCAAGATGACTATATCTATTTCTAGTGGCATATGTCTAACAATGACCAACAGTGGTCTGTTTGAGGATTTGGAATTTATCCACCAAGCAAATGGATGACAGGCAAAGATGCCCACTTATTGAACGGATTTTGCATAATGAAGGATGTTGGAAAGACTACAAAATATAGAAGTAGACACTAAAATTAAATCGGGTATGCTTGAATAGAAAAAAAGTAGATACAGTCATTTAAAGAGAATGATGAGTAATATATAAATGTTCTGCAAAAAATAGCCAGGTTTT
Source organism: Wollemia nobilis (assembly GCA_028583015.1). Taxonomy (NCBI): domain Eukaryota; kingdom Viridiplantae; phylum Streptophyta; class Pinopsida; order Araucariales; family Araucariaceae; genus Wollemia; species Wollemia nobilis. The sequence goes on along the minus strand of JAQPPZ010000393.1, from coordinate 318,131 downwards.
TCTCCTTTTTCAGAGTTCTTTCTTTCAAATTTTCATTATTTGGATTTATTTTTCTGCAGATCACCATTATCTAGTGCACAATTTCGTACATACTTGTCTTGCTTTTCCACATAGCAGGAACATTAAGAAAATGGATTTCAATTTCTTATGTCTTTTTGTGCTTGTAGGGTTTTGTTTTGAACTTTAGATGCATGCTGAACACTTGTAGATTTCATAATGTTCATATTACTAAAATTCCTTTAACAATTCATGGACTTTATAGAACGTTCACAATTACACTTCTCTTGGACACTCCATATTTTTGTCAATATCTGGGACCATGTTCAACTTTGCACTTGGTTCATCAAAAATCTTGTCTTCATGTGTTCTTGGCCATATAGATATAGACGGGAATATAAAAGGAAACTTTGCTTTTTCTCTGCCACTCTGATATCGCTGCTATAAAATATGGGCAGAACAAATAATTGGGCAAATCTTTAATATGGGTCCACTTTATTGATGGTAGTTACATATCATGAAATAGCTTGTTATTACGTCACTTCTTATTATGTCATAATACAGTTATTAGTTTATTCTAGTTTACGTTGTTACTGCATCATAATCTTTATTTGTCCCAACACATGATGACTTAACCATGTATACATGGAAAGAGGCATCTATTGCCATCCTTTAGCATTGGCGCCAACACCAGCAGCAAGCGTTAGCACCATTATCCGGCATAGGTGCCAGCTCTAGCTGCCAGTCTCAACGCCACCTTTTAGTGTTGGTGCCAACAAAACTGCTAGCATCGGCACCTTCATCCAACATTTGTTTCAACACCAGCTTATAGTATTGATACCATCATCATGTGTTGGTGCTAGCACCTATGCAAGCTCCAGCCTTCAACATGGTCGCCAACACCTGTGCCATATTTAATCTTTGGCACCAACACAAGATTTTATTGGGTCCACTTCTGAAGGCCATAACTTCCTCACTAGTTACCTGAATTGCATATATGACCACTTTTCAGAAACTGTAGGATGTGCTCTAGCTAACTTTAGTGCTCCAAATGTTTTGGGGGTGAAAAAACCTACCAAAAGCCTTTAAAATTGAAAATTAAGTTTTTGAATTGTTTTTGGCGCCCAACCGCCACCTGTCAACATTGGCAGAGATGGCGACAAACTTTTTATAACTAACAAATTAGTGCCACCTGGAAAACGTCACAATCTTGTAATTATTGGCTCCAACCTGAAGGAGAACCATTTCACTAGTATTGGGACTATTAGTTCTATCTTCCAATGCTATTCCTTCCTATTTTATTACATCCTCTTCCATAAAGAATTGTTTTGGACACAACGCAGGGTATGTGAGAAGCACCATTTCACATCACTGAGACAAGTGGTTTCATCTGCACGGCAAATATGCAATCTGCACCAATACATCTCTACATAGGGATCTGACATGCGCCATCACATTCCTTCTCAAGAATACGACCTGTGTCATCACATCTCTATACAAAGATCTGGCATGTGTCCTCTCACCCCCCTCTCAGGGATGTGGCTTATGCCTTGGGGCATCTCTCTCTTATCTCTTACACAAAGATCCATTGTAATATAAGAATCACATGTTTCATGGATACATGCTTGTGTTCACTTCTAGGCATATGCGTTTTGCCATGTTTGTATCATGCTTAATGCATTCTACCATAGTGCCTTGTTTGTAGTTTTGTTAGTGTCAATCCTAACACCCTTGGTGGTAGTACCATGAGTTTCGTCCATCTACGACCTCATCTTGATGCTTAGCTTGAGTATTCTTTTGTTGAATGCCTACAAGTCAACCATGGAGTTAATGCTTTAATGCCTAACAGTCAGCCATTTTCTAGCACCATAACCTTTGTGATGCAGTCAAGTCCTTGCTCATAGAGCATCAATATCTTCCTTCCTACACAGGGCAGTCAAGTCATTGGTGCCTTATTTTGTAGCGCTACTTTGTGACATAGCTTAGCCACAAGCTAGTTCAGGGGAGTTGTCCTTTATGCCACTGTCCTGGGCCCCTGCAGTGCAGATCAGCTAAGACCTTAGCTTATAATTATATTTCTCTACAAGATACAAAGCCTTTTTCTGACCACTTCTTTATCATCTTTAGGAATTGATTTGATCAATCTTCTATTTATGTCATGGCATAAAGAATCAATTTTTGAACATATTGTTAAAAGCTAGAAGATCATCAAAAGTCCATTCCTTATGCTTTGTATAAAACACTATAGGGAAATCCTTTCCAAATCAGGGGACTTGTCTATTTCAAGGCCATTCATGGCTAGTATGATTAATGTTTAGTTGATTTTTTGCCCAACACAATGATATAGCCAAAATGAATCTTGGAAGCACTCTTATAAAGTTGCCTTGTTTGTTAAAGCTGGCCAATAGTTCTTTAAGAACAAAAGTTTTCTTTAGGGTCAAAATCAACAAGTGGTCCATATTAGAACTAGACATATCACCATTGTTAATAGCCCCAACCTTCTCCCTCTGGATTTTAACCTTTTAGTCTGTTAAAGAAGAATTTTGGAGCCTTGTAGCTATTTTTTATCCCTAGCAGCTGAGCTCGAACAGAAGTCCCTTGGACTTTATAATTCAATTAAGATTTGAAACCCCTCTTGAACTCATTAGAATTATCATACTGCAAAAATCATTCATCCTTTTCAGGACTAGGCAAAGGACAAAATGATATTAATGTCCATGGATGACGAAAGAGGTTAATGAGACTTAGTACACTTGGTTACAATAGCAGGGTGGGAGCCAAAAATAGTGGTCAAGTCTGAAATACAAAATTACAAACTGTGATCCAAAAAGGGTGGAACATGTCATTGTCTAAGTGCCATAATGTGGTACAATGACATCACAAGTGTAGTAAAGATAAATACAAACATTATACAATGGGGGCTTGAGCTGCTATAGGAGAACCACTTATGATGAAAGGCAGATTACCGGTGGAAATCAATTCTTCATGAATTTCCTCCTTTCAACAGCCATAATTTCTCATGTTCTCGTGAAAAATTTCTTCTGTCAGTATTCTTCTGTGTACTCTGTTCTATCGTGTGTTTATTTATTGAATTGAAAATATCTAACAAGGATTTTGGTTTTACATGTTAGGATGTTCTAGCTTGTATTGATTGTAGCTACTTTTGGTTTTCACCTTATATTGTTGAGTAAAAGCTCATAATGCATTATAATATCCAAGAGCTTTGATGGCTTTATTATGGGAGGAGTGTTTTAATCAATCCATCAATGGTGCTATATATCTAGGTATTGGAAAACATGAAGAGAACATGTGGGCTTAATGGAGTTGACTGCAAGGTAATTTAATCTACACATGTATTTTTATTTTTCCTTTCAAAATCCTGGGGCAAACATGTGACATCGAAGGTAGTATGTGTTGTCTCATTAGCCATTTTTTTGATAACTAATATTTCTTGGAAGGATTCATGATGGATTTTGGATTGCAGGTTAGGGGTTTAACTTGGGGTGAGTGGGACCTGACATCTTTCGACTTGCACCCTCAAATACTTTTGGGTGCTGATGTTCTTTATGAAAGTACAAGTAAGCTACTGGTGTTTACCCTTTCTGATATTATTGTCCCAGTGTGGAGTCCTAACTTCTATCCATTCGCAAAATGTAATCTAATATATTTTTTTTTTGTTAATATCCTTGAGGTTTTGATGATCTACTTGCAACTGTGAAATTTCTTCTACAAAATGATTCAAATGCTGTGTTCATTTCTTCATATCAACGACGTAGGTATGTTGTGCCTCTTGAAAATTTTCCTTTATATTTGTTTCCTCTTTCTTGAGTTGCAAATAAATTTGAGTTATTGTAGAATAATTCTATAAAAGCTACCTTCTCAAGTACTGAATGCTACCAATTCTAAAGTATTTGTGAATTTCACATTTGAATATAATACATAAACCTTATGCTATCCATTATATATACACTTTCGAGTGCAGATATGGTATCCGATATGAGTGGGGTATCTAGAATACACAAAGAAATATAAAATCACATATGCAAAAACTACATATAATGTCTTCCATGAATATGGAACTATTGAAAATCCCTCCGCTCCCACTCCCTCATCTTTCACATTTCATCTAAATAAGCATTCAAAAACTAGGATTTTTAGAAAGTTTTGAACAATCTATAGATGCATTAACATGTCATTAGCTTTGTTTTTAATTTGTTATTTATGATTGTCGATGCATAAGAGAAAATCTACTTCTCTGGAAGTATCCAGACAAAACATTCATGCAGTTTAGTTGATTCAAATTTCTCTTGTTAATGCTCTTCTCCCAACCCTACAGACTTGTAAATGATAAGCTCAATCAACTTAGTTCATAAATATTGTGAACCAAGGAATGACCTTGTTTTCTTTTCCTCAATTGGTTATGTGGGATTGAAAGAACCCCACCCATATTACATAATGACCACATAATGGTATTACAACAGTTTAGCAATTATGCATGTATCGCTTCACAGGATTCGAACCTGGGTCTCCTCATCGAAAGTTGAGGAATATAACCAGTTGAGCTAGTGCCATTTGATGAATGAGCTTGCTTTTTTGCTTGGGAAAGTATTTAATTTATTCTATATTGACAGAAGCCTCAAAATAGATGCATTACGTTTATAGGATTGGAGTAGTTATATTGAGACTCCCTAAGAATATAAAAACCTGGAAATAAAGTTCTGAACATTACAATCTCTAAGAAAGCAATGGCTGTTTAAATTCATTTTCTAAGATAGCAATGACTTCACATAAAAGTGGCCAGACAAAGCTCAACAAGATGACATTCCTCATTTGTAAGTATGAAATTGCTGGGAACCAAAAGAAAACCATCTTAAATATTGACAAAGTGATAAGAGATGTATCAGATGTCAGTGGTAGGCATGAGGGAGTTGACACATTTGCTGTTGCCTGGCTTCCAGTTGAATATCATGCACTGCATTTAAACGTACAGTTAAACAAATTAAACAAATTTGTTCCTGTAATCGTGCAGGAACGTGGTTTATTTTCCTTATTCCTTACTGACTAGTTTTGGCTCGGCTTTTTGGTTGCAAAATTTCTGACAGGACACCTGGTGTACCTCATCCCTGGGTAGACATTATATTACATTCCATAACTTGTTTTGCTAGCCAATTCACAATTTTAAAATCTAAAGCAACACGAAGGGATCTGTTTCCACATACTTGTCTGACAACTTATTGTAATCCAAGTTCAGAATATTGCGTAAATGTTGTAAATCTATGTTATTTGAACAACATATATCCCATTTAAATATAGCAATTTCAGAAGGTAGTGACATTTTAGTTTGACAATATTAAACATGGTATAATTATATAGTGTCTCAGTTGCATATACCAATTTGTTTAATGTTGGTGCATTATACTTTGATAAAAAATACAATGATAAAGGTAGTTTTTTACTTTTAGGTCCTGGATTAGCGATTATGCCTCTGGACATATGGGATGCCCCTAATCACAATGGGACTTTTCACTTTATCTATACTATATAATAAAATATTCTTTCTCTTTGGGTTTCAACCCTTTGACTAAGGTCATGATAAGTTTGAGCCTTGCTAATGTGTCTAAGCGCAAGGTCAGATCGTAGAATGTAATTTTATTCAGGTGATTGATTCGTAAACACCCAGGAACTACATTGTATAACGTGATTGCATATTACGGCCTTCAGCCTTCAGTTTAGAGGAATCTATTTTGAGATACATTTATAGTTAAAAATTACAAAGGTGAAGTCATTATCATTCTTGAAAGCTTAAATACCTCTTAATTGTTTTTTTTGGTATTGTCCTGAAACCGGGAATGAATTTATGATGCAACGATGCGTAAAAAGTGAAGCATACGTGTTGAGAAGTATATTGTTTGTCATGAGGGTGAGTCAAGTGTAAGAATCTTGCAAATGTATAACAACTATTTGAATATTGTAAATGCTATCCTTCTTAGAAATTTGCTTGTAAGATGAGCTTGAGTTGACATCCATTTGTTTTGTTTGCAGTGGGCATCGATTGCTTGAATATTTGATGATGAAATGGAACTTGCAATGCGTGAAGCTTTTAGATGCATATGAGTTCCTGCCTCCATGGAAGGCAGCTATGATCTCTGCCTCTATTGAACTAGTAGAAATCAGGGTAAAACACTAATTTACGAGTCTACAAAGAATTTTATCATTAACTTACATGATGACAAGCAATTCGTATCTTTGAAAATGTAATCTTTAGTTTTAGTTTGTACATAGAGAATTGCATTGAGGGTTTGACATTATAAGTCAAATTTTAATTAATGATATAGGCTTTCACTATATATGTGTACCAGAAATTGTTAATTCCTTCATTACTTGGTATAGGATTCCCAACATGCATTTTACCTCTCAAAAAATATTGATTTAAACAAAGAAAAATTTTATAGAAAAGGTCAATTTTGCATTTATATATTTAATTTAGAAAAATATTATTGTAATGCATGATAAATAAAAATGTTCAATACATCAAATGACATTAGCTCAACCTGCCAGATTCTTCAACAATTAAAGAGGAGACCAAGGTTCAAATCTATGGATAATATCCAAGCTTTGTTGTAATACCACTATGTGGTGATGATGTAATACAGTGGGGTCGTTTCAATTCCATATAACCAATTGATAAAAAAGGAAAAAATGAAGATGTTTAATAATTTGTAAGTGGCTTCTATTGGATCACTCATCAAAAATCAAACACTACATTTGCTTGTAGGCCAATTAGACCATGTCTAGCCTGCCTTTATGTCAAAACTTTTTTTCATCTTTCTTGCTAATTTTCCTCTATTAAATCCATTAACATCACTTTAGAGAGAGAATATTCCTTGGCTAGGTGCCTTCTAAATTTGAATTCCATTGAGAGAGATCATAGTATCAACACTATGATTGGCTAAATTATCTACCACCCTATTTCTTTATATTGGCTTTTCCAAGATATTATGACCATCAATAATTGACGGACATTCAAAATAGGTGTTATTATTGATCAAATCCTTGTATTCATTAATTTTGACTATATATATATATATATATAATTTAAATGGAAACATAACGGGGTCACTCACATCCACCCCATGGTTTGAACCTTGGGTCCTTTGATGAGAACCCACAGACATACCAATTCAATGTCCCAACAGGGACATTTTTGACAACATTAATAATAATTCACGAATCCATCTCAATTGAAATATATTTCTATCCTTTTTCCATGGCTATCGTAATCCTTGTAAGAAGGGCCTAGCCTTTGCATAGTTGCTTGTTGACATTGCATATGATTCTAAGTAGGCAAAGAGAATTTTGCTTCATCATCCGAGAAAACACCATCTTTATCAACCTTTCAAGGATTTCCTTTGGAAGCATCGTCAAAATTAATTTGCATGAACCCAACTTTTGGACTTTATAATTACACCATGAATTGATCTAAATCCTTTGCATTAACTCCATTGTTGCAAATTGTCCTTTGCATCTATATTCAAATCCTTTAACCAAGCAACTAGCACATTTTTTCCACACCTAAGACTTTCCATGAAGAGCACCATGCTTGTAAACATTTTGCAAAAGAGGTAACAATACAAATCCAAATTTGGATGTGATTCTGAGGTTTATTTTTGAAAATTCTATTGTTCCTTTCAAGCCACAAGTTCCAACAAATGAGGGTAGGACCAGTGCTCCACAAAATGCTTAATGCTTTAGGTTTGAAACAATTTAACTAACATTTCATCAACTCTTTTGATGTAGACGTAGCAAACCAATAGATTATTATTTCTTGAAGATGTATCCCCAAATGGTGGAAGCAAAGGAATGAAGAAGTAGATGTTTTTATGATTGCATTTATAGGGCTGGGGAGGATTAGACGTTTTTCGCAGGACTGCCCAAACTGCCGAACTCGTTTCGGCCATATCTCACTCATCCGAACTCGGATTGAGCTGAAATTTTGAGGGTAGATGCCTGAAAAACCCTAGAACGTCTCCACCAATTTTCATATCATTTGGAGCAACACAGATCCTAGCGCATCCCTATGTGTGAACGATATATTTGGCAAGCGGCTATGCGAGGGTTTCATCTCGGTTGAGTGCAAGCAGCTCCAGAGGTTGGTTTTTAGGGCCTTCGGGCCCTAGCGGCCAATATTTTTGTGGTTTATGCTCAATATTTTAGCAGGAAATGTTGTAGGGGATACAAGATGGGTTAGAAATTTGTCTTTCAACAGATCATACCGTGAACTTGAGTGACAACGGCTTCCAATTTGCTGCACAAAAGAAAAGTGAAAACCATACCTTTCCACGGCGTCTAGGGCAAGGATTAAAGAGACCACGAAATAAGTTTCAAGCAGTTGATCAAAAAATGGCTCATATCTCAAGTGAATCTGGTGCTAAGGTGCACCCACAAAATAATTCTACTGTGAAAACCCCTGTCAAGGGTAAGAATTTTGAAGACTCAGTCCCAAAAATGAATTTTAGGGATGCCCTTCGTGGTGGACAGCCTCAACCTAATGCTAATATCAATATTAGGGCTTCTCATAAACCTCTAAGAATGCCTAAGATTGATCCTAGGAAAACGGAGTCAGGATGTCTTAAAGCAACTGATGGAACTCCTATTGTTAAGCTTGATATGGGTAACATTCAGTTCGGCATTGAAGATTTGGAAAAAGAGGACTAATTTGTCTGTTCGTGGGTTTTCGTCCGAGTCTATCTGTTTTCAAAGTCCGGGCTGCAAAAAGCTGGAAAACTAAAGGTGAGTTACAAATCTCTATTTATCCAAATGGTTATTTTCTTGTTTTATTTGCTAATAATGAAGATAGAGAGAAAACTTTTCAAGGGGGTCCTTGGTTTTTTGGAAGGGCAGGGCTTTTCATGAAGCCCCGGCATACTAAATTTAAAGTCGAAGAAGAGATGCCTTCTATAGCTCCCGTGTGGGTTAGACTCTTTGGCCTCCCTATTGAATTTTGGAATCCTACTATTTTTTCTTCAATTGGAAACTCTTTAGGAACTTTTATGATGACTCGCTGATTGTACTCAAAATTTTGAACATATTATTTATGCTCGAATTTGTGTTTTAATGGATTTTGACAAACCCCTACCTAAAAAGATCACATTACAATTTGGGGAAGACACTTGGGAGCAAGTAGTGGACTATGAGAACATTCCTTTTCATTGTAGAATTTGCCATGAATATGGTCATTTGGCCAGTGCTTGCCCAAATAAAATTCCCGATCAAAAGAAAGAAGATATAAACTCAAGCAGGTTTCCAAATACCTAAGAAGAAGAACACTAAGAAAAACCAAGTAATGAAGGATCAATCAAAGTCATTTGCTAATATGTTTGAAATCCTTTCCACAAATGATGTCCCAAGTGAGGAAGAGGAAATAATGGAAACTCGAAATCTTAGAAACACAATTTAAATATGAAGGAAAGAACTCGTAGACAAACCAACAAATCAAAGGTTTTCAATAGAAAAAAAAGGAGAAAATTTACACAAGAAAAACAATATTTCAAATGTCAAAACTTCAAATAATGCAGGTCCCAATATAGACTCCATTGAACCATCTAGTAAAATTTTGGTTGTGTATGAGCATTCTTCAAGGTTAGAAGCCATCTAGTATTCAATTGGAATAAGTCAAGAAATAGGGAAAAAAAATTGAAGATGGATTCTAATCAAAAAGTAGGTCGCAAGACCAATCAATATCATATGGTAAAAGAAGGTGAAAAGCTTGTAGAGGAAGGTAAGATTAATGCCCTTCCCAACATTTTTAGCCCCGGTATTAATGAAGATCATCACTTGGAATATTAGAGGACTCAAAGGGAGTCTTTCAAAACAAAATGAAATTAGAAGAATGATTCAGATAAATCATCCACATCTTGTTTTCCTTCAAGAAACAAAGATGTCAATGGAGGATATGGACTTAATTGCCAGTAAAATTTGGCCAACTGGAAAAGTGGTTTCCCTCGGCTCCCAAGGGACTTCGGGTGGCATTGCTTGTCTTTGGGACCCAAAAGAGGTAGTTATTCACCATATGGTTGGCAGTTGGGGTTTGTTGGCTATAGCTATTCAAAGTAGACATTCCAACCGGATTATGCTCTGCATCATTGTTTATGCCCCGACTTCTTTGGAGGAAAAAAGAAGACAAGTGGAAGGATATTACTCATATTATCTCTCATTTTCCTAAAGCTTGGATCTTGATCGGAGGAGATTTCAATACCATCCTCTCTCCTGGATGAGAAAAGGGGGGAAATAGAAATTTGGACAAAAGTACTGACCTCATGAGCGAATATATTGCAAACCTCCATCTTGTGGATATCCAACCATATAATGGCCTTATGACTTGGTCTAACAGAAGGCAAGGCTTAGCTTGTATAATGGAGAGATTGGATAGGTTTTTGCTCTCTGAAAATTTCTTAATCCATGGTCACATTCCTAAAGTGAAGACTCTTAATAATGTTGGTTCGGATCATTGGCCACTCATGGTGGAAATGTGGAAAACCAATGTGAGTTTCTCTCCTTTTCGTTTTCAATTAATGTGGCTTAGAGACATTTCCTTCAGACCTCGTGTGCAACAATGGTGGAAGGAAGGTAAACCTAGGCATGGGACTAAGATGTTCTGTTTTGCCAAAAGACTGCAATACATTAAATCCAAAATCAAGACTTGGAACTGGAAAGAGTTTGGGGATGTTCATAAAAAAAACATGAAGTTATTGCTCATCTTGAAAATTTGAATAAGAAAATCCGTTTAGATGGCCTCACAGAGAAGAGAAGTGCAGATGAAATTAAACTCACAACTCGGCTTAGAGGAATGGGAAAAAAGAGAAGAAATCTTATGGAAGCAAAAATCTAGAATTCAATGGCTCAAAGAAGGAGATCGAAACACAAATTTCTTCCACAAATCTCTTCTAGCTCGAAGATCTCACAACTTTATTTCTTCCTTAAAATCAGATTCTGGAGATGTTGTTTATACTTGGGATGGCATGAACTCTATTGTTGTTGATTACTTTTCCAATATTTTTGCCGCTACTCCTCTTGACTCACCTTCACAACAAAATTTTCTTCAAGTAATCCCTTCTCTTATCACTTCTGAGGAGAACTCTATTTTGACCGCTCCTGTTACTATCAATGAGCTTCAACAAGTAGTTTTTAAAATGCAAAAAGGGAAAACCCCAGGTCCCGATGGTTTTCCTATTGAGTTCTACCAAGAGTTCTGGGATATCCTTCATGTTGATTTATTAGAGGTGGTGGAAGAAGCCAGGAAATCCAAAGAAATTTTGAAGGTTATCAATAAAACTTATATTACTCTTGTTCCAAAAGCTCAAGAGGTTGATCATATCTCAGCTTTTAGACCTATTGCTTTATGTAATGTTCTTCTCAAAATTATTACTAAAATCATGGCAGAAAGGTTGAAGCCTCTTTTGCATAAGATTATTTCCCCGGAGCAAGGGGGATATGTGGAAGGACGTCAAATAGTAGATGAGATAGTTCTTGCTCAGAAGCCATCCATTCCATGGATATGCAAAATTCTCCTTCTATGTTCATCCGGTTAGACTTATCCAAAGCTTATGACAGAGTGGATTGGCACTTCCTTATCAAAGTTTTGAGGCAATTTGGTTTCTCTAAGGATTGGATGGATTGGATTATGGGATGTATCTCTTTAGCTTCCTACTTAGTTCTTATCAATGGCAGGCCTTCTCAGTCTTTCCCAGCTTCCAGAGGTATTAGGCAAGGTGACCCGCTATCCCCTTATTTATTCATCATTCTTGTTGAATGCTTGGGTAGGACTATAACCAAAAAGAGGGAAAACAAAACCCTTGAGGGAGTTACCATTGCTCATGGAGCTAGACCTATCTCTCATCTTCAATTTGTGGATGACTCTACCCTTTTAGGTAAAGCTACAGCTTAAGGAAGCTTCTAATATTAAGCAAATCATTAGCTATTTTTCTAAGGCTATCGGGCGCTTGATCAATGAAGACAAATCTAAAGTTATTTTCTTTCACCGCTCTCGCTAGACAGGAATCCATGGTCTTGGATAAATTAAGATATAAGAAGACCTCTCTTCCAATCACTTATTTAGGTATTCCCATAAATATTCAAAGGCAGAAAAATAAAGATTGGAATTGGTTGTTGGACAAAGTCAAGAAGAAAATTGGAAAGTGGACCAACAAGTGGCTTTCTTCTGGGGTAGAATCACCTTGGTAAAATCAGTCCTTCAAGCTATTCCTATTTATGTTTCTTCCATTTTGAATATCCCAAAGGTTGTTCTTCGAGAATTGGATCAAATCACTCATCGTTTCCTTTGGAGTGGTACTAAGGAGAAAAGAAAATGGGCCTTGGTGAAATGGGATACTTTATGTCTTCCTAAGAGTGAAGGGGGTTAGGATTCCGGTCTTCAATTAATAACAACAAAGCTTTAGCTGCTAAATTATATTGGAGGATGTTGCATAACCCCAATGCTCTTTGGGCCAATAATCTCCGTGCTAAATATGCCGAGAACAAAAGTCCTGAAGACCTTGTTCGCTATCAACTTCCTACCAAAGGTTCTCCCATTTTAGCAGCTCTTAAGACTGGTGAGGATTTGATAAAGAAAAATTATTTTGGATCATTCATAATGGTCAACATGCAAATTTTTGGACAGATTCTTGGGATGGTCACAAGCCTTTGATAACTCAGTTTCCCGATTGGAGGCCTTGGATGGAGGAGCTTCACCGAGCTAATTGGATAAAGGTGGCTAATTACCGTCGGTACCATACTGGTAATTCAAAGGTTGGTAGATATTGGATCCCTATTGAGGACTGGCCTATTCAAATCCCGTAAAGGCAAAGACAAGATATCCAAGGCATCCTTCATATGAGATCCCTCTCTTGGTCCCATGAAAAAGATTTTTTTGGATGGAGCAACACTACTAAGGGTGAGTATTCAGCTTGCTCAAGGTTATTTGACCTTATGCCATAATAATCCCAACCATTCTTTCGACATATTTTCTCAATTGTGGGCTCAAAAGCTCTGCCTAAGGTGAGGTTCTTTAATTGGCTTTTATTGCATCGTAGGGTGCTTACCGGTGAGCAACTTATGAAGCGTGGTTTTCATGGCCCTTTTAGATGTGAAATGTGTGAAGAGAATGTAGAAAATATCAACCATATTTTTATTGAGTGTACTTTAGCCTCCGAGCTATGGAGGAGAATGGCAACTTTACTTGGCTTACAAGTGGTCCAATTTTTTCACTTTTGAACAGCTTTGGAGGGATTGGCCTAATCAAGAGGGTGTTGATCATTTTATTAGGCACTTAGTTTGGATGGGTTCTACCATTCTTCTTTGGAATATTTGGAATGAAAGGAACAACCAAATTTTTAATCAAGATAGGAAGGATATTCACTATATTTGGCAAAAGACCATAGCCAACTTAGTTGAATCAGTCCATCAACTCCTTAATCACCCCCAAAACTCCCACCAAAGATGGGATCAAGTGATGCAAAGATTGAAGATTAAACCTTCTAAGGGCAACCAACTTAAAGGGAATGTGAGTATTAGTAAGATGGATAGGACTAGAAATTGGCAACCTCCTCCTAAGGATTTTGGAAAAGTCAATACCGATGGAGCCTCTAGAGGGAACCCCGGAAAAGCCAATGTGGGAGGAATTGGTAGACTTTCGGATGGCTCCTCGGTTTTTACTTTTGCTGAGAATTTGGGTATTCTTTCCAATAACCTTGCCGAGGGGTATGGTATCCTTAGAGGCCTTCAGGAGGCTACTAAGGTTGGATGGGAAAAGGTGTTAGTTGAGTCTGACTCTCAACTTATGATTAATCTCTTGAAGACTCCTTCTAAGAATCATAAGGTGGATTGGAGAATAAAAAGAATTATTGAGAAGATTCAGCTTAATCCAGATGGGATTTTTGAAAGTTGATTACAATCATGTGGTCGAGATCAAAACAAGAGTGCCGATGCTTTAGCTAATTGGGCTTTGGACAAAGGTGATCTTACTTGTTATGGCCACCCTCCTATATGGTGGGCTTCTCAAATTAGGGAAGCTCTTCTTTCTATCATTTCTTTGGATGGCTCCAGCTTCAAGGTACCTAGTTTCTTCTTGTTTTTTTTTTTGTTTCTCTTTGGTTCATTCAGTTTTTTTAGTTCCCTAGCTCATTCTATTCTTTATTTTGTTTCCTCCGTTGATTCTTGCATTAATAGTCTTCTGGTCTAGATAGGTCATTGTTTTGTTCATTTTTTTTTCTTTTGTCTTCTTTGTTTTTTTGTTTAGTTTTTTAAGGTGGGTGGGTTCTTTTGTTTTGTTTTGTTTTTGTGTTCTTTGTGTTGTTTTTTGTTGTTCTTGTGTTTTTGTTGTTTTTTTTTTTTATGTTTTTTGTTATTGTTCTTGTGTTTTTTTCGTTCTTGTTCTTGGGTTTCTCTTTGTTTGTGTTATTTCATTTTTTTATGTGTGAGTGTTTTCTATGTTTTTTGTTTTTGTTTATTGTCTCGTTGTTGGTTGTTTTTATTTTTATTTTATATTTTATTTTTTAGGTTTTGGTTGTGTTTATTTTTCATGTTTTTTTGGGTTATGTCTTTGTAGTGTTCTCGTTGTTTTTGTCTTGTTTGTGTTTTGTTATGTGGTTCTTGTGTTTTTCTATGTGGTTTGTGTTGTGGTTTCTTTTATCTTATTGTGCGTGTTTGGTTGTGCTTTTGGTTTTGACACACTCAAGGAGCATGTTTTTTATTTTATTTTATTATTTTTGTTGTTATTTACTTTTTTTAATTTGGTTTTGTGTGTTTGTTTGCTCCTTGAGTATGTCAAAGGTGGTAGGCCAGGTCCGAGTCCTGGGCGTTTTTGGCGGAATGGATACCCCTCCTCCTTGGGTCTTACCCGAAAGTGGCATCCCTTTTGGGATGTTTTCCACAAATAAAAAAAAAAAAAAGTAGATGTTTTTATGTTTCTCTATCCTCATTACACAAGGTATACGTAAAATGTCCATGATATCCTCTTCTTCGCAAATTCACCTGTAATAATTTTGCTTTGGGCTGCAAACCAAAGCAGTGTTGAGGTCTTAGGGAGGGCCTCAAGCGAAAAAACGCTTTTTGGGAAATCCTTGGGAGTAGGGAATGCTAATTGCTTTAGAACCTTATATTTTATTTTGATTGAGTATCAACCATCATTTGATAAGATTCCAAACTAACTTGTCCTTTCTTGAAAGAATAGGAAATTAGAATTGTTGAAACATCTTTTGCAGTTCATTTGTCACTTGTTTGAGGTCCACTCGCTCAACCAAATTACTAATAGAAATCCAAGATCTAGATTTTTTTTCACATTAATATAGGTTTTGACTTTTAAATCTCTACAAGCTAAAGAAGCTCAAACTAGTGGTTAACATTTTTGGATTAAAAATAAGAGGATAAGGCTTACACCAAGCATCAAACCAAAAAATAATAAAATTCCCCTCATTGATTGACCACCTAATATACTTTTAGATTAATTACAAATTATCTAATATGAAATCCCATGTCATTGAACCCCTAGGTAGGTTCACTTATCAATTTCACTACATTGTTAGAACCTATATATTTTTAAATTAATATTTTTTCCCAACTCTTTCCTTGATCTTTGAATAATCTTCATCCAAGTTTTACCTCTAAGATCGAAGTCTAAATCTACAATTTCGCAAGCCTTCCCCTCCAATATTCTTTCCTATGCCAACCTTACTCGTTTGCAAAGAGGAAACCTACATTTATCCTTATATGCTTCCCAAAGAAAATCTCTTTGAGTTTTATCAAATTTAGATGCTATGCTTATTGGTAATCTTGAGGGATGGATTGTAATGTAGCTTTTATGAGTCGAAGCCTTCCATCCATAGTTAGGAGCTTACCTTTCCAATCAACTAAGCATGATTTTAGTTTATCTAAAATTTGGTCCCAAACATCCTCTCCTTTCTTTTATCAAATAAGGAATACATAGATATATTTATGGCATTTTTCCAACTCTAAAACCTAAAATCTCTACAATATTTTGTTGTAAATCAAAGGCAACGTTGATGAGAAAGATCTTGGATCTTGTCTTATTAAACAATTGTCCAATAACATTCTCATAGTGTGATAATATTGTTTTAAATTCCATGGCCTCAATGACTAACAGATGGCCTAGAAGAAAAGTGTCATTAACATATTAGAGATGACCGTTTGTTGCAACCTTACTCTCTTTAATTTTGCCTTGCACTTTTGCCTTTGAGAGCTCTTCCCAACGCCTTAGCAAGAGCAATGAAGAGAGAAGGAGATAGTGGATCACCATGCTAGAGATCACTTGATTATTCAAAGTATCCAATAAAGGGATACATTGATCAAAATAGAATATTTTGGTTTTTTTAACAACACCTCATTGATTCACACCAACTTGGAACAAAACAACTTTTTTTGAGAATATCATATAAAAAACTTCAAAAAACTCTATCATATGCTTTGTTCATATGCATTTTCGAAAGCATACCTACTTTTCTCATGGACTAAAGATAATGGATGGTCCCTTGTGCAATGATTATACCATCAAAAATTTGCTTTCAATGAAGAAAACCACCATGTTCTTCACGTATTCCAACATGTTTGTAATCAATTTGCCATAGTTTTTGGATTTATCATATAAAGCATGTTATAAAGACTTATTGGACAAAAACTATCAAAATATTTGGTTCCCCCTTTGATATCAAAGCATTGACTTCACTTATTATAGCCTCGTTTTTCCTAGATTCTTGAATTGCATTCGTATCATTCCTAAAGATAATCCTAAAATTTTGAAATTGTAAGAAATCAATTGGGGCCATAACCCTTGTCAAGGTGGAAAGATAAAATTGCCTCTTGTAGCTCGTATGTGAAGCCCACTTATATATGGGTAGGGAAAACCCTTCTCATGGGAATGCAACTAGTATTAAGTTAGTCTCATTAACTTGTGGGATTGAAACAACACAACAAGGGCTTTGATCAACCAAAATAAGGTTGAAGGCAATTGGCTCTAACGTATGGGTTATGTTGATTCTTCCTACACTAGGTTGTGAAAAGGACTTACTTTTAGGTTTTTTTATCATGTTTCGATACCCAAAGACTCAATTAGATATGGTTTGGATAGTGGTAAGCCCATAACCTCTTATCTCAATACAAGGAAAGTTCTATATTTGGATCTTATTGTGGAAATGAGAAGATAGAATGTTAAAATATAACTACAAGAAGAATAAAGATTAGAACTTTTTTTGTGTTAATTTAAGGGGCTTGTTTTGCAGAATACAAGACTTGTATGATGGTTTCCAAAGGGTTGCGGTAGACCCTTTTTGTTGAAACTTGATAACAATTTTGATGTTGTATTACTTCTTCTTTACGGAAAAAAATTCAATTTCATGTCTTTTGTTCCTTTCCTAACTTGTGTTAATATTTTTTTCTGTTTTCTAAAACGTATTTGTTGTCGGTATTATGCTCTTCACTTGTCATGTAATGCGATCTGGTGAATCAGAAATCTTGCAGCACTAGGAGTATGCTCTTCCCTTGTGCATCTGCGATCTGGTGAATTAGAAACTAGTTTACGTTTTTAAAGTACTGCTTCGCCATGTTTCTTTTTTTATTAATAGATTATCTTTGAAATAATTGATCGCTTTCATCATGATTTCTTCTTCCTCAATAATTCTTCCATCTAAAGTTAAATACTTTTTATTTGACAAAAGGACAAAAAAATCTCTTTTGGGAGTAGCATGAAATTTTTGGTATTTCTATCCAGGTATGACTATCCAGGTAATAACACTCTTATTTCTTCAAGGAGCTAGAACAGTGTTGAAGTTTTCCTAAAAATGCAGAGATTCAAATTGTGAGTCATGGAATTTCACATGAAAAAACCGAGGTCCTTCCAAAATTTATCTTGAAGAGTGAATGCTTTTGAAACATATACGTTTATGAATTCAATTTTCACACTTTCCTCTTCCCTAAAAAAATGACTAACAACCCAATAACTTCTTTCTTACAGTAGTCGTCCATTCCATTTTCAATTATCCCATACTATTGCAATACCTCATGAAGCACCCATAATAGAAATCGTTAGGCAATCCCCATCTTCCAAATCATTTTAAATGCTTCCTTACATTCCTCATTTCTTATTTTTGTTTTCTATATTAAAAATATTTTTGGGACTATAACAATTTATTATTTCTTCGATAATTTTTTAGGCCATATTTATACCTTGAATATTATAATATATAATTTTTGTCATCATTTTTCATTCTTATTTGTGGGCTTACCCCCACTTTGTTTTTTTCTTTTTCAATTGGTTATATGGGATCAAAACGGTCCCACTAGTATTACATCATCACCACATAGTGGTATTGCAACAATTTGGATATTAGCTATGTATCACTAGGCAAGATTTGAACCTAGGTTTCCTCTTGGAATGTTGAGAAATCTAACCGAATGAGCTAATGCCATTTGATTATCCCCAGTTCTTGTTAGCACATGTAATTTTTATTTTTTCGTATTCCCAAATCAATATCCCTCTAGGTTTTATTTTTTCTTTGTTCATGTTTTAAGGGTCTTTCTCTTCTTTTTCCACTCCCACCAATAGTTTCACCCTTATCAATCTCTTCTCCATTACTATTCACAATAGTGCCTTAGAAAACTTGAAGCGCAATGCATAACTCCCAACTACCTTCTCTTTTATACTGCCTTGGAAACCCTAAAGTGCAAGGGGTAACCTTCATAGTACTTACTTTCTTACATTGTTCTAAAATCCTTGAAGTGCAATGTATATTTTTCATATTGGTTTCTTTATTACGCTTCCTTGAAAACCCTAAAGTGCTAAAGAAAAACTTCTAGACTATCATTTTTATTGCAAGGAAAATATTTTCTACTATTTGGGGAAATTGGAGATGATTCACACCTTCGCTTTGAAAAATGATTTTGCATCTTCATTCAAAATTTTAATTCCAACGGAATTTAAACTTGCACATTGCACTTCCTCATCATGTACACCCTTCTTAGCTTCCTCAAAAGTTTGCACTAGATGAACTAGGGTCATCATTGTGATCTGATAAGGTAGGCTTTCTATGCCATATTTTTTGGAGTGGAAAATCCTTGATCTTCTATTACAATATGATCTCCTTGCTTCATCTTTGAACTTGTTTCATGACCAAAAATTTTCATTTCTTTTGCAATTATTTTCACTTTGCAATATATTGTCATGTGTTTAGTCTTATACCATTTGCGACACCAAAATGAAGTTATTTTATAATCCACTTATTAATGATCTCATTCTCTTGATTGAGGTTTAATCTTAATGAATTTTGGCAATGGTTTTGAAATATCTATGACAAACCATATCCAAGTATATGTAGCATGCTTTTGTTCCTCAGTAATTGGTGCCTCCTTAATGAACTCCCCAAGACTATTACCAATTTTATTTAAAACCTTTTTTTATTGATAAGTTGATATGGAAGTTTTGGAGCCTGTTAAAAGCTTTTGTCCCCACGAAAAATCTCTTTCCGTGATGTTAAATAAAAGCCCACCTCTACCTCTAAACCATGAGCCACCACCCATTATTTTATCCCTAACTTCTAAACTAAAGAATATGATGAGGAAAAATATTTTTGGAAGAAAAGCCATTGAATAATTTGAAATCAATCCATACTTCCCTTGAATCAACTTTTTTATCTCAGAAAAATCTAGTATCTTTGAACTTGCATATTAACCCTTTTCTTTTATGAATGTTTATACATGCCTAGGCTTATCATCCTTGATAATCACTTTGGTGTACTCTTTTTTGTCTGCATAGATATTGGTTTAGTTTTTTTCTTTTGACCT
The DNA here is from genome assembly GCA_028583015.1 of Wollemia nobilis. Lineage (NCBI taxonomy): Eukaryota > Viridiplantae > Streptophyta > Pinopsida > Araucariales > Araucariaceae > Wollemia > Wollemia nobilis. Next base: position 298,289 of record JAQPPZ010000393.1, on the reverse strand, counting down.
TGATTAGTAATATATCTCGCAAGTAAGGTATCTTAGTTTCTAACTAGGGTTTCTTTAAATGACATTTCTCCCTTGTGACCTAATGTTTCCTTGTGAGAATCCTTATTTTTTTAAATTTCTCCAAATATCTAGAGCAAGAACTTTGAAATTGTAACAAAGAAAGCCCCTTTGCATCACCAAATGGTGAAGGCCATCACGATATTCTCAGATTGACTATTATAAGAAACAAACAAGGACACAAGGATGAGGAAATGCAATGCACAATTTCAAATTTAAAAGGAATCAAAGGTTCCAAAGAAGATGTAGGGGCAAATTTTAAAACATAGGAGGTGAAAGAAGTCAAGTTTAATCCAAGTAAATCATCTTCCTTTTCCTCAAGTATTATATAATCTTCTCCTGACAATAAAAATGAAAGTAATGTAGACTATACCCCTCGCACTTTAGGGTTTCAAGAATAGAATTATAAAGAAATGAAGATGGAGGATATCCATGGAAATGTAGGGGTTTTAGGACAGCATGAGAAATTAATCATTATGGAGGATCATCCTTGCACTTAAGGGCTTCTAAGGTAACATAATAGTGTTTTCAACTCTATTCCTTGTATTTTAGATTCTCTAGAGCAACATGAAGCAATAGATGATAAGTCTCATTATGACCAATATGAAATAAACAAAGAGAATGATGAAAATGAAATTGTTGGTGGAATGGAAAATGAGAGGAAGATCCTTAAGAAAAAAGAAAGAGGAAAGCAAACTTAGAGGGATGTCGACATTTAAAGCAAAAACAAATAACACAAGTATTAACATGAAGTGGGGCTAAGCCACTATGTAAAAATAAATAGTGATGATGGAAATAGTATCTTGGAATATTAGGGTTTATAAAATTGATATCTTATACTCAAGAGTTTATAAACAAATACAAGTAGTGAAAAATGTAAGAATGTATAATAAAGATTTGGAAGATGGGGGATTGTCTAGGAGTTCCTTTTATAGGAGCTTTATGAGGTATTGCAACAATATGAGACAACCATAATGCCCCTTGACATCACAAAAAATTATAATAATATGACCCAAATGCAAATAGGAGGGACACTTTCTAGAAGCAAAAAATAATTGGGTTTTTGGTCTCTTTTGTAGAAAATAGAAAATACCAAACTTGGGGTTTTGAACATATGTGTTCCAGTATAGTTATTCTTTGTTAAATATTTTGGAAGGACCTTATTTTCTTTTGCCAAATTCAATATATAGTTCATAACTGTGATCTATGAATTTTGGGGAGGACTTCAACATAGTTTTATGTCCTTTGGAAAAGAAGGTTAGTACTCGTAGATTGTCCAAATAAGTGGAGGATTTTGCTTAATTTGTCCAATTCAAATGACCTTTGGGATGCTATTTCTTCAATATTTCAATACACATGGGGTAATAAACATATGGGAAACTCATATAGTAGAAAGATTTGACAAAATTTTGTCATCTAATTCATGGTTGCAAATAGAGTACAATCTATATAGACATTCGGATCTTAAACCTATTCTCTTAAGATGTGATCTATATAGTAATGGTCATTCAAATTTCTTTTGATTTCTGACCATGTGGTTTTAAGACCTTGAATTCTTCAAGATGGTTATGTTCTAGTGCGATGAAGCAAAGGTTTGAAGAATCGTATATGTATTTTTTTCAAAAGATAAAATATCTAAAGGGGTAAATGATGATTTGGAATATCAATATTTTGGTAACATTTTTAAAACAAAGGAGGAAATTAAATTCAAGCTCAAAAATTTACAAGATATAGTAGAAATTAATGGAATAGACCAAGATACTTACATAAAGAAAAACAATTATTTTTCTTATTATCATAATCCTTTGAAAAAGAAAGAGTCATATTGGTCCTAAAAGCCTAGGGAGAGATGGCTCAAGGAAGGGGATAAAAATACTAATTTTTTCATGCTATTGCAAAAACATGTCTTTTCATCAACTCAAAAAAAAATCAACCTTAGATGAAATAATTGTTGACGAAGAAAATAGTAGGAAGGAAGCAATAAATTATTTCAAAGGTATATTTTTAGAAGTTGGACAAGACAAGGAATCTTAACGCAAGCTTTTGTAAAATCTTTCATGAATAATCAAACAAGGACATAATGAAATCTTGATGAAGAATATCTCTATGGAGGAACTATGAGGCAGGGTTGTCATTCCACCTTAAGAATGCACTTGACCCAAATGGATTTCCTACAATTTTCTTTCAAAATATTTAAAACTTGTTGAAAAACTACATGTTGGTTGAGGTTGAAGAGGCCAAGAAGAAAAAACTACAATAAGTGATATCAATACCCCATTTATTTCATTGCTTCCCAAGAAATGTGATAAAATATTTTGAAAATTTTTCATCGAATATGCCTTTTTAATATTATCTATAATATAATCTTAAAAATTACAGTAAATAGATTGAAAAGCACTTTATATTATGTTATCTTAGTGAAACAAGGTGGTTTTGGTCATGGCAAACAAATTCATCATTAAACAAGAGGCCATACATTTTCTTTATTCCATGAAAAACCAGGTATGCTTATAAAATTAGATATGAACAAATCATACAAACTACATGAGATTTTCATTTTTTTTTTTTTTTGATCAAGTTTGGTGCTAATGAATTAGATGTTGTTATAGTACTTCAAAATATTATATTTTGATTAATGGACCCCTATTGTATAACTTAAATCATCTGATGGACTATGCCAAGGTGGTTCATTATCTCTAAATTTAATTATTATTCTTGTTGAGCATTAAGGAGAGCTTTCTCAAAGGAAAAATTTTAAGAAAAAAACCAAAGGTACTCAAATTGTAACAAATGGTTGCTTCAAATATTATCTCTAGTTTGTTGATGATAATTTTTCGTTTGGGTCATCCTTCACTCAATGAAGCCATGGAGTTTAAACTAATATTATCTTGGTATGAGAATGTTGTTGGATAGTTGGTTAATGACACAACCTAGAATCCTTTTTATAATCAATGCTCTAGATTTTTTTTTTTACTAAGTTATATGATGCTTCTATTAGGGGCCACTCCCATCAAAATACCAAAATGTTACATTTGTTAACAAGTCAAATAAACCATATCCAACATGCCTTTTTATCAAAAATATTTTTTATTTCTTTTTTTATCAAATATATTCTTCATCTTCCTCAAAGTGCTATGTTTCCACAATTAACTCCTTAACATCATTTTCATTAAGAAATAAAATCTCACTTGGCTAGTTGCCTTCTAAAATTTGAATTTCACCAAGATGAAGATCAACACCGCAATTGGCTAAATTATCTGCTACTTGATTTCCTTCTTTATAGATATGCTCACATTTCCAAGAGATTACCTCCAATAATAGATGATGAACGTTAAAAATAATATTATTTTTTATTCAATCTCCTCATACATTTTTGTTAACAATATTAATGATAATTTGTGAATCCGTCTCAATTGAAATATATTTTCATCCTTGTAGGGAATTTGTCCTTATATCTTGCTTCACCCAAGAAGCATCCTCAGTCGAAAGCAAGACAAACCAAATAAGGTAGTTGGAAGGTGCATCTGACCTTCAGTCAGAAGGAAGGATGTTGAGATTAAGGCGGACGAGTCCCAAAGCCTTATCAGTAATTGGATCTTCCATCAATGGTCAAAACTCATCTTCCACCTAAAGCTAGGATCGTTGAGGGTACCAAGGCCCACGAGGGGTTGATTTTCAATCTAATGGTTTGCTTTGATTCTTGACAAAAAAAGAGCAAAAATAAGGAAGAAGGTTCGCCTCAACATGGGTCGTACATGTGGCGGCCAATTGGTAATAGAAGAAAGCAAGCTTTGGGGCGTAGTTGGGGAAAGCATGCCATTGATTGAAGGTGATCCTGCCTCAACCAAAGACACGTGGCAACCACCCAAACTTACAAGAAGGCAGTCTAAGAGGAAATTTAAGAGGATAACCACCATTGGCCATAGAGATTTTCTTTTGCAATCTGACCTGTTAGAGCCATATGCATGTCAGTGCAGCGATCACTCGTCAAACAAGATTACCATGTCATTCTATGTCAGTTAGGGAGGTCATACCCGCTACATCAGCAAGATTTTAGAGGAAACCTAGCAAGGTCTTAATGGCATAGCCATCCCCAACGCAACAACAATGAGACATGTTAGCAAAAAAGTGTCATCTGAAGACCCAAAAGCCTCCAACATTGATGGTATTGGATCTAGAGACATTAAAGCTATCGATTATAGTTGTAGAAGGATTTCGACTATGGAGTAGAAAATAATTGAAACCTTTTGCATGGAGCTTTGGAGGTAAAGAACCCTCCTCTCGATTTATAAATAGGCCTGAATTTGTATTGTAAAGGCATTGGGAGTTGTCTGCTCATGCCTCTTATCTGGTCTTATAGGATCTTCCTTTCACCCTCCCTTCTATGTTGTAATGAACAAATCTCAAACCTCGAGACATTATTTAAGGAGCATCGAGCCTCTCTAGCTCGCATGTCTTGTAATCATTTTGGAACATGAATGGAAGTTGTGACTAATTTTGCTCTGTCCTACTTTTTAAGTGTGTTTCCATTTTTGGGTTATGTGAACTTTAGTGTATTCATTTCAAGTCGTTTTCTACAGTCGAGAGATGAGACTTTAATTTTAGCACATCGCCCTCATAGCCTAGGTTTATTTTATATAAGGTTTACTTTCTTGTTCCTTTACATTTTTAGGATTTTTTACTTTCATTGCAATTCCATTCCCTGCAACCCCCCAAGAAAAGTAGGCCTTAGCAAGCAAAGGCCTTAGTGTGCCAAAGATTAATTTGATAAGGAGCCAAACTCAACTAAAATCCTATAGGTTGTCTTGTAGGTGATCCCTTTGCCATAATGCTTCCTACTATGTCACTCTACACGATGTGTGGGTGTTCCAGGCACACCGGGTTTCTGACTCGATTGACTAGTGCATTTTGAGATGCAATAGCCCATCTGACATGCCTAGTGGGATGAGCTTCTATGTTTGCCCCATGAAGTTGGAAAATACTCCTGAATTTGGTCCCAATGAAGGTCATAAGTCAATTTGCTTGTAAAGAAGCATGGGGAGTTTCACCTGACAACTCCACTAAAAAGAAAGACTTTGAAGAAGTTATCCAACAAAAGTTAGACTAAGATTCTAGCGAGGTCTCTATCTCATAAGCTTTTTGAAGCACTATCTCCCCACTTGGTGACTTCATCCTCAAGGAAAGGGACAATAATTATATGAGCGAAAGGCATGTAACCAAATCCTTTGCCCAAGCTAATCAACAAGAGTTGGTGCCACCACTAAATTGAAGGAGGAAGAATCGACAATGCAACATGAAAATCTTGTTGAACCATCCTCCTTGAAAATTTTGATGTGCAACGACAAATATCCTTTGATCCCATCAAATCCACCTAATGTATGGGCTCAAATTCTTACCTTAGAGCTCAAGTCCCTATCTTATTTCTCAGGAGAGGATGCTATTACCCCAATAGAGAATTTGCACCATTTGGTGAGCTTGTGTGTAATGCATTTCATAGAGAAAAAAGATATATCCCTAAGGCTATTGGCGACTTCCTTTAGAGCGAAAGCTTGTGAATGGTACCTCTGTTTCAATTCCCAATGAGTAACAAGGTGGTACCAGTTGGCAAAACTCCTAATAAGCAAATTCAAAGAGAAGGCAGATGAAGTGTCTCTCTTGGAGCAACTCACAACCATCAAAGGGGTACCTACAAAAGCAATGGATGATTTCAATGTCTGATTCCACAAGACTTGGCAAAGGATCCTCTATGAGATCTGACCACCTTTGAGTATGACATTTGTCTATTATCTAAAAGCTTTAAATTTTGAAATTGCCATGATGGTCAAGTCTATGGGAGGAAATTCATTAATAGAGGTTGAAAAAATATAATCTAGATAGGGAAGCTAGACCCTAGAATACCTCTACCATTGCTTCCTCATATACAACCTATGTATTATTCCTATTCGAATGTACAGCCTACCACCAACCCAATTATCCTAGCCATGAGCCTAGAGCAAGCTCATATTCTCACCCCCTTTGTTGCTAAAATTGATTAATTATATAATATGATGAGGACCTTCTCTAATGATATCACAACCTTGAAGAGGCAACATAATGCCCAAAGGTTTCCCTACCAAAGTTACTCTAAGCTTCCTTTTCAATAGGGAAACTCGAGTGTTTGACCATCTTCAGATGGATATCATAAGCCTTTGTTTCCAACTAATAGAAATCTCATATAGTCATAGTCATCGACTCAGTAGATAGTACCTATGTCAATCCTAGTCCAAAAAGCGTATACAAATTTGGTCATGGGCGTAGTCACCATGCAAAATAACTATGTTGAAGATCCTAGTGGTTGGTACTATCCTTATCTCGACTATCATCCTTCTTCCTATTATGTTGGACCCAAATCTCAAGCAGTCGAGATGACTCCTTTCGAGCATAATATTAACCATTTTTCTTAGTCATAAGTCCAAATGCCAAGTCTATAACCTACCTCATAGTCTTCGAACATATCATTAACTATCCACTCCTCAGTCTCAGAGCAAGCCTTTATCACCTAGAATGAAACAGAAGTGTATATTGTATCATATGAAGACAACCCCTTAACATTTGGAAGGCCATAAGTCTGATTGTAATATATCACCAGGGCCAAGAGAAGGGCCATTGAAGAGTAGGGGATGTCTAGTCCAATGAATACTAGACCCTAGAGAAGGGAAGCAGTAACCAAAGGAATACCCTAACACAAGCTACACTAGAAAGCTAGGCTCGAGCAATTTCAATAATCACAAGGGCAAACCTGGAGCCTCCAAGGCAACCTATTGTAGATCCACTAAGGCCCCCTATGATAGCAAAAAGTACTAGGCCTTCGACTGCATGGAATACTAGTCTAAAGGCTTTGTTTGTCATACCATTCAATGTGGTGGAGCACCTGAGGAAATCAACCATAGCCATGCCTCTTCGAGATGTCCTCTCGATTCTTGAATAGATGAAGAATTTGCATGAGGCCATAAGGAAGCAGAAAGATCTAAGTAGATAAGTGATGCTCATCGTGCTATAAATATCTAGCTCAAATCTCAACTAGCCCAAGCCTATGCCATTCTACCTGACCTTGATCTATGAGGACAAGCTAATACACAACTGCTTGGTGGACTCGAGATCAAGCACACCGGTCATGCCAAAAAGGGTAGCAAAGGCGCTTGGCTTAACATGTGAACAGGACAAAAACATGGTAGTTCAATTAGATGGCACTCCAGTGCTAGTATTTAGTTTAGTACAAGATATTCCTATGGCACTCCAAGCATGCCCTAACCTAACCATTCATCAAGACATAGTGGTGATCAATCTAACAACTACATTTGGAATGTCTCTTGAGAGACTTCACCACCAAGGTCAGAGGGTACTTGTCCCTTGACTAAACTCACATGTTGCTCAAAACTAGGTATGAAACCAAATTCAAGATCTTTTTGGAGCCCCTCTGCATGCATCACATAAAGCAAGTCCCCTCCAGGGGAAGTGAAGAGGAGCAAGCCTACATGGTATAAGACAAGTTGTCGAGATCTAACTACCTTGTGGATGAGGTTCACCCATGCATGCTCAATGATCATCTAGAGCACTGGGTATCCAAGACATGGGGGTAAGGTCTCGATGAAGTATTTGAACCAACTAGAATGGGTTGATCTATCACTAGGTATTCTATTGTACGTATTGTAAATATTGTATATAATTTTGCTCAATATATATAGAGAGAGAGAGAATCCTTTTGAATTAAAAGGCCTTTTCAAAGCACAAAGCAGGTCATCCAAATTATGCATCTAAAGCCCAATATAACCTCGATACCAATCTAATCAATAGGAAGCATCTCCCTAAGGAATATTTAGTTAAGTTTTGGGGTGAAATCTTAATGAAGAGGAAGCCTTCATCAAAGAAACACTAACCATCTTATCGAAAGATCAATGTGGGATAAGACTACTAGGATATTTTCAACTTGGCCAAATGACACCAACTCATGAGTCATATACATGGAAAATCCATGAGAACCCAAGTCTAGGGGTGAAATGGACCAAAAGTAAAGCTACAACTACTACCAAAGCAAATATCATCAATGAATGTATGTGAAATAAATGAATTTTAGGAGATATTCCCAGTGGCCTTAATTAATTGTGGCACATGACCCAACCTTGGTTGTTAGAGCACAGTATCTCGATATCCATGCCTATAGAAGTGTGCCCATACATCCACCACAAAGTGGTTCCTCGTAAGCCATGATGGATGACACGTAGAAAGCACATGCCAAACCCATGAATGAAAGAAATAAATTTGTGTGGCACGTATGTCAATATAACATATGAGATTTATTGCAAGAACCATTATAGAATGGGGCACTTCCTCATTGTGCTAATCATGCACATTCATAATTTGCCATTGGCCAAATTTAAACTAGGTAGTGTTAGAACCTCACTAGCCATTCCTCACTGAAGCAATGTGTGCAGATTTAATGTATTGGTTTGAGTGTTGTATCTATCGGATGCCAACAACCATATTGCACATTCATGGTCGGTGAGATGGCCTATCTTATAGAGCAAAGAGCTCTATGACTAGGAGAAAGGATAATTATTTCAAAACAAATAATATAGACTTGAGTCGAAGCGACAACGGACAATACCCATTGCGTCCTTGAAAAAAGAGAATATTTTGCATGCAAGGAGAAATTAAATTCGGTTTGCATACTAGCACCCCAAGGAAAGATCTATCAAAGGGGAAACAATGGCCTTCAAATATCTTATTACGATCATAATATACAAAAAATTCCTAAAGTTCAAAGTAGTAAAGGAGAAACAAAGCCTAAGTTAACAAGATCTCGGTTGCACAAGATCATCTAGGAAACAATGGAAAGAATAATAAGCAACTCCAAAATCCCTACGTTTAGAGCAAGATATATTCCCCCTCGATCATATGCCTCCTCATCCACCTCTATCTAAGAATTGATGGAGCCTTATCCTCAATCCACCGACCCTGAACTCTTTAAAAACGTGACATAAGGGGTAACATATCCCAAACTATCCAAAAGGACTAAAATCTTGAAGGATGGAACACTAGAATGCTTTAAGCAAAAACCTTACAAGTGCTTCAGGTCCCAAATTTGGAGCAGCATATTGGTGTAGTACATGGTGCTTGAGCTGCAGAGTTGCTTTGAGATAGTCAACCCATGTGTTGAACTGTACAACCCCAATAATTGAGAAATTTGGGCTCTTGACAAGAGCTTTAGACTTGTCATCAATGCCCACTTGATTTAGAAAATATTGATGGTGGAGACGGGGAGGACCATGGTCATTTTTTGGAGTGCTATCAAGCTTTACAACATCATCCTTGATAAGTTGGCCTATCTCTAAGAAGAATGTGACATGAGGGGAAAGGAGCTGCCAAGATTTTCCCTTGATATCAAAAGTTTGAAGGATAGTGCCAAGGATGTGGTGAGGATGTTGGAATTTATATTCGGCCTAAAGGAGGAGAAGGAGCTATTCTAGGCTCAGGTCAGAGTTTTATACCAAACAAGGCACACACCCAACAAAGAAAGGGTGGAATTTAATTTTTCAACTGCATTGCTACAAACATCCATGAGGGGTTTGTCAGGTTCTAGGAAACTCACAATTTTTTTTTCTCAACATAGCCCATCTAATATTATTCAAGAATCTTAGGATATACCTTGAGTTGCTATAATTTGCATGGATGAGTCGGGTCATTAGATGCTTGTTTCTTCTTGGACAGGAGGCTTGATAAGGTCCTCATCCTCTTCTTATTATAATTTTGTTAAGAACTTTTTGGTTCTAATACTAACAACCCTCAAAGGATAGAATCCTGAGCGGCTCATAGAAAACTACAATAAATTCTTGGGGGGAAAACATCTCAGGGATTGGTTCTATGCCGAAGATCAAACTCTCATCAGTTTTTGCAAGTGAGCATATTTGTTGCTAAAGCATGTGACCAAGTGGGTTTTTGCTATCGAGGTCCTCCACAAAATGGATCTTATTTATGTAATGTACGTAAGTGGGAGAAACAAGACCAGCTTCGTCAAGCTTCCTTTCACTTGTGATCAAATTACCCTAGAAAAGTAGAAGGATCACGATCTTCTGGAGAAGAATCTGAAAGAGCTCAAATTGTAGAGGGCCTTGGGGGAGCGGAAATACGACCTCGATAAGACATTTGTAGACTATATGGATAAAGTTAAGAACTCAACAGAGTTCATACACAAGTATAGGTCAGACCTAGAAGCTCTTTGGAACCCCATGGACGAAAGGAACACACCCTTGTTGAAGCAATTGTTAGAGCAAGTGCCAATACCACCACCAAGGAAGAAGGTCTATAAAATATTCTATATGGTGACAGGGCAAGTGGACCCAAACTCCTAGATACATACTACAAAGTTAAAAATTTTGACAAAGAAAAAATGGAAGATGAAGAAGATCAATGTCTAGTGGAAATTCTGATAGAAGATCAAAAATATAGTATATGCATTTGAGAAAATAGAAAAGAACATAGACTTTGAAGAACATTAGGACAAGGAGCATGTAGAGGAGAGCACCAACACAGGTGGTGACAACAGAGATATGGTTATGTAGGCAATCACCCAAGTGATGGCGACTAAAGAAGCAATGTCCAAAGAGATCATTTGAGTGGAGGATTCCCCTATAGGTTGCTACAACGGAGTAGTGTTCCTCGACTTGAGAGTTATAGACATGGGCATCTAGCTCAATGGAGCATTAGCAAAAAGAGTCATCTCATGACACTTGTTCCTTACCTGCTAAAAAATACTTCTCAAAGGTAAAGCCTCAAGCTATTATAAACTAAATAGTTAGGGAGATGTCCAATGCCCCTCCTCCCTCTATGTCACCTCTAGCACCGACCCCTCCAAAACAAGCTCATATTCCCCTTGCCTCAATGGCTACCCTTCCTCATGAAAACCTACTTCACCTACTCTCCACATGGGGATTTCACTCTAAAATATCGAAGCCCTCACTCCATTAACTTTCGCTTTTGCCACCTCACAAGTTGGCCTCCAGTCTGCTGGTATTCTTGCCTTTCCCATCCATTCTTCAACCTCTTATATCTTGCATGTTTTTCTAGCCAATGTTGCCACCCCACGATAAAGTCAGCTAGTAACGATTATCTCTTCCACAATTTTAGGTATGTTGTACTTCCAAATAAAACTAGAAGAAAGCCTCTGAGTATGCACAAAAGGAGGCCAAGAGGGTAACCAAACCAAAGTAAGGGAACTTAGGAGCCAAATCGATCTACAAGAGAGAGTTATCCAATTTTCCCATATGGACCCAAAGGTATCTAAGCCAGAGGGGCAAATGCAACCCGAAGATTATCAAGTGATTGTGGCAATTGTCAATCTACAAGGTGTTGGGACCAGAGGTACAACCAAACTAGCTAAAAACACGAGCAAACTTGTAAAATCTGATTTAATGACCCTGGAGAGGAGATTACAGAAAAGGGAGGACCTTAAGGATTTTAGAGACACCCTCAAAAAATTAGATTGAAATTAAAGGGTTCTAGAATCATATGGAGTAGACCATGAGTGTTCAGGAGATGACTACCCACCTAGAGGGGGAGCAAAGGAAGAATTGGGAATTGATGGACCAAATTTTTGTTGTAGAGGCCCAACTCACCTCATATAGGGTCGATTTCAAGTGAGAGTTAGCGGAATAATAGAAAAGGAGCTCAAAGGCCTTGCAAAAAAATATTGCCAACTAATTAGGGATGTTTGTACTACATACTAGGACAACATAGCCAGATATGTAGCTTCGATATCCTGTGTCATCAAATTCATCAACATGTCATCCCAACAATGTGCGAAAAATCACCCAAGATGTGGAGTAGACCCTGTTGGCCAAATCAAAAAGAGCAACTAAAGAAAAACATGTCCAAGCTTGAGTCATCACTACAAGTAACCAAGAGCTAATAATCATAGACATTCATAATCAAGAGGTAATGTTAATAAAAATATCGGCATCCTCAATAGAGAACAAGTAGCGTAGGAATGCACAGACCATGCAAAAGTCCTAAAAAATATGATTTTCAGCTTGCATGGCCCCTTAAACTCACTAATTCAAAAGGTTCTACCCTCTCCTTGGTCAAGCGATCACAAGCCCTTTTTAGAGTAAGGGTATGCATAGGCTTTGGAGGATAAAAATAAAGGGGATAAAATTCTAGAAGTGATCAAAATTCTTGGTAGTCGAAGATGTTATGAAAGTTATTGAGCCTATGGTAGAGTGCAAAGTGTAGGTGTGAGAAATCATGCACAGAACAACAAACTTCTCGCACATAAACCAAGTTGAGCTTCTAAGGATCTATTATCACTTTCAAGAGGTTAAATGACCTTTGAGAAATAATGGGAGGAAATAAGAGCTCATATGAGCAGGCTTCCATCACACTAGTTTTTCCACTCACTCTTTGTTTTGTTCTTTTTCTTGATGCTTTTATTATTGTTTTCAATTTACATTTGCTATTTGCATTTTTCAATGACTGAGTGGCCTTTGGAAGGTTCATCTGACCTTAAATCAAAATGAAATATGTTGAGATTAATGCGGACGAGTCCCAAAGCCTTGTCAGGCGTTGGATCTTCCATTAATGGTCGACACTCATCCTCCACCTAAAGCTAGCATCATTGAGGGCAACAAGGCCCACGAGGGGTTGATTTTCCATCTAACGGTTCACTTTGATGAATGATAGACAAAAGAGAAAAAAAAAGGAAGAAGGCCAGCCTCAGCATTGGGATGTAGTTGGGGAAATCCTACCATTGGATGAAGGAGACCCCACCTCAGCCAAAGACATGTGACAGACACCCAAAATTACAAGAAGGCAGTTTAAGAGGAAATTTAAGAGGACAACCGCCATTGGTCATCGAGATTTTGTTTTACAACCTGGCCTTTTAGATCCATATGCATGTCAATGTAGTGATCACTCGTTAGAAAAGTTTACCCTGCCATTCTATGTTAGTTAGGGAGGCCATACTCGCTACATCAACAAGAAGGAGAGTCTAGAGCAAACCTAGCAAGGTCTTAATGGCATAGCCATCCCCAACGCAACAATAATGAGACATGTTAGCAACTAATTATCATATGAGGACCCAAAAGCCTCCAACATTGATGGTCTTGGATCCAAAGACATTAAAGCTATCGATTATAGTTGTGGAAGGATTTCAATTGTAGAGTAGAGAATAATTGGTAGACATTTTTGCATGGAGTTTTGAAGGGAAAGAACCCTCCTCCCGATATATAAATAGGCCTGAATTTGCATTGTAAAGGTATTAGGAGTTGTCTGCTCATGCCTCTTATTTGGCCTTATAGGATCTTCCTTTCACCCTCCCTTCTTTGTTGTAATGAACAAAGATCAAACCTCGAGACACTAGTTAAGGAGCATCGAACCTCTCTAGCTCGCATGCATTGTAATCATTCTGGCGCATGAATGGAAGTTGTGACTAATTTTGCTTTGTCCTACTTCTTTAGTGTGTTTCTAGTTTTGGGTTATGTGAAATTTAGTGTGTTCATTTCAAGTCATTTCCTATAGTCAAGAGAGGGGACTTTAATTTTAGCACATCACCCCCATAGCCTAGGTCTATTTTATGTAAGGTTTACTTTGTTGTTCCTTTATATTTTAGGATATTTTACTTTCATTACAATTCATTTCTCTGCCCAAGAAAAGCAGGACTTAGCTCACGAAGGCCTTAGTGTGTCAATTATTAATTTGAAAAATACTTGACCTCAGCTAAAATCGTATAGTTTGCCTTGTAGGTGATCCCTTTGCCATAATGCTTCCTACTATGTCACTCTATACGATGCATGGGTGTTCCAGGCACACCGGGTTTTTACCCATATTGACTAGTGCATTTTGAGATGACAATAGCCCATATGACATGCCTAGTGGGATGAGCTTCTATGTTTTCCCCATAAATTTGGAAAATACTCTTGACTTTGGTCCCAATGAAGGTCATAAGTCAATCCACTTGTAAAGAAGCATGGGGAGTTTCACCTGACAACTCCACTAAAAAGAAAGACTTTGAAAAGTCATCCAACAAAAGTTAGACTAAGATTCTAGCGAGGTCTCTATCTCATAATCTTGTTGACGCACTATCTCCCCACTTGGCGACTTCATCCTCAAGGAAAGGGCCCATAATTATATGAGCGAAATGCATGTAACCAAATCCTTTGCCCAAGCTAATCAACAAGAGTTGGTGCCACCACTAAATCGAAGGAGGAAGAATCGACAATGCAACATGAAAATCTTGTTGAACCATCCTCCTTGAAAAATTTGGTGTGCAACGACAAATGTCCTTTGATCCCATAAACTCCACCTAATGTATGGGATCAAATTCTTACCTTAGAGCTCAAGTCCCTATCTTATTTCTCAGGAGAGGATGCTATCACCCCAATAGAGAATTTGCACCATTTGGTGAGCTTGTGTGTAATGCATTTCATAGAGAAACAAGGTATATACCTAAGGCTATTGGTGATTTCCTTTACAGTGAAATCTCATGAATGGTACCTCAGTGTCAATCCTCAATCAGTCACAAGCTGGGACCAGTTGGTAAAACTCTTGATAAGCAAATTCAGAGAGAAGGCAGATGAAGTGTCTCTCTTGGAGCAGCTCACAACCATCAAAGGGATACCTACAAAATCAATGGACGATTTCAACACCTGGTTCCACAAGACTTGGTAAAGGATCCTTGATGAGGTTTGATGACCTTTGAGTATGGCATTTATCTACTATATAAAAGCTTTTAATTTTGAAATTTCTATTATGATCAAGTCTAGGGGAGGGAATTCATTACTAGATGCTTATGAGATAGTCATCCAGGCTGAAAAAAATATAATCTAGATAGGGATGCTAGCTCCTAGACTACCTCCACCATTTTTTACTCCTATACAACCTATGTATCACTCCTCTCAGAATGTACATCCTACCCTAACCTAATTATCCTAGCCATGAGCCTAGAGCAAGCTCATATTCTCACCCCTTTGTTGCTAAAATTTATTAATTATATAATATGATGAGGATTTTCTCTAATTATATCACAACCTTGAATAGGCAGCATAATACCCAAAGTTTCCCCTACCAAAGTTATCTAAAGCCTCCTTTTCAATAGGGAAACCCGAATGTTTGATTGTCTTCAAATGGATATCATAAGCCTTTGTTTCCAACTTAGTTAGAAATCTTGGACAGCCATAGTCATCGACTCAGTAGATAGTACCCATGTCAATCCAAGTACAACAAGCATCTACAAACTTGGTCATGGACTTAATCACCATGCAAAATAACTATGTTGAATATCCTAGTGGTCGGTACTATCCTTCTCTCAACTATCATCCTTCTTATTATTATGTTGGATCCAAATCTCAAGCAATCGAGATGACTCCTTTCAAGCATAATTGTAGACATGGAAAAGTGACCCACTTTAGTGGGCACCCCTAAGAGACCTCCAACACTTGCCTAATGCATGGGATAGGACCCTTTCCCTTTTTTTCTCCCTTTTTCCTCCTCTATGTGATATCAAGCCCGATTATTATGGGGCGTGACTTCACATAGGCAAAGTCAAAGTCGACCGACACAGGGTGCGAATTCACCTTTTTTTTAGGTTTTTTCCATAGAAACCCTAATTCTTCTAGTTGGCATGTTTTTGGCATCGACCTTCCTCGATTTTTCCCACTCTTTTTATCTTCAAGATCGCTATAAAAGGAGGGTTTAATCTCTCATTTTAAAAAGAAAAAGAAAAAGAAAAAAGAGAGATGATTTTATATGGTTTCTATATGCGATTATTCTAACATACTTGCAATTGTTTTCTATCTACTTCTTGTTCTTCTACAAGCAAGCTAACACTTAAAGTGCAAATTTTACCTTTTGCTGCATTGATTTGATTTGTTTTTCACTCTGGTGGATTCATGTTGTAGCCCGAAGAAGATATTAACTACTCAAATGTCTTGACCCTTATGCCTATTTTTGCGCCATTCACTAGGTGTTTTTATTTGGTTTAAGACATCTACATTGCATTTCGCATTCTGCTTTTATTTTCTTTGCAGCTCAGGCAAAGTCACACCTAGTATTAACAGGGTGTGACCTCGTAGACTCAAACTTAGGGTTCTTTATCTGCAGAGGTGAAATCATGCCCGGTCTAGACGGGGCGAGACTTTACGTTTTGCATTGTCGTGCCAGCTCTTTGAGGAGCGCAACTTTGCCTAGAGTCAATATGGGGGTAATATGATATTTCTAATTGCATGATAGCATTTTAGATTGCATTTTGATCATATTTGCATACTCTGTATTATGTTTGTATTCTATTGCACTATTGTTTTATTATTAATATCCAAAGGTCAATTTCCACTTTTGTTCTTAAAATTCATCTAAAAATACCTAGGGGACTTGACTGCTACACCTCCAAGCATAATTGTACAGCGGCCTAAGCAGGCCCCTAACTCTAATTCCATTTTTAGGTGTTTCTTAAGTTATCTTACAAGAACAAGAATTTTTGATATTATTGGACAAGAGGACGAAAGCTTGGATCAACGACCAGTTAAGATAAGTGTTCCCATTAAACTATAGGTTGTTTGCCGAGTGCTTATAATTTTGTTTCAAACCCTAGATTTGATTTTATAGAAATATATTTAATTAAGTTCTAGGCATTAAAAGATAATAGCATATAGTGTGCATCTAGGATTAATTTTGTTTGTGCATTCTTTCTTGAGCCCTTGCTTAAAGATTATTTATTTAAAGCCCTAGTTTAAAAAGCATTCAAATAAAGAATCATTCTAGGGTTAGCTCTTGTATTCATGTATTTTTTATTTTTGCATTGTCCTTTATCTTTTATAGCATAGATCTAGAAATGCCAAATCTAGGTGTTTGTCTTAAACCTCATATATCAACCATTCTTGAAAACCAGAGGACTTGGAGTGACTCCTAAACCATTCCTAGTGAACCCTTCCCCCTAGAATCGAGTTTAGAGAACAACACAACCCCCACGGTTCACCCCATAAGGCTTTCTATCTTTGTAGATCCAACCTTGTTTGGGAATTGTACGTGGTAGGGCGGTTTTCCCCCTCTACATCTTTGGTGAACTCGATGTGAACACCTCCTTTTCCTTTTAAAAAATTAATCAAGATCATTAATTTTGCTTGTGTGTGATTGAAAAACTTTAATAACATTATTAAAACCCCTACATTAGTGTTTTCCTCCATCCGTCTTCACTCCTTCTAATGGCTCCTTTCCTTAGAAGTCAATGAAGACAGTTGGAATCTGATTATGTTCCTCCATAAGATGACCATATTGATAGGGAATACCCTAATGTAGATCTAGAAGAGTAGAATGATATGGATATGGAAACTAACACAAATGTTGATCCTTATGAAGGACCCAATGGTGGGTTTTTCTTTTCATTGTTTGATCATATTTGGGGTTTCATGAAAGCTAATAAGGATAAGTTGTTGGAATGTATAGAATGAGAAGCTCATCTTGAAAAAGAGGATGTTCCTCATTCTCCTCCAATTAAGTCTCCTTTGCTTAATCAGGATAACCCTACATCCCAATCAATGCATTTTGATAATCCAAAAAACCAAGTGACTAGTACCGTTACTACAACCACCAACATTGGAAGGAATCTACAAGTCCCTCAAATTAGTAATGGCACCCAAAATTGTCTTCAATTTCCTTCTCAATCTCCAAATGTCAACACTTTTGCTTATGTCCCACCAAATGTTAGTCATCCATTTTCATAAAGCATCATAAATAATAAAAGTATCCAAAATGCTAACTTAAATCCTCAATATACATACATCCCTTCTTTAGGGTATTTGGGGAACACACATAGTAGTAATCCAAAAGTGCAAAGTTTGGTGAATATGGTAAAACAGTTGGCTTCAAGGATGAAAATGATTCAACCTTCAGGTTTCACTTACATTTATAAAGAGATGTGTAATCAGCCATTGGATCCAATTGTTGGTGCCAGACCTTATCCTAAGCATTTTCCTATGCCAGTGTTACCAATTTACAAAGGGACAGAAGATCCAATAGAGCATTTAAGAAGGTTTAGAAAAAGTTGTCATGATCTCATTTATGATGATATGTTATTATTGAAAACTTTTCCAAAGAGTCTTGTTAGCAAGAAATTAGAATGGTACTATAAGTTGCCTAATTATTCTTTGAACAATTTTGGAGAGACTGCAGAATTATTTGTTCATCAGTTTAGTGCATATATTGAAAAAGAAGTATCAATTAAATATATTTTTAATTTAAAGCAAAATAAAGAAGAATTTTTTTCAAAATTTTAGCTCATTAGAGAAGTTTAGTGGGTCGGTTAAGACATCCTGTACTTCAGAAAGATATGCTTGGCATATTTATTGGTAATATACAAGAACAATTATCTTATGCACTAGATACTACTATTGTCACATCTCTTGATCAAGCAATTGAGTTATCTAGAAAAGTGGAATAGGACCTTATTAAAAGAGGCCAACTTAAGGTTAAATAAGATAAGCCCACTAAATTTTATCATAAGAATAAACACACAGGAGGTGATAGTGATAGTAGGCCTGTTAACAATATCACTAATAGCCTACAACAAAAGATAATACTTCAAAAACCTCCTCAAAGGAATTTTACAAGGCTTAACATATCTATGGAAGCAATTTTGAAGCAACTTTTAGAATCCAAGGCAGTTGAGTTACCTCCCGTAAGACAACCAAATACTACAGCTTATTGGTATAAAGTAGGTCAATATTGTGCATATCATAGATTAGAAGGACATTGGACAAATTGTTGTAATAAATTGAAGCATGTGGTTCATGATTTGATTAATGCAGGGTGTATTTATTTAAGGAATGATCAAATGATGAACAATAATATTCCCACTCAACAAGCTCGAACTACTAATCAAGACATGGGAATATTCAAAGATCCACAGCCAAAACATGACCAATAAATGGTAAACCAGGTGGCTCATCACAATGAGCCCCCACACCACAATAATATGGTCAATATGGTTGGAATAACCACAAGAAAACAAGCTCAGAATCAAGACAATCAGCAAGGACATAGTTCAGTGTCACATCCTAGCTCAGTTTTAAAGGAAAATTAAAAAAATGATTCAACTACAAGGATTCCACTGTTAGTGTTGAAACCACGACCCAAGATTTCATTTGATATTTAGAAACAGTTAGCTAATACTCCCACAAAGATATTAGTTTTAAAACTTTTGCAGACCTCTCCTGATCATAGAAATGCTTTGATGGAATTTTTAAAGCAGTAATCGGTTCCTCCAGATATTTCCCTTGATGCCATAGTTGATGCCGTAGGTTCTTTTGGGATACATCATGTTTTATTCTCAGATGATGATAAACCTTCCTCAAAATTACATGGATATTCTTCACTTTACATCACTGCACTTGTTGGGGATACCCTTATCAAATGAGTCTTGATTGATAATGGCTCCTCCCTCAATTTGTGTACATATCAGTTCTTTCAAAAAAATTGTTTAATAGAGGAAGATTTAACAAATGAGTCCCAAGAGGTTTGTGGTGTCATTTCTCTTCCCCTCAAAGTTGGACCTAAAATATTGGATACTTTATTCTATGTGGTATATTGTCCTGCATATTTTAATCCTCTTCTTGGGCATCCTTGGATCCATGCAATAAAGGTCCTCCCTTATACTCTTCATCAATGTCTCAAATTTGAATATGGTAATCAAGTTATCACCATTTTGAGCGATCCTCGACCATTTGAATTTTGTTTAAATATTGAGTTAGCTCAATCTGAAGTCAATTCATGTCCTTCTATTTCTTCAAAAATTTTGCCATGTTCCTCATCTCAAATCTCAGAACATTTTCAAAGTCTAAGAGTGAGTGAGGAACATACCTCCAATTGGTCATCTATGGATCATGATAATCAGTTTCTTCAATAACCTCTTCTAGATCTGGCCAAGCTACCACCTTCACCAAGAACCATGGGATTGCCCCATAATAAAGGTGATGTTGTACACTTTGGCACATGTACCTTTATCTTCGGAGGAACTGCATTCGAAGAAAGGATTCGTGGTAGCAACCCCTCTCCTAGTGAGAGCTCTTTTACTCAATGTTAGCTCACTAATTATTACCCTCTTCCTAAGAAAATCCTATCTAGTATGGGATATGTACGTAAAGGTTTGGTTCCAGGGCATTCAAGAACCCTTGGATTTCGAAATTTAGCCTAGGAGATGTGGCATAGGTTTTATACCTAATAAATGTTAGATTCAGCGAACAACATTGTTTATTGAAGTTGTGTAGTTTAAATAACACTGCGTTACAAACTAACATCCGAGAATAGTCACCGGATCTGTTACAGGGAAACTGAATATGTTACGCAGTTGTAACAATCAGCTAATCTATGTAATCAAGACAAAATACATTAGTACGCTAACATCCCCCTTTATTACATTATTTGGGTAATGTAATAACTAATAGCTATACTAGACTACTAACATCCCCTTACATCATTTTGCAATACAAAGTGAGCTGCGAAACAATTCAAATTTGACACGTCCAAGTGCCTTAGTGAAAATGTCTGCAACTTGAGCATCGGTGGGAATGTGCGAAGCTGAATTCGGTGCTTTGGAACTTCATCTCGAATGAAATGACATTGTGTGTCAATGTGCTTTGTTCTTTCATGATGGACCGGATTCTTGACGAGGTTCAGAACACCCTGATTGTCGCAAAACAAGTGTATTGGAGATTTTGATGGATGGCCCATACTTGTCAGAATGCGACGTAACCATATCACTTCGCACACACCTTCACGTGCGGCGCGATATTCTGCCTCTGTTGATGAAATAGCAACCACCCGTTGCTTCTTGCTGTGCCAAGAGACAGGACCGGATCCCAGATGAAAAATGTATCCATAAGTTGACTTGCGATCATCAAATGATCCGGCATAGTCGGAGTCCGTGTATCCTTGCAAGAAGAATTTGTTGTTCCTCTTGTATTCTAGGCCATATTCCATAGTACCACGGACATAGTGAAGAACACGTTTTGCTGCTTTCCAATGAGTGGTCTTAGGCTCCCGCATGAACCTCGAAAGATAGTTGACAAGAAATACGAGATCCGGCCTAGTATTGGTCGATATATGAGACTCCCAATCAACTGTCGATAGAGAGTACCATCTACCTGAGGTGAGTCATCATATCGCAATAAATGAAGTCCATTCTCCATTGGAGTTGCCATTGGCTTGCAATCAATCATGCGATATTTATCCAACAATGTCTTGGCATACTTTTTCTGAGACACTTTGATGGAGTGCTCCTTCCGGCTGAATTCCGTACCAAGACAATAATGGAGAAGTCCGAGATCCGTCATCTCAAAATATTTGCACAAGTTTCTTTTGACAATAGAGATCATAGTTTCGAACTCCCTGTAATGAGCAGATCATCCACATAGAGTACAAGCAACATTATCTCATAACCCCGTTTCTTGAAATAGAGGTTTGCATCTGACGGACATCTCTTAAATCCATGCTGCATAAGGTGATTGTCCATTTTTATATACCAAGCTCGAGGAGCTTGTTTCAGACCATACAAGGATTTGACCAATTTGCAAACTTTCTGCTGTTGGCCTTCCACTTCAAATCCTTCAGGCTGAGTCATATAGACTTCTTCTTGGAGATCACCATTTAGAAAGGCACTTTTGACATCCATCTGGTGAACTTTCCACCCATATTGTGCTGCCATAGCACACATAACCCGAATTGTGGTCATCCGAGCAGTAGGTGCAAAAGTTTCCTCATAGTCGATGCCTTCCTTTTGAGCATAGCCCTTTGCAACAAGACGGGCCTTATGCTTATCAATTGTTCCATCCGCCTTGTACTTGACTTTGTATACCCATTTGCAGCCAATAGGTTTCTTTCCATGCGGCAGATCAACAAGCTTCCAAGTTTTATTTTTCATCGAAGACTCATACTCTGTATCCATAGCGGCCTTCCACTGAGGCTCACTGAGAGCATCTTGCACTGATGCAGGTTCAAGACTATCTATGGTAGACATGAATGCCCTGTCATCATCAATATCCATATCCTCTACTTCTGTACTTGGAGTCACAGAAAGTTCCTCAAAATATTGACAAAGATCATCAACCTCACCAGTTTCTCTGGCTTCTCTCTCCTTTTGAGCCATACTGCGTGTACGAGGTCTATCCAAATTCAAATTGGGAGGAGTGGATAAATTTGCATCTCTGATTGTATTTGTACACCATTTAGGATTCTTCTTCGGTGGAGTTGAAGAAGATGTAGAAGGACCTCCTGTCCGTGTTGACGAAGGAATCTTCTCTTCCTTAGTTTCCACAATATCTTGGTGTACTTTAGATGTGCTCTGTGATGTGAAAGCTTCATCA
Source organism: Wollemia nobilis (assembly GCA_028583015.1). Taxonomy (NCBI): domain Eukaryota; kingdom Viridiplantae; phylum Streptophyta; class Pinopsida; order Araucariales; family Araucariaceae; genus Wollemia; species Wollemia nobilis. Next base: position 275,850 of record JAQPPZ010000393.1, on the reverse strand, counting down.
AAGACAACATCTCCGCTGATATGAATTTTCTTGGTCAAAGGATCTATCAACCGATATCCTTTAGAGTGCTCAGAATAACCAAGAAAAATACATCTCAATGTTTTCTCATCTAGCTTCTTCCTTTTCTCTTTCGGTATGTGCATGAAAGCTTGACACCCGAAAATACGTAGATGAGATATGGAGGGTTTTCGACCACTCCATGCTTCCCGTGGAGTCATTCCTTTTAGGGCCTTTGTGGGTGCCCTATTCAACGAGATACACCGTAGTGGTGACAGCTTCCGCCCAATATTGTTGCCCAAGAGTAGCTCTCGTGAGCATACAACGAACCATTTCCATGATAGAACGGTTCCTTCTCTCAGCAACTCCATTTTGCTGAGGAGTATAGGCAGTTGTTAACTGTCTCTTGATCCCATGCTTATCTAGGAATGCAAAAAATTCATTAGAGGTAAACTCTCCCCCTCGATCTGAGCGAAGAGTTTTAATAGAAGCTCCTGACTCCTTCTCAACGGATTTCTTGAACTGCTGGAAGAATGCGAAAGCTTCAGATTTCAGTTGGAGAAAGAAAACCCACATCTTTCGTGAGTAGTCATCTACGAATAACTGAAAATACCTCTTCCCTCCAACACTGTTGGGTGTGAAAGGACCGCATAGATCGGTGTGAATTAACTCCAGAGGTTTTCGTGCTCTTGTAGAGCTCTTCTCAAATGGTACTCTATGCTGCTTTCCTGCCAAGCAGTCAGAGCACACTGGCAATGTGGTAGAAAGGGAAGGAAGACCCTTTACCATCTCATACTTGCTGAGCTCAAGTAAGTAGCCAGAACTAAGATGCCCATATCTCTTGTGCCATAGGGAAGTTGCCTCCTTGGTAGAGAAAGTCATGGCAACATGTGGAGTAGAGATAGCATCTAGTGCAAATAAGCCGTGCTTATATGAAGCCGTTGCAATCTGCTTACCCTTCCTGGTAATGGTACAACACTTCTTTCCATTCTCAACACGAAAGTTGACAACCATATTTCTGTCCAGGATTTGTGTCACTGACAACAAATTGTTAGCCAATCCCGGAACATAGAGGACTTTGTCAATCTGACACTTGCCATCAGGAAGAGTGACTGAAACTGTAACCTCTCCCTGAACCCTGTAGGTTTTATCATCAGCAATGGTGACAGGTTTGCCCTCTTTGGCCTCAAATGATTCAAACCACGATCTGTCGCCAGTCATATGTTTGCTAGCTCCAGAATCGACATACCAAATAGGATCCCTCTATGTGGAATCTGTGGTAGTCATGAGCACCTTGTGTGCCCATTCAGAATCTGAGTCAGATTCTTCAACAACAACATTCACCCGGGGTTGCTTGTTTTTATTTTGTGGTTTGTTTTGGCCTTTCGCTTGTTCTTATGCCAACACCTGTTGGTGTCATGGTTGTCTTTCTCACAGATCTTGCACCACCTCTTCTTCTGTTGAGGTTGTTTGCCTTTTCCTTTCGTATCCTGTTGAGAATTTCCTCCTTTCTGAAAGTTGCCTCCTTTTTGCCCATTACCTTTCTTCCTAGAACCCTGCCTGTTGGTGTATAGGGCTGTATTGGAAGAATCATCCTTGTGAAGTTGGCGTGCCTCCTGTTGTTGAAGCAGATTGACCAACTCGATGTAGGTAATTTGTCGTTGAGACACCCGGATGGAGGTTATCAACATATCAAATGAAGAAGGTAAAGCTCTCATCACAAGTGAAATGAGAAGCTTTTCGTCCACAGTATCTCCGAGAGAACTCAATTTCTCTTTCAACTCAGACACTCTACATAGAAAGAGTTCAACTGTTTCACCCTGCCTCAAACTCAGGTTATGAAGTTGTTGTTGAAGATGAAGAATGGTGGATTCATTCTTCCCCTCATAGATGGTTCTAAGGGCATCCCATGCCTCTTTACCACTTGCTTTGTCGACTATATGAGGTTGCACTTCATCCGAAACAACAAACAAAATGAGCACCTTTGCTCTCCTGTCTTTCTTGTCAAAAGCTATCTCGATCCCGCCGAAGGACCCGTGGATCCTCGCCGTTGGTGAAGGCCTAGTTGCTACTCCAAGAATAATATCCCACAAATCTTCCATTTGGAGAATAGCCTTCATCTTATGTTTCCATGGTGTATAATTTGGACCTTTCAATAACTGATGCGGATCACTCATCAACTTTGCAACAACGGCCATAGTGAAGGTTCCTTATATCACCAATTGGTCCCCCTTTCGATATACCTTTTGCTAGGCCAATATACCATACAAAATACCCGCCCTTACGTGAGGGAAACTATAGGTATTTAGAAAGATCAACAAAAATCACCCGCCCTTACGTGAGGGAGACTATAGGTGAGTTTTAGAGATCATACGATACGTGGAACATAAGCGGTACTGAAAGGGAATCGCCTTGTTGATGGCACCTACCATAGAAGATTCTTCTCATGCGTGGGGCGTAACTTCCCCTAAACACTATGAAGAATACTTCGTCAAGATTTACGCCTAAACACAAGTGCGATAAAGGGTAGTGGATGGAGTAAAAAAATGCAAAAATGGCGTACTTATTCCTCCCCGACGATTTATAGAGAACAAGCTCAGACGTCGTTGTAGCAGCTATATTAGGCGGCGGATACAATAGCCAAATCACGACAGCTTTACCCGTAAGTGCTGGCCAGAGGTATCACAAATACCGAACGCTGCAGTGCAATAAAATTGCACAGATGGGTTTTATATTCCGGGGACTTAGGGAGTGTTTTGATTTTAATTTTTAATGTTATAGTGCAAAAATGAAATATGCAACATACAACAAAAAAAAATTGCCCACAAGAATAACCCACAAGGTGTCGGTCACAGCCGAAAATGCACCTTTTACAATTTGCCAAATTGCTATTTTTCGAAAAATTACTCACTATCCCCCTTTGATTTTTTGAAAAAATATCCCCCCTTAAAAAGCTTTCTTTAACAAAGCATTTTAATAATTATTATAAATTTAAAATTAAAATAAATAATTTTAATTTATATAGTTTTTAAACTTATAAAAAATAAATTAAAATTAAAATTTTAATTTATAAAGTTAAAAAACTATATTAAAAAATTAAAATTAAAAAATTTTAATTAAAAATATAATAATTAAAAAAATGACTTTAAAAAAAATATATACCTTGGGGGGGTCGGCGGGATTTGAACCCCCGACCTGCAGGCTCCCTGAGCCTTACCGCACGGCTCACGACCACGTGAGCTAGCGGGCTGATCCGAAAGGATCAATGGGCCGCCTCCCTTTTCAACACCCTCTGTCGTCCGCCTGGTCCCTCTGTGGCTTCCTCTGCCACCTCCGCAGCAAATCGCGGCCACGCGCGTTCAGAAAAAAACAAACTCCTGCAACCGGGCACGGGGTTTTTTTTTGTTTTTTTTTTTTCACCAGCCGGAGGGGCTTTCGTTTTTTTTTTTTTTAGACGCCTGCTCTCTGCAGCGCGTCCTCCCTTCTCTGCCGCCCGCTGGCTATACTCCACCAGGGGGGGTCCCCCTACGCGTCCCGACGCATTTGCCTCTGCGCGCGCGGATCCTCCACGGGGGGGGTTTAAACCCCACGATGTGGCGCGGGCGGGAATTTTAAAATTCCCGCCGCGCACGCGCTCGTCGCGCGTCCGTCGACACAGGGGGGGTTTTCGGGAGCGCGACGCGCAATTTGCACGTCGCACGGGGAGGGGAGGGGAGGGGAGGAGTGGGCTGGGCGGGTAGGTGGCATTGGGGAGCGCGCGCTCCACCAACGCGAGGGAAAGGGGGGGTGGGTCCTTCCCCGCCTGCGCGTCAATTGACGCGCGGACCCTCCTGCTCAGCGCTCCGCCGCTGTACGCCTGGGGGGGTCCCTCTCCTTCCTACACGACGTCCAGTTGGCGTCTGCGCTGGCTGACGTCTGCACGCAGGACGTCTACGCTCTGCGCAGACTGGCCTGCTGCGCGTTCAGTCTGCGCTCTGCGCGGACTGTTTTTTTTTTTTTTTTTACAGAAAAAAAATCTTCGCTGCCAAATTTCTGAAAAAAAATCTCGCCCTGGCGTTTAAAAAAAAATCTCCGCTGCCAATCCCCTGCAAAAAAAAATTTTGCCTCCACCCTTACGCCACTGGCTCTGATGCCATGTTAGATTCAGCGAACAACATTGTTTATTGAAGCTGTGCAGTTTAAATAACACTGCGTTACAAACTAACATCCGGGAATAGTCACCGGATCTGTTACAGGGAAACTGAATATGTTACGCAGTTGTAACAATCAGCTAATCTATGTAATCAAGACAAAATACATTAGTACGCTAACAATAAAAAACAACCTTTGCCTGAGGATGATGACCATATTATAACTTATGCAAAATATATGGATTATCAGAATTTAGAAAATAATAAAATAAAATTTTAAATGATGCTTTTCCTTTTTCTTCAAAAATATTTTTATGTAATATGGTTGGTTCTATTCATTCTAACAATAGACATGCTATTGTAAAAGAAAATCATGATTTGCTATATGGTGTTTCTTATGTTAAAAATAATGGTGTTGTTCGAAAATTTAATGACTACCATGCCATGACTATCAAAATAGAATCCCTAGAGGAATTCCTCTATAGTTTTCATTATCGAAAGTACATTATTTCTGGGGATATCCTCAATCCAATAGATCATGGCATGCTTAATCATTATAATAATATAAATGGTGCATATAGATTTTTCATTGAGTATAATTCTGCTCACTCAGAATAAAAAAATAAATTAAAAAAATCATCATAGTAACTGCATTTGCATCCACCTGCCTGCTCATATTGCATTGTTTCCTGTCATACTTGCATGATTGCTTGACATCTAAAATAACTAGCATGATTGAGTGTCATAAAATTGCATTGTTGATTGTTCATGACCTCCTGATCATGTAGATTTTTAGGGATATGGTGACAATGGCACGTGATGATACCTAGATAGATCGTAGCTTACATGCATTGCACTATCACTAGAACTCTGATGCCTAGCTAGATACCCACCTAGGTATTCTTCTTTTGTCTTCTCTTTGGTGTCGTTTCTTTCCCCTTATTTCTTCTTGCTATTGTAAAGATACAACTTTATTTTATTCTTTTCTTCGACCTATTTTTCACATTAGCACACACTCACAGTGTCCTCTGTATTCTGAAAATCCCTATCTGGGATGGCACTTGCAAAAATTTCATACTACACCCCACATGGGATACTTGTACATCCTAACGGGTATTTCATCATTTATGATCTTCTATTGGGTCATACTCTCTTTTGACTCAATAGGCTTAACACCCCATTATAGGATAAGCTCCTTGGTCGGTATCAGTAGACCTCGGCATACATCCTAGCAAGTAATTGCCTCACAATAGTCAATAAGGGAGCAACCACCCATAGCAGGTCAAAATCTAAGCATTTTGTACTACAAGCAAGTGCTAGGCCCATAGCAGGTTTAGCCCTTCTTTTTTGGTACGATCTATAGTATTTAACTACACTGGTTCCTTGCAACCTATGGTAGTTTTATATAATGAATTGCTCAACCTTCTTTGTTTCATATGGTTGACCTTTGAATCTTCTTCTTCTTCTTTCTTCTTTTCCTACCTTCTCCGTATTCTTTCTTATTTGTCTCTCTTCTTCTTTCCTTTTCATTTCATGTAGTTTTGCATTTAGATAGTTTTTGCATACATAAAACATAAAACATAAAGTAATGAACAAAATAAATTAAATCATCATACATGTATAACACATAAAATAAAGTAAAGGAGCAACTCTATATTACTCGAGATAAAAAGAGATATAGATTAGTGTCTAGTTGGTGTACCACAATATAGACTTAATACACTCAACCTAGGGATGCACACCATAATCCAAAATCGATGCATCATCCCAATCCCTAGACCTAGATTTGGGAGCCTGCTCCCTCTAAATTGCCCTTAGGAGGAGGTAGGCTAGGCTACTGCATGCCCACAGACTATGTAGATGATATTATTCAGGACCGATATCATGACCTGCTAGCCAATTAGAGGGACGAAGGGAGTGGCATCCTTCGCTCCGTCAGGACCACTGCATAGTACACTATCTCAAAAAATATAGCCTATTAAATAGCTACCTCCAGCCTCTCTCCTATCCTTCGCAGCTCTGCCTGGAAGAGTTGGGCTTCATCGCCCTCTTGGCTACTCTTGATGATAGCCATCCCCTTAGCCCTAGCCCTCTAACGTTCCCTATCCAAATGGGTCACCTCCCCTGGGAGTCGGTCAACCTTTGCTCGAGTAGCATCCCTCTCTATCTTTGCAGCACTCAATGAGATCCACGGTACCTCTAGCCTTCTAGCCTTGTCCTCCTCGATCTAGGCCATCTACCCCTATAGAGTCACTACCTATACTCGTAGCCCCTCTATCTCTCCTTGCCCCTCGTCTTGGCCAAACACTACTGAAGATGTCGAAGCCTCTCCAAGATCTCCACCCTGAAGCCTCCTAGCATCTATGGGGGTAACTCTCACTATCCCTATCTCCTCGGCTCCTACAGAGTTGGTGGCCTTCACCACCAACATAATCTGAGCATGTGTCTACCTCTATCTTAGATCTGTAGGACCCTGTTGTACCCTCTCCATGGCCCGAAAAGCAACCTATCAGAAATCCCGTTGTATGCCCAGGCTCATGACCTAGCACCTCTGTATTGGGATAGGCAGGGAGACCCTCTGGGAAATAACTCATCTATACCACCACTTGTACCCGATAGCCACTCTTGCATCTTTTACCCTCAATTCAACATAAGGAGGGTCATCCAAGTCCTCCTTGACCCACCTTGTGAGTTCTGGCTTACCTTCGACTCCTATTGGGTCTTGGTATACCCTTCGATACCAGTAGTCCCCCAGGTTTGGGACTCCCTACAAAATCCCAAACTACCTCAAGACTCTGTAAAATTAGAAGACCTCTAGCTCTCCCTTCTCTATCGTTAGTCATCTTGTCCTCCTCACCCTAGCTAGCTCCACCCTATCCTCAACCCATACAGGGTGAAGGCACCATGATCGCTAGATGATATTTGTTAGGTATGAAGACAGTATACAACAAGCATGTTAGCTAGACGTCTGACCTACTAGACGTCTGGGCCTGATGTCTAGGAAGTCATTCATCTAAATTGTTAGATGTATGGGCCTAACATCTAGGCTACCAGACATCTAGGCTGGTAGATGTCTAGGCATACAAACGTCTAGGTTGGTAGACGTCTGGGCCTTACGTCTGGGCAGCCAGACGTCTAGGTTGGTAGACTTCCAGCCTGACATATGACCAAGTAGATGTCTAGGCCAAACGTCAAGCCAAGTAGACATCAGAGGAGTGGACGTCTAGGTAGATGAAAGGAATGTGGAATACGAACAGTCTTGGGAGCTGAAGACGAACAGTCTTGGGAGAAGAAATGAATAATATTTTGGAGGCTTCCATTGGAAGAGGAAACAAATAGTTTGGAGTCTTCCTTCTGCTCTATAAAAGGGATTTGATCCCTTGCATATGAGATAAGGTTGTTGAAAACATTGAAAGACGTGGATGTAAATTTTGCTAAAAATAATAAAAGAGAAGTTGCCATTACCCCATGGTTTTTCCTGCACATTGCAGGTTTCCACGTAAATCTCTGTGTCACTTGTGTTACTATTTTCATGTTCTATATTTTTGTTATTGTGCTTCCTCTTGTAGGTGATAAATCTTGGAGTTTTTCCTAACATCTGGTATCAGAGCTAAGGTTTTGTGCGAGTGGGAGCTGCAACAATGACAAAAGGTGTAACCAAGTTTGAGATTGAGAAATTTGATGGCAGGAACTTCGCTCTATGGAAGATGAAGGTGGAGGATTTGCTGGTTCAGAATGACCAAGCGCAAGCCTTGAAAGGGATCACGAGTAAACCGAGCAACATGAAATATGAGGAGTGGGTAACGCTTGATAGGAAGGTAGTTTCTACAATCCATCTCTACCTAGTGGACTCCATCTTGTTCAATGTAGCTGAAGAAAAGACCGTGAAAGCCCTTTGGCAAAATCTTGAAAAGTTGTATGAAACAAAATCAACAACTAACAAGGTTTTTCTAAAAAAATAGCTTTATAGCTTGAGGATGAAGGAAATTTCATCCATGGTAGATCATTTGAATGAGTTTAATACTCTGATCAGTAAACTAGTTTTAGTTAATGTGAATATGGAGGATGAAGATAGAGCTATCACCCTACTTTGTTCCCTCCCGGACACTTGGGATCATATGGTGATGACCATCAGTAATTCATCATCAAGAACTCTCAAATTTGATGATGTGGTAGCCACTTTGTTGGCAGAAGAGTTGAGGTGAAAAATATCTCTGGAACCCTCAACCAATGAAGCCCTATCTGTGAGAGGTCGATCGTTCGAGGGGAGTAAACAAGGTAGAAAGTAGTCCAGATCTAAGTCTAAAGGACGTAAGCAAAAATGGGAAGTGTTGGCATTGTGGGAAGCCAGGACACTCCAAGAAGGACTGTTGGCAATTAAAGAATGGTGAAAAGCAAAATCAGCCATCAGCTGAGGCCAATGCAGCAGATTCAGGAGAGATGACAACATGTGAAGCCTTCTATATCAGTAATAGCAGATCAATTTTATATACCTAGGTTTTGGACTCAAGTGCATCTTTCCACATGTCTCCCCACAGAGACTGGTTTGACAAATATCAGCCATACTATGGTGGAAAGGTCTATTTGGGTGATGATCATCCTTTAGAAATTATGGGAAGAGGGGATATAAGGATCAGGTTGGATGATGGTAGAGAAAGGATGTTATGTGATGTGCGACATGTGCCCGATTTGAGGAAGAATTTACTCTCAATCAAAATGATGGATAAGCTAGGGTATTCTATCACCTTCTGTAACAACTACTGCAAGATTACCAGAGGAGCTCTTGTAGTAGCAAAGGGAGAATATTATGGGACTTTATACCATTTATGCGGTGATACGATGATAAACCATGCAACAACAACAACTTCTATTCAGGATGCAGTAATGCTATGGCATCAACGCCTAGGCCATATGAGTGAAAAAGGCCTAAAAATTTTGCATGACAGAGGTATGCTTTCTGGGATTAAGTCTTGTAATTTAGACTTATGTGAGCACTGTATTTTTGGTAAACAGAAGAGGGTTCGATTTACTGCAAGTCCTGGTAAGAGTTCTGATTTTCTGCAACTTATACATTCGGATATATTTGGACCTGTCCCCACTCAGTCCTTGAATGGCACCATCTATTTTTTGACTTTTATAGATGATTATTCTAGGAGAGTGTGGGTTTACTTTCTGAAGAAGAAGTTAGAAGCTTTGCAAAAATTTAAGGAGTTCAAAGCACGGGTAGAAAAGAGTTTGGGCAAGTCAATTTTGTGTCTCAGGTCAGATAATGGGGGTGAATATTGCTCCAAGGAATTTGATAAATTTTGTATGCAGGAAGGTATTAAGCACTAGAATACTGTACCATACACTCCACAAAAAAATGGTGTGGTTGAGCGGATGAATCACACAATCATGGAACGTGCAAGAAGCATGCTTAGCGCAGCCATGTTGGAGAAAAATTTTTGGGTAGAGGCTGTTAATACAATTGTTTATCTTATTAACAGGTCACCTACAACTGCATTGGATGGACAGATTCTGGAGGAGGTTTGGTGTTGTAAGCCAGTTGATTACTCTCATTTGTGCACTTTTGGTTGTGATGCGTTTGCCCATGTACCCAAAGAAAAAAGGTCCAAGCTTGACCCGAAGTCAAGCAAATGTGTTTTTCTCGGCTATGGAGATATAGTGAAGGGGTATAGACTATGGGATCCTACTGCCCACAAGGTAATTATTAGTCGGGATGTAATTGTTGATGAAAAATCCATGCAAAGGAAGGAGGTACAACAAAATCCTAATGTTGTACCTATTGAAGTAGAATTGAGTGAAGATGAACATGCTGAAGTTTTTGATCAACATGTAGAACAACAAGTAGAACAGGAAGTAGAGCAGCCACAATGGTCACAAGACCAAGAGCCACAATCGATAGATCATTGGGTTAGAAGATCTACACATCCACAAAAGTGTTCAAAAAGGTATTCTCATGTGTATCAGTCCTCTTTTGCTTTGTTAACTGATGATGGTGAACCTAGTTCATTTCAGGAAGCTAGAGAGTCTAAGAATGTAGAAAAGTGGAGGAAATCCATGGAGGAGGAAATCGAGGCACTTCGAAAGAATAAAACTTGGGAACTTGTGGATCTCCCACCTGGAAGAAAGACTATTGGAAACAAGTGGGTGTACAAAGTGAAGAAGAACAATGATGGGTTGTTGGAATGCTATAAAGCTCGCTTGGTGGCAAAGGGCTATGTGCAGAAGTCAGGTGTTGACTTTAATGAAATTTTCTCTCCAGTTGTGAAGATGACTACTATTAGAGTTCTACTTGCACTTGTAGCTGCACAGGATTTGGAACTGGAGCAGCTTGATGTAAAGACTACTTTCTTGCATGGTGATCTCGAGGAAGAGATATATATGGATCAGCCTGAGGGCTATGAAGAAAGAGGCAAAGAGCATTTGGTTTACAGACTGAAGAAATCATTGTATGGGTTGAAACAGGCACCAAGGATGTGGTACAAGAAATTTGACACCTTCATGAAGAGCCAAGGTTTCAGTAGGAGTGAAGCTGACCATTGTGCATACTATAAGAGGTTTGACGATGGCAGTTTTATTATTTTGTTGTTGTATGTTGATGATATGTTGGTTGTAGGCCCCAACATGAAGAAAATCATTGATCTTAAGGCTCAGTTGGCTAGGACATTTGAAATGAAGGATTTAGGAGCAACAAACCAAATTTTAGGGATGAAGATACACAGGGACAAAAAAGGAAGAAAGATCTGGTTAAGTCAAAATTCATATGTGGAAAAGATTCTACAGTGCTTCAATATGCAGAATGCTAAACCAGTTAGTACCCCACTTCTTCCACACTTAAAGTTGTCTTCCAACCAGTGTCCTAGAATGGAAGTAGAGAAGACAAGCATGTCTCATGTACCGTATTCATCAGCAGTAGGAAGCCTCATGTATGCCATGGTGAGCACTAGATCGGATATTGCCCAAGCAGTGGGAGTAGTCATTCGATACATGGAAAATCTTGGTAAGGAGCATTGGAATGCGGTGAAGTGGATATTCAGATATTTAAGAGCCACTTCAGATGTTGCCATTTACTTTGGATCGACAGATTTGCAAGTTACAGGTTTTGTGGATTCTGATTATGGTGGAGATAGAGATGGGAGAAAATCCACTACAGGATATACCTTCACTCTTGTTGGAGGAGCGGTGAGTTGGGCTTCTAAGTTGTAGTCTATTGTGGCTTTATCAACCACTGAAGCAGAATACATTGCAACAACTCATGCCAACAAAGAGGCAATTTGGCTAGAGCAATTGTTGGGTGACTTCAAGGTAATGCAGGAGAAAATTACGTTGCATTGTGATAGCCAGAGTGCTATTCAGCTAGTGAAGAATCCAACATTCCATGATCACACGAAACACATTGATGTCAAGTACCACTTTATCAAAAATATGGTGGAAGAAGGTAGGATCCTATTGTAAAAAATTGACACTGAAGTGAATCCTGCAGATATGCTTACAAAGTCGGTCAAGGTAGAGAAGTTTGAATGGTGCAGAACTTCTCTGGGCTTGCTGAAAAAGTAACAAGGGCAGCATTGGGCAATTGGCACTGGATGAAAATTTTTTGAGCAGAAGAATTCTTGAATACTGACTTCAAGTGGGAGAATGTTAGGTATGAAGACAATATACAACAAGCAGGTCAGCTAGACGTCTAACCTGCTAGACATCTGGGCTTGACGTCTAGGCATCCAAATGTCTAAGATGGTAGACGTCTGGGCTAGACATCTGGGCTACCAGACGTCTAGGCTAGTAGATGTCTAGGCCTAACGTCTGGGCTATCTAGACGTCTAGGTTGGTAGACATCTGGGCCTGACGTCTAGGCTGCTAGACATCTAGGCTGGTAGATGTCTGGGCTCGACATCTAGGACTAGACGTCTAGGCTGGTAGACATCTGGGCCTAACATCTGGGCAGCCAGACGTCTAGGCTGGTAGACGTCCAGCCTGACGTCTAACCAAGTAGACGTCTAGGCCAGACGTCAAGCCAAGTAGACGTTAGAGCAGTGGACGTCTAGGTAGACGACAGGAATGCGAAAGACGAACAGTCTTGGGAGCTAAAACGAACAGTCTTTTGGAGGCTTCCATTGGAAGAGGAAACGAACAGTTTGGAGTCTTCCTTCTGCTCTATAAAAGGGATTTGATCCCTTGCATATGGAGAGGTTGTTGAAAATGTTGAAAGACGTGGATGTAAATTTTGCTAAAAATAATAAAAGAGAAGTTGCCATTGCCCCATGGTTTTTCCTGCACATTGCAGGTTTCCACGTAAATCTCTGTGTCACTTGTGTTACTATTTCCGTGTTCTATATTTTTGTTATTGTGCTTCCTCTTGCAGGTGATAAATCTTGGAGTTTTTCCTAACAATATTTGCCTCCCGAAGCTCATCGATCACCCACCTAGCTAGTGGTTGGTTCTCATAATAGGCCCTCGTAGACCTCTCAAGGGACCTCAACTACCTCTATGATGATGGTCACTTTGGTCTGGGCAGTGTACATAGTAGTGCATGTGGTCTCTAGACTACTATGTGCTCTCAACACCACACCTGGATCAAAATCGTATAGACTAACCCTATACACTCCTTGTACATGATGTTATACAACGTCATGTACAAACAAGCCAATACATATGGACCCCATGCGAACCTCACTACTTTTTCTCATATGTCTACCACTACCCCTACCATGGCCCACGGTAGATGTCACCTACTAGTATGGCACATTAGTAGCCCCGCCACCACCCCACAGAGCACGATCGTCTGTGGGTTTGCCCCATATCTCCCCACTAGATCATCGACTGCAATGGTGCTCTCTCTCATGTGGTGGGTCCAGCCTCCTAAAAATTTTTACAGAGTGGTTGGTCATCCTCGTGCCCTATAAAATTATGCTCGCTTGATGGGAATGGATAAATCCATCACATATCCTCCAATGTGACAATCATCTCCCCTATTGGTAATCAAAAGGTGGACAACTTCGGGTACCATTTCTCTACTAGGGCTATCAGCAATGCCTTGTCTGTATCAATGCGAGGCATACTCGCTAGGTGGCCTAGCCCCATCGTTGCTAGTCGAGTCATCTCCACTAGCCCCAATGCGTCTAGCTCTACCTTTAGTGAGCCCGCTCGCCACTTCCGGCTCTCAAGTACACCGAGCTGCATCCACAAAAAGAAATAAAATTTATCAATTTCATAAATTTAATAAAATCATAATAAAAATAACAACCAATTAAAATTAAGTATTTTGTTAGCTTGCTTGCCTTTCCCTCTTATTCTTTTTTTTTTTTTCTTTTTTTCTCTCTTTCTTTCCCTTCCTTCTCTTCGGCGAAATCACACCCTATTTTTTGGATGTGCAATTTCGTGCTTCTTGTTTAGGAGATGTGATTTCACGAAATCATGCCTGATTTTCTTTGAGAGTTATTTTACCACGCATCAACCAGAACGAAATCGCAGCCAATCCATGAGGTTGTGCCTAATCGAGCATGAAAATCATTGCCCTTCACGACGATAAATTTTCTAAAAAACCCCTAAATTTAGAAAAACATGCAAATTCAAACAAAAATGTGCATAAAAGTGATAGTTTTTGGGTCTACCTATGCTCGGTCCACCTCTGCACCGACCTCACATCTCACAATCGTTGAATGGTGCAACGGTAGCGCCATCGTCATTTTTCCCTAGAGCTCTCTTTTCCTCCTTCGCATGGTGAAATGAATTAGGGTTTTATCCTTTTTCACTTTTAACCCTATTTCTTTTTTACCCTCTTTCTCTTCGTTTTTCATTTTTTCTCTCTTCTTCTATGTCTGCCTTTTCAAGTTATATTAGGAATGTCTCTCTCACAAAACTTTAGGGGGCACCCCGACCTATAGAGGCATTAAATTCCCTAATGTCTCGATTTACGTGTAAAACAAGGAAGTGTTCAGAATGACACCGTTTTTGCACCATCCCTTTCTTTTAAACCAGCTACCCCATTTTCGCTTGTTGTTTCTTGTTTGAGCATGTGTTTACATCTCTTCTTTGATACATTTATTAGGCCATAAATGCGTCAAAGAGGGGGAAAAATGTAGACACAAAAAATTGACCCACTTTAGTGGGCAATCTTCCTTGAACCCCCTAAGAGGCCTCCAACACTTGCCCAAGGCATGGGATAGGCCCCTTTCCCTTTGTTTCTCCATTTTTCCTCCTCTATGTGAGATTATGCCCGGTTAAGATGGGACATGACTTCACATAGGCGAAGTCATAGTTGACTGAGACGGGGCGCGACTTCACCTTTTTTTTAGGGTTTTCCTACAAAAACCCTAATTCTTCTAGCTGGCGTGTTTTAGCATCGACCTTCCTGGGTTTTTTTCCACTCTTTTCATCTTCGATCTCGCTATAAAAGGAGGGTTTAATCCCTCAATTAAAAGAAAAAAATAAAAGAAAGACGATTTTACACGATTTCTATATGCGATTATTCTAACATGCTCACAATTTTTTTCTATCTGCTTCCTATTCTTTTGCAAGCAAGATAACACTTAAAGTACGAATTTTGTCTTCTACTACATTGGTTTTATTTGTTGTTCGCTCTGGTGGATTCGTGTCGTAGCCCGAAGGAGATATTAACTACTCAGAGGTCTCGACCCTTCTGCCTACTTTTGCGCCATTCACTAGGTATTTTTATTTGGTTTAAGACGTCTACATTGCATTTTACATTATGCTTTTATTTTCTTCGCATATCAGGTGAAGTCGCACTCGGTATTAACGAGGCACAACCTTGTAGACTCGAACTTAGGGTTTTTTCTATAGAGGTGAAATTGTGCACGGTCCAAACAGGGCACGGCTTTGCCTTCTACATTGTCGTGCCAACTCTCTGAGGAGCTCTAATTCACCCATAGTCAATCTAGGGGTAATATGATATTTCTAACTACATGATAGTATTTTAGACTGCATTTTGATCATATTTGCATACTCTGTATTCTATTTGTAATCTGTTGCACTATTATTTTATGATTAATATCCAAAGGTTAATTTTCGCTTCTATTTTTAAAGGTCATCTAAAAGGACCTAGGGGGCTTGATTGTTGCACCTCCAAGCATTATTGTACAATGGCCTAAGCAGGCCCCCTAATGCTAATTCCATTTTCAAGTGTTTCTTAAGTTATATTGCAAGAATAGGAATTGCTAATATTATTAGACAAGAGGACGAAATCTTGGATCAACCACCAATTAATATAAGTGTTCCCATTAAACTATAGGTTGTTTGTTGGGTGCTTATAATTTTGTTTCAAATCCTAGATCTGATTTTATAGAAATATATTTAATCAAGTTCTAGGCATTAAAAGATAATAGCATATAGTGTGCATATAGGATTAATTATGTATGTGCATTCTTTATTGAGCCCTTGCTTAAATATTATTTATTTAAATCCCTAGGTTAAAAATCATTCAAATAAAGAATCAATCTAGGGTTAGTTCTTCCTACATTCTATATTTTTGCATTGTACTTTATCTTTTATAGCATAGATATAGAAAGGCCAAATCTAGGTGTTTGTCTTGAACCTCATACATCAAACATTATTGAAACTAGAGGACTTGGAGCGAGTCCTAAAACCATTCCTAGTGAACCCTTCTCCCCTAGCACCGAATGTAGAGAACAACACAGCTCTCACAGTTCACCCCATAAGGATTTCTATCTTTGCGGGTCCAACCTTGTTTGGGAATTTAATGCGATGGGGCAGTTTTCCCCATCTACAATAATATTGACCATTTTTCTTAGTCATAAGACCAGATGCCAAGTCTAGAACCTACCTCATAGTCTTCGACCATATCTTTAACTATCCACTCCTCAGTCTCATAGCAAACCTTTATCACCTGGAATGTATTGGATGAAGACAACCCCTTAATATTTGGAAAGCCACAAGTTCGATTGAAATATATCACCAGGTCCAAAATAAGGGTCATTGAAGAGTAGGGGATGTCTAGTCCAATGAATACTAGACCTTGGATAAGGGAAGTAGATAACCAAATGAATGCCCTAACACAATCTACACTTAAAAGCTAGGCTTGAGCAATTTCAACAATCATGAGGGCAATCCTAGAGCCTCCAAGGCAACCTATTGTAGATCCATTGAGGCCCCCTCTAATAGCAAAAAGTACTAGACCTTCGATTGCATGGAATACTAATCCAAAGGCTTTGTATATCAGATCCTTCAATGTGGTGGAGCACCTGAGGAAATCAAGCGTAGCCATGCCTCTTCAGGATGTCCTATTGATTCTTGAATAGATGACGAATTTGCAAGAGGTCCTAAGGAAGCAAAAAGAGCTAAGTAGATAAGGGATGCTTGTCATGCTACAAATTTCTAGCTCATAGCCCAACTAGCCCAAGCTTATGCCATTCTACCTTACCATGATCTATGGGGACAAGCTAATACACAACTACCTAGTGGACTCAAGATCAAGCACACATGTCATGCCAAAAAGGGTAGCAAATGTGTTTGGCTTAACATGTGCACAAGCCAACAACATGGTAGTTCAATTATATGGCACTCTAGTGCTAGTCTTTGGATTAATACAAGATCTTCCTTTGGCACTCCAAGCATGCCCTGACCTAACAATTCACCAAGACAAAGTGGTGATCGATCTAACAACTGCATTTGGAATGTCTCTCGAGAGACTTCACCACCAAGATCAGAGGGTACTTGTCCCTTGAATAAACTCACATGTTTCTCAAAACTAGGTATGAAACCAAATTCAATATCTTTTTGGAACCCCTCCACATGCATCACATAAATCAAGTCACCTCTAGGGAAAGTGAAGAGGAGCAAGCCTACATGGCAGAAGACAAGTTGTTGAGATCTAACTACCTTGTCGATGAGGTTCACCCATGCATCCTCAATGATCATCTAGAGCAATGGGAATCCAAGACATGGGGGTTAGGTCTCAATGAAGCATTTGAACCAACTAGGATGGGGTGATCCATCACTAGGTATTCTATTGTACATATTGTAAATATTGTATATAATTTTGCTTAATATATAAATAAAGAGAGAATCCTTTTGAATTGAAAGGCCTTTTCAAAGCACAAAGTAGGTCATCCAACTTATGCAACTAAAGCCCAAGATAACCTCAATACCTGTCTAATCAAGAGGAAGCATATCCCCAAGGAATATTTAGTTCAGTTGTGGGAGGAAAATCTTAATGAAGAGGAAGCCTTCATCAAAGAAACACTAACCATCAAAGAAACACTAACCATCTGATCGAAAGATCAACGTAGGACAATAATGCTAGGAGATTTTCAACTTGAACAAATGACACCAACTCATGAATCATATACATGGAAAATCCGTGGGAACCCAAGTCTAGGAGTGAAATGGAGTAAAAGTAAAGCTACGCCTACTATCAGATCAAAGATCATCAACGAATGTATGTGAAACCAATGAATTTTAGAATAAATTCCTAGTGGTCTTAATTAATTATAGTACACGATCCAACCTTGGTTTTCATAGGATAGGATCTCAATCCACCACAAAGTGGTTCCTTGTAAGCCATGATGGATGACACGTAGAAAGCACATGCCAAGCCCATGAATGAAAGAAAGAAATTTGTGTGGCATGTATGTCAATATAACATATGAGATTTATTGCATGAACCATTATAGAGTGGGACACTTCTCCACTATGCTAATCATGCACATTCCTAATTTGCCATTGGCCAAATTTAAACTAGGCAGTGTTAGCACCTCACTAGTCATTCCTCACTAAAGCAATGTGTGCAGATTCGATGTCTTGGTTTGAGTGTTTTATCTATCATATGCCAAAAACCATATTGCACATTCATGGTGGGTGAGATGGTCGATATTATAGAGAAAAGAGTTCTACAACTAGGAGAAAGGATAATTATTTCAAAACAAATAATATAGACTTGAGTTGAAGTGACAATGAACAATACCCACTGCCTCCTCTAAAAAAGAGAAGATTTTGCATGCAAGGAGAAATTAAAGTCGGTTTGCATGCTAGCATCCCAAGGAAATATTTGTCAAAGGGGAAACAATGGCCTTCAAATCTCTTCTTACGATCATAATCTACAAAATATCCCTAAAGTTCAAAGTCTTAAAGTAGAAACAAAGCCTAAGTTAACAAGAGCTCGATTACACAAGATCATTTAGGAAGCAATGGAAAGAAGAATAAGCAACTCCAAAAGCCCTACATTTAGAGCAAGATATATTCCCCCTTTATCATATGCCTCCTCATCCACCTCTAGCTGAGAAATGATGGTTCCTTATCCTCAATCCACTGGCCCTAAACTCTTAAAAGACACGACATAAGGGGTAACAAATCCCAAACTATCCAAAAGGACTAAGAGCTTAAAGGATGGAACACTAGAATGCTTTAATAAAAAACCTTACAGGTGATTTAGGTATTAAATTTAGAGTAGCATATTTGCATAGTACATGGTGCTTGAGGTGCAAAGTTGCTTTGGGATAGTCAACCCATGTTTTGAACTGTACAACCCCAATACTTGAGAAAATTGGGCTCTTAACATGAGATTTAGACTTGTCATCAATGCCCACCTGATTTATAAAATGTTGATGGTGGAGACGGGGAGGACCATGGTCATTTTTTGGAGTGCTATCGAGCTTTACAACATCATCCTTGATAAGTTCACCTATCTCTAAGAAGAATGTGACGTGAGGAGAAAGGAGCTGCCAAAATTTTCCCTTAAAATCAAAATTTTAAAGGACAATGCCAAGGATGTGGCGAGGATGTTGGAATTTATATTTGGCCTAAAGGAGAAGGAGCTATTCTAGGCTTAGGTCAGATTTTTATACCAAACAATGCACACAACCAACAAAGAAATGGTGGTCTTTAATTTTATCAACTACATTGCTACAAGCATCCATGGGGGCTAGTTAGGTTCTAGGAAACTCAAATTTTTTATTTTCAATATTGCTAGCCCATCTAATGTTATTCAAGAATATTAGGATATACCCTGAGCTATTATAATTTCCATGGGTGAGTCAGGTCTTTAGATGCTTGTTTCTTCTTGGACAGAAGGCTTGAGAAGGTCCTCCTCTTCTTATTATGATTTTATCAAGAACTTTTTGGTTCTAATACTAACAACCCTCAAAGAGAAAATTCTTGAGCTTCTCACATAGGAAACAAGACCAAGTGGGTCTCTGCTATTGAGGTCCTCCACCAAATGGATCTCATTGATGTAATGTATATGAGTGGGAGAAACAAGACCAAATTCTTCAATCTTCCTTTCACTTGCAATCAAATTACCCTGGTAAAGTAGAAGGATCACAAGCTTTTGGAGAAGAAGCTCAAAGAGCTCAAATTGTAGAGGGCCTTGGGGAGTGGAAATATGACCTCAATAAGACATTCGTAGACTGGATGGATAAAGTTAAGAACTCAACAAAGTTCATACACAAGTATAGGTCATACCTAGAAGCTCTTTGGAACCCTATGGACGAAGGGAACACATCCTTGTTGAAGCAATTGTTAGAGTAGGTGCCAATACCACCACCAAGGAAGGTCTATGAGAACTTATATATGGTGATAGGGCAAGTGTACCCAAACTTCTAGATACATACTGCCAAGCTAAAATTTTGACAAAGGAAAAATGGAATATGGAGAAGATCAATGCCTAGTGGAAATTCTAATAGAAGATCAAAAATATAGTGTCTGCATTTGAGCACATAGAAAAGAACATAGAATTTGAAGAACATTGGGACAATCATGTAGAGGAGGCGAGCACCAACATAGGTTGTGACAATCAAGAGATGGTTATGGAGGCAATCACCCAAGTGATGGTGACTAAAGAAGCAATGTCCAAAGAGATCATTTGAGTGGATGATTCCCCTAGAGGTTGCAACAACTGAGCAGTGTTCCCTGACTTGAGAGTTATAGACTTGGGCATCTGATTCAATGGAGCATAAGTAAAATGAGTCATCTCATGACACTGGTTCCTTGCCTACTAAAAATGACTTCTCTAAGGTAAAACCTCAGGTTATTACAAACCAAATAGTTATGGAGATGTCCAGAGCCCCTCCTCCCTCTATTTCACCTCTAGCACCGACCCCTCCAACATAAGCTCATATTCCCCTTGCCTCAATGGCTTCCCTTCCTCATGAAAATCCCACTTCACCTACTCTGCACATGGGGATTTCACTCCAAAATCTTGAAGCCCTCACTTTGTTAACTTTCGCTTTTGCCACCCCACAAGCTGGCCTCCAACCTATTGTAGTTGAGGGATTCTTGCCTTTCCCATCCATTCTTAAACCTCTTCTATCTTGCATGTTTTTCTAGCCAATGTTGCCACCCCCACGATAAAGGTATCTAGTTATGATTAGTTTTACCACCATTTTAGGTGTGTTGTTGTACTTCAAATATATCCTGAAGAAAACCTTCGATTCTACACAAAAGGAGACCAAAACGGTAAACAAACCAAAGTAAGGGAACTCACGAGCCAAATCGATCTACAAGAGAGAGTTCTCCACTTTTCCCATATGGACCCAAAGGTATCTAAGCTAGAGGGGCAAATGAAACCCCAATATTATCAAGTGATTGTGGCAGTTGTCAGTCTACAAGGTGTTGGGGCCAGAGGTACAACCAAACTAGCTGAAAACACGAGCAAACTTGTCAAGTATGATTTAATGACCCTAAAGAGGAGATTACAGAAAAGGGAGGACCTTAAGGATTTTAGAGACACCCTCAGGAACTCAGGTTGAAATTAAAGGGCTCTATAATCAGATGGAGCAGACCATGAGTGCTCAGGATATGACTACCCTCCTAGAGGGGGAGCAAAGGAAGAATTGGAAATTGATGGACTGAATTTTTGTTGTAGAGGCCCAACTCACCTCATATAGGGTTGAATTCAAGTGAGAGATAGATGAAGAATAGAAAAGTATCTCAAAGGCCTTGCAACAAAATATCACAAACTAATTAGGGATGTTTGCACTACATACTGGGACAACATAGCCAGATCTGTAGCTTTGATATCTTGTCTCATCAAATTCATCAACATGTCATCCCAACAATGTTTGAAAAATCACCCAAGAGGTGGATTAGACCCTGTTGGCCGAATCAAAAAGAGCAACCAAAGCAAAAAATCTTCAAGCTTGAGTCATCACTACTAGTGACCAGGAGCTGATAATCGTAGACATTCATAATCAAGAGGTAAAATTAAGAAAAATATGGGACATCCTCGATAGAGAACAAGTAGCGTAGAAAAGCATAGACCATGCAAAAGTCCTAAACAAGATGATTTTCAGCTTGCATGGCCCCTTAGACTCATTAATTCAAAAGGGTCTACCCTCTCCTTGGTCAAGCGATGCCCTTTTTATAGTAAGGGTATGCATAGTCTTTGGAGGATAAAAAATAAATGGGGCTAAACTTCTAGAAGTGATCAAAACTCTATTAGAAATACTAAGTTGTCATTGATGTCAAAGGAGCATGGTATTCAAGGCAGAAATATTCTTCAAGGGTGATAAGTTTATAAGGATGGATAATATATCAATGATGTCAAATATGGGCTTGGTGAATAACAAACAATGGATAATTATCCAAGGCAAGCATATATTTCAGATGAAGCAAAGCAAGGAAAATATTTTTAAGTAAAGGATTATTATAAAGAGAAGGACAAAGGCTTGGGACAAAAAGGTTTAAAGGCTTGGGACAAAAATATTTAAATATTACAAGAGAGGGACAAAGGTTTAAAATTTAATATTATAATATTTAAATCATAAGATTTAAAATATTATAATATAAAGTGGTTTAAATTTAAAAGCATCGACGTCCTTGGGTAATAAAGGTAAACATATATATATGAAGCACAAATTCATTTTGAAAGATGGTTTTTGAAGCGCAATTCGTATACCCCTTCGTGCGAAAATCGAAGCAGAGAATAAGAGGAGGAAAAGAACATGTTTTGTGGTAGTGAGCAAAAAGAGAATAAATATATCGTGCTACCATTTTGGTCTCGTCTGGGTGGCTAGCCCAGTCGGTCGCCTAGCTAGCGCTAAGGCACCGTGGAGCAGGAGGTTGCAGGGTCGAAACCGTGCAGGTGTTGTTTTGGTTGGTAGAGAGATAGAACATTTTGGTTGAAGAAGATAGAACGGAGGACTTATTTAGTTTGTGTTGCGTGTTTGATTCTACCCACTAGGGTAGCCCAGCTGGTTGCTGCTAGGGTGTTGTGTTGGCAGAGGTCAGGAGATCGAATCTCCTCCGCGTTCGTTGGGCTTGTTATGTGAGGTAAGGGCAAATTTTTTTGTTTAATTTAATTTGAGTGGGAGATATAAGGTGTAGCGTGATTATTTGAAAATTGTATTTTTGCATGTTAGAAAAGGAGATATAAGGTGTATTGTGGTTAATTTGAAAATTGTATTTTTGGCATATTAGAAAAAGGAGATATAAGGTGTATTGTGGTTAATTTTAAATTGTATTTTTGCATGTTAGAAAAAGGAGATTTAAGGGTTTAATTGTTAATAAAGCTTTATATTGAGAATTTCAAAAGGGAGATATAAGGAGTTATTTTTAAGCTTTATTGTGCATCTTTTTAAGGGTTTTTAAAGTGATTGATTTGATATCTAATCAAGAAAAGAAAAAGAGAATTGCTAACCAGTTTTTGAAGGGGCAAACAAAAGGAAAATTATTTTTGTCAAAACAGGTTTGGAAAGCTCATGCAAAAGAAGATCATCATCATTGAGGCAAATTTAGAGGTATGGTGATATAATTCCTTTCTCAAGGTGGTTTTGTTTGAGGAAAATATTTTTGTTGTCAAATGGTTGGAGGTATAAGGAATTATTGGATGTGCATTGTTTTTGCTTGAAATTGGGAGTAAATGTGCAAAGGTTATAGATCAGATTTGTGAGCAAACTTGTTTTTTTTATTGGAATGGGAGTAAATGTGCAAGAGTTATAGATCAGATTTGGAAGCAAATTTGTGCATTGGTTCATGATTGATTTTGGGAGTAGATGAGAAGAGCAAATTTGTGCATTGTTCATGATTGATTTTGGGAGTAGATGAGAAGGACAAATTTGTGCATTGTGATTGGTTTTGAAGTGAATGTGGAAATAAGCAAAAATAGTATAGTCTCACTCAAATAGAAGGGTTGTTCTAAAGCAAGTCAAAGTGTCACATAGTGCAAGGATAATGTGAAAGGATTCAATTGAAAAGAAGGACATTTTCAGCTATCTACAAAAGGGAAGGAAAGGTGCAAATCAACAATTACAAGGTCAGTTATCAAGTGCTAGACTAGAGCTACCTTTTAATGTGAGACATGTGGAAGAACCAGACTTAATGAATGTGAAGAACATATTGGGCATTTGTTAGTGCATATCATTCTCTATATGTTCATGAAGATAAAATAATTCTAGGTAGAATATGTCTGAATTACTTTAGTTGAGGAAAGCACATTGAAGAATAGGTGAAGAACTTGATGACATCATTATGCAAGATTTGGGAATAGATGAGGATTGTTTGGATAAGGTTATGGACAAATTTTAGAGTATATTTGAGCAGGTTTTGTGAGAATATTTGGAGTAGGTTTTGTGAGCAATTTTTAGAGCAGATTTGAGTAGGTTTTGTGAGTATATTTGGAGCAGGATTTATGAGCATATTTGAGTAAATTTGAGCAGGTTTTGGAGTAGATTTGAGTAGGTTTTGTGAAGAAGATTTGGAGTATGTTTTGGACATATTTGAGAGTATTTGAGAGGTTTTGGAATTTGGGTTTAGAATTTGAGTAGGTTTTGTAAGCAGATTTGATTTGGTTTTATGAGCAGTTTTTGAGAAAATTTGAGCAAATTGATTGGTCATGAACTAGAGTTGAGAGGGGATTGGTGTCTCCTATGGATTGGTGTCCATGAACTTGAGAAGGGTATTGGTGTCTCCTATGGATTGGTGTCCATGAACTTGAGAGGGGATTGGTGTCTCCTATGGATTGGTGTCCATGAACTTGAGAGGGGATTGGTGTCTCTTATGGATTGGTGTCCATGAACTTGAGAGGGGATTGGTGTCCACGAACTTGAGAGTGGATTGGTGTCTCCTATGGATTGGTGTCCATGAACATTGAGATGGCTCATCAGGAAGGATTTTCATCAAATAGGGCTCCATTGTTTTATGGGACTAACTATGCTTTCTGGAGCATAAGGATGAAGACTTATTTGATGGCACATGGATATGATATATGGTAATCCATTGAGAATGGGTTCACTCTACCTACTACTCCTCCCATTGATGCAAATGGTAAGAAACCATATGAAAATAATGCCAAGGCAATGAATGCAATCTTAAGTGGGTTATGTGAATCACAATTTGTGAAAGTCATGCAATGCACTTCAACAAAATAAATATGGGACAAGTTACAGAGAACTTATGAAGGATATGACAAGGTTAAAATGGCAAAACTTCAAACCCATAGGAGGAAGTTTGAAGACTTGAAGATGAAATATGAGGAAGATATTGCTAGGTATCTACTTCGTGTTGATGAGGTTGTCAACACCATTCGTGGACTTGGAGAAAGTATTGAAGACTCTAAGATTGTTCAGAAAAATCTTGAGGTCACTTCCCATGAGGTTTGATGCAAATGTTTCAACAATTGAAGAAATGAAGGATCTCAAAACTTTGAGCATGGATGAGCTACATGGGATTCTCATAGCCTATGAGATGAGGATAGAAAAAGATCAAACATCCAAATGAGAGGTAACATTCAAAGCTTCAAAGAAGGCAAAGAATAAAGAACCAGAATCAAGTGAAGAATCAAGTAGTGGAGAAGAAGCTAATTTTGTGAGAAGGAATAAGAAGGGTCCAAGAAAACACAAAGGTATGCAGTCTATGAAATGTTTTAATTGTGGTAACCTTGGTCACTATGCATCTAATTGTCCACAAGCTGGAAGTAGTAGTAGTGAAGAAGAAAAGGAATATAAGAAAAAGAAAGAAAGAAAATTTTATCATGAAAAGAAAAATAGGCATGGTCAAGGCAAACATGAGAAGAAGATCTTTCAAAGACACAAGAAGAGTTTTTATGTTGAAGAAGCAAGTAGTGCTTCCAGTAGCAGTGATGAAAGCTTCTCCGATAATGAAAAAGAAGAAATTCTATTTTTGGCCATAGAAGAGAAAGAAGATGATCCTGTTATTGAAGACCAAGAAGAAGAGGAAGATTCAGAAGATGAAGAGGAAGCCACAGTTGACATAGAAGAGGAACTTATTGTTGCTCTTGAAGAGTTAAAGAGGGTTAGAAAGAAGAACTCAAGATTGAAGGCTCAAGTACAAGAGGATGAGAAAACAAAGGCAAAGCTTCTACAAGATCTCACCGACTTAAAAGTAAAGGTTGAAGAGGCAAGGAGAATTGAAGAAGGTATGGCTGAACAGTTAAAGGCAAAAGAACTAGAGTGTGAAAGACTAGAACATGAAGCTGTCATTCTAAGGAAGGGACTTGAAAAATTTAATGATAAGATATATCAGTTTAGGAAAAGCTCAAAAAACTTGGATGATATTATCAAAGCACAAAGATCTCCATTTATGAAGATTGGACTTGGTTTTGAAGAAGGTCAAGAGAAACAAAAGGGGGAGTCAAGCTCAAAAGAAATAGAAGCATCAAAGAAAGTAATTGAAGAAGAAGAGTCCAAGACCTATGATGATATGTTGAAAAGTGGAAGCATCAATAAGGAAGAAAACAATGCACCATCAAGGAACAGGGAACATCACAGGAAAAGCAAAGAAAGAACCATGCACCCATATCCTCCAAGGCAAGATGAATATTTCTTCCAGGGTTATTGTTTCTCATGTAATCATTTTGGTCATAAAGTTGTACATTGCAGGGTTCATGGTAAGAATGATTATGGCTTCACCAAAAGAAATTTCAAGTCATTTGCACCTTTCAAGGACTACAACATCATGTGTTACAATTGCAACAATTTTGGGCATAAAGCTAAATGGTGTAGAACAGTGTTCCCGAAACTTCCAAAGATAGGCAAGAAAAAGGATGCTCAAAATGTTCAAAGAGGTATGACTACAAAAGTTTGGAAAAAGAAAATTGAAAAAGAAGAAGAGCATTGTAAGTTGGGAGTAACTTTACTCCCATCTCAAAATTGATCACCTCAAGACAAGGAGGTGGTGAGGGGGTTGTGTTTAGTGTCTTATATTTCAGCCCCAAGGAGCCCTTTGCCATTGATGTCAAAGGGGGAGAATTCAGTAAGGGGGAGCAGATTGTGAATCCAGTTGCAGTAAGAGGAATTTTTTGTAGGGTTGCCATCAATGACAAAGGGGGAGATTGTTAGAAATACTAAGTTGTCATTGATGTCAAAGGAGCATGGTATTCAAGGCAGAAATATTCTTCAAGGGTGATAAGTTTATAAGGATGGATAATATATCAATGATGTCAAAGATGGGCTTGGTGAATAACAAACAATGGATAATTATCCAAGGCAAGCATATATTTCAGATGAAGCAAAGCAAGGAAAATATTTTTAAGTAAAGGATTATTATAAAGAGAAGGACAAAGGCTTGGGACAAAAAGATTTAAATATTACAAGAGAGGGACAAAGGTTTAAAAGTTAATATTATAATATTTAAATCATAAGATTTAAAATATTATAATATAAAGTGGTTTAAATTTAAAAGCATCGACGTCCTTGGGTAATAAAGGTAAACATATATATATGAAGCACAAATTCATTTTGAAAGATGGTTTTTTGAAGCGCAATTCGTATACCCCTTCGTGCAAAAATCAAAGTAGAGAATAAGAGGAGGAAAAGAACAAGTTTTGCGATAGTGAGCGAAAAGAGAATAAATATATCGTGCTACCATTTTGGTCTCATCTGGGTGGCTAGCCCAATCGGTCACCTAGCTAGCGCTAAGGCACCACGGAGCAGGAGGTTGCAGGGTCGAAACCGTGCAGGTGTTGTTTTGGTTGGCAGAGAGATAGAACATTTTGGTTGAAGAAGATAGAATGGAGAAGGACTTATTTAGTTTGTGTTGCATGTTTGATTCTACCCACTGGGGTAGCCCAACTGGTTGCCCAGTCTGTGCTAGGGTGTTGTGTTGGTAGAGGTCAGGAGATCGAATCTCCTCCGCGTTCGTTGGGCTTGTTATGTGAGGTAAGGGCAAAATTTTTTTGTTTAATTTAATTTGAGTGGGAGATATAAGGTGTAGCGTGATTATTTGAAAATTGTATTTTTGCATGTTAGAAAAGGAGATATAAGGTGTATTGTGGTTAATTTGAAAATTGTATTTTTGGCATATTAGAAAAAGGAGATATAAGGTGTATTGTGGTTAATTTTAAATTGTATTTTTGCATGTTAGAAAAAGGATATTTAAGGGTTTAATTGTTAATAAAGCTTTATATTGAGAATTTCAAAAGGGAGATATAAGGAGTTATTTTTAAGCTTTATTGTGCATCTTTTTAAGGGTTTTTAAAGTGATTGATTTGATATCTAATCAAGAAAAGAAAAAGAGAATTGCTAACTAGTTTTTGAAGGGGCAAACAAAAGGAAAATTATTTTTGTCAAAACAGGTTTGGAAAGCTCATGCAAAAGAAGATCATCATCATTGAGGTAGATTTAGAGGTATGGTGATATAATTCCTTTCTCAGGTGGTTTTGGTTAAGGAAAATATTTTTGTTGTCATATGGTTGGAGGTATAAGGAATTATTGGATGTGCATTGTTTTGGTTGAAATTGAGAATAAATGTGCAAAGGATATAGATCAGATTTGTGAGCAAACTTGTGCATTATTTTGATTGAAATTGGGAGTAAATGTGCAAGAGTTATAGATCAGATTTGGAAGCAAATTTGTGCATTGTTCATGATTGATTTTGGGAGTAGATGAGAAGAGCAAATTTGTGCATTGTTCATGATTGATTTTGGGAGTAGATGAGAAGGACAAATTTGTGCATTGTGATTGGTTTTGAAGTGAATGTGGAAATAAGAAAAATAGTATAGTCTCACTCAAATAGAAGGGTTGTTCTAAAGCAAGTCAAAGTGTCACATAGTGCAAGGATAATGTGAAAGGATTCAATTGAAAAGAAGGACATTTTCAGCTATCTACAAAAGGGAAGGAAAGGTGCAAATCAACAATTACAAGGTCAGTTATCAAGTGCTAGACTAGAGCTACCTTTTAATGTGAGACATGTGGAAGAACCAGACTTAATGAATGTGAAGAACATATTGGGCATTTGTTAGTGCATATCATTCTCTATATGTTCATGAAGATAAAATAATTTTGGGTAGAATATGTCTGAATTACTTTAGTTGAGGAAAGCACATTGAAGAATAGGTGAAGAACTTGATGACATCATTATGCAAGATTTGGGAATAGATGAGGATTGTTTGGATACAAGTTTTGTGAGCAATTTTAGAGAATATTTGAGCAGGTTTTGTGAGCATATTTGGAGTAGGTTTTGTGAGCAGATTTGGAGCATATTTGAGCAGGTTTTGTGAGTAAGTTTTGGAGCAGATTTGAGTAGGTTTTGTGAGAATATTTGGAGTAGGTTTTATGACCATATTTGAGAGTTTATTTGAGTAGGTTTTGTAAGCAGATTTGTGTAGGTTTCGAAGCAAATTTGAGTAGGTTTTGTAAGTAGATTTGATTTGGTTTTATGAGCAATTTTTGAGAAAATTTGAACAAATTTTGGACCAAACTAGTGATTTGATGGGTATTGGTGTCTCTGGTGGATTGGTGTCTCCTAGTGGATTGGTGTCCACAAACTTGAGAGGGGATTGGTGTCTCCTATGGATTGGTGTCCACGAACTTGAGAGGGGATTGGTGTCTCCTGTGGATTGGTGTCCATGAACTTGAGAGGGGATTGGTGTCTCCTATGGATTGGTGTCCATGAACTTGAGAGGGATTGGTTGAATTGGTGTCTCCTATGGATTGGTGTCCATGAACTTGAGAGGGGATTGGTGTCTCCTATGGATTGGTGTCCATGAACTTGAGAGGGGATTGGTGTCTCCTGTGGATTGGTGTCCACAAACATTGTAATAGGGGATTGGTGTCTCCTGTGGGTTGGTGCCCATGAAATTTGTTGAGAAATTTATAAGCAATATTTCTCCGTGGATGTAGCCCATATTGGGTGAACCACATTAAATCTGTGTCTCTCATATGTGTGATGATTTGTGCATTGTTTCATTATTGCATTGATATTATTGTTGTTATCATTTGGATTGAAAAGTGAAAAGTTTTATCTTATACTGTTCACCCCCTCTCTCAGTATAAGCTTGTGTTCTTCAAACTCTTGGAAGTTGAAGATGCTAAGAAAACTATTGATCCTATGGTAGAGCACAAAGTGTAGGTGTGATAAATCATACACAGAACAACAAACTTCTTGCACACAAACAAAGTTGAGCTCCTAAGGATCTATTGTCACTTCCAAGAAATAAAATAACCTTCGAGAAAGAATGAAAGTAAATAATAGCTCATATGAGCAGACTTCCATAACACTAGCTTTTCCACTCACTCTTTGTTTTGTTCTTTTCTTGATGCTTTTATTATTTTTTTGTTTACTTTTGCTATTTGCATTTTTTAATTTTGACCCCATGCTCATGGATAATACAAGCAGCTAAGGGTTTTCTTCCTTTAGTAGGTTGAAGGGCCTTGGCAGCCACAAGACTATATGAAACTTTTCTCTACAATATCGCTTCACCCTAGAAAAATCCTTAAATAGAAGTGGGATAGGCTGAAGAAGGAAGTTAGAAGGAAGGATGTTGAGAGGAAGGCGAATGAGTCCCAAAGCCATGTTGACCATTGGATCTTCCATCAATAGTTGACACTCATATTCTACTTAAATATAGCATCATTAAGTGCACTAAGGTCTACAGGCCATCAATTTTCCATCTGACAGTTCATGCTAATCCTTGACAGGTAAAAGAGCAAAAAGGAGACCCACCTCAGCATGGGTCAGACATGTGGCAATCGATCAAGAAAAAAAGAAATCAAATGCTAGGAAACAATTGGGGAAATCCTACCATTGGTCGAAGGAGATCCTACCTTAACCAAAGACATGCGGTAGCCAACCACACTTACTAGAAGGTAGTCCAAGAGGGCATTTAAGAGGGCACGCACCATTGGTTTCCAAAATTAAATTTTTATGACCTAGCCTATCAAATCCATAAGTGTTTCAGTTCAATGACCACCTGTCACATGGGTAAATCTACCTTGCCATTCTACACTAGTTAGAGAGACCATATCTACTACATCAACAAGTGTGAGATTCTAGAGAAAACTAGCGAGGTCTTAATAGTGCAACCATCCCTAGCATAGCAGCAAAGAGGCATGTCAACAACAAAGTGTCATCTAAGGGCTCAAAAGCCTCTAGCATTGATGGCCTCGGATCTAGAGACCTCAAAGCTATCAATTATAGTTGCAAAATGAATTCAGCTATAGAGTAAAGAACAATTGATGAACCTTTTACATGGAGTTTTGGAGGGAAAGAACCCTCCTCCCAACTTATAAATAGGCCCAAATTTGCATTGTAAATACATTGGGAGTTGTTTGCTCGAGCCTCTTATCTGGTTGTGTGGGATCTTCCTTTCACCATACCTTCTCAATTGTAATGAGTAGAGCTCAAACGTCGAGCCATTGTCTACAAAGAATTAATCCTCTCTAGGTCGCATGTGTTGTAATCATTCTAGCACATGAATGGAAGTTGTGACTAATTTTGCTTTATCCTACTTTAGTGTGTTTTATATTCTAGGTTATAAGGAATTTAGTGTGTTTAATTTTTGTCTATTAGACTATGGTTAGTGTGTTCATTTCAAGTTGTTTCCTACAATCGAGAGGGGGTACTTTAATCTTGGAACATCATCCTTGTAGCTTAGGTTTATTTTCTACAAGGTTTACTTTCTTGTTCCTTTACATTTGTTGCATTTTTTACTTTCATTTCAATTCCTTTCCCTACAACACCCAAGAAAATTAGACCTTAGCTTTGGAATACCTTAGTGCACCAAAGATTAATCTAATGAGGAGTTGATCTTAGATAAAAAATCTTGGAGGTTGCCTCGTAGGTGATCCCTTCGCCCACGATGCTTCTTTTTGTATCACTCTATGCGAGGCAAAAGTGCCCTAGACACGTTGGGTTTTCGTCCTGATTGGCCACTACATTATAGGACAACAACAATCATTTTTAAATTGTAATTTTAATCCTTGTAAGAAGTGCCCTAGCCTCTACATAATTGTTAGTTGAAGTTCCATATAATTTTAAGTGAGGAGAATTTTGCCTTCATTATTTCAAAAAACACCACCTCCACCAACTTTTATCGGATTTCCTTTAGAAGCTATTACATACCCGACACTTGTAACTCATAGGGGCATATAATATTGTATGTAAAGTGGACCATGTAGCTAGTTAGAAGTGGGCCACATGTTAAGTTAGGAGTGTGTGTCATAAAATCATGTATATAACCACCTTGTCATAGAATCATGTGTGTAACCATTTTGTTGTCATAGAATCATGAATGTAACTACTTTGCTTGGCATTATGAATATAACTGTTATAGAATAGGTAGTCAAGAATATTGTCATAGAATACTATCATAGTAGGTTGTCATAGAATATTATCATAAAATGGCAGGAATTATGCTTGTAAAGATTATAAAATGGGAAGGATGTAACCCTCATGGGCTAGAGAAGAATTTACATATTTTGTAAGGAGGTTGCCCCCTTGAAGTGGCCCACGATAGTAATATTTCTTGTCCCAAATTCTTGCAATTACTATTATTTGTGTTTCCATGTTTCATTTGATGAATGCTTATGTTATTGGATATTTGATACTCGTGTTGCTTTTATCAATACTCTATGCAATCATAGTTAGAATTATCTTTGGCATTGAATTTCTTATCTCAATATAGCTTCGCACTAAGAATTTTGAGGTGAAATATTCGCATGAGAAGAAGAGGTTCATTGCAAGTGGTATCAAAGCCCTTTCTAGGGCATGGTAAGCTTCTATTGTGAGCAATTTTTTTTTCGTTAATCCTAGGTCCATAGGTTAGAAATGGTGTTTTGGCCATTTTAAAATAATATGGAGTTATCATTATTGGCTAAGCTAGATTTCCCATAAAGCATCTAGTGAAGTGAGGGGTGATCAATCTCCAATACCTAGGCCTCAAACAACACCCGTACACAGATTTGAGCTCCCACGTACCTCGTGTATATCGGGAGACCCCTTTAGGAACCCAAAGCCAAACCTTCATTTATAGGAAACATGTTGGTCATGTAATATCCATAGTGCATCAAGCACAACACTTAGGAAGATCACCCTCCCATACTATCAAAGAGGTGGGTAGTGTGCTCAAGGGTATGTGTGGAATCCTCCTTGAGTAGTGGCCTAAAATATTGGTCCGAGCATTATCGATCATTGTTGTGGTATAATAGAGGGCTATGGAGAGTACACAAACCCTAACCTAGAATACATCCATTCCCTACTTACCTTATCAGAAGTAGAGCTCACAGAACAAAAAAGTGAAATTCTAAGAGTTTTGAAGCAAATACGCAACCTAAAAACCCTTGTTATATATATATATATATAAGTATAGGTTATGCCAAAAATGTCATTTTGGGATATAGCCCATTGTGATCATCTCATCAAGCTGATCATTTTGGTATATAGCACCCATACACTTTTTTGGACCCTTACTAAAAATAGTCATTTTGGGATATAGGCCATTGTAATTATCTCATCGAGTTGATCATTTTGGTATATAGCACCCATATACTTTTTTGGGACCCTTTCTAAAAATAGTAACTGCTAAAAATAGCATTTCTATTTTTAGTAAATGCCCCCTGAGACCCATTATCAAGCAATGGAGGCCAAAATGAACAAGATGGAGGAACAACTTTCCAAATTGGATGCCATCATGGAACTCAAGGGTCAAATATCTTCTCTCACCAATATGATAGCAAATTGCCAACATAAGCAAGACCATATGACTCAGGACATTGAGGTGCTTAAGATTCAAAATCCAAATTTTGTTGGGTATGCTGAAAATAGCCCAAATGCTCAGAGGGGGAAAACTATTGACCAACCAAAATTTTCCAAGGTCTTTAATGAGGAGAACAATCGACATAATGGAAACAATAGAGGCATGACTCCACGACTCCCTAAAATAGATTTTCTAGGTTTATGGAATAGAGTCGCAAGGTTGGTTGATTAAGACTAAGCAATGGTATGAGCTTCATGAAACTCCTTTTGACCAATGAATCTTTATAGTTGCCTTTCATTTTGACCTGGAAGCATTGCATTGGTACTAGTGGTTGTGAAAACAAGTCCCAAATATTGGGTGGACACAATTCAAGAGAGAACTCCTTAGTCGGTTTGGGCCATCCAAGTTTGAAGATTTTATTGGAGCACTCACTAAGCTTAGACAAACAAGCACTGTGCCTGAGTATATTACTGCTTTTGAGAAGCTCGCCAATAGAACTAAAGCTCTTCCCGATGAATTCTTCAAGAGTTATTTTATTAGTGGCCTTAAGGAAGAGATAAGGACTGAGGTTCAAATGCTTAAGCCAACCACCTACATGATGGCCATAGGGCTAGCTAAACTCGCAAAGAACAAATGGAATGCTCAACGAAAGGCTTCTAGACCCCCTACATTTCAAAATAGAACTTTTGCATCCACCAATAATAATGCTCCAAAAGCTCCAATGGTTAAGAGGCTAACACCAGAGGAGATGGCCAATCATAGAGCCAAGGGACTTTGCTATAACTATGATGAAAAGTGGGCCATGGGACACAAATGCAAAAACCAATGCCTCTACCTTCTAGATATGAGCAGTACTTTAACTTCTTCTATAGACATAAGGGACGATCTTAGGGATTCAGTGGAAGAGCAATCAAATTCAGTGGATGTAGAAACTCCAACAGAAAATCAAGAAGAGATTCCCACCCTCTCATTGAATGCCATTGCAGGAGTATCGACACCTCAATGCATGACAGTCCAAGGATTTCTCAAAGGGCACAAAGTTTTGATCCTATTGGACTCTGGTAGCACCAATAATTTTATTGACCCTAATGTTTCCAAAAGAGCAGATTGTTTCATTTATGGCCATGATCAAGTCCAGGTAAAAATTGCTAATGGGGATATCATGACTTGTAATGGGAGGTGTCAAAATGCTCGTCTATCCATTGGTGACTATCATTGTCAGACTGATCTCTATGCAGTCCCATTGGGTGGAGTGGACATTGTATTGGGTTGCCCTTGGCTACAAACATTGGGAACGATGTCCTGGAATTTTTCAAAACTTTGGATGCAGTTCACTATCAATAACAGAACCCACACCATTCAAGGAGTGAAAATTAGCAATCCCAAGATTATATCATCCCATCAGATGTAGAGACTACTTAAGAAGGGTCATTGGGCAGTTGTGGGTAGGTTTTGTCAAATGCAGTTGTGTGTTATCCAGGATGAAAAGATGCCCTCAAACTTGTCAATAATCCTAACTAAGAACCAATAGGTCTTCATTGAGCCTAAACAACTATCGCCCAGTTGGCTTGAAGATCATAGAATCAATTTAGTTCCCAGGAGTCAACCTCCAAACATTCAACCATACAAGTACCCCTATCACCAAAAGAATGAGATTGAGCAATTGGTGAAGGAACTACTAGATGCAGGGCTAATCCGACCAAGCACAAGTCCTTTTTTAGCTCTCATCTTATTGGTCAAGAAGAAGGATGGGTCATGGAGAATGTGTGTGGACTTTTGTGAACTTAATAATATAACCATCAAGGACAAGTTTCACATTCCTATGATTGATGATTTGTTGGATGAACTGCATGGTGCTCAATATTTTACTAAATTGGACCTCAGGTCAAGGTATCATCATATTCATGTTCATAAGGAGGACATCCCCAAAATAAATTTTAGGACCCATGAGGGGCATTACAAGTTCTTGGTCATGCCCTTTGGCCTCACCAATGCACCATCAACTTTCCAAGGCTTGATGAATAGGGTTCTAAAACCTTATCTATGAAAGTTTGCATTGGTATTTTTTGATGACATACTGATCTACAGTAAAACATGGGAAGAGCACCTACAACATGTTGATAAAGTGTTGAAGCTCCTGCAACAAAACCAATTATATGTCAAACAATCTAAATGCACCTTTGGGGCAACTGAGGTAGAATACTTGGGGCACATTGTGGCCAAATATGGTGTCTACAAAGATCCAGTAAAATTTGAGGCTATAAAAGAGTGGCCCAACCCAAGACATTGAAGAGCCTTTGGGGATTCCTCAGCCTTACAAGATATTACAAAAAAATTATCAAGGACTATGGGAAGATAGCGGCCCCTTTGACAGCTATGCTTCGTAAGGATGCATTCACATGGAACAATGTAGTTGAGCAAGCTTTTTTGACCTTGAAGGATGCCATGTGTTGCACACTAGTCTTAGCTATACCTGATTTTTCCAAAACTTTTGTCATCAAAAGTGACACCTCCAGAGTAGGATTAGGGGCAGTACTTATGCAAGAAGGTCGACCACTTGCCTTCATAAGCAAAGCCTTGTCAAGGTGAAATCTAGTCAAATCAACATAAGAGAAGGAGATGATGGCTATTGTCTTTGTCGTTCTTCATTGGCGACTTTACTTGTTAGGATGGCATTTCATCATCAAGATAAATCATTGAAGCCTTAAGTATCTCTTGGAATAAAGGATCTCTTCTCTTGAGCAATAAAAATGGGTTACTAAGCTTTTAGGATATGACTATGAGATAGTCTATCGCAAGGGGAAGGAAAATGTGGCCACTGATGCTCTTTCTCAATGTATCGCTCCAAATTTTTTGCATCCTTACCTTCAGGCTATAGGATCCATGCCCGAAAGGAGGATGGGAAAAGGATGGCGCGGTACCTCGGACTGAGAGGCCTTGCGAAGGTCCCGCCTCTCGGGGGAGGTGTATTATGGTGATTTTTTGACGGATGGTGGGTTCACCAGGAAACGTTTGAATGGCAGTTTCCACGCCTAGGTTGGGAATGTGTTTAATGTGTTCAATTTTATCTTTAAACATTCGAGTCCTAGGTTTGGCCAAATGAATCTAAGTTATTCTATTATGAAAATGCAGACTAGATGAAATACAGTAGACAAATATGAACAGAAACAGAGAGAAAGAGCTAAATTATAGAACCATACCTGATCCGGATGTCTGATGGAGATTCTGATTCTTGAAGCAGTCAGGATCGCCTCTGATTTGACAGGATCGTCTGCTATCAGACAAGATCATCTGAGATTTGACGAATTCGTCAGACGAATTCGTCAGAGACCTACAATCAGAGAAGTAGACACAAAATGCAAAAAATGCAACTATTCTAATAGAGGGCAATGATGTAGAATAACAATAATAACATTAAAATGATGATAATAAACAAAATACGAGTGCACTACAATGATTTGATGACAATTGGTGACTTAATTATGCATTTAAAGCTACATGGGTGAACTCCAAGATGCAAAATAATAAAGAATAAACTTAGATTTAACTAAATGCAAAACAATGTATAAAATAAAAAGATGAAGAAATGCAAACTCTAGGCACTGATTGCCCCCAATGATGACTGCAGTCGAAATCATCTCTGATTTGACAGGATCATCTTCGATCTGAACAGGATCGTCTACGACGATGTAAGCTTGCTCCGGCTGAAAAATGACAAGGTTCCTGCAAGAAAATTGGATGCAACAAATGTAGATGGTAATACAGATTATTCTAATGCGTGTGAAGGTCGATTTACAGGAAAATTCAGCCAGGGGAAGGTTAAGGGGAGGGCCTAAGTTTAAATAGGCTTAGGAGGGAGGTTAGGAGGTTGGAGATCATCCCAATTTGGGAGATCTCCAATGGGGAGGGTCTCTAACGGCGCAGACACGCTTCTGCCCGGATTAGAGACGTCGTTGGAACAGAGGCTAATTGAGAAAAATCAGTTTTGGGACAAGATCGTCTGGACGTCCTAGTCCAGACGAAATCGTCCGATCTGAGGCGATATCGTCTGATCGGCGACGATATCGTCAAACGGTCAAAACAAACTCTAAAAATGGCACGGGAAAGGAGGAAACGGGTTAAACGGCGGTTTGGGAGCGGTTTTGGGGGTTGAAATTTGAATTTGAATATTTACTAGAGTAATTGTAATTATTAAGGTTTTACTGCGCCAATTTTAGGGTGCTACATTTTGCCCCCTCTTTAGCGAATTTTTCGAAGAAAATGCGTTAAAGATGAGTTCTTCTCGATCTACGAGAAAGCAAAAATTATTCCCATTTTTAGGCGACGATTCTAGGTCGAATCGTACGACAGCTTACTATGGTGCCCCCTCCGTGTTTTTACCCAAATCGAACGTTTGAGGTAAAAATGCGAAAAAGCAAAATTTTAAAATGTTTTTAATTGTTTTTTGAATAAAATTAAGAAAAATAGGGTAAAACCCTAATTCATTGTTACTGTTCATTTTTATAGTTTTCTGGTTTCTAGAGCTCTGGAGACAAAAATGGTCGAGACAACGCACAGATCGACAGAGGTCCGGCGCGGGCTACGGGTAAGGGTCTAAACTTAGTTTAGAATGCTTTACTTTAGAATTTAATGCTTTTTAGACTAGATTTGCTTGATTTTTGAGCATCGCGGCCATTTTTGGGCCGTCGACGTCGTCGAGACGAAATCATCTCGATTTCGTCGAAATCGTCTCGATATCGCCGATTTCGTCCAAGGGCGAAATCAACGATAGGGGGACGATTTCATCAAAAAGGGGACGATTTCGACTGGCGAAATCGGAGACGAATTTGCTCAAATTGAGGACGATATCGTCCAATTGTGGACGATATCATCATTTATGAAATTGAACTTATTTTAACTTGCATTTTTAATTAATGATTTAGTAATGATTTTTATTGTTGATTTTGTTTATGTTGCAGAGAGGATTACTAAAGAGTAGAGAATGGAAATATGGCGGGTTGAGGGATGACTTGGCCACCCTATCTCAAGCAGAGCGAGATCAGCTGGCACAGGTCGGCTTGCAGCATGTGGCAGAGATGCCACAGGTATCTACAGATATGGGGCTATTGACAGCCCTAGCAGAGAGGTGGTATCCGGGTTCTTCCTATTTTTGGTTACCGATAGGGGAGATGACTCCCACACTGGAGGATGTATGGAGGATATTGAGGATCCCCATACAAGGACGGTTGATCACTCCTACGGCCAACCAGGGCCATGCTATGATGCGGTTGTGTGGCGATCCGAGCTTCGCCCTAGAGAAGGGCGGAGTGAATATCGAGTCACTGTGCCAGATGCCTGGGGCATCTAGACTCACACGGGTTTTGGCTGGGGTGGTAGGTGGACTTCTGCTGTGCCACCAGAGTGGATGCAGGGTACCATGGGTACGGTAGATGTGGTCTATGACATGAGAGACCACGGATACAGGTTTGCTTGGGGGAGCTTCGTGCTCTGCCGATTGTACAGGATCCTGCATGGGGTCGTGTACAAGGGCGGCCGATGTCTGGTTATGACATCGCTACTACAGGTTTGGTGCTGGGAGCACATCATGGTGCGGAGGCCGGTAGGGCTTCCACTGATAGGGATTGATGGGGAGAGGCCCCGAGTTTTCTACTGGTGGCTCCGGAGAGGGGCACAGCGATGGATAGATCTGCCAGTGTCCCGGAGACTACTAGATGACCTCGTCTCCGACCAGATCACCTGGAGGCCTTGGAGAGATCATCCAGGGTGGGCCGAGGATGGACAGGAGCTGGCTCGCATCAGGCAAGTCTGTTGGCTGAGGATGGAGAGGGGAGAGGTGGAGCTCCACCGGTATGACCGAGTTTTGAGGCAGTTCGGTCTACAACGAGGGATTCCATCTCTCGAGAGACTACGAGTTTTCTCGGACTATCCGGGATAACACTATAGTTAGCGGGGCTCCAGATATGCAGCGATTCTGGAGTTAGGACACGGATGATGCCCCCATTCAGCTAGTGGATGGGGATGACATTGGGGTAGCCGACGGCTATGATGCCTGGTACACAGGCATCCGCCCTCCTCGGATGATGAGGGCTCAGGGCCCAATCCACGCAGTTGTGCGTCGGATGGGGAGGCGGCGCCAGGCGGCCATTGAGGCGGCACAGGGTCACGACGGGAGAGAGCAGAGGAGACCACAGGCTCAGCAGAGGCCACGACAGTGGGAGAGGAGGGAGGAGAGACCCCCTTCTCCACAGAGAGAGAGGCCACCATCGCCCGATAAGGGCAAGGGTGTTGACACTAGGGAGAGCAGCGAGACAATGACTCTTCGAGCGGAGACAGTCCGTCTCCAGGCACAAGTGCAGACATTGCAGGATGAGGCTACATGCCATCGAGCTGAGGTTACACAGCTCAGAGATGAGATTGCATGCCTCAGAGCACGGGGCGGAGGAGCGAGCACGCAGGAGCTGGCATGGTCGATTGCTCAGACCGCGTTCTACCAGGGCATCTACTTCCAGATGGTGCCAGAGGGTCAGAGGGTACAGCTGCCAGCCGGCATTGCTGACCCGATCAGGATTGGGTCATCGAGGACTTCATCTCGATCGACAACTAGGACTCGCAGTACCACACATACTGCGATGGGGCCACCTCGTCCACCTCAGGGCGGGGGAGGAGATGAGGCTGAGAGCTCGAGGGGTTCTCGAGGCTAGGCTACTGCACTGTATAGATTGATTGTATGATTTGAGAGGATTGAGTATGCCAAGATGTAGATTGTGGCATACCAATCTATTTTTGAGATGATGTACATATATTTGATATATATATAGATGAGATATATTTTTTGATCATATGACTTGTCTTATGCGTTTGTATGATGCTTTTAATGTTTTGGTGTGATTGATTTAATGATTCATGTAATTATGTCGTTTGGAAATATGTATGGTTTTTAATAAATGCTTTAAAATTTAAATGAAATAATCTGATGGAACAAATTGGTTGTTTGTGATGTGGTGATTTGATAAAAAATAAAAAGGACTTTTAACAATAATTTCAAAGGACATTGTCGCTATTATAGACCATTTCATGGAGTCGCCGCTCACTCGGTCGTCAAGCTAATCCCAGTATAGAAATATTGTTAAAAGTAAAAGGGTGCTTAAGAGACTGTCTTAAGACTTTGGTTGTGAGGATGCAAATGATGATGATGATGATTTTGTTTTCAGACTTTTCATGAAAATATTATGCA
Source organism: Wollemia nobilis (assembly GCA_028583015.1). NCBI lineage: Eukaryota > Viridiplantae > Streptophyta > Pinopsida > Araucariales > Araucariaceae > Wollemia > Wollemia nobilis. The sequence goes on along the minus strand of JAQPPZ010000393.1, from coordinate 235,583 downwards.
TGAAATATTTTAAAATGATTTTTGCTAGGCATAAATTCCTAAGTGTGATAAAATGTTTGAATAATTCCTTAGAAATTATACCATGGTTGCAAATTTGCAGTTTGACATAATGACATGAAATAGAATAGGTGTTTGTTTGTTTTTAAAGCATAATTGTGTAACATAATGATTTAAGTCATATGGTTTTTATGATTTTTAAATAAATGGAGAATAAAAATTGGTACAATGGTTTGCGCTAGGCATAGAATATTTAGGTATAGACTTATACCATCATCGCGAAATCCAAAAAGAGATAGTTTTATTGCATGGTTGATTTTTAATTTTTGAAAATATGAAGATGAGGACTTGCGCTAGGCATAAAATTCCAATTTTGGTTTTGGAACTATACCATCGTCGCGAAAGTCGACAATATATATATGTATATTTTTATTGTATGGTTTGAAAGAAATTTTGATTTTTGATTATGCATGTAGTTGTCTTTATACTAAACAACTGTACTTTAAAGAAGAAAATGAATTTATTCCAAAAATTTTGCAGAAATATTTCAAAGTATCTTAAAGACAAAGGTTAGATTTATAAGGAATCCCATGTGCATATGTGAGTTCATTTCCAATCTTGATTTATCATAATGATACACAAAATCTCTCAAATACAAATGTGTGTGCAATTGCATTGTTCATTTACCAGTTTGAGCAAGATACTATGATACAAGTGATTTGAATGAACCAAATAAGTGTTCATTAACCATGATTGAGATGCATATAACCATACCAGACTACTATGTAAGTCGGATTATCAAGAGCTAGCTAATCCATAAGCAGACATAGGTCTGTACAAAAGAAGGTCGCTAATGTGACAGACATATCGCCACGCTAGGAGTTACCCAAGGCCAAGCAGGTTGGGCACAAACCACCTGTTATGGGGCTTACCTCACAGTTTTCGAATAATTGAGAATTCCAGGGATTCAAGCTCATCAACCCTTCTTTTCTTTTCAAAGGGTAGGGAGAGGGATTTTATTGCTTTTGCTTTTGCTGTCTTTTGCTTTTCTTTTGCTTTTCTTTTGTATTTTTGCTTGATAATGCTTGGAACATTGTTGTAATGATATAAAATAACATTTTCCTTTTTCTCTTTTTCTTGAACTTTGCTTTTCTTCCTATGCTAGGGATACTTGCTCGGATTAGCTGTAGAGCAAGGGATTTTTATTCTGGGTAGGGGTGAGCTTGTCCTTTTGCCAATTCTCAAAGATTCTAGACCATGTGCATGATAGGATAGCGAGGGAAACTTTTCGCTCAAGAAACCACTTCTACTATGTAGCATAGCATGGACATTACAAATATAATCATTTTATTGTGAAAGGATGTGCTTGGTTTAAGTAAATAACAAGATCAATTCTCTGTGCTCAAACTTTATTTAATTGAATTTTGTGGACTTTGATATAAGAGAGATTAGTAATCATGCCAGATAAAAATCAAGATATTTATTTTTGTGTTTGTGAAAGTGAGGGATTCCAAATAAATGCTAATTTATCCAAAATAATTTGAAATATATAACTGCAACATTTGTAAGAAGAAATATATACAAATACTTTTTTGAGAAGTTTGAGAATGTTGACTCTCTCTTTCTTCTTTATTTTGTTTTGGTTTCGAAAGAGTCAAGAATATTGCTGTTTTTATTTTTATTATTTTTATTTGTTTTTGTTTTTGTGTAAACAATTTGATATATTTTTAAAATAAAACAACATGCAAAATATGTACAAATGATGAAATGATTAAATTTTATGCATAGTAACGTTTAAGATGCAAAATATTCATAGGTTATTTAAGTTCTTTACCATCTAAGGTAGATAATTTGTATGCTCTCGATTAAAATTTAGCAGTAATAATATATGGTCCAAGCCAATTGGGCTCAAATTTACCTTTAAGGTCTTTAGTTGCATTAGTATTTTTTTGAAGATTTTGAGGATTTTGATTTTTTTGTATTTTGATTTTAATTTATGAATTGAAATTGGTGGTATATACAAGATGATCTATATACACTATACAAGGTTATTTGAGTATAGCATGTCTAAGGTTGCTTCAAAATCAAAGGAGGTTTTGAAGGATAATTTGGTTGAGGTGAAGGTAAGAACAAAAGGTGATGAATAAAAGGTAGTGATAACAAAAGCTTTGTTATAATGTAGAATAATGTAGCAAAAGATTTGACTTTTATATGTGTAAAATTGATCATGTTACAAAATAAAATGTAAGAAGGATAAGAAGGTTCTTCATTCTTATCACTATATTCCAAGTCTTGATAAGATGGAGGGAGCATATGTGAAAGATATGCATGGATGTTATTTGGTAAACAAGGATGATCATATATGGATGAAGAAAAGTGATGGATAGAAGATAATTGTGATAATAGAGAATGTATAGAACTTGATGTTTCAACCATTAAATATTCTTCAAATGGTGTTGGGTCACCATGTATGGTAACAATTTTATTTGCAAGTTCAAACTTCAAACATTGGTGAAGAGTGGAAGGGACAACCCTCATCGTATGAATCCAAGGACTTTGGAGAAGTAGGTTGTAAGGTGAAGGGCAATATGCTACATAAAACAAAGTATCCAGGATCTTGGATCCAATATTGAGGGGAAAAATTATAGTACCTTGAGCTTCTTGAATTTCATTGTTAAAAGATTTTATAAGAACATTTGATTCATTAAGATCTTCTTCCTTTAATTTGAGTTTTTGGAATAATTGATAAGTGCATAAATTAAGAGAGGAGCCATTATCTACCATGATAGTTTTAACAAGTGTTTCTTTACTAGATCCTGATAATGTAAAGATAGGAGTCTTCTTGTGGAGTAGAGGAAGGAATCTCCTCATCATAGAATGAAATATGGTTAACCTCAAGAGGGTTTACACCATTAATTATGTTCTTAGAGAAAATATGATGAGGAACAAATTGTTGGCTAGGTATTTTGAACAAAATTTCCTTGTGAGAACTTTGTAATACTTCTAAAAGGGATATCTTTGCTTGAGGATTAATCACTTGTTGTTGGCTATCAAAGTGGATTTCAGATTGAGATTTTGATTCTAAATATGAGCTTTCTATGCTTACATTCCATTTTGTATCATTCTCTAGAGCCAAAGATAGTTTTGAAGGTTGGTCAAATGAGGAATCCATATCTTGAATATCGGATTGAGTTGATTGAACTTGAGGTTGCTCATTTGTAGTTTCTGTTACAATATTAGTAATATCATCATGATGGGACACATTAACATGCAATATTTGATTGGTTTCTTGTTGTTGATAATTGAATAGGGGTTCTTGGGAGATCCCCATGTCTTGATTGATTATTGGTATTTGTTGTGTAGGAGTTTGATTGTTTATTGGAGATTTATAATCAGTTGTAGATTGTAATTCCTTTATATTAAAAAGACCCTCATCAATCAAATCTTGAATTGCACATCTTAAATCTTTACAATTTTGTGTCATATGTCCATCCACTCTATGATATTCACAATGTAGCTCAGGTTTAAACCAATCTACTGTGGTATCAGGTTGTCTTATGGAAGGGAGTTCAATCCTATTTGTGTCAAGTAAATACTTGAGAATTATATCCATTGGTTGATTGAGCTTAGTAAATTTACGTGATGAAGGTTTTTGAGAGGTTTTTGATACATGCCTTAGGAATTCAGTCATAAAAGGACCTAATGGTTTCTCACCTCTACTTTCTTTATTATGGGTAGAATGATGATAGGAAGATTGCGAAGTATGAGGTGAGTGCATGGTAGAATTGGAAGAATAAGTATTTTCTTGTTGAAATGGATGTGTTGTATTGAAAGAAGAATATTGAAATGGTGGAGGAGGATTGTATGTGGATCGATAGACATAATATGGATATATGGGAGAATAGATAATATCGTTATGAAGAGGATTGGCAAAGGGATTGTCCTGTTGGGGTAAGGATGAAAAATGAGAAAAGTGTGATGGAGGTGATGTTGAATAGGGATGAGGTTGGTCATAATCAACAAATGTATTTGGCTGAATTCTTCCAACATTACTGATGGGCTCATATTGATTTGAGTAAAAACTCATGGTTTCTTTAGTACTTCTAAAAGTAATATTTAGTATCTACTATTTAGAATTGAATCTAAAACATACAAACTTGAAATGATGATTTTGTTATTTTTTTCTTGTATACATATATATATATATATATATATATATTTTTTTTTATATTTTTGAATCAGAAATATGCCTATGTTATTCACGTCGGGTTCACCAAAATGTATCGCTCCAAATTTTTTGCATCCTTACCTTCAGGCTATAGGATCCGTGCCCGGAAGGAGGATGGGAAAAGGATGGCGCGGTACCTCGGACTGAGAGGCCTTGCGAAGGTCCCGCCTCTCGGGGGAGGTGTATTATGGTGATTTTTTGACGGATGGTGGGTTCACCAGGAAACGTTTGAATGGCAGTTTCCACGCCTAGGTTGGGAATGTGTTTAATGTGTTCAGTTTTATCTTTAAACATTCGAGTCCTAGGTTTGGCCAAATGAATCTAAGTTATTCTATTATGAAAATGCAGACTAGATGAAATACAACAGACAAATATGAACAAAAATAGAGAGAAAGAGCTAAATTACAGAGCCATACCTGATCCGGATGTCTGATGGAGATTCTGATTCTTGAAGCAGTCAGGATCGCCTCTGATTTGACAGGATCGTCTGCTATCAGACAAGATCGTCTGAGATTTGATGAATTCGTTAGACGAATTCGTCAGAGACCTGCAATCAGAGAAGTAGACACAAAATGCAAAAAATGCAACTATTCTAACAGAGGGCAATGATGTAGAATAACAATAATAACATTAAAATGATGATAATAAGCAAAATACGAGTGCACTACAATGATTTGATGACAATTGGTGACTTAATTATGCATTTAAAGCTACATGGGTGAACTCCAAGATGTATGTAATAAGAAATAAACTTAGATTTAACTAAATGCAAAATAATGTATAAAATAAAAGGATGAAGAAATGCAAACTCTGGGCACTGATTGCCCCCAATGATGATTGCAGTCGAAATCATCTCTGATTTGACAGGATCGTCTCCGATCTGAACAGGATCATCTGCGACGATGTAAGCTTGCTCCGACTAAAAAATGACAAGGTTCCTGCAAGAAAATTGGATGCAACAAATGTAGATGGTAATACAGATTATTCTAATGCGTGTGAAGGTCGATTTACAGGAAAATTCAGCCAGGGGAAGGTTAAGGGGAGGGCCTAAGTTTAAATAGGCTTAGGAGGGAGGTTAGGAGGTTGGAGATCATCCCAATTTGGGAGATCTCCAACGGGGAGGGTCTCTAACGGTGCAGACACGCTTCTGCCCGGATTAGAGACGTCGTTGGAACAGAGGCTAATTGAGAAAAATTAGTTTTGGGACAAGATCGTCTGGACGTCCTAGTCCAGACGAAATCGTCCGATCTGAGGCGATATCGTCTGATCGACGACGATATCGTCAAACGGTCAAAACAAACTCTAAAAATGACATGAGAAAGGAGGAAACGGGTTAAACGGCGGTTTGGGAGCGGTTTTGGGGGTTGAAATTTGAATTTGAATATTTACTAGAGTAATTGTAATTATTTAAGGTTTTATTGCGCCAATTTTAGGGTGCTACACTCAACTACATAGAACACAAGATATTCTCTATGCATTCCCCATCATTAAGGTTGATTGGCTAGAGATAATTAAGTCAAAATATCAGGTAGACCCCACACTTGCAAATATTATTCAAGACTTGTAGATAATAGCAAAGGATCATCCTAATTACTCATGGAAGTAGAGGGAATTGCACTACAAATATCGGGTTGTTATTCCACCTACCTCACAACTCAAATCACAGATTCTCACAAAGCTTTACTCTTTTGTGATAAGAGGACACACAGGCTTCTTGCATAAACCTATGAATGGGTTAAGCACAATTTCTACTAGCTAGGATTGAAGTTCAATGTTAAACAATTTATGGATAGTTGTGACATTTGTCAATGCAAAAAAGGGGAACCGATCGATACACCGGGTTTACTTCAACCTTTGCCCATTCCAAATTTATAGTGGATAGATATTTCCATGGACTTCATTGAAGGACTTCCCCCATATTGAGGTAAATGATATATACTGGTGGTTATGGATCGATTGATCAATATGCTTATTTTTACTCTGATACCAAATGTTGGATGTGTCTCATCCTTTGACAAGGAAGTATTGTATGGTAGGTATGGAAGGGTAATAGGAGCAGAGCTCCTCAAAGGGATGGTGAAGCCCTCTCGAGCCTAGATACGCCGAAGGAGTATTTTTGGTGGTGATAGAAAATTGTTTGCCCCTTTTTTTGGAGCAATTTGTAGAGCAAAGCGATTTTCAGGATTCCCGTGGTTGGTGGGTGGTTGGTGGGTGTGGGTGGTTTAGCCCACGGTGTTGTGCCCATTGTATTTTAATACCACATAGTGGTTTAGGGTTGGAGGAGTTACCTTTATATTTATTGTAATGTCTCATTTTCAGGCAAGAAATAGTAATAATATCAAGGAGGTGTGGCTCTTGTTTTGTTGGAGTAGCCCATATCGGGTGAACTAGGGTAAATCTCGTGTGTTCTATGTGCATTGTGTGGTGTCATTTCTTCTAAGTTGTTTATTTTTGCTTTATTTTTGGAATAAGTTTTTGTAAATCTCTTCATACCTCACAACTCAAATCATAGATTCTCACAAATCTTTAATCTTTTGTGATAAGAGGACACATAGGCTTCTTGCACAAACCTATGAACAAGTTAAGCACAATTTATACTAGCTAGGATTGAAGTTCGATGTTAAATAATTTATGGATAGTTGTGACACTTGTCAATGCAAAAAAGGGGAACCGATAGATACACCAAGTTTACTTCAACCTTTGCCCATTCCAAATTTATAGTGGACAGATATTTCCATGGACTTCATTGAAGGACTTCCCCCATCTTGAGGTAAATTATTTATACTGGTGATTATGGATCGATTGATCAAATATACTCATTTTTGCTCCATCAATCACCCCTATACTATCGATACAATGGCATAGATTTTTATGGATCAAATCTATAGGCTCGATGATACCTCACATTCCATAGTCAGTGATCATGATAAGGTTTTCACTATCATATTTTGGTAGGAACTCCATCGCATTCAAGGGACACAGTTGAAAAGAAACACATACTCACCCATAGACTGATAGCCAAACATAGGTGGTGAATAAATTTCTCAAGACATCTTCGGTGTTTTGTTTCATATAACCAATCCAAATAAAGTCAGTGGCTTCCCTTAGCCAAATGGTGGTATTATACCACTTTTCACACAACCACAAAAATGACATCTATGAATTAGTATATGGGTATCCACCCCCAACACTCATTGCTTACTTGTTAGGTAGCTCAAAGGTGGAAGTAGTTGACACAATCCTTAATTGTAGGCAAGAAGTCTTAGTGGCTCTCAAACGAAATTTAGCTAGTGCTCATAACCCTATGAAATAGCAAGTTGATAAACACAAAACTGAGCAAGAATTTGTGGTAGGTGACATGGTCTTCCTCCATATTCAACCTTATAAGCATGTGTTGCTCAACCAAAAGGGTAGAAATTAAGTTGACACCCAAGTTTTTTTTTTATCTTTCAGACAACATGAATTTCGCACCAACGGAGACAACGTGAATTTTGCATCAGTAATGGATCAAGGAGATAGTTGGAGTTGTTGCCAACATCAAAGCTTTATCCAATTTTTCATGGCTTGCCTAAAGAAAGTGGTGGGCACATATACTCAATTACATATAATCCTTCTTGAGTTGGATGAATAGGGACCCATTCTTTTGCAACTTGCAACCATTTTGGATTGAAAATCTCGACATCTTGCTCTCATGATATCATTGAAGTGTTGGTGCAATGGCAAGGGTTGTAACCAGAAGATGCCATCTAGGAGCTATTGTAGGACTTTTAGTAGCAGTTTCCCACCTACCATCTTTGAGGATAAATCTTCTTTAAGGGGGGTGGCATGTTACATACCCAACACTTGTAACTCATTGAGGCATATACTATTGTATGTAAAGTGGACCATGTAGGTAGTTATAAGTGGGCCATGTGTTAAGTTAGGAGTGTATGTCATAAAATCATGAATATAACCACCTTGTTATAAAATCATATGTGTAACCATTTTGTTCTCATAGAATCAAGAATGTAACTGCTTGGAATTATGAATATAATTGTTATAAAATATGTAGTTAAGAATATTGTCATAGAATAGTACCATAGCATACTTTCATAGAATATTGTCATAAAATGATAGGAATTATGCTTGCCAAGATTAAAAAATGGGAAGGATGTAACCCTCACAGGCTAGATAAGAATTTGCATAATTTGTAAGGAGGTTTCCCCCTCCAAGTGGCCTATGATAGTAATATTTCTTGCCCCTAATTCCCACAATTACTATTATTTGTGTTTTCATGTTTCATTTGATGAATGCTTATGTTATTAGATATTTTATACTCGTGCTACTTTTACCAATATTTTGTGCAATCACAGCTAGAATTATCTTTGGCATTGAGTTTCTTATCTTAATACAGCTCTGCACTAATATTTTTGAGGTAAAATATTTACATGAGAAGAAGAGATTCATTGCAAAAGCACCATTAAAATTAATTTTGATAAACCCAAATTTTTGGGTATTTTCATTTGGATTGAAGTAGATTCTTTGTTTAACGCCATTATCATAGATGACTCTTCCATGTGTCTTCAAATCCTATTACCAAGTTGTTACCACTTTTTTCATACTTGATACTTCCCATGATGGGCATCATATCTATAAACATTATGCAAGAGAGGCAATAATATGGTTCCAAACTTGGGCATGATTTTGAGATCTATTTTAAAAATTCTATTATTCCTGTCAAGCCATAAGTTCCAACAAATAACAACAGGACCAATCCTCCACATAATACATATGCTTTAGCTTTAAAATAATTAATCCAATATTTCATCAACTCTTTCAAATTTGATGGAGTTACTCAGTAAATTTTCATATTTTAAAAAATTAACCCCAAATGTTGAGAGCAAAGGGATAATGAAGGAGTAAATGGTCCGATGTTTCTAAATCCTTCTCACACAAGGAAAATCTGAAAAGTCCATGATATCCTCTTCTTTGTTGATTCGCTCACATAATAATGAATTATTAACCAAATGAATGTTGAGGCCATAAAGAGAGCCTCTAATAACCAAACATTCTTCCAAGAAAAGTCTTTAGGAGTAAGAAATTTTGATTGCTCTAAATCCTCATATCCCAACTTGACCAAGTATCCACCATATTTTGATAGATTCAAAACCAACTCATCCTTTTGTGTGAAAATTTATAAATAAAACTTGAGCATCTTTTGAATTTTATCTATAATTTGTTTAAGTTCCTCTCCTTCAACTAGGTTACTAATAGAAATCAATTATCTGAAGTTGTTATTCATATTAATATAGTCTTTGACCTTTGGAACTTTACAAGCTAGGCATGCCCAAGCCAATGGTTTCCATTTTGAGTTAGAGATAAGAGGATAAGGCTTCAACCAAGCATCAATCCAAACATGTAAATAATTTCCCTCATTTACTAACCATCTAATATGTTTCTTGATCAATTGTAAACTATCTAATATGAAGTTCCATATTGACGATCCTTTGGGTAGGGTTCTTTTCCTAAATAATTTTATTACATCAAGAGAACCTATATATTTTTAAACTAATATTTTTACCCAATTATTTCCTTAATATCTTAATAGTCTCCACCCAAGCTTTGCCCCTAAGGCCAAACTCATAAGTTTGCAATTCCACAAGCTTTCTCCTCCAATATTCTTTCCTTTGCAAACCCTATCTCACTTACAAAGAGGAAACCTAAATTTTTTCTTACATCCTTTACAAAGAAAGTCTCTTTGAATTTTATCAATTTTTGATGCTATACTTATTGACAATCTTGAAAGTGACATCATATAAATAAGTATGGATTGCAATGTAGTATTTATGAGTTGTAGCCTTCTTGCCATGGTTAAGAACTTACCTTTCCAACCTACCAAACAAGTTTTCATTCTATCCAAACAAGATATCCAAAGCTCATTTTTATTTCCTTTATGAGACAAAGGAATACCCAAGTAAGTTGATGGAAATTTTTTAATTTTAAACCCTAAAATTTCCACAATAATTCATTGTAAATCTAAGGCAGTGTTAATGAAAAATCCTAGATTTTATAGTATTAACCAACTTTCTAGTAGCCTTTTCATAGCTTGATAATATTGAATTAATCTCCATGGCTTCATTGACTAAGGTATGACCCACGAGAAAAGTATCATCAGCAAATTGGAGATGAGATTGAAAGGGCCATTTCTTGGAACCTGAATACCTTTGATTTTTCCTTCCATTTTTGCCTTTGTTAAAGCTCTCCCTAATGCCTTCGTAGGAATAATAAATAGTAAGGATATAGTGGATCACCTTGGTATAGTGCACAATATGACTTAAAGTAACCAGCAAGAGAACCATTAATCAAAATAGAATATTTCACAGTGTTATAACACATTTAATCTATTTACACCAATTGTAAACAAAACTAATTTTTTTGAGAGTATCATGTACAAAACTTTAAGAAACCCTACCATATGCTTTGTTCATAGCTAATTTCATAAGCATACCTAGTTTTTCCATGGAATGAAGATAATGTATGGCCTCCTATGTAATTATTACACCATAAAGAATTTGTTTACCATGAACAAAACCACCTTGTTCCTCTAAGATAACACAATCTAGAATGTATTTCAACTTGTTTATATAATTTTTGAAATGATCTTGTAAATCATATTACAAAGGCTTATTGGACAAAAATTGTTAAAATATTTTTGTAGATTAAAAATACAACGCCAAACAAAAGATAAAAAACCACAATAATGGAATACAGGAAAGTTGCACAAAACAAACGATTTTTATTAATCGATGGAGTTTAAAAACTCCTTTTGAATACAACTGGGCCTGTAACCCTTTTTGTGATACACAAATTACAGTTTGTGCTAGGGTTCTCCGAAACCCTAGCTGGCATAAAGTGGTGGCATTTTCGAAGACGTATCCTTAATCCCAACAGTGTGAGTGGGCTTTGTTGTATCCTTTAGCTCGGACCACTCCAGCTTAATCAATTGCTATCAACACACCAGATCTGCCATTAAAATCCTGCACACATTAACACTATCAAGGAGTTAGAAATTAATAAGAGGGCTCCATTGTGTGAGCCCTCAGAAACAATTTAAAACCCTAGAAAAATAGAATGCAGGAGTTCAACAACAGATTAATAAAAGAAAAGAAGTTACTTGCTTTAAACTGATTTATACCTATTCTCTGTTAACGCGGCTAGACCAGGCGGCATTTGGAAGTAATGTGGTTGTCAAATCGGCTGCAGAAGGCGCCCTGGTGCACTCGCTGAACGCCCGCGTGCTTCTGGATCAAGGTTTCAGACGTCGGTCTGAGTCTGTGGCTGTGGGTAAATGCCCATGGGCACTTGTGACAAGAATGGGGAATTCTGCAGAGTACTGCAGAAGAGATGGCGGCGAAGTTGGCGACGGATGCGGCGATGGATGCGACGAAAAGATAGATGAAATAGAAGAGATAGGTCCAAAAGATAGCAAAGATAGCAAAGATAGCCAAGATAGAAGATAGGGTTTGAGCCATCAAGGTGACTCTATTTATAATCTACTCTTAGGGCACACTTTAGGGTTTTAACGACACTTTGAACGTGTGGCTAAGATTAAAGTGGATCCAAGGGTAGAGAATAAATCTAGGTTGTGAAACGGATTAAGATGGATGGACGGATGAGATTAAATGAAGGATGGACGGCTCAGATTAAATCACTTAAACTATCTTTATATATATATTAAAATATATTAAAATATTAAAATATATATATAAATATTAATTTAAATAAATTTGGGGATGAAAAATGGCGGGAAAGGTGAAATTGGGCCAAATAATGGCGGGAAAGTGTGGATTTGGGCCAAATAATGGCGGGAAGGTGTGGATTTGGGCCAAATAATGGTGGGAAGGATGGATGACTGACACGTGGCTAACAGGAAGGTATAGATGACTTACAAGTGGCTGGATTTTGGTGTCTACAGATGCCCCTTTTTGAGCTGCTTTGTGTGAAGACACAATGCAACACAAAAACTTAAGACACCTGAAAAGCTGGATCAGACGCAACTCTCTCTCAAGACTAAAGCACAACTTTGAAGACCAAAGAATAAAAGAATATTTAAAATTTTATCAGCTTACCCCCTCAATTGGCGAGCGAGAATGGTTCTCACAAGCCAATTGGAAGAAATTTGGAAGAAAATGAACCGTTTTTGCCCCAACGGTGAAAAAAGGGGTTGGTGTATGAACCATCTGTTTATGTCCCAACAGGAAAGGGGTTGGTGTACAAACCAAAAAAAGAATATGATTGAAGACGATATGAGTGATGTGAAAGATGGACCGTTTTCTGCCCCAACGGTTATAAAGGGATTTTTGCCAAATTGTAAGTTCCATGATCATGTAAGATGAATTCCACTATAGGAAAATTAGAAATTGATAACGGATGCCCCAACTCCTGTGTGTGAGTCCATACTTGTTGATGAAATTGCCTTGTTGGCGCCATTGATATGGAGAGATGAAAGATGCATGAAAAGAGTCCAGAACTCGAGAGATGCTCCTAGTGATTGTATGGATAATTCCTCGGGTCGGAACCAATCAACCTAGGTAGCCTCAATCTCTAGCAAGACTCAAAATAATGATGATATTAAAGATTGTCCATGTTTAAGGCCCCATGAACTAGGCCATCAATGACACCTGTTGAGCAAATTAATCTTGGTATGAGGTCACTTGAAAAGTAGAATACCCAAAATTGATTTCCAATTTTCAAACAGTGAAATAATTGATGATGATAAATGGTAAGTGTCCTTATGGTGGTTTAATCCTCTTACCGAATTGCATGGATGCAAATCGTTGCAATCGCCAAGGTGATAGAATATACCACTAGATACGAGGTTTACTTTAATTTGATTTGGCAAAAATATGCATGATGAAAGAAGAATGAATGAAATTGACGATAGATCAGAAGAATTGATGAATGTGGTTAATTTTGTGAAGGTTTTGAATATTTTTAACCCAATTTGTAAAACAATGATGAATGATGCGCTTTTTGAGCGAAATGACAAAATTTGTGTCCAAAACTGTTGTAACCTTCACAAAATGTTTTATTATGATAAGAAGAATGGATGAATGCAATTTGATGAAATTTGGAGGAGGTAAGCTTCAATTTTGCAAGTTTTGTTCCTTTATTCAATACTGACACCAAACGCCGGTCTGCATTTGTGGTTGGCAGAGATGCCCGCCGGTGTTTAGGCGCTCTGCAAACGCAGCACTACATCTGAATGCGCCATGAAATGCCCCACTGCGTTTCAGGGCGCCAAAACCAGCTATTTAAACAGTTTCAGCGAGAATTTCGCTCATTTGTGCGTTCGAGCTTGAGAGAAGTGCGTCTGAGGGAGTGGAGTGAAAGGTTTGTGTGGGAGCTATGGCGGAGATAGGAGCGGACGCGCCAGTGCAGCCAGCTGAGGTATTTGTTCATTTAAGCAAGTACTTATTATGTGTTTTTTTTTTTTTTTTTTTGGAAAAAATTTGTAACAAATTTTTGTTTTGTTGTTTTGCGAGCTTAGGGTGTTAGAGGCACGACACCGATTCTCCCCTATCATTTCGGGGATGAGGAGGTCGTTGTCCCAGGCAGACTGGGAGATATTGGAGGCAGTGGGACTAGCGGAGGCAGCCCGGTTGGAGGTAGTTCGGGCGGATGAGGGGTCCTCTTTTGATGGTTAGCTTAGTGCTTAGATGCACTCTTTATGAGCCTTGGTGCTCTATTGTATATTGTAGCCTTTTGGCATTCATTGTACAGTTTGACCTTTATACATATATATATACATGGCTTTTATTTATTTGGTGTTTTACTCTCTTTTGTGTGAATGCCTATGTTTTTGTGATGCATGTTTTTATATGTTTTAATGTTTTTGATGCATATGTGATGGAATGGAATGCAAACTTATAGATGATTAATGCGAGACTAAGTATATAACATACAAATCTATGGATGATTAATGCAAGACTAAGTAAATATTATCTATATATTAATCAAGACTAAGTAAATGAAATATGCACTAAGAAGCACTCATACTTTTAGATAGTTAGATTTAGCCAATTGTTATCATAATTGTTTAATCAGGGGCACCGAACTTGGTGGCTTGTGAATGGATGACGTATGGAATGACATGAATATGGAAGAAGATATGGAGGATGTGATATGGTATGGAGATATGATATGGGAAGACTATTTTACAAAGACTCAAACATGCTAGTGGTATCAAACAAACTTACTAACCCTGCCTAATTCAACTAGGACCAAATGTGTGTGCATGCGAGTTCATTAACCAAATCCGAAGCATGGTAGTGACTCTAGGCAATCAAAAACCTGTGTGTGTGCAAGTGTGTTCATTAACCTCATCTTGCATAAATTAGGTAACTCTGTTATGGAGAAGACCCCGAAGCTAGTTTGTCCGTATGAGCATTCGGAGGTCTCTTTTTGAGGAGAGACATGTCGCCACGCAATGAGTATACTCCACTTGCCAGTCAAGCGTCTATAGCCCCGGTGAAGGTTAACTCCATAGTCCATGTTGTTTTTGACCTTTGTAAGCCTTGGGGATGACTACCTATCCGTCCGATTGGACAAGTAGTACGATCCTTACAACTTATTTGGGATCGGTGGTGTGTGAAAAATGTTCATTTCCTTAGAGCTTTGGGGAATCGGATTCTCAACCGAAGTATGATGAGAATTTTACCCTATCCTTACTACTCTGTTTATATTTATATTTTGTGATTGCTTGTGATAGTGGTAAGAACCACTGTTTTATGGACTATGTTTGCATGATAGGACAAACGAGGATTACCCTTTTCACTTCAAGGCACAACCCAAGGATGGTGTTATCTCTCTTTGACACAAGATGTTTTTAAGATGTGAAAATGTGATAGGTTCAAGACCGCTTTTGAAATCATTTCCCAATACTCAAGATTTTATTTAGTGTAATTTGTGATATGGCCCTAGAGAACTTTGACATGCATTTCAAAGTTTGCTTAAAACACTAGGAATGGCTGAGTGATTGAAAACATTTTGGCAATGTAAATATGTGCAAATGGAAAATGGGTGTACGAATGACAATTCGGTTTGATGGATTTTATGAAGGTGCCCCTGATTAAGGCAACATGACTTTTGCTTGACCAAATTTTATATCCAAAAGATAGAATGGTCTCTAACATGATATGCAACTATGGCTGAAAATGAAATGTTATGGTTTTCAATGAGATGTATGCACATGAAATGCAATGTTTTTGAATGAGATGTATGCAACTAACAATGAAATGCAAATTCTTTTTATTTTATTTGTTTTTTTTTTTTTTTTGTTGTACAAGCCATGTATATATGTACATATAAAATTCAAACTATGCGTAGAATGCCCTCAAGTGTATAACATTAAGTGGTTCGGGTTCTTCCTCTCCCTCTAAAAGTCTATAAGTTCCATTACCAACTCTTTCGGTGACATATATGGACCTAACAATTAGCGAATTTATGTAAGATGCGGAATGCATTGGTGTTTTGTTGATTCTCTTTAAGGATGAACTTGAAATAGATGGAGGAGGATGAAATCCGATCCATGTCAATCAAGCTTGGGTTGATCGGGATTGGCTTATCCGGATCATATGGATTATGGAGTGGGGTGAATAAGTCTTCAAAATTCATTGTCGACTTATGGAAGAAAGGATGGGCGGAATGGAAGGGAAAACCGGTGAAGACCTCGGAAGACCTGAGATGCAAAACAACATAGTTTTTCAGTTTTTTTTTTTTTTTTTTTTTTTTTTTTTTTGGTAGTGGTGAAAACCACTATTTTAGTATATACATATAATAGAGGTTTGGATTATGGCTTATGGATGTGGCGGAGGGGGTGGTTCACCTCGTTCTTGTGGAAGAAGCAAGCGAAAGATGGCCTCTTGGAGAGGGAACAATTGGAGATAAAACTCGTCTTGTTTAGTGAGGGGAACAATGGGCGCCGACTCTTCTTCAGATTCATCACCATTTGACATGACGTCAAATTCTTCATAGGCTTCATCTTCGGATTCGTCGGGGTGGAGGATTTCTTCTTCCGAATTAAGATTAATGCTTTGAAAAGCTCGTTCAAAAGAAGAAAGGGATGGAAGTGGTTGGTAGCCCGGACCAAAACGCTCGGTGGGTCTCCGATATGGCATATCGATGCGTTCGGTTACCCCTTGCTCGTATCGACCTAGGCCAAATTGCTTGCCAATTATGTCTGTGGAAATAGCGAGAGGGAAAACCCTCCATCCTTTCGATATTGGCGGGGACTGGATGCTTAGGTTCTAGTATGGTGGTAGGACTAGAAGATGACTCTATTCCCCCATATACAAAATTAATGGAATTTGGCATAGAACCCATGTTATAAACCGATCCAATGGATAAATGTTGGTCATGTGGACGACCAAAATCTTTAACTGTTTGCACATTGAACGGTGTGATGTGGACATCTTGGATGGCATACTCACCAATACCCGCATCAGTGAGATGGACCTTGACTTGGGAGGGAGATGGACTAGATGATGGAATAGAAGAATGTGGGATAGAAGAATTGGAA
The DNA here is from genome assembly GCA_028583015.1 of Wollemia nobilis. Lineage (NCBI taxonomy): Eukaryota > Viridiplantae > Streptophyta > Pinopsida > Araucariales > Araucariaceae > Wollemia > Wollemia nobilis. Next base: position 218,799 of record JAQPPZ010000393.1, on the reverse strand, counting down.
GGATTTGGTTGGGTTGATGCTTCACTAACTTGTGAAACATCGGCTGGTGATGGTTGGGAATATGGATGAATAATAGGTGATGTTGAAGAAGGTGTAGAAGAAGGGGGTAATGACGTGGAAAGAGATGATTGGTCATGGCCACATGTGCATGTGGTCAATGATGAAGAAGAAGGAAGATTAGGAGATGAAGAAAGTGGTGAATGAGATGGAATAGCGGAAGAGGAAGATGGTTGCGATATGATGGGTAGCTCCTCGGGAATGGGAGCTTTAGAAGAAGATGGTATAGAAGAAGTAGATGGGGTCAAGAAAAGATGAGTGGATGGCAACACAATCTCATAAGGATTTGAGACATAGTTGCAATGTTTGAAGGGTTCAATGTCAGCGGGTACACAATGAACTCTGTCCCTCATATACATACTTCGGACATTGATGCGGTATAGAAGGGACACATCTCATCTCCCTAAGCCAAGGCCGTCCAAGCAATACATTGTATGCCATGGACCCTTCCAAGATGTGAAACAAGGTATGCAAAGTTCGGGCCCCTACCTCAATGGGCAAGATAACCGTGCCAACCGTGGAAGATAAAGCATCATTGAATGCTTTAAGAGTAAAAGTCGACTTTGTGATAAGGGATGGCGACGACTTTAGATGACTCAACGCCGATGTTGTAATGATATTGATTGAGGAACCGGTGTCAATTAAGACTCTCTTGAATGGCTTGTGATCGATCTTGGCCATGATATGGAGTGGAGGATCTATACTTTCTGTTGACATAGGTTTGATTTCAAAATCATAGAAAGTGATGGAGGGCTCCATGCATGTTTGAATACTCCCCACAAAGTTGTTGAAGGCATTAGTATCTTGAGTTTGAAGCTCGATTGACTTTAATATTTCCATTAATGCCTCTCTATGCGGGGAGATTGTTGAATGAGGTCATAGATCGATAACTTGGCAGAAGCCATTTTTAAACTGGTAGTTAATCGGCTACTCAATGACATGATGGGTCGTTGGCGTTGAGTAGAATGATTTAGCGGTTGTTGAGAAGTACTAGCACGTCGTTGGGTCACTGTTACCTGAGGTGGACTGGGGGTTTGTACAGGTGGTTGTGGTTCAGCCTGATTTGGTTGGTTCGCCCTTTGACCCCGGGTTACTACGTTAATAGTACCCACAAAACCTTGGTATTGTTGTACATGGTTGACTTGATTAGGAGGAGTTACCTGAGTTACTCCCCCTGAAGTTGTTGGAGCTTCCTCCCGATGTGGAAGGGGTGTTTGAAATATACCAAGATTTTGATTTTGTTGGGCTAAGGGGCTATCCAATTTAATGGCTCCAATCTCAATAAGATCTTGGATCACATGTTTGAAATCTGTACAATTATTGATATCGTGCCCATTTTGCCTATGATAAGGACAAAATAGGTACTCCTTGTAATACTTTCCCCTTCTAGATGGTTCTAAAGGTTTAAACTCAGGTAAAGTTAGCTGATTTGTGCTATATAACTTGTTGAATATGACCGCATATGGTTCATCTAAAGGTGTGAACTGTCGCTTGGGACGATTGTTTTGCCAAGGTCGAGTTTCCATGGTTGGCTCAGTATTGTGAGCTGGTTGAGGAGGGGCGGGTACCGCATGATAAGCAATTGGTTGCGGTTGACTTTGCATTACTTGTTGTTGTTGAGCCATTACGGGCTGACTCGCCACCACTTGATTAACTTGGTTAACATTTGAGGCTGTACTAGCCTGTGTTTGTTTGTTTTGGCCATAATTATTATTTCGTTGTTGGCCCTTTTGTTGCCATTCTTTTCTACGGGGTTTTAAAACACCCTCTTGGACTTTAATGTCTTCTATGATACTTGCTTGGGCCAAAGCCTCTTCAAAAGTCCTGTATTGTTGTAATTGGAGTAACCAAGAGATAGGTTTTAGACAACTCTGGGTGAACATTTTGGTTAACTCCTCCATTGGTAGGGAGAATGGCAGTTTATTAATGATAGCCCTCCAACGGTTTCCAAAGTCATAAACAGTCTCATCGTCATGTTGCTTGAGCTTGTATAAGTCGGACAATGAAACTTTCCTTTGTACATTTAGGGAGAATCGTTCTAAAAATAGATTAATCAATTGTTCGTAAGCATAAATGCTATGGTGAGCTAAATGATTGTACCATTGTACAACATCTCCCCCTAATGTCTGAGGAAAAGTTCTGAGCATAAGAGCGTCATTATTTTGGATTCTAAAGCTAGGCATGCATGAATGAGCTCACATGTTCATGAGGATCCTCAGTTCCTCGAAATTTGTCAAACTTCGATAATGTGAAATCAGTCGGATATGGCGGTGAAGGTACCGAAGGATGAATTGGTTGATTGATCAACGACCTTAGCGTAGGTTTCGACTAGATGAGCCGGGCATGTTGAGCATAAGGTTGTCAATCTGTTGTTGCATAGCATGGAGTCGAGAATCTTCATGAAAATTTTGACTTCGTTTGATGATTATGATGATGCAATGGAGGAGTGGAAAAATGATGAGATGGGATGAAATTGCCTGGATTAGGCGGTGTGGAATGGACAGGTTGTTGGTATGGATGATACCGAAAAGAAGGTGATTGGGTTGAATGATGAACTGGACTGGGTTGGGAGAAAGGTGGGGTAGGAATGGACACCACCGAAGATTGGGGTACCCAGGTGGGGCCTGAGCTAAGAAAAGGCTGGCTGGGTAGAAATTGGTTGGGGTGTAGGATTTACTACGACAGGTGGTTGAGCATTTTGTTGCTTGTTGTTGCTTGAAGCAACTTGTCGAGGTACTCCCTAACCTTATTAATCTCTAACCCAAGGGAGGTGGGATGATTGGATGAAGGTGGAGGGGAGGCTGCCATGGTAGTCACAGGAGACTGCATAGCAGGGGCAATGAAGGTGGCTGAAGTAGGCGGTACCTAGGAAGAAACAGTAGACTGTGCCCCAGGTAGGGTGAAACCATAAATGGTTTGGGAAGAAGAGGGTTGAAATTGGTCATGGCTAGAGGAGGTTCCACCGGCCTCATAGAGAGAATTGGTGTACACCTGGGTAAATGGAGGAGAAAGTGGTCGGGAAGACACTACATTTGTCTCCAAAGGAGGACAATTGAGCATCTGGGAAGATGTTGGAGATGAATCCGGCTGAGCGGATACAACATTAGCCTCAAAAAAAGGGTTAGTGTAGACCTGAGTGAAACCAGCGGGTATGGTTGATGCAATATCCTGCTGAAAAATAGAATCTTGCATAGGGGAATCTTGGATTGGCTCAAGGACATAGCCAGTGCCATCTCTTAAGTGAGTTTGCACTTGGGCCATATCAATGTGGGTAATATGAGAGGAATTGTCTTCCTCCATGGGCATGGCCATGTGATAGACGGTAGAAGGACGTGAAAGACCCTGCGAGCGAACCTGCCTCGAAATTCACTAGGATAAGTGGCCATGTTGGTGGTGGGGATGTTCTGTGAATTACCCATTTGATTATTTAGATTTAACATTTTAGATTGATTCCTTGTTAAGACCATGAAGCAATAAATCTAAACAAATTCAGAAAAGAAGAATGCAAAACTTGAATGATAAATTTACACTAAAGAAATTATCAAAAAACAGTCACAACCTAGGTTTCAACCAATGTGTCTTACCTGCGGTTAATTAATTATTTTCTGATCTTAATCTGTAGTAAATTTTAAGTGTCCGGTTTATGAGTTTTGCATGTGATCTAATCTTGAATTATTCACAAAAAAGGTAAAAACTATGGCTAGGAAAGGACAACGAGATTCTTACTGGTGATGAAATCCAACAAGTTTGCTCGGGGGTGACCTATGGTGTCTAAGGCAGAAGTTTAATGGATGGAGATGAATTCCACCGTCACTAAACTTCAAGCAATACCTGGTGATGAAATCCGGATATTACTGTTTTAAATGCAATATGAAATGCAGTGAATTTTATTTTAAGTGTTTTAGTTGTCTAATGTATACATACAAAGCTATAAATCAAAAGTTCTAATGATCTAAGCAAGAGGCTACTGAAAACATGCCATTTCCTCTGAAGAAGTGGAGTACACCGTTTAAAACCCCCTGCCTACCAATGATATCAGATATCAAAGGAGCAACCGGAAGGTTCGTCCACTTCTCTGCCTGGAATCACCCAATGGCAGGAGTACTATTGACATCCAATCAATAGTCCTACTTAGATAACTAAAACAGATAATTCGTAGCTATTCTAATATGCAGCTAGGTATGCAAAAATTTATGCAAGCAACAACCAATAATGCAATGTAAAAAAAAAAAATGTAACTAAAAATAACTATTCTTTTCCAGATTACTTAGTTTTTGTTCATTTTAAAGCAATGATCTACAAAAAGAAACAGAATACGACAGAAAAACCAAAAACGTAAAAAGTACAGTTAAAATAAAAATGCACTTACTCGGAAGCCTACGCTTTTCTGTAAAACTGTCTTCAAACGCCCAAGGGAGTCTGCACAAGCTGAAACGCACCTCTGCGTTTCGGATTGGACTTCCAGACGCCGCTCTGCGTCTGCTGCGTTTTCTGCAAACTCCTCAGAAACCCTAGTTCGCTGGAACAACGAATTTCACGATTTTGGAACCTGCAAAATAAAACAGAAAACAGGAATAGATTAGTAAAGCAAGTATTAAAAACATGAAACCCTAGGGGGTCCCACCGTGATCGCCATTTGTAGATTAAAAATACAACGCCAAACAAAAGATAAAGAAATCACAATAATAGGAATACAGAACAGTTGCACAAAACAAACGATTTTTATTAATCGATGGAGTTTAAAAACTCCTTTTGAGTACAACAGGGCCTGTAACCCTTTTTGTGATACACAAATTACAGTTTGTGCTAGGGTTCTCCGAAACCCTAGCTGGCACAAAGTGGTGGCGTTTCCGAAGAAGTATCCTTAATCCCAACAAAGTGAGTGGGCTTTGTTGTATCCTTTGGCTCGGACCACTCCAGCTTAAACAGTTGCTATCAACACACCAGATCTGCCATTAAAATCCTGCACACATTAACACTATCAAGGAGTTAGAAATTAATAAGAGGGCTCCACTGTGTGAGCCCTCAAAAACAATTTAAAACCCTAGAAAAATAGAATGCGAGAGTTCAACAACAGATTAATAAAAGAAAAGAAGTTACTTGCTTTAAACTGATTTATACCTGTTCTCTGTTAACGCGGCTAGACCAGGCGGCACCTGGAAGTAATGTGGCTATCAAATCGGCTGCAGAAGGCGCCCTGGTGCACTCGCTGAACGCCCGCGTGCTTCTGGATCAAGGTTTCAGACGCCGGTCTGAGTCTGTGGCTGCGGGTAAACGCCCGCGGGCACTTGCGACAAGAATGGGGAATTCTGCAGAGTGCTGCAGAAGAGATGGCGGCGAAGTTGGCGACGGATGCGGCGATGGATGCGACGAAAAGGGGCGGCGATGGATGGCTGAAGAGATAGATGAAATAGAAGAGATAGGTCCAAAAGATAGCAAAGATAGCAAAGATAGAAGAAGAAGAAGTAGGGTTTGAGCCATCAAGGTGGCTCAATTTATAATCTACTCTTAGGGCACACTTTAGGGTTTTAACGACACTTTGAACGTGTGGCTAAGATTAAAGTGGATCCAAGGGTAGAGAATAAATCTAGGTTGTGAAACGGATTAAGATGGATGGACGGATGAGATTAAATGAAGGATGGACGGCTCAGATTAAATCACTTAAACTATCTTTATATATATATATATATATTAAAATATATTAAAATATATATATAAATATTAATTTAAATAAATTTGGGGATGAAAAATGGCGGGAAAGGTGAAATTGGGCCAAATAATGGCCGGAAGGGGAAAGGGAAGGTGTGGATTTGGGCCAAATAATGGCGGGAAGGTGGATGACTGACACGTGGCTAACAGGAAGGTATAGATGACTTACAAGTGGCTGGATTTTGGTGTCTACAATTTTATCTTTTCTTTATTGGGAACCAATGTAATAATAGTGGAATTGATCTCACTTATTATAGCCTTCCTTTTAGGATCCTCTTCAACTGCAACCAACATATCACTCTTCAATAAATCCTAAATTCTTTGAAAGAAAATTGCAAGAAATCCAAGGCTAGGTGCCTTATTTGGATAGAAAAAGAAAACTACTTCATGTTGTTTCTCCATAGATATCTTCTTCATCAATCTTTCATTTTGTCTCTATGTGATAATTGATGGAATATTTTGTAAAATCCTATCTTGTTCCTCCTTATCTTGCTTAGTATCTGATCATATTTTTTAAATAAGTAAGTGCTTCCTTCCTAATATCTTCTTTTTGCTGGACTAAATGCTTGTCCCTTTCTTGGTGCTTTTAGCGACGTAAAAGTTTTAAAATGATTGTGGCATAGCGGTTATAGGGGCGGACTGCACGAAGATCTGTGTTGCGGCTTCCAGGGTGGATAGCGCAAAGTACTGTGGCGGCCATAAAATCTCGACAACCTGCTCGAATTCATAGCAGCTACCGATTCCACCATGTATATATATATATATATATATATATTCTTCTTCGTTGCCCCAAGTTTTCCTAATTATTGTTTTGCAGGTCTTATGGTGCAAAATTTCCTAGGTAATTTTTTGATCCATGTGCCCCCTCTCTCTCATGTGATTGGCCACCCAAATGGGCCATTTGATCATGATTTTCAAACTTGGTTTCACTTTTCAAACTGCATCAAAGTTCAAGGTATTTTGCGCAGTCCCGACCATGATTACACCATAGCCACCTCACCTGAATTATCGCCTATCCTTGTTGTCCCTAAGTGCCACTGGTGTTATATCTCCACCCATGTGGATATCCGTTTGAGGCCCTCCACCAATCCCCAATCCCATTTCCATCATATCTGCCTCCTCACCTATTGTCACCCCTGGGTTACCAACATGAGTAATGTCTCGTGTAACGTCTATTTAAGTTGGAGGTGGTCTACCATGTAGTCCTATGTTTTTCATGTATGCCACCCCAACCCCTTGTCTAGATTCCCTACTGCCATCCTTAGGCCCCCTTTTTCCACTGCCATGGCTTTTGTCAAGCCTAGAAGCCTTCAACTCGACACCCTTTCGACCTCCTTCCTGCAATCGCAAAAGACTATTCCTTTATTGTCTAAATTCAAGGGTGTCAAGGCAGACATTACCATTGATTTTTTTAAATCATGGTCGAATGGCCATGTTTCTGTGCGCAACCTTCACTTCAAGGTAACAACAGAGCTAATAACAGAAGTGTTTGGCCTTCCTCTGACAGGGTGCTTGGTTCGACAAGACAAGCATAATTGGGACCAGGAGCTTGATGGGTTCCCCAATTACCAAGAGTTTAAGTGGATTAGAGTCACCCTCAATCGTGAATCCCTCCCCTCATCGTGGCCTATCATCACTATCCCTATGCTCCAATACCTCACATGTGATGACCCTTCCAAGCCCTTATCCAACTTTCATATTGCCTTGGTGAATCACTTATGGGGTTTCAAGCCTATGATATCCTAGCTTTCCTCCACCATTTCATCCAAATCTCTATTCTCGGCATCCACAAAAAGAATTCGACTCCCATCCATCAAGGGTTGTTTGCAGTCATATTCCACCATGTCGCCGCATCCACCCTGCAACCCATTTCAACCACCCCCCTCCATTCCAACCCTCCCCATCCCTCGTCTTCTCATAGTCCTTCCCACTCCTTAGGTTTTCCAAACTCCTACTTCTAAAAAGGGTTCCCCGGATGTTGATACTCCTTCCATCAAACCCCTTTCCATGAGTGGGAATAAACTGGTGTTATCTAAGAAAAAACCTAAGGTTGAGGAGAGCTATGCTCATGTCCGAAGGTCATCTAGGGTCAAAAATGCCAAGGCAAAGACTAGTCAGAACTCCCATGTCCACATCTTTGAGGATAATAGTGGGAATTCAAACCCTGATGTTGCAATTTCCAATAGAATTTCAAGAATGTTCCTCAAAAGCTTCATTTCAGCTTTCGATAGCGCCAGTGCAGCCCTGAAGCAGTCCCTCCAGCAGAACACAATCAACCCCAAGGAGGACTCCCTAGAAGTCGAGCTTCACTAATCATCCAAAGCTAGTCTCTGGGTTCACGTTTTCTTATGCTACTATTTTGGGGTTTTTGTTTGTTTTGTTTTTTTATTCTAGAATTTCTAACAAACGATGCTATTTTTTCTTTGTATTTTCTAAGTCTGTTAATTTTCCTATCCTAAGATGGCCCCTGCGTGGGTTTTGGTTAGTTTTCTATTGGAATGTAGTCTCCGTGGTCATGTGCCCCTGCGTGGGCAGTTTTGCTATTGTAACTGGTTCTGTCATCCCTTGCGTGGGAAATTTTGGTCCTATCATCCCCTACGTGGGAATTTTGGTTTTGTTTATAGTTGTCTTCCCTAGTAAGGGATACTTCAGTAGTATTTTCCCTATATCTATCAAAGTCTCTTGTATATCTGGGATTGGGACCCAACCAAAACCCGTATAATAGAACCATCCAATTACCAAAAAATATATCTTCTTCTTGTATAAACTGAGTACCCTAACGATGGAGACTTTGGAACTCTGAATAGAATTCTAAGCTTCAAATCTTGTGGGGGTAGGGTTGTACACCATTCTTCGATGACTAGATTATGGTTGAGGATAACCATATATTGGGTAAACAATATTCGTATCATATGGTCTATGGTCTCTCAGACGTCAAAAAGTACTTTACCCTTTAACCTTTAATATTTCTTCCATATGGAGTTAAAATATTTTTTGTGATAAAAATAAGTATTTGTTTTTGTTGGAACATGAAATTTTCTTGTATCCCTATATCTTTCCTTGAGTCATTTCTCCCTAGATTTTTGGAACCAATATGAGTCCTTTTTTAAGACACTATAATAAGAAATTAGTTGTTTTTATTTCATATAATAATACTAATTTATTCCATTGATTTCTACTATCTCTTGTAAAATTTTGAGCTTAGATTCAAATTATTTCTTTTCTTTAGAAATGATACCAAAAAATTTGGTATTCCAAATATTTATTTGCTCCTTTAATTATATCATCTTTTGAACAAATGTACATATATGATCTTTTAAATTTGCTTTACCCCACCATAACATATGTTATCCTAGATTTACAATGGATTATTATGGATATATTAGGGTTTAAAGTTGAAATTTTGTAATCAATGTATTTGTGTATTCATTTCTCTCATAAAGAAAATTTGGAGGCTATAACTCATAAAAATTGCATTGCAACCTACCCCTATATATGTGATATCACATTCAGGATTACAAGTGGTATAGCATCTGAATTTGATAAAATTCAAAGATATTTTCTTTAGAAAGAATGTGAAGAAAATTTTAGGTTTCTTCTTTGTAAATAGGATAACATTTGAAATGAAAAGAATATTAGAGTAGGCTTGTAAAATTGTACACTTGTGAGTTTGGAATTACGGGCAAAAAATGGATGGAGATTATTCAAAGATGAAGGAAAGAGTTGGGAAAAAATATTAATTAAAAATATACAAATTTTGTTGATGCAATAAAGTTTTTTTAGGAAATGAACCCGACCTAGAGGCTCAACAAGATAGAACTTCGTATCAAAAAAAATTCTACTGATCAGAAAATATATTAGATGGCTAGATAATGAGGGTTACTTTATAAATTTTTGATCTAATTCTTGGTTGAAACCTTATCATTTTATTTTTTATCCAAAATGATAATTTCTAGCTCAAAAATTTTTAGCTTGTAAAGGTCCAAAGGTCAAAAATTATAAACTAATGTGAGCAACAACACCAAATTATGGATTTCACTTAGAAAATTGGTGGAAGAAAAGGACCTCAAATAAATAGTGGATGAGCTTCAAAGGATGCTTCAAGAGTTTTATTTGTCTACTTGATATGAAAGGATGATTTAGTTTGGAATCTATCAAAACATGGTTGATACTTGGTCAAGTTCAAATGTGATAATTTAGACCAATAATAATTTTCTACTCCCAAATATTTCCCTTAGAATAATATTTGATCACTTAAGGACCTACCTAAGGCCTCGACATTCTTTTAGTTATCACTCTAGAGCAAGATTCTTATAGGTAGAGACTCTAAAGAAGATAACCCTTGTCACAAAGGAACCTTGCATTAAATTCTTTAACTAAGAGGCTAGTACCTCTTTTCCACATTTGAGACTTCCCATGTAATCACCATGCTTATAAACATTATGCATAAGAGGCAATAATATGATTTTAAATTTGGGCATGATTTTGAGATATTTTTCTTAAAAAAAAATTATTCCTTTCAAGACATATATTCCAACAAATAGACTAATCCTCTATAGAATTTATAATACTTTAGGTTTGAAATGATTAGTCCAAATTTTCATTAACTCTTTCAATATTGATGGACATATCCAAATATATTCTCATTTTTAATAAAAAAATCCTAAATTGTGTAAGCAAAGACCAATGAAATAGTAAATGTTATAATGTTTGGCACACCTAAAAGGTCCATGAGATCCTTTTTTTGTAGACTCTCACATGTAATAATTTTTCTTTGAACTACTAACCAAAATAAAAATATTTGAGAGTAGGAAATGCTTATTTCTCTAAAGCCTTATATCCCAACTTGTCTGATTATCCACCATATTTTGATAGAACCTAAACCAAGTCATCCTTATGCATAAAAATAGGTAAATAGAACTCTTTAATCATCTTGAAAAGTCACCCACTATTTGTGTGAGATCCTATCCTTTAACCAGGTTGATAATAGAAATCCATGATTTGGAATTATTGCTCACATGAATACGATTTTGACCTTTGAACCTCTACAAGTTAAATATGCTTGAGCTAGGGGTTTCTAGTTTGGATCAGAAATAAGAGGAAGCATCAAAACAAAAACTTGTAGAACCCCCCTCATTGACTAGTCACCTAATATGTTTCTTAATCAATTGCAAACTCTTTGATATGAAGTTCCATATTGTTGATCCCATAGGTAGGGTTCATCTCCTGAACAAATTTATTGAATCAACAAAAGCTATATATCTTTGAAATAACCTTTTTTCCCAACTCTTTCCTTGATCTTTGAATATCTTCAACCATGTATTGCTTATAATGCCAAATTCACATGTTGAAAATTTTCCAAGTCTTTCCCTCTACTATTCTTTCCATTACAAACCCTATCCTACTTACAAAGAGGAAACCTAATTTTCTCCTCACATCCTTTTGACAAAAATATCTTTGAATTTTGTCAAATTTGAATGGCTAGCAATCTTGAAAGTGACATCATTTATATAGAGGCAGATTACAATATAGTTTGTATGAGTTATAACCTTCTTTTTATGGTTAAGAACTTACCTTTCCAACCTTCTAAAAAAGATATATTTCTATCCAAAATTGAGTCCCAAAGCTCCTTATTTCCTTTATCAGACAAATGAATGCCTAGATATATTGATGGAAATTCTCCAAATTTAGAACCAAAAATATCTATAATAATTAATTGTAAATATAGGGCATTGTTAATGAAAAAGTTCTTGGATTTTATAATACTAAACACCTGTGAAGCACCCTTATCATAGCATGATAATATTGATTTAAAATCCATGGCCTCTCTAATTAAGGGATGATCCAAATTAAAGTATGATCAACAAATTGGAGATAAGATTCAAAGAGACCATTTGTTGCATCTCAAATATATTTGATTTTTCCTTTCGTTTTTGCCCTTGAAAAAGCTCTCCCAATTCCTATGTAAGAATAATAAAGAAATAGGGGATAGTGAGTTACCTTGGCTGAGTTCACTAGATGACCCAAATCAAGGGATCTACTAATCAGAATGAAATATTTTTTAGTGCTACAACACCTAATCCATTTGCACCAACCTTGATCAAAATCAGTTTTTTTAGAATATCATGTAGAAAAATCCAATAAACCCTATCATATAGCTTGTTCTTATCTAATTTTATAAGCATATCTAGTTTTTATATGAAATTAAGACAATTTATATCCTCTTATAGAATGATAAAATCTTCAAGAATTTTTTTAACATGAACAAAACCAACTTGTTATAGATAGCACAATCTAAATATGTTTTTCAATTTATTATAAATATATTTTGAATTTATCAAATAATTCATTATAAGAGGTTAGATAAAAATTATTAAAATATTTAATTTCGCCTCTCTTGAGAACCAATACAATAAAGTGCCATTGATCTCACTTATTCTAGCCTCATTTTTCTTAGCCTCTTCAACCACAACCACCATATCACTCTTCAAAAAATCCTTTATTTTTAAAAGAATATAGAAGGAAATCCATTGGGGCCAGTCTTATTAGGGTGGGAAAAAATTACCTCCTATAACTACTCCATAGAAATATTTTGCATCAAGATTTCATTTTGTCATTATGTGAAAAATGATGTAATATTTTGCAAAAGAACTTATCTTGAGTATTCTTACCTTGCCTAATTTCTAACTTAATATTTTTGAAATATTAACTATTTCCTTTATAATATCATCTTCTTCCTTAATACTTATTTTGGAGTTGAAATGTCTTTGATTTGATGAAAATACAAATATGTTTTTGTTGTAGTATGAAAAACTAGTGTTTCTATCACATTAATCCATCTCTCACTACATTTTTGGGACCAATATGAGTGTTCCTATTTCAATATATTATGATAATAAAAAAGTAATTATTTTCTTGCACATAAGTATCTTGGTCCATTCCATTAATCTCTACTCCATTATAAATTGGTAGGCTTCAATTTAATTCTCTTTTATTTTAAATATGCTACCAAAGAATTTGATATTTCAAATCTTCATGTCTCTTTAGATATGAACAAACTTGTACATATGTAATCCTTCAACCCTTGCTTCATCCCACCATAACATAACCATGTTGACAAAATTAGGGCATTGTATCCATGTAGACTAAAATAAAAATGGATTTGGACGACCATTATTGAGTAAATCAGATCTTAAGAGAATGGGTTTGTGATTTAATCATAATCACAGTAAAATGCTTGAAGATTTGATATACGCTATTTACAACCATTTATTAGATAAAAAAAATATGTCCAATATTTTTGCTATATGAATTTTCCTAATGTGTCTATTATTCTATGCATATTGAAAGCTTGAATGAATAACATTCCAAAGTCCATTTGAATTAAAAAAGGAAGCAAAATCCTCCATTGATTTAGACCATATAGGAGTATCACCCTTCTTTTCTAAAGGACATGGAATTATGTTGAAGTAGCACCAAGAATCCATAGATAAAATTGTGAACCATCATTGAATTTCATAGAAACAAATTGAGGTCTTTCTAACATCTATCACAAATAATAGTTGTAATGGGAGCATATATATTTATAAACCCCAACTTTAAATATTTTCCTCTTTCATGCAAAAAATCCTAGTAGCCCAATTACATTTTATTTCTAGGAATTATGCAAGCCAGATGTGTTTATTCCAACTTGTTGTGATTACCCTTGAACTTGTATAATAGAAATTACCAAAAAAATTCCAGTTGGAAATTTGAGCATGTATTGTTGTCATTGATGTCAAGAAGTTTGATATCCTAAGTTGATGGATTTAATGTCAAAAGGTTTTATGTCCTATAATGTATGTGCTATGAAATCAAGGCAAGGTTCTCTCCAAAGCACTTAGGACCATGGGTTCTAAGTTAATGAATAAGAGGTTTGAAGGAGACTTAAAGGCTCAAGTTTAAGGCTATGTGCAAGAAGGCAAGTGAAAAAGGATAATATTATAATATTTTAATATTATAATATTTTGGCCATCAGGGCCTTTCAAAAAGGAGATTGGATAATGCATTGGCCAAAGAGTTATCAAAGAGCTAAGTATTTAATTAATTAATATTTAACCATAAGGTTAAATAAAATAATTAATTAATATTTAACCCTACGCTTAAATATTTATTAAAATTTTGAAGCGCAAAAATCAAATTGCAAAGAGCACCAACGTCGAATGTATAGGAGGACATATATGTTTAATGGCTAAGGTTTAGCCTAAGTGGTGAGTATTCGATTGATAAGACTCTGAATTATTACCTTGTTTGTGCGATGCAGCAAAAGAAAAACAAACAGTGCATCGTGCTTTTCTCAGGGCAGTCGTTGGTCAAAGGTAGGAAGCGATGTGTCCTCACTCAATGTGAGGAGGTAGTCGAGCTTGCAAGCTAGGCTTTTGCAGCACGTAGTGAGCAGGAGGTGTTGCATTTGATTCGCATGGAGGTCTTTTGATTGCGTGGTCGAATTTGATTTTAACACCGGTGATAGAGGTTAAGGAAGATAATGTGTGCCATTGTTCATGTGGGTTGGCTAGCCCACGTGATGACCTAGCCACGGCTAGGGCACAAGGCTAGCAAGGAGCGTGGGTTCGACTCTTGGTGGCAAGCGACATAAAAAAGGGGGAATTAATTTTTATTAAAAATTAATTTATGCCCTAAGGTCTAAGGTGGCTAAGGTATGTGCTAGGGAGATATAAGGAGTTTTAAATTGTTTTAATTTTTGCAATAAAAGGTGTTATAAAGTGATTTCCTTCTTGAGAAAAAATTAAGGTGGCTTGTTTTTTTAATGCATTGGAATAAAAATTGAAGTGGTGTTTTATTTATATTTTGGAAATGCATTAATGGCAAGTAGGAGATATAAGGTGTAAATGAAATATTTTGCCTATGTAATTTGTGATTCTTGTTGATGAAATTTTGGTTGCAAAGTTAGGAGTAATAAGGTGTAAAAGTGGTTTGACAATTTTTGTATGGTGAAATATTTGTTGAGGTGAAATATTCATGTGGAGGTTTTGATATAGATTGTTGCTATCTAACCTTGAAGTGGCACAAAGGAATTGGTTGTAAGTGAGACAGGTTTTGAAGACATATCTCCATAAAAGCAAAGAGGTATGGGCACATCATCCTTTTTTTGAAGTGTTTGTTGGAATAAATGTTGTGAAACATAAGGTGGAGTGAAAAGAATTGTTTGATAAGCATTGTTAAAAATATTTGAGTGATTCTTATATGCTTCATTGTTGAATATTTTGAGAACATTTGAGATAGATATTATGAATTATTTAAGTTAGGGTTTGAGACCTACATTGTGCTCTTTGTTGGAAGAAGTATGAAAACACTTGTTTAGGGTTTGTAAGCAAGTTGTGCTTTATTGGTTGAATGATTGAGTGAAACTTCTTGAGCATTGGTTTTGACTGATATTAAAAATAAATGTGCAAACATTAGAAATCAGATTTGTGAAAGCGACAGACTTAATGAGTGAGTAGAACATATTGAGCTATTTGCAAGTGCATATTATTCTCTATATGTTCCAGAGGTTAAACAAAATCTGAATAGAATATGTCTAAACTTCTTCAAGTTAAAGGAATTAATTTGAATATTAGACAAAGCATTTGATAGCATTGTGTGCAAGATTTGAGATTTATTGAGCATATCTTTTGAGTTATTTTGAGAATGTGTTAGATAAGGTTTGAGCATGTGCCAGAGCAGATTTGAGCAAGTATTTTGAGAAGACTTGAGAACAAAATTGAGTAAGTCTTTGAGAAGGCTTGAGGATAGATTTGAGAAAGTCTTTTGAGAAGGCTTGAGGGTAGAATTGAGCAATTCTTTGTGAAGGCTTGAAGGTAAATTTGAGCAAGTCTTGTGAAGACTTGAAACAACATTAATATCAGGTTTGATTTGTTCAAGCTTTGTGTTAAATCTTAGGGCATATCTAAGCAAAGTTGATTGGTGATTTAATCAAGCTTTGTGTTAAGGCTTGGGGACAGATTTGAGATGAAGTTTGGTACAAATTTATGAGCAGAGTTAGAGCATATTTATACTAGACTTGGGATAGAGTTTGGTGCAAATTTGAGATAGAGTTGAGAGCAAGCTTTGAAGGTGACAAAGTAAATATGACAATAGTCTCCAGTGGAAAGATGTCCATTAGCCATTGCATTGGGGACAGAGGTCTCCTATGGAGATAGATCCACAAGCTAGGGTAGTGGGTGCAGAATTCTTCTAGAAGATCACTAGCCAAAGCAGAGGAGAAAGAGTTCTCCTATGGATAGAGATCCACAAACCAGAGCAAAGGGAAAGAGTTCTCCTATGAAGTGTGATCCATGAACCAGTTGGGAAGATAGAGTTCTTTTGTGGAGAGAGATCCACGAACCAGTTGAGGAGATAGAGTTCTCCTGGATCAAGTACCATGAACCAGATAAAAGGGGAAAGAGTTCTCCAGTGGAAAGAGATCCATAAATTAGAGCTTAGGGGATTGGTGTCTCCTTTGGACATAGGTCCATAAATATTGTAATAGGGAATTGATTCCCAAGAATATTTGTTGAGAAAATTTAGTAGAAATATTTTCTCCATGGAGTAGCCCACATTGGGTGAACCATGTTAAATTTGTGTCTCTCTTGTGTGTGATGATTTATGCATTGCTTTTATTACTACTATTGATATTGTCATTGATAATATTAGATAATATTGTTTGGGAAAGAAAAATAAAAAATTGGTCTTATACTGTTCACCCCCCTCTTAGTATAAGCTTGTGTTCTTCAATTCCATCCTCCAAAGTCTTTTTGAATGCATCCTTACATTCCTCACTACTTATTTATATTTCTTGTATAAAAAAAAATCAAGATTATAATAACCTTATATTTTCGTAGCAACTTTTTAGGGGTCTTATTCATATTCCTTATATTCAAAGATATCATTTTTATAATCGCTTTATATTCTTATTTATGGGCTTAGCCCAACTTCTTTTTAGTACTTATGATATGTGTTTTTGGTTTTCTAAATTGATATCCTTCTAAGTTTTGTTTTCTATTTGTTCTTGCTCTAAGGGTCTTCCTCTCCTTTTTCTATTTCCACCAACTGATGAATCATTTATATTTTTTTCAAATCTAATATTTTAGGCTTCAAAGGTATTAAGCACTATATGCCGGTAGAAAGCTATACTTGACTTGAAGTTGTGTACAATGAAAATGTAATCTACCTAGAAAAGTTGAAAATCATACAAGGATCTCATTGAAATCTTCACAACTATCTAGTATTAGAGGATATGACCTCCCTAATCATAGCTATCCTCCCATTTTCTTCATGCACAAGGGAATAAATATTCCTGATATGATCCAATCCTATCTAGGATAGCCACTCAAGTCACAACATAAGCCCTTAATAGGAAAAGTACACAAAAAGACTACTAAGTCCTAGGAAAGTAGCACACTGATACAATAAAATAACATATCAAATAAAAATAACACACCAACAAGGAATGAGAATAATAACACTAATAAGGAAAATTTCCAACATCAAATCAAATCTGTATAAGAAATAAAAACTAGCTACAATATACATCTACTCCACTTGGGAGGAACCAACACAACTTTAGTGCTTTTAAGAGTGGGCCCTTACTCTTGTCAATACCCAATTTTTATCCCTTTAACTACTTACTCAATAAAAATCAATGATTGAAATAATACTTCTATTATAACAAAAGAAATATTACATACTAATAATGATTCTTACATGATCTTGTTTTTACTTAGAACTAGTATTTTTTCTTCAATCCTCGTATATACATATGTCCAACCTTTTATAATTTTCAAGGAGTATTTATATGGGTGGATGATTAACAAAATCTTATTTTATTACCTATAGTTGTAAAAGTATAATAAACTATAACAAATTTTTCTAGCTAAATGGGTTTCCTAAATTATCCAATAAATATATTAAGACAATTAAATCTAGAGAATGTTTGCTACAAAAAAAACAAAAATTTATATATCATCATGCTAAACTAACTTTCCAAATTTACCTTCTAGTATAACTATTATTACTAGCTAAAACAACCATCATTTGTTTTTCTATTGCAACTAGGTTTGAGGACATTACCATAGCCAACTATGGTCACCAAAATAGGGGACAAATACAATAATAATTTGACGATAACTTGGTAGTTTGATACTATCATAGTTATGGTTGGATAACAAGTAGGTAATTATTCAATAACCACCTCCTAGAACCATAGTTGATTAACTATTACAAGTACAAGTGAATGTTACCAAGTGGAGCCAAGTGGCTACTACAACCATGGATAAGTAAATATTTTGATCATTTTTGTTTCTCTTATTGACATGGTGAAGGTATTGAATTGATGTTATTGGATGTTGGTACCATGGTTACAAAGGTGCATTCATAGGTTAATGGTCTCTACCTTACTATAACATTGAACTACTAAAGATTGGGCTTTGCTATAGTGAGTATTTCATATAGTTGTTGTAGTCTATATGGCTTTAGCAATTGAAATCTGTTGTAGCAACCTTCTAAAGTGGATTGCTCAAAATGACAATAGACACCATAGTTCTATAGTGGGTATCTTTAATATTTAAAAAATAAAAATAAATACTACCTTTCCTAGATCATCCAAGTTTTGATAAAACATTCAAGCATTGAAATAACCTTAAATACCATCTACAACCTACTTAGTCATACTAAAATCATGATAAATAAATATATGATTCAACTATAACATCAAATATTAAATAACCATTCATTATATTAGTTTAAAGTCTTTACAATATATCATGTCAACCATAGCTTTAAAAAATTAATATGAAAAGGGTAAAAATAGGGGTCATCATATCCCACAACTAAACATGTTGCATGTCCCCATGCAACCTATGCATTATCTGTACACTTTTTGTTGAAGTCATATGGTGCTAGAGATGGCTCATCTATACTCTCATAATAACTAGTCATTCATGTTAATCTCAACATCTATATTATGTCATCCACCACACCATGAAAAGGTTTGTATAGGGACCATCATAATATGGGATATTCAAACTTGATCCCTATACTGAATTCTCCTTAAATAGATGAAGGCATATTTTCATCTTTAATAATGCCAATTTATAATTATGACAATAGTATGAATATCTTTTTGAACCCAACATTAAGCTCTTCCTATTTTTGTTTAGCTTCCCAAATGGCAATCCTAGGTAAGTTGGCGATGACCTTATCAAATTTCACTATGGCCTCATTTTGGTGTATCTCTATTGTTTCTTTGACTCATGATATATTCAAGAATCTATATAAATAAACTTTTATATTTTGATGCTAAATACTTAAAGCAAAATAACCTCAAGATCTAAAATAAAGATACTATATCAAATATAAAAATGGTAATATTCTAAACATATGGTCTTCATCATTGGTTTTGGAACTTATGCTCTTCTTTTCTTCTTTCTTCATTCTGCTCCCTGTTTGTATCCTGATCAAGTAAATGATTAGTATCTTCATTTGGTTCAATCTTCATCTTGATTCTAGAACTCGTGTTGTCTTTTCTTGTTTTCTTCATTCTGCTACTTTTTTGTATTCCAAAGTTTTTGATATGATCTTCATCCTTGAATTTTACCAAGTAGCCTTTATGACTAAGAGATATCATTGTCTTACAAGTCATAAGTGGATCATAATCAATCCATTTTCTTTGCTTTGGTTCTTTGGATGACCTTTCTTCTTGTTCTTCAAAAATTTCAAACTTGAATCCATTAATAGAAGCTTCAGAAATAAGAACTTGAAAAAGATAATCTAATTTGAATATTAATATTTGTTCAAATATTCTATAGTACTTGTCTTTATAGTAGCAGAACATAGATGAGTGAGATTTTCCTCCACAATATTTACATGGATGAAAATTCCAATAGTTTGCTTTCTCATGACCAATCTTATTGCAATAAGTACATCTTGAAGATATCTTCACTTCTTTGTTACTCCTTTTTGAAATTTCAAGTTCATCCATTTTCTTGATCAATTGATATAACCATTTGTGTACAATTGAGGTGATTCTACCTTTGCTTCTTTCATAAGTCTGTAATAAATCCTTTTGACCAACATCTACTACCTTTTGAGAATAATTTTTTAGTTTACTCTCAATATTTCCATTAATTTCTTCTTTCATATTGTTAGAAGATGTCTTTATAGAATCTACTCTTGTCATACTATCAATTTGTGATTCCTCAAGGATATTTCTAAGCCACATTGGTCCTTTTCTTCTAATAACATTTTTCATACTATTATTATCCCTTGAATCAAGTATATTTCTAAACCATTTTGATTCCTTGAATCCTTTATACTTAATAAGTTCTTCCATAGTTCTTCTAAAGTAGACTTCCTTGTAACTCCCTAGTCTCAAAAGAATGAAAGACAACTTTGATAATATTTTTCAAATCTCTAACCTTTGAGGTTGACTATCTTATGTCTCTCTAGTTTTGAATATATTGTCTTTCTTAATAAAAACTTTTCAACTTCTAAATCGTTAAGATGAATACCTTACAACCATCACAAATTTTAATTATGGTTTATAAAATATGTTAACTATTTTAGAAATTTAATAGGAGAAACGGTTGGGTCCATGGAGCATTAGGTTGCATGCAAGTTTTTGGGGAACAGGATCTTCAACAATGATGGATGCACAGGTTTCGGTAATGGTTGTAGTGCGATAAGGTCTTAAAGAGTAGTGGAAAAACCAAAGTGAAAAACTACAACGGTTGGAGTCAAAAAACATACATAAGACGCAGATGTGTAGTGGGTTGCACAATGAAAATACTTGCATGCAATGAACAAAAAAACAACAAACGAATCTAGAAGCAGTGATGGTGGTGAGCAATAGCAACAAAAAAAAAAATCTCAAACCTAGTTGACGGTAGTAGCATGCAGAGCGAATAACTAGTGAGGGGTCAAAACCTGAAAAGGGGAAAAAAGAAAAACCTAGAAAATAAGGTTTTCAATTATTTTCAACCCATAAATGAGTGTTTGAGATAAAAAAATGGAATGGATAGGAAAAGGAGCGGATGGACCAGGGTTTGGAGCGATCGAATATGGTTGGGGAGTGGCTGGCGTAGGAATCAAAGTAGGATAGGGCTAGATTGGTGCCTTGGAAGGTATGTCAATGGATGGGGCCTTGGATGAAGAGCTAGAGAATGGCTTTCTAGGAAGAATAATCTAAGAATATCTTAACAAAACGGTCCTAGAGAAGGGGCAGGTTGAATCAAATGCAAACAGCAACCAGGAGAATCAAGCCCCAGAAGTGGGACAGAATCACTCTTGGACCCAGGTGGTACATGGTTCTAAATTTTCTACTACTGTTCCTTTGTTGGTAAGCCACATAAACATGAGAGTTAAATATGGCATTCTCAATATTCCCTCAAAGATAATTTTGAACATGAAGGCGGAAGGGGAACACAATTTGGTGGGCAAATATTTTGGGGTAAGGTCAGATGTAGACACTATTCGAAGGTGGGCCTTCGCTAGATGGAAACCAACGGATTGCATGGAGATTGTGGCACTCCCAAATGGGTTCTTCATTATAAAAATTACTGAGGTAAGTGACATCAAAAAAATTCTAGGTGGAGGACCATGGTTGATGGGGAAGCGTAGCCTGTTTCTCAGAAAATAGGATGTGGATTTTAATCCTCACACTCAAAGTCTCAACACAATTGTTTTTTGGGCAAGACTGCCTCACCTTCCCTTTCAATATTGTCACGATGAAGTTTTAATGGCTATTGCAAATTGTATTGGTACCTTTGTTACCATTGATAGGGTAATCATGATGAAGTCATGTATGGTGTTTGCTCGAATTTGTGTAAATATTGATTTGGATAGCAAGCTTCTAGAAACAATAGACCTAACATCCCCATTGGGTACCTGGATTCAAAGGTTGGAGTATAAAATATTCTGCCTCTTTGTGATATTTGTAAAGGGAGGTCATATCTCAAGCTTTTGCCTGAAGAAGAAGAAAGCTCCCAATAAGAAAGTTTGGCAGAGGAAGGAGAGTAAATATTCAGAGTAGGGTAAAGGCATGGATCTCATGGTGGATAATAAGAAGAAAGCAAACACCTCACATCAACTGGTTGTGGTGGCTAAGGAGGAACACATGGAAGATCCCTCTTATGGAGTTGTGGTAGTCCATCTGCCCTGGAGCTGTGGAACCCTTTGACTTTGCAAGTCCTAACTCTTTTGCTTGCTTGAGAGGAGCTAAAGAGGAAAAATGGGAGACCCATCCAAATTTGTGGAATTTGTGGAGGAGACGCAAAGGATGAATCATAAGGGGGTACAACAAGAGAGTGTAAAACCTCTAGAAGTGAATGTAGAGGTTAACCCTATTAACACGATTCTTAAAAATCAAGATAGGCAAAGCCACAAGTGAGGACTAAAAGAAATCTCAAAAATACTAGGATTACATTTGGCTAGAGTCTTTCCACAAAGTTGCAAAAAAACTCGTGAAGACTAGGACTCGGCATTCAATCCACTAGATTGACAAATCAACTAGTGAAGATCATTCAGGATATCTAGAATTTGTTAACTATTGCCCAAAGTTTCTTTTGTTACAAAAAAATAATTCTTATATGATTAGAAGTCCTACAACAAAATCTAGGAAACTTCAACTTCGTTGCTCGAAGGTCGACGTGCCTTCATGGTGCAGATATTATTTCATTGTGTAAGAAAAGGATATTGCGAAAGAAGACTTTTGAAGAAGAGTCATGGTGAAGGTAGGATACTAGAGATCTCCATTGGTAGATTGAGAACTTCATGAAAGAAGAAAAGGCTATAGAAACCTTGATCCAGAAGAAAAGGCCATAGTAGCCTTGATCTAGAAGAAAATGCCATAGAAGTCTTAATCCAAAATAAAAGGCCATCGAAGCCTTGATATTGAATAAAAGGCCAAAGAAGCCTTGATACTGAAAAAAAGGCCACAGAAGCCTTGATACTAAAAAAAAAGGGCCACAAAAGCCTTGATCCTAAAGAAGACTCCAAAAGAGAGTATCTGATTCAGAAGCTAATTAATATTTCAGTACTAATATTTTGTTGCAGGGAAATTAGATTCAGTGAGTTGGGTAACTTTCTACAAGAAAGTTAGGAAGATTATCTTCTTCAAAATCAATCCAGATTTTGAAGCAAAATTGAATGGAAAGATATTAGGAGAAGATCTCATTTAAGAAATTCTAGTCTTGGAAGGACTAGGAGAGTCTTGCTGGAATATAGAAGTAGCAAAATCATAAATCTAGAAGATCTCACCACCAACAATTACAGGAGCAGAAGGTTGAATAAAAGGTCTCAAGGAAGACCAGAATAAGTTGCAAGATCAAATACCTTTGGGAGATCTCAATGAGCATCCAGTAAAAGGTTTGGAGAGCCTTACTGAATAAATCATAAAAGGAAAACTCATTGGAGAAAATCCACTACCAAGAAGAAGCCCTTGATAGTGAAGGACTTGGGATAATTATCGTCATCCAACAACAAGCCCAAGAGAAGAAGAATGTAGCATAGGGGTGGAGTATTCCTAATAGGGAGGTATTTTCCAAGGCTGATAATGATCAATATGCTAAGCCCAACTCAATTACCAAATCGTATAGTCTTAAGACCGCTCAAACTACCCTTGTACAAACTATAATCACCTTGTACGGACATCAAATGCCTACACTGTATAATATCAAATCATATAGTGTCATAGATGGTACGATCTTACACTCAAAAAAATTGACAGATTCAGTTTTGGAGGCTTTTGTACATAGTTTTGTAATCGCTCAAGTCGATTCCCCAAAATTGCCAAATCGGGTAAGTTTCTCTCAATCACCTATTTTACCAAATCAGGTAAAAGTGCTTTGTACGATTTGTAAGGGTGACGATGTACGATTTGTACAAACCAACGACACATTCAGATGCTAGTTTAGATGTTCCATTGCTCCAATATCTCTCCTGGATGTTTTGTAAGGGTTTGATATACTAATCAATACAATCTCCACAATAGGCAAAACATCCTAATAGGACTATTAAGAGATTTCGGGTGCATGAGTATGGCCAGAAATCATACAACACCTTTCAATATGTGTCCCTTGATATTTCCAAGCTCCTATATCATTCTCCAGGTTTCACCAACACTATATTCTACTACAGGGTTGCAACAATGCACAAAACTAACCTATAACATTCCATAGAAACACACACATCAAAATTCATCCATAAATCACCATCCAGCATTACCAAAATCGTACACAGTCATCCACAACCATCATTATGCTCATTGATTTATATGGATTTGATTATAGTATGGAAAATCTATCAATGTAACTGTAATAACTTATGAGTGTAGGTTGGGGGTAAAAAATAATATCAACCCCTGGAGCTAGGGAAAAACTGGGGCATCAGTTGGGTAGCCGAAGAGATTTCTGGTTACTGTGGATTTGAATACAAGATTGCTGCCCCAGGAGGGTCCAATGGGGACACCTCCGGATCCTCTTCTAGAGAGACATAGTTCTTTTGCAGATTTGTTAAAGGATAAATCTCCAACAAATCTTGAAGAAGCACAAAAAATTGCATTAAAAATGCTCTTTATGTTGGAAATAGATCAACATCTCAACGAGTTAATGGATGCTTGCCATAGTTAGAATCAAGGCCAAATATTTTCATTGAACAAAGGATGGTTGAAGAAATAGTTTTATATAGAGTCAATCATGATTTGATCTGTAAATTCATGAATATTCGCCCTACCCTGAATTTTTTGCATTCCTGGGTCCGGCAAAACTGGGAGCCTCTTGGTGAGTATTCTTTATGGTTTATTAGCAATGGATGTTTTATTGTTAGTTTTTCTTCACTTGCCGATAGAAATAGGGCTTTCGAATCAAAAAAGAGGAATCATGGTCCGGCAGGATTATTTTTTCAACCTTGGAGAGTGGGATTTCATCCTCGAATTGAACCCATTGTTGTCCCGGTTTGGATCCGTTTGTATGCACTTCCAATGGAGTTTTGGAGTGAGCGGGTATTGGAAATTATAGGTCATTCCCTTGGAAGACATTTGGGTGTTTCCAAAGGCACAATAGAAGGAAACACAGTTGTTTATGCAAGATTATGTGTGGAAATGGATCTTAGCCAGCCTCTACCAGCAGAGGTGGAACTTGAACTTGCGGGGAATATCTTGGATTCAACAAGCTGGATTATGAGGCATTGCCCTTCAGATGCGAGTTTTCCACAAATATGGGCATTTGGCCCGATCTTGCCCAAATAATATGAACATAAAAATGGAGGCTCCTCTAGGAATGTCAAATCTTCCTAAGGAGGGTAAGTCAACAATCAACAAAGAACCAATGAATATTTCTCAGGGTAAAGAAGCATAGGGAGATGGTTTTGAACATCCCAAAATAATGAGAAGGTAAAAGAAAAAAGATGGTAAAGAGCAAACCCAACTCAAGCCCTCCAATAGGTATGAGATATTTAAGACAACAATTCATGGAAGGAGTGGATGGGAATAATGAAAATAATAACATCCATGTTCAAGCTCCTCTTTCATCTCCCCCCATCATAGAGCAAGTAATTGAGTACAGTGAGTTATCGCGATCGGAGAGTGCGGGGGCATTGATAGTGCATAACCAAGAGCGGCCAATAATTAAGGATGTCGGCATGGGCATAGCGAGAAAAGAACAGAGAAAGGCCAATTTTAGGGATAACTCGGGTGGAAAAGAGATCAAAAAATAGCAACTCTCAAGGAGTGGGTAGAAAATCAAATAAGGAATTGATAGCGAGTTCAAGGAGACAAGCCGATCATTCGGAGGATCGATGAGGCCAATAGATTTTTACTGCTCTCAAGGTAACCAATTATTATACAATCATGGAATGTTAGGGGTTTAAATAGTAGAACCCATCAATTTGTTGTTCGAAGACTGTTAGAAAAATGTAAAACAAATTTTTTGCTTAGCTAGGAGACAAAAATGTCGTTAGATCTTATGTGTAAAACGAGTTAACGAGAATTTGGAGGGGTGCTGGTCATATGGAAGTGGCTGCCCAAGGGGCCTCATGGGGGATAGTTACTCTTTGTAACTCTCTTGAATGGACTACAATAGAACATATAGCTTGGAGGGGTGTTCTCACATCACATTTTAGAAATAATGTCACAGCTGAACATGTTTTAATCACAAATTTTTATGGGACTCAAAACCTAGATGGTCAGATGCATCAATGGAAAGTTGTGCATAACATGAGAGTCTCAAGAGAATATTTAGACCGGATTATTGCTGGGTATTTTAATGCTAAATTATCCTCTAGAGATCAGGAAGGGGGAACCCCAATTTTGGATCCAGGGGATCGACTTATGATTGCCCAAGTCCAGGCATTACACTTGGTGGATATTAAATGCCCTGGAACCAACTATACTTGGACTAATAAGAGGAGGGAGCCACATAGCGGGGAAGGTGAAGTTAGACCATTTTTTGGTTTCAGAGGAGGCATTTATAAAATGGAATATAAAATTTCAGATTTTGAAGGGTCCAGTTTCAGATCACTTTCCCATTTTGTTGGAAGGAGGGATCAAGACAATGCAGCATCACAAACCATTTAAATTTGAAAACTTTAGGTTACAAAAATAGGAACTTCGAAATAAAATTCCACAGTGGTGGGAAGAAGGTCACCCAGCATATGGGACAGCAATGTTTAGATTCCATAAACAACTTCATTATGTCAAAGATCAACTGAAATAATGGAGGCGAGCTAACAAGACAGACTTCCAGGTCCAAAGAGCTCCATTGGTGACCAAATAGGATGAGGTTCAAAAACACTTTAGGGAAGGAACAATTACAGAGCATCTTAAAGAAGAGGATGATGCATTGCGTAAAGTGGTTGAGGACATTGACAACCAAGAGGAGAGCTACAGGAAATAGAGAGCAAGAACCACTTGGTTATTAAAAGGTGATAAAAATACCAAATTTTTCCATTGGATTGCTTGTGCTAGGAGACAGATGAACAACATGGAAGCTCTTCAAGATGAGAACGAACACTCCTTTGATAAAATTCCAGGTATGCATTTCCATTCAATGGATTATTTTTCTAAACTATTTAAGGAAAGCATGGTGCAAGATGAAGAGGCTCAAAAAGAAGTTATTGTTGTCATATCCTCTGTTATCTCTGAAGAAGAAAATCAGACCCTACTTAAACCCATTTATAGAGAGGAACTGAAGAATGTAGTCTTTGGAATGAGCACCAAAAAAACACCAGGTCCATATGGCTTTCCAATTGAGTTTTTTTAGGCCTTTTGGGATAACTTGGAGGAGGATATAATGGATGTTATAGAGGAGTCCAAAGGTAGTAAAAGAATGCTTAAAGCATTAAATCATACTTTCATTACCTTAATTCCAAAAGGGGAGGAGGGGGTACATATTTTAGATTATAGACCTATTGCCTTATGCAATGTCATATATAAAATAATCACAACGGTAATGGGTGAGTGGCTAAAACCTCTTCTACATAACATTATCTCCTCAGATCAAGGGGGTTTTGTAGAGGGTAGGCAGATCTTGGATTGTGTGGTTCTAGCTCAGGAGGCAATCCATTCAATGCAAACATCTGGTAATAGAGGAATGTTCATAAAATTAGATATGTCAAAGGCTTATAATAGAGTGGAGTGGAGCTTCTTGTCAAAGATGATGGCAGCCATTGGTTTCTCTCAGGATTGGATAGAATGGGTCATGAGTTGTGTTTCTACTCCGACATACTTAGTGTTAATCAAGGGTCTTCCATCGCAACCGTTTGGAGCTACTCGAGGCCTTCATCAAGGAGATCCTTGCTCTCCCTATATTTTTCTCATATTGGCTGAAGGATTAGGTAGACTCATCTTGAGGATAAGACAACAAGATTTGCTAACATGTATCAAGGTGGGTGAGGAAGTTTTGACTCACCTACAGTTTGTGGATGACACGAGATTGGTGGGAGTGGCCAGCTTTAGGGAAGTAATAATGATTAGAGATACACTTAATTTCTACCTTAGGGCTACAAACCAAGTCATCAATGATAAAAAATCCAAAGTGGTCTTTTTCAATCTTGATCAGAGGCTTTAGGATAGAATTTTAGAGATCTTGGGATTCACAAGGACTTATCTCCCTGTGGTATACTTGGGGGTCCCTTTGCATTTTAAAAAACTAAAAATAGATATCTGAAGGAATATTTTGAATTGTATCAAGGACATAATTAATCATTGGTCTCACAAATGGTTAAGCTATGGGGGTAGATTAACTTTTTTACAGTCAGTTATT
Organism: Wollemia nobilis; assembly: GCA_028583015.1. Classification (NCBI taxonomy): domain Eukaryota; kingdom Viridiplantae; phylum Streptophyta; class Pinopsida; order Araucariales; family Araucariaceae; genus Wollemia; species Wollemia nobilis. The sequence continues at coordinate 190,741 of JAQPPZ010000393.1, read as the reverse complement.
CATGCCATGCCAATTTATAAATTTTCTATCTTTGCTGCCCCACATACCATATGGAAAGAGTTGGACAAGATGGCTAGAAAATTTTTATGGGAAGGAGTAAAAGGAGAGAGGAAATGGGCCTTAGTAGGTTGGGATAAAGTAAGCCGACCCAAGGTAAAAGGAGGTTTGGGACTGAGAAGATCAAAGTTAAATAATAAAGCTTTTGGTGGAAAGCTTTACTGGAGGTGGATTTCCCAACAAACTTCTTTATTCAGTAGAATCTTAACTAGTAAATATTTGGGACATGTAAACCCAAATGAGGTGGGTCATTTCCCTTTGGATGGTAATGGATCCTTAGTTTGGCAGGCTCTCAAGTTAGGATCTCAGGTAGTAAAAGATAGATTATTTTGGAAAGTGGGGAGAGGGGAGAAGGCACGATTTCATGGGATCAATACCCACCTATCATTGTTGAATTTACTGAATTGCAACCAATAAAAATAGCCATAGAAACCAAGGGATGGGTCCAAATTGAAAGTTATTTCAACACTAGTCAGTTGTGGGATTATAATTTTAAGCAGTTTAAGAAGTTGGATGAGTGGCCAATTTCAATCCCTCCGGATTTGACACCCATCATGACTAAAATCTTGGCAGAAATATTTCTCACAGGTAGAGACGAGGAGGATGAATTAGCTTGGGGCTATGGGAGCCTTGGTGTCTACATAGTGAAGTACGGATATGATAAGATCCTTCCAGAGCCTCCTCCTCATACATATCAGGTTGAGGATTGGAGAAAGATTTGGCAGTCCAAGGGTTGGCCGAAAGTAAACTTTTTTGCTTGGCAGTTCATGCATAATGGAATTCTTACTTTTGATAATATCATATGCATGGGAATCATTGGTCCATCTCAATGTGTTTTATGCTACAAGAGCGAGGAAACAGCTGATCACTTGATGTTTGAGTGCCCATTCACGCGCTAGATTTGGGAGAGATGGTTTTTATATTATAAAATTCAAGTTAATGGTGATTTGAATCGGATTAATATTTGGGAAAGATGGAAGAGGGGTAGATTTAAATCTAAAGCTCTTTGTATTGGTTGGGAGCTTGGATTAAAATTTATTTGGTGGCAAGTATGGTTGGAGAGAAATGCTAGAATTTTTAGAGAAACTTTTTCTTCTTTAGATGGAGTTTGGCAGGTCATTTGGAGTAAAGTCACAGAAACTGTGGTAGTCTATGCTAAAGAGGAAACTCGGGTTGTTATTGGGGCAATGGAGAAGGAAGTTCAAGTGCAAGAGGGACAGGACAGAGCTAGTTGGAAACCACCCCCAGAAGGTTGGATTAAAATTAATACTGATGGAGCTGCAAAAAGCAATTCGAGTAGAGCTGGAATTGGAGTGGTTTACCAGAATCATGTTGGAACAGTGCTCTATTTGGAACTGCAAGGCTTGGGAAGAGCCACAAACAATGAAGCAGAAGCCTTAGCTATCAAATTTGCTTCTATTTGGGCAATAAAACAAGGTCATAGGAGGATAATCCTAGAATCAGATTCTCAAATAATGGTTGGAGCTCTAGATTGCATGAGGAACTTTGCTTTGAAAACATGGAGGTTGAGGATTCTTGTTACTCAAATTAAGGAATTATGGAGGGAATTAGATGATGTGATTCCAGTTTATGTGAGTAGAGATCTAAATAAAGTGGCGAGACTTCTGTCTAAGATGGGTGCCGAGAAGGAGGTAGGGGTTCAGTGGCACGGTGACATGGCTATTGAGGATGAGATGATTAGGCAGGTTGGTGAGCAAATCTAGTGCTTAGCTAATTTGGATAACCATTCTAGAAATACCGTTTAGGAGATTTATATTTCAATTTAGATCTTCTTTTATAGTTGTAAACTGGTGAACAGTCATTGTAGAAATATGGTTTAAGAGATTTGGCTCCAATACAAATCTTCTTTTACTGTTGTAAACATGTGTTCTCTCTGACTAAGGTTGGGAAAAGTCTCATTCCAACTTGTAAATGATCTTTTTTTTAATACAAGTTTTTTCAAATTATTTTTCAAAAAAAAAATTGTAATAATTTAGAGAATCAACAACTAACAAGTATTATCTATTCACTCTAGCAACCAGACCTACAAAATTTGAAAATGAGGCCTTATATAATTTTTCCCAGACCATTCCAAAGTAGTTCTTAAGGAAATTCATTATTTACAACTGCCAATATACAACTGAATACATTAATTTGGCTTTTTACTAAGTTTAGCATCTCAGTTAGCAAATCTATGCACCATTTCACTATGAAATTACATTTCCCTTGTATTTGGGTGAATTTCAGTGTTTGCCATGTACAATTTGCCACTGCCCTATACGATTTGCCATTCCAGTTGTATAGTTTTTTCATCTTATTATATGATTTACAAAACTTGGGCACATTGTCACTTGTGTCAAAACTATCAAAATTGAGCAAATCCCTTTGATCACTTCTTCTTCTTTTGGGAGGTGGATTTGCTGCCTATATATGCCCTTCCCTTTACTTTGGTCGGTGTCCTTGTTGACTCATTCTACTTCTTCCATTGTGCTTCATAATCTGCCACTACAGCCTGTAAGTCCTTGACTTGTGACTTATACATTTCTCACTCATTCTTCAGCTTGGTCGCGTAGCTTCCCATCTGTACTGCTTTTTCCCCATGGAAGTTAGCCTTTTCCTCGATAGTTTTTAGGAACTCCATCATTTGTTGTTCCCGTTATGAGGCACTCTTTTTCAACTTCTCCTTCCAGTGAGCTTCTGCTCGAGCTGTTGCTTTAAGTTCTTCATTATTTTTAGTAATGGTCTGCAGGTGGTGGTTGATATCAGTCTCCATAGCTCGAGTTTGGTCCTCTCTAATATTCAACTGAGCTTGCTTTTCCAAGACCATTTCATTCAACTTTTTATTGTCCTTCATCAGCTCTTCTATCTGCTTGGTTTGTGTTGCCATTTACTCACTCTTTTTGTCCAACTGAGTTGTCATCAGCTCATCCTTTGCTTTGAGTTGTGCCTCCAACTCCTTAATTTTGTCCTCTGCCATATGTGATATCTATCTATTTTCCTCTTCTAGTGTGTTTATTTTGGCTTCAAACTCAGTCTTGAGCCTTGACAGATCTTCCTCCAACTTCTTTACTTTCTCTTCTGTCATAGTTTTGTTTTTTTGTAGTTCTTCTTTCATTACGGCCAATTCCTATTGAGTGGTTGTAGTTTGCTCCTTTTATGCCTCCTTGAGCTGATGGATTTGCTCCAATCCAATGCTCAACCACTCTATCTAGTGTGTTAGGAAGTTCAAATTCCTTAGGGTGATGGCCACTCCAGTAGCAACCCTCTTGTACTCCACTTCTATCATATTTGCGGGGTAGATCGGATGGTTGACTCTATCCAAGTACCTCCTTGGATCTTTCCTGTAATTTGTGACCACCCCTTCTGGCAAGTCTTTCCTTCCCAACATTGTTGTTACCTCTTCCCTGGGCAACCTCCATGGATGTTGTGCATGAATGTCTGCTATCCTCCTTGTACACTCTACACTGCTCACCCATTTTGTTATCCTCTCTAATTTCTAGAACTATTGATCACATGGCCTAACTGAGAAAAGAAGCGTTCCACCTTATCTTCTACTCCACGTGCCTCCTCTTTAGTTACAATTCTACAAAACTACGGTATTTCTAGAAGATAATTGGATTGCATTCCTCGCAGTTCTTCCTCTGTAGGAGTTCATATATCTTCTTCATCCATATGGTGGCTAGAGCTTCCCCCAAGCTCCTGAAGTGCTCTCACTGTATCTATCTTCTCCCGAGGTGGAGATTGTTTTACAATTTTCTCCTCCTCACTATCTTCGATATTCACAATCTCTTCCTGAGATTGTTGTTGCTCAACCTATTCTTGGGCCTTTTATGATTCGACCGAGCCCACCTGTTGCTCTTCAGTATTCTCCTAGGCTACTTCTTGCTCAATATTGCCCACCTGTTGTTCTTTTGTCACTTTGTGTTCCTGAACTTGTTGTGTGTCCATTGTTGTGACATGTTCAACAACAAGTTCTTCTTTCTCTTGTGATGCTTTCGTATTCATCGGTGCATCTTTCTTACTTGAGCTTCCTATTACAAATTTGTAATGAGGCTTCTTCTTGGGCTCTTCCTCCATGGTATTTCTTCCTGCTTTCGCTTCTTCTTGAGTAGTGGCTACTCCATCTTGCCCTACCTCGAATCCTTTAAAAAATTTAGAAGCATTCATATTCTCAAAATATTGGAATATTTGCAAGGATTGTACTATTCTCTCTGCCTCTGTCCAATACAACTCATCCAGTTTCGTCACTTTTGAGTTTGACTATTCTTTCTCCTGTACCTCTAGAACTGGTTTGCTCATCATTCTTTCCTGCTACCTTCTTGTCATTATTTTTATGGGTCTTCCCTACCTCTTATCCCTTTCTTGAACGAGTGGTTGAGAAACAATGGTGAAATTGTTCTATTGATCAACAATGCATTACATAGTTTTATAGTTCTTGAAAGAACTAAAAATAGACATGGTGGTTGAGAGAAATCCTCTTAAACTTATTACAACAAACTAACTTAAAGATAGCTCTTATCCTAACAACATGCTAATCTTGGACTATGGTCAAACATTAATCAACCAAGCCAAAACCTCAATGTATGCTAATCAAATTAACTAGAAATATGTAAATCAAAACATTAAACTAAAACTAAATACTAGGACTTAATACTTAGGACTAAGGAGGCAATGTTGAAAATATTCCAACATTCTCCCCCTTGATGCTAAAGATACTCATGCAAGAGTTCTTTAAGCATCACCGAGTTGGAAGAAAATTTTTCTCTTACGTTTCCTCCAATCTTGAATCAAGAAATCAGAATTTACAAAATACTTATGGTGGCACTCCTTCCACTCTTTATGTGGGATTTCCTGCAAATGCTTGAGTGCCTTCTTTTGTTGATTAGCTCCCCCTTCAACAAAAGTATCTCCTCTTGTGGTTTTCAGCAACCACTCTCTTACATCTTTATCATTATGGTCTTTAAACCATGCTCTCACATTTTGATCTTCTTTTACATCTTCAACACTAAACAATACTCCACATGAGTATTTACAATTAATCATCTCACATAGATGATTATACCATACAACTCTTTCACATATTTTCACACAAAATATCACAACAAATATGGCCATATAATGACCAACTACATATGCAACATAAAGTTGCTCCTCACACAAATATTCTCTCACAACAATGACTTTACAAGAATCCTTCTCCCAAGGAATTTTGAACACATCATTTTGATCCATGTGACCCAAGTTCTCCATCATTGTATTCTCTCCAAAAATATTCTTCATCAAAGTTGTCTCAATGAGACAATCACCTTTCTTTTCATTCCTGCTCACAAAAAACAAATCATTAATCATAAAAACATTACCTTTAGTATGAGTAGATTTGGTGCTTCCCATAAAGCTATTTTGTAGCAGTTCTCCTTCATTGTATGGTGCTTCAAGATCAACCATCAACTCTTCACTAATAGTTCTCCTCCTTTGTTCAATCCATGTTGGTGTGTTGAAACACCATTCATTCAAGCAATCATACATAGTTGCCTTTTCAAGACAACTCTCTTTCTGCAATGTAGTCACTCCAAGTGAGTGATCTTCATCCATGAGTGATGTTTCCTTTGCCATTACGATAAGAAAATCAGCAATCTCATTTCCATTTTCTGTTTCTATCTCATTTTTCACATTCTTCTCCCCTTTTAGAGGAACTCTAACAATTTTATCTTCTCCTTGTAGGAGATCTTCATTTTCTCTGTCAAGAGAGCATACATCCATTCCAAGTGAATGGTCTTCAAGACAATGGTCTTCCATAAACATTGCTTCTCCATCAACATGCCAACAATTTTGGTTGATCCTATTATCATCTTTATTCTCTCCCATGAGAATTTTAGGTGCATTATCCATAATACACTCTTCATTTATCTCCTCCATGAGATATTTTTTATCACTTTTTCTTCTATCAACAACAAATCCTCTTCTTCCTCCTCGTCCTCTTGAGGAATACACACCTCTTCTTATCTTTTCATCACAAAATTCAGCAACATATGCTTCCTCCATGAAGCATTCTTCATCTTGTTGGTTTTCTACATACAAGCCTTCCTCTGCAAGAAATAATTCTCCATTACAAAGCATGACTTCATATGAGTCTTTACAAGACTCTTCAAAAACTCCTTCAAAAGGATCTAATTCAGAATCTGCTTCAAGGAAGCAAGGCTCCTCCTTGCTTAAACAATCTTCATGATTGTCACTCATGGCTTTATGGGTATCCTCATCAAACCCATAAGCATCCTTTAACACTTGCCATGCCATTGTAGCTGATCTACAATTGGCTATGAGAGGAAAAACATTCTTTTCCATTCCTCTCCTCAAATCCATAAGAGCTAAGCAATTTGCATATTGCTTGCTCCTTCTTCTCTTTTCTCTCCTCACCTTGTAGCTTATTCCAAGAGGGTTCCTCATAGCCTTCTTGAACTATATCCCATAAGTCTTGAGCCTTCAAGAAGGTCTTCATCATTATGCTCCAAATAGCATAATTATCTCCATTGAATTTGGGTACTTCCAATTCTTTATACATGGTGGCCATTCTGCAATCCACCATTCATCAATATTCCACCTAGCTCTCAGCCACTCCTTTCCTGTAGACTTCTGATATACTTATCTGAAAATCCACTAAATTTCAGATCCAAATTCACACAAATGAGAAATATGTGATCAATTTACTTTTGCCCTTTCTAGATCTTAGAGTGTTTTTGAGACAACCTCAATGTTCTTCACATAAATCAATCCATACAACCCCAAAATTTCTGAAAATTAAACTCTGTATTCTTGAGACAATAATCTGAAAACCCTCTAAATTTCAGAAGAAAAATCACAAAGGTGAAAAATATGTGATCATTTACTTTTTCCCTTTTTATCACAATTCCGGATCTAGGATTGTTGAAGGAAAAATAAATATTCACATAAATCAATCAATACAGATCCCAATGATCTGAAATTTTGTCTGAATTATGATTTTATCGAAATAATATTTCTCCCAAAATTTGAGAAGCAAATACCCTGTATTCCACCTTATACAACCATTTTATTGAAAAACTAAAAATGCTAATAAAATCAGAAAATTAGCTCCAAATCACCTGAAATTTTTACTGCATCCTCTTGATACAATTACCTAACAACCCTCAAAATTTCATAATCAAATACCTCAGGATTCGTGAGATATTAATGATTTACTCGAGCTCTTCCTTGCAAATCTGCTGAGTGCTGGCCACTTGAGTTTCTCTGACAAAGTGTGTGTTTCAGATCTCTTCACACCACTCTCCACGAGGTTTTGATCCATTTGAGAAAACCTGCTCTGATACCAAATGAGAAACAATGGTGAAATTGTTCTATTGATCAACAATGCATTACATAGTTTTATAGTTCTTGAAAGAACTAAAAATAGACATGGTGGTTGAGAGAAATCCTCTTAAACTTATTACAACAAACTAACTTAAAGATAGCTCTTATCCTAACAACATGCTAATCTTGGACTATGGTCAAACATTAATTAACCAAGCCAAAACCTCAATGTATGCTAATCAAATTAACTAGAAATATGTAAATCAAAACATTAAACTAAAACTAAATACTAGGACTTAATACTTAGGACTAAGGAGGCAATGTTGAAAATATTCCAACGAGTGGTTGCTCCTACTACCATTGTATTGGTGCTTGTTGTTCTAGCTCCTATTCCAGCCATCTAGGCCTTTTTTGCCTATGATGCACATCAACATCCTTCTCCGGAGTAGTGTCTTCTTGAGCTTCACTGATATGTCGCTCACTCCTTGTTCGAGGTTTCTCCAGAGTTACTTTTGATAATGGCACTGACTTCACCCACTTCAATATCGTCGGCTGTCCTGGTCTGATCTCTCGAGGTGGCGTCAATCCTGGAAATTGCATTCCTGCTTCTATGACCACATTCAATAACAATCCAATAGCATGGAAGGTCATTCCAAAATTCTTTGACCTCTTCATCAGTGCCTCATGCATTCTCCTTTCCAGAAAGGTACCCCAATCATATTGAATCCCCTTGGTGATACCTTCTATGTATTGTGCCATCCACATTGGCATTTTTGTGGCCCTTATATCTCCTAATAGTCGAGCCATGATTGTATTCATTGCACATTGCCAATGTTCTCCTTTCAACTGGCTCTATTTTATTTTGCGTGTTCCTGCACCTGAGATCTTCACCTCAGTCAGTGATTTGATAGTGGTCATGGTAGTGACGAGGTGGTATGCCTCTATTGGATCTACCAATATTTTTACTACCTCCATACCATCTTTCGGTAAGCCAAATATTTTTTGAAACATCTCTACTGAAATATCCACCTTCACTGACCTCTTGCCCACATTGACATAGGCAGTTCGGGTCGCAGGGTTATACGCCTGGACTATCTGTAATAGATAGTTCTGGAAGAATATTTTGTGGAATGGCAGAACTTGTGCAATGACCACCACATGAGCATCCTCGAACGTCTTCCTCCAAGGATGATTCCTATTCTTCTCGTCATCCCACCACTTCCTGCATGCATCTGCTCCATGTTGCACAAATGCAATCTTTGTCACCTCCACCTGACATTCTTCCTATCCACTACTCAGATGCTCCTCCTGCTCTAGCAGATGAATTTCACTTCTCAATTCCCTCCGTGAGGTTCTTTCTTGTGCCATTATTTCCTCCTGGTGCCTTGGTGGTGTTCTTCTTAGGTTCGCCTACCAATGTCTTTATCCCCTCCATGGCCTATATCCTCTTCTCCTCCAAGGATGATTACCATGCCAATCGTAGGACTAAGACTGTCACCCTTGGTGTTGTCGTGGGTATGCCTCTCTCTCGTGCAGTGGACCTGGTGATCTCTCCACCCTATTGGCTGCAATCCACCTTAATCGACATCCAAACTCTTCTGTTGAGATCATTCCTTCAACATCTCGTTGATTAGCTTAACATCCACATCACCTCTTTCCACAATCGAAAGTGTACCAAAAATCGTACGACTTACTATAAAATCGTACAATGTACGGTTCTTTGTTCTCTTGTACGGTTTTACCCTTGCCAGCCACTTCTGGATCGTACACTACCAGTTTTTTCCCATAGTTTGATTTCCAGCCGTCAGTCTTCAAACCATCCTATCTTCATCAAATCGTACATCTGCAACCTGAGACTATACAGTACGATAGTACTATGTACGATGTTGCTTTTTACTGCTTTCCCCTTTGGAATCCATACGCTTTCGTATGATTCCGTATGATTTGTTTAAAGCTACCTGAAATGGCTTAAAAATCACCCAAACTCTTGCTAATTTCCTTGGAAATTGTACATGTTGTCCCCAAAATCATACAACATGACTTCTCAAACCCTAGGTTGTGAAAAATTCCAAATCTTGATCTCTTTTTCTGAATCCTTCATCTACCCATTTGTCAGATTGCCCCGATCTATCGTCTCTATGTTTTTCGGAACAATCTTCCACTCCTTCACCTCTGGCACGATTTTATTTCAAACTGACAAAATTCTAGTGGTAGTTTTATGGTTGTACGGACTTCTCTTATCTCCTTCGATGTTCCTCAGCTCACTTTTTGCCAGATTATACCGATTTTTAGGGTTTAAATCTTTAACAACTTGCAATTTCCACCATACTTCTTCAATTTCTCCACTTCTCCGGACTCCCAATAGCAATTCTTCACTTCTGCATCCGTACTCTGATGTATTCTACTATATTTTGTCACTATTCTTGGTTGGAATTCGAATTTCCCTTTTTCGTGGAGTAAACCCTAGTTTTCTTCTTCCTCCTTTCTCGGGTTGAATCTTTTAGAAAATGAAAAGAACTCCCTAGTGCTAATTAAAAATGGGTCCTTAAAATTCAAAGTATTAATGAAATTGGCTGCCCATATGGTCTTCTTCTTCCAATTGCATGCTTTCCACCTTTGTCCTCCTAAAAATTTGAATTCTCACTTGTACGATTTGATAAAAATTGCAATTCTACCTTCCTATTTAAAGTGCTCAAAAAACCCTAACTAACCCTAATTCGATCAACTTAAATTGCACCACTTTGCACATTTTCCCTCCATCTTGCATGGATGATTGACAACTCAGTAGGTTTTTGAAATTTCATCTTTTTCCCTCGCTTTTTCCTCCAACCGTTGCTTTCTCCCGTGCATGCCGCATTAATTGGGTAGTTGGAAATCATACATCCTGCTTGAAATCGTACACTGTACGATCTAAATCATACAACATGTCATTTTGTATGATTTCCCTTACTCTATGTCACTTTTACTTTGTACGATCTATCATTTGTACGATTTCATCTTTAATATTATTGTGTACGATCTTTATACTTAGAGAAAATTTTCAATTTCTCCCTTTCTGAAGAGGCCGCCATTTCCGGTTTTCAACCACTTCCTTCTTAATTGCGTCCCGAGGGATTTTCACAACTAAGGCACCCATTTTTTTTCATTTTTATTTTTCTTTTTCTTTTTTTCAATCCTAGTCTATTTACACTTACCGTCTTGGTAATCGTACAGTGACATTCACTTGTACGATCCCATATGAATCTTGACCTGGAGGTTCGACCATAACATTTCGAGTAATGGTGTCCTCTTGTACCCCTTGTTCCCTTGGTTGGCTTGTCTCTGCCTATGATGTTACTGCATGTTCAGCTCTTCCCCTACAATGTGTACAATTTGGAATTGTACAATGGCAAGTTGGAGTCTCCTCACCTGGTGGTCCTTCTTCTTGTCATGCAGGTGATTGATCCCATGGTAGTGGTGTCCTTACCACTCTGCTATCATTTGAGTGACTTCTTTGCATATCTCCATGGATCAATTCTTGCTCCAAACTTGGCGATCGAACTCGTTGTTGGCCTAAGTTTCTTTCCTCTGCAAAGTGTATCCTTCCTCTTCCAGCAAGGTTTCTACCATGTGGGTATCTACCCCATCCATTTCCTCTTGGCATCGGACTTCTCTGTACTATTGGTGATTCCTCCCTCTCTTGGAGTAATTGCCTATTACCCATCACTCGTTGAGGTCCTTGTCTGGTTATGGGTGGTTGCCCCCATGTGCGTCATCTTACAGAGTTTGGTAACATGCCTCTCATTCTTGGTATACCTCGTTGGTTCCTTGTCCAGTTCATGCATGCTAAAGGATTATCTCTCGACCATCTAGGAGTAGGGGGTTGGAACCTTCCTCGTCCTCTACCTCCTCTATTTGTAACATCATCATGATCTCGGTTATTCCCTGGTCGCCTACCTCCTCCCCTTCCTTGTTGGAGTCTTAGAGGTCTTTGTCCAATTCTTCCTCTTGTTCCTCGGTTATCAGGAGTAATTTCTACCAACTCAATATTGGCTAGTGGACTCCGGTTAGGTGACAACTATCGCAAGGTTCTGATTCTCCTGTCAGCACGTACCAAGTGACATCTCCATCTTCTTTCCTCAAAGGATATCTTGGGGGATGAAGATGCCAATACTTCTCTATATGCATCAGAGAAGTCTATCTCAGAGCTAGAGTCGGTCCAACCCTCTTCCCTCTATTCCACCCAATTGGTTGGTAAATTCATCACTCTCTCCAATCTTCATACTTCCCTTCTTTATCTTCTCAGTTGTTGATGAGCTATTGTGTAAGCTTGTGTATCAATACTGGGTCTACCCCTTTGAGCTCTCCCTGATTGTCTTTGTCTCGATGCACTAGTTGGAGGGTCATGATCTCTCTGAGGATTATGAGGATTCTCTGGCTCATCATCATCACTACTATCTGCACTAGGCTCTCCTACCAACCATGACATTCCTTCATTACTAGAATCCATCATATCCAATAATATGTTGCCTTGTAATTCAGGTGATGTGGTGGCCTCCTCTATGTCTCACCAAAGTACTTCTACATCTTCATTTATCATTGGTTGCTCACTTGGTGGGGGTGGCAAACTTGTGCTTGCACCTTCATTTCCTCCACCATTTCTTGGAGTTAATCCTTCAACCTCCTCAGGTTCACTTTCAACTTCTTGCAGTCTAACTGCCCTCTGTTCATCCAGTCTTCGTATGGTACCATCCAACTCCTGGATGAGTTGTTCCCTCAACCTCGCATTGTGACTCCACAATGTTTGATACTCTTCTTGTAATTTTTGAGTTTGCATTCTCATCCTCTACTGTAATAGCCCTATCTGAGCCAATGGAGAAATTCCAACTAATTCCTCATCTACAGTTTCATCCTTGTTGTCCTCTGGGATTTCCATTTTGAATGTGTCCACTCTATCTTCATTGTGCACTGTTAACCTTATCCTTCTTCGTCCTTCCATCTGTTGAGGCAGTTCCCTGTGTTCTACTCGTGGGTACCTTGTGTTCGAAGTTCTAGGTAACAGTGCTATCTCTTGATAGCCTCTTGGTTCTGGAGAAACCCACTCCTCTCCTTCTCGTATGGTCCCATCAGCCCTTCTAACGTGTACTCGCATCCTTCTTCTTTCATCGGGTCGAGGTGCCAACTCTTGTTGTTCAACTATTAGTTGTGTCTCCTCCCCTTCTGCAAATAAGCATGCGAGTCCCATATCAGGTTCTTCCTATGATGGACCTGGCTCATGGTGAGCCTCGTCTTGAGCTTCCGCTCATCTTCATCATTCAATTTCTTCTGAAGCAATGAATAAACATTGTACCTTATAAGGCTTCAACTTTGAGCCATTTACAGTATTGGGTACCTCTATCCCATTCAAGTTCTGTAGCTTGACTGCTCCATTACTCATTACTTCAAGTACTTTATAAGGGCCAAGCCATAGCGTCTTCAGCTTACCTAGCTTGATTTCCTATTTCCCGTTAAACTTTAGAACTAAGTCACCGGGACTAAGTTCCAACTTCCTCAAATGCTTTTCATGCCATGCCTTCCATATTTTTTGAGCTATCTCAATCGCCCATTGCACCATGACTCTTATTTCATCTAACTTGGTCAGTGTCATCAGTCGTTCCTCCAAACTTTCTTGATCCCCCAAGCGATGCTCTACCGCGACTCTCAAACTTGGTATCAAGAATTCGACTGGCACCACTACTTCCTGTCCATACATTAGTTGGAAAGGTGTATGTTCCATTGTTGGTTTAAAAGTTGTTCTGTATACCCACAAAATGGATGGTAGCCTTTCCTCCCAGTCTGCTCCCTCTATTCCACAGGTTTTATACAGAGTAGATACTAAGACTTTATTTGTCGCTTTCACCTGCCCATTCGCTCTGGGGTAGTACGAACTAGACAATGAGTGTAAAATCTTGAACTCTATTGTCAGCATCTTGATAATCTCATTAACAAAGTGTCCTCCATGATCACTTGTTATTTGTAGTGGAATACCAAATCTTATGATTACCTGCTCATACAAAAATCTCGTTGTACTTTTGGCTGAATTATCAGGTAATGCTCTCGCTTCAACCCACTTTGTCAGGTATTCTGTTGCTACTACGATGTATCTACACTTCCATATTCGAGATGTCTTCAATGGTCCTACGAAGTCCAATCCCCATCATTCAAACAACTCTTGTGGTTGTGATGGATGTAAGGGCATAAAGTCCCTCTTGACCGGCTTCCCTACTCTTTGGAAAGTGTTGCATGCTTTCACATGCTCCTTTGCATCATTATACAGTGTGGGCCACCATAGCCCTACTAGAAATACTTTTCTAGTGGTCGCATCTGGTCCCATATGTCCTCCTGCTAAGCCTGCGTGGGCTTCCTTCAATGCTACCTTGACTTCTCCATCCATTACACATCTCCGTAAGATACCATCACTTCCCATTTTATATAGTAATCCTGCTATTATCTGGAAAGGTGTTGACTTCATGATTACTTTCTTCTTTTCGGTTGTCGTCATCTCTTGTGGCAACTCACCTGTGGATAGATATTGGCCAACCAACTTGTACCATGATGAAACAACGTTGATGGTGAATAATTGTGCATCCAAAAATTCATCAGGAACTCTTGTTCCTGCAGGCTCCCCTGATCGTATCCAAGACAACTGGTCTGCAATCACATGCTTCTTACCAGGTCTCACCACTACTCGAAATACGAACTCCTGGAGGGTGATGAGCCACCTGCTGACTCGTCCTTGGATCATCGGTTTGTTTATCAAGTACAACAGGGCTTGGTGATCAACATAGAAAGCAAAGGGATTCACTAGTAGGTAATGCCTAAAATTTTGAACCGCATATACCATTCCCAAATCTTCCCTTTCTATTGTACTATAGTTTCTCTCTGGCCTTGACAAAAGGTGACTAGCAAATAAAATAGGCTGATCTAGCCTAAACTGTCCTTCTTGTGCTAGAGCACATCCAATTGCAAAATTTGAAGCGTCAACATGGACATGGAATTCCTTATCCCAACTAGGAAACACCAAAATTGGACTACTCACCAACTTAGCTTTTAACTCCTCGAAGGCTCCTTGGTGCTCCTCTGTCCATCTAAAAGGAATATTCTTTTTCATCAAAGAATCTAATGGGTAGGATACATGTGCATAATTCTTGATAAACCTTCGGTAGTATCCTATCAAACCAAGAAAATGTTTTGAGTGAACTCACATCAAATGGTTATGTTGGTTCGACTTTTATACACACCCTGTGAAGAATGAGCATGAAAACCCGATAACACTTATAAGGGATAAATCCCACTCACTTTAGGATCTTGTTGGATATCCAAGGTGTGAGTTACAGAGTTGGGTCAAATGTCTATTCACTCTTTTTCGCTTCTGAATAGTTTCAAGTGGACTATCTGTTACCTTACAATGGGCTCGTACTTCATTCAGTAATGTTTTTGGAGTTGGTTATCTTTGTGGACAATCGGATTTACAATCGGTTCTTTGATCTAGCTCTTTATGCTTTAGCAGATTTAAATAAAAGACAAATTTAAAAGAAAATAAAAATGGATCATTCAATCGATGGAACAGAGAGAGTAGGGTAGGGCAGAAAGATAAGTTTATCTAACTTAGTTGCAAAACCAAAACTACCAATTTTAGTTATACCGGTTAGCTTCACAATAGAACAAATCAAAGAGGAAAGTGTCCGGCTTTCTAAGATCACCTTCCACTAAGAGCATAAGACAGAGACAACAACAGATCTGAAAGAAAATCACAAACAGAAGGGAAGTCGGTTAAAATTGGTATCTCTCACCAGCAACCTTAGCTCGCACAGTGAGGACAGAGCAATTAGAACAGGCCTGAACCTTAAATCTGTAATTTTCCCTAGCATACAATAAAAAGAATGAAGCCTAGTAGCATACCCAAATCTTGATAACACAGATCTACAACATAAATTAAATAAACCTTAATGAAACGAAAACAAAAGAAGATGAACTTATCGCAGTCTGAAAGAGATTAGGCTCCTGGCCATGCTATCACAGAAAATGAAACTACACCAACTCCAGGTCCAGAACAAAGCATTCAAACAAGATTTGCAAGAAATTGCTCCAATAGCTTTTATTTCTAAGTTTTCGCCTCTAGAATTTACATTCAGAAGAAGTATTTATAGACTCAGGACAGACCCTGATCTTTTCAGAAATATCTTCTTCTCAAACCCTAAATCTTATCCTCTAAACCTTACTACCCGGGTTTTACAATATAAGGCCCTTTAAAAATAGAGTTTTGATAAACCCTAACCACTCTTGCAAATCTTAGTGCGGTTACTTGCCATAAATGGAGAAGGCATGATCCGATATTATTCTCATCCATCTCAGAATCGCAAGTAAATATCTTCATTTTACGTTGGCCGGTGCATCTGCCGGGAACGTCTCATTAATTCCTCAGAGAAATTCGGATGAGTCACTGGTTTCTCTGACATTTTATCTTCGTAGAGCCGCCTCTGAGTTGAAATTCTCTACATGCCATTACTTTCACCATAAATTCTCCTGTTAAATGCGTCCATCGGCAAATTTCGGTAACTGTGTGTAGATATTTTCATTTTTCGGTCAATTGCCGACATATTCCATTAAATGAGGCAGCTGCTTAGTCACCGTAAAGTCTCTTTGCGGCCAGATCTGTAAAATTTGGATGGACCAAAAATTCTCGGCATCTCACATTTCCATCTGACGGCCTTCGCTTGATCCGCGCTTATTTTTGTCTTTTTCGCCATTACTTCCGCTAGTATGCAACTACCAGATGGCTTTCTGCAAAAGACAAACAAGGATTAGTATTTTAATATTATTAATTTAAAACCCTAATGTTCATTATATGTCGGCTTTATTTATTTTGACACGTGTCACGAAATCGCGATGTCTAGCTTCATTTCCCTGCTCTTCAATGTCACGATTCCGTGACATGTCACGATTTTGATGACGTCCCTTGGCTTCTTCCTCAATGTCGTGATTTCGTGACATGTCCACTTGCTTTCTTCACAAACGTCACGATTTTGCGACGCATCTATCACTTAGCTTCTTTCTTTGAAATGCGTCGCGATTTCACGATGCTTCTATCACTTAGTTTCTATTTTTGTTTTCTCTGTCACGAAATCGCAACGTTCTCCTGACTTGCTTCCATCTTTGCCCTTTTGTTGCGATATCACGATGTTTTCGAGACTTGCGCCTTTCTTTCGAAAACATGTCGTGATATCGCGATGTTTTCAACACTTGCATTCTTTCAAAATAGGTCATGATATCGCGACGTTTCCTACAAGCTTTCCTTTTGGTCCAACCTGTCGCGATATCGCGACGTTCTCATCACTTGGTTCTTTTAGTCCAAATATGTCGTGATATCGCGACGTTTTCTACAAGCCTCGCTTTCAACCAAAATATGTCGCGATATCGCGACGTTTCCAAAAATGAAAATGTCGCGAAATCGCGACGTTTCCAAAAATGGAAATGTCGCGAAATCGTGACGTTTTCATTACTTAGCAAATTTTCCAGAAATTGTAGGTTGACTCCAATGAATTCATTCATCTGTATTCTGCATTTTTACATATTTAGTGAAAGATTTTCTTTACTCAGAAATGATTCTAACATTTGAAAAATGAATTCTAAATTGAAATCAAAGCCATATGCAAGCCTACTTAAATACTTTGGTATATGCAAAACTTTGAAGAAGAAGGAGGCAAGCAAAATTTGGAATTAAAACCCGGAAAACATCAAGAGGGTCCCTATGGCAAAATGAAAGCTAAATATTTTCAAAGGATGGAATTTCATTTTTTTAGTGGGGGTGTGTTGCTTCTCAACAAATGGCGATATCTACGGGGAAAATAGTAGCACTATTTTAGAATCCGGGACTCTAGTTTCAAAACAATATAGACCATGTACCATGCTTTGCCACAAATATTCTTCAAAATAATTTAACTACTACTTGATAGTTGTTAAAATTTCCCAAGGACATACTAGGTTGAATCACTTAAGGAAGATTTCTGATGTGCAATTATAAGCGTATAAAACTTTCTTCAAGAATGACTGGGCCTTCGAATGTTGTACTCTGGATTGATCAGCTTTTCTAGATTATGAAAGGGGAAACCGAGTAGGGCTCTGTTTACTAGTTTAGCCTTTTACAACCCCGACAGAGTTACTCTTTAGATTTTCACGACCCTGATCCACAACTGTGAGGTGGTATCTACAACTTGGTAAAAGAAAACATCTTCTGGAGCCTTGGCTATCTCTTTCATTACATAACTTCTTCCTCTCTCTTTTTTTTTTTTGTGTGTGGGAAATAATAGAGTGCCGGTTTTATGTTGCCTTGCTCAACTTTCACCTTCTCTCTCTCTCCTTTGAAATATACCAAAATCTGGAAAGCCTTGCTAAAAAAAAATTTTTTTTTAATATTTCATCGATCTGGAAAGCCTGGGTACTGATAGCCTCTATGGATACTCAAATAATTTCACGAATCAGAGTCCCCTCTTACGACCAACTTTTCTTGGATTCCCTGGGAGTTTCTCCAGCCAAACAGTATAGCAGTTTCTTTATAATTAAAATAATTGTGGCAAGCAAGACACAAAATCCAATTATCTTTCTACTGTTGTTCTGAATAACAAAATAGTTCCACTGTTCAGTTTAAGCAGACTATCTCTTAATTAGAATAAAACAAAATGAACACGGGATTTTGAACTCAGAATAAAAACAATTTTTTAAAGGCTGATTCTTTCTTTACTGCCCAGGCAAAACTTAAAAAAAAATAAAATTTTAAAAGCTAAAAGAAATTTGTACAGACCCCAAAGGATAAAACACAGAACTTTAAAATAAACAAAAAAAAAAAAAAAAAAACACTGTACAGACCCCAAAGGATAAAACACGAACTTTAAAATCAAACAAAATAAAATAAAAACAAACTACTTTGTACAGACCCCAAAGGATAAAACACAGAACTTTAAAATCAAACAAAATAAAATAAAAACAAACTACTTCAAAGCTTATTTACAATATATACACATGTTACAACGTCTTTGTGATTTATTCAATCGATGTATTGGATGGAACAGCTGAGAAATAATGCTTTAGATATTGACCATTAACAGGAAGGTTCAAAAAATTACCCTCCAGGTCCTGTAGAAGAAATGCATTATTACCTAGGGTTTCGGCAATCTGGTATGGCCCTGTCCATAAAGGTTGCAGCTTGGTGTTTTTACGCTTCTTTTCATGGGCTTTGTCCCACAGAAACACCAGGTCTGCAAGTTTGAAGGCCTTCGAATTGGCCCTCTCGTCAAGCCAGCGCTTGACTGTCTCTTGGTGTCGACTAAAATGCTCTACGGCTTGAAGTCGTCCACCCTGCAAATCAACCAAGTCCAACACACGAGCTTTCGTATCTGCATGATCAAAGTAATGTAAAGCAAATTTTAATCCTGGTACTAATGCTTCATATTATGCCAAGTTATTAGTGCAGGGAAACTGCAAGCGATAAGACATAAAATCGGTTTGATTTTTTGGTCCTTTAAGAACAGCCCCTGTACCAGAACCTTGCTTAGATTTAGCTCCATCAATATGAAGCATTCCAACTTCATTATCGTGATCTTGGTGAGCTTTAACCGGTTTCTCCCTTTGAGTAGTTGTCAAATTATAAACCCCGATATAACAACCCTCGGCAAGATTAGCAGTCTCATTCTTGGCATTATACTCTGTGATCATGAGTTTATATCTTGGTTCTCTGTTGATTCTTAATTGATTTGCAAAACCATTCCAGGGTAACCACATATGCGAGAAATCAGTAGCCAAATACCCATTCAAGGATTTTGACCAATCCCTACTCAAAAGCATTCCGTATCCTACAGGAATATCCACCACCTGAATGTCAATTTTGTGTTGCGCTCTCGGCTCAGATGCTAGCTGGATGTGTATATTCTGAAGTTCACCTACCACTTTAACCTCAGACTTATCCAATTGGATGACTCTCATCTCGGAGTTCATGGGGGTCAAACCCAACTGCTGACAGATGGCTAGAGGCATGACATTGGCTGAAGCACCTGAATCTACCAGATAGTTGTGTAAATTTTTCCCAAATATTCGGACAGTCAGTAGAAAAGGCGGAACTTCAGTCTTCTCTTTATACATGGCCACATTTGCATTTGCCATCTTCTTTCCCTTTTCCAAAGGTTTGGTAGTAGGTTCAGAATATGTTTTGATCAGGTTATCTCTTTGTTCAAAAATTTGGGCTAACTCATGGAGAGTGATATTAGCTTTGATCTTCTTCATGTCCTCCACTATATTATATCCCTTATTGAGTGGAGGGACAAATGCATCTGGTCCTCTCGGATTTCCTCCCTTGGGTGGGGATGGGTTATTGCTTGAAGATGGATCTGGAGGAACACTGTGGGAGTTGTCCAGAGGGGTAGATGTAGTGTTGGGCTCCGGATTTCTATTTTTGAGGTTGTAGTTGTCCCTCCTGTATTGTTGAAAGGCTTGCACTTCATCCATGGGTAGCTCCACAACATTCTCTGATTCTTCTGGGAAAGTGAAAGAATCTAACACCATAGCTGCACTATGTTTGGATGAACTTGGAGCATCCGTAGTTCTTTGATGTTCAGGAGAAACCAACTCACGAGATAGAGCTTCAAAGGCATTACAGAACTCCAAGCAATCCAATTCCCCATGTTGAGAAGTGGCATGTATCCTGCACCAGTTAGGCAAAGCCAAGTCACAAATATTTACATCATGCCCTTTACCTTTATAATCTTTATTGGGTTCGTATGGGGGCCGAGTGAATCTATTTTGTTGATAAGGAAATCTGTTTGGGTTTTCGTCGGTGGACACTTGCCTTTTGAAAGTCAAAAAGTCATTTGCCAACTTTTGGACCACCCTTGAAACTTCCTCAACTCTTGTGTTATCGGATTCTTTATCCGGATTCTATACATTTTCAGCAAGTGTTACAGCCAATGGATTTCCTGATGGTGGAGTTTGATGTACTGGCAACATCATCTGATGTGGTATGGGATTGAAGATAGGGGTACCTTGTGTGACCAAAGGAATTTGATGAGCATTCAGAGGTTGAGGTCCCAACTGTCTTTCCAGAACCAAAGCTTCTTTGTAAGCCTCTGTTAGATTGGTAATAGAGGCATCTCTTTTCAAGAAAACAGAAGTCATTGGATCTAGAGAATTCCTAAAAATTTCTAATGCCAGGTCTGCATTTGGCACATAATAACTAGTCAGTCTACCATAAGCCTTTTGAAATCTGACATTGTAAGATCTGACGATTCATTTATTTCTCTTTTAATACCAGAAAATTGCTTGATATAATACACTGGGATCTATCACTTCACCAAACTGCGATACAAAAACCTTTTCCAAGTCATTCCAAGCTGGTAATAGAATCGTTAGTGAGATTTAGAAACCAGTCGTAAGCTCCCTCCTAGAGAGTGAACGGGAACAATCTGCAAGCCACATCTTCATGTTGTACATTTAACAATTTTAGAGCATTCTTGAATGCTACTAGGTGTTCTTCTATTGTCCTAGTTCCATCATGCTTGTATCTGGGAAGATATCTCTCAGGATTTCTGGGCAGGTCATGGGCTGCACCCGGGATATTTAAGGCAGTGGAACCCAACCAGTTTGCCATTACTACTTGATTGACGATGATACTTTCAGTTGTAGTTGGAGTAACTACAAGTGGTGAAAAAACTATTCCAGACAAGGACTTGGCCCTTCTGAGGTTGCTTCTTCTTGGAGTTTCTAACTCAGGCACAAGGAGCTCTCCAGCTCTGGAATGGGACCTTGTTACTCTATAAGTGGAATCCAGCTTTTCACAAGCAACTTATAATCTTACAATCCTTAACAAACTACTGAACTTTGGGCCCTCCTTCTAGCGCCAATTTTAAATGTTGGTGTTGAGTTTCACTGTTTAGGCAAAAACTCAAACAAACAAGTTTTAAAAGGCTGAGGAGGAGGGAAAAAGGCTACTAGAATCTGGATAAAATATAGTATTTGTTAAATACCACATACAATCATATTTCTCAACTCAAGTGCACTAAGAACGTAAGTTCGGCCCTCCTTCTAGCGCCAATTTTAAATGTTGGTGTTGAGTTTTGTTTAGGCAAAAACTCAAACAAACAAGTTTAAAAAGAGCTAAAGAGGAGGGAAAAAGGCTACCAGCTAAAGATAAAACACAGTTTTTGTTAAATACAACATACAATCATATTTCTCAACTCAATGCACTAAGAACGTAAGTTCGGCCCTCCTTCTAGCGCCAATTTTAAATGTTGGTTCGACTTTTATACACACCCTGTGAAGAATGAGCATGAAAACCCGATAACACTTATAAGGGATAAATCCCACTCACTTTAGGATCTTCCTTGGATATCCAAGGTGTGAGTTACCGAGTTGGGTCGAATGTCTATTCACTCTTTTCGCTTCTGGAATAGTTTCAAGTGGACTGTCTGTTACCTTACAATGGGTTCCGGACTTTAGTTCGGTAATGTTTTTGGAGTTGGTTATCTTTGTGGACAATCGGATTTACAATCGGTTCTTTGATCTAGCTCTTTATGTTTTAGCAGATTTAAATAAAAGACAAATTTAAAAGAAAATAAAAATGGATCATTCAATCGGTGGAACAGAGAGAGTAGGGTAGGGCAGAAAGAGAAGTTTATCTAACTTAGCTGCAAAACCAAAACTACCAATTTTAGTTATATCGGTTAGCTTCATAATAGAACAAATCAAAGAGGAAAGTGTCCAGATTTCTAAGATCACCTTCCACTAAGAGCATAAGACAGAGACAAAACAGATCTGAAAGAAAATCACAAACAGAAGGAAAGTCAGTTGAAATTGGTATCTCTCACCAGTAGCCTAGCTCGCACAGTGAGGACAGAGCAATTAGAACAGGCCTGAACCTTAAATCTGTAATTTTCCCTAGCATACAATAAAAAGAATGAAGCCTAGTAGCATACCCAATCTTTGATAACACGGATCTACAACATAAATTAAATAAACCTTAATGAAACGAAAACAAAAGAAGATGAACTTATCGCAGTCTGAAAGAGATTAGGCTCCTGGCCATGCTATCACAAAAAATGAAACTACACCAACTCCAGGTCCAGAACAAAGCATTCAAACAAGATTTGCAGGAAATTGCTCCAATAGCTTTTATTTCTAAGTTTTCGCCTCTAGAATTTACATTCAGAAGAAGTATTTATAGACTCAGGACAGACCCTGATCTTTTCAGAAATATCTTCTTCTCAAACCCTAAATCTTATCCTCTAAACCTTACTACCCAGGTTTTACAATATAAGGCCCTTTAAAAATAGAGTTTTTATAAACCCTAACCACTCT
The DNA here is from genome assembly GCA_028583015.1 of Wollemia nobilis. NCBI lineage: Eukaryota > Viridiplantae > Streptophyta > Pinopsida > Araucariales > Araucariaceae > Wollemia > Wollemia nobilis. The sequence goes on along the minus strand of JAQPPZ010000393.1, from coordinate 168,001 downwards.
GCAAATCTTAGTGCAGTTACTTGCCATAAATGGAGAAGGCATGATCTGATATTATTCTCATCCATCTGTAACTGCAAGTAAATATCTTCATTTTTTGGTCGGTTGGTGCATCTACGGGAACGTCTCATTAATTCCTCAGAGAAATTCGGATGAGTCACTGGTTTCTCTGACATTTTATCTTCGCAGAGCCGCCTCTGAGTTGAAATTCTCTGCATGCCATTACTTTCACCATAAATTCTCCTGTTAAATGCGTCCATCGGCAAATTTCGGTAACTGTGTAGATATTTTCATTTTTCGGTCAATTGTCGACATATTCCATTAAATGGGCAGCTGCTTAGTCATCGTAAAGTCTCTTTGCGGCCAGATCTGTAAAATTTGGATGGACCAGAAATTCTCGGCATCTCCCATTTCCATCTGATGGCCTTCGCTTGATCCGCGCTTATTTTTGTCTTTTTCGCCATTACTTCCGCTAGTATGCAACTGCGATATGGCTTTCTGCAAAAGACAAAAAAGGATTAGTATTTTAATATTATTAATTTAAAACCTTAATGTTCATTATATGTCGGCTTTATTTTTTGACACGTGTCGCGATAACGCGACGCTTCCTCAAGCTGCTTTTCATTTTCTTGAGGCTTGGCTTTCTCTTTACCAGAAGCGTCACAATTTCGCGACGTCCCAGAGGCTTGGGCTTTCTTCACCGAAAGCGTTGCGATTTCGCGATGTCGCAATTTTACGACGTCGCAATTTTTGAACGTTTTGGAGGCTTGGGCTTTCTTCACCGAAAGCGTCGTGATTTCACGAGTCGCGATTTCATGACGTTCCGGAAGCTTGGGCTTTCTTCACTGAAAGCGTCGTGATTTCACGATGCCTCTATCACTTAGCTTCTTTCTTTGAAAATACGTCACGATTTCGTGATGTCGCGATTTCGCGATGCTTCTATCACTTAGCTTCTATTTTCATTTTCTCTGTCACGAAACCGTGACATGTCACGATTTCGTGACATGTCGCAAAATCATGACGTTCTCCTAACTTGCTTCCATATTTGCCCTTTTGTCGCGATATCGCGACGTTTTCGAGACTTGCGCCTTTCTTTCGAAAACATGTCATGATATCACGACGTTTTCAACACTTGCATTCTTTCCAAATAGGTCACGATATCGCGACGTTTTCTACAAGCTTTCCTTTTGGTCCAAACCTGTCGCGATATCGCGACGTTCTCATCACTTGGGTCTTTTAGTCCAAATATGTCGCGATATCAGGCGTTTTCTACAAGCTTCGCTTTCAACCAAAATATGTCGCGATATCGCGACGTTTCCAAAAATGGAAATGTCGCGAAATCGCGACGTTTCCAAAAATGGAAATGTCACGAAATCGCGACGTTTCCAAAAATGGAAATGTCGCGAAATCGCGACGTTTTCATTACTTAGCAAATTTTCCAGAAATTGTAGGTTGACTCCAATGAATTCATCTGCATTCTGCATTTTTACATATTTAGTGAAAGATTTTCTTTACTCATAAATGATTCTAACATTTGAAAAATGAATTCTAAATTGAAATCAAAGCCATATGCAAGCCTACTTAGACACTTTGGTATATGCACAAATTGAAAAAGAAGGAGGCAATCAAAATTTGGAATTAAAACCTGAAAAACATCAAGAGGGTCCCTACGGCAAAATGAAAACTAAATATTTTCAAAGGATGGAATTTCATTTTTTTGGTGGGGGTGTGTTGCTTCTCAACAGGTTCTTCCATGTGTAATATCACACGAGTCTCATCAGGATCTATCTTCAATCCTTCATTGCACATAATGTGTCCTAACAATTTCCCATATAGTACCATCAAAAAACATTTCCCTGGGTTTAATGATATCTATGCATTTCTGCATCTACTCATACATTCACTAATGGCAGGAAGATGCTCCTTAATCTTCCCATAGATGGACCAATCATCAAAAAATGCTTTGAAGTTCCCTGTTTCTAGTTGATAAAATATATAGTATGATACACTGAAATGTAGTTGGGGTATTACAGAGCCCAAATGGCATTCAGTTATATGCATAGATGTCATTCTCCACAATAAATGTGGTCTTCAGCTTATCCTCCTTAACGATGCTGATTTGATTGTATCCTAAGAACCCATCCAAAAATGAATAGATCTCATGTCCTGCAACTTCTTCCAAGATAGAATCTATGAAGGGAATGAGGAAGGGATACTTAATGGTTACAGCTTTTAGACTCCTAAATTCCACACATATTTTGATCTTGTCAACTTCCTTCTTCAAGGTGATCACTATAGGTGAAACCCATTCACTGTTTGTCACCCTGAATATGATTCCTGCTTCTAGCATCTTTTCTATCTCTGCATTCACTAATGTAGCATACTTTGGATTCATTCTATATGATCTCCTCCTTACTAGTTGAGCACCAGGAATTAGTGTAATCTTATGGACACATAGTTCTGGTGGGATTCCTTTTAGGTCCTTATATGTCCATGTGAAGACATCCTTGTATTCCAAGAATATCTTAAAATCTGTTGCCTTCAATACCGGATTCCAATCATCGCCGCAATGGATCATCCTAGGTTCCTCCTCTGTTCCTAGATTGATGTCCACTATCTGAGGTCCTTCATATTTGATATTTTCCAGTTCACTCATAGCTTTCTCTACATTCTTGGGGTGTGTCGATCTTGTATCAATATCTGCATCTCCTACTGTATACTCTGTAAAGCTTTTTGAAAATGTCCATTTCTCTTTTGCTTCCTTCTTAGGTTCTTTGCTAACTTTTGGTTTGTCTTGTTTTTCCTTGATCTCCTCTGACTCAATACAAAGGCAGTTGGGCTAAAATATTTCGTACTCCTCCATTTTCCAATGAAGAAGTCCGCTATCAGATCTAGCTTTATCTTTGCTATAGTCATCTAGGTACAACATTCCTTCCCCATCAGGTTCATGCCCTTCATCTTTTGAGGAATTTTATGATTCATATGTTGTAGCTACATCTTCACTAACTCTTTGATTGGCTAGATTAATCATGTATTTGTGTTATCCCTTCTTAAAATTGATCTAGTTCTTTCCCCAATTATGATTAACTTTGGCTACTCGTAGCCAAACTCTCCCCAAGAGAGCATCGTATGCAGGTTTTTGCATTGTAATCACAATGAAATCCAATACAAACTCTTGTTCAACTATCATTACTTGTTGTACCATTAAGACTCCCTTTGTCTCAGTGCCATTCTGATCAACACCATATAATTGGAAGCTCGATGCCCATAGCGATGGAATGCCTAGTTCTAGCCAAGTTCTCTCAGGTAGCACATTGATGTTGGATCCTCCATCCACAATAACTTGTGTCAATTTGTGCCCTAATATCTCCATATGCACTAATGTAGGTTTCTTTCCCACATCAATCATTAATATGGTTGGATCCATGAATTGATATTTTTGCTCCTCCTCTTGAATTGGTTGGCTCTACACTTCCATCACCTTCTATGGTTGCAATTCTTCCACCATTACCTTCTGTAATGTTGGAATAGCTTCTAACAGGTTGGATACTTTAATTTCCACTGTGGTATCCAAAACCTGTGCTGCCAGATTTTGCACAACTATCTCCTGATCTAATGGTTTTCTTAATTCCTTACCAGCTCTCGACTCTACTTGTTTAGTCTTCTCAGCTTCCTCTTGCAATATTTTCTTTGCTACTTGCCAGCGTTGCTTTTCTTTTTCTGGCTCTGGATACTTATCCTTCTTAGCCTGATTTCTCGTCACGGCTAAAACTTCCTAATTTGATGTCCAAATAACTAACATTTTGTGGGTTACTCGAACTTACCTATTTTGGAAAATTATCTTCTTTGTGGTTCCCCGAACCACACCATCTACACATATGTGTAGTGCTTGCTTGCGGTGTCTCTTGCCTCAGAGGTGCAGGACAATTTTTCACAAAATGCCCCCATTCTTGGCAATTGCGATATTGTATGATTGATCTACCTTTTGAGTCATATTGTAAATGACTTTCTCCTCCTTGTTGATTACCTTGGTTTGATCTTCCACCTTGTCTGTTGTTTCTGTAACCACCACTTGTCGCTTGTTGCCCGCTTCCTTAGGCCTTTGATTTCTCTTCCTACTCTTGGATTGATAATACTTGTGGATGTATTCTTGCATTATACGGACATAGCATTACCTCATGCCCCATCACATTAAAAATATGGCAATAGTCATTCCTTGGATATTTCATAATTGTATGTCCCTCCATTTTGTATTTCATGTACCACATGTCATTTCTATCATGTTTGATCTTTTGTTCTTTTACCAACTTATCAAACTCCTTACGAAATGATGCTACTATCCTTTGTATAGTGTCATCTTCTTCACTATCTAAATCCTTCGACTTGGGATGAGATAGGATTCCCATATACGTTTATTTTATTCACTCTCAAAAAAATTTGCATGCTTAAGTGCTTCTTCATATGTTTCTGATGGTTGCCTTCATATTTTTCTTATATTTTGAAAGTAATCCATCTACAAACCACCATTTTACTATAATATCTTCCAATGGCATCTGCATTTTATCGATTAATTATTTTAGTCTATGGTTGTAGTATTTCACATCCTCATCAGTTTTTTGCTTCGTCATGTAAATTTCCATAACAATGTCTCCATCATCCTTTAAAGGTAAAAATTCTTCAATGAACTTCTCCTTTATCCGATTCCAAGTCTGAAAATCTATTATATTTTCTCTCTTCAAATACCAATCAATTGCCAATCCTCTCAAGGTAGCAGGAAATAGGATTACCCAATCCTCAGGTCTATCTATAGCATTTGTTCTCCAAATGGTTATGCAAGTCCCTATATGTCGTGTGGGGTCTTCCTTACCCTCACTTGAAAATGGTGGACATCTTTGTTTGGCTGCCTTATTAGCCATCTTAGGAGAGTCATCACTATCACTTGAGGAATCTCGTGGAATCTCTGTCTGATTCCTCCTTGGGGGTGTCTTACTCTTGTTGTCATCATAAGTTTCAATTAGAGGTATCTTGTTTTGTCCTACCACTCAATGACCAAATTCTCGTGCATCTTCACTTCGTGACCTCCTTCGCTGATGTGAGGGAGATGGTCTTGGTTTGTCCTCCTGAGACCTCACGTCCTGTTGCCTTGGTGCTTGAATCCCATCCTTCGCACTCTCTTGCAACCCTTCTATCGCTTTCTTAGGTGTCACCATTCACTCTCTATCTTCTTGCACTTTTTCTTTGTCAACCCTTACCTCTACGCTTGGCGGTTCTATTTCCTCATCTTCTGTCTCTATCAAAAATACCTCAAAGTCTCCTTCTTCGAATGTCCAAACTCGTTATATCTCTGGTTCTTGAGTACTACGGTCTGAGTTGTTTGTGTTTTCTCTTTGAGAAATCCATGTGCTCCTTCTTACTAGAATGTTATCTCTTAGTTCCCATCTCCCATGGCTCCATGCACTAGTGTTCGTCATTCACCTCCAGTCTCAGTATTCAACTTCATCAATTTTGACCCATTTTAACAAAAAATGCTAGATTTGATAAGGCAACGACGCCAAATGTAGCACAGGGGTGGAGTATTCCCGATAGGGAGGTATTTTCCAAGGCTGAGAATGATCAATATGCTAAGCCCAACTCAATTACCAAATCATACAGTCTTAAGACCGTTCAAACTACCCTTGTACGAATTATAATCACCTTGTACGAACATCAAATACCTATACTATATGATCTTAAATCATATAGTGTTATAGATGGTACAATCTTACACTCAGAAAAACTGACAGATTTAGTTTTGGAGGCTGTCGTACATAGTTTTGTAATCGCTCAAGTCGATTCCCCAAAACTGCCAAATTGGGTAAGTTTCTCTCAATCGCCTATTTTACCAAATCGGGTAAAAGTGCTTTGTACGATTTGTAAGGGTGAAGATGTACAATTTGTACGAACCAACGACATAGTCAGATGCTAGTTTAGATGTTCCATTGCTCCAATCTCTCTCCTGGATGTTTTGTAAGGGTTTGATAGACTAATCAATACAATCTCCACAATAGGCAAAACATCCTAACAGGACTGTTGAGAGATTCCATGTGCATGAGTATGGCCAAAAATCATACAACACCTTTCAATACATGTTCCTTGATATTTCCATGCTCCTATATCATTCTCCAGGTTTCACCAACACCAGATTCTACTACAGGGTTGCAACAATGCACAAAACTAACCTATAACATTCCATAGAAACACACACACATCAAAATTCATCCATAAATCACCATCCATCATTACCAGAATCATACATAGTCATCCACAATCATCATTATGCTCATTGATGTATATGGATTTGATTACAGTATGGAAAATCTATCAATGTAACTGCAATAACTCAAAGAATCAACAACTAACAAGTACTATCTATTCACTCTAGCAACCAGACCTACAAATTTGAAAATGAGGCCTTATATAATGTTGCCCAAGTTGTTCCAAAGTGGTTCCTGAGGCAATTTTTTATTTACAACTGCCAATATACAATTGAATACATTAATTTGGCTTTTTACTAAGTTTAACACCTTAGTTAGCAAATATATGCGTTATTTCACTCTAAAATTACATTTCCCTTGCATTTGGGTGAATTTCGGTGTGCCTTGTATGATTTTCCACTGCCTTGTATGATTTGCCATTCCAGTTGTACGATTTACCCCTTACTGTACGATTTACAAAACTTGGGCAAACTGTCACTTGTGTCAAAACTGTCAAAATTGAGCAAATCCCTTTGATCACTTCTTCTTCTTCTAGGAGGTGGATTTGTTGCCTACAAAGAATTTGGCAAGGAGTACCAAATCTCATAAAACCTCAAGAAATTCAAAATCTTGAGAAGAAGATCCTGCTTGAATTCAAAATTCGATAAGAAGACTTGAATACATGAGAAGCCTACCAATCTAAGAAGATTTGAATATTGCCTCTCACAGCAGGAAGGCATTATTTGCTGAGAAAAATACTTCTAAAAAGAGCTGCAAGAGGAGAATAATATGCCAAATCCTAAGGTCATGAAAGAAAGTTTGAGACCATATTTTGGTGAAGGAGATGTTTAGGACAATCTACAAACAACTGCAAGATCTTACTCAGGGCAGCAACTTGGTGATCTTAGACACTAAGATCCTCTACAAGATATACATCCTCTATAGAAGCTACAAAAGCTTTGAAAAAAAAGGTAAGCAACTATTGGTGCAAGTAGATTCATTAGTTTACTTATCAGATTTATTGGAGCACTTTATTTGGATTAAAGTTGCAAGAAGGAAAATTGGATTACAGTCTTCAAAAGTGCAAAAAGATAAAAGTTTCTTGTAATATTAATTTACACATTAGTTAGGAATTGATTAGATTTTAGAACTACCTATCATCTACTTTGGAAAATAAAAAGAAGACTAAGTCCTATAATTGTAGAATAATTATTGAAGGTTCATTTCAAATTATTCTTGATTAGTTGTACTAAATTTATTAAGTGCATTATTTTAAGAGTTGATTGAAATGATATGGTGAAATTGTTAGTGCATTAAAAGTTAAATATTATTAGATTCATTTGCACTATTCTATTTCTATCAAAAATATTATTGTTTGTATTCTTGAAAAGGGCACAAAATCAAAATTTGATCAAAGTGTCTAAAGACACTATTAATGCACAAAAATTTGCAACACATAGTTGCCAAGCGAAGCCACAAAAAATCAATTGGAATCCTCCAATATTTGGAGAAGAAGACAACTAACCAAAATCATAAATAGAAGCTTCAAATATTGAGACTTGGTGAATCTCAAATATAAAGCATTACAAGGTTAGTTGCAAGGAGAAAACTGCAGAAAATTGCATCAAATGAGGAGCTTCTATCTACTTCTATCCTTGCTTGAATTTGTCAACAAAGTATCCAAGCAAAAAGGGGAAGGTGTCTAATCAATGAGACAATCTCAAAACCCCTACATTGCATTCAAAAATTCTACCATAAAACCAAAAAATCAGACCTGCAAAAAGGAGTGCAAGAAAGGGTGCAATAAAGGCATCTTATTTACAAATATTGTTACATTGTATTGCACTTCTCTAATTTGTTCTGCACATGAAAGAGGGTATATTTGAAAATGCCATGAAGGAACAACATTCTCAAGAAGAGCACAACCGAATACCAGCATAAAGAAGCCTCTAAAAAGAGCTCACATTGTGGACGGGTTGGACAGTCATAACAAGTAACCTGTAAATCACAAGAAAGGTGTCACATTGCTCACTAAAGGAGAGAAATCTAGTAGTGCATAAGCAATATAAATCAAAGCAATAAAATTGGAATTGTACTTCCAATTAAGGAGCATTCAATACTACCATTGGAGCATCAAGAAGTCTCCACAAAAGCGCTACCATTTGAACTCCATTCAAGCTCCTCCAACTCCTAAATCTCACCAAAGTTCCACCATAAGCATTGCTTGGATGGAACCATCTCAACACCATTAAAATACAACAATGAAGATGGAAGAGTATATTGAAAATCTTACAAGAAGGTATTAATAAGACTAGGGCATGCAAGTGCCACTTGTCATTCTCCAAAAGAAACCCTAAACACCCTCAAAGGTACGTTGGAATTTCACACATGTGAGGAAAAGTGTTACAACATCTCTTTGGTGCCCATAGTCCACGTGGAAGAGGAGTTACATTCAGCCATAGGCATTACAAAAGGAAGCCTTACAAACAATACACTATGAAGGAGTAAAAACACTTCAGACATTACACTTGTAACAAACGTTCAAGAACATATTTGAAGCTTTGAATGTAACCATTATGATACTTGTCACTCATAAAAATATTGACCACATATTAAAATCACCTTGGACTAGGAATAATGTAGCATTTTGAAGCATTCATGTTCAGCACTTCACAGTCTTCGTGCATAGGGCTGAGTTGCAACATGGAAGCAAGGTGGAAGAGCCTTAAATGCTTTGGTCAAAATAAGTCAAAGGTAGAAGGTGCCATAGTTGAATATTAAATCTAATATTTCCATTAGAGGGAATGATCAAGGCAAAGACACTCACTTTCCAACCATCTCACATCTAAAAATAGTGCATATTTGAATATTGCAAGGTGAGATTTATTCCCTACTTTAATGTGCTTTCATTTAAGGGAGTTATAAGGTTGATAAACCAAGGTTAAACTTAGAATAAATTAACCATATTGAAATAAAAGCATCAAAGGGAATAATTTATCAAATTAATATAATATTTACAATATTAACCATAGGAGAAATAAGGATTTCTACTAGAAATTAATTTTTAAATATTTGCAAATATTATTGTGTTCTAATTTTCTATATTTGGGAGCTATAAGGGTTACAACACCAAATTAGGTTATTGAAAATTAGAAACACTAAAATAAAATCCTAAGGGATATTAAAAGAGGTTATTAATATTTATTCTAAGGTTGCAAATTTATAATATTCTTGTCTCAAAATTTCTCAAAAGGGACAAAATAAATCCAACATTAAAACCTCTTCAAATTTGGGAAAAGTGCTTACTTCAATAGGAGGAATAAGGAATAATAGAAGTTGATTTTGGGATTTACAAAAACTTTACAAAATCAACCAAAAATTGAACTACATTTTACAAGAGCACTATATCATACTCCAAAATAACTAGGGAGTCATAAGGCATTCTACAAAACTTGCTAATATCAGCATCTACTAAAGATTATCAAGTTCTAAATCCATTAGGAAGATATAAGCTTTCTACAAAACCTAAACTTCCATTAGGTGTATATACTCTCATTACTAGGGATACATAAGGAAGCCTACTAACCTAAAAATTAATGAAGGTTTTATCAAATCAAGATTATATACTCCAATTAGGGATCATATATCCTAATATAGGGAGTCATAAGGTAGACTACAAAGAAAATCCTATCTCATTTCTTCAATTATACTTCTTCAAATGGGAAAAGAAATGGCATACAATGAATGTAAAATTTGCTCCAAAAGGAACCAACCTACAAAACATGAAAACATGTGGTACATTGACTCAGGATCCAGTCATCATATGACAGGAAATATACAATGGTTTGATTGCCTTGAAATTGTTAAAGGCTATAGACTAAGAATTGCATATAGCCAAACTTATCCTATACATGGATATGGATGTGTAACACCTAGCAAATCATTTTTAAATCTTCTACTACAAAGAGTATTGTATGTTCCTGGATTAACATTCAATCTCATTTCAATAAGCAAGTTAGTAGAAAATAACTATATGATCATTTTTGGATATATGGATGGAATCAATACATGTCTCATCATGAATCAAGGTGAAATAAAAGCAACAGGATCAATCCATGGAAATACATATATCCTAGACTCAATGGAAATCTCACAAGATATTGTGGTGTTTCAAAATTATGCTAACATATTTTAAGAGGAACAGGTTGGAGAAAATGAAGAACCAGTACACCACAAAGGCAAGCATAGAAGAATCAAAATCAAGAAGATGAGAGGAAAATTACACCATGCTCTACTCAATCATCAAAAATCAGAACTAAATGAAGATACTCGTAAATAGAATAATAAAGGTGGTTGGATAGAAGATAAGGATGATGAACCTGAACAAGCCAAAGATTATTCAATGGAAGGAGATCCACATTGAAGACTAAAGTATTCAATACCCAAATAATATAATACAGGGGGATGTTAGAAATAGATTATATTACATTATTTGGGTCATGTAAATGTACCTTCCTAGATACATACTTAGGACATTACATTACTTTAGGGAGGAATTATCTAGTTACTTCATGCAATGTAATAAATGCACAAGTGTCAATGTGCAAGTTGTATATGTACAAGGTGTCCCTTGCACGGCTAGGTAGAGTGTTGGCCAAGGAAATTATCTTCCTATATAAAAAGGGCCTCACTATAATAAGGAGGATATAGAGAAGCTTAGAGCATATTCATAGGTAGTAGCATAGTTTTGTGTAGATCACCATATATTGGTGATGGGTGCAATGTAGTCCAGTAGCTTTGTTCATGGAGTATCCATTTCCTCCATAGCTACATTGTATTCATTTTCGTCATTTCTATTTATAGCATATTTTAGTCATCTCACAGATTTACTTTCTTTCATATTATTTTGCATCTTGTGAATGCTATCTCCCATTGCATACTACATCAAAAGCTAACACAATATAGGAGTATTTTGGTTCAGAGGAGGTTTCGATGATGCCCTCAAGGGTGACTAGGAATCAAGCAAAGAGAACTCCCTGGATGTTGATAAGGAACATATTGTAGGTAGACCCCCTTTAATGAAGGTAAGAAAGAGTGAAACAGTGGTAGAGATAGCCAAAGCAACACAAATCGTCATCAATATGGGCTAAGGAGGGAATAAATCAGCTAAATCTAAAAGATAGAGGTTTTGTCATGGAATGTACAAGGTCTCAATAGGACTAGAATATATAGATCAATACAAATGTTGAGAAGAGATAATCACCTAGACATTTTACTATTACAAGAGACAAAGGTGGTAGAAACAAACTTAGCAATGGTTAAAGACAATATTTGAAGAGAAGTGGACCTTTTTGCTCAGCCCTCAATGAGCTCCTCAGGAGGAATGATGTGTATTTGGGACCCAAGTAAATTGGAAGGACAAAAAATTATCTCAAATGATATATTTTGTGCTATCCACTTCTTTTTTAAGGAGGATAATTCCCACTGGATAATTACAAATGTCTATGCACCCACTATTGTGGTTGGAAGATGAAGGTTATGGAGGTAATTGAGTGAACTCGGGCATGTTTTTATAGGCATCTCATGGATCATTGTAGGGTACTTCAATATCCCTCTATATCCTTCTGATAAGAAGGGAGGCGTTGAAGGATATTCAAAGAGTATGATTGAGTTTGGTGATTTTATAAATTCAAATGCTTTGATGGACTTGAAGCTTAGACAAGCAAAGTTTACCTAGACTAATAGGTGGTTGGGGAGTCAATTGATTCATATCATAATGGATAGGGTGTTGATTTCTTAGGAGATATTAGTGTTGTTTGGGGACACAACTCTCATGGCCCTCCCAAAAACTAGCTCAGACCATAATCCTTTGATTTTGGAAACAACGAACAAAAAAAGGCTCTTTGCTACCCCTTTTTTATTTGAAAATATGTGGATCCTTCATTCTGATTTAGAGAGCAGGATTCAATCTTGGTGGTAGCAATATTTTTTTGGGGATAGATTGGCTTAATTAGCAAAGAAACTAAGACTTGTTAAGAGAAACTTAAAACTATGGAATAAAGAGGTGTTTGGAGATATTATGGTTAAAAATGCAGCTTTACAACAACTCATGGATTTAGAAAACTCTTTACGTTTGGGGGAGTATTCGAAGGAAGTTTGAACTAGAGAAAATGATCTTCTATGTGATTGGCACAATACTCTAGCATGTGAGGAGGCCTTCTAGTGGCAAAAATCAAGATATTTGTGGTTAAGAAAGGAGACATGAATGCGAGGTTTTTCCATGTTTCAAATCTCAAGCATAGAAGTTTTAATAAAATATAGGAGATCAAGATTGCTAATGGTTCTTCTACAAGATATCCTTTCCAAATTAGAGAGGAAGCTGTTTAATTTTTCCAAGACATGTTAGGAGTGGATTTCGAGCTAGATGAAAATGTGATGAACCTGTTGTTAGGCCATATTCCCTTAAAGATTAAAAATTGGATAAATGACTATCTCCTCAACCCCTTTACGGATGAGGAAATTAAAGAGGCGATCTTCTTCATGAAAGGAGATAAATCTCCTAGTCCATATGGGTTTTTTGTGCTCTTTTATCACAAGTTTTGGTACATCATTGGCAATGAGGTCACCTTGGTAGTTAAGGAGTTTCAAACCTCTAAAAGGATCCCTTCTGATGTGAATTGTACATTCTTAGCCCTCATCCTAAATATTACAGGTGCTACATATTTTGAAGATTACCGCCCAATTTGCCTGTGCAAAACTCTCTAAAAAATTGTGTCAAGTCCTTGCAAACTGGTTGAATATGGCTCTCCCTTTTTTTTTTTAAGCGAAAAACCCCTTGTGAGGCTTCCTTGGTCTAAGAGACCATGAATAGGGGTTTCTACACCATCAAAGTCACCCGGGGGTCACACCCGACCCTGCCTGCACCAACATTATCAATTGAATTTTGGATACCCAATTTAGCTTTTTTGTAGGGTGGAGATTTGAACCTGGGACCTCCCTTGGAGGATTGCCCTCTCCTCTCCAACTCACCTACAACACCTGGGTATGGCTCTCCCTTTTATCATTGACAAAAACCAAAGGGTTTTTGTTCAAGGATGACAGATTCTTGATGGGATCATTTCGATCCATGAGATCCTGCACTCTATCTCTAAATCAAAAAAGGAAGGTATGTTTCTTAAATTGGATATGAATAAAGCGTATGATAGATTTTCTTGGGATTTCCTGATCAAAGTGCTCCAACATTTTAGTTTTCATGAGGATTGGATCTCTATGATGAAAAACTACATCTCCATAGTGATGATATCCATCTTAGTTAATGGGTCTAAAATGGGTTATTTTCCTAGAAAGAGGGGGTTGAGACAAGGGGACCCAATGTCCCCTTATCTATTTATAATTTTAGCTGAATCTATGGGTAGAGCCTTCACAGCAGCCATAGATAGAGGAGACATAGAAGGTATCAGGCCAACTTCCACTCTGGAACCAATCTCTTTTCAACAGTTTGTGGATGATACTCTAATTTTGACAAGATCATCTCTTCCACAAGCAAGACATATTAAGATGATTTTGCATTTCTATGAGATTGCAACATGCCAAAAGATAAAATTTAATAAAAGCAATTTTTTTTCCTGAATACCTCCAAAGCTCTCCAATTGTCGATAGCAAGAATATTCAATTGTGGCATAGGTTATTTTATAGAAACCTATCTAGGGATGTCTTTATTTTGTGGAATTATGAAGGAAGCCTTGTGGGATCTGGTTATTGAATGTGTTACAAAGAAAATTTCTTCCTAGAAATGCTCTCTTCTTAGTCGGGCAAGAAAGGCCCAACTTGTGAAATTCTACCTTCAAAGTACACCTATTTACTTCATGTCAATTTTTAAAATTCCAATATCGGTCTGCAAAAATATTGAACAGATCCAAAGGATTTTTTTGTGGTTTGGGGTTGAGGAAAATAAGAAGATACCTTTACTTGCTTGGAACAAAGTTTGTACCTCTAAACACTATGGGGAGTTGGTACTGAGAACTCTTCCCAAAATGAACAAAGCTCTAATGGGAAAGTTGGGTTGGAAGTTGGTGAAGGAAGAAGACACTCCCTTGGTGAAAATTGTAAAAGCTAAGTATTTACGTAATTCCTCCTTCCTAGAAAATCTCAACCCCTCTAAGGGTTCTAGTTTTTATAATAGCCTTCAGTAGATAAGACCTCTGATCTAGTAGGACTGTAGATGGTATATTGGAGATGCTGCTAACATGAGATTTTGGCAAGATACTTGGCTCTTTAACTCTCCCCTTTATGAGATCCCAAGGTTTGCAAACTTAAGAATAATCCTGACTCCTATTTATGGACTGTTGGTTCAAAATTATATGGTGGAATAAAATGGCATCAAGATGTGGAAGTGGCTTTATGCTAATAATATCATTGAGGACTTGCGTCCACACTCAGAAAGTCTTATTAGATGTCTTAATACCTACATTCTAAGTCATTGGTGATCGAATGATATATTTATTTGGATGAAAATTAAAAATGGATATTATTCTATGAAGATAGCTTATAACTTGGTTGAAGGTGTAGGGGTTGTGTGGCCCCATGTAAAGGTTTGGGACAAAGATCTCATCCCTAAGATTACTATTTTTCAGTGGTTTGTTATGCATGATAAAATTATGACCCAGGATAATTTGAAAAAACGTGGATGTGTTTTATGTGAAAAAGAGGAGGAAAGCATTGATAATATACTTCTTAAGTGCTACTTTACCAAAAACTTGTTTGATCAACTCTATAGTGAATTCCAATTTCAATGGGTTTTCCCTAGAACTATCTCAGACTTAAACTTGCAATGGGAGCCTCCTTTTAAATGTAGAAGAATCAGGAAGCTATGACTTCTAAGCCTTCCACATATCTGGTGGAGAGTTTGGAATGAAAGAAACCACATAATATTTGAGGACTTGAATATGGACTAGGAAATAGTTTGGAACCAAGCAATAAGTCTCCTGATGGAGAATTTTAACACTATCCACTTCAAGGGGGTATGGGAATCAGAGTAGGAAAGGTGGATATTGGAATGTTGGGGAGTCATAGATAAATTACCAATGCATCGAGTTCATCCCATAACTCATGCAAAATGGATACCACCACCAGTTGGATGGTTCAAATTAAATTTTTTATGGGACCTTGAAAGGTAATCCCAGACTGGTGGGAGCTGGAGGGGTGATTTGAAATCATCTGGGTAAGGTAATCAAAGCCTTTGCTGAACCACTGGGTGAACAGAAAAGTCATTTTACTGAAGCAAGAGCAACTTATGTGGGAATTTATTTGGCTATTAATTGTAATCTAGATAAGCTCATAGTTGAAGGAGACTCATAAAATATTGTGACCATATTAAAGGGAGGACAACCAACCACTTGGACTATTGAATTTATAGTGGTGGAAGCTTGAGTGCTTTTGGATAGACTCAAGAATGTGTCTATCAATCATATTTATAGAGAAGCCAATAGGGTAGCATATGGTCTTGCTAACGAAGGAGTTATGAAAGATGCCAGAAAGGAATGGGGGAATGATATCCCAGCACACATAAATATTTTAGTTGACAATGATAATGCCATAGGAATTGACAATGGGGATCAGTAGGAAGAGGTTGTCAAGAAAGCATAGAGTATATGATATTTAGATATGTATGGTATATGATGGTTTTCTAGTTTTTGATGTGGTTAGTGTAGTGTGTTTGTTGTTACACTGATGGTATAGGCTTTATGCTAGTGGGAAATCCTTCTTGGTGAAATGGACAGTGATTGGCCATATTTGTTGATGTAAAAGGTTAGCATTCCTTTTAAAAATGCACTTTTCCAACTTAACAAAAAAAATATGAATACCTTGTATCTTCCTTGTTTGATTTATCAATCAATAATTTTGACACAGTTTCAATTCTTCAAAACTCTAGGTTGAATTCCTTTTATCTCCCAAATTTCAAGAAATATAATTCCTCAATTCTAAATATCACAATACTATGTTGGTTTTGAATTCCTTATAACTCCAAAATTAGAAATTTAGAAATCTAGTAAAAGGATATTTGCAAATATTATATTCCTAATTTGATGTAGGAAACCTTATTTCTCCAAAATTTAAAATATTTTTAAATATTAAAATGCTTCACAAATTTCAATAACTCAATTACAAAATTTTATCAAATCTTCTCAAAACTTGAAATTGATTTCCAAAATTTCCCAAAATAATTTTAAGGCTTCTCAAAACTTTCCAAAAATAATTAATAATGCTTCTAAGGTTTCAAATTTCACTTCTAAACCTTTTCTCTCCAATAATCAAATTAATCTTGTAATTAATATTTCTTCAACCTTAGAAAAAATAATATTACCCTTTATCCTTATAACTCCTAGCTTGGGCAAATAATTAAATTTCAAATAGAGTGCTTTACCTCCAACTTTAGGTGTGAAATAATCGATCAAGGGTGTTTGACCTTCCCTTGAATGGTGCTCTCACTCCTCTACTACACTTATGGTGCTTCTCTCCACTATGTTGCACCAATGAACGAATATGTCATGCTATGCTTGATGCTCAATTTTTATTAATGCAAATGGAGTTAAATTATTTGCATTTATGAGGGCCTAAGACATTTCAATCACCTCCTCAATATGGTTGGTGCTCCTCCTTTTGTTTTAACAAGTGGCACTCAATATTTTCTCCTTAATGCTTCATATGACCCTTGCAAATTTTGGCACTCAATTTTAGTCGATGATGATGGCACTTCAACTCTTCTCCAACATCTGTTCAACCAATGCTCTTTCCTTATGGTGGTTACAAAAATCTCGATCGTTACTACTTCCAATGTATCTTCTTGGCACGTAGTCTTCTCTCCCACGTTCTCCTTGAATTCATCTATCTTGATTTACTCTTAGCTTTAACTTTATCCTAGATCGTCCTCTTCAATGCTTCGACTTCTCAAAGCATGTCTTTTCAATATCTGCTTGGCTCCCTGCGTTTGGACTCCTTGAATGGCATTGAAACTTTGACTTGGTGGCTTCTTTCTATTTTTCCAATGGCTCCTCCTTGAGCTTTGGTGGCTCTTCCAACCTTGGTGGTGCTCTTCACCTCTTCTAACATTTTTTTATCATAGAACAAACACTCCTCCTTGGCTTTATGCATGGTGGCTTCTTTGGTGGTGCTTGCTCTACCTCCTTGGCTTTGGTGGTTCCACCTCTCAACGGTGGCTCAACTTCTCCTAGCTTGGTGGTGCCTTTTCATTGTCAAATCTCTGTAATTTTTTGCACTCCTTGGTGTCTTTAGACACTTCGAATCTTGCTCTATTTTGAGCCCTTAGTTGATTTATTTTTCTTCAATAAACATGCACTTTGTAAGCTTGTAAAAACATCATTCTTTACTAGTATTCTCTCTCCTTATTTTTCCTTTTCAAGCAAACTCTAACTTCACTCTTTGTTGTTTTATTTTTCAGATTCTAAGATGAAAGTGCTACCTCCTTACTTGGCTTGAAGACTCTTAACTTTAAACTAGTTTTTATTGAATTCAATAGCTCTAATATGGTGCTCTCAAAAAAATTAAAGTAGATTGGTTTTAATACTTAAACAACAACATTTTATAGCAGCAATGTTACACACATTTTGGCATCCTTTTGTAACTAATATCCTTGGTGACTTGATTCACCCTTTTGTTGTCTCGAATTTGTAAAGTTTGCATATTCACTTTCTTTTATTTTGCTACCCAAATATCAGTTTGCTTGTTGCCCAAACTTTATGAAATTTGCAGCTTCTAACACTGCCCAAAATATTATCTCAAAACTTCTCCTTTCTCCTTCCAAAAAGCTTCCAAGAAACTCTTAAATTTGCAACCAAAATTCTTCTTCAAATGTTTTCCAAAATATAGTTTTATCTCCTTCAAATTGTTGCCTTAGATTGCAGTCAATTTTTTCTTTGAAATATCCTTCAAATTACTTTATTTTATTTTTTGCAAATTTTGTCTTAATTGCAGTCAATTCCTTCTTCAAACAGCTATCCAAAATCACTTTCAAATCTGCCCAAACCTTCTCCAATTCACAACTCTTCTATCTCCTTCAAATGCTGCCCAAATTCGTAGTCTAAAACTCTTCAAATGTTGCTCTAAAATTCTGACTTCTCCTCTATCTTGTTGTCTTGAAATAGTCTCTAACTCCTCCAATCCATTGCCTTAATTTACTTTCAAGCCTTCCTTCAATTGGTTGTTCAAGGGCACTTCAAAATCTGCCCAAATTTTCTTCAATTTGTAGCTCTATGTCACCTTCAATTTTCTATCTTGTGACCCTTCAACTTCTATCACGAAAATCAGCAATCTTCTCCTCCACAAATCAACCTTGAAAACTTTAATGGTTTTTTCCAAAAATATAATTTTTGTGGCCTCTTATTTCCTCTTTCTCTTCCTTAGCTTCCACTAAATTCTATATTCAAATTTGTCCTATTTGTTGGCCTTTTACTCAATAATTTGAATGCCTTGAGGTATTCAAAAGTACTTTACAAAATTTTGCAAACTTCTTGTCAAATCCTTCTTCCTTTTGGGCTTGTAGTTGGATGGTGATAATTATCTCAAATTCCTCTTTCCAGGAGCTTCTCCTACTTGCAAATTTTTATCTCAAACTTTCTTCAAATCTTCTCCAATGGCCACTTCAACTTCTTCAATATGGCTTCTTCTTTCTCCTTCCAAATTTGCTTCTGCTACTTGCAATATTTTATCTCAAACTTTCTTCAAATATTCTCCAATGGCCACTTCTTCAACTTCTTCAATATGGCTTCTCTAGCCTTCTTTCTCCTTCCAAATTTCCTTCTCCTACTTGCAATATTTTATCTCAAACTTTCTTCAAATATTCTCCAATTGCCACTTCTTCAACTTCTTCAATATGGCTTCTCTAGCCATCTTCTTTCTCCTTCCAAATTTGCTTCTCTTACTTGCAATATTTTATCTCAAACTTTCTTCAAATCTTCTACAATGGCAACTTCTTCAATATGGCTTCTCTAGCCTTATTATTTTCTTGAGTTTCCAAATTCTTCAATCTTCTTTATCCTTTATCAGATCTACAATGGGGACCTCTCGTCTCGAGTATCCTCTTTCTTCAATCTTCTTTCTCAAATATTTTATCTCCTTTATCAAATCTACAAATGGGGCCTCTTCTCTCAGGTCTCCTCTTTCTTCAATCTTCAATAGAGCTTCTCTGGCCTCTTTCTTTCTTCTTCCTCCAATATGCTATGGATATCTCTTTCTTGAGTCTCCTCAATCTTCAATCAGCAGTCTTCAATATTAAATGGGGACCTTTTTCCTTGTATCTCCTCAATATTCAATCTTCATTGGTTCTCTTTCAACATAGTGGAATATTATCTTCTCTGGTTTTCCTTTTCTAGAGGTAATTTCTTCAACTTAACTAGTTTCTCCTTAACCAATGGAAATATCCTTTTCAACTTTTAAAGACCTATGCAAGATAAAACCTTGTTGTAGCTCTGATACTGTTGTTATATTTTTGTGCTAAATACTTAAAGTAAATATTCCTCAAGATCTAAAATAAATATACTATATCAAATATAATATAATGGCAATATTCTAAACATATAAAAATCATGAATAACTTTTGCAACAAATCATAAAATTACCTAAGATCGTAGGTCACAGTTGCGGTCCAGACTGCAGACCGCAACTGTCAACCACGATTTATACTATAGACCGGTGTCCGGGGCTACGGTTCGATCGCTTAGGCCAAAATGCCTAAATTGAGTGGTTAGAACCATTGCTCTATCTTGGAGTCTGTCCAAGATCCTCTATATGGTTTCGTAGCATGTCCATATGAGTAGTTGCCCTCGACATGACATGTTTTACGTGTCTACAATAATACCATGAGGGATTGATCCAGTTGAAAAATAACCACATCTCGAAGGGTCTGATCATGCTAGAGAGTCTCTTTGACTAGAATGATAGGTCTATCGGCCACAAGATCAAGGTGGACCAAAAAGAGTTCATGGACCTAGAGTTACAACTAGGAAAGGTTATCAAGGTAGGGGTCGATTGCTCAACCAAAGAGCTTTAGTAGATTCATACCCTGTGCAAGGAGTACCTCAACATCATCGCTTGGTGCTACCAAGATCTAAAGGGGTACGATAAGAATATCATCCAACACACCATCGAGCTGGAGGAAGGAGTCAGACCATTCAGGCAGAAGCAACGACCCATCAACCCAAAGATCAAAATACTGATGAGGGCTAAGCTTCTAAAGATGCTTGAAGCTAAGATCATATACCCGATCAAGCATTCCTCATGGGTGGCCAACCTTGTTCCAGTACGAAAGAAGAATGATGACATCCGCTTGTGCATTGATTTCCGAAATCTCAACCAAGCGTCACTCAAAGACCACTACCCACTACCTCAGATCGATCAAATACTTCACATGGTGGTGGGAGCACAAAGGTTTTCCTTGCTAGATGGCTTCTCCGGCTACAACCAGATTTGGGTCAAGGATGAAGACCAGCATAAAATTGCGTTCACCACCAAGTGGGGGACCTTCGCCTACCAACGCATGCCCTTCGACATTTCGAATGTCGGAGCAACTTTCTAGAGAGCGATGGACCTCGCCTTTGGTGAACTATTGAATCATGTCATCGTAATTTACTTAGATGACATGACAGTATTCTCCCATAAGAGGGAGGAGCATGACCTACATTTGCGGTAAGTTTTTGAAAAATATCGAGAGTTCGGGGTCTCCATCAACCCCAAGAAATCTATCTTCGTAGTGAAATAAGGAAAGCTACTCGGGCATCTGATATCTGAAAAGGGGTTAACTATTGATCCCGCTCGAGCTGAGGCACTTCTCCACCTTCCACTACCAGTAAATAAAAAAGCCCTGCAGTCCTTTTTTGGATAGATAAACTTTGTGAGGAAGTTCATCGTCGACTTTGCCCAAGTAATAAAGCCGATGGCCGAGCTCCTAAAGAAGGTTCAAAATAAAGGGGGAAGAGAAAGGAGGTAGGCTTTTCAAGAAATTAAGGAGTGGATCGCCCAAGCTCCCGTCCTCATCAACCCCGACTATTCACGAGATTTTATCTTATATGCCGTCAAGGGGAGCCAGAGAGCTATGCAGTTGTTCTAACACAGAAGGGTGAAGATGGAGATGAGCGCCCGATAGCGTTCCTCAGCCAAATCATCCAGCCACACGAAGAAAATTTCAATTTCATTGAATAACAAGTACACGCAGTGATGAGGTCACTCTAAAAGTTTTGTCATTTCATCTCTCAGAGCAAGACGATAGTGTACGTGATACACCCAGATGTTCAAAATTTCATCATCCAAGGTGAGTTGGGCAATAGGAGAGTTGGATGGGTTACTAAGATCCAAGAGTTTGACATCAAGGTATGCCCCACTAAATTAGTCCGAGGTAGAGCACTCTATCAAGAGTTGGCCAAAAGTACCACAGCTGAAGCTGCAAACCCCGACTCGGACACCCTTTCCCTCGATAGCAATCTTACCAATTTATCGATCGACAGTCCAGATTGGACAAACGATCTAGTCAGGTACTTCGACACAAGTAGGTGCCCTTCTCACTTCAACGCTTCGTAGAGAAGGAGATTTCACCTGCAAGCTAGCATGTATGTCCCGACTCCCAATAGACTGTATTATCAGAACATCGATGGAGTTCTCCTGAGATGTATCAAGGAGTCACAGAAGGCAAAAATATTGGAGGAGTTTCACTCCAGGATTTTGGGAGGACATTTTGCAGGCAGACCGATGGCGCTGAAGATCATCAAAGCGGGCTATTATTGGCCCACCCTTTTCTTTGACGCTTTCAAAGTTAGCCAACATTGTGACAGTTGCCAGTGCTACTCGGGTAGGACTAGGAATGCATCACTTCCTCTCCACCCCATCCAAGTGGAATCCTCGTTCCAATAGTGGGGTCTGGAATTTATTGGGATTATCAACCCCAACTCCTCCATCAACCATAAATACATTTTGATCGCCACAGACTACTTCACTCGATGGTCAGAAGCAATTTTGACCAAGCAGGCAGACCAAGAAGTGGTTATCTCTTTCCTTGAAGGACTGATCACTCACTTTGGGGTGCTTGAAGCCATTGTGTCTGATAATGGCTCCCCTTTCACCGGTGCAAAGATCTATGATTTTACAACCAGGTATGGAATCTATTTGAAAACCTCATCTAACTATTACCCGTAGGGCAATGGACTGGCAGAATCCACAAACAAGAACCTGCTACGAATATTGAAGAGGACTCTATAGAAAAATAAGCGAAGTTGGCACCTACTCTTGGACCAGGTGCTTTGGGTCGACCACATTTCTATCAAGCGATCAATCAAGACATCACCCTACTCACTGGTGTACGGGAAAGATGCAGTCTTACCCATGCACATCGAGCTGCCCGCATTGCAGTTGCTTAAGTGGCTTGACACTGAAGAGGGCCAATTCAATCCGATGGATGCGAGGTTGGCACAATTGCTGCAGTTGGAGGAAGAAAGAGAGAAAGCTTACGAAGCCTTCGCCAAGCATGTCGAATCCACCAAAGGTTGGTTCGAGAAAAAGACTTCTGACCGAACCTTCAGTGTCGAATATTTGGTCTTAAAGTGGAATGAAAACAAGTCCAAGCCGAGGAACCACGAGAAGTTCGATGCCTTCTAGGAAGGCCCTTTTTGAGTCTCCGATGTTAACCAACTCAACTCATTCATTCTACAAGATATGGAAGGTTTCACTCTCCCAATTGTAGTGAATGACTTTCTTCTGAAATTTTACCACTCATCGAGCTCTGAGGAAGATCGTTGATCCACCAGGTATTTCTTGTGTATATAATCTCTTTCAAAGTTTATACAGTTGGTTGTCGCTCCAGTTTTTTGAGCGCAGCTAGAAAAAATTGATAGTGGAGTGATGGCTTTCCTTCTCTCTTCTAAAAAATAAATTCCTAATTCTAGTGGAGCATTTCTCCAAAGCACTCCACCCGTGGAGCGCTCCCCTAAAAGAACTCCACCTAGGGAGCAATTTTCAAATAGCACTTCTCTAGAGAGCGCTCCACCCAGAGAGCGCTTCTTCAAAAGTGCTCCACTTATGGAGTGCTCCTCTTCTAAAAATTGAATACCCCTAGAGGGCATGTCAAGTAGAGCACTCACAGATTTTTCGATGGTTCGGCCAGTTCGAAGTTTTTGAATGCTCTTTTCTAGTATTCTATCGAATGTTAAGTAAATCCCTAGTGGAGTAGTGCTCGGATGGGTGACCTTCTGATAACTGTCCCGGTTGGTGTGTGCCATGGTAGAAGTTAAGCGTTAGAGTTGAAAAGCTACCATGGGGGGTTAAGTTATCTTTTAAATAAGAGGTAAGTTGACTATTGAAAAAGGTTTTATAGCCAGGATGAGATAATTGGCATTGCTCTTGCATCAGGTGAAGGCATGGATGATCTCTAGGGAACAGGCTAGTCCCTTTTTTGCCAAGTGATAAGGTAAATGCAAACTCTTCAGAAGAAAGAAGGATGGGCTTCTAATTCATGAAAAGTGCTCCACCTAGGGAGCGCTTCTTCAAAAGCGCACCACTTTGGGAGTGCCTTTCTCCAAAGCGCTCCACTCATGGAGCGCTTGCATGGAAATTTAAAAGGGTTAAGAAGTGTTTCTTTAAATTGGAAAGTGCTCCACCCAGGGAGCGCTTCTTCGAAAGCGCTCCACCTAGGAAGCGCTTTTCAAAAAGCACTCCACTATGGAAGCGCTTGCCCAGCCCCCCATTTAAAATATTATTTTCATAATAGATATGGAGCTATCCGTTTAGATTGCGCCAAGTGTCGTGGAGGGATAAGATCATTGGTAAAGGAGTCATTTTCAAACCCTAACCCTAAAAGCGTAGTTTTATTTTAAGTGAGAGTCGTACGACTACCCAATCAAAACATTTTTGCTCTCCATAAGCCAAAGTGTGTCCTCCAGGCAGATTAGTATGGGCTCTCCTCCCAATAATTAGCACACGCCCCAAGGAAGTGTCCTTGTCCACCGCCATTATTTGTCATTTCCAAAAAGCAACCACCAACATGTGGGTAATTCAAGGCACACGCTTACATGCACGTCCTCCCCTAGCATTAACTTTAGGTACTCAACAGTAAAAGTTGGTGAATTAAAATTTGATGCTATAAGGTGGTGATTTTATTATTAAAATTTTAAATCATTTGTAGCATTTCCATTCTCTACTCTGCCCTAGCACCCTGTGTTCGTCCAGAGAGCCAGGATTTTTAGAGTGTGAATTGTTTCAATACATCCAACAGCCATGGGTAAAAAGAGTAAAGAAGTTGAGGGGAAGGTGCAAGAAGGGAAGGCAAAAAAGGAGAAGGCACCCAAGGAAAAGGTAGCACCTACAGAGGCATCCGGCTCGAAGAAGCCGAAGAAGCAACGAAAGCGAGAGAAAAAACTAGTAGAGTTGACAGCTCCACAACATACTCTCTTTCGGTACCGGGATTGCCTGGTCACACACAAGGACGTAGAGCAACTACACCAGGACGTCGAAATGGCATATAGGGAGGCCCCTACCGAGAATCCATTGGCTACCATATACCATTCGCACTTGTACTTTTACATGTGCACGCCCGTGCATCACTGTCCAGATTTTATAAAAGCTGTATCACTTTTCTACGATGCCCAATCGAGGATGGTTCAGAATGCCAAGGCGGAGGTATTGTTCGCTATCATAGCTGACGTCGTCCAGGATGCTTTCACCTGTGGGAGAAAGCACTCATCCAGTTTTATCCCGAGGAAGATCCACACTAATGAGGAAGGCGCCAGATATCAACCAACATCTAAAATATAGCATTTCATGAGGGAGCAATTGGGGAGCATGACAACATCAGACGAGTTTCCCCAGCTTTCGAAGCCCTTGGCCGAATTCACCCACCGTGACATCTACTCCATTATGGCATGGGTAATGGGGCTTCCAACAGATGAATGGGTATCTGACTGGCAGGTTTCCATGGCATAGGCCATACTCGAGAATGAGATCTATTTTCCCTCCAAAGTAAGGTCGAGTGCTATTCCAGTTTTTTATGACTAGGCGAAGTTCGTGGCACGATAGTTACATGCATGTTTGGCCTATGTTCAAGGCCCTAAAGCTGAATAATTCAGACTCTCATCCCTGTTAGTGTGGTATTTCTTTTGGCACATGCATGAGAAATTTCACTACATAACAAAAAATCAAATAGATGAGGAGGGTAGAGCTTTTCCAGTCTATCTATGGACCAACAACTTGTCCAGGAATGAGTCATACTATATCTTCAACCAGGTTTTCCTCGGGCCAGCGCTGGAGATGATATACGACCAATGTGAGCGAGTTCCAATGGAGTTGAGGAGCGAGGTCGTAGACAAGCGATTGGGAGATACTTTTTTGCTCACCCAGGGGCTGGTTGTCAGAATTTATGGGTTTACAGAAAAGCCTTTTTTGTTACCCTATTATGCCATGCCCTATCTATTTTCCCTAGAGGTCGCCCGATAGCTCGACTACACCAACGAGGAGTACGGGAAAGGTCAGGGCAGGAAGGTGATAGTCTCTACTCCTTTTGAGTTTGGAGATGTTAAGATAACACAGTGTGGTTAGAACGTTGTTCTAACAATGACGCTTTCAGATTACAGGCTGATCGAGCTTCCCCATCGCTGGAAATGGGACCCACTTGGTATTATCCAGAAAAACCTTGGGGTGAGGTCTTTTCATTCTTGCCCTAATTATGACATGGAGAGGCAACGTAACAATCCATTGGGCCTTGAGCTAGAATGGCACATGGACGAGATGAAGCCTCTACCTCCGTGGCTAGAATTTTACACCATGGAAACTGAGTATGACTCGAACGTCAATCCAGAGCATAGACTGCCCAGGGCTATTTTAGTCAAAATCAAGGTCAGACATCCGACATGGTCTGACCATAAAATCCAACAGTGGTGGATCATGAGGGTCCACAATGATAAGACGTCCTCGAAAAACCCACTTGGAGATTGATGATAAGTTCTCAGTGTTTTATGATGAGAACATTAATACTTATCAACCTCTTTCATTCATTGATATTGTTCCCCATGGCGGATGCAATCCTGATGAAGTGGATGACTTGGCACACCCAAGACACGAAGGCAAGGGCAAGGCCATCCTGGGTGCCTCATTATTTAGCAAAGAGAAGAGTCCATTGCCTCACCAGAAAATGAGTGCCTCCTCGAAGAGAAAGGTAGAGGCACCTTTCTTACAGCCAACCACAAAGAAGCCATGCACCAGTTCCCATAAACCCTTTGGGATAATTATTCAGGCAGTATCTGAGCCCCCTTCGATGAGCTCTACCAAGATGATTATGGTGGCACAGGCTGAAGAGTACAGGGGTGGAGATGAAGAGCACATCAAAATGTAGGAGGAACTACAGGACGAAGATACAGAGTGCATCAGTATAGATGCACCCTGTGTAGAAGAAAAAGGAGAAACGCAAGCACAAAACATAGCTTCCACAGTTCCTTTGATCATAAAGCCCCAAGGTATGCATTTATCTCTTTCTATTTCTTCTTCCTCGCCTACACTATCAGTTTCTCTAACTTCGACGTTTGTATGCTCGATGCTTGAAATATCCCTAATAATACCAGTTTAAGTGGCCCTTGCATTGAATGCAACTCCATTACCCCAATCCACTGTCCCAAGTTCATCTAGTTTCCCAGCATCATATGTACCACTATTCAAGTCACATTATGTTCCCTCATTTGTAACCTTTGAATCTTTCATGGGAAACCCTAATGCATTTTCAGTCCCTTCCTCCTTCAATTTTCCCTTGTCTGGTTTAGCTGACCACATTACGAATATTTTTGCCACCAGGGAGCTAGATCCACTTTTTATCACACCCTCTCCCGTTGGTTTCTCAACACCCCAACCGACCATTCCCATAGTGGTGACCCAAGCACCTTCGAGGGTTAGCGCAATCGCTTCCCCTTCGGCTTCCAGTGCAATGTATGATTTCGAGCCCCCTCTCCCACTTCTTCCCTTCATGCCAATCCTTGGAATAGGCATCCAAGAGCCATTGGAGTCTGAGTTGGAGATGACCCAGCAGCTCACTATCGCATAGAGCATCCATAAGGTGCGTATGAATACGACATGCTATCTGAGGGACCGTAGGAAGAGAGAGGCGCTGGCTCTGGAGTAGACTCAGAAAGCTTGCATCATTGACCCAGATACGATGAAGTTGCATACCATTGAAAAATACCGCTAGTTCAGAAGCCCTTGGGAGAAATGACCCCGGTCGATTATGCCATCCGCCATACTGAGGAGGACATTGCCAGAATGAACACTGCACAAAAAATGGGCGATGTCCAAGTTGGCATGGGCTCCATTTACGCTCACAACGAATATTACAAAGATTGCTTCTTCAAAGCGCAGTCCAAAAATGATGAGCTCGAAGAGGCCCTAGCAGCGGCGAGAAGGTAGATTGAAGCGCTGGAGTCTAAGTCCAAGAAATAGGTTGAAGCACTGGAGGTTGAGATTGAGCAGTTAAAAGAAAATATTCAATTGCTTGAAGATGAAAATAAGGAAGCATCCAAACTATACGATCACCACATCAAAATGATCACCAAGGCAAACCAGGAAATACAAGTGCTCACTATCCAAAGGAATGAGTTACAGGCTCAGTTGTCTAAAAGAAATAAGCAGCCTGTTCTTCCCTCCAGGGAGCGCCTCAAGGAGATGCGCCTAGACTTCCTACAAGATTTCCCAACAAGAGCAACAAAAGGAATTACAGTCTTGGCATTCTTCAAGGAAGCACATGAGGCAGTTGTTGCTGGAAGACCTATCTTGGAGTCCGCTCAAGCAGATGTCAACTATTGGTTAGATTTGGCCACCCAGCTGAGGAAGATAGAAGATGTACCTATCCACCTTACCCCTATGAGCGATCTGGCTCGATCGTTGGCAATGATGAAAACAACTTTGCATTACTTCTTCACAAAGGTTGAACTGGCCAAGAAAGCTCGCCTGCTCTCAGATTCTCTTATGCAAGAGCGTGACATCTCACTACGATACTTTGATGCTCTTGTCAAGATCGGCGTCCCAGGTTTCACCGACCCTAAGGAGCCCATTCCATCAGTACAGGAGTTGGAGCCTATGTGGGTTGCCTTCGTTGATAATGCCTTAGACATCGACGCTTTGGAAGCCTCAAGTTTTGATGCTCAAGTAATCCTCCTCATGGCCAAGTATGCCCAGATTCAATCTTGCTTGATAGAGTTTGATAGAATACTGGAGTTTGTTGAGGTTGAGCGCATCGAAACATATCGTTGCCTAATTTAGGAGCTAGAGAAGCAGTCGACTTTCCCTTTGGAACGATGGGTTGATGCTTCCATGGTGTACAAGCATATCTTCAACAAGTCGTTGGACCAATATCTCCCTCAGCCACCCAAGCAGAATGAAGAAGATGAAACAAGCAGTGCTACAGATTCAAATGTTGAGGAGACAGATGAACAGGAGGGAGAGATAGACAATGATGTAGAATCAAAAGAGGAGGAATCGAAAGACGCAGGTGAAGAATCCAACAGCAGTGAGGAAAAATCAAAGGAGCACTTCGAAGGCTCAGAGAGAAGAGGACTCTAGTGCCCAAGGATAAAGGTTGGGATCTTCACATTGAGGTAGGCTCAATGCCCCGCGAGCCGCCAGATGTGTTGCCAATTTTGCCACACAGTTGTTGAATTTCATTTTGTATACAGTTTTGAGACCATTCATTGTAAAACTTCTCTTTTTCCATAAAAAATGGTTAAGATGTGGTTATGTTGTTGTGCTTTCATCGACTATCTCATTTTGTTTAAAACTGTATTTTTCTTGCATTATGAGATTCCTCATCTTTGTTGTACTTTTCTACGTTTTTTGTACTTTTCCATGTTATGTTGCATGCAAAATTGTGAATGTTTTAGCATGAGCATTTTTTTGATGTTTCGCTTCCTTATCTTTGTCTCCAAAATCCTTTCATATTTTGCACATATGGTTGTAATTTTTGGCACTTGGGTGTTTAGTTTCATTTTTTCCTATTGAAATTATAAAATCGCCCTGGCAGCAAGTAAAATAGGAAAAATGACTAAGTATGGAAAAGGAGGTTTGAGCATAGTCAAGACTGCGACGCTCCACTCAGAGGACAAATTTGCAAAGCACTCCATCCAGGGAGCGCCACTCTAAAAAATGGCAAAACAAGTGTAAAAATGGCTAAGTATAAAATCAATATGGTTAAAAGGAAAAGTGCTCCATCAGTGGAGCACCTTTCCCCGAAGGCTTAAAATAAAAATAGACTTGGCTAAAAAAGTAAGTAATAGTCAAAGGCAGTCAAAGCCTAGAGCGCTCCATTCACGAAGTGCTTCTCCAAAGCGCACCACTTCAGGAGCACTTGAGGGGAAAAACAAAGCAAACCATAAAGATAACTTTTTATCAAATAAGTTAAAAGTCAAATGTAGTCAGCATGGAAAGCGCTCTGTCAGTGGAGCACCTTCCCAAGACAAAGGAAAGATAAGATAAGTGTTGGTGAAAAGGACAAATATGAGTCACCATGGTCAAAATAGAAAGCGCTCCCCAAGTGGAGTGCCTCTCCAAAGTGCTCCACTCAAGGAGCGCTTCTCCAAGGAGAAGGTAAAGCAAATAATACGCAAGTTATAACATAAGTGCAAAAGGCAAGTTCCAAGGTAAAGTCAATGCAGTTAAAAAGAAAGGTGCTCCATTGCTGGAGTGCTCTTCCAAAAGCGCTCCACTGTTGGAGCGCTCTTCCAAAAGTGCTCCACTATTGGAGCGCTCATCCAAAAGCGCTCCACTGTTGGAGCGCCTCTCCTCAAGCAAAGTGACTAAGAGAAACTATTACGAACCTACCCTGGACAGTTCAAACCAACTCCAAGTTGCACTCTGTAAAATTGAATGGACTATTTCAAGTCATTTTTGGAACCTTCTATCTTCAATGCTCAGTTATCTAAAGGGCTAATTGACTTTTTCAAGTCATCATCGGGATCAAGTCCGCCTATCACGGGAGTGGTTGGGCATTGATGTTTTAAGCAGTAAATTTCTTCTATAAAAGTCGGCTTCTTCTTTGTAACTAAGGATGGATAACTTCTGCTAGAGAAGCAGCTCTGTACTTTGAAATCTGCTCTCGAAATAAAGGCTTCTGGCTCCGGTGTTGAGTCTTCTATATCTGTGTATGACTTCTATTCTGTCATTTCTATTAAACTAGTTTCTTTGTTGTCAGTTTAATTCTATTTTCTAGATTTCACTGTCAATAGAGGGCTAGTCTCTGGAATACTTGTTGGAGTTTACACAGTCTTGAGGATTTTATACTAGTTTCTATTAAAGGTCAATTGTTTTGATTGTTGTTGGTTCAAGTAGCTAAGTTGTCTATCGTGCTTCCGGTCCATCACCCCTCTTTTCCAGATTTTAGCCATTTCCCATTTCCTTTAAGTTATTTTATCCCTTTCAGTATCTTCCTAACCCTTATCTCAAAACCCCCATTTTTATTTTTGGAACCAACCCTACTGGAGATTGCCACGGAGGACATTCCTTTCCTTCGGGCATTCAATGCTTGGCAATGGGTCTAGGGCGCTGCAGACTTAGAAAACCTGTATCTAGGTTGGTTCGAATGCCAACAGCACCAAAATATTTCAATTTGTATTGCTCCTCATTCCCTCGAGTGATGTTGCTCGAGCCTGTCCACTTAGTGCACACGATGGGGAGTGGAGAATCGATGAAATATTTTTGGAGACACTGCTCGGCTTGTTCGACTGGTGCACTAAAGCGACGAGTACCACCTTTGACTTGTAAATGGTCTTATTCATATCTTGGCAAATCAATAGGTGCTCTAGCTTATTCACTCTGCTAAGCACCCAATGCAAATGAGTGGGCATCTAGGAACCCAAGTGATGGTTAAGTTTTTCCCACAATACGACGTATATGTTTGGAAAAAAAGTGTAGGGGCAGTTCCTAATGGTTTAGAGGATTGGTAAGACTTTGTGTACTTACCAAGAGAAGATTTAGGTTCAAACCTTGGGGTATGCCCAATAAGGGTAATAGTAGTCTGACTTGAGTTTGCAAAGTGTGTGCCAGCTTGACGATGTAGATACCAACCTTGAGCCACCGAGGATCTCCCTCACTTTGTACTATGTTTACCAAGGATACCTAGGATCAAACCTTGGGGGCATGCCTAATAACGACAAAGGTACTAGTCTAACTTGAGTCTGTTGAGTGCACGCTAGCTTGACAACGACGATACCAACCTTGAGCCACCAAGATCTCCCTCCCTCTACTAGTCTGACTTGAGTCTACTGAGTGCACGCTAGCTTGATGACGACAGTACCGACCACCAAGGTCTCCCTCCCTCTGGATCGTGTTTACCAAGAGAGGCAAGGGTTATAGAGGTAGCTTCAATGATTTGACCTGTATTAGAAACCTTGGAAGAATATATGATCTTATGCCAGCTTTAATGATTTGACCTATATTAGGAGACAAAAACCTTATCAATTCCCTGATATCAAAAATATACATATAACATAGGGGCCACACATAAGTTGTTTTAAGCCGATGGATCACAATTGTCTTCGAAGTCACCCCAATCTGAGTAGTGAATATGTCGATGCAATGTGGGGATTATGCCATGGTTAAACGAAATCTATGGTAGTTGCTCTTCGTCAATGTAGCCTCTATGGTGAGTAAAATTTGCGTTCTTCATATACCAAAGTTATCCTTCTCTAAGGCTTCACAATAGCTTCTCTCCTTTCATTGGGCTTTAAGGACAATATCCAAAAATCGCATAGAGTGGATAGAACAATATCGATGAAAAGCCATATGAAGATGTTGTCATGTTTGTGGTGTTTACTTCTTGTTTGACTAAAGCCTTGCAGTGTAGCAAAATTGCTAGAGAACGACTTATTTATCAACCTAAAATATCCCTCTGCCTTCAATTCCAAGCTCAATGTTGTCATCGCGAGTCTGAGAGCGATCATTTTCAAGGATTACGATGTTGTACGACAGCGAAACAATTACGATATTGTTGCGATCAGGCATTGCGTTACATCTGGGTGGGTGGGTCAATGACGTAGTAGTTGCTACATTGCGATGATCAGGCATAGCATTGTGTTGAGGTGCCCTCCCTTCTATGGATGGAGGACCTTGACCATTTTGAAAGGTACCACCCACAATTGCCAAATTGAAGCTAAGGGCGCAGTGCTTACGACATCGCGTATTTGAGGTGAGGTGACAGAGTTGTTGCTTGAGTGATAAGGGTAGGGTCGATGATCTCATGAATATGCACACGATCGGATTCTATAGACTTGTACAAGTAAAATAAATAGAAGGATGTTTCGTTGGATAGCGATGATGGTCCCTTTCCTGAAACACTCGATGCTAGCTTGAATCATGAAATCTTTTTGATAAACCAAATCAACTTAACAATGCAGGTTTAAAGCATGTTTATATTGACATGCTCTAATATCAATGATCAATCCATTCATTAAGGCATAAGCCTATTTATTACATTTATTAAGGATACAAATTAAAATATTGAATTTCCTCAAATCTTTACATGCATTAAATATAATAATAACCTATCTAAAAATGAATGATCTAATTTAAATATGCATGACCTACTACTATTAAAATAATGGAATTAAACATCTCTAACATATCCTAAACTTTTCAAAATTTAAATTCGCATAAGAATTCTTCTCCTCCAAAATGATGGATAGAGTGTGGTAGCTTTGATGTCACTATTAGTTTTTAGCCAAATTATCACAAGTTTCCAGTGTTGAGGATCACAACAAACTATCTAGTATTTGAGCATAAATATATATGGCAAATATCAATAAAAAAATATTCATATAAATTAACAATAATATTAATTAAAATGACCAATATAATTCATGCAATAACATGAAAAAAACTTACAGTAGAATTGCTCAAACTATATACAAGCTTCTATATCTTTGATGCTTGAAATACATATATTCTTTGATACAATACATGGAGCTTTGTCTCCATAATATAACCTTAGAAATGTGACTCTTGGACTCTTTGTTTATTGCTCTCCTCACATATCCGTGAGATGCATCTTTTCATATTCCACACATAAGACAAACCTCTCATGTATTTTGGCTTCTCATCTTGTCACTTGTATACTTGACTCTTGGCTCTCTATTTGCACACTTTACTCTATAACACTTTGCACACTCCTACATCTATACACATGCACACTCTATTACATGACACTTGCATACTTTCTCACTCCTCACACTTGCACACATAATTACATGACACTTGTGCACATCCTGCACATAGACACGTACATAAAAGGGAAATATAAATCACACTCCTAAACTATAGACTCACACCCTCTTATAATATTTACATAGTTACATATGTATCATAAGGTAACACGGGGGTACATTAGCAAGTACCAAATAGTATAATATTCTCCAAAACACAAGAGGTTCTAACTAGATTCCAACATGTTAGAATCCCCTAGTCTCTTCTTATGAGACAATAATATCCCATTCACATCTTGCTCAAATTTTTTCATAGTTTTGAAAACTTCTTCCATTGTCATTTTAGTTTCATGTATAGAAAGGATATCGGGCTTATTACTTAATAGAGGTCCTTAATACACCTATGCCTCGAGGGGGAATTAGAACCCCTTATATTCCATGAGATCGTAATCATGTCTCATTAGGGGTTGGTCTCTCCCACAAATTACCGATATCATTTTATTTTTTGGTAAAGATAAGTTCAACCAATTTAGAGTGTGTTCCTTTCTCTATGTTTTCTCTTGCTTCCCTGGCTTCCACTTGATAATTTGAAGGTTTTCCTTTTTTTGCCTTGTCAGTATCCAAAGTAGGTTTTTTTTTTTTTTGGAGAACAAGGAGTTGTACTTGGGTCCCCCACCCTTGACAAATCACAACTCCCTCCTTTAGAGCTTGATAGTTTAAAAAAAAAAAATTAACTCTCATTTCAATCGTGTTGCTATAACTAGATACCTACATCATTTTCATAAAAAGTCTGAATTCTTGATTTTATTTTCTAGATCTTCTTCAAAATTTTGTGTTAACACAAATATTCCAAAATTTAGCATCCTTCTTCTTGATATATTCCTACATCATCCTTCACAATGCCAAAACTCCACCTCTATTATCTATGCATTACATCTTAGTAGAGTAATGTTTCCAAAACTTCGCGCTATCATAGTCCTCTTTACCATATTTGGATTGCTAGTTTTCTTCATAAAGCATAAGTGCAACCACATGAATTGTAATAGATAGTTTATATGAGAACATATTAATGTTATAATATACATCACATATAACTAATGCAAAATATTAAAGCAAATCTTAATCATTACTTGATTCAAGTAGTCAACATTTTCTTGTCAGCTTTAGCTAAACTTACTACTTCCTCTAACCATATGAGCTAGCCAATAGATGGATTTTAATGTGCATAAAATATGTTATGTTATAAAACATGCATTAAAATCCATCTATTGGCTAGCTCATATGCACATTTTGTCAAGATGTAAAGAGTTTTTATGTGTTATGTAATAAAATGTGCAAGGTGTCAAAAGTACAAGTGTAATATGTGTAAGTGTGAGGTGCGAGTTATGAGTGTGCAAGGTGTAAAGTGAGAAGGTGAAGAGTCATAGGTGATAGGTATCAAGTATGGAAGTGAATAGTCATGTAAGATGTGTCAAAATGTGAAGTAGGAGGTTATGTAATCATGAGATTTTTTCATAATGTGAGGCATGTGAAAGGTTGCATCTCCCAAGAGTTTGAGGAGAACAAAAGTCATGTAAAGTTATATATTAGAGATAAAGCTCCATGATATGTAACAACAACTAAGAATAGAATGATTCATGTAATAGAATCTTTTGAATATAATTGAATAGTTTTTTTTTGTGATATATTTTGTGCAATATTGATATTGAAAGTGTGTTGCAATTATTGGCTAGTATTTTTAAAATCCTAGGAACTTGGACCTATGAAATATTTAGACTCACTTGCTAACAATGGTATCAGAGCCACTAAGCTAGCCATTTTCAAGGTGGAGAGAGTAAAGAAAAGTAAAGATATTGAAGGTGAAGAGAGAAAGAATGAGCTTGAAGAAGAGAAGATTAAATGAAGAGAATGAGAACTTGAATATTGCTAGATAGAAGTAGAAGGAAGAAGTTGAAGATTTCTAGATGATTGGAGGAGAGCAAGAAGAGGAGAAGAATGTGAAGATTGTTGGAGAGAAGCAAAAGGAAGAGATTGAAGATTTTTAGATAGTTGGAAGGGAATGAGAAGAGAAGAAGAATGTGAAGATATATTGGAGAATGTTTGCTAGATGAGTTGGTGGAATATTATAGTGAAGAAAGGATGAGAATATTATTTATTGTGGAAAGAAATATTGTTGTAAAGTTATTG
The DNA here is from genome assembly GCA_028583015.1 of Wollemia nobilis. Taxonomy (NCBI): domain Eukaryota; kingdom Viridiplantae; phylum Streptophyta; class Pinopsida; order Araucariales; family Araucariaceae; genus Wollemia; species Wollemia nobilis. Next base: position 132,363 of record JAQPPZ010000393.1, on the reverse strand, counting down.
AGGAGAAGATTTGAAGGAGTGGAGAATTATTTATTGACATTGGAGGAGATCATTGACTACATATACCAAATTTTGGAAGGAGATAAATGTTGGAGACAACTGTTGTTTAGATGACTATTAAAGATGAGTGTTTAGACAAATGTTGGAGATAAGTGGAGATGAGTGCAAATAGAATATTGTAGTTCTCGAGAAGAGTGCAAATTGGAAGACACATACTTGAAGATAAAGAACGGGTGATGCCATGAAGTGAATCCATATGTTGTGATATGCATACTTGAAGCTAGAGAATTTGAACCATGAAGTAAAGCTCGATGTTGGAAGATGCAGACCTGAAGCTAGAGGACAAAGTATTTGACCCGAGAAGCAAAGTCGGGATGAGGTTGAAGAGGTATTGAATGTTTGAAACCATAGTGCAAAGGAATCATTAGAGGAACAAGACAATATTTGGACTGCTCTATGATGCCTCAGACTACCTTGAACACGAGATTCGTGCATAATGTGTGAATGCCCTAAATTTGGCATGAGACATGGCAAAAGATAGGGTAAAGGGTGAATTTAATTTATGAATTATTTTGAGTGCTTCATTTTTTAAAAGGATATTTGCTTCTATTAAAGTTTGAGAGTTATAAGGATTAATTTGAAAATTCTAAAATATTTAAAATTCAAGGTTGATTTGGGAGTCAAAAGGAATTCATTAATTGAAGATATAAGGAAATGAAAGTGAGATTAAATGAAATGAATTGAAATTGATATTTTTGAATTTTGAGTAACTAAAATTTGAAAGTGAATCTGGGAGACAATGAAAATTAAAGAATTGACTGAAATTGAGATTTGAAGAAATTTGAGTTTTATAAATTGAGCAATTAAAGAAGAGAAAAATTAATTGATTAATAAATGAGTTTCATTACGACTAGTAGTAAAATTTTCCTTTTTGAATCACAACTTTTGAAAGGACCAAACTTTGCATCATGGAAAAATAAAATGAAATCAATTATCATTGTTGAAAAACTTTGGGATATAGTAAATGGAACAAAGAACATGCTAGAAGATGAAAGTGGAAAACAAAAATTTAAGGATGATGATGCAAAAGCCCTTATGCTAATCACATTTGACATAACAAATGAAATTCAACCATATATAAGTGAAGTGAAGACTTCAAAAGTTGCTTGGGAAAAATTAAGAAAAATATTTGAAGGAAAGAATGAAGCGACTATCTTACATTTGTAGTCGCAATTGTATTCATTAAAGGTTCACAATGCAGAAAGTATAGAACTTTTCCTTCAAAGGATAGTGGAATTAAACGCTAAGTTACTAACTTTGGGAGAAATTGTCATACCCCACCTTGGCAGGACATTTGCCAAATAGACTATATATTGATAAATGACTATTTAATACCTAGTTATGATGCATTTAATTGATTGAACTAGTTAATTCTTATTATATTCTCTTGTTTGAATTGAATAATTGGGAAAGTAATCAAATATTATAATATTCTTAGTTGAGTTAATTAATTAATTAATATAGAGGGTCTTGCTCCCTCTCCCTACTCCCCCTCCCCTGGTTCTTGCCCAGTCCCTGGCTCATCCTGGGTCATCCCACTCTAGGAATGCTTTGTAGCAGATGATCTCCTTGGGGGGAGATCCTTTTCCACTTTCTATGCCTTTCCCAGTAGTTTCAGGGTTTTCTTTCTTGAGCCCTTGGCCTGGTGCATCCCAAGGTTCTTCCAGGGTTTCCTGCATATTTTTGGGATTCCTTCCCCGATCTCCCTCAGGCTTTCCCCTGGGGTTTTTTGTAGGTTTTTTGCTTGGATCCAGTTCCCAGGGCCTCCTCGGTTGGTGGTGGTGGTAGGTTGGGTTTTCGACTGCTTCCTGGTGCATCTTGTGAGGTCCTCACTACTTTGGGGTTGGTCTAGGGGGGCCAGTTTCCTCTTTTGCCAGTGACTCCTCTCTAGGATGCCTATGGTTGTTGTTGGTCCCATCCCTGTGGATAGGGCCCTTTTCGATTTCCTATTCGGAGGCTTCTTCTTGTTGGATATGCGTTTTGATGGACACTCAGAGCATTTGTTGGCCTTGGGGGTGGATATCTTCCTCTACCTAGGTTGTTCCTAGTCCCAATCCCAATTCCCTAAAGTTGTTCACGAGCAAGGAGGGGGGGTTCCTGTTCCTTTCTTCTGGGGTTCTTAGGGTTTTTGTTGCATGTCTCAATCTTGGGGGGACCCATGATCAGTGCATACAGACCCTGGCTCCCCCAGGTTAGGCTCCCGAGGATACCATATTTGTGTCTATTTTTTCTTCCTACCTGGGATCCTCAAGTTGTTCATTTTAGTTCCTATGCAGGGGCTTCTACCTTCTGGTCCTACTTATCGGTGGACTCTCAGAGCATGTTCTTGGCCTTGGAGGTGGACCTCCTATTCCTGAGTGGTTCTCAGTCCCAGTTCCAATTCCTTGGATTTTTTTGTGAGCGAGGATGGTGGTTCCTGGGCCTTTCTGCTGGAGTGGTGGGGGCTTTCTTCTGTATTATCTGGTCTGGAGTTGGAGATTAGTGTGTTTGCAGTTGTGGTCCCTCCTTCCTCCTTTAGTTTTGGCTTTCGGGGATCCTTTCTTTGTACCTATTTCTATTGTCCCTGGATCCTTTTGGCTTTCTTGTATTTCACCTTGTTGTGCACGGGGATATCTTGGCCTGTAGATATCCCTAGTAGTGTTGTTCCACTTTACAGGCTCAAGCGGAGGCTTCCCATTATTTTTCTTTGAGGATCCTGATGCCATTTCCTAGGTTGTCCCGTTGTTGCGCCCTAGACTGTATCTCATTGTTGTTGGTTGCTTAGCTCATGCAACTACTTGCTGCTCTGCTACACCCTCGGGTGCATCCCGGGCCATCCTTGGGCGGGGATCCTCTCCAAATTTCTAAAGTCATATTTCTTGCTTCTGGTTTTTGGGCAGGATATCTGGTTTTAGGTCAAATCCTTTTTTGTTGGTTTTCCCATTGGGCAGGATTTTCTAAACCTACTGGTTTTCCTGCTAGGCAGGATTTTTCAAATTTATTTTATGTTGGTTTCCCACTGGGTGGGTTTCTCCAAACCTGTTGGTTTTCTCGTTGGGAAAATTTTCCAAATCTACTGGTTTTCCCGTTGGGTAGGATTTATAATGTGGTGGTCTTTGGTTGCTTCCTGCTAGGTGGGATTTACAATGTGGTGGTTTTTGGCTACTTCCCGCTGGGCAGGATTTACAATGTAGTGGTTTTCGGTTGCTTCCCACTGTGCGGGATTTATAATGTGGTGGTTTTTGGCTGCTTCTCGTTAGGCGGGATTTACAATGTGGTGGTTTTCGGTTGCTTTTCGTTGGGCGGGATTTTCAAATTCGTCTTCCTGCATGTTTTCCCGCTAGGCGAGATTTTTCAAAATTGGTGGTTTCCCACTGGGCGGGATTTTTCAAATTTACCTGTTCTCGTTGGGTGGGTTTTTCCAAACTGTTTGTTTCCTGCTGAGCGGGATTTTTCAAATTGATTGTTTTTTACCTTTGGCTTGGTCGGTTGACCTACTGTAAAAAGGTTTTGGGGCCCTTTCAAAACCCACTTTCAATATAATTTTAACCTACCAAAAAAAATTAATTAATTAATATTATTATTTCCCTTGTTTGAATCAATTAATTAGAAAATTAATTAATTAGTATTAATAATCTTTGTTTGAATTAATTAATTGGAAATTTTAATTAATTAAGAGTTATAGTATTTCTTGATTAAATTAAAAAAATTAGTGGAATTAATTAGAATTTTATTCTATGTTTTGAATATAATAAATTAATTTGATTTGGAAATATTATTGTGAGCCAAATTAACAAAATGAGATATTTTGAAAAAAATATATATTATTAATTTAAAGATCTCTCTTTGCCACCATGGGTTGACGTGCAAAATAGACCTTTATTTTTGTGGTTGGGTTTTTAATTGAAAGGACTTTAGATTCTGGTAGATAGATAGAGTCACCTTTATGACTCATTTTGAAGATACAAGAGAATATTATATATGGGTTGCCAAAATATTTTGAAGGAGGAGGACGATGCTTGGAGAAGAGGCGACCATTCTTGGAAAGGAGGAAGTTCAAAAGTAGGAGGATTAACCATGCAAGGATTTGTAGGTAGGGGCTTTCATGATCATAGCATATATATTAGCGTTTGATAAAATAAATACGCCTATCTCCTATGCTTTATAGAGATCCTTAGAGGTTTAACTTCGTGGTTAGGTTGGTTAAAATACTCCTTAAAAATCAATATACCTCGAAGCTGTTTAAACCACTTTTTTTTGCACCTGTGAAATGTTTTGGGCTAGACCTTTCAAATTATTATTAGACTACTCCTCCTGGCAGCCTTTGCTCAAAAATTCTCATTGAACAATGATGTCGCTAAGTGTGGGCTAATAGGACTAAGCGATACTATGATGTATACATATATACTATGTTGTTTCCCATGACCTGTTGGGTTAATTTTTTTGCAAGAAGAATCGAGTTGGTGGCTTTGTTAAACCAAACTATCTTTTACTCTTGCTATTCATTTCGATGAATGCTTTGCCCCCCTTATGTTTGGGTTTTGTTTACCTTCAGTGTGGGTTTGGTGTGGATTTGATCATTTAAAAAAGAAGTTCTTTAAACCCTCTAAAACTTCCCCTAAAATCTAATGTTTGTTCTCTACCCGCATCTATGACGTTGCCTAAGGGCAGTTCGTAGGAGGAGGTCAATTTTCCTTTAAAGAGTAATAAACCCAAGAAACCCTCCTATAGATACCACCTATGTGCGTGTTTTAATATGCCTGTGTGTGTGTTTAACTTTGTCTGAGCGTGTATTCTCTCACCGTCGCCAGTGAGGTTAATCTCTCCTCTATGTATAGTTGGTTACTTAGGCAGATCTTTTATTTACCCTTGCCCTATCACTGTCATCGAGGCATGATGTTTTTTTCATGATGGCACTGCACTATGAAGAGGCGCGGGCAAGGGGAGGGTGGAGATGCACTCTGGCCATCCACATAGTTAACCCACATGGGATATGCATAGGGGGTAGAGCATTTTAAAATATTTTGACCCCCTTTAAGAGTGACCACCGCTCGGTGGTCAAGGCACCACCAAGCGGGGGTTTCTCTAGCGCCACGTGGAGGCATTCACGTCAGCTATTGACATGGCAATTACTGTGCCACTTAACCTATATTAACCCCATTTGGATCATCGCTTTGTCTCCACATGGTAGGTCATGGTTACTTGGGTCATTGGTGCTCTATGTGTGCTTGTTGTTGCGCCTGGTTGTTGGGCCGAATATAAAATCCCATTTTTACTTGGAGTAATTAATGTGACTATATTGAAAGAATTATTTAATGAATATGTGATTATATTGAAAGAATCATCTAATGAATGTGTGATTATATTGAAAGAATCATCTAATGAATATGTGATTATATTGAAAGAATCATCTAATGAGTATGTGGTTACATTGAAGGAAGATTTAATTAAAGGATAGACTTTACATTTATGAAATAATGGAAATAATGTTTTATTTATTGAAAGAGTAAGACTTTATATTTATGAAAGAATGATTTAATAGGGTTTTATTTATTGAAAGAGTAAGACTTTATATTTATGAAAGAATGATTTAATAGGGTTTTATTTATTGAAAGTGTAAGACTTTATATTTATGAAAGAATGGAAATAGGGTTTTATTTATTGAAAGAGTAAGATTTTATATTTATGAAAGAATGATTTAAAAGGGTTTTATTTAATGAAAGAGTAATACTTTATATTTATTGAAATAACAATCTAGTGAAAGATAAAAAATTTCAATTAATAAAAGGATGGATTTTTTAAATATCGAAAGATAGATGTTTCAATTAATGAAATGATAGATGTTTGAAATATTGATAGTTAGATGCTCCAATTAATGAAAGGCTAGATGTTTTGAATATCGATAGATAGATGTTTCAATTAATAAAAGGATAGATGTTTGAAATATCGATAGATATAGGCTCCAATTAATGAAAGGATATATGTCTTGAATATCGATAGATGGATGTTTCAATTAATGAAAGAATAGATGTTTGAATATCGAAAGATAGATGTTTCAATTAAATAAAAGGTAAATTGATTTATTAAACTTTAAAAGATAAACTTATATCTGAAAGGGTAGATGTAATTTATGAATTTGAAGGATAAACTAATGTCTTGAAGATTAGATTGGATTTATTAAGTTTTTAAAAGATAAACTTATATATTGAAGAGTAGATTTATTTTAGTGAGTTTGAAATAAGAAAGATAGACTTCTTAGACTAATTGAAGGAAGGACATTTCATTAATTAAAAGGAAATTAAATTTTATAAGTACTTGATCGATTAGGAGTATGAGCTCTTAATTTGTTAAGGAAATTAGTTTGATAAGTATTCAATTTATTAGGAGTATGATCTTTTAATTAGTTGAAGAAAGTGGTTTGATAAGTATTCGATTGATTAGGAGTATGAGCTCTTAATTAGTTGAAGAAAGTGGTTTGGATGAGTAATTGATTGATTAGGAGTATGGGCTCTTAATTAATTAAATGAAGTGATTCTTATGTATTATTTAGGTGCTAATGTTATGGATACATTAGACCTTTAGAAATATGTTATTCCTTTAAAATATTAAAAGGAATAAACTACCCTTAGATGAACGAATGCGAGATTTTTTCAAGGGAATTATGGGATTCCCTCATTGTTTATGTAATTATGGATTAAAATAACAATTCATAGTGGATATTTGAGAACTATAGGGTTATTATGCTTTTGTATCGGCATATGTTTGGAAAAAGGAATTATGGGATTCCTTATATAAGAGATTACTAAACTTATGCAATAAATGAAATATTTGAGACTGGATTTTCCCGTGAGGGTTTTTCCTAGGGTATATAATGTATTATGTGTATTTCAAATATCTTCCTTATTTATCTTGCATTTAATTTATATTAGATAAATGAAATATATCTTTTACCAGTTATAAATGTTATTTGATTTATCAGTTTAAATAGATAGACTTTTGTACTCCTATTTAAAGAAGAATAATGTGTGATCTTCATGAATGGTTTGATAAATATTAGGTGATTGGAGAATACATATATCACAATATGCTTATGGATTAGAAGTGTCCTACTAGGATGAAAAGTGTTTACACATGTTAGTGGTGCTTGGAATCCTCTCTTAGTTAGTAAGAGGGATTTTTTTTCATTAGAGATAGAGAGAGAGTTAAATAAGGGACTATGGGGTCCCTTTGAGAAGGAAACTTAGGGTAAACCTAGTTCCACAACTTCTTAAAATGACCTAGGTGCAGTATGCGTAGTATACCTACACAGATGAATTTGTGTATGATATAGAGATGGGCGTACCAGAAAATCTTATATGACCTATATGCAGTATGTGTAGTATACTTGCACAAATGGATTTGTGTATGGATTGGAGATGGGTGTACCCTTTTGATAGATAAAAAGGGATAAGGTAGCTCCCCATGAAGGTGAGATATATAACTTATTTGTAGTTACACTTAGTACACCAACATAAACAAGCTTATGCATGGTGTAGGAATGGGCGTACACCTTCATAGAATTATGTATGTAAGGTGGGATGATATTGTTGGTCAAATATCTGCCTAATCAACAAAACTATGTTTGTGCACCCTAGACATGGCCAACATTGAATGACCGAAGGAAAGAGATGTCCTCCGTGTCAATCTCCAGAGAGGGCTGGCTCCCAAACTAAATCCTACACTGGTTGAAGACTAGAGTTGCAGGAAAGAGATTAAAAATTACAGAAAGAAATGGGAAATATGGCCACAGGTCGAAGGTGTAGGATTCGGGGTAGACTAACAGCAGGAAATTCACCCAAGCATGAAATAGCATATAACAAAAGAGAAGCAACAGAATTTACTTATAAACTTGCAACAACAACCTTCAAAATAACACTCCAACACTCACTCCCTCATTAGCAATATTTAAATTCAAATGCAGAATTTTAAACTTCATAGCAAATAAAGAACATGAATGTAAAATAGAAGTGCATGAATACAGAAGGAAATTGCACACAAGATCACTTGCAAATTCAGAAGCCTTGTGTCTTCTATTGATGCAGAGAACTTGGAGAGTTTTCTCGCAAAGTGTCTAACCTCCTTTTACAATGAGAATTGAGTAGTATTTATAGAGGATTTCACCTCTTTCATTAAATGCACATGGAGACAAAATGATCATAGATCAGGAACCATAGTGAGGAACTTCCTCCTTGGAAATATTGAAAATTCATTCTCTTGGAACAATGATCCATCTTTCAAGGAAACATTCCCAGGAAATCAACATCTTTGGGCATCGGTGCACAAAAAATTAAGAGATATTTGATGCCTTGAAAATGCACTCCCACTTTGGAAATCATGAAAATCCTCTTGTGCTTTTAACATGACTCTCTTCTTCGCTTGGGATTCACAATTTGAGTTACTCATCGCCACCATTATTTAATGCTTTTGTCATCTGCCCTGGGCACCTTTGAAAATCTAGACATTGATGATGAATACACCTTTTATTGTCTTAACTCCTTTTAAACCATGGCGATGACAATTCCTTTTATTTAAGGTGAAAATCTTTAACAATTGAACATCTTTATCTTTGTAATCATTGTGCCATTCTCCTTTAAAAATCATGTTCACCCTTAAAAAAGGTGATAAAGATAGTCGCCTCCTTATTGGGGTGACTACGATATTGACTTGTCAATGTCACCTCATTTTAGGCACATTTGTGTGATTTCATTTTTTGAGGAACGTTCACCCATGGGAGAGGTGAATGGAATGTTCGCCCCTCAACCTAGGCGAATGCGTCGTTGATCATTTGATCACTCACGCTATCGACTTTCCCATCCTCATTGCCTTACATTACGTTCACCCCTAGGTGGGGCGAATGGAGCTGTCGCCCCAACCTTTGGGTGAATACAATCTTTCATCGAAATAATTTTTTAGAAGGTGGGTGATGCACAATTTTCAAATATTTTAGAAAGACGTTCACCCCTAGGAGGGGCGAATGGAGCTTTCACCTCATATTTGGGGCGAACGTATTTTCCACATCTTATCCTTTTTTAAATATTTTGGTCCTTCACCATTTTATTTTTTAATGCTTCTTTCCTTTTCCTTTTGATAGAGTGTATAGGGGTGAAGGCATCTCCAATTCTTAGTGCTTTCGAATGTTGCAAATTTGAATTTCTAATGAAGTTCTCAATTTGTTTCTCCCTTTAAACATTCATCACTTCCAAGCAAAAAAGGGTACATATGCAAATAGAAAAGTAACATATAAAATTGATCCACAATGATATTTTTAGAATAAATATTATCGTATTACAATCAAAATGCTCCATCAAAATAAAATAAAAATCCCAATGTGGTAAAGTATAAAACTACCAATATTTCTGGTGACTCACGGGGTATCCAGCTCGCATGGATGCAAGCGATCCTAGGCCTTTATCCATTGGGCTATCATGGAGTCTTTTTATCGGCCACCTTGGTTGGCGCCTTTGTTGTAGATGCCTTTCAATGCACTTCCTCTTCAGCTTTCTCCTTTTCCTCAGCTTTAGCCGTGACTTTGAGAACTTCAGCTCGCTCTACCTCTTCTATTGCTTTCTCTGTCATCGCGTGCTCTATCGCTACCTGCTCCTCCTGCTCTTTGAGGCTCTCAGAAATTACCTCATAGACTATGACTACCTCCTTCCAAGCATGAGTAGTGAATAGGCATGGGACACTTAGTGACTCATAAATGAAGTGAAGATTTTGAATATCTTTCAAGCTGAGGTGCTTCGCTCGTTGAGCCAGTTCATACAATGACAACTCCAGGCGTGTATATTTTTGCATCAGGGGCAATACCTGTGCTTCCATGAGGGGCTCCTCCCATGCATCAATCTCGAAGGTATCTTCCATGAACTTCCTCCAGATCACCTCCAATTGCTCTTGTGGCAAGGGTTCACCCCACTCATCTGTAAAGTCCAGAAATCCCAACTCGACAAGAGTATCAAAGTGAGTCATAGAAATGGTATGTTCTCGCTCGATGGTGTTGAGAATTGTCCGACCTTCTCTTACTAGGTCCATCCTTTGAAAATAACTATGCAGCGTGACCTTGGCAGTTGACCAGGCATGATCCATCTCGCTTAGAGGGCGAATACGTATGTTAGCATTAGCCAAAGCCTAAATTTTCATAGCCATTTCCATGTACGGCCCTAGCCTCTCCTCTGTATTGTCAATCAGTTGTTGCCCCAACTGGATCTGTATTTGTGCTTCCCACAAATAATGCAACACTTGGACTGCCTATGCGGCCAACTTCTCATAGTTCTGGGTAGAGCGAAGATGGGCCTCCTTGACGCTTTTCGACGAGAAACCAACAACCTATGCAACCTTCTCTGCTAGCTGATTTTTCATATCTTCGAGCTATTGGTGGAGCTTATGCATCTCTATTCTGGCGGTATCTCTTTCTTTCAAATGCACTCCGACTTGTCGGTGCAAGTGCTCATTTTCTATGGTAGTATTTTCTTCTTGCGCTCTGCTTTTCGCCAAGGCATTTTCGAGCTCAATAATTTTATTTTCATTCTCAAAATATTTTTCCTTGTAATACTCACCATGCAAGTATACCGAGCTCATATCAACCTATATATTGCCCATATTTTCCATCGGATCTATCTTGGTGAGGTCTTCAGTTATAGTCTCACAGACATAATCACTCGACAACATTTCTCCTTGCGGCTTTTGGACTAAGGGAGTGATTTTAGTCGTGTGATCCTCCATGGCGACTGGGTCAAAAGCAACTTTCTTGATTGGTCGAGCTAGAGCCAAGGCCTCCTTTCACCTCTTGCTCTTCAACCACTATGAAGAACTCAGGTGCGCTCGATTAATCTTCTCCATATCGGGTTATTTTTGTACCACCTGCACATTGGGTAATGCTTGTATCTCCAAAAATGGGGTGAATGGAATTACGGCTTCTGAATGACTAGGCTCAATGGAAGCGGATGAGATGGCTAGAAGAGGGGGAACTAAAATGGTGGTTTGAATGGAGGAACTGGGTTCGGTTGTAGTTACGCTTACTCTAGGAGGAGCTTGCATGCTTACAACCTCAATGGTAGTGGTGGCGATGATGGAAGGGGAAGGATGCAAAAAAGGATTCGGCCCTGATGCATATGAACTAAAAGAAATGGAGGTCGAAGATATGGGAATAGAAGTAGGAGCAGTAGTGACTTTAAAAATGGAATATGAAGGAAGTGAAAGAGATATGGAGGGCATACCAAAGGGTGGAGAAATAGAAATAGAAGATGATGGGAGTGAAACTAAAGTCACTACATGCTCTAGAGAAGAAGAAGAGGGAAAAGAAGATGTACCTTCGGGCGTGGGCATCGTGTGACATGGTGATGGGGGCGGCTATGAAATCACTTCTTCTTGTTGTGCTTTCATCCTCTCCTCAATGTTCACATTATCTTCGTCATCCATGACCTCTACTTGGGAGCTCTTCGATTGATGATCCTCCACCTGCTCTTGAGCCATCAAAAATATTTGTGCAACCATAGTCGGGACCTCTATTGTCAGTGAGGGATTAATAACTATTGTTGAAACAATAGGAACTGTAGGAATTATCGCAATTGAAACTTCCATAGTAGAAGTAGTAATGGCACTAGTCCTTGGTCTTTTCACCGCTTTGGGAAGTGGTGGCACTTTTGGCACATTTTGCTTTTCTGATGCAGGTGCCTCTTCAACTTTTTGTTTCATCTGCTATGATCTCCGTTTAAACATGTATTGTTGCTCTTCTTCCTCTGGAGTCTCCTCCTCAACCAACGAATGTTTTCCTTCTGTTTCACCTTCACCACTATCGAAGTGTTGAAAACTCTGTGATAGAATATTGGTGAAGGTGATGGGCTGATATGAATCAACATACTCATCGTAAATCTCTAAAAATGATTCATCCAACTTCAGCCCGTAAGGAGTTGTCGGCTTCCCTCGGTGAACCCGCATTATCCACCAATTCATAATTTTCTCCTCAGTCCATTCGGGCTCACTTTCTTTAACTTGGCTAAACAAACCTGATGGAGGGATTTGAGATTTATACCTGGCTGGATTATACTCCGCCTCTTGCTCATAGTAGTCATGCCAAGGTGGAAGCGATGTCATCTTTTCAATGTGCCAATTCATATCAGGCCCATCAAAATTATTTTGATTCTTCTGAATACCAGGTCGAGGGCAACAATGGAATGATTTAGATTTTATTATAGCTAAAAATTTGCCCAATGGGTCATACCTCCAATGTTGTGGTAGTTCTATCAGTCCCAAATCTTGCAATGCTACTGTAAGGAGCTGATTTTGTCCTACTTGGCTCACCTCTATACTACCAAATTTAAATGACATATTGCATGTCATTTTCTTCCCGCATCTAGCTCCATACACATCATTCATGTAATCTGACTGGCGCACTACTTCCATAGCAAAAACATGCTCAGTAGAAAAATAGGGCAACAAAAATGGCTTACCCGTGAAACCAAAAATTCTCACAACTACACCCTGAGTAAGCAAAAAAATATCTCCTTTCTCTTGGGCAACGATTGCGTCTCTTAATTCCCGTGGCACCCTCTCACATGTACCGCAAAGCAATTCTATTGCAGGCCCCAAAAACCAACTATTAAAACTGTAAAATGACTCCCTTTTTGTCAAGATGGAAGTCCACATATAAACCGGTAGAGGTTCATTTTTCTCATTTGTCTATGTTACTACAATGAAAGGAAAGCATCACTGGAGTTGGAAAAAGAAATACCATATCAAAAATGAAGTGTGCCTGAAGGACTTTTCCTCCCCAATTTGCAACTTCTCCAACTGAAAATTCAACCTCCAGGAAATAAAATCAGCCCAATCGAAGAAAATCGGATTGGTGCCCTATCTCATAGCTGAAGGAGAATAGAACTCCACCTGAAAAATACATTGTGCTAAGGTCACCTGCCACTTATGAATGGTATCATCTGAAGGTAAACCTATGACCCATGCCAACATTGAATAAATATCCAAGCTTTTGAAATCTGTGAGCGGCTTTGGTAAATTAGGAAGCTGCCCCATCGGTGGCTCTTTAATCAGTTGGGTCTCCATAAATTGTCGCATTGTTATCGTGGAGACATATCTATCCTCCTGCTCATCAGTATGTAGTTTTTTATGGACCCCATAGGAAGGGGGCTTTAGACCATAAGCGAATGCCTCTCGTACCTCATCTGGGGTGATAGTGAAGAGAATTTCCCTCTTTGCATTTCTCATAGCTCTAGTAAATGGGTCATAAAATTGAGCAATAAGCCGCACTAGCTCAGGGTAAGGATGAACTGATGGGCATAGGTACTAGAATAGTTATGAATGATAAGGCACTATCAGCTAGCTTTCTGATGTCACCCCCTAGTTTACTATGAACTCAACATCCTACCGTAACCTTTCCACCCCTTTGTGAGTAATGATACAATCACCAATTTCTGCCATTGTGTCTTCATACGGGTCTAAATCGACATAGTCATTCTTTCGGGCCTTCTTAGCTCTAGACTTTGACCTTTTGGGCTCTACAGCCTCTATAATTTCTTTATTCTCTTTACTTCGCTTTCCCATTATCTCTTTTCCCTGACAAATACTTTGGATATTCTCTGGGAACTTCTGCAATGACAATTCAAAATATAATGATAGTAAAAATTTTGAAAAAATTAAACTATGGGCTTTTACCTCATCCTTTATATAGAGCGCTCTCCCATCTACCATAATAAATGTTGAATTAACCTAGGTGCTTTCGGGAGATTATGAGCATTGATTCACTCACCTGGCACCATTCCCAATGTTCTAATGGTATCACCTTTGATTCACTACCAAATCATCCTGGGAAAGAGTGCCCTCCTTGCCGCGTAAGTTTATTGTAAATTGTGCCCTGGTTGCTGAAGCTTGCTTGGAAAAATAAATCGGTCACCTGAAAACCAATGGAATGTCTTCTTGTTCCTTGGGAACACAAATCTTTGGCACATTTGAATTAAATGCATTTAAAATGCGCTTTTCCTCGGTATTCCTGTTCTCCAAAATTTGCCACGTGTTTAAGAGCGCAATCCTTCCGCAACGTGCTTCTAAAATAAAAAGCAATGCACTTGTCCCCTTTTCCTTCGATGAAATCATCTTATGAGTGCCCAATATTCTCCTCTTCCTTTTCCTGAAAATCACTGCACTTCGAATATAATAAAAGAAAATCATTCTAGGGCGCCTTCAATGTGCTTGATAATTGTATGGCGAACAACTTCCTTTTAAAACCTCTTCCCTTCGCCCCTTTTTGCCCATATTTAGAAAATCTGATTTTCTAAAAAAAAAAAAATCGCTTTTAAAGCAACTTTTCTCATTTTTCCTTTTTTTTTAAAATATATTTTCCTTCCCTAAAAGGGCTCATTTTCTTTAATAATTAAACCTATTAAAAAAAAATGCATGTTATTTTTATATAGAGAATCCTTATCACCCTGCTTCCTTTAAACAACGCATTCACCCAAACTAAGGGTGAAGTCGTTTCCCCCTCATTTGGGGTGAAAAATATTAGTTTTGTGCTGTGTGCTCGAAAAGGATGTCAACTTTAATGAGTTCACCCTAACCTTGGGTGATCGGTCGTGTCACCCTCTCTTTGGGGTGAACATGACTTTAAATTGTACTTTGTTTTTTTCCCCAAAGGGGGCATTATTTTTTCTCTTGGTGAAAGTGCCCCTTTTTTTAATTAGTTTCAACACTTTGAGAGGGGAAACTTTGCTTTTTATGCCCAATTTAACTTTCTAAGGTTTGTTTTTTTTTTTTTTTTTTTTTTTTTATAAATACCATCAGCAATTTAAAGCAAATAAAATACTAAAAATAATATTTACATATTTACAAGATGGTACCTCATCAAAATCTCATCATTGAATATAGGCCTTCAAATGAAGACCATTCATCGGGATAGGAAGATCCCAACCCTCCATGTCACGAAGATGATAAGCATTTGCCGAATTTACTATGGAAATCTGAAAAGGGCCTTCCCAGATAGCATCAAACTTATGGTGTTTCCTTGGCTTGGCTTTATTTTCGTTCCATTTGAGCACTAAATCTCCCACCTGGAAACTGTGCTCAGTAGTTTTCTTTCCGAACCACTTCTTCATCTCTTTAGTGTGCTCAGCAAATGCTTGATAGGACTGTTCTCTATCTTCTTCCAACTGCAATAGTTGTGCCAATATTGCACTCATAGGATCGTACTCCTCATCTTCACCTTGAAATAACTACAATGTTTGAAGGACTGGAAGCTCAATGTGTGTAGGCAAGACAACTTCTTTTCCATACACCAAAGAATACGGAGATGTTTTGATAGATTTTTTTATAGATATGTGATCCGCCCAAAGAGCCTGGTTCAACAACAGGTGCCAACTCCTCTTGTTATTCTCGAGTGTCCTCTTCAAAATCTGCAGCAAATTTTTATTGGTAGACTCGGCCAAACCATTCCCTTGTGGGTAATAATTGGATGATGTTTTGAGATAAATTCCATATTTTCTAGCGAACTCTGTGATCTTGGCCCCAATGAATGGAGTTCCATTATCAGTTATAATTGAATCTAGGACACCAAAGCGAGTAATGATTCCTTCCAAAAAAGAAATGATGGTCGCTTGATCAACCTTCTTGGTGGGAATAGCCTCTGCCCATCTGGTGAAATAATCAGTTGTCGTTAAGATGTATTTATGTTCTACGGAAGAATGTGGATCAATGACTCCAATGAAGTCAAGACCCCACTACTGAAAAGGTGCTTCCACTTGAATTGGGTGTAGAGGTAGTGCTCCTTTCCTGATTCTACCAACGTATCACTGATAGCTATCACAATGTTGACTTACTTTATGAGCATCGATGAATAGAGTAGGCCAAAAATAGCCAGCTCGGATAATTTTTAAGGCCATGGGCCTGCCTACATAGTGACCACCGGATAGCCCAGAATGAAATTCTTCTAATATTCTTTCCTTCTCAGATTCCTTCACACATCTAAGGAGAACTCCATCAATATTTTTGTGAAATAGCCCATTAGGCAACATAACATATTTGAGGGCTTGCAGTCTAAACCTCCGATGCTGCGAAGCATCAAGGTGTGGTGGACACTTCCCAGAAGTAAAGTAATCAATAAGCTCCTCTGTCCAGTCATGATTACTCGAAATGTGATTTACACAAATGCTTTCACCAACCTCTTCCTCTTGCATCATATCCAATGATTTAGATGTGACACTTTTAGCTAACTCTTGGCATAGAGCTCACCCATGAACTAGCTTTGTTGGTCGGATATCCACATCATATTCTTGAATTTTTGAGACCCAACCTACCCTTTTGTCACCTAGTTCTCCTTGGAGTATGAAGTTTTGAACATCAGGATGTATAACATAAATGATAGTTTTGCTCTAGGAAACAAAGTGTCGAAACTTCTTTAATGATTTCATCATCATGTACACCTGTTTCTCAATAAAATTGTACTTCTCTTGGTGGGGTGCAATGACTTGACTCAGGAAGGCAATTGGCTTCTCATCTCCATCTTCTTGCTTCTACATCAAAACTACAACATAGCTCTCTTGCTCACCTACTGCATAGAGAATGAAGTCCTTTGAATAATCAGGATTAATCAACACTGGAGCTTGGGTGATTCTTTCCTTGATCTCTCAAAAATCTCATCTTCTGGCTTCTATCCATTTAAACTCGGTATTCTTCTTTAAGAGCTCAGTCATGGGTTTCACAACCTGAGCAAAGTCAACAATAAACTTGCGGATGAAATTTATTTGGCCAAAGAACGATTGTAGATCTTTTTTGTTAGCCGGCAATGGTAGCTTCAAAAGTGCTTCAGCTCTTGTAGGATCAATCACCAATCCTTCTTGTGAGATCACATGACCCAACAACTTCCCTTCTTTAACAACAAATATTGACTTCTTCAGATTAATAGAAATCCCAAACTCATGACACTTCTCGAACACCTACCTCAAATGAGAAACATGGTCTTCTCTGCGATGTGAAAACATAGTCATATCATCAAGATAGATTACAATAATTCTATTCAATAACTCACCGAAAGCGATGTCCATAGCCCTCTGAAAAGTAGCACCAACATTTGAGAGTCCAAATGGCATCCGTTGGTAGGAAAATGTGCCCCACTTAGTGGTGAATGTTGTTTTATGTTGGTCCTCATCTTTCACCCATATCTGATTATATCTAGAGAAACCATCTAACAATGAAAATATTTGTGCACCGACTACCACATGAAGGATTTGATCAATCTATGGTAGAGGGTAATGATATTTTAGTGATGCCTGGTTCAAATTTCAAAAATCTACACATAGTCGAATGTCTCCATTCTTCTTTCATACTAGCACCAGATTCGCCACCCATGTCGAGTGCTTAATTGGATAAATTATCTTTACCTCTAGCATCTTCAACAATTTCACCTTCATGAGTACTTCTATCTTGGGATTGATAGGCCATTGTTTTTGCCGAAAAGGCTTTACTCCCTCCTGTAGCTCGATGGTATGTTGGATCACGTTCTTGTCATATCCCTTCAAATCTTGATAGCTCCATGCAACGATGTCAGGGTACTCATAGCACAAGTTCTTAATGTCTTCCAACTCTTCTGGCACACAATCAGTTCTGATTTTGATGATCTTTTCAGGTTCTAGCTGTAATTCCTTATACTCCTTTGCATCCACCTTAATCCTGTGCTTTTTAGCCCTATCATTTTGATCAAATAGACTTTCCAATGAAATCAGTCCCCTGGGAATGTGATTGTTCTTCAATTGTATCATCCCCTCCATCTCTTCTTCAACTAGCTTTCTGTCATCTGCACTTGCAACTTCCTTGATCAAAAAATTGACTATTTGCTCATCATTGTCGAATACTTGCCAATAGATGTTCTTGTCAGGGACTGAGGGTCTATAGATCACCCTGATAGTCTTGGGCTTTTTGACTATTTTCTCCATAGGAGAATAATTCATGCCAAGAGAGGCTAGAATATCTGCGTGTTTGTTTTGCTCTCGGGAAATCGCCTGAATGTTCAAAGTTGTGAAAGATTCAAATAAATCCCACACTTTGTTGTGGTAGGCTTTTAGGTAATGCTGCTTAGACACACATTTATTAGTGGTTTGGTTGACAATGAGTTCGGAGTCACCAAAAATTTGCAGCTGCTTGATGCCCAACTTTTTAGCTTTCTTCAATCCGAGGCACAATGCTTCATATTCAGCTATGTTATTTGTGCAACTCCAAGTCAATCTGTAAGAATAAGTCTTCTGTAACCCCATTGGGGAGATCAAGATGATACCAGCTCCTACACCATTCTTACATCTAGCACCATCAAAATAAAGCTTCCATAACTGATCTGTGATAGGATCCAGGGAATCAGGGACCTTTTCTTCAATTTGCTTCGGTTTGGTTATTGTATAACAACCAATGTCCATTCCAATCATTGCATTAAAATCTATGAGTGAGAATTCATCTTCCAGGTGAAGTTCACCAAGCGCTTCTTCCATCAAGTCAACCTCTTCTAATTCTTCAATCATCATGTTAACTGCACCTGGAGATTTTTCTTCCTCCTCCAACTTCTCAATATGAAAATTTGATGGCTTTTCATTATATATGTGAATTCTCTTTCCTTTGAATGGGATCTCCAAATGTGAGTAGTCTAAGGAAAGGTATCCTCCTAGTTTCATTGTGAACTCCCTTGAGAGGCACATGCTAAAGTATGGCTCCAGGTCAACCACTACTACTTCCTGGATGACCATGATTTGTGGCATACTATGAAGGACAATAGGAATATCTTTGATTACTCCTACCATTTTGATCAGAGTCCCATCCAGCTACAACACTCCTAGGCTACTTCTTGTATATTCCATCCCCATCACTTCACATACTACCTTTGGCATGATAGTAGTCACAACACCGAAATCAATCATACAATTGTGTACAATCCACCCCTCCATTCTGAGTGACAAATAAAATGGGGGTGGCCTATTCTTTCTAGTGGCCAAAGTTGGTAGTGCTTGCACCAACACTATTTGAGAAGGATTTTTCTTTTGATCTTTAGCAGTCTTCAAAGACTCTTGCAGTAGGTCAACTTGTCCAGGCAATTGTAGTGCATCATATAGGCTCACCTTCATGGGTATCTTCTTCATTTCTTCCACAATATTATAATTTGAGATGGTCAAAGCCTTCTCTTCTATAACCCACTCATACTTGTCTCGGTACTACTGAGTAGCTTCTACCCTTTGTCTCTTTGTCAATGATGGGTACTTGAGGCACTCTTTGGCCTGCTCTTTCATTTCATTTTGTGTTTGGGTAGTTGTTGTAGGTTGTGAAGTTGATGCTTTAGTTTGTGCCTTTTCTTGAGCTTGCTTAGGTAGTAAATATTTTAACTTGATAGAATCCTGCTTCTTAGCCATTGCACCAGGTGCTTTCATTGGAGGTTGCCCTTTTTCATTTTGCACCTTTGGTTCTGTAGGCACCTTCAAGGGTTCAAGCTCAATTGGATCTACAGTTACTAGCTTCTTTTCGAACCTTGTAAGAATTGAAACTTGCTCCAAATATGGCATCATAAAATTATGGTCAACCTCCCTGATCATGTTGATTTTTCCACCAACTAAACTTTTTGCAAGCATCTGCACATAGTTCATATGCACCATGCAAGTTTCTTCTCCATGAGGATCATTGCATGTTGAACACCAGTATGCCTTTTCTATCATACTAGTCTCCTCATTTGCTAGCACCATTGTGCTCTTCTTAGGGCCTCTACTAGTAGATGCTTGCTCTCGAGTAATCGATGGAGTTTGAAATCTCCTCGACCAAAATTTAGCCTCAGCTTGCTTCTTCCTCATCATCGTAAGCTCATTTGATATCATCCTTAAGGCTGAGTTATTTTATTTTACTTCTTGTAACAATGTTGTGAAAGGATCAGGGTTAGAAGATGTGGGAGGTGCTGGAAAAGGTAGAGGTGCTAGTGGTGCGGGCAATGGTAATGGGATCGGTGGCATTGGTAATGCTGGAAAAGGAATGGATGATGGCAATTGTGGTACTGACTGAATGGGTAACTACGAAAAACTTGGAGTGGGATGTTGTGGGATAGGGATCAAAGTGATTTGAGGTGGGCCTGAGCTCCATGAGGGTACTGGGTACATGGAAGGCATGGGTTATGAAAATGCACTTGAATACAAATGTTGTGGTAAGTCAGGTAGAATAGGCATCATCATTTTTGGAGGAAGCTTACCTATGGCAATCAAGTCGGATTCAACTTTTTGGGCTTGCGTATATAGATCAGGGAAGGTATTCACATTGGTTTATCGAACAACCATACCAATGTCAGTGTTGAATACCCTAAGGTAATAGAATGCAGCTTGTTCATGCATGGGCCATAAACCATCAGGAACTCTTTGCTAGCTTTGAGTGAACCTGACATTGAAATCAACTATCTCCTCTTGCGGATGTCTTTGGATCATTGTAAACTGATGCAACAAGGAGTATGGGTCAGCTTGTTCATGGAAATTTTTTATCAATAACTCTACCAACTGATCCCATGAGGTAATAGTACCAGGTTGCAATGATCGGTACCAATACAACAATTTTCCTCTCAACGATAATACCAATAACTTTACCATTACATCTTCATCTGTTATTCCATGGATCATAGCCAAAGAAGCTACATCCTGAATATGTTCATAGGTCATTTTACCAGTGCCATCATAGGTTGATAAAGCCTTCAAAGTTGCTTGGGGCACTAGATTTTGTGCTTGTAAGTTCAAGGTCCTTGAGCTATTCCATGTTGGGAACTGCCTTGGTGGTTGTGGCTGTTGTGGTGGTGGATTTTGGGCCATGTGGACTGGTGTGTGAGGTGGAGCTTGAGGAACGCTAGTGGTAGTACTAACTGGACTTGTGGGAGCAGAAAATACATCGGCTAGTCGTGAGGATGTGGTAGATGATATATGGGATGTATGAGGTAATGAAGATGTATGATGTAGAGTGGCTAATTGAGGGTGCTCTCCTAGCCTTTGAATATCAAGTTCGTAGAACTCAATTTGATGATCTAGATTTTTGGCCTTCGATCTTGTATTCATGAGACACAACTTTCGTTGTCCTCACGTTTGGAGATTTTTGGGTATAATCGAGTCACCAGATGTTCTAACTATATAACATGAAGGTGAACATCAAACCTTAATATTATCGAAAGTGGAACTTTTGGGGTCCCATCGGGTGTGCCAAAAATTGTTGGTCAAATATCTACCTAATCAACAAAACTACGTTTGTGCACCCTAGATATGGCCAACATTGAATGATCGAAGAAAAGAGATGTCCTCCATGTCAATCTCCAGAGAGGGTTGGCTCCCAAACTAAATCCTACACTGGTTGAAGACTAGAGTTGCAGGAAAGAGATTTAAAAATTACGGAAAGAAATGGGAAATATGGCCACAGGTCGAAGGTGTAGGATTTGGGGTAGACTAACAGCAGGAAATTCACCCAAGCATGAAATAGCATATAACAAAAGAGAAGCAACAAAATTTACTTATAAACTTGCAACAACAACCTTCAAAATAACACTCCAACACTCACTCCCTCATTAGCAATATTTAAATTCAAATGCAAAATTTTAAACTTCATAGCAAATAAAGAACATGAATGTAAAATAGAAGTGCATAAATACAGAAGAAAATTGCACACAAGATCACTTGCAAATTCAGAAGCCTGGTGTCTTCTATTGATGCAGAGAACTTGGAGAGTTTTCTCGCAAAGTGTCTAACCTCCTTTTACAATGAGAATTCAGTAGTATTTATAGAGGATTTCGCCTCTTTCATTAAATGCATATGGAGACAAAATGATCATAGATCAGGAACCATAGTGAGGAACTTCCTCCTTGGAAATATTGAAAATTCATTCTCTTGGAATAATGATCCATATTTCAAGGAAACATTCCCAAGAAATCAACATCTTTGGGCATCGATGCATAAAAAATTAAGAGATATTTGATGCCTTGAAAATGCACTCCCACTTTGGAAATCATGAAAATCCTCCTATGCTTTTAACATGACTCTCTTCTTCACTTGGGATTCACAATTTGAGTTACTCGTCGCCACCATTATTTAATGTTTGTCATGTTCTACCTTGGGCACCTTTGAAAATCTGGACATTGATGATGAATACACCTTTTATTGTCTTTACTCCTTTTTAACCATGGCAACGACAATTCCTTTCATTTAAGGTGAAAATATTTAACAATTGAACATCTTCATGTTTGCAATCACGTTCACACCATTTTCCTTTCAAAATCATGTTCACCCTTAAGAAGGGTGACAAATATAGTCACCTCCCTATTAGGGTGACTACGATATTGTCTTGTCGATGCCACCTCATTTTAGGTGCATTCATGCAATTTCATTTTTTGGGGCGCATTCGCCCATGGGAGAGGTGAACGAAATGTTCACCCCTCAACCTAGGTGAACGCATCATTGATCATTTGATCGCGTGCGCTATCAACTTTCCCATCCTCATCACCTTACATTACGTTCGCCCCTAGGTGGGGCGAATGGAGCTGTCACCCCAACCTTAGGGTGAACACAATCTTTCATCGAAACAATTTTTTAGAAGGCGGGTGATGCACAATTTTTAAATATTTTAGAAAGATGTTCACCCCAAGGAGGGGCGAACGGAGCTTTCGCCCCATCTTTGGGGTGAACACATTTTCCACATCTTATCCTTTTTCAAATCTTTTGGTCCTTCGCCATTTTATTTTTTAAATGCTTCTTTCCTTTTCCTTTTGACAGAGTGTACAGGGGCGAAGGAGTCTCCAATTATTAGTGTTCTCGAACGTTGCAAATTTGAATTTCTAATGAAGTTCCCAATTTGCCTTTTCCCTTAAACATTCATCACTTCCAAGAAAAAAAGGGTACATATGCAAAATAGAAAAGTAACATATAAAATCGATCCACAATGATATTTTTAGGATAAATATCGCCGTATTACAATCAAAATGCTCCATCAAAATAAAACAAAAATCCCAATGTGGCAAAGTACAAAACTGCCAACAAATATAAATCCCTAGCAGTTACAAAAAAAGAAATTTCTCTCTCTCAGGTTGGTTGGATTTTCGGGTTGTTATAGAAAAAGTGAAAGACAAATTTCTTGTCCAAGTTACATTTTTTTGAATAGGTTGAAAATTTGGGGATATGTTAGGGCCACCCTTCCCATGAATTAAACTTGGGCCTCCGTTAGGAAAACTAAAAACTTTTGCCATTGTGGTGTCCCTATCGAGACCTTGTCCAGGTTACATTAAGAGTGCTTCCTAAGACATCAAAAATTTTAGTCACTTCTCTTCAAGTGCTAAATAAAATCGTAAAAATCCAGTCATAGATGAAATGACTAATAATGCTTTGATGTCAAAGAAAAATGTCTCAAATAATGTTACTGCATCAGTCCAATATCTACTTGAATGGAGAAGAAGATATTATCACATATACAATATGGAAGGTCATACCACAAGCAATTGTAGGTATAATTATCTGAATCAAAGAAAACAAATGAATAGACCTTTTCAAAGGTTCTAGCTGAGACAATATCAGCCTTGATATCAACTTGTGCAACAACAATGACCAAAAGAAGAAAATAAAAAAGGAAACTTAGTTCAAGAAGTTCAAGAGATAGAAAATGAAGATGAAAATAAAATAAGATCCCTTATGGGAAGGATTATAGACAATGAATATGAAGATCAAATTAAGGATGAATGTGATAAGAATGATAATGAAAATCATTCAAATTTTTCTAAAGGCATTGATATTTCAGATAACAAAATAAAAGTTGTTGAAAAAAAGGTAACAAGAACAAATAAAAGGTGTGGATTAAAATCAATATCATTTTAGATTTGCAAGGTCTGTGAGAAGACCAAACCAAAAATAGATCACAAAGAAAAAATTGAAATACATTATGAATGGATCAATAAAGCAGAATGGAACATGATTATGGGCATGTTCAATGTTTTATGGACACAAAGAAAGTATGACAAACAATGCAAGAAATAGGTTAGTAGATTAGTGTCAGAACTTCAAGTAGTATGAGAGCCAAAGTCGAAATACAAGGACAAGAATAAATATTGAAGACTATAAGTCTTCACACCAAATAATGTAATAAGGGGGATGTTGGAGATATTACATTATTTGGTACATTGAGTAACATTGAAGTACCATGGAGTACTATTATAAATATTATATTAGGAAGTGTATCTAAAGTATGTGTCAATATGTAAAGAGTGTTTGTGTTATGTAATAAAATGTGCAAGGTGTCAAGAGTACAAGTGTAAGATGTGCAAGTGTGAGGTGTGAGTTATGAGTGTGCAAGGTGTCAAGTGAGCAAGTGAAGAGTCATAGGTGATAGGTGTCAAGTATGGAAGTGAAGAGTCATGTAAGATGTGTCAATATGTGAAGTAGGAGGTTATGTAATCATGAGATTTTTTCATAATGTGAGGCATGTGAAAGGTTGCATCTCCTAGGAGTTTGAGGAGAGCAAAAGTCATGTAAAGTTATATATTGGAGATAAAGCTCCATACTATGTAACAACAACTAAGAATAGAATGATTTATGTAATAGAATATTTTGAATGTAGTTGAATGAAGTTTGTTTTGTGAATTATTTCATGCAATATTGATAATGGAAATGTGTTGTGATTATTTGCTAGTATTTTTAAGACCCTAGGAACTTGGACCTATGAAATATTTGGGTTCACTTGCTAACATCGAAGTCGCCTAAGCTTCAACTTCATTATTTGTCTTAAATCCACTATTGAAAGTATAATGAGACAAAAACTCTTCCCTATTATTTCTAGTTATTCCTCCTTCTTCTGCTAGTCTTGGATTTCCTTTAGACGATCCATCAAAATTCAATTGTCCAACTCCACTTCTGGTGGTTTCCATTTTATACTCTTTGTCTTCCTTTTGTTTCTCTTATACCCAACATCTTAATTACATTTGATGACTTCACTCCAACTATCAAGGCTCTTTGCTTCAATATTAGGGATTGGATAAAATGATAAAGTTGATTTAACTCCTCTATGGATAAACAAATATTATTTTTCATTATCTCTAAATTACTTTCCTTTCCTTTAAAAATTCTTCTATTTATTTCCATCCATACAGTCTAGATATTGTTTCTTTTGATATATCTCATAATATCTATAAAGCCTTACTTTTAGAAGTGCTTTGCCATAGGTCTGAGGTGTAGATCAATTGGTGCAACGAAACCCTATAAGTGGGATGGACTCCTAGGGTTCAAATCTTAGGCCTCTTCAAACTAAATGCTTGTCCCTTTCCTGGTGCTTTCAGTAGCGTAAAAGGTTTAAAATGAATGTGGCATGGTGGTTATAGGGGTGAACTACACGAAGTACTGTGTGGTGGCTTTGGGGGTGAACATCATAGAATACTATGGTGGACATAAAGATGAACAATGTGCTCGGATCATCATGGTGGCTACCAATTCCACCGTGTAAAATAAATTTAAAAAAGCACTTTGCCATTGCTTTAAACATTCTTCAATTTTACCATTCATCACCATGCATTTACCAAACATATTAAGAATCCATTGCCATAGTTTCCAAACTATTGAGTAGTGTCCCAAGAGATATTCTATACTCTCCTCCTTTTTACATAGAACACATTGTGAGGGTCCATAAAACCCCCTTTTCATAAGGTTATCCTAGGATAAAATTCTTCTATGACCTACTAGCCAAACAAACATTTTGACTTTAGGAATGCTCAAGTTATCCCAAATATCTCTCCATATTCTTGTGGTATTCCTATTTTATTGGTGCTTTACATTATATATGCTTCTTGTTGTGTATTCTCCTGAGTTATTCAACTCCTAAATTAGTTTATCCTTAGCTCCCCTTGAAATAATGACTATTGTCTTCTTGTTCAACTACCTCCTAGCATCAATGTTTTGTATACTTGTAAAAAAATATTCTTTCCATTTGTATCTTCTTTCTTGATCCTTGTACATGTTTGGAACCTTATCACCATATTTATCTTGAAGTAATCTCATCTATGGTCTCAAAATTGGATCTAGATTGAGTGGTTTTTTATCACACCAAGTATCCATCCAAATAGAAAAAATTTCTCCAATTCCCACCACCCATCTTAGACCTTTAATCACTAGATCAATTAAATTTTTTAAACCATTCTATAGTGTGAAACTATTTGATAGTGATAATGTAGTAAATATTAAGCTTATGCCATTGGGCTCAACGTACTTAGAAGAATTCTTGCCCATTAACTTTGACTCTCTTTGTATAATATTCAAATAATTTATTTCCTAAGATCCAAGTTTCCATTTGTAATAACTCTTAAATTAAGACCTCCCTATATTTATCATCACACACCTTACTTCATTTCACCAAAGGAAGTTTCCTTTTATGATGTAATATTGAGTACATAATATAGATTAAACTTTTTTCTATCGAATTTGGCATTGTATACAAGGACATATAGAAAGTTGGAATGGCTTGTAAGACTAATTTAATTAGTTGCACGCTTCCTGCTAAAGATAACCATCTACCTTTCTATGTCAATAGTTTATTCTAAACTTTACTTATAACTAGATTTCACAATTCTATCCTCATTCTCCCCTCAAATAAGGGCATCCCTAGATAAGTTGATGGTAAATTTGGCTCCTCTATTTGAAGTAACATGCATACCCCTACTATGATTCTAGTTGGAGTGTTTAGGAAATAAATTTTGGATTTTGTCCTATTAAATTTTTGCCCTAACGCTCTTTCATAATATTTTAATAAGTTATTCAAAGCTTTGGCCTCATTTATCCTCACCCTCCCAAAAAGGGTTGTATCATCTAAAAACTATTGGTGGATGATGGCATTGTCTTGTTAAAAAGGCTTTTGTATTACTTATAAGCAAGTAAGAAGGCTACATCATCGGCCTTGCCATGCAAACAGGGCTTTCATCCAAAGTTTTACAGAAGAGCAACAACTATGTCTTAAATTTGTTATGCTAATACAAGGAAAGAAGAATATATAACTTTCTTCTAAGTCACTACATATAGGAATCAAACTTGTTGGCATCTATATGGAGTATACGATAGAGATATTTCCTAGTTTTTTGTGGTTACCATCCTGGAGGATCTCCATAACAAGTCAGATCCCTACAATATAAAACCCAATTTGCCATAGCATATACAATTTTATTTTGTTCTCAGGGAACATGAAGAAAATCTACTATTATGAATCCATATCAAAGCACATGTATCTTGTCAATTACTCTTTGTAACTTTCAATCTTGAGAGGAGGTCGTGGTGGGCGCCTTCAGTTGATTAATAGTTACTTGTGAGTCTAATTCAACCTATACTACAAACCATATGACCTTAGCAGCTTCTTGAAGGTCACAAAGGATAGCACATGCTTTTGCTAGATTTTTAGGGATGACACCAAGATTCTTTGCAAAAATAAAAGCATAAGTACCATTTGAGAGTCTTCTTAAGCCACCCATTATTGCCCTTCCTAGATCACCTCTTGATGCACTATCCATGTTGATCTTCCCCATACCTATGGGAGGGACTTACCATGGTCCATCCCTCTAAATAGTAGGTCGACTCTATGGATAGCTACTTCTCCATTCACCCAGAGAGAGTTGAAGCATGGAGAGTAAACTATGCCACTGTTGAGATACTTGTTGCATAACTTTTATTATTAAACATGAACCATTCACCAATATGCAAAAATATCAAATCATTCATCCACAATATATTATCCACAATAACAATCCACAAATGAGAGAGAGATAGATAATACCCTTAAGGTAGGGCAACACCAATAATAATCCTTAAGGAAGGAATAACTCCACAAGATCTCCCAAGATGAGAGGCCACTTCGTGGGCACGACGATTACATAAGATTCTTCTTCAATGATATGAATCCCTTACAATGACAAATATCTCTTCTTTATATATCCATATTCTTATTCTACTTTGGAGAGCCTACTACTAATATTATATTATATTAAAATATAATATAATATTATAATACAATCAACCTTGGGTTATGTGTGGCCCATGCCAACCCTTATACAATATAATAATATATCCCCAAATATCTATTCCTAGGTACCCTACCATGCCACCCTCCTTACAAATGTTTCGTCCTCGAAACATATGAAGAAACCTGATAGTATGATTTGCTAAGCAATGTTAGCAATTGGTACCAATCTCGATCATCCATCCATCCAAGTGAAACTCGATGATGTTGGTATGCCATTTTGTTACTTGAGTATCCAAATCTGCTTCGTTGGCTCCACGCTTCTGCTGTTGTATTTTGATAACTTGAATGATGGGTCCACTTGTTCCTTGATTTTGATGAACCATGCTTGAAAACCATGATCACTATGCTTTCTTTGCCAAACACTTGCCATAGTTGGTGCCCTGTTGATTACATGTAGAACCATAATGTTGTTGCCTTGAACCATGCCTCCAATATTGTTTCCGCTCATGGTGGTGTGGATGGCGATATGGTGCAACCTTTACTTGATGTTCTACCTTCTTTGACTTTTCAACCTTTGGCTTCATTGTTATAAATTCTTCTACACCTTGTTCTTTCATGTTATCTTTGTTTGGTGTGTCCTTGTGCTCTTCTATCAAATATTCCTTGGACTCTGTTGCTGCTATCGCCTTCGTGGATTCTGTTTCTTGTTCTTCAATTTGTTCTTCTACAACCACTTCTTGATTTTCCTTGTATCCTTGCTCCTCAAGCTGAGAAATATCCTGCAATGTTATTTCCACTTGAATTGAGTTCTTGCTACTTCTTTCATGGACTCTGTTGCTACTATCGCCTTCTTGGATTCTGTTTCATGTTCTTCAATTTGTTCTTCTACAACCGCTTCTTGATTTTCCTTGTATCCTTGCTCCTCAAGCTGAGACATATCCTGCAATGTTATCTTCTTTTTTATGTACCATAACTTCATAAACTTCTTTTGCACATTAATGTTAACAGTACCCAAAGAATCTAACCAAGGATAACCAAGAACAATATCCTCATCATCCATCTCAATAGCATAGAAATCTGAATGTAAAACATATTTATCCATGGTGATCTTCAAATCTTTAAAAATCTGAACATTCTCACCCTCTAGTTGTATGTCCTTAATTTTTGTTGCTTGAACTTGCAACTTCTTAGCCAAAGCAATATTAATAAAATTATATCTGCTACCAGGGTCAATGGAAATAATAACCTGTTCCTTTTGAATGCTTCCATGAACCTGCAAAATAGACTTTTTAGATTTAAACAAATTCCTTTGTCCATTTTCTAATTTATCTTCCACCACGGGTATGGTTTCCTCTGTACGCATCTTGACATCTTTTTTATCTTCCCCTGACCTTTTCCTCTTTCATCTTGAGTAATTTTATTTCTTTTTCATAGTCGTCGATCAAATCCCTTAGGTGATCTACATAATATGGGTCCCATTTACTCAAGAATGCATGCTCTATTTCATCCCAAGTGTATTCATTATTCCTTTCTTTACGAAACTTATCCAACCAAAACAAAGCTTCCCCTTGAAGACATATACCAAGCAAGGATTTCCCCCATGAGACATTACAACATCGAGATCTAAAATTTTTCCACCATTCTCGAGCATCAATATCATCTTCTCCAGAAAAACGTTGGAGTACCATTGTTCATGCCCTAATGCAACTAGGGTTTTTTTTTTATAATAAATATCATGCCCTAATGCAAACTAGGGTTTTATGGAAAAAAATATATATCTTCCCACCAAGTTGAAGCTAAAAATCCCAAAGACAACTACATCTGCAATTTTTCTTCCAAACAAAATAAAGTGCAAGCGATTTGCTTACCCGAACTAAACAAATTGTCTTTTGAAAAATTCGCGACTTGAAAATTCGTCACTTTCCTTGTTCCAGATGGCTGACTTCAAAAGGTCGTATCTCCCTCAATACTGCTCGGATTCCTTCATATGACCACTCATTTTAAAGCTCTTCAAATTCTGCACAATCTGATCCAAGAATCGCCTCAATCGGATTAGCTGTCGCAAAGATATGGCTTCGAAAGATGAGGCGTTTTTCCAAAAAAAAATCTGCGAAATTCGTCACTATCCTTGTTTCGGATGACTAACTTCAAAAGGTCGTATCTCCATCAATACTACTCGGATTCCATCATATGACCACTCATTTTAAAGCTCTTCAAATTCTGCACAATTTGATCCAAGAATCGCCTGAATCGGATAAACTTGCGCAGAGATATGGCTCTTGAAAGATGAGATGTTTTTCCAAAAAAAAATTGCCCTAATTCTAGGGTTTCACACAAAAATCCCCACTTTGCCAAAATCGTTGCTCTGATACCACTTGTTGCATAACTTTTATTATTAAACATGAACCATTCACCAATATGCAGAAATATCAAATCATTCATCCACAATATATTATCCACAATAACAATCCACAAATGAGAGAGAGATAGATAATACCCTTAAGGTAGGGCAACACCAATAATAATCCTTAAGGAAGGAATAACTCCACAAGATCTCCCAAGATGAGAGGCCACTTCGTGGGCACGACGATTACATAAGATTCTTCTTCAATGATATGAATCCCTTACAATGACAAATATCTCTTCTTTATATATCCATATTCTTATTCTACTTTGGAGAGCCTACTACTAATATTATATTATATTAAAATATAATATAATATTATAATACAATCAACCTTGGGTTATGTGTGGCCCATGCCAACCCTTATACAATATAATAATATATCCCCAAATATCTATTCCTAGGTACCCTACCAGATACCATGGAGAGAGGCTTTAAAGTATACAAGGTAGTTTCCTTGATATTGGTTGTAGTCTTTTTCCAAATATGTTGGAAATTATGGTGAGTTGCTACAAAAATTAGTTTATTCCTTTCCTTCCATAGATTCCAGAGCAACAAAGAGATGCTAACCAAGGTAATCTATTTCATCGAGTTGTTCAATCCATTCACCTGGGCCAAGTCCTCCATGCCTGCTCAAGGGAGGTGAATTAAAGGAATTTTTGATCTAAAAAGGTTGCCAACGATTTCCATAATTGAATAGCTAGGGGATAGAAAAAAAAATTGGTCCTAGATCTCATTCTCTGCACAACAAAGCTCATATCTAAATGGATTAGAAAAACCTTGTTTCATCAACTGATCTCCTATAAGAACCCTGAATCCAGATAAAGAGTCTCACTTTAGGCCATGTCAAAAGTTTCCACAATTGATTAAACACATCCTTGAGTGGATTTTCTACATGGTGAGTGAGGTATGAGTATCCTAGAGTTGTAATATACACACCATTAAAATGTGGACTCCATCCCAACCTGTCTTTGTCTTTTGACCAAGATAACGATCGACTTCTAAGAACTTGATGAACAACCTCCATTGCCAGGATTGGCCAATCCCTTACTAGAATCGAAACTTTATTCTTCAAATTCCTTTTCCCATAGTTTCTATAATAGTGTGATATATTTATCCATCCTTGAATATGGAGTTGTTCCATGATGTCTCACCATTATGGAAATTATTGAGACAATGAAGGCACACCATCCCAAGTGTATATCCAAAAATTTGCTTGATGGCCATGCCCACTATCTAGAATAGTTATGGTTTGATGAAGAAGAGTTGCATTAAACAAAACACATACAATCCACAAAAAGTAGAGAAAATGCAAAATGAGCCAAATATTTTCTTGTATTACTGTTCTAAAAGTAGAGCTTACAAAGACCAATAACTTACAAATTTGAAATTCCCCCTCAAATACCATGTTTCCCCTTTTTTTGCCTAAAACAATCTATTTAAAATCTGAATTTCGGGGGCAAACTTCCCGAGGTCATAACTCATCGCTCGTTGCTCGAAACGACTATTAGAGCATGTTTTTGAAAATGTCTCAAAGGGATTTGCGGCCCAATAATTTGCTAAAGCAATTACTGCCATATTTCAGCCCTCAAAAAGACCTCTAAGGCCTTCAAAATTGACCTCCAAGTTTTACTAGCAGGATTTTCACTAGTTTTGACAAGGTAGAATACCTTAAAATTTACGTATCTCCCAAACCGCTCAGGATATTGGGACGATTCTTTGGCGTTGTGTTTTTATCTCCATCCTCTAAGAAACTAAACAAACCTTAGAAAAAAATAAAACAAATACAATTTTGGGTGATGCAAGATCACTCTTACACTGTTGGATGCTCCTGCATCATTTGATAATTGTCTCCCTTGTCCTTTGTACCTCAAGAATCGAAGATCCTCAAAGAAGTTGATATCTAGTAAAGAATTTTGGAGCTTGATTTTTTACATACTTGGCTCTTAGGATCTACGCCCATAACTCATTAGGGAAATAATTAATCGCCAATATAATTTTACTACCAAAGTTAAGTTGTTTTTTATCATTGATCGAAGGCCCAAGCCTCCCTCTTTTTTTGGAAGATAAAGTTGATCCCACTTCACTAGGGCCCACTTATGCTCTGCTTTTTCCCTACTCCATAAGAACCTCTAATTAATCTTGTCCAACTTTCTCAACACATCCTTAGGAATACTTAGGATCGAGGAAACATAGATGGGAATAGATTGTAAAATAGATTTAACCAAAGTGAACCTACCTGTAAGAGAAAGCCATCAATTTGTCTAGTTATTCAACCTACTTTATATCTTCTCTATTAGCCACCCTCATTCCTCTTTTTTTTTTGTTTGGCCACTTTTAATTGAACTCCTAGATAAGAGATTGGAAGAGATGCTCGCTTAAAATTCAAGATACTTAGAATCATGGTCTCCACTCTAGCTATACAATAAAAAATATGATCTTAGAATTTTCTTAACTAATAAGTTGTCTTGTGGATTTTGTAAAGAGGTTTTAAAAATCCTTTTGAATTTGGATGCTTTCAATGCAGTATGACGACCCATCAAGGTTGAGTCATCTACAAATTTTAAATGAGAGAGAGAAGGGGTTGTCGATGCACATCTAATTCTTTGAATGGATCTGTTATTCCTTTCCTTAGAGATGAGATGACCTAGACACTACCAAAATGATGAACATATAAAGGGAAGAGGATTCCCCCTAGCGTGGTCCCCTATAATCAATAAACAAAGGAGACATATTACTGTTTATCAACACAACATAAGAGATTGAGGAAATAGTACCTCTAATCTAATCCACCCAATCCTGGGAGAAGCCAAACTTCCTCAAGACCTGAAGGAGAAAACGTTGATCCACCCTGTCATAAGCCTTGAAGAGGTCAAAAATAATAAATATGGTTGGGGATATTTGTGCTTGTAAGGAGTGAAGGGCTTCCTAAGCAAGCATTAATCATCTGCATTTTATCTCCTTTTGTTGCAGATTAAAAATCCAACTGAGTTTTGCATTGAAATATAGTGCTTAAATAAGCACAAATTACAATTGAATGCCCTTCCAAATAGCAACAGTATGTCAAATTTGGAAAATAGGCTCTTATCCCTTTGTCAACTAGTAACATCTAGAGGATATTACCAATTAGAAGACTCACTACCAAGTCCCACATGAGCAATCTAACTCTTGCATTACAAATTATTCATAAGATTTATAAATAAACTAAGCACCTACAAGACTAAGTCCTGATAAGCCTAAGCCTTGTGATATAAACATAAGCCTATCAAATGATATCCATATTATACCTCCCCACAATAGAAGCATTGGACTCCAATGCTTTTATAATAAACTGGGAGAGAAGATATATATAAGTTTCCAAAAAGGACAAAGGCACAAATCATGCATCTTTTGAAGTGTTTGTATCTTTGTAGTCTTCAAAAGTGGTTGTTGTTCAAAGTGTTTAAATTTCTATAGTCTTTGGATTCTTGGGACACAAGTAGTGCTTATGGTTGGTTTACATGGTTTGGCTCACGATGCTTTGCTAAATTCTTTGGAAGAAGGAATGGAGTGGAGTGATGCCTTCAAAAAGTATGAAAATCCCCAAGTGGGATACAATGGATATAAACAAGAAGGTGGAGTGTCGGGTTTCATTGAGTTGCACTCCATTACAAATCCATAAAAAATTTCAAATCCCAAATAGGAGGAGCAAAATATAATTGAACTCCTCAAAGATCCAATGGATCTTTTTACAAATCTGCAATTACAAGTGGACTCAAAAAACTTTGCAAAATTAATTACTGCATAATTAATTAACTAATTAATGAGTTTTTTAATTAATTAATTTAAGAACATAATTTTAATTAAAATCAAATTTTAATGGTAACCTTAGAAAAGGCACCAAAATATGGGGTGAAAGCAATAGCACCCAAGAAGTCAATAGCGGGTGCCAAAAGTCCACCAAAGTCAATGTTTGCGAAAGTTAACGATCAACTATGTCGATAATGGGTCATGTGGTGACAACGGTTGCACCCACAACTAGCGCTTGTAGACAGTCTCGCATAGGAGACTCCCTAACCACCATTGGTGGTCGAAACATATGGGGATTCTTTTCCCTTTTAAGGCGCTATAGACACCTCCCCGCAATAAATGTAGGATAAACGACCTTGGTAGCATAGGTAAACAAATATTTCGAACAATGCCTGAACATCGAAAACTCCAAATAGAATTATGCCACACATCCAAAGCGAATTGGATTATAGATATTAATGATGTGAGGTCGTGTTATTGCCATATGTTAGGCTCGAATTGGATGATTTTGTAGGGTTTGCTTCGTGCGATCTTGTTGTTGAATCCTTTGTTGTGTCTTCGAGGCTCTGTTCTTCTTCTGTGACATCTCATTCAAGACCTCCAAAGTAGGGTGAATCGAAGCCCTTGAACATCACAACTTCACATATATGCTTCTCAAATTTGTAGTACCCTCATGGCTTGGAGACATCAACGCTCTTGATCGATGTCTACAAGGTAAGGTCATAGGTCTGTGGTGGTATTTATCAACTTGGTTGGAGGATCTGTTGTGGATCGACTAGGACTTCCTCCATTGGGGTAACTATTGGATGCTTAGAAATCTCTACATATGGCATTGGAAATGGCATATCTAGATGCTTGTTCTACTTATTAAGAGACGTCAAGTAGCCCTAGTTGAAGGGAAGCAACTGAAATCATCAAAATAGATCTATGCACACCAAGAAACAATCGCAATCATGTTGAAATATGTTGGATTCACCGATTGAGCATCGAAGGTGGTCAAAAACTTCCCCAATCGATCGACACATGGTTCATTTTTTTATGTGAATGCATCAATAGGTCATCATTTTGCGTAGTGGGAATGCCAAAGTTATAGTTTGGCTGGTGATCGATGATGGCCAATGTGCAACCAATAACGAAAGGTTAAAATCATCATCTATAGCTGCCAAAGAGGAAGAACCGATCGAGGAGGGTCGATCTAGGTCCTAGAAAGTGGTGCTGGCCACTGACAAGCCAAACCCTTGGAAGTCTAGGTGCAAGATACTCGGATTTGAGCATCAATAGTGGCTTTTAAAAAATCAAGTGAGCGCCTTGTCTCTAGACATACGAAGATTGAGATTTGCTTTTCGTAGACAAAATACAACTAGCAAAATGATCGATATTAATCCAATGTAATGGATATAATCCAAGATGATTTTACATTGAAATATAATGCTTAAATAAGAAAATATTACAACTGAATGCCCTTTAGATTTGCTTTTCATAGACGAAATACAACAAGCAAAATGATCGATATTAATCTAATGTAATGGATATAATCCAAGATGATTTTACATTGGAATATATTGCTTAAATAAGCAAAGATTACAACTGAATGCCCTTCCAAATTGCAACAATATGCCAAATTTAGAAGATAAGATCTTATCCTTTTGCCAACTAGCAACATCTATAAGATATTGCCAACTAGAATACTCACTACCAAGTCCCGCGTGAGCAATCTAATTCTCACATTGCAAATTATTCATAAGATTTAAAAATAAACTAAGCCCCTACAAGACTAAGTCTTAATTAGCCTAAGCCTTGTGATATAAATCTAAGTCTTGATATCCATATCACCCTCCCACAAAATCCTCCTTGCTTTGGTGAGATTATTATAGGGAGGAAGGGTTTCAACCTTTGAGTTATCACCGTTGTAATGATTTTGAGAACATTACACAGGGATATCAGTCAGAATCCAACAATTTAATCTTCCTATTAGGACTTAGGTATGAGGGAAATGTAGGTTGTGTTGATTACTTTTAAAACATACTGTGTCATCCACGCTTCCTCTACCACCACAAGTATATCATCCTTAAGCATGTCCTAGAATTCTTGGAATAACTCAATGGGGAAGCCATCCAATCTAGGAGTTTTCCCTTTTTTCATCTTGAAAATAATTTTATTTATTTTGCCATAGAAACTAGAGTTGTCAATACCTCATTATCCTCTTGCTTAATAAGGGAAGTGGTTCCTTTTAGAACTTCCTCTTGAGCCCTAGGTTCTAGGGGGGTTGTAGAGAAAACCTCCTCAAAGTAGTTAGTGATGATTTTCTTCATCCCATCCTAAGAGTAAACTAGATCACCCATGTTAGTATTTAGGAAAGGCACAAGGTTTGAAACTCATTTGGCCAGAAGAAAGTAGAGTTTTTATCCCCTTCTTTCAACTATTGGATCCTAGATTTATATTTCCATAAGAGCTCCTCCCTCCTTTCCTATTTTTTTAACTCGAAAGAGACTTGGATTTCCTATTTGTTGAGCTCCTTTATAAGTCCCAAGGAGAATATTTGAGTGTTCACTTGCTCTAGTTTGAAAGTCCCACCTACCTTTTTCAGCCCTCACATCCCCACGCTCATGCTAGTTTAATTCCTTAATTATGATTTTGATGAATTATAATCTCTTGACAAAGCAATACATTTAGGTGTCGTATCTTGGCTTTCCTTCCCTCCACCACTAAAGAACTAATGGCCTAAAGGAAGTATCTTTGAACCACATAACTTGGAATTTAAAGGGTGAGTAATTTCTAGCAAACTACTAGAGATCTAGAAAAATAATCCAATGGTCTAATCCTGCATTATTAAGGATAAGAGATTTTGAAATTACTCCTAGAGAGAGAAGGTAGTCTGATAACTTAGACCTATTCAAGTGCTCCAAGATGCGTGCAGGTTCCTTTCATCTATTCATTCGTGTCTCAATTCATTGTTAGGTTTAACATCAATTAGGTGGAGATGCCTCGAGTGCTCATGCATTAAATCAATTGTAATATCCAATGTTCTCATCCCTCTCATATTTTCATCTAAGGAGAGAATAGTGTTAAAATCCCCTCCTAAGACAATTTGGTCATTGGAAAACTGGATCTTGAGGTGCTAGATATAGTCCTACTACATTCATTTGTCCTCTGTAGCAATTGCTACATAGAAGTTATTGGCCCATTTGCCTCTTTTGTACCTAAAGTCCTAGAATACCCCAACTTCCCATAGTCGCATGCACAACAAATTTCTTTAGATCCCATAGAGAGGAGAGCCCACCCAATGTTCCTTGAGAGTTAATATATTTTGCTCAATCCATGGGCCATAATTTCTTAGCAACTATCTCCATCTCCTCTACTATTAACTTAGTCTCTTAAAGAAAGACTAGGTTTGGCTTATTTCTCTGAATCAACCTTCTAATTTCATTGTGTTTGAGGGGACTACCTTTTATCCCCCTTATGCTCCATGAAAGGAGTCTCATGAGGATGGGTGGATTAAGAGTTTGGTGATAAGAGTCACCTTACCCTCAAAGACAAGAGTTTCCCCTTCTTCTGCTAAGTGGTGCTAATTGATCTAATGTCCCACTTTCTCATTAGTATCCATCTTCATTTTCTTGCATTTTTTCTATTGTATACTAGGCGGATCTTAGGTAGGTCCTCCTTTATGATCCTTTAAGGCCTTATTAATGGGGGTCGATGTGTCTCCTCCTACTTCAAGTTAAGTGATCCTATGTGTTTCACAAGTATCGTTCTCTTCTTTTTTAGCTCCTCCTCGCTTATTTTTTCCTTTGTTGACCTTTGTGGTTAAGCTTTGTATCCATTTGCCTATTGATTTGATTGTCATCTATGTCCAATAGTGCCCTTTTCCCCTTATTTGGATTGGTAGTTGTTTCAAGAACTGACTCCACCATTGGTTCTGTCTCCATTTGATGATCTTATCCCACAATTGGGTCTACAATAATCAAGAGCAAAATTGTTATCTGGTACCACACTGCTTTCCATATCTATTTTGTCTTTGAATGTGCTTTCTTTTTAGGTTCTTAAAAGTTTGTGGTATTTTCCTTTACCTACATTTACCCTAAGCACTTCTATGGATAGTCTCTTGCCATATGCCCATACTCACGACATATCTAGCATCTAAATCAGTCTTCATCCTTTGTTTGTAATGTGATATTTTCTAGAAGAGGTTTGCTGAGGTCCATCAGAACACATATTTTGGCATATATCATTTGTTCAAAATTGTAAGTGTTGTCAGCCACCATCATAGAAGTTCCTAGAGTGTTTCTAATGGCTGTAAAGGTTATGGAATTCTAATATTCAATTGGTAATCCAAATAACTTGACCCATATAGGGCCCATAGATGGCATCTCTTTATCTGCTTGTAACTTCATATGCCATGGTATCATGAACAAACATGCTTTCCCAAGAAACCATTACCCTCCTTGGAAGACATGTTATTGGTCCTTTTCACACTCATAGAGCACTAGAAAATACCCATTGGGATAGATTTAAACGTCTTCCTTAGTTTGTTACTTTCTAGATGCCTAGTCCCTAAAGGTTGATAGATAGGGTTTAAAACCCATGAATCTGCATATCAAACCTTTCCTTTCCATATCATCTATTCTTATTTGAAGTTCTATAGTTTTTAGTTGAACTATCGAGGAGCCATCCATCACTTTCATGCATACATTGACATTCTTCTTAGGATCTAAGCACGACATTCACAGACCCATAAGGAAACTTGATCATGACATTAGTTGAGTGCCCTCCACCTCCTGATCGTATTGCATCCCAAAAGGAATATTTGGGGGGAGGGATCCCCTGCCACTGCTATGAAAGAGCTACAAAGGTATCCAAACCCTTTGATATGAAGAAATCCAACCCTAAGCCTCGCATTCTACACCCATTTCACCTTACTAAAGTTTCTACACACAATGGTAATGAAAATACATGCAAACCCTAGCAGAGCTCTCCGAGATCCATCTCTTCATCATTAGATACAAAAAAATCATGTTGTTAATTATATTGCTAGCCTTAAGTCCACTTATTAGCCCATGATT
Source organism: Wollemia nobilis (assembly GCA_028583015.1). Taxonomy (NCBI): domain Eukaryota; kingdom Viridiplantae; phylum Streptophyta; class Pinopsida; order Araucariales; family Araucariaceae; genus Wollemia; species Wollemia nobilis. The sequence goes on along the minus strand of JAQPPZ010000393.1, from coordinate 93,078 downwards.
GTATGTCATATTCAAATTACTACCTACTACCTCTTCCATAATATGAAAAAATATGGTGATAGAGGATCTCCCTATTTAAGACCTATCTTGGCTTTAAATGATTATGTTACTAACCCATGGATCGAAACTAAATATGATACTGTAGAGACTAAATATTTTATCCATCTGACCCATTTCTTCCCAAATCCAAACTTTTATAATACTGCAAAAAGAAAATTCCATTTTACATTATCATTGTATTTACTCATATCAAGTGTTAATACCATTTCTCCATCCTTTATAGAAGCTACTAAATGTATTATTTCATGAGCTACCATGATCTTGTCCAAAATATGTCTTCCTTTCACAAATCCTCCTTGCTCTTCTAAAATAATTTTATATAATAGTGGCCTTAAAAAATTTTCCATCACTTTGTATTATATTACATGCCATTTTACATAAGCTTCTAGGCCTGAATGAACCAAACTATTTTGCATCTTTATTTTTTGGAATTAGGGTAATATATATTGAATTTGTTTTATAAATTATGCACTAGTCTACCCTAGACTATTCCATTGCCACAAATAAAGAATCCTTCATTATTTTAGAGTTATGTCGATAGAATTTTGTAGACTACATTCAAACTGGGTATTTCTCCTTATCAATACAAAAATATATGAGTGAACTTCTTCTAGAGTTATATGATTCTTGAATTTACTATTATTTTATTTGTTATAACTAAAGGTACTTCTTGTAGTAGTTTATCATTAAGAACTTCAATCTCCTTTGATCCTAGAATTTTATGGTAAAAAACCTTACCTTATTTTTTATTTCATTATGTTCTTTAATTCAAACCCCTTCTACTAATTTAATTCTGCTAATTATGAATGCTAATATCTATACTATTGCCATCCTATGAAAAGTTATGTTTTTATACCCTTCTTTTATTCATGTATATCTTAATTTCAATCTCAATTTTTTTTCTTCTTTACTCAAAATATTATGATATTCACTAAGCAACTTCCTTTCTCGTGAGCTTGGATTATTGTGCTTACCTTTTTAGAATTTAAAAAAAAATTCTTTTAGTTCTTTCCTTCTTCTAACAAAATTTTTGGAAGGTATTCTTGTTTAGTTTATTTAATCTAAATGTTATTGATTTAATTTGTTTTGAAAGTGTATACAACTCACTATTTTCGAAATAATCCTACATATATACTATGATATCAAAAAATAGATGATGGTCTTCCCACATACCCTTATACTTAAAATATGATCTTTCTTGAATTCACTTACCACCATTTTAACTCTTATTGGCTAATTATATAAAATAATCCTTATCAAGATATTGAATTTAACACAAGTCCCTTCATCTAGCCAATGATTTGAGAGTTTGTATCCATCTAATTTTGTTTACTATCATGATTTGATGTATCCTATTGTTGGTTTATCATAGTTGTTCCCTTTAAACTCAACCTTCCATAGACTATTCTTTTGAAAAAAACTAAGAAATGTCTCATACTTTGGGTAATATTCCTAGTTATTATATATTTTTTATCCAACTTGGTTATGACATTAAAATATCATGTGATCTTAAAATGGATTTATTGGTCTTTACTTTTCATAAAGGCTTCGATCCCACTCCATACTTTTGATCTTATTGACTGAGTTTTAGGTATATAGATATTGATAAGGATGAAATAAATATATGCAAAGTATCATGTGACTAATGAGGTTGTAAAATATCTAGTTATATAAATGGTTTCATAAGAGCTTCTAGCTAGATTCCAGTATGTGATAATCCCCTCTATCACTCCTTTTGAATCTACAGCATCTCATTCATATTATACCCATACTAATTTCATACTTTTGAAACTTCTTCCTTTGTCATTTTAGTTTCCCAAGTATAACGAATATCCAACATATTACTCAAATAGAGGTCCACAATTTTTTTTTTTTTTTGAAGGGAATTAGAGCCCCTTACATTACATGAGATGGTAATAATGTTTCATCAAGGTTTTTTGGCTCCTCTTATGAATTACCAATATTATTTTTCTATTTTGTAAAGAACAGTTCAACCAACTTAGATTATGCTCATTTCTCTGTGTTTGCTCTTGCTCCCCTAGATATCCCTTGATAATTTGAAGGTTTTTATCATTTTACCTTTCTAGTATCTAGGGTAGGTCTTGTTATTCTATTCCTCAATATTATTTTACAACTTTGCTTTTATTTATATTTATCCTCTTTTGGATCTACTAAGGAAGCTTTTGAGTTATATTTATTATTTTTTGCTATTTTCTTATTAGTTATAGCAGTTTAAGCATCTATAATTACATTTTATATACCACTTCCCTTGTCCTAAATGGTGCATGGTACTTCAAGAGTCTTCAAAATATGATGAGGTATATTCCTTAGGTTCAACAAGAATGTTCAACCCTAAATTGAGTTCAAATTGAGTAAATAGTTCCTTATTAATATTTTGATCCTATTTTCCCATACCCTCTAAGATCCAATATACTTTTTCTTTGTAGGCTAAAGCCTCAAAAGAATTGGTGTTTCTTACAATATCCTTGCTTACTAGTCTCCATTTTTTATTTACTTTCATCTATCTAGACCTATTTTTTTGGAAGTTGAAACCATCATCATATGTAGTCATTTTTAAGTTTCTATTATGATTTTCTATATATGTTTCTATTGGAATATTCTTAGAGCATGATTCTTAATATTCCCCACCTCATGACATATTCTATATCTAAAATATAAGTTTTCATAATCTATGGTTTGGATTCAAATTTTACTCTTATACTTAAGAATGATTGATTATAGTAAAGGTGTATTGATATCAATCATGACCAATAGCCAAGGTTGTCATTTGTAGTTTCTAAAATCTTGCCTATTGCCTTGAAGGTATATATTTTTCATAATTCAACTAGAAACCCATACATCATGATACATACTAGTATTAGGAATAAATATATGTTTTTAGGTGTAAAGCCTTCATAACAATGGGTAAGGAAGAGTCCTACTCTTCCCATAAACCAAGGACCCCCTTTTAGAATTCTATCTCTTTCCTCCTTGGAAAAAAAAATGACTAGGAAGAAACCTTTGGGAAGAAAAGATAGACTCATTCCTAGAGACTTTCATATCTTATTAATCCATTTTCTCAAAGTCGAAGCCCCTAGCCAAGACCCATTAAATTTATCAATGACTACCTTATCTTTGAGCAACAAGGATTGTTGCTTTGTGAGGTCCTCCCTAACCTCTACTACTAAGGATGATTATAAAGATTTAGCTGTAAATTGATCCATGGGAAGGAAACTATAATTTGATATCTACTATTTTTTTTTTTTGGTAAATAGTGTAGCTTATATTAAAGGGTTTTTTCCTGGATCCCAAAACCAGTAGTTACAAAAACCTCAAAGGAGGCTAGCAACTTAGAAGACTAAACTTTAAAAAAGTGTTTTCGTACATGGATAAACACCGTTCACCATATATTGATTAAAAGCCGATAAGCCTAATAGCAAACACCCCAAACAATATTGATGCAGATAATATATGGACAACACCCCAAACAAGATTGATGCAGATAATATATGGACAACAGACACCCAAACCAACATTGATGCATATAATATATGTAAAGTTAAAATAACCCTCATGAAAACAAACCCCAGTAAGGACCTAGAGAACCATAAACAAAAAAAGACCCACGACCCTCCATCATGCGTCAACCACCTTCTTCTTCGTAGTGCTTTCCTCAGTCTTTATGAGCTGCTTCAGCTTCCCGCTAATGTTGTCAAGAGTACTAATAAGGTTGTTGATGAAGATGTTGGCAACCTGATGATGAATCTCCTGCTCCGGTGCTTCACTGTTGATTTGCCCACTCTTGGTTGGCTTCATTGACAATGTTTGAGGGTGGATTGTTATCCCATACAATCAAGGAATTCTGACTGATTCCCATGTTTGCTAAGAGGTCAACCAATCTGTTTGCCTCCCTGTACACATGTCTGCATATCATGCTGCCCTATCTTTTGATCATGTTTTTGGCTTCCTTGATGGCATTCATGACCTTCCACGAAGGATTGGAGTTGTTGTTGATATAATTTATGATGTTTAGAGAGTCCCCTTCTATTTCGTAGTTCCCTTTGTGCTTTTGGATGATGTTGAGACCTCTCCATAGGGCATGGGCTTCTGCTACGTGATTAGTTTGAATGCCTAGGTTCTCCACAAAGGCGACCACAATCTTGCCGTTGCTATCTCTGACCAGTCCTCCTGCCCCTGCCATTCCCGGGTTTCCTTTAGAAGCTCCATCGAAATTGAGCTTGAGCCATCCTACCAAGGGGGGTTTCCATGAAGAGGTGTGCCTTGGGTGGGGATGAGTGACACAAGGATTATCTTCCCTGGGGATATTAAGACTGCTGAACAGAAAAAGCTCCAATCCCACATCAGGGGGTTCTGTGCAAGGGATGAGTCGGGAGTTCTCTGTGGCAAAGTTGATGATTTTACTAGCAATGGAGGTAGGGTCCTTGGGAGTGTTAGAGAACACCCTGTTGTTTCTTTCTAGCCATACCTACCATAAGAAATGGTGAGTGCACATTTTCCACAAGGATTTCAACCGAGGGTTTTTGAAAGGATTGGGCCATTGAGTGAAAAGCTCTACCAGGGAGTTGGGTTGGACCCAGTTGATGTGGAAACTGGATAGTAAGTTACTCATCACAGTATAAGAGAAATCACATTTAGTGAAAAGATGGTTGATGGATTCCCAAGCTTTATAGCATAGGTGGCATCTGTTGGGTACCATCATCCCCCTCTTGATGAGATTATCAGTGGTTAGAATCTTGTTTTGAATTGCCAACCAGGAAAACACTACCACTTTAGGGATGAGGTGCTTGATCCAGATTTGGCTAGGAGAGAAGGGAGCTTGTTGTGGATTGAGGATAAGTTGGTAGGCAGATTTGATAGAAAAACATCCACTATCCATTTCTTTCCAAATTAGAAAGTCTTCTCTTCCATCTGTCGGAATCACTGTAGTATTCAACATAAGAGCCAAAGCCCTCGCTGCCCTGGTTATGTGCCCATCATTTGAGTTAATGTTGAGGTCTTTCCAGCTTTTAGACCCATTGATGTTTTGGATGAAGTCTGCTACTTTGCTGCCTATGGTGCCATCAAGGATAGGTTTTAGGATAGATATCTCATCATCTTCAACTAGGGGCTGATCACTGACCCACCTGTCTATCCAGAAGTTTATGGCAGTACCTGTTCCCAACTGCCACCTTGAACCTTTCTGGAGAACTTCTCTGACCTGAATAATTGACCTCCAAAAAGTTGATCCCTCTTTGGGGATATCTTCATCAGTGAATTCTTTGTGCTGAAGGTATTTCCTCTGTATTATTGACACCCATTCTGCATTGAAACTTGTGTGAATTTTCCAGGCTTGCTTAGCCAACAGAGCAGTGTTCATATGCTTGATTCTTCTAAGTCCCAGACCCCCTTGGTTTTTTGGTCGACAAACCTTTTCCCATCCAACCAAATGAATCTTTTGCTTCTCCTCTGTGCCTCCCCATAGGAATATTTTTTGTATTTGCTCGATTTGGGCGTAAACTGAAGCAGGAGCTTTGAATACTGAGAGGAAATAGGTTGGGATGCTTTGGAGGCATGCTACGGTAAGAGTGATTTTACCTGCTTGGGTTAGAAAAGCCCCTTTCCATCTAGCTAACTTTTTGTTTATCCTTTCCACCACATGACTCCACATGGACAATTTGGGATGACTATAAAAAAGAGGAAGCCCCAGATAGCGAGTAGGGAACTCACCAATGCTACATTGAAGAATACACCCAATTTTAATCTACTTGGAAAGGGGGTATTGATGAAGAAGCTTTTACTTTTGTTATAGTTGATTTCTTGCCCAACCGCTTTCTCATATAAATCAAGGATTTTTTTGATCATCTTGGCCTCCACTACTGAAGCATAGGTAGCGAGTATTGTGTCATCCATAAATTGTTGGTGTGACAACGGGTTTAGACTCGAGGTAGCCCTGATCCCTATGATAGTTTTCTCACTGACAACACTCTTAAGTGCTCTTCCCAGAGATTCAACGAGTATTATAAAAAGGATGGGTGACAGGGGGTCTCCCTGCCTGATGCCTCTACCGCTAGGGAAATAACCTATGGGTGATCCGTTAACCAAGACTGAGAAATGAGGGTTGGATATGCAACCTCTGATTACATTTATCCATTCCCTGTGAAAACCAAATTTTTGAAGAACAACCAGGAGGAAATCCCTGTTTACTCGGTCAAAAGCCTTACTGATATCTAATTTGAGAAAAAGGGTTGCTTTCTTGTTTTGGGAAGCTGAGTGGAGGACTTCATGCAGGGTGATTATGCCATCATGAATGGACCTTCCTTTTATCGAGCTGCCCTAGCAAGGATCTATAATGAGCGGGAGTATTTCTTTGAGTCTTGTTGTCAGGGCTTTGGCAAGAATCTTGTATATGACATTACATAGACTGATGGGTCTGTAGTCATTCATGGATTTGCACTCAGGGCCTTTAGGGATTAAGGCGATGAAGGTGGAGTTGGTGCTTCTGGGGATGGCTTTGGATTTTTGCATGTGAATAATGGCTTTGCAAATGTCAACCCCTATGATATCCCAGTAAGTTTGAAAAAACCTGGGGGAGAAGCCATCAGGCCTCGGAGCTTTATCAGGGGCCATGGAGAAAAGAGCCTGCTTTATTTCTTCATTGGTAAGGTCCTTGATGAGCATGTCATTCATTTTAGGGGATACCATATTTGGAATATGTTGAAGAAGCTGATCTTGGGCCTGTTTGAAAATAGTGGAATTTGTTCCCAATATTTTTCAAAGAAGGTGACTGCTTCATTTTTGATGAGGTGGATGTCTCTCACACTTGTGCCATCACTGTTTATTAACTCCCTGATCTTATTGGAGCTTCTGTGACGAAGAGTGGAAGCATGGAAAAATTTCGTGTTTGAGTCCCCATCCTTGAGCCACAGGGCTCTAGACTTTTGTCTCCAATACATTTCTTCCTTGGCTAGAATGTTGTGGTAATCGACAAGGAGCTTTTTCTCTTCATTCTTGATTTGTATGCTCATCTGCCCTTTCTGAATTTGCTCTTCTATGGCTTTGAGCTTGTTGGTGATTTGCTCCTTATTTTCAAAAATGTTACCAAACACTTCCTTGTTCCAAATTTTGATGTGGTCTTTGATTATTTTGAGTTTTTGGGTAACTTGAGCGATGGGGGATCCGTCCACCTGTTGTTGCCACCACCCTACAATTTGATTACGTAAATCTGGGTGGAGAACCCACATTGCCTCGAATCTGAAAGGGGTCCTAAAAATTGGAGGCTTGTTAGCTTCGAACAGGAGAGGACTGTGATCCGATCCGATTCTGGGCAGGGAAGTGAGGGAGGCATCGCCAAACAGAGGTATGGCTTCTTGAGATAGAAAGAATCTGTCTAGCTTAACTTGGATCAGATTGTTCCCTATTCTTCTGTTATTCCATGTGAATTGAGCTCCCCGAATCTGGATATCCATTAGGTTATTCTCAGTGACAAACCCATGGAAGTCCTGAATACTTTTGGTAGGAATGTCATTGCCTCCTGCCTTATCTGACGGGTAAAGGGGGGAGTTGAAATCCCCAGCCAAAACCCAAGGGAAATTTTTGAAAGCCTACCTCATTTGACTTAGTTGGTCCCAAAAGGAACTCCTGTTGAGGGGATTGTTTGGGGCGTAGATATTAGACAGGATCCAACATTGATCCTTGTCTTTGCAAAAAAACATGATATTTATAACTCTATCTGAGGATGATATTACTCTACCATCCACTTTCTCTGGATCCCAAAGGCACAAAAGACCCCTAGATGGACCTTGGTTGGGACTGAAAATGCTTCCACTATTTTTCCAAATGGTGTTGCCCGCCTTGCATGCTTTTGACTGATCTAACTTGGTCTCTTGAATAATGAGGATTGTTGGTTTGGTTTCTTTTCTAATAGTGCTAACCAACCTCTGCTTGGCCGCACTATTGAGGCCCCTCACATTCCATGAGAGTATCCTCATCTGGAAACTTTAGATGATTTCTTGCCCCCTTTTGACTGTTGCACAAGGGGTTTGGGTAATTTGGGATCTTCCTTCGGGTGAGTAAACATTTCAGGTACAAGGGTTGTTTGGACTCCATTGGCTATGTCCTCGATAGTTTGGCTTCTTATTTGCTCTTGGATATTGGGCCTTCCCCTTTTCTTGTCATTGCCAACATCGACACAGGATTTTTTGGAGCTTCGAGTGTTTTTGGGACTGAAATCTGCTTTTGTTTTCTCGATAACCTCTTGGGAAAGAAGATTTTTAGGGGGGATCATGGGAAGCTAGCTTGACTGGAGATAAGACAGGGCTACTGGTGGGAAGGGGATACTGCAAAATTTCTTCGATGGTGGGGATTTGGAGGTCGACATTTGGATCCGACATATCATTTTCTTGCTGAGTGAATAACCCTTCATTTATTTTTGAATCAGAGTGGGTGATATTTCTCAAAATATCAAATCGATTAGGATGAGCGAATAGGGAGCTTACCTGAGCTTGGTCCTCTGATTGTTCTGGCTGCACTTTTTGCTTTCCTTTGTTTGCCATAGGGTTTTGCCCTGGTGCTTGTTGATGAGGGTTTCTGTTGTAGATTTGCCTATTCTTTTGCATTGGGGGCTTCCTAGGGAAGCGAACGCCTTGGTTCCTGTAGAGATGGTTGCCATAATCTACCTCCTTCTGTGGTCTGAGCGAGGGGTAGTGGGACTTGAGGTGTCCTTGAGTTCGACATTCGATGCAAAAAGTCGGTTTGTTTTCATACTCTATGGCCTGGCAGTGGTGGAAGGAACCATAGACTAGATTGATTCGAGTTGGGAGCTGGGAATCAAGATTTGCATTGATGCATATTCTAGCTTGGGTCAACCTAGTGCGAGCTTTGGTGGTTGAATCCATGGCCACCATTTCCCCTATGTATCTGCCTATTCCTTGCAGGATGTCTTCATGCCAAAATTGGCTAGGGAGTCCCGGAAGACGAACCCACACTGGAGCAAAATTTATGCTTTGAGTTTCGGCGTTGAAATCTTCCCCCCATATGCGAATAAACAAACTCTTCTTCCCATAGAACCATGGCCCCCTTGTTAGAATGCGGGTTGCATCTTCGGGATTGTTAAGGCGGATTTGAAAGAACCCTCTAGGGAGAGCTACAATCTCAAGATTCCCTAAAACTTTCCACCTGGTAGTGGCCCACCGTCGAATGGATTCCATGTTCGGTCTACCGCCCACGAACTTCCCAATCAGAGAATGTTCTTCTAGGGAAAGATATTCGGCCATTAGGGTTTCTGGAATCACTAAGTCTTCTCCGACCGCTATCAAAGGGCTTCGGTCCTTGGTAGATTTCTGCGATTTGGTACCCGTGACCTTTTCAAGATAAGATGCAGAACCGAAGGGCCCAACGTCGGTCCCCCCTACCTTGGGATAGCCCTCGTTCTTGTCCGGGGGGTCCTTCCCCGGGTCTTTCTCCCGCCCAGCGGAAAGGTCCGTTTCAGCATCAACATCTGACTCATCAGTGCCCTCCCCTGTAGCAAAGCTGGGGATCTCGCCTGGTTCGAGGTTCCCTGTCGCTGCCGCACCCGATACATTCCCGCCAGAACTCACCTGGGATAAAATGCTCACCATCGTTGTCCTTCTCCAAGAGTGGTCATCTGAGTAGCAACTACACCACTGAAAGTTGTGCCTAGAACATGCCAATAAATTTAGTTACAATGCCAAACCTGCACTTCTTTCCAACCGTCCATTATCTACTTAAATTTACTAGTATATTCTATAACAATTATATTATTTGAAACTTAGAACTTCTAAGTTTAATGAAGGGATACATGAAATTTAGTTAAAAAATTCTAAGCTCAAATTGAATGTCCCACCTTTCTGATGCCTTAGCCCTTCATTGCTCCTCCCATCATTTGAGCCTTGGTTAGTTGATATTTACAATTTCATTTTTCATGACTTGAAAATTTGTCACTACCCTTGTTCTTGATGGCTGATTTAATAGAGTCTTCTCCCTTAATACTACTCAAATTCCTTCATATGACCACTCATTTTAAAGCTCTTTAAATTCCACACAAATTGGTCCAAGAATCATCTTATTCGAATAACCCTTCGCAAAGATATGACTCTTGAAAGATGAAATGTTTCTCTAGAAAAATTTACCCTAATGCTACCCTTGTTCCAAATGACTATCTTCACATCGTCGTATCCCTCAATACTTCTTGGATTCTTTCCTATGGCCTCTCATTTCAAAACTCTTCAAGTTTCTCATAAAATAGCATGAGTATCATTCTTTTTACAATATATAAATTTGAAATTATGATGGTTAATTTACAAATATTACCTATACCCCAACAAATTGCCACAAAAACTTAAAAATATGTTTTTTTTTTTATGAACACACACCCACCCCCTCACATACTCACCCACGCGACAGTTTGAACCTTGGACCTCTCGAAGAAGAGCCAAAGCCCAAATCGTTACGTTGTTCCTCTAGGACTAAAAAAATATATATGTTTTAAGATTAATGTAGTGTGATGAAATGATCAAACAAACTCTCTTTCCTAGAAAGTAAGACACCACCTATAGCTACAAGTTATATATGTTCTACCTAGTTAATCACTATACTTATGGTGAGTGGTAATTAAGGTACCACCTATAGCTACACATTATAGCTACACATTATATACAAATGCATGTAGTTTTCATAAGGAACAGATGTCAACTACAAGATTTCCAAAATACAACAAAATAGTCAAAATGTAATGCTTGAGATTTTTAAATCTATTTTACCATAAATTCTACTTTAGAATGGAGTTGCCATGTAAATTTCATTGATTGCAATTTTTTAGTTTTGTATAGTCATAACTTTAAAAATGATTAAAGTCTAAATTTTTTAAAACAACATTTAATTCTACTAATTCTCCTCAATTTCCTTTTTTCAATGAGCTTACACAAGTTTTTACGAGGGATCATGGTCCCCTCATACTAAGTGGGGTTTGAACCTTAAACCTCTCAAAGAGAGGCCAAAGCCCTTACCACATTACAACTATCAAAATTTAAGTTTACACATGTTTTTATAAGGGGTCCTAGTCTCCTCATAGTAAGGTTTGAACTTGGATCTCCTGTATGAAAACCTAAAAACTTATCACTATGATATCCTTCACGGATCTCCTCAATTTCAATATATCTTACAACCATAATTAAACTTAAGACAACAAATTTACCTATTTTAATTACTTTAAAAAAATATATAATTTTTAAAATATAAAAATTAAATTCACATCCAAAAAAATAATTTGCTCATCTAATGTTTTTAAAACTCGTCGATACTTCTCGGTTACTTATGAGAAGTCACATTTTCCACGAGTCAAATACGTGTGCAAGTATTTTTTTAAAACTCGATTTGGAGAAAATCGTTGACTGGCGACATATTTTTTTGGCCATTTTTTTTTGCAAGTTCTAACTTTTTTTTGGCTTTTTTTTTTTTTTTTGCCAAGTTCTTAACAATTACTCGTCAACACTTGTGTGTAATAATTTCTGTAGTTAATAAATAATTTATATGTTTAAAACATGTATAATATTTCAATAATTTTACAATAGGTACTATAACATTGGTATATTGATTATACTTTGCACCCTTAAGCGGGGTTTTAGTTCCAATCAAACTTTTGGCTTATTTTTAGGACTCAGTATTTTCTTTACAAAATAACTAAAATATTTGGAAAAGTTTATGCATTTCATTTTTGAATGCTTGATAAAATCTTTATCAAATTTTAAATTTTTAGTTTTTAAGATTAAACATATTGTAACAAAGTTAATGAAATTGTAATATTCATTTTTTAGTGGTCAAGTAATATTTTGGTTTTAAAAGCTTTCGAGGTTTAAGTGGATTGGTAAGTGTTTATTTGATCAGGTATTTACCAAGAAGAAATTCATGTTCAAACCTAGGGACAGTTTGTTAGCAAAGGTAGTAGTTTGATCTGAATCTTCTAAGTTTACGCCAGACCTACCAAATCCCGAGCGAATGATGGTCTCCTTCACGTTCGATCAACAATAACGAGGTAGAATAGGTTTGGTGGGACCAACCCAACGAGGTAGAATAGGTTTGGTGGGACCAACCCATAGTTTGAATCGTGCACTTGTCAGATACTTTTGAACCTTGCACTTATCAGTTACTAAAAATAGTGTGATCGTGAGGTAGAATAGGTTTGGTGGGAGCAACCCCCATGGTTTGAACCCTGCACTTGTTAGATACTTTTGAACCCTACACTTATTAGTTACTAAAAATAGTGTGAACCCTACACTTATCAGTTACTAAAAATAGTGTGATCCTGACCAACTCCCCTACTTAACAAAAAAAAAATATATATATATATATATATATTTTGGTTTTAACATGGTACTGATTTGAATATAAAGAATATGAACTATTGAGTACATTGTTATGAAATGATATTCATAAATGGTATTTGGTATTTAAATATGTAATATAAATTCAACTTTTTAACTCTTCATTTGTTAAAATGTTTTTAATTTATTAAAATTTTGCTTTAATTTAAAAAAATATTTAAAATTAAATTGTCGAGATTTTTTCAAGTTACTTATTTTTTTAATATATATATATATATATATATATATATATATATATATATATATTTTTTGATTTGGTTATTGTGAAAAATTTCTATGATCGAGGTACAGGGTTGAGAAGGAGACCCTTCCAACCATGACCCTTCGTAAAGTCGAGAGCTATACTTATCAACAGAGAATTTAACACAAAGCCACCACACACCCACTCCCTCACACACTCGTCCACACTGCGGTTTGAACGGTTTGAACCTTGGACATTCGAAGAAGAACCAAAGCCCGAACCGTTGCGTTGCACCCCAAATGTTTTTTAATATATTTTTTGATTCATAGGAGAATTGGTTACAACCACACTAATTTTAGTAATTGTCAAATTGAAATGAAATATTTTAATTACGTCCATGAGACCCAAAACATGGCTTATGGGACCTCCAAATATGGAAACACATTTATTCAAATCATATGACCATTAATATCCTTGAGAAGGTTGTTCCTTCTCCTACTGATTTGGGTTAGCAACTTCCCAACTTTTTTCATTTTACTATCTTCAAATAACTCTGTCATAGACCCTTGTCTAAGCGTTTCTTTGTATTTGTCACGGATGTTTGAAAAACTCAGACATTCATAGATGAAATGTTCCTTTGTCTTTATTGCCCCTATGCTACATAAAGTACATATCCTTCCTTTCCATTGTTCCTTGGGCATTGTCCATCTCCCTTCACATCTAAGCTTATGAGAGCTAGTTTTTATCTGATTAATTAGGATTTTTTCCCTCCACTTGATTTCAACACCTATATATGCTTTTTTTCTTGTGGTCATACATTGGGTTAAACTTTGCAATATAGTTTTGTCTTTTCTTGCTTGCATTTTTCTACATTTCACTTATAAACTTTTTGTTCATATAGTTTTTTATGTCTTTATTCATATTTGGACATTCATTTATGTTGATTTCCCAATGTTTCATTCATTTTTTATTTTGTTTCATCCATGTGTTCTTCCGCCTATGTAGCTCTTCATCCCTAACTGCCCTAAGCCATCTTGTTTTTTATGTTTTCTATTTTTTCAAGTAGCATAACAACTTGGTCATAGCAATTTTGGTCATAGCAATTGCCTCTAAAGGGAACATTTCAGTTAAGGTTCAAATCATAGGGGTTGTTCCCACCAAACCTATTCCACCTTGTTGTTGTTGACCCCACAAATGCTCGACATTTGTACCATATTTTTAGAAATTGTCAAGCACAGGGTTCAAACCATAAGGGCTGTTATCATCAAACCTATTTCGCCTCATTGTTGTTGATCCCATGATTCCTCGTATTATATTTTTAGTAACTGTCAAGCGTAGGGTTCAAACCATAGAGACTGTTCCCACCAAACCTATTCCGCCTCGTTGTTGTTGATCCCATAATCGCTCGATATTCGTAATGTTGTCATTCAGATCATATTACTACCTTTACAAACAAATTGTTATTGACCTCAAGATTGCTCGATATTCATACCATTGTCATTCAGATCAGACTACTACCTTTACAAACAAGTTGCCCCTAAGATTTGAACCTTATCTCTTCTTAAAAAAATGTTTGACGAGACAAACAACTATCGATCTACCTACCCTTCAAAATTTAAATTTTTTAACTTACTAATCTTAACTTTATAATCTTTATAAAACTTGTTTTAAATTTTGATTTTTTAAATCTAAATTCAAACCAGGCACGAAGTGATGATTATAGATGCGAGCTTCTATTTAAAAAAAAACCAACCTCATAAATCTATTATACCTTAAGAAAAACGAGCCACGTGTACGTAATACCAATATAGATTTTATGTACCCTAACACCCTCCACAACGATAAATAAATATATGCCCACTTGTAATTGAAGAGCCTATTATTTACTTACTGCGTAGGAAGGTCAAGGAACCCGTATTCAGAATACTTTTGTTGCTGAGGGTTTCTCTTCTCTGCATTCGCAAGCCCACTATTCAATCGCTTCAGAGGGTAACAACTTCGGCTTTCTATTTAACTATTTTTGTGGAGAGCCAGAAAACCTAGTTATTTCAAGGTTTTGAGGCCGATTGGTGTCATGTATTCTTTTGGGGCTGACCTAGAAAAACTTTGTTTTTCTCTGCTGGTTAGGGTTTACATTTCATTGTTTGAAGTTAGGTTATTTTAGAAGGTTATCTGAGAATTTTATTTTATTTTCCACTCTTCTCGGGCTACAGACTTAGAGATGGGAGAGATGAAGGACAATGATGCGTACCAGGAGGAGCTTCTCGACTACGAAGAGGAGGAAGAAACAGCTCCCGATCTCGGTGCTGCCAAGGCTGCCAACGAAACGGTCAAGAAGTAAGTAAAGTAATGAACCGTGTATCGGAGTAGGGTTAATTTTAGTAGATTTGTACGTATTAGGGTTACTGTTTCCATTAACTCTATATAGATAGATAGATACATATATTATTTGTTTTTAACTTTAAGTTTGGGCCGTATCTTAAGAAATTTATTCTGAGTCTTTCCCAGTACATAGTATTTCGAGGTATGCTAGCTACGGTTAGAAGCGAGCTTGCTGTAGTGAGATGGATTTGAATTGAGGTCAACGTTTACAATTATTTGAAATGTCATCACCATATCACAACAGCTGGGTTATTATGCATGTATCGCATGGCATGATTCAAAACTGGGTCTCATTACTTATTTGATATGATCAAATTGTTGCGTCTTTAAATGATGGTGAAACTTTTTTGTAAAATTATTATTAGTTTTGCTTTTTCACCATTTTGGTTCATTTGGTAAAAGTTACATTTTTGAAATTAGGCAGTTAGATAGTAAATTTTCTCCATACAAATGGTCCCATCATTCTCATGCACGTATAATTTAATAATCACTAAGGTGGTACTTTTGCACACACGATTGTCCAAGTAGATTGTGCTAAATATCTCTGAATATTAAAAAAAACTACAGGAACCGTTTCTGGACCATATCAAGTGGATTGCTAGGTCCTCCTAAGAAAATAGGGGAAACGTGCAGCACTTTTTTCTTTAAAATTTATTTATTTATCTTAAGAAACCTGTTGAACGAATTATCAAATTATCTGAGAAATAACTTGCTTGCCTTCTACCACGATTCTTGTCTATTATGAGATTTTGGGTCAAAATTCAATAAATTATTGATTTGAGAGCTGTATGGTAGGGCGACTGGGTTCTCATCTATATCAAAACACTGTACTGAGTATAAGCAGAAGTGGGCCTGATCTATCCAAGTAATAGGGTCAATAACGTAGGAAAATTTTTAGATTACATTGTAACATTTATTTTGATGGTACAACAAACTTGTTTTGTATTTCATATCAAATGTGCTAAGAATAGCTAAAAGCTGAAATGATTTAGGTGACTTGCATACTCTAGGAAGAACCTAGGAGGCAATGCTTAATAGAAACTAACTTCTCAGCCTGCTTCAGAACTTGGGGCTGGCTGCCCGATTCAATCATCTTTTGGCCATGCTTACTTAAAATAGCGAGCTGATTATCCCTTAGTTTTTTCTTGGGGGTTTTCTATCCTTTGTTTAATTTCTAGAAGCTTTTGCCTCCACTAAGGTAGCAAGAGTAGTTGCCCTTCCTTTTTTTCCTTTGGGGATGTCTATGTTGTTCCTTGTTTAATTATTATTACCTCTTGCCTTCTTTCAGGTAGCATTAGTCCTCTTGCCTTTTTTTTCCCAATGGGAGGTCAATATTTTTTTTTTTTGCTCATCATCTGTAACTTTTATTTAGCCAGTCATCACAGCAGTTATTAAAAAGGCCTCACCATTGCCAATATTTATGAGCAAGTATAAAATCGTAGCTTCTTATGCTGTTTATGAAATTTTTGTTATTGAGGCCTTAATAGTCTCAGGCTAAAGACCTATTTCCAGGAAATAAATAGAAACCTTAATGTTTAGATTTTTGATTTGATAGCATGTGTCTTTGCACAATGCTATTACAGAATTACCGTAGGGGGCTCTACTTCCTGAAGTATGTAATTCGTTTCTGATGGAGGAAGCTTCCTTCTGCTCTTCTGTACCAACATAGCCGTCAAATTATTATTGTTGAAAAGGGCCCGCTAGGATAAGAATCATGTAAATCTAATTTTGGATAGAATTAAATGTTCTCGCACTGCTCAAGTTAGAGGGCCAGATTGTCAGCTTCTGACTCATGCTTCATTTGACCGATGTCTAGATCGCAAACATTGATTTTTTATTTTTTTCTTGCTTCAAGTTATTCCGATTGAGCTTAAGAAAAACTCTGAAGTCCTTGACAGATTCCATGGGAATGGACTTGACGTTGCTCAGGACTGAGGGTCAGAATAATCTCTTATTTCATGCGCCTGATTCTCATGCTTTATTTTATTATCGGTTAGATTGCATGTAACATTAAGAAAACTAACTAACATTGTTTTTCAAATTTTTTGCTAAATGTTGTTTCAGTTGACATTAAGCTGAATTGTTTTTGGCATCTATGTGAAGTTGCCTTTTTTTTTTTGGGTTCGTAAATTCCCCCGCCGACGGGTGTAACCTTTGGCTTATCTGTCATGCCTGTGGGGTGTTTATTCTTTCAAGTTCACACAAAAATACTATATACATTTATTTTTGTGTGAGGAACAGCTTCCACGTTATTTGACTGTAATTTGATCTTTTCACATATCAATTAATCAAGACAAATGAATCCTCTACTACTGTCTTGTAAAACATCTCAAATGAAAATTGGAACATGCTTGAGTAATTTTCTTGTCTAAGTTGTTCTTAGGAAATGTCTTCTATGAAACAACATGTCTGCAATTGCTGGTGCAAAGCAGTCCTTGGTCTCATTTTGTTAAGGTTATATATTCAATTAATATGAAATTTCAGCATGTTCACGGCCCTGCATCTTTAGATAACTTAAGTTAACTGTGTGGTTCTTGAGGAAAAAAGGAAATGTTTACAATGTTTAGACAATTTTTGTTCGATTTATAGCTTTTAATATTATCTCGTGAATAAAATCTTATGTGAAAATAAGACTTATCTGAACGAAAAGGCTACTATGTCAAGTTAAATAACATTCTTATTTTTTGGTATTGAACAATACTATAATGTTGTTGTGAATAGTTATTAGGCCATTGGTTGCAGATTGATATGCTTTAAGAAATAATACAAGATTGTGTTCTGTTACATATTTGTTGCCACCTTTTTTCTTATTTAAATATTCATTACTGTAATCCTATTAGTTATCTTCACTATATAAATTGAAGAGATAACTATGTTACTTTTGAAGTTCGCAAACACCTGTTTCTTTTCCATTTGTTGTTGTGTAAACAAGGGGAATGAACAACTGTATTAGTCATGCAATAGAAAATGTGGAAATAATTCTTAGTTTTACCTTTGCAGAGGGTATGTTGGTATTCACAGTTCGGGATTTAGAGACTTCTTGTTAAAACCAGAACTTCTTCGAGCTATTGTAGATTCTGGATTTGAACATCCTTCAGAAGGTATGTGACAATGGTTAAAGATTTTGAACATCTTCGAGCTGATTCCTGGTTTAGATTTTGCTTTTGTATGGAAGTTGTGATATAAGATGCTGATACTGGAGGCAACATTTGACTAGGACAATGTAACATGTAAACTTCAGTGTCATTTCCTGATTTATTTGCATTATATTTGAAAGTTATTTTTTTGTAAATATTCAACAGAATTACTGCTTAAGTAGATTCTATGTAAGTTTCTGAAAGAGAGCTAACTGAATTATTTACCTTGGACAATGCATTTGGTTAATATTTTGTGGTGTTTAGGGTATTAGTATTCTCGTAACTTCAGAAAAGTATAGCTGATCAGTTGGGCTATGGGCTATTGCTAAATTGGTCAGAGATTATCATTACCAACCCCAGCAATTCTCACTGCTGCATGTGGGCTGAGTTCCTGAAGTGGCACCATCTCAGTTGGTAAAATCTTCCTAGAATAGCACAAAGGAGTTTGCCTACCCAAATAGTAGTATTTAGAGAGGGTCAACTTAACAATAAAGGTCATCTCTGATTTAGCTTTGAGAGTATAATGAATTACATATGACGCTTTCATGAATAGAAAATAGTTTTACATAATCTGAAACCTAGATTAAAAAAAACTTTAGAACATCTATTAGGACAAGTTGACATACTATTTGGGTTGTTGTGACCAAGTGGGAGCTCAATTACCTAATTCTTAATTTATCTATGTAGTTATATATGTCATTGTTTTATCTGACATTTGCTTACATGACATGATGGATTATTTCTTGCTTATTTATCTCCTTTAGGTGTTGTAGCAAGTTTCTGTCTCACAGCTTATGTCCCTTCGAGTTTAACCTTTGATTGAAGCTTTGATTTGCTCACCTTACATGATAGGAAAATGTATTTAACTAACATATTATAGCTAGGATGCAAAATATAAAGAATGCACCAGAAGGGACAGCAAAGCTTTTTCATGGGTTGAGTCTATTTTTTGAATATCAATTGTACCTCCCTGAGCAAAATATGAAGAATGCACCAGTTTTGCTACCTTGTACCCATAACAATATTTTAACCATTGTTTCCAATTATTTGCCCTTAAATCTTGTGGTTCTTTAGAATCCAATATTCCTTGTATATTTAATAATTCTTTAATATTCTTTTTGATTAAAGGAAATGATGTTTTGGATTCTAGTAAGTCCTTGGCATAGGATTTGTTCATTGCTCTTATTTGCCACATCTTGTGAAATACATAAGCTTGAGAAATTCTATCAGGACCAATTTTTAAATCTTGTATTTCCCCAGTAATTGAATTTTTATTTGAATCATTTGCTTGGGAAATTCCAATTCGATCGGGACCAGTTTTTTTTTTTTTTCTTTTTTATTTGTGGAAAACATCCCAGAAGGGATGCCACTTTCGGGTAAAGACCCAAGGAGGGAGGGGTATCCATTCCGCCAAAAACGCCCAGGACACGAACCTGGCCTACCACCTTTGACATACTCAAGGACCAAAAAAACACACAAAAACATTTAAAAAATAAAAATAAAAATAAAAATAAAATAAAAAACATACTTCTTGAGTGTGTCAAAAAGAAAAGCAAGATCGGGACCAGTTTTTAAATCTTGTATTTTTTCGGTAATTGAATTTTTACTTGAATTATTCTTTAGAATTGCTGCAATTTTATTCTTTAAGAGATTTAAAAATTCTAAAATTGAATCGATGAGATGAATAACACTTAGTTTGAGATGAATAACCTTTATAGAATCCAAAACATCATTTCCTTTAATCAAAAAGAATATTAAAGAATTATTAAATATACAAGGAATATTGGATTCTAAAGAACCACAAGATTTAAGGGCAAATAATTGGAAACAATGGTTAAAATATTGTTATGGGTACAAGGTAGCAAAACCAAAAGCTTCTCTATTCTCACAGATATGGTCTAGAATAGCACCACAGAAACGGAAAAATAGAATAAACAACCAATGCAGGAGTAAGAGCGAATTTGAAGCTTTTCTAGGAATGCTCCATAAATGGAATAAACGTTATATATATAGGTCTTGGTTGGAATGTTGGTTTGTAAAGTGAGGCTGTGAGTGTGAGTCACAATGGGGATTGCAGCTTGCAACTTAATCTGTGGACCATAGAATGAGGTTATGAGTTGTAAAAGGAGATCACAGGTGTTGCAAGGTCATGGGAGGAATTAACAGGCTTTGTGAAGTTGTTTACAGAGATGTTGTAGGAATGTAGGGTTTTGACTAATCAATAGGGGATAAGCCAAGTATAAACAACTTGTAATTCTCACAATGGGAATTGCAGCTTGCAACTTAATTTGTGGCCCATAGAATGAGGTTATAAGTTGTGAAAGGAGATTACAGGTGTTGCAAGGACATGGGAGGAATTATCAGGCTTTGTGAAGTTGTTTTACAAAGATCTTGTAGGAATGTAGGGTTGTGACTAACCAATAGGGGATAAGCCAAGTATAAACAAGTTGTAACTCTCATTAGGCAACTTTCATTGTGGAACATCAAGTCTTTATTGCTTTTGCTCTTGTATATTTTGGAAACTTGAGCTTTAGCTTCTTGGAGGTAAAGTGTTTTGTATAAAATAGTGTCATTTTAGCAATAGTTGCTGATCATTTATTAGTAATAGTTCTGTATTTTTAGCAATAGTGTCATTTTGGACCTTGGAAGAGAGATGCTGGCACTATGCAGCTAGTATGTTTTGTCAAAGCATTATCTATCTTTGTAGTTACTTTGATAAGTCCCATATATTTCCCACATGCAAGGCTTGCAAAGTGTAAAGTTGCAAAGGCTCCATGATGCTTTAGATGATTTCTTCCTTGATTGGAGAACTAGTAAAACTGATCAGCACTAGGGCATCACCAGGATTTTTTTTGTGTTTATGGAGACAATGAATATTGTATGACTTGGGATATGGCAAATTTGTTAGGGAAGGATGCTCTTGCTCATGTTTATGATATTTACTAGGTTGCTATTAATCCAGATTTTGATGTGCAGAAAATGTTATTAATCCTTACGAGATGACCTTGTTATTCGTTGTGTGGAGTATGTCTGTTGAGAGAGACGCTTTGTTTAAGGCATACATAATAAGAAAACCTGCATGCCTGCTTGATAGTGGGCAAACATTATTCTTGCAGATTGCTTTGTATGTTGGGTTTTATGCTAAGTTGAATGGAAACAAATATGACAACTGATACAGATATTGTCGTGTGAGAAGGTATTTGCCTTTATGGCTTGTGTCTTATGGTTTGCAGTGCTTTGTCATAAGGGCATAAAAGTGAGGAAGTGAGAGCCACTAATTTTGTGTGTTGAGCATGTGAATATTTTGTGGTAATGAATTGGCTTTCATCATTTTGGGATATAGGTCAAAAGAAGGTTTCTATAGGGAAATGACTTTAATGTTGTCTAAATGGGCACATGTAAATGGAAGATTTGAGAATCTTTCCTTTAACAATGTTTCAAAAAACCAACATAGGCGCTCTTCCTAGGACTTTTGGATCAAATTTTCTTTCCCAAAGTACATTCAAGAAGTGGAGTAGGTGTTCGGATTTTATATCAAACTAATGTGAACCAGAATGCGGGTTTAACAATTAAACACTTTTAAGTTGGAATAAGATGGAGCAATCAAATGACATTAGCTCAATTGGTTAAATACCTTGACTTTCAAAGAGGACACCCAGGTTTGAATCTTTCCAAGTGATACATGCATAATTACCAAGTTGTAATACTGTTACGATGTCACAATGTAATATGGGTGGAGCCCATTTCAATCCCATATAACCAATTAAAAGAAGAGATGGACCAATTTGTGTATGGAAGTGTGAAAAGTCACACTCTCGCGCGCGCACATACACACAGACATACACACACATATATGTATCTTGTGTGGCTTCTATTGGGGGCCACTTCCATTACAAAAACAAAACATTACATTGTAAATTTTGTCAAGATAAAAATCAACACAGTGAATGGCTAAAGTATTTGCTGCCCAGTTTCCATATCCATAAATATAAATATAGTCTATAAGAATCTCAGAGTTTCTTAATACTTTTATTAGGGTTCTTATTCATGCCTCTAATATTTCAAGATTTTATTTTCATTGTAATTTTTGTTTTTATTTGTGGGTTTAGTCCCATTTCTTGTTAACGTTTGTGATATTTGCTTTTATTTTCCCATATCAAAAGCCATCTGGGTTTCTTTCTCTCTCTGCTTTTGCTTCTTGGGTTTTCCTCTATTCTTTTTAATTCCCACCAATACTTTCATCTTCATCAATCTCTTAAATCTTCTCACATTGCTCAAAGTAAGACTTATCATCTATAGGTTTGTCTTGTTGTGAAGGATCTGAAGAGCAAGGAATAATCACAAAAGCAAATTCTTCTTTATATTGCCTTGGAATTCTGCCCTAAAACCCCTAAATTCTTACAAACTTCCTCCACCCTCATTCTTTATTATGCTGCTCTTGAAACCCTAAAGTGCAAGGAATAATCTCTATACCACTTTCATTTTTATTACTAGGAGAGGATTCTATACTACTTGAGGAAAATGAAGATGATTTACCTGGAAAGATCTTGACCTCTTCTATCATCTTTGTGTTAGGATTTTCCTCCACATCTTCCTTAACACTTTTAAATTCTTTTGAACTTGAACTTACATATTGTACTTTCTCATCCCTTATATACTTCTTTGTTTCTTCTAATGGTTGATCCAAGTGAGTTATGGTGGTCTTTACCATAAGATGTTGTAGATAGTATTTATTTACCCCTTCTTTAGGAGTAGAATATTTTTGATCTGATCTACTTTCTAATAATGTATGATTTCCTTGCATTACCTTGAAGTTTATCTCTTGCCAAGTGGCCAGTCTCATAAAAATTGCAGCAACAAAATGCGATGTTTTCATAATCCACTTGTTGATCCCATTCTCTTGATTCAGATTAAATCTTAATGGATTGTGGCATAGGTTTTGGAATATCCATAGCAACACATATTCTGGTATAAATAACATGCTTTTGCTCCTTAATAGTTAGACCCTCCTTTGATGAATTCTTCTAGGGTATTTCCAATATTCTTCAAAACATCCTTATTGATAAGCTGATATTGAAGTCCAAAAAGCCTAACCCAAACTGGAAACTTCTTAATAGTTTTTGTCTCGATAGAAATTTTTTCATTCCATGGTCTTAAATAAAGGGCATCTCTCCCTCTAAACCATGGGCCACCACTCAATATTTTGTCCCTGATTTTTGAGTTAGAAAAGATGACAAGGAAAAAAATCACAGCGTAATTTGAATTCAATCCCCACTTCCACTTGATCGAATCTTGAATCTCCAAAAACATTGGTCGTGAGCTATGGAACTTACATATTAACCCTTTGATTTTTCAGAACCATTATGTCTTGCTCAATCATCTCATCCTTGATAGTCTCTTTTGGTGTAACATTTGCTACTTGGATCGAACTTGCCATATATTTGTTCTTCCACTTATCTTCAACTTAGGCATCCATACTTCCAGCTAGGGCATCATGACTTCCCATTAGGGCTTTCAAATACGACTTTCCTTCCATACTAGCTATTGGGGCTTCGTCTTGGCTCGCACTTCCTCCTGGATCGCACTCGCTCTTGGTTCGCACTTCCTCCCAGCTCACGCTTGCTCCTCTCTTCTTTCTTCGGATGCTAGAAGAATTGAATCCTTCTCCATTCTAAGAAGTGCGGAATCCTCCTACCGTACTCTACAGCTCCTAGGGTTTGTTGTTTGCAAATTCTTTTTCACTTTTGGCTCTCTACGTGACAGATTGGCTTTCCAGGTGGCCTTCAGACGACCAGGCTCTCTAGTTTGCGCACTATGGCTCCAACTTCTCTCACAGTCCACCTGACAAAAACCACACAACTCTAGTATTTTACTCTTTGCATCAACATGAACACTTCTTCCAGAATCAATATTTTGTGGCAGAGAGTGGCAAAGGCTATTTCAAAAATGAATACACGGGTTCCTTGCTCTCTATCCTAGGCGACTAGGTTCCAGCTTCACCTGTTGTTCCTTGCGCTGCAGCTTCACCAGTAGTTCGTGCCTTGCAGTTCCCAGCGCTCCAGTTTTACCCGCAGTTCCTCGCGCTCCAACTTCACCCGCAGTTTGTGCCCCAGTTCCTCATGCTCTCATATATCTATATATATTATAGATAAATTTCTTTTAATAGAATTCTTATGAATATATATAAAATACTTTTAATAGAATTCTTATAAAATAAGAGAGATGAGTCAGGATATAGCCAAGGTGTATAATATATAGTGAGTGATCACCTATAGATGTTAAATTCCCTTTAGAAAATAAAGTGGACACTGTGTCTGTTATGTGAATCTATGTGTACTCTCTCTCTCTCTCTATAATCCTTTTAATAGAATTCTTATGAAATAAGAGAGATGAGAAAGGATATAGCCAAGGTGTATAATATATAGTGAGTGATCACCAATAGATGTTATTTTTCCCATAGAAAGTGAAGTGGACACAGTCTGTTATGTGGATCTGTGTACTGTCTCGCTCCCTCTCTCTATAAAGTCCTTTTAATAGAATTCTTATGAAATAAGAGAGATGAGGAAGGATATAGCCACGGTGTATAATACATAGTGAGTGATCACCAATGGATGTTAAATTCCCCATAGAAAGTGAAGTGGACACTGAGTTTGTTATGTGAATCTATGTATACACTCTCAGTCTGGTGGGCAGGTGCAGGTATATTTACTAACTAGTATTTTTACAATGAAGTGTAAGTCTTCTCTAATGTATTTATAGAATTAGAATGATCGATTATTTTTGGAAGGTATGAGTATATTATTGTGATTAGTTGCTTTTAGCAGTTGGAACAGATTAAGATTCTTGCATGTATACAGTTAGAATGGTTAATTAGGTGTGGAAGCTATGAGTATACATTTAAGCATGTTAAGGGATTTAGATTCTTAAAACATCATGTACTAGAATGGCCATTCTATTTACAGTTCCCAAGTATGATCTTTTGTCCTCTGCTTGCTTTATGTTCTCATGGAAAACATTTAGTATTTTTATTTATTATAAACTAAAGGCATCTACGACATCCTAGAAATGAGCTAATATTGTTTTTTGCCTCCACAAAATTGTATAATACTAGTTGCTTCATGATGCAGAAATTTTTATCTATCATATCCTTATTGTTTACTTTGGGGATTTCTTTCTGAATGTATTTTATATTTCATATCTGGACCAAAATCCAACCTATTATTCTGACTTCATTTTATTTCTTTTGATCTTTGAAACTGATCAGTCATTTTATTACCAGAAATCAAATTTGGTATCTATAATCAAATTGCTTTTAATTGATTGTATTGTTGGCTGATGAGAAAGTTTTGAAATCATATTTTGTAATCTACATTTTACTTTTAGCTTTTGATTGATGTTTCTCCCTTCATGAGTGTTGTCTATGTAGTAGTAGTAGTACTAGAAGAAGAACAAGTAGAAGAAGAAATAAACTTTGTTGGTGTCCAATTTGAGTGGAGTAGCTAACCTAGATTTTTAATCATTCTTAAACAAAACTAAAAATGATTTTGCTTCTTTGACATTTTAGCACTTAGCTTGTCTAAGAAAAGCTTAAATGAAATTAAAAATGATTTTCCTTGACAAAAATAGCACTTCAAAATTTAAAAATGTGGTTAATTTTCAAAAGAGAAAGAGAGAATTTATGGTTATTGGTGAGATATTTGTGAATGCGTTTTTGGTAAATCTGAAGGAATGATTAAAAAGGTGAAAATATCTATTTTTTATTTTATCAGGAGAAAGGCATGTTTGTCTAAGGTGCTCATATGGTCAGTGGTTGCATGCTTTACATGATTAAATTTGATTTGTGGGGAAGATTGCTTTGATAGGTCTTTGGAGGCACCTAAGTTGTTAGACCTTTAATTGTTTGGTTTAGAGATAAAGAGAAACGCAAAGAAGATGATAAAGGTCCTATGCATAGCAACTAAAATAGAAGCTTTCATTTTGTTGAATTAGCATGAAATTATTGCCAGATTCTGCTTCTTGCAATAATTAATTGTTGTTGTTTATTGTTTGTTTTTTTTAATGAAAATGTTCTAAATGTCAAATCTTTGCCGTAATATTGCAGGTAATCTATTTCCTTGCTCTAAACTCCTACATTTGGAGCATAAGGATGACTTGCTTAGTGAAAATTCAAAATCAAACGAACCCCAAAACATCATTTAAGCCTAACAGACTTTCCTCAAACCGGATTCATTTGGTTCCTCTTCAGTGCAACATGAGTGCATCCCTCAGGCAATCCTCGGTATGGATGTGATTTGTCAAGCAAAGTCTGGAATGGGAAAGACTGCCGTATTCGTGCTTTCAACGCTTCAGCAAATTGAGCCTGTTGCAGGACAAGTTGCTGCCCTTGTCCTGTGCCATACTAGAGAATTGGCATATCAGGTATTTACTGAGGATTTATCAAATGCTTATATTTAAGTAATTAGTGGCATTATGTTCATGGTAATTTGCTCATTTCCCCACTTGTCAGTGTGGTATTACTTTATGATTCTTTTTGTGTAGATATGCCATGAATTTGAGAGGTTTAGTACCTATCTGCCTGAGATAAAGGTTGCAGTATTCTATGGGGGCGTGAATGTGAGAATTCACAAAGAGTTACTGAAAAATGAATGCCCTCATATAGTTGTTGGAACACCCGGACGGGTTCTGGCTTTGGCAAGGGAAAGAGATCTTAATCTTAGAAGTGTGAGACACTTTATTCTAGATGAGTGCGATAAAATGCTAGAATCTCTTGGTATGTATAATTCCACATTTTATGCCACTTTTTCAATATTTAGTTAAATTTAAGTGGGGTCTTCTTTTCTAGAGAGAGCATGCTGTTCTTTGTAGACTCCAAAGTTTGCATTTTTTAGTGTTTTGTCAATTTTTGTTTTGATTTTTCTGAAAGTGCATGTTGTGTAGACATGCGGAGAGACATACAGGAGATTTTCAAGATGACTCCTCACGATAAACAAGTAATGATGTTCTCTGCGACCCTGAGCAAAGAAATTCGGCCAGTCTGCAAGAGATTTATGCAAGATGTAATGTCCCATGTCTTAATTACATTGTACAATCTTCATGATTTACTCTGTCTTGTTTTAGCAGCTTACTATAGTACGTGTATTGGTCATTGTATTCGTGTTTAAGGTATGCTGTTTGATTATCAAATTTGCATGCGACTTTATTTATTTATTCATTTTTTTGATGTTCATTATCTTAAGCCTCTCTCTCTCTCTCTATTATGGTATGCTGTTTCATCTTCAAAATTGAATGTGGTTTTATTTACTTTTTTTGTTCTGATGCACCCATTATCTTAACTAAACTTCTCTCTCTCTCTCTCTCTCTCTCTCTCTCTGAAAAATTTTAAATATTTTTTGAACTGCTCAATTGTAGTTGATAGACTTCTAAATATTCAATATAATCCTTTCCATGTACAGATCTTAGCTTGAGGGCCTGGAAAATGTAAATATTCTTTGAGTTTGCTAATTTAGTTTGCAACTTTACGAATTGGAGGATCTCTACTAGCGGCAATCTGAGACAACATTGTGCCAATAAATAACTCATTGCAATAGTGAAGTATTAGATTCAGAATTCAGAGAATAATTGGACTGGGATGCTGTGAACATTTATTACTTGGACGGTGCTGAAGGGAATACAATGGTACTGGTGCCTTTCGTATAGTGATCACTTCACCTAATGTTGCTTGACATTTGTTTCCATTTACAGCCCATGGAGATATATGTTGATGATGAAGCGAAATTGACATTGCATGGATTAGTACAGGTATTACTTGAATTTATGATTTTACATCTTTTCTCTTATATTTTATCCATGAATCTATCATTCCAATATTGATTTCTGTTAATTCGTCACTTTCTGCCAGCACTACATCAAGCTGAGTGAGTCGGAGAAGAACAGGAAACTGAATGATCTGATGGATGCACTTGATTTCAATCAAGTGGTTATTTTTGTTAAGAGTGTAAGCAGAGCAGCTGAGCTCAACAGGCTGCTTGTGGAATGCAATTTCCCTTCTATTTGCATTCATTCTGGAATGCCTCAGGAGGAAAGGTAATTCGTTATGCATGTGCGTAGGTTTGCTAACTCATTTGGCCACAATTTGTTTTTTAAGAATTCAAAGTTTATCATATTTTTGTTTAGTGTTAAGCAATGAGGCTTTTAACCAGATAAGAAGTGAATGTCTGCTTAATTCCTCCAGTGGTATGGGCGATAGCTGTAATTCCGGATTTGGTTGGTTTTTCTATGTTAAAGTTTCTGTCATGGCTATTGTCTGATGCTTGATATTTAGAAAACATCTCATAGATGCTATTTTATGTAAAATGATTTGGTTTAGTAATTTCCTTTACTACACGTCTTATTATTTGGAGGTGCCTTCTGGATTGACACCTTGAGAGAGATAATGAGCTTTTAGATGTTGCAATAGATTGTGGGTGATAATTATATATTTTATCCTATTTTAATATGTTAATGTTTTTGGCTGAAATGATCCCTGATATTACCTTTGACCAGGAGGCTCTAATTATTTCTGGAAGTTTATAGTCCCTTATTGGGGTGGGTAAAGGTCAGTTATGGCAGGTGTTGTTGGCGGAGAAATGTGATGAGACTTTGTATCCCATTTTCGAAAGTTTGTTCCTCATTTCTATGGTTTTAAGTGTTGAACACCTTTGTTCTTGGTGGTGAGCTCTCTAGGCTGGGGAAATGATCCTTCCTGTGTTCCTAGTATCTCTGCTACTCGGAGATGTTTGGAAAGCTCTTGATTTTGATTATTGAGAGCTGGCTAATCTGTAATAGAAGATGGCCTAGCTGCTGTCAATGGATGGTGCTCATCTATTTGGTATCCGAAGACATCCTTAAGTTAAGATTTTTTCTTTTGTTTAACATGTTTTTTTGGTTTTTTCTCTATAAAGCCAAACTGAGTAACATAACAATCTAAAATTAACATGATCCCAAGACCATAAATGCTATGGAGATGAGACCAAAATGCAGAAACAACCACTAGGTGAAGGGGCAGGTTTAAGGGGATGAGTTATCAGATTCTGCTCAGAACTGAATATGCACAGAGGAACAGCAGCGATGATTAAGAAGAATTTTTTGATTTGAAGAGGCATTTTTATAAATTGTTTATACGGGGTTGAAAGAGTCTTCTGTATTACATCAATTTCAACTAACCACATTATTGTGTTGGTACAACAAAACATATTGTCGTGGGCCACCTTATTGTGGGACTGTCTATGACAATGCAAGGATTTGAACTTGGGTTGCATTGATACAATTGCATCCCTATTTATCATTTGAGGTAACAATTATCAGATTCTGCTCAGAACAGAACATGAACAGTTAAGGAGCACTAGCAATGATTAAGAAGAATTCTTTAGTATTATTTTTTATATGGGGTTGAAACACGTCGCATCTGCGTTACATCAATTTCAACCAACCACATTATTGTGGTCCAACAACATTTCCTCCTACTCTAAACCTTTTCTTGATCAGTTAAATTTTTTTAAATTGATTAATTTGGGGTTGAAATGGGGCACCTCCCATATTATAACATAACTGCATTATTATGGTTCGACTTATTGCTAGGGTGCCCATAGGTTTGGGCTGCTGCCCTGAGACATAGTGGGGATTTGAAACTTGATGTATTCTACACCGCATTTACTATTACTCTATAAGGCCTTGGACATTTTCTATATGTAACAGCTGGTGGAAGTAATAAGAGCCGGTGGAAGTAATAAGTCCATCTGATGCTACAACTGTCCAGAACTCTAATGACAGATCTGCACGTCCTTGCCTGCGTTGGAGAGTAGCCACTAAGGGCGGGATCATGGTTCTTTGGTTCGGGATATTGGCTGCCTCTCATTTTCCCAAGAGGTGCTGACAGACTCGGCTTACCAACATTTTGCCCTCTTCGTCTGTTTCCATGGCCATGGATGCTAGGAGAACTTCATGAAGTCAAACTCCATTGGCTCCTAGGATTATCGATCCACCTAGGAGCATCATTAGATCTTGGCTCCTTCGGGATAGATAGTTGGTGATGACAATGACATTGCTTCTGCTTCTACTTCTATTCGACATTTCATTATTGATTAGAGTTGGTGCTCAGATCCTCTTGAGCTCTTTACTCCGTTCTTTTCCTTGGACTGCCTGGTTTTCTTATCTCACCATCATTGCTTGCAACATGTTAGGGTTTATACATTTTTGGGTCCACCCCTTGAAGGATGAGATCAGATGGTTTACGATAGTTTTAGTGAAGTTCACTCTGGTTTCTAGTTTAGTTTATTAATACGTTCTTGCTAACTAGAGTGCTTTGTAACGACCCTTTTACGTGAGCCCCATTGTCTTACTTTGGTCAATTGTGGAAATCAATACAATTATATTACTCTGTTTTACAATTGTCCATTTGTGTCTTTTCGTTCTTTTTGTTGTCTCTTTCTCTTTACCCGCACTCGCCTATCTGTGTCCCAGTAGGATGTTCTGAAAGGTATTGTTATCCTTAAAAAGAAGGGGCATGCTTCTTTCTGCTGTAATGGAGCTGCATGTGCATAACACTTCTGAGGATACTAACTATGGAGTCAGGGAATTCCAAGGTTTATTTGTTGGATTTTTAAATAGATCTGCTCTAGTTATGAAAATTTGCAACGTACATAAGGATGAGAAATATTATGGTTGATCCATTGCTAAAGGAAAACAAATACTAACCCAAGCAATTCCATTTCTTTTTGATCAATATTTGGCTGGTTCTGGATCAATAGATGATACTTTTGAAGACATACATTCCAGATATTTTTGTTAAGCTAGAGTGAACTCAGATTCTGATATTTACTACATGTAATGGTGGTAGATTTCTATATCAAGGGTTCAATACAAATTGTGATGGATTTACCACACGTTTGCTAACTTTCCCAAGGTTCCTTTGGATGTACCATTAAATTTAAGTTTGGTGAACCTAGCTTACAAACATTCCCATTAAACCATGGATTCACGCATATTCTTTGCGTGAAATGCATTGTCGTAGATCATCCCTGCATGTTTATTCAAATCTTGTAATCAAATGGCTATCACATCTTTTTCCAGCCTTGAGACATCCTATGACAAACACCATGCTTGCAAACACTCCAACAAAGAGGCAAAAAATAAGAATCCAAATTTTGATATAATAACAATTTTTTTTTTGAGATTTTATTATTTCTTAAAAGCCGGAGATTCTAACAAATACTAGTGAGTCGATTGCGTGAAATGCATTGTCGTAGATCATCCCTGAATGTTTATTCAAATCTTGTAATCAATTGGCTATCGCATCTTTTTCCAGCCTTGAGACATCCTATGACAAACACCATGCTTGCAAACACTCTAACAAAGAGGCAAAAAATAAGAATCCAAATTTTGATATAATAACCAAATTTATTTTTGAGATTTTATTATTTCTTAAAATCCGAAGATTCCAACAAATACTAGTGGGTCCAAGCCTCCAGACAATGGTTAATGGTTTAGCTTTGAAATTATTAATCCAACATTTTATCAAATATTCTAATGTTGATGGAGCAACCAAATAGGTTGTCATTGTTTTGAAAAAGCAAACTCAAAAAGTGACCAGTGTTGTTATTGCCTGCACTTTAAAAATTGTCAATCTAGGGTGGCGTTTGATGGCTGTATGCACCAAGGAGAAGAAGCTTGTATTGGTATTGGGTCTCTTAAGGCTTCCTAAAAACACACATGTGCATAAAGGAAATTGACACACAATTGCAGAATTTAAAGCACACTTGTGGAATTTAAAACTCGCATGCAAAAATAAAAAACACTTGTTAACGCACATGCAAAAATAAAAATTAACATGTAAATAGAAGCACACTTGTAGAAATTAACTCGTGAATATAAAACAATAAATCTACCTTAGCAGCTGCGTAAAAAAATTATCTTTGGAAAATAACTAAATAAAATAATACTATATATTTAATGATTAAATTAATAATGCACAAAATAATAAAGTGACAAAGCACAAAAAAATAAATTATGCATACTTGTATATAATATGTTAAACTAAACCTTCCACCAAGATGGGGAGTGGGCTAATGCTCCTTCGCCCGATGAAGAGAATTTATAATTCAGAATAAAGGAAAAAGACAAATCTACTCAAAAGGGAACAAGAATAATTTTTATTCAAAAAGAAAATACTTTTTGACAAAATGTGTCCTCTATTTCTTTGAACTCCTAATCACTAAATGGTATGTATATATACATGGGCATCTTTTTAACTAGAATCCCGCATCTTCGGGATTTCTGAAACTAACAACATATTCTTGGATGCATCTCTATGACTTTAGAAACTGACAACAATGATTTGGATGAGTATAATTTTCATAGCTAAAGGAATTGATGCAATTGTTAGAGGGATGTTTGCTATTGGAAAACTGACAATCCACTTATTCATTTTTATCCACAATTAAAGGTTCAGGGATCTTTCTTAACGGATGTGCTTGTTGCCATGTGTACCATTACTCATTTGGTGGTTGCACTCCAAATTGAAGCTACCCTATCATGCCCTAAGCTGTTCCTTCGCATCCCACATTGTTTTGTCATGATCCGAGTTGTTTTGTCACAACCCGTGATATTCCACCGCGATCTGAGCTGTTCTTGCACGTTTTATGCTTGTTTGGTAAGTTCCGGTTCCTGATTGAGAGGTTTCGACGCCTTGGCGTGCTGAAGATTTTTGGTGCCGTCACTTATTTTGGCGCTTTCGAGAACTTCCAATGTTCTGCCTAGTTGGTCCAAAACATCTTCTTTAGACCTGCAAAATATTAATGTTCTATCCAAGGACAAAATATCATCAATTTTCTGCCAAATATTTAGAATTCTAAGTAACTTAGCAATGCTTTTTCCTTATTCAACATGTTTTAGTTATAATAACAATGCAAAGTACAACCTAGTGCACAATTAATAAGCAATTACTTTGATGTATCAGATTAGGTGTTTTTAGGCCTCATCATTTCCCTCCAACTTAGGGTGATGGATGTCTTCATGCATCTCTCTTCAACTACTGCACTAATGTTACATTCTTTGTCAAGGTTCTGCCAAAAATGCTTTGTCCCAGCTAACAAGTTCGCGAAGTTTGTTCTACCAAATGGTGCAACCTCACCAAACCGAGGGATTGGGCATATAATGTTAGGTTGTTTGAACCTCAACCCAATCCACCCATGTCCGTTAGTTAAAATGACTTCAATTACAACTGAGCCTCTTTTATGAGGCCATACCAAATTTAGAGGAGGGATTGGTTCCCTCTTTCCTAATTTATCAGTCATTTTTGTCCATCTCTTCCAACAGGCTGTCTTGACCTCCTCTAGATGTGTGTTGTATCAATCTCTAACTTCTCTAATGCACTGCTGCTTATAGATTCCATATTGTTGCTTCATGCGGTCATTATTCATCAGATTGAAATGTGTGACAATGATATCACCTGGTCTCAGGCACACAAACTCCAAGAGCAATCCAATTGTCATCTCCTTGAGTTTGTGCTCCACCATTATGTTCTCACGATGCACTTGATTCTTGATAGTGAATGCAAAGGCCCTTAATTGGACATCACCAACATAAATGCTGGGATGGAATTGCACTTGCTTTGGCAACATGTATTTGTGCAAGTAAAACTCACACTCTTCTGCTCAGCCAGGCCCTCAAGATAGACAACAATAAAATTTGCAATAGAGGTCTGCTCATAGGATAGCCCTAAACTCAGTCTCATAAGTTGTCACCTGTAACACTGTTATCACAACGAGAACATGTTGTATACTCGAGCTGGCTGCTTGTATATTTGAGTAAGTTCTTTGCAATACTACATGCATCTTTGACTTTTGCTTGAAGATATATACCACTTCTTTAGCTTGGTTCCCTCTTCTCCTCTTCAAGGGCCTAGAGGGTTTTAACCCTTTCCATGAGTAAAGACACCGTTTCATCTATCTTTCTAGTGCTATGTCATGGTTATCTAATGTAACCATGCATGGAGGAACAATTACCATTGGCCTTGGGTCTTCCAAAGGCTCAGTTTGCGTCTCTTGCTTAGAGCGTTTTGGCTCCATCTGTATTTGTTCTAGTGCCCTATTTTGTGTTTTTGGCCCCTAATTTGCTTGTTCTGGTACTTCCTCTAGTCGTCTTGGCACCATTTTTTTGGTATCTCCCTTGCATTTGTTCTGGAGCTCAATTACTCTAAAATATTTGCAACTTCCTCAACCTCTGGTGTTGTTTGCATCTCCTCCTTAGGCTGGGTAACTCGCTTATTCAATTCAGCTACCTCTAGTAAAAATTGCACAAGATGTTTATCTTTGTCCTGTAACAATTTTGTGGCTTCCTTCAGTTCTTCAGTATCTCTGTCATTGGGCAAGGATTATTGTTGTGCATCATGTGGTGTTGAAACCTCATCATCACTATTACTTATAATCACTAGCATGTGTTTTCTTCTTTTACGAGCCTTGGAAGGTCTCGGTGTTGGGTATGTTTGGTTGGGTACCTGTTCTCCTTCTAGAGCTGTGGACCTCGCTCTACATCTGATCCTTCCTGTTGATCCTAGAAGGTTTTGGTTCTGGGTCTGTCTGGTTGGGTGCCTGTGGACTTTTTGGAGCGATAGGTCTAGTTTGTTTTTGGCTTTGTTAGGTAGCTCTGAACTTCTCAAGCATTGGATAGGTCTACTTAGTTGTCGTGTGGCCTTCTGGCATTGCAAACCTAGAATGCTTTCTACGTAGGGGACTTTGATTTGACTTCCTAGGTGGACTTGCCTGTATTCCTTGGTTGAGAAATTGTTGCTGTCGTTCTTCACCTCCGTCAACAAATCAATTTTAGTAGCCCATGATGTTTTAGGTCTTTTCCCATGCAATTTTTTTGGCTATTTCATGTAGGTCAAAATGGCGATAAGATAGCAAATTTATCTGCAATTTTGGGTTTTGAGCTCCATGGCACAAGTGCATCAAAAGCTTCAGATGTGGCTCAAAGATAATGATGTACTTGCTATCATAGGTGACATACTTCATAACCCAAAGAGCCATAGTGTCCTATGGTTGTATTAAACTCGTGCGTTTAAGTACCTAGTGCAAATTTTTGTTCATCTCATAAATAGGCGTTGGATCCTCATCTCCCTTGAAGAATTAAAACAATTCTATGATTGGAACACAGGTTTTGGAAAATTTATGTCTTGTGAAGGGGAGCATTGAGAGCTGGCTTAGGGTTGCTTTTCTTACACTAAATTTGATGCCCTTGATTGATGCAGTACTCGTGCAAATTTAGGGTAAATTATTTTGCTAACTGCTCATTGTGCCCATCAATCATTTAGAAAAAGTGTGTTCATCCCACTCTATTAAACATTTCTACCACTTCTCGGTGTTGAAGTTTTGTAGGATTATCCGATTTGATTTCTTCTTTCTCCCCATGGCGTTGAATGGAATCAGAATAATCTTGTAGGTTGAGCTCGTAGGTTGACGGGGAATGTTTGCTGTTTTCTTAGGACAAGTGTTTGTGATTGTAGAATTTGGTTGCAACTGCAGAGCGCGGGGGGCTGAAGCGACAAAACAAATGTAGACGGATTTGGTTATTATGCTTCCCCAAAGTTGCACAGAGCGTGAGGTTATGGAGTGTAACAGGGTTTAGTCTCTTTGTCATTTTC
The DNA here is from genome assembly GCA_028583015.1 of Wollemia nobilis. Taxonomy (NCBI): domain Eukaryota; kingdom Viridiplantae; phylum Streptophyta; class Pinopsida; order Araucariales; family Araucariaceae; genus Wollemia; species Wollemia nobilis. The sequence goes on along the minus strand of JAQPPZ010000393.1, from coordinate 57,243 downwards.
CATTATGCCACCGTTTTCAAATTTGTTAGTAGATGATGATACGGTTTCCCATGAACTGGCGACGCTCTTGGTTGGAAAGCCGTAAAATCATCGACGCACTTTTTGGAACCAGAGTCGTATGCATTGGGTGCCAATGGTTGATAGTGATCTATGTATACGTGGAATGCCTTAAGGTGCCAAGTCAGTGGTTGGGAAGCTGAAAAGTCATTAAAACACGCTTCGAAAGATTGCAGCGCGATTCACATGCATTCAAAGCTACAATTGACAATAACTAACATTATACAACTCCTTATACTCCACAATGACACAAACTGGACAATATACAACTCTTTGCACTCCACAATGAAAAAGGGGTGGCGGTAAAGAGAAACAAGAGATCATAGAAATGGGGTGAGTACTTATGAAATGGCCAAAACCTAACTTAAATGGGAAGTTAACATGAAGGCAAAATTTGATACTTTGAAGAATAAAATGTGGGAATTGACTGAGTTATGCTATGGAAAGAAACTGATTGTTTGTTAATGTGTTCATAAGGTGAAATGTCTATCAGATAGCTTGATTAACAATTTTAAAGTGTGCCTAGTTGCCAAGGGTTATGCACAATATGAGGGGATAGATTATGAAGAGAAATTTAGACAGAGAGATGGTGACCTCTAGATTAGTTCTCTCCATTGTAGCATATTTTGAATGGAAGTTATACCAGATGGATTTTAAAAGTGCCTTTGTGGATGGAGACTTGGAAGAAGAGGTCAACTTAGTTAAACGATAGGGAGGATAGGAAAAGAACGTTTGAATGGAAGTTATACCAGATGGATTTTAAAAGTGCCTTTGTGGATGGAGACTTGGAAGAAGAGGTCAACTTCAACGATAGGGAGGATAGGAAAAGAACGTTTGGTTTGTAGGTTGATCAAGTCCTTGTATGAGCTTATTCATGCTTCTTTGATCCCAATATTTATATTAAAACAATTGTTTACATTGCAATCCTCATCGTTTATGTTGCTTGCCATCATTAGTGGTGGATCGATCCTTACTCAAAAGGCAAAATCTGATCTATGTACAGTTTTAGACATGATAGATTTAGGGCCCCTACAATATTGCTTAAGTATTTAATTTTGGCAACTTATCATTTTATCTTTTTGTATCATAAAGCAAGTATTCGAGAACACCTTTTGGAAAATTTTTGATGACTAAATTGTAAATTGACATCGACACTTATGGAAGCCAGGCTGAAATTGTCAGCTTATATTGATTATCTTTGATCATCAAGTCAACATATAATCAATTGGTGGACAACTTAATTTATCTTATGACTACTTGATTGGATTTGTGTTTTGCACTGAGTTACCTGTCTCATTTATGTTGAAGCCACAAACAAAACATTTATGTTAAAGGAACCTCTGACTTTGGCATTTTATCCTCGTACTATGCTAACTTTCAGTTGATTGATTACATTGATTCCAGATTGGGTTGGATTGTTTGATGATCAGAAATTGACATGTGGGTACATGTTTGCTCTTTGGATCAGGAGTTATTTCTTGGCAAAGCAAGTTACAATGCACAATTGACTTGGCCTCTTGTGAATCAAAATATAAGGCAACGATCAGTGTAGTTTGCAAGGCAAACAATACCAACTCTGCTTCACTGTGATATTCAAAGTGTGCTCAAGATGGTGAAGATGTTAGGAAACTTCAGATTTTATACCTGAAAGAGGAAGCACAATAACAAAAAATAGAAACACGGAAACAGTAACACAAGTGGCAGAGATTTACATGGAAACCTGCAATGTGCAAGAAAAACCACGGGGCGATGGCAACTTCTCTTTTATTATTTTCAACAAAATTTACATCCCCGTCTTTCAATGTTTTCAACAACTTCTTAAATCACATATGCAAGGGATCACATCCCTTTTATAGAGCTGAAGGAAGACTCCAAATGTTCGTTTCCTCTCCCGACGGAAGCCTCCAAAAGCTGTTCGTTTTCGCTTCCAAGGAAAGCTTGAACCTGTTTGTCTTCTGCGTTAGTCGTATATCTTTGACGTCTACTTGGCTTGACATCTACTTGGTATGACGTCCAGCTTAGACGTCTACTTGGTTAGATGCTGGCCTAGACATCTGCTTGGTTAGACATTTGGCCGAGACGTCTGGCCGCCCATACGTCTGCTAGTCCAGACGATTGGCCTAGACGTCTGGCAGTCTGGCCAAGACGTCGAGCAGGTCAGTTGCCTAGACGTCTAGCAACCCTGTTGCCTAGACGTTTGGCCTAGACGTCTAGCAACCTTGTTGCCTAGACGTTTGGCCTAGACGTCTAGCAACCCTGTTGCCTAGACGTTTGGCCTAGACGTCTAGCAGCCCTGTTGCCTAGACGTTTGGCCTAGATGTCTAGCAGGTCAGACGTTTGGCCTAGACGTCTAGCAGCCCTGTTGCCTAGACGTTTGGCCTAGATGTCTAGCAGGTCAGACGTTTGGCCTAGACGTCTAGCAGGTTAGACGTTTGGCCTAGATGTCTAGCAGGTTAGACGTTTGGCCTAGACGTCTGACCCAGATGTCTAGCAGGTCAAAGTTACAATGCACAATTGACTTGGCCTCTTGTGAATCAAAATATAAGGCAACGATCAGTGTAGTTTGCAAGGCAAACAATACCAACTCTGCTTCACTGTGATATTCAAAGTGTGCTCAAGATGGTGAAGATGTTAGGAAAAACTTCATATTTTATACCTGCAAGAGGAAGCACAATAACAAAAAATAGAAACACGGAAACAGTAACACAAGTGACAGAGATTTACATGGAAACATGCAATGTGCAGGGAAAACCACTAGGCAATGGCAACTTCTCTTTTATTATTTTCAGCAAATTTTACATCCACGTCTTTCAATGTTTTCAGCAACTTCTTAAATCACATATGCAAGGGATCACATCCCTTTTATACAGCTGAAGGAAGCCTCCAACTGTTCGTTTCCTCTCTCGACGAAAGCCTCCAAAAACTGTTCGTTTCTGCTCCCAAGGAAAGCTTGAACCTGTTTGTCTTCTGCGTTAGTCGTCTATCTTTGACGTCCACTTGGCTTGACGTCTACTTGGTATGATGTTGAGCTTAGACGTCTACTTGGTATGACGTCTAGCTTAGACGTCTACTTGGGTAGACGTTTGGCCTAGACGTCTACTTGGTTAGACGTCTGGCCGCCCAGACGTCTGCTAGCCCAGACGACTGGCCTAGACGTCTGGCAGTCTGGCCAAGACGTCTAGCAGGTCAGTGGCCTAGATGTCTAGCAGCCCTGTTGCCTAGACGTTTGGCCTAGACATCTAGCAGGTCAGACGTTTGGCCTAGACATCTGGCCTAGACGTCTAGCAGGTCAGACGTTTGGCCTAGACATCTGGCCTAGACGTCTAGCAGGTCAGATGTATGGCCTGTTGCCTAGACGTCTGACCTAGACGTCTAGCAGGTCAAACGTGTAGCTGACCTGCTTCCTGTATACTATCTTCATACCTAACATTCTCCCACTTGAAGTTAGTATTTAATAATTCTTCTGTTCAAAAATTTTCAGCCAGTGCCTATTGTCCAATGCTGCCCTTGTTACTATTTCAGCAAGCCCAGAGAAGTTCTGCGCCACTCAAACTTCTCTATATTTACTGGCTTTGTAAGCATATTTGCAGGATTCACTTCAGTGTCGATTTTCTGCAACAGGGTCCTACCTTTTTCCATCACATTTCTGATAAAGTGGAACTTAAGATCAATGTGTTTCGTGCAATCATGGAATGTTGTATTCTTCACTAACTGATTAGCACTCTGGCGATCACAATGCAGTGTAGTGTAATTTTCTCTTGCATTACCTTGAAGTCACCCAACAATCGCTCTAGCCAAATTCCTCTTTGCTGGCATGAGTTGCTGCAAGATATTCTGCTTCAGTGGTTGATAAAGCCACAACAGACTGCAACTTTGAAGCCCAACTCACCGCTATAGCAGCAAGAGTAAAGGTATATCCTGTAGTGGAATTTCTCCCATCTCTATCTCCACCATAATCAGAATCCACAAAACCTGTAACTTGCAAATCTGCCGATCCAAAGCAAATGGCAACATCTGAAGTGGCTCTTAAATATCTGAATATCCACTTCATCGCATTCCAATGCTCCTTACCAGGATTTGCCATGTACCGGCTGACTACTCCCACTGCTTGGGCAATATTCGGTCTGGTGCTCACCATGGCATAGATGAGGCTTCCTACTATTGATGAATACGGTACACGAGACATGCTTGTCTTCTCTACTTATGTTCTAGGACACTGGTTGGAAGACAACTCTAAGTGTGGAAGAAGTGGGGTACTAACTGGTTTAGCATTCTGCATATTTAAGCGCTGCAGAATCTTTTCCACATAAGACTTTGACTTAACCAGATTTTCTTCCTTTTCTGTCCCTGTGTATCTTCATCCCTAAAATTTGGTTTGCTGCTCCTAAATCCTTTATTTCAAATGTCCTAGCCAATTGAGCCTTAAGATCAGTGATTTTCTTCCTGTTGGGGCCTGCAACCAACATATTATCAACATACAACAGCAAAATAATAAAACTACCATTGTCAAACCTCTTATAGTATGCACAATGGTCAACTTCACTCCTGTTGAAACCTTGGCTCTTCATGAAGGTGTCGAATTTCCTGTACCACATGCTTGGCGCCAGTTTCAACCTGTACAGTGGTTTCTTTAGTCTGCAAACCAAATGTTCTTTGCCTCGTTCTTCATAGCCCTCAAGCTAATCCATATATATCTCTTCCTCGAGATCACCATGCAAGAAAACAGTCTTTACATCAAGCTGCTCCAGTTCCAAATCCTGTGGAGCTACAAGTGCAAGTAGAACTCTGACAGTAGTCATCTTCACAACTCGAGAGAAAATTTCATTAAAGTCAACACTTGACTTCTGCACATAGCCCTTTGCCACCAAGCGAGCTTTATAGCGTTCCAACAGCCCATCAATGTTCTTCTTCACTTTGTACACCCACTTGTTTCCAACAATATTTCTTCTAGGTGGGAGATCCACAAGTTCCCAAGTTTTATTCTTTCGAAGTGCCTCAATTTCCTCCTCCATGGTTTTCCTCCACTTGTCTGCATTTTCAGACTCTCTAGCTTCCTGAAATGAACTAGGTCCACCATCATCAGTTAACAAAGCAAAAGAGGACTAATACACATGAGAATACCTTTCCGTCCACTTTTGTGGACGTGTAGATCTTCTAACCCAATGATTTGTCGATTCTGGCTCTTGGTCTTGTGTCCGTTGTGGCTGCTCTTCTTGCTAATCTACGTGTTGTTCTGCATGCTGATCAAAAACTTCAGCATGCTGATTTTCATATTCATCTTCACTCATTTCTACTTCAAATGGTACAACATTAGGAGTTTGCTGTACCTCCCTCCTTTGCATGGATTTTTCATCAACAATTACATCCCGGCTAATAATTACCTTGTGGGCAGTAGGATCCCACAGTCTATACCCCTTCGCTATATCTCCATAGTCGAGAAAAACACATTTGCTTGACTTCAGGTCAAGCTTGGACCTTTTTTCTTTGGTTACATGGGCAAACTCATCACAACCAAAGGTACGCAAATGAGAGTAATCAATTGGCTTACAATACCAAACCTCCTCCGGAATTTGACCATCCAACGCAGCTGTAGGTGACCTGTTAATAAGATAAACAACTGTATTAACAGCCTTCGCCCAAAACTTTTTCTCAAACATGGCTGCGCTAAGCATGCTTTTTGCACGTTCCATTATTGTGTGATTCATCCGCTCAACCACACCATTTTGCTGTGGAGTGTATGGTACAGTCTTCTGGTGCTTAATATCTTCATGCATACAAAATTTATCAAATTCCTTGGAGCAATATTCAGCCCCATTATCTGACCTGAGACAAAATTGACTTGCCCAAACTCTTCTCTACCTGTGCTTTGAACTCTTGAAATTTTTGCAAAGCTTCCGACTTCTTCAGAAATTAAACGCACACTCTCCTATAAAAGTCAGAAAATAGATGGCACCATTCAAGGATTGAGTGGGGATTGGTCCAAATATATCCGAATGTATAAGTTGCAGAAAATCAGAATTCTTACCAGGACTTGCAGTAAACCGAAACCTCTTATGTTTACCAAAAATATAGTGCTTACATAAGTCTAAATTACAAGATCTCGACTGTTTGCTACCTTGTTTACTCCCCTCGAACGTTCGACCTCTCACAGATAGGGCTTGATTGGTTGAAGGTTCCAAAGGCGTTTTTCGCCCTCAACTTTTCTGCCAACAAAGCGGCTACCACATCATCAAATTTGAGAGTTCCTGATGATGAATTGCTGATGGTCATCACCATATGATCCCAAGTGTCCAGGAGGGAACAAAGTAGGGTGATAGCCCTATCTTCATCCTCCATCTTCGCATTAACTGAAACCAGTTCTTGATCAGAGTATTAAACTCATTCAAATGATCTACCACGGATGAAATTTCCTTCATCCTCAAGCTATAAAGCTGTTTTTTTAGAAAAACCTTGTTAGTTGCTGATTTTGTTTCATACAACTTTTCAAGCTTTTGCCAAAGGGCTTTTGCGGTCTTCTCTTCAGCTACATTGAACAAGACGGAGTCCGCTAGGCAAAGACGGATTGTAGAAACCGCCTTCCTGTCAAGCGTTACCCACTCCTCATATTTCATGCTGCTCGGTTTACTCGCGACCCCTTCCAAGGCTTGAGCTTTGGTCATTCTGAACCAACAAATCCTCCACCTTCATCTTCCATAAAGCGAAGTTCCTGCCATCAAATTTCTCAATCTCGAACTTGGTTACACCTTTTGTCATTGTTGCAGCTCCCACTCACACAAAACCTTAGCTCTGATACCAGATGTTAGGAAAAACTTCAAGATTTATCACCTGCAAGAGGAAGCACAATAACAAAAATATAGAACACGAAAACAGTAACACAAGTGACACAAAGATTTATGTGGAAACTTGCAATGTGCAGGAAAAACCACGGGGCAATGGGAACTTCTCCTTTTATTATTTTCAGCAAAGTTTACATTCACGTCTTTCAATGTTTTCAACAACCTTCCATTTTAACATGCAAGGGATCACATCCCTTTAATAGAGCAGAAGGAAGACTCCTAACTGTTCGTTTCCTCTTCCAACGGAAACCTCCAAAAGATTGTTCGTTTCCGCTCCCAAGACTATTCGTCTTCTGCATCCCTGTCGTCTACCTAGATGTCTGCTCCTATGACGTCTGGCTGCCCAAACGTTAAGCCAGAGGTCTGGCTGCCCAGGCGTCAGGCCCAGACGTTTGCCAACCTAGACTTCTAGCATCCCAGACATCAGGTCTAGACGTCTGCCAGCCTAGATTTCTGGAAGCCCAGACGTCTGCCAGCCCACAATTTTAGAAACACAATTTTCTGCTCACCATTTCATGTACTAGCTTTGCAAAATTGTATTACACAATTTCATGAGTTAAGTGATTTTTGAGATCAATACCCTTTGTTAGCTTTGGGATTATCATAGATGATTCTCATGATTATTACTTTGTGGTTATAGTTCAATATCCCAATAGTGCACATGTAGATATCAAATGGCATTAACTCAATTCCTCAACTTTCAAGGAGGAGACCAAGGTTTGAACCTTGCCAAGCGATACATGCATAATAGCCAAATTGTTGTAATACCACTATGGAGATGATGTAATACAAATGGGACCCATTTCAGTCCGGTATAACCAATTTAAAAAAGAGCAGTTCAATCCCATATAATCAATTAAAAAAAGTAGAGCACATGTAGATTTAAAAGATCATGGAACAAGTAAGGAAAAACACATTGACATTCATCACCTCTATATCAAGCCACTAGTTTGACAATGTAAACATTTATCTTCATTATTTCATCCTTTGAGCAGGTTGCGAATATAATAAACCCTCGTGGTGGAAATTTTTTTGTAGAATTTCGAGTTAAACTTGGGATTGTATTTGATTTAGTTATTAAGGGGGGTGGGGGTATTAGGGATATGTTGTTGCAATGAAGGTAGAGGTTTTTGCATCTGATTTAGTAGTTGTTAGGATAACATTTGCTGGAAGTATCAGGATCTAATATAGTAGCTATTAGGATAATATAAGTTTTTTAGAGGTTTTTGCATCTGAGATTTTTTAGCATTTGATTTAGCCTTAGAATATTTTAAACTGTGAGGTGTCATTTTAAACTCTTTTTTATGAAGTGTGTTTAGCATAATTTGGGATTCATGGTTATCACAAATTTTATTGGTAGCCTTGAATAGAAATCCATTAGTATAGGCCATGAATCTCTCCTACAAATTTTAGGAAATCTATCAAGACCAGGTGCCTCGTCAAGTTATTAAGAGAAAATTGAATCTTGTAGCTTTCGCTCCACTTCTACATATTAATCGATGGCATGTGTTGCAAAATCTCATGTTGAGTCTCCTAATTGATCTCCACTTGATCCTCAATATTCCTTCCTTCTAGAGTTGAAATATTATGTGATCAGAAGAAACAACATATTTATTTTGGTAGTAGAATTAATATTTGGTATTTCTATCACCTTCTTAAGCCATATCTCTTGCATATTTGGTTTCAATATGACTGTTTCTTTTGTAATATGGTATCCTTATCAATAAGGAATTGTTTTCCTTGCTTATAAGCCATCTCTTGTTAACATTGAAGTTGGATTTAATTACCTCCTTACTTTCAAATATGTGTGATATTCAAAATATTCACATATGCCCCTTTTGATGCTTTTAGCTTTTTAAACAAACTAGTACGTACAAAATCCTTCAAACCTTTGATTCATCCCACCACAACGTAACCATTTGGAAGAAAATGGGGTCTTGGAGCTATAAAGACTGAAAAAGGAATTGCTTTGGATAACCATTATTGAGATCACATCTTAAGGGACTTGCTTTGTGATCTAATCGTGCTCACAACAAAATATGTAGATAGATTGTACTCTCTGTTTGAACCATTTTGACAACAAAAACCTGTTCAATGCTTATTCCACATGAGATCTCCTAAGATGCCTACCATTGCATCTATGTTGAAATGTCAAAGGAATAACATCTCAAATTGTATTTTGATTGATAAAAGAAGCGAAGCCCTGCATTGATCTAGACTAGCTAGGATTACTGCTCTTATTTTCAAAGTGAGACATAATTGTTTTGAAGCCCCCTCAACAATCTAAAGCTCACAATTGCGAATCATGATTGAATTTTATCATGAATACACTAGTATCCTTCCAACATCTATCTCAATAATTAAGTATATCTAGAGCATATATATATATTTTGATAATCATCGATAGTTTTAGGCTGCTGCCTTGGAGAACCTAAAGTGCAAGGGAAAGCCTCCAAACTATATTCCTTCTTATGCTTCTCTTGAAAGTCTAAAGTGCAAAGGACAACCTTCATTCCATATTACATTCCTCTTTATTGCAAGGAGATGATTATTTCCTATTATGCGACTCTTGAAGCCTAAAGTGCAAAGAACAACCTTCTTTCCATAGGTACTTCCATTTTTATTGCAAGGAGATGACTTTTAACAATCCAAAGAAAATCTAGATGATTTATCTGGATTAGACTCTGCTTTGAATTTGAACTCGCACACTGCATTAGCTCATCTTGTGTATTCTTCTTGGTTTCTTCTAATATTTGCTTTGTCTGTACTCTGTACCATGATGACCTTTGACAATTTTTTAAGAAGTGAAAAAAACCATGATTTGAGCCATCTTCTACTGAAATGTGATCCCCGTGCTTTAACTCTAGGTTTGTGCCGTAACAAAGGCTTTTCATATCTTTCTCTATTATATTTATTTTGCAATCTTTTGCATGTGTTTAGTATATGGTATATGTAGCATCAAAATGCAATGTTTCCATTGTCCACTTGTTGAACCTTTCGTCTTGATTCAGATTTGATCACGATGAGTTTTGGCAAAGGTTGTGAAATATTCATGGTACAACTTATTATTGTATACGCAATTAGCTTTCATTCTGTGGAAGTTGGTGCCTCTTGGATGAACTCCCAATAGTATTGTCAACATTTTTCAAAAACCTTCAAAAGCCTGATTGCCACCAGAATAATTTCAAAAGTTACTGTCTTAGCAAAATTTTTATCACTATAGAGTCTAAATTATAAGCCATCCCCAAGAGTACTGCATGAACTCTAGTTTTGTCCCAAGACTATGAGCTTTCATCTCTCTCAACCATTTTCCTTTTGCAATCTCTTTCCATGATTTCAGTTTCACTCAATATATAGCATCAGAGTGGTTTTCCTAGTTGTTGAACCTATTGTATCGATTAGATTTAATCACGATAGACTATGGCAAAGGTTTTGAATTGTCTATGGCAACAAACATCCATGTAAAACCAACTAGTTTTTGTTCCCCTAGAGTATTGCCAACTTTTTTGCAAAATCTTCAAAAAGCCTTTCAATTGCTTGTAAGTAGTTGGCTTGATTATCTGTCATTTAGAGGCTTTTGTTATATCAATGATTAGGGGTGTTATTATCCAGTCAAATAAGATTTCTTCTATTTTGCATAGCTCAGTTTTGTCAGAGAATGGGCGTAAATATGCACATAAAAGAAGTTGCCTAGGGTTTTTTTTGCATCCACGAGTTACAAGAAGAGTAGTGGGAGGGCCCACACTAGAGACGATGATAACAACTACAAAAGAGGGGGGGAAATGTAGCCTAGTTTTTGCATCCATGAGTTACAAGGAGGACAATAGGACAATGTACAAAAAACCTTCACCTTACCCCACTCATAAGACATCATTGACATAAAATAATAAGATTACTGAAGGGTGTATGGGGAGTGGGGATCTGGAGATGCTAGTGCAAACGACACAATGGGTCTGTATTTTACTTCGGCTGAGTTGTTATGTTTTGCTTTGTTTTTAACCAGATTTAACAATAATCCATGTGAACGAGCAAAGGACATGAGCCAAACTAGAGTATTCTATATTTGTGGAGCCATCTCTTTGTTTATACAGTGCTATTTTTTACTTTTACTTTTTAACAATATCATCCATCTCCAAATTAACCACGGTAAAGTACTTGGGCTTCATAAGATCTGATGTGATTTCGTCACTGTTCTTCCCTATATTTATGGCATATCAATTACATTTTTGTTTTTGTTCTCTATGCCTTTTTAATGGTCTGAAAATATTTGTTTTCTGTATAAAAAGTTGCTGATTTTGTATGGAAATTTTTGTCTATGATTCTCTCTCTCTCTCTCTCCCTCCCTCTCTCTCTCTGGCTTCATAAGATCTGGTGTGATTTCCTCACCATTTTCACTTATATTGATGGCATATCAACTGCATTTTTGTTTTCGTTTTCGTTTTCTATGCCATTTTATGGTTTGTAAGAATTTGTTTACTGTATAAGAAGTTGCTCATTTTGTATGGAACTCTCTCTCTCTCTCTCTCTCTCTTGATCTCGATCTCGATTGTGCTTTATCATCCATCCATGTTCCTTTTTCTTGTTTGTTAGTTTTTTTTGTTGTTGTTATACTGTTGTGTAATATAGTTTATAGTCAACTAGTAGGTATACTGCAATTGGTAGAAGAAGGATTCTGTTTATAGAGGAGTGTGAACCATTCATTTCTCATGGCCCATTGATGTGTGCCCTTTCTCGTCCTTTCACTTATCTTTTCAATAGAAGAAATATGATATGAACTTCAGCTGCCTTTTGTTTTGTTGGCTTCATTGTTGTAGGGTTGTCTCTCTAATCAAACACTTTATAGACACATTTAAACTGTTTTTATTACCCTTTGCAGTACTTTTTTGTAAGACTCATCAACACAACTGAATTTGTTTGTTTTATTTTTGAAACAGATTAATACCATGCGATAATTTGTTGTTTTTTGTTTTATTTGGGGTCAAATGCATTTGACAATGTCAGAGGTTTTTATTTAATACAGATTAACTCGCTACAAGGGCTTCAAGGAGGGTCACAAAAGAATTCTAGTGGCAACAGATCTAGTTGGCAGAGGAATAGACATTGAACGTGTAAATATTGTTATTAATTATGACATGCCAGATTCTGCAGACACATACTTGCACAGGGTGGGTATGACTTGTCCTTATGCTACCTAAAATTACAGCCAGTACATGAACTAAAATATGAATTTCAATGCTGCACAGGTTGGAAGGGCTGGGAGATTTGGTACTAAGGGTCTTGCCATTACATTTGTTGCTTCAGCTGCTGACTCAGATGTGCTTAATCAGGTATTTATTTTGTTATATAATCATTATTAATGGTGTATTATTTCTATCTTGAGATTGATACTATGTTTCATTTCAGAGTCTGAGATTTGTCTTGAACAATGTTTAGGTTCAGGAACGGTTTGAAGTTGACATAAAGGAGCTGCCTGAACAAATTGATACTTCAACATACAGTAAGCATATGTTGAATTTAACATTAATGGATTGCTGCTTGTAAAGTAAAAACTTGGATGATGTTATTACTGCTAGCATAGTTAAAACATATGGAAAGTTTGGTCTGAATAAAAGAGGGCAAATATTTCTGAGGTTTGGAGTTTGGCGTTTTTCCAGATCAGGAAATATACTAGTAAATAAAATTATTAGTATATATATTTCGAAAAAATATACAATGTAATAAAAATATGCAAATAACTATGAGATTTATAGAAAAAAACTCTATTGTTTTCAAGGCACCCATTGTGGGCATTTTCTTCTATTTTTGAAGGATTGTCACTAAAATATTGTGAAAATTTTAATATAACATTAAAAGATAAGAATCAAAGGAAGGAACTTTTCTGATTTATATCTGGCCGGTTTGGACAGTCTAAAATTTTTGGATTGAACTATGCTGAGTAGAGTAACTAATGTTAGGGTACCTAGGAATAGGTATATGTATTATATTGTATAAGGGTTGGCATGGGCCACACATAACCCAGGGTTGATTATATTATAATATAATATTATATTAGTAGTCGGATCTCCAAAGTAGAATTAGAATATGGGTGTATAAAGAAGGGATATTTGTCATAGTAATCATCATTGAGATCAATCATATGTAATTGTCTTTGCCCTCTCTAAGTGGCGCTCTCATCTTAAGATATCTTGTGGAGGTATTCCTTCCTTAAGGAGTATTATTGGTTTTTTCCTAACTCAAGGGTATTGTCTATTTGTTTCATTGTGTGGATGAATGATTTGACATTTCTGCATATTGGTGAATGATTTTTGTTGAAGAAAATAAAGTTTCCTAACAACTTTTATCAAAGCAATGAATTTGGCGAAGTGGGGATGGTACTTTGTAATTTGCAGAATTAGGGTAGACATTTTTTTTCAAAAAAATGTCTCATCTTTCAGGAGCCATATCTCTACGAAAGTTTGTCCGATTGAGACAATTCTTTGATAATTTTGTGTGGAATTTGAAGAGCTTTAAAATGAGTGGTCATATGAAAGAATGTGATGAGCAGTATTGAGAGAGATACGACCTTCGTTTGAAACAAGAGCAATGGCGATTTTTGAAATCACGTTTTTTTTTAAAGAAAAATGAAATTTGATTAATCTTTCAATTGCAGGCAAGCAAATCATTTGTTGTTGTTAATGAAGGATGTTTTTTCCTTTGGAGGTTTAGATTCAAATTCGTAGGAAGACATTTTTATGAAACTCTAGTTTGTATTGTCTTTTTGTTGGGGTACGAACTATTGAGCTGAGCTGCAAAAGTTTTCCAGAGAAGATTATATTGACGGTAGAGAATGGTGGAAACTATTTAAATCCTTGTATTCTACTAATTATTTTACTTGGCATCTTATGCTTCCTCTTTGTCTTGGAGGAGAAGCTCTCTCTTGGTTTTATAGTTTTCTGAGTGCCCATAATTGTGAACTGATTGGGATAAAACAGAGCAAAGCATACTTGAGTCAATGGGACCCATATAAAAAGATAACTAGTTTGAAGGATACTCAAAGACTATGCAGAAGAAATATAAAAAAGATAACTAGTCTGAAGGATACACTCAAAGGCTATGCAGAAGATATAAACATAGTTCAGAAAGAACAAAAGGAATTAAAAAGAGAGTTAGAAAATTCAAAGTGGTAGAAGGTTAAAAAAATTGAAGTGTGCAGATGAAAGAAACCACATCTTTGGTAGCAGATAAGTTAAAAAGTCGACAAACAAATTTGTTTGAATCTAAAAAGTCTATTTTGCATGTTCATGGATGCATTCAAAAGGAAAAGGTTATTATTTCCATTTACCCTAGGAGTAGAAATAATTTTGTTAATATTGCTTTGGCTAAGAGGTTGCAGGTTCAAGCAACAAAACTAAGGGACATACATCTTGAGGGTGAGAATGTATAGATTTTTAGAGATTTGAAGATCACCATGGATAAACATGTTTTACATTCAGTTTTGCATGCTGTTGAGATAGATGATGTGGATATTACTTTAGGTTATCCTTAGTTGGATTCTTGGGGTATTTTTTTTTGCAAGCACTTATGTGCAAAAGAATTTTATGAAGTTATGGTATTAGCTTATAGAACAAGCATCCAAGGAGAAACAAGAAGCAAATATGGCAAGGGAACAAGAAGTGGTTGCAGAGAAACAAATTGAAGAACAACTAGAAGAATTTGAAACAAAATTTAAGAAGTAGCAGCAATAGAGTCCATGGAAGAAGCAGTAGCAACAAGTTTCGTGAAAATAACGGTAGCATAATCCAAGGAAAAGCTTTGGTAGAAGAGCACAAGGACACACCAAACAAAGGGAACATGAAAGAATAATATGTAGAAGAATTTAAAACAGTGGAGCCAAATGTTGAGAATCCAAGAAGCAAATATGGTAAGGGAACAAGAAGTGGTTGCAGAGAAACAAATTGAAGAACAAATAGAAGAACTTGAAACATAATTCAAGAAGGAAGTAGCAGCAATAGAGTCCATGAAAGCACTAGCAACACATTCCATGAAAATTATTATAGCAGAATCCAAGGAAGCTTTGATAGAAGAGCACAACGACACACCAAACAAAGGGAATATGAAAGAACATGTAGAAGAATTTATAACTTTGGCGCCAAATGTTGAGGAGTCAAAGAAGGTAGAACATCAAGTAATGTTGAAGCATATGGCTATCCACACCACTAAGAGTGGGAATAATTTTGGAGGCATGGCTTAGGGCAACCATATCATGGTTCTACATGGAATCAAAGCATGGGAGTGTTTGACAAATAAAGCATAGTAAGCTTGGTTATTAGAGTTGTGCAACGACATCAAGGAATAAATGGACCCATCATTAGAATTATCATAATAGAGCAACATAACCGTGGAGCCAACAAAGCAGTTTTGAATACTCAAGTGGCAAAATGGCATATCGGCATCAACGAAGACTACCACCAATAACAGTTTCACTAGGATGGATGGATGATCGAGATTGGTACCAATTGCTAACATTGCATAGCAAATCATATTATCTTGTTTCTTTATACATTTTGAGGATAAAATGTTTGTAAGGAGGGTGGAATGTTAGAGTACCAAGGAATAGGTATATGGGGATATGATACTATATTGTATAAGGGTTAGCATGGGCCACACATAACCCAAGATAATATTATATTATAATATTATATCAGTAGTTCGCTCCCTAAAGTAGAATTAGATGATGGGTGTATAAAGAAGGGATATTTGTCATTGTAATCATCATTGTAATCCTCATCTTGGGAGATCTTGTGGAGTTATTCTTTCCTTAAGGAGTATTATTGGTGTTGCCTTACCTTAAGGGTATTATTTATCTTTGTCTCATTGTGTGGATTATTATTGTGGATGAATGATTTGATATTTCTGCATATTGGTGAATGATTTTTTGTTAAAGAAAATAAGATTTCGTAACAACGAACTTCTATTTTGGTTGGATTGTTTCTAAAACGGTTTAGGCCATAGTGTGCTAAGCAAGTTTGCATTTTGCTATAGGCCATATGGGATGATCCTCATGGAGGATATTGTTTACCCAATATACGGTCATCCAACTATGCTCTAGTTACTAAAGCATGGTGTACAACTCTACCCTCTGCAGGATTCGAACGTTAGACCTTTTGTTCGAATTCCTAAAGTTTTTACCATTAGGTCTACTCATTTTGTACACCTAATTATCACTTGAGTACCCGAGTTGTGGTGACATATCTTTCTATGAGGAGAAATTGATGTTGCCCCTTGAGCCATGTCCTTTGACATTTGAATGCTTGCCCCTTTGATGGAAAAAGTGTGGACTCCTTTGCTATAGATATATATTCCATAAAGTTGTTTGGAGAGAAATGGTAAGAGACAATAAGACATGTTTTTGGACTGGTGAAACGAACTTTTGATGTCTTCAAGGTGGTGGCACAACACACTTTTTGGTACTATGAGATGTGTCTACGAGATAGCCATTGGTCCTGTCACACATCACAATGGATTTTGTTTGGACTTTACCTTGACCTAGTCTATTCCCTTTAATTCATGATTGTCTCTCTAGACTTACTGTTCTTAGCCATCCTCGAAACTTGGTAGAATGTAGGTTTTGGGATGAGTGGTTATGCATAATTTTTAGTTTAATCAGATATATGGGATTGAAATTGGTCCCACTCATATTACATCGTTACCATTGAGTGGTATTACAATAACTTGGCAATTATGCATGTATCACTTGGCAAATTTGAACTTGTCTATTCTTCTTGGAAGTTGAGGATTTCAACCGTTTGAGCTAATTCCATTTAATAAATGTTAAGATTAACCCATGGGATTTGAACCTTGGTCTAAGATGTGAAACTCTTCACTCTCAACCAATTGATCTAAACCCCATGGGCATTTAATATATGTTCATAAAACATGAGGGGGACGTGAGAACATAGACTACTACTTTCAAGTATCAAGGGAACTCAAACCTTTGACCTCTTCAAAGAGAGCGCCCCACAAACAACTATGCCAATACCTCCACTCACTAATGAGGTCCACCCATGTGATTGAAACCTTGGTTTATGGTATGACATTTCTCACGCCCAACCAATTGTTCTAGATAGATCCCATAGGCTAAAATATTAAGGTTCATCCATGAGAATTGAACCTTGGTTAAGGGTGGTGTGGAACTCCTCGTTCCTTACTATATTCTCTAAACCTCATCGACAAAACTTAAGGTTCACCCATGAGATTGGAACTTTGGTTAAAGGTGTGAAACTCTTCATTCCCTACCAATTGTTCTAAACCTCATCAACATCCATCATTGTTAAATTGCTATTATAGGTTTTAAGAATTGAATTATGTTGAAATTTGAAAAAACTACTGCAAAATTACTTGAGGAGCTCTTGTAGTAGCAAAGGGAGAATATTATGGGACTTTATACTGTTTATGTAGTGATACGGTGACAAACCATGCAACAACAACAACTTCTATTCAGGATGCAGTAATGCTATGGCATCAACGCCTAGGCCATATGAGTGAAAAAGGCCTAAAAATTCTGCATGACAGAGGTATGCTTTATGGGATTAAGTCTTGCAATTTGGACTTATGTGAGCACTCTATTTTTGGTAAATAGAAGAGGGTTCGATTTAATGCAAGTCCTGGTAAGAGTTCTGATTTTCTGCAACTTACACATTTGGATATATTTGGACTTGTCCCCACCCAATCCTTGAATGGCGCCATCTATTTTTCTGACTTTTATAGATGATTATTCTAGGAGTGTGGGTTTATTTTTTGAAGAAGTAGGAAGCTTTGCAGAAATTTAAGGAGTTAAAAGCATGGGTAGAAAAGAGTTTGGGCAAGTCAATTTTGTGTCTCAGGTCAAATAATGGGGGTGAATATTGCTCCAAGGAATTTGATAAATTTTGTATGCAGGAAGGTATTAAGCACCAGAAGACTGTAGCATACACTCCACAACAAAATGGTGTGGCTGAGCGGATGAATCACACAATAATGGAACATGCAAGAAGCATGTGTTGCGCAGCCATGTTTGAGAAAAAGTTTTGTGCAGAGGCTGTTAATACAATTGTTTATCTTATTAACAGGTCACCTACAGCTACATTGGATGGTCAGATTTCGGAGGATTTTTGGTGTTGTAAGCCAATTGAATACTCTCATTTGTGCACCTTTGGCTGTGACACGTTTGCCCATGTACCCAAAGAAAAAAGGTCCAAGCTTGACCTGAAGTCAAGCAAATGTGTTTTTCTTGACTATGGAGATATAGTGAAGGGGTATAGACTATGGGATTCTATTGCCCACAAGGTAATTATTAGTCGGGATGTAATTGTTGATGAAAAATCAATGCAAAGGAAGGAGGTACAACATAATCCTAATGTTGTACCTGTTGAAGTAGAATTTAGTGAAGATGAACATGCTGAAGTTTTTGATCAGCATGTAGAACAACAAGTAGAACAAGAAGTAGAGCAGCCACAACAGACAAAAGAGCCTGAATCGATAGATCATTGGGTTAGAAGATCTACACGCTCACAAAAGTGTTCGAAAGGTATTCTCATGTGTATCAGTCCTCTTTTGCTTTGTTAATTGATGATGGTGAACCTAGTTTATTTTAGGAAGCTAGAGAGTCTGAAAATGCAGGAAAGTGGAGGAAATCCATGGAGGAGGAAATCAAGGCACTTCGAAATAATAAAACTTGGGAACTTTTGGATCTCCAACCTAGAAGAAAGACTGTTGGGAACAAGTGGGTGTACAAAGTGAAGAAGAACATCGATGGGTTGTTGGAATGCTATAAAGCTCGCTTGGTGGCAAAGGGCTAGGTGCAGAAGTCAGGTGTTGACTTTAATGAAATTTTCTCTCAAAGTTGTGAAGATGACTACTATCAGAGTTTTGCACTTGTAGCTCCACAGGATTTGGAACTGGAGCAGCTTGATGTAAAGACTGCTTTCTTGCATGGTGATCTCGAGGAAGAGATATATATGGATTAGCTTGAGGGCTATGAAGAAAGATGCAAAGAGCATTTGGTTTGCAGACTAAAGAAATCACTGTACGGGTTGAAACATGGGCCAAGGATGTGGTACAGGAAATTTGACACCTTCATGAAGAGCCAAGGTTTTTGCAGGAGTGAAGCTGACCATTGTGCATACTATAAGAGGTTTGACGATGGCAGTTTTATTATTTTGATGTTGTATGTTGATGATATGTTGGTTGCAGGCCCCAACATGAAGAAAATCACCAATATTAAGGCTCAGTTGTCTAGGACATTTGAAATGAAGGATTTAGGAGCAACAAACCAAATTTTAGGGATGAAGATACACATGGACAGAAAATGAAGAAAGATCTGGTTAAGTCAGAAGTCGTATGTGGAAAAGATTCTGCAGCGCTTAAATATGCAGAATGCTAAACCAGTTAGTACTTCTTCCACACTTAAAGTTGCCTTCCAACCAGTGTCCTAGAACATAAGTAGAGAAGACAAGCATGTCTCGTGTACCGTATTCATCAGCAGTAGGAAGCCTCATGTATGCCATGGTGAGAACCAGACCGGATATTGCCCAAGCAGTGGGAGTAGTCAGCCAGTACATGACAAATCCTGGTAAGGAGCATTGGAATGCGGTGAAGTGGATATTCGGATATTTAAGAGCCACTTCGGATGTTGCCATTTACTTTGGATCGACGATTTGTAAGTTACGAGTTTTGTGGATTCTGATTATGGTGGAGATAAAGATGGGAGAAAATCCACTACAGGATATGCCTTCACTCTTGTTGGAGGAGCGGTGAGTTGGGCTTCAAAGTTGCAGTCTGTTGTGGCTTTATCAACCACTGAAGCAGAATACATTGCAGCAATTCATGTCAGCAAAGAGGCAATTTGGCTAGAGCGATTGTTGGGTGACTTAGAGGTAATGCAGGAGAAAATTACACTAGATTGTGATAGCTAGAGTGCTATTCAGCCAGTGAAGAATCCAATATTCCATGATCACACGAAACACATTGATGTCGAGTACCACTTTATCAGAAATGTGGTGGAAGAAGGTAGGATCTCGTTGCAGAAAATCAACATTGAAGTGAATCCTGCAGATATGCTTACAAAGTCGGTCAAGGTAGAGAAGTTTGAATGGTGCAAAACTTCTTTGGGCTTGCTAAAAAAGTAACAAGGGCAGCATTGGGCAATTGGCACTGGATGAAAATTTTTTAGCAGAAGAATTCCTGAATATTGAATTCAAGTGGGAGAATGTTAGGTATGAAGAAAATATACAAGCAGGTCAGCTAGACATTTGACCGGCTAGACGTGTGGGTCAGACGTCTAGGCAACAAGCCAGACGTCTGACCTGCTAGACTTCCAGGCCTGACATCTGGGCTGGCAGACGTCTGGGCCTGACGTCTGGGCTGGCAGACGTCTGGGCCTGACGTCTGGGCTGCCAGACGTTTAGGCTGGTAGATGTCTGGGTTGCCAGACGTCTGGGCTTCTAGATGTCTGGGTTGCCAGACGTCTAGGGTGGCAAACGTCTGGGCAGCCGACGTCTAGGCTGGTAGACGCCCAGCCTGATGTCAAGCCAAGTAGATGTCATAGGAACAAACATCTAGGTAGACGACAGGAATGCGGAAGACGAACAGTCTTGGGAGCGGAAACGAACAGTCTTTTGGAGGTTTCTATTAGAAGAGGAAACGAACAATTTGGAGTCTTCCTTCCCTTTATAAAAGGGATGTGATCCCTTGCATGTTAAAATGGAAGGTTGTTGAAAACGTTGAAAGACGTGAATGTAAACTTTACTGAAAATAATAAAAGGAGAAGTTGCCATTGCCCCGTGGTTTTTTCTGCACATTGCAGGTTTCCACGTAAATCTCTGTGTCACTTGTGTTACTGTTTCCGTGTTCTATATTTTTGTTATTGTGCTTCCTCTTGCAGGTGATAAATCTTGAAGTTTTTCCTAATAGTAACTTTGGTTACAGACCATACACAAGAAAGTATTTAAGAATTTTCTTTATCCAAAGAGAATTTTTAAACCTTTGAAAACATCATTTATTGCTTCAGAGGCCCTAAAAAAGGCAAAACAAAATTGTTACTAAAAATATATATTTTCTATTTTTAGTTTTTGTATCCAAAATGTATCTCTAGCAATGTTGACGCATTAGTAGAAGACTAAACACAAGAGGACAAGTCAGAGGTATGAGTCCTTGTGGGACATCACAGTGGTTAAGGCTTTGGGCTCTCTTTCGGAAGACTCAAGTTCAAACCATGATGGGGTGTGTGCGCGTATGTGTCAGTGAGCTTGTGACAAAAAAGTCAAAGGTATGTAATTTTCATTTAAGTGCACTTTGTAACTTGAGGAATGTGAATCACTACATTTCTAGATGGGTGACTTTCTAACTCATGGAAGACGAACCACCACGTTTCCATATGGGTGACCTTCTATATTCAATATGATGGATTTCCAACTCACTAATTCTTGGATAAAGAGAGGTACACCATTGATTGAAAAAATAATGAGTAATGGGTGCAATGTTATGGCTGCACATCTCTTCTCAGAGATTCCTAACAGTGTACTCTGTTTTCTAAGCAATAAAATCATTTTGCTACTTTGCTTATATACTAGTGTTCTAGTTTGTTGTTTTCTATTATTTTTGAATTGCATTCTTTCTTGATTGTTCTTAACTTGAAATTATAAGTTTCAAAAAAATCAAAATTTTGAGTTTTAGATCAATGGTATCATAGCGATCTATCTTTTGATTGTATCTTCATAAACACAAGATCGAGATATTGTAAGTTTGGGTATCAAATGCAAGATCCCTTCGGTTACCTCCCTTGTCGTTCAAAACGATCTAAGATGAGAAGTAGAATGGACAACATCTACAATCGATTCTTTCAAGGAGATGTTGAAGGAAACCCTTGTGAAACAAAGGAATCAGATGATGGACCAATTCGCTCAAATTCTTCAACAACCCCTTGCTGCACGTTTTGCAACCTCCCCCAGCACAACCTCTCATTGCTCTAGGAGCATTCAATGTTCCCACACCTTTAAGGTGTAGGTGAATTTTGATATTCCTACTTTTGAAGGAAAAAAGGAAAAATTAATGTTGATATCTTAGAAAATTGGTTGGATCAATTATCTTCATACTTGTCTGTAAATAAATTCATTGACAATGAGAAAATCACGCTTGTGTTCTTGAAAGATTTATTACTTGTTCGAAATTGGTGGAAAGCAAAACCAAGAAAATTCATTTTGCTGATGATCAAGCCACAAAGTAGGACTGTCACTACATCAATTACAGGCCTTGCACAACAAAAGCAGATGGACGAGATTGGAACAAAATATGATTTGTTCAAGTCACTGTCTATGGTTACACATCATTGTGAGGTAAAGTATTCCATTGATTGAGTTCTTGATTCAACTTTGTCTAGTGCCCCTGTCTATCGTAGTTCAATCCTTGAAAATGATGAAATCAAGAGGCGACAGATCCAAGAATTGATTCAAAAGGTCACATCAAACCCAGTGCTTCACCATGTGCCAGTCCAATTGTCTTGGCTCCAAAGAAAGATGGAATGTGGAGACTCTGTATTTACAACAAAGGTTTGAATAAAATTACTTTGAAGAACCACTATCCACCTCCTTGGATAGATGACTTATTGTACCAAAGCCTACAAGCGTTTGCTATGTAAGCCTATGGGCAGTTTTGGTGTGTTCACCTTTAGTGATATTGGTTAAACCCCCTCTATGGTTAGCCTTAATTAAATGGTTTAATACATCTATTATATTGTAATTTATTCTTCAAGTTGGTTCATGTTGGCTTGAAGTTGGCTTGTAATTGGGGATTAGGTATCATTATAAATACCCCCTAATGATTGATCCATTCTTAAAATCATGGGGTGCCTAAAGGCACAACCCCTTCTCCATTTTATGTTCTTCTAGTCTTCTATGTATGGTTGTGGTGAATGTATGCTTTGGAGGATTTTTGGAAAATATTGCAAATTTCAACTTGGTATCAAAGCTAATACGAAGCAACTTCACTCAATCATGCAAAACAATTGTACAAGGAAAGCCATCGCAGATATGGATGAATTGTTAGCTTCTATGGATTTTATGGCAAAACAACTTAAGACATTTTTGTTGTTTCGACCATTGTTTTAAAGCTCCCAACTTGGGGGAAACTTGGTAGCCTAATTTTGGAGAGTTACTTGACTACTTGGCAAAACTTGGGCAAAAAGAAAAAAAACTGAACTTTTTTGAATAAACAGAATTTATTTTTAAAAGCAAAATTAAATATTGATTGCAATGAGTACAATTACAGTTTATGAAACAACAATTCAACCCACCCCTGGGGGGGGGGGGGGGGGGGGGGGGGAGAGATAAAGGGTTGGGGAGCAATATATAATGGCAAATTCAAAATAAAAATGCAACATTTTGAAATGTAAAACAGTTTTTAACAAACTCCAAATTAACTTTTTATATCTAATATTGCTTAACATATAAAATCTAATATTCTCCCACTTAGAGTTTAATTTCCCTCTAGGGGCATTCAACTTTCTCAAACTATCCAACATGTTTATAGCTTACATTCCATTGATACATACATTTAAAATCTAAGGTTCAATAAACTTGTATGATACAACTTGAGTGGGCCTAACGTTGAAGGCTTGGGTGCTCTAGATAGGAAATCCAAGGCTTGGATCCAAAGGAGGTAGATCCTAGGCTTGGATCCAAAGGAGGTAGATAGCACATGCAGTGGACTTAAAATAGTCTAGGTGGTCTAATATATGTAATGTTCATGGGTTGTAAAAATTACTTTGCTTAATTAACTTGAAAGCTTTTTAATTTTAGATACCTAAAAATATATAAAAAGAATAATATAAATTTATCTTTATTAATAAAAATATTTATTTATCAAACAAGTTTTACTATTTAAACTAATGTATGTCATTATACCTCATATTATATAAAAAACTAAATTAAATTGAACTTTTTTAAATTAAAGTTAAAATAAAGTAATATATTTAAAAGTAAAAAGTTGACCTTTCCACCTAGTTAAAATAAATTATAGTTAAAAAATAATAAGTAATTAATAAAATTTATTTTTATTAATTACAAAAAATTTTAAAACTTGCTAACTGCCTCTACCTGTGCGAGTTAGGGAATAATGGGCAAGCACTTTGACCTGCGATTTTTTAAACTATGGTTTCAACATTTGTTTCAGCATTTCAAAGTTTCTATCCAAAAAATCAAAATTTTGAACTTTTGGAAAACAAAATATTTTGTCGAACATTCTTCTGGCAATAGTAAAAACAAAAGTGCATTTGTTTTTTGGTTTGTTGGGTGATTGGGGCATTAGTTCTTTTGCAAATGACGGTTTGCTTATCAACAAAAAGCCATCGTGCAGCCAAAAGTCGCTTTTTAAAAAACCGGACAGTCTTGAGTTCAAATTGCTGTGCCCACATGTAGCAACAAACTTCTTTGGAGCCTTTGAAGTTCATGTTCAGGTGAGATACATACTTTATCTCAGCCCAATCAGTGGGCATAGTGGCCAGCACAATGGTTGTTTGTGCCTTCTTTTTCTAGAGTGATGTTGGTTCAAGTTCTGTCTCATCTGGCTGTAGTGTTCTTTTCGATAACTCGATGCTTTTTAGTTCTTATCTGAATTGGACACCTTTACCATCAAACATCTTTTGGTGTCTTTTTGACACCATTAAAAATTAGAATCACATATTCACATCTCCATCCAGTTTATTGGTATAGCAGCCAACATGTATGTGTTGTTGTCTTCCTCCTTTCAAAGGTCGCAAGTTCGAAACAACATTCTTTTTTGGGTGAATGGAGTTCTTTGGAAGACGTGTGCCCGTGGGTCAAGTAGTGGGGGGCATATGTGCCTCCCCCCAAACTTTTGGCACGTCATATCCATCTCTCGTAAAGGTAACTCCAACAAGTCATGCTTAGATTGACGGTTGGTCGCTTGTCTTGCAACATTTCGGTCATGAATTCAACCTGTAGCAATCACATTTCTTTTGTTCGAAGCATGTCAACCTTTTTTCTTTTAAGCATGCCATTTGCGAGCACATCCTACTTTGTCTCTGCGTGCTTATTTGCAACTCACCCTTTGGTGCAGGTTGGCAACCCTTGTTGCGGACGACAGGTTATGTGTTCCACTCACAGTGATGTTTCTTTTTCCTTTTGTTTTTAAAGGGAAGCTAATTCTTCTAAAGGTTCTTAGAGAGCGATCTTGGTTCCATGGTGCTTGGCTAGGCTAGTAAACTTAAGGTGCATCTATTGGGGATCACATGTTTGAACTTGTTTAAGTCCATGTGCCAAATGCCGATTTTCCCTTTCAGCACAATTGGCAGCCCAATGAGAGAGATGCTGTCAGCACGTTATAGGCCTTTTTTTGGGATGTGACACATGGAAGTTCATGCTTGGTGTTTTTCCCTCCTAAGGTTTGAAGGCTTATTGTTTTTCATTATTGCCCTACTAATATGTCCAACCTTTTGGAGGCCATAACTTTTGCAGATCGTACAGTTATTTGAACTTCACGCATTGATGACATCTGTTCAAGGACCTATCATAGTGTTATAGGTTGCCAATGCAAGGAACTTGTTGTTCCTACAGGTCCCTTTCTAACCATTAGGGCTGATTATTCGAAGACCTGCCTATTGCTTGATTAATCAGCTTTTCTTGAGATTGGAGGGCAGAGTGTGGTCACCATATTGAATGTTGAAGATCTTTTCGTGGGAAGCTCAACATCTTGAATCCAGAAGGTGGAGTCACGACTTCATCTTTGTGGAAGGGTTGATCCAGTTATTACCTTGGCAAGAGAAGATAACAAGATTCATCGGCCCATTTGAGCATTCTTTATGTGGGTAGAATATCTGTAATCTGACCTTATTAGGCCAAGGCTAACAGTGATGTAGTGCCTATGGCACACCTGATGCTAGCTTCCAAGCATTATACATGTAAGCCTACAAGCGTTCTCTATGTAAAGTAATGGGTACTATGTAATCGCCATGTGCTTTCTATGTAATCCTACAAGTGCTTTCTATGTGAGCCTACAGGCAGTTCTGATGTTTCATCCTTAGTGATATTGGTTAGACCACCTCCATGGTTAAGCTTTAATTAAAGGGTTCAATATATTTATTATATTGTAATTTAACATCTATTTGAGGTCAGCAACAAGTAGAGCATAAAATGACTAATTCTTATCAGTTTCACGCAAATATATATTCTACATTTCAAAATAAAAGTTAAAATAATGCGGTATGTGTAGTAAGTAGGATTGATGTGAATATTGGGCACATTTCAAAATAAAATTTGAAATATTGCAGTGATGTGTAGTAAGTAGGATCGATGTGAATATTGGGCATGTGTCGCTGACAATAAACTAATTATGATATATATTGTGAATGATTTTGATATGATATTATCTGATAAATATCCATTTGAGGTCAGCAACAAGTAGACCATTAAATGGCTAATTCTTATCAGTTCCATGCATATATTTAATTCTACATGCCAAAAAAAAAAGTTGGAAGTATTGTCTGGCAGGAAGAATGATGATTGTGAGAAAAATACATTAATTTAATTAACCTCTTTATTAGTCTTTAAACTTCATAGTGTTGCTCCTTTGACTATTTTTAATTGGCTGTATGGGATTAAAATGGGCTTCGCCTGTATTACATCATGACCACATAGTGGGCTTCGCTTGTATTACATCATGACCACATAGTGGTATTCTCCTTGAAAGTTGGGCAATTTAACCATTTGAGCAAATGCTATTTGATCTGATGAGCTTTGCAATTGGTATTCTCATAAGTAACATTTTCCTTTTCACATGCATTATGCCTTGGCTGTGGGACATCCTTTGACCCTGAATATTTACATTTAATTTTTGGTAGTACAGTATCTTTTTGAGATTTTTCTTTTTATGTTGAAGATATTTCCCCTTCCTCCTTTTCTTGTCCAGTTGGGTGCAGTATATTTTATTTTCACTGATGATTTTCTTGTGCAATTGCAGTGCCGTCTTAAATGCGGAGATATTCCCTATATTGATCGATGTCAGTTGCCCCTTTTTACAACAAAAAGAGATTGATATAGGGACTTAAAGTGCAGAAATTTAAGAACGCATCTCAAAAGAAGTGCAAAGGTTTTTGCAGATTTATCTGAAGCAGATCATTTGTTCTTAGTACATGCATGGCATGGAGATATTGCATCTGAAATCAACCGCTGTTTTTGATTGCAGCAAATACTTTTTGATTGAGTTGGCAGCCAACACATGCTTGGGGTTTGTACTTTTGCCGTATAGACCACAACATATATAATAAGTTGATAATTATAAGAACCGTCTGCAGAAACTTAATGTAACCTGGTTTAAACTTTCCAGTGATTTAAGTTGAATTGTTAGTTGATTTCTCCTATAGATGTTTAGTTACTGGCAGAAAGCCTGATTAATGTGCACTATGTGTAACTCTGAATTTAGTCTTGATGATGGTGCAAATATGCAGAGGTTGAATGTTAAGTTTATCATGAAATACCATACTAGTTTAAGAAAATTACAAGCAACCATAGCCTCTGGCAAATTTTCAATGGAGATACAAATATCAGGAGAGCTAAATGCTTTGTGCTTGGGCCAGTTTCATAAACATTTTCCTTAACAAGAATCAATCTGACATCAATCATTTTTGGAAGAGTGTTTTCTAGAATTTTATTATCATAATTTTTTTAACCTTGCTCTGGATTCAATGAGTGGGGATCCTATCTGTTCTTGAACAAATTTATCATTCCTTGGGGATGTATTACTCATAAAATTTGATAAAAAAAGGCTTTCTAACCAGTGGACTTGCTACTGGGGTGACTTTTAAGTAGTGTTTGAGATCTTGTAAGGCATCCATGAACATCCTTAATGCAGTGAAGATGTTGATTATAGAAGGGCAGGGTCTAGGAACTGGGATGCGGAGATAAAAGAAAAGATAGGTGGCTTCAGGGAAGCACTCTTTCATTGTGGAGCACATGTTTTTAATTTTGAGGGCATATTCCTTGTTCATGCTAAAGCAATGCCAATATTGGAGTGCTTTGGAGATGTTAACCTCTTGGATTTGCTGTTGTTATTAGAGGGGATATGCCTAGTTGAGAGTAAGCATAACATGGGTGAAGCATGAGGCTTTGAGCATGTTATGTGCAGTTTTTCTATGCAGTTATTTATTGTAAAAATCCATATGAAGTTTAAGAGCATTGTAAGCAAGCAACTGCAAGTATTGGACCATTGCATTGAGTTCTATTGTGAGTGAAATTCTTCGATATGAAATGATGAATTGGAATGCATTTTCAACAGAGGAGGGGTGTTCCTTGTTATTTGGCTGGCCTTGTGATAATTTTCCAGATTTCTCTACAACAGATAAATAAGAGAAGTCAAGCCAATCTGTAATCTTGGTTTTTTATTGTTTTTAGCAAAATATTCTCCTACTTGCTGTTATTGTAACATGTTCACTTTTTGTGGTAGCGGCTTTTTTGTATTTATTGGTAACCTGATTGTTCATGGATGTCTTCAACTGGCCTGTTATGGTTGAATCTTACTTTGCACAGATGTTAAAGGATGTGGCTAAGCTAAATTATTGCCTTTATTAGATTTAACTGGAACAATTCATGTAAACTTCCCCCATATGGGCCTGCTTGTAAGGCATTCTTTAGGAATCATGGTTGGAAAGGTGTTTTTGATTGAAGCCTTGCACTATTCCAAGGATGAATATGATAATATGTAGATGTTGTAGAGTTTCGTTGAGATGCATCAATGTTGGTTTTCTTTGCATCATGGAAAGTAATTTTGTTAATTAGCATTTTCCTATTTAAGGGTTATGAGTAAGACATAGGAGTTCCAAGACATTGTAGTCTGACCTGATCAAGCTACTAGTGTTCCAGAATTCTGGTGTAATGGATTCAACGTTTTGACTTTAGATAATAACATTTATTCTACATATCCAATTTTGCATTTTTTAAGCATTCCTAATGTCTGCTAAGAAGAAAATATCACCCAGATATAGTAATTTATTTGATACAATTTTTTAATACAACATGTTAACCATACAATCAGAAGCTGCCTTGGCAGAGGAAAAACTTATCTGGAGTATTCCTTGTGATCTGTTTTTATTTTTAAATTAGACATATGGGGCTGAATTGAGCCTCGTGTATATTATGTGATGACCATTTTATAGTGGATTCACAGTGAAACAGATTGTTGTGGTATTACAATAATGTATTATGATGGTCTGTCTTATGATGAAAGTATCCATCACAACACAAAGGATTTGAAAATGGGATGCTCTAATCACATTTACCATTGTCTACGACACCCGAAGAGTTATAATCTGTATTTGTTATCATTGGTGTGTTTTTTTATATATATTCAATTAGCCATCAAGCTTCCAGCACACCTTAGAGTTCTAATCTGTATTTGTTATGTTATAATATTTCAATAAAGAAATCATTGGCGTGTTTTTTTATATATTTACTACCCATCAAGCTTTTTATATATATTTATTACCCATCATGCTTTTTAGCAACTTCAAAGCTTTGCCCATGTATTTATAGCCCCCTTTTGAGTTATGTGTGGATCTCAAAATTCTTTAGGTCTTTAGTAGTGTGGTTTATAAAATACTTTATGTCAAACATGTTTCGTGTGTTGGTCAACAGAGGATAATGGCATCCTTGAAAGAGAATTTAGGGTTTGGAAGTCATCACTTGCTGGGTTTTCAAAGTAACATTTGCAGAGTTGGGATGACTTTATTGTCATGCCTAACACAAGAATACAAAATTGAGAATGATAAAATTAGTAATTTTTTAATGATACAAATTTAGTGATGCAGGAATTAAAAAACCCTAATGAAATAATAGACTTCTCTAAGTGGAAAGATCAAGAATGCTTTCGTTCTGGGAGTCATCCTTTAATATGAATTGGAGTGGACTTTCAGACCAAGGGCGATTATCCTGCTTGAACATTTCCTTCTAGCTTCAGCGATCATCCAGCTAGTACATTTCCTTCTAACTTCAGGTTTTGCCTCCCCTTGCTGTTTAGAGAAAAATTCACCCAGAAAATTATATGAAATCTAAGCTCTAGGTTTATCTATTACATGTCGCCAAAATTTCATAAACCAAGGTTTACTGGTAGGTCCGTTTTACTGTGGTTTTATACTTGAACCCACTTCAAGTGCTTCCACCATCTTCTTCGAACCGTTTTTTAAGGATGAATTTGAAGATGCAAATACAATTCTTGGTATTAAACTAGTTGAGAAGGTATTGACCCTTCTTTTAATTTAACGGGAAGCTATAGAGAGGGAAAAGGGGAACAATTGTCATCTAGTGGTGTAGTTGTTTAGTACGATCAATGTGAAGCTGCTTCTATAATGGTATTTGAATATGGCATGGTACCATCTTCGTATGATTCCATATGTGATGGGATTAAAAGTACTTATATTTTTTGATTTAGGAGTCTCACTGGAATTTTCCTTTCTTTTTGTTGAAGGAATCAGATTTTGCCCGAACTAGTATTTTGAGCACTAAGATGATGATTGCTTACTGGTATATCCTTGCATTTTGAGCACTAAATTGTTTTAAAAGATGATGATTGCTTACTGATATATCCTTGCATTTTGAGCACTAAATTGTTTTAGAAGATGATGATTGTTTACTGGTATATCCTTGCATTTTCTTATGCAAAAAAACTTTCCTTACTAATGAGCTTAACTAGAGTTTTGTTGCTAATAAAAATAAGTAATTAAGTAATTTAACAAACTCAGAGATAGAGGATATTGCATCAACTTTCCTTTTTACCTATTTAAGAGTCAAATTTGATGGAAGGCCATAATTGGTCATTGAATTCCTTGGTTTATAGAGGGTTTCCTCTTATCCTCAAATAATTGTAATTATGTTTCCTTTGTTCGAAGAGTTCTTATCCAACATTGTAATTATGTTTCCTTTGTTCAAAGAGTTCTTATCCTCGTTGGATAATTTTAAATATGCTTACAGTTTTCATATTAGTAGACATCATCTTTTCAATGTTTGAAGCATAGGAAAAAGAAAGAAAACTCAAGCACATTAATAGAGGTATTCTGTGTTGCGGAAACAAGAAACTATAAGGTCATGCGTGCAACAATAAAATCTCTCCAACATTTTTAGACTTTTTAGGTTCTATATTCAGGATTGATTTCGAGCTCTTTAAGCAATTATTTTTCTTCAAAGTTCAGCTTTAATTGTGTATAGAATTTTAAGAGCTTTCTAATAATTGTTTGATTGTGTAATTTTGAGAATATTGAGAAAGTTATGACTGTTTTTACATGAGATTTTTCAGTGCAATATTGCAGGTTTTTTTATGAGAAATAAAACATTTGTTTTGTAAGCCTTCCAACTAGTATTAGATTTTGTGATTCGCAATAGTGTAAGTTTTTTATGAGAAATAAAACATTTGTTTTGTAAGCCTTCCAACTAGTATTAGATTGTGTGATTCGCAATTGTATTTGAGAAGTTGTGATTTTTGGAAGTCAACGATTTTATTTATTTTTGATGTTTTCATTTTAATATAAATTTAGAGTGGATTCTTAGGATTTGAGCTTTGGGAAATGAATGTAATTGTCTTGGTCTATTACCAATGATCATTTAATATGTTGAAAAGTCTTTTTTGTAATGAATCATTCTTGGGTTTTGTGACAACCCCAACATTTTTTTTTTTTCCTTACCTTGTTGAGCTAGATCATACTTCTATTGACATCACACTGTTAATGAGGCCTTAAGGTCAAAAACACGTTTGAAGTTTGAAGGTATGAGTATTGTATTACTTTTCTTCAAGAAAGTTTGTCATTTTTTCTTTGTATTTCTAAATCATTTTTAACGAAGGTTTTTTTTTAATTTATGTCTTGTGAATGCTTATAGATTTGTTACAATACTATGCACTTCACCTGCACTTCAGAAATTGAAATATATTTATTTTTTTTATTTTGAGTTTTATTCTTAATATTTCTTGCTTAGGTCCAAACATAGCATGCTTTCTTATTTATTAGCTTTCATATGACTATTAAGAATCAATCTTATAGCTTCTATGCTAAAAAAGTGTAAAATGAGCAACTACTTTATAAGATTAGTTTGTTATGTAGTACCATTTAAATTTCAAGATTTGCGTAAGCTACTCCTTCCATGTCTCAAATGAGACTAGAGAACTCACTCTAGTAGCACTTACCTGCACTTCAGAAATTGAAATATATTTATTTTTTTATTTTGAGTTTTATTCTTAATATTTTTTGCTTAGGTCCAAACATAGCATGCTTTCTTATTTATTAGCTTTCATATGACTATTAAGAATCAATCTTATAGCTTCTATGCTAAAAAGGTGTAAAACGAGCAACTACTTTATAAGATTAGATTGTTATGTAGTACTATTCAAATTTCAAGATTTGCGTAAGCTACTCCTTCCATGTCTCAAATGAGACTAGAGAACTCACTCTAGTCGTCCACATTTAATGTCTAGATATAGACTAGTGATACATATCATCCATTGTCACTTTAAACACGAAGTTAGTTTTGGAATTGATCATCTCTAGTGTCCATCTTCTAAACAAATGATATGAACTCATTTCTATGGTTGTGGACCAATGAGTTAAATCAATTTACTTGCCACTTTGTCCCTATTCAAGGCCAGTGGTATTTAACTCCCCCTTTAATGTCAATTCATGAAATACAAAACTGTTTATTTTGACCAACTTTTATATCTATGTTCTAAGACTAATGATATTCTCTTGCCTTCAATGTCCTTTCATAGACCAACAAGGTAAACTCGATTTAACCACCTCCATGTCTACAGTATGGAACTAACAGCCTCATCTCTTTTAAATCTTCTTTTTTGGACCAACAAGATAAAATCAATTTGACCACCTTCCATGTTTACATTATGATACTAATGGTCTTAACTCCCTTTAATGTCCTTTTATGGACCAACAAGATAACTCCCTTTTTCCTCATCATTTAAATAGATTAGGGATTTCTCAAGAGTGAAAGGTTTTAGGACCGATCATAGTTCTTGGTTCTTGGTTCTTCCATACTCCATTATAATAAATTCCAAAGAGTGAAATACACTAACATTTCATAATATTAGCTTTTGGAATAGTTGAGCAGATTTGAGAAATAGGAACACTTTGTTGTTCAAGATACAAGTTTAGTTTTCTTATAAAATCA
Organism: Wollemia nobilis; assembly: GCA_028583015.1. NCBI lineage: Eukaryota > Viridiplantae > Streptophyta > Pinopsida > Araucariales > Araucariaceae > Wollemia > Wollemia nobilis. The sequence goes on along the minus strand of JAQPPZ010000393.1, from coordinate 24,164 downwards.
AAATGCACAAGATACAAGCGCAATATTTATGTTATCTTGCTTACTAAAAAATGAGTACTTACACACTTTATTTTATAAAAACCAATGTCATCCATTTGTTTAATGTATCAGAAGTATTACTCAAAAAAGAAAAAGAAAAAATGAAAAACCAATGTCGTACAACGTCATATAGAAGGGTTTTGTAATTGAAGTGTTAGTATTTGATTACTCAAAATGAGTGCAAAAGTTTTGAATTGAGATGAACTTTATTTCATTGGATTCTATTACAATTATATCACCTCTTGAAGCAATATCAACAAAAAGATGTTCATATTTTCATAGACATGTCCTATTTTAAATAGGGCATTCATTTTATAACAAAAAGATGTTCATATTTTCATAGACATGCCCTATTTTAAATAGGGCATTCATTTTACTAATAAAGGAACAATGCGTTAAGATACTTTTGGTTTGATTATACATAGTGATACTTTAGTGAGTATGGAAAAACATGAGACATGTCTATGATATATTTTATAACACAAGTTTGATGTAGGCCTTAGAAATCCAATCAAATTGATTCCATACCTCAATGTTTCATATCATACACTAGGCATAGATATGTTGAATGCATACTTCAACAATTCATACCATAATTTATTTATATATTTTAGACTTTAATATATCATATCATGCATTAACACAAATGTTGAAAGCAAGCATTAATGTAACTTGCCATTCTTTTACATAAGATACTAAACTCAGACATAAGTTGGATCATACCAAGTTATTTACATCAATATTGATTTGGAAATGATATAAAATGTTGAGTTGGGCTTGAAAGCCATGCACACAATATGATATGCTGATTCTAGACTTTATGCATTTGACATAAAATTTAGACTTCAAGAGCCATGTTATGTATTAACATAAAGGCTTGATTGAGTTCTTTTGTACACTAGTGTTTTCATACTATACCAAAAATATTTTCCAAGCTTTTTTTTAGCCTTAAAAAAGAGTTACTTATGCAAAGTGCCAATCATATACAATAGAGATATCAGTAGGACAACCAACGTGTGACTAATTTCCTTTCAATTCATTAACAAAAATAGAGGAACATCATGTTTTCCATGTTATTGGCTAACAATTGGGACATTAATTGACATATTCATTTTCATCACCAACTTAAATTACAAATAAGCATCTTGAACCAACTAGTCAAATTCTAGACTAAATAGTAATTGTGTATCCATCACTCGAGCAAGGGAGGGAAGGTATTATTGGAGCACTTTTCCACCCAACCAAATGGTATCTTATAACTACTATGCATTGCTATAGAACCCATCCACGTGTACACTTGAAATGCAATTACATTATCCACATTAAATGCATTTTTCTATGCATGCACAATCCAATATACTATCCACAAGTTCGTATTATACAAGTCATCATATTGGACCTCCTCTCATAAAAAAAAAATCTCACACATTACAAAAATTGTTTAAAAAAATGATAACTTTTTATTATTAATCTATAGGTGGAGCACTTTTCCACCCAACCAAATGGTATCTCATAACTACTATGCATTGCTATAGAACCCATCCACATGTGTACACTTGAAATGCAATTACATTATCCACATTAAATGCATTTTTCTATGTATGCACAATCTAATATACTATCCCTAAGTTAGTATTATACAAGTCATCATATTGGACCTCCTCTCTTGTTAAAAAAAATCTCACACATTACAAAATTTGTTTAAAAGAATGATAAATTTTTATTGTTAATCTATAGGTGCTTAGACATGCCATAGTCAATTAAGGCAATATACTAAGATATACATTTCTAACTTATTATACTTCAACAATTATGGTTACATACATTCCAAGTTATTAACCGTGCTCTCTTTTTAACATCAAACATTCACACACACACAAAAACCACATAATAATTTCCTATACCTTTAAAACTAAAGCAATGCAAAAGACAACTACTTACATATTTTCCAAGGGGGTAAGTATTTATACTTAATAAAAATGCATACACATGTTATAATCTAAGCCTGGGTGTCAAATGGGAGTGGTTTGATTGATGATTGCACAATCTTATACCTTTTGCGGGTAACAAGAACAATATTTGTCAACATAGATGGTAAGGGGGGTGGATGTATCCCATTTCCTTACAACATTTCAAGTTTTTTCAAGCTTTTCAATCATTCCTAGACATCCTCAAATCTTCAATTGGAGAAAGAAAAAAAATAAATTAACAAGCCAACAACCAATATTTGTCCTTATTATTTTTTGATATTGATCAACAGATTCTCACACCGTATCCACTCAAAGAAAAAATACCACTAATTCTCCTATATTCCTTAAGATAAAGTTTCACAAAGTAAGGGAAATAGGACGAAATGACTTTCATTTTGCGTGCTTATCCTAGACTAGAATCCCTTTCAATTTTTTTTAAGAGTTCAAAATAATTTAAATTCATATTTAGAATAATGGCCATTTCTATAAATCAAGGAAGGTTTTAACCAGGGTTTAGCCCCATGCGTTTGCTAGGTCAAACAAAAAAATTAAATATTTCTTTCCAATAAACGATTCTAAGGTAACATGCAAGCAATAACTATGTAATACGAGATATCAAGTTGCTTTCATCTAAGATTCATGCCCCATTACCATGCTAAGAAAATAATGAAACTACCCTTTTATTCCTTGCTTTTTCTTCCAACACAAGCAATTGAAAGAAAGAAAACATGACCTACTATAATGTCCAAAACCTTCAATGAGTTACCTCTTTCTTCTTTCTCCTTCCTTTCACCTTTTCTCCATTTCCACCAAGGACATGCATAAAACTCTCTTTATAGGAATCCCAAATGTCTTAATTCCACTCTCCTACGTAAAGCATGTAAAGGCATTTTTGGAAACCTTGGAATTTCACAAGAAACCTAGGCTTTCCTTCACAGATCCATTGTGTACCCAAGATAAAGATAAATGTAATGCAACATTGTTCAAAACCCTCATTACTACTCACAAGCTCTTGGGAAGAAAATCAAGAGGTAAAGAAAAATGCTATATTTCTAAGATAGGGCGTTTATGTAGGTCAAGATAAAGAAGGTTCTCTCTCTAGCCCTTGAATGAAGAGCATGATTTCCCTTCCTATATATATAATTTTATTTATCATAATAAAAAATTATAAAAACAAATTCAATTTATAACGGAGCTTCTTCACTACAAGAACACAAGTCATTTTATTCACATAAAAAAATGAATGTAAAATCATAACATATTTTGATTTTTAACTTCACACAATTATAAATTGCATCTAAGGAGAGAGTACATTTTTTTTGATTTGTAAACTCCTGTACATAGCATATCCACAACATATGAGGGAAGAGATTTGAACCCGGGGCCTCTCAATTTCAACAAGAGAGTTTTAACTACCCACTTGCTAAGAGAGTAAATTTCATTTAACTACAATCACACATGCATCATTTTCACCAAGCAATTTGTCATGCATCTAGAATAAATTTTATAATTTCATTCATGTGTTTGTGTGATAAGTTTTCTCCGATTTGATCATTGCTAAATATATATCACCTCCACGCTCGTGATACCTACCCTTATCTTGTTCCATGGAGGGTAACCTGTCAATGCTTACAATATTCATGGTAAGTCATTTTCAGTTATAGTATTACTATAACATTTAAATACATATGCAAACTCAAAAATGTCATCTTGTCAATGCTTGCAATATTCATGGTAAGTCATTTTTAGTTATGACATTAATATAACATTTGAATACATATGCTGACTCAAAAATGTCATGTTATTTATATATTCAAATTGCTAAAAATAAACCATTTATTAAAAACAAATTTTTTTGGGATGTGGCATACTTCCCCTTTAGAAAGAGTTATTATCCTAAATGTCATGTTATTTATTTATTCAAATTGCTAAAAATAAACCATTTATTAAAAGCATTTTTTTTGGGATGTGACATACTTCCCCTTTAGAAAGAGTTATTACCCTGATGACTATAACAAAAATACATTAAAACATTGTAATGTTTGAAAAACATCATTATTTCAGTAAGTCTAAAACTAGCCACCACTAATGTAATCTTTTTTTTGATAGGTAACAGTATATTTACAGCGGGTTTTTTGAATAGGATCCCAAAACCTTAATTATAGTAGTAGCCGAAGCAATGAAAAAGAAAACAGAAAAAACGTCCCCGCCTCGGGGCCCTGGAAACTACAGAAAACAAAACGCCACAAAAAACTTTCGCAACCGAGATTCTCCAAAAAAATATCAACCCCAAAAACAAGACACATTGAAACGGCGAATGCCAGGGGGCCTAGCTAACTGGGCCCTGAGCCGTCCTCGGCCTGCTCAGACTGCCGTTGAACCTTGGCAGAGCTTTCCTCCAGCTTGCGACGGAGCTCGGACAACGCCTTGGCGTCATGAGACGCAGCTTGGGCAGCTGTGTTGAGAGAACTCACCGCTGTATCCAGGAGGCCATGGAGTGCCAGCTTCTGCAAAGCATCATCTGACTTGGAGCTGATCACAGTGGGCTCCGGGTTCTCTGGTTTGGCATTCTTGGAGCTTTTCGCAGCCCAGCTGGGCCCGGGGGAAGCCTTTTTGCGGCCTGAACTTGGAGGAAGGGCCCTGTCAGGGCCTTTGCTTGACGCCTTGCACTTGCGCGTAGGCCTACGACGCTTCAGGGAAGAAGAATCGTCTGGAGCGGGGGAGCCTTTGGCGACAGGGGAACCAGGGGGAGAAATGCCTGCTTCTGGGGGCGGGACAGAAGAGAGGGGGGAATGTTGTGCAGCTGGGGTTGGTTGGCCAAGGCATGTCTATAAAGGACAACCATGAGCCCCTGGTGCATGGGCCGAGAATGGTTCTTGCGAGCACGCTCAATGGTCAGACCCAGGGAGTAGAAAAGGAAGCGCGGGGTGCTGATGAGGGTAGCTCCTTGGAGGTGGTTAAAATAACTTGGATGGAAGCTATACAGCCGTTGATCAGGATCGTCATAGGTAATATATTGCATTACCGGGACGATGGCTTCGTTGAACGACGTCGGGAGGTGAGAGCGGAGCAGGTTGGCTTTGTCCCACTGGTGGTCTGGGAAGCGGGAGAGCTCCTCTTCCCAGTTGTGTTTGTCCCGCCTGACAACACGGCCTTTCTCTTCATGGTGGAGGCCGGTGACCTCTGTGAGGAAGTCCTTGGAGACTTTGAAGTGTAAACCCTTGATTGTAATTTTCTCGTCGTTCCATGTCTCCAGGAACCCCTGGGTGATCTCGTCGTCATGGCCAGCAAATTTGCTGAAAAATGACATGAATTTCTTAGCATCGGAGAATAAGCGAGCAGGACCGCTCAACTCAAGGACAGGGGGCTCCAGAAAGACAGCTTTGGATGCCATGGGGGACGAGCTGGCAAGGTGGGGACAAAGGGGGCAGAGAGTGCCAGACCGGGGAAGAAAGAGCAGGGGAAGGAGAATGTGACAGCGGGATGGGACAGCGAGGGGAATATAAAGGCCGTGCCGGGGCTTGAGAAGGGGGAGCGCCGCCAGCTTTGGAAAGTAGCACACGCGGTTGGGATCGACATGATGGGGAGGGGGCTAAGGGGGCGCACCAGGCTGCTGACATGCGAGGATGGGAAAGGCCCACTGCCAAAGCGCCAGTTGGCGGACGCTGAGCGGAGGAACGTCGGGAGAGAGTCGCGTCGGACTGGACCTCGATCGAGTTGGCATGGCACGGGAATCAGGCAGCACAAAGATCAAAGCGAGAATGACGGGGAGGTCCGTCATGCACAAAAAAATGGGGCTGCCAGGGCTGCCAGGTGGCCAGCGTGGGCAGCTGACAAGGCAAGGGGCACGGGCCGCCACGAGGAGGACCGGGGTGATCCTCTCACGGACAGGGTGGCGAGCCGACGGGTCGACATGGGGGCGAGAAGCACCGGTCAGCAGATGCACATGCCGGGGGGACTTCGTCGCCCTGCCACGGGGAAGACTAGACGCCCGAGAAAACATCATGGGCGGGATGGTCCTGCATCGCAATTTGGACTAGGCCTGCAAGGAAGTGCGAGGTCCAGGTGGTGAATTCTCCAACGGTAATGCCTAGATTTGCCATGAAGTCAGCAGCCCTGTTGCCTTCTCTAAGAACATGCTGGAAGGTGTGATCGGGGAAGCCCTAGAGAATGAAGAGGGCCTCCCGGATGGAATTATGGAATCGCCAGGAGCATGACTCGGGCTTGCTGGCGCCTCTGATTATGACTTGGGAATCACCTTCGATAATAATTTTTGGGGAGGAGCCCCTGAGAGCCAACAGGCCACTGAACAGGCCGACAGCTTCGGCAAAGTTGTTAGTTTGCCTGCCCAGCAGGACCGCAAAGGCAGTGACCAGATTCCCGAAACCGTCTCTGATAACCCCGCTAGCCCCAGAGGGCCCGGGGTTGCCTTTGGAGGCGCCGTCGAAATTGAGCTTGAGCCACTCGGGGGGGGGAGTCCACTTGATCAGGGATCGTCGGGAGGGGGCGGGAGGGGAAGCAAGGGGAGATCTGAAAACCGAGGGAGGAGAGAAGGGAGGCTTCGCTCGACCGCCTGGGTTCCGTAGAAAGGGGAATGAAACGAGAATTCTCGGTGGCAAAGGAGACTGCTTTGGTCGCTAACCACTGGGGGGAGCAGGCCGAGGAGGAAAAGGCTCGCCTGTTACGCTCGAGCCAAATTTTCCAGAGCAAGTGAGGAAGGCAGGCCTTCTAGAGGAAGCGGAGAAAGGGATGGGCAAAGGGGGTGGGCCACTGAGACAGGAGGTCTGAAATGGAATTGGGGGCCGGGGCCACCCACTAAACGGAGAAATGGGAGAGGATGAGGCCCAAAACTTCGAAAGAGAAGGCACAGTTTAAGAAAAGGTGGTTGGTTGACTCCCAAGCGGCATGACAGAGGAAGCATCTGTTGGGGATTTGGAAGCCTCGCTTGATCAGATTTTTGATTGTGAGGATTTTGTTTTGGACGGCCGCCCAAACAAAATGGCTAATTTTGGGGATCAATTTCTTGGCCCAGACCAGCTGGGTCGAGAAGGTGGTCGCTCCCGGGGTTCTCTGAATATGGTAAGCAGACTTGACTGAAAAAATGCCGCTGGGAGAGCCATGCCACACACATCTATCACTATCTCCAAAAGAAGGGATGACTGTCGCACTGAGGATGCGCTGAAGTCTGGCAGCTTGAAGCGAGAACCTGGGGTTCGGGATGGGTTTCCAGGTGGTCCGCCCCTGAAGCTGAGTCATGTAGTCAGACGCTCTGGGCCCACGGTCCGCAAGCCCAGGTTTGAGAAGGAGTTCTCTTTCCGAGCTCAGGGCCTCGTCGAGAATCCATCTGTCCTCCCAGAAGTCAATCTTGGCACTATCTCTAAGAATCCATCTGGTCCCTTGCTGAACAATATCTCTGGTGGAAAGCAGGGCCTTCCAGAAGGCAGATCCATCACGAGGCTGGGTATCCCCGAGGAAGGGGTGATTGTGGCGGTACTTCCTACGCACAATGCAAACCCATTCGTCAGGGGTATTGGTATGAACCTTCCAGGCATGTTTGGACAGAAGGGCCTTATTCATGGGAACCACCCGTCTGAGCCCGATCCCTCCCTCTTCTTTAGGGCGGCAGACCAGGGGCCAAGAGACCAAGGGAATCCTTTTCTTGTCTTCGCCTCCCGACCAGAGAAATCGTTTCTGAATTTGCTCAATGAGAGTAGCAATGGAGGCCGGAATTCTGAAGACCGACATGAAGTATATCGGAATGCTTTGGAGTACAGATGCCAAGAGAGTGGCTCTGCCGGCCTGAGAGAGAAGGTGGCCTTTCCAGGGGGCGAGTTTTCTTTGAATCTGCTCAATCACCCCATTCCATAGCACCTTAGAAGACACCCCTGTGAATAGAGGAAGCCCGAGGTAGGAGGAAGTGAGGGAGCCGGGGGAGCAACCCAGGATCCGCCCGATTTTGATTTGCCTAGCCATGGGGGTGTTGATGAAGTAAATCTTGCTTTTTTGTAGGTTGATTTTCTGCCCAGCCGCCTCCTCATATAGGGTAAGGATGCTCTTGAGGGCCTTGGCTTGAGGGACCGAGGCCGAGGAGGCAAGAATGGCATCGTCCACAAACTGCTGATGGGACACGGGGGGGAGGTCCTGCGTCAGCCTGATGCCCGAGATGAGACCGCGAGTTACAACGTTCGAAATGGTTCGTCCCAGGGCCTCGGCCAGGATAATGAAGAGAATCGGGGATAGGGGATCACCTTGGCGAGACCTCTGGAACTGGGGAAGAACCCGATCGGGGAACCATTGACAAGGATTGAGAACTAGGGGGAGGACACGCACTTGTTGATGAGATGGACCCAGGAGGGGTGAAACCCAAATTTGAGGAGGACCTTGGACAGGAAGCTCCAATCGACCCTGTCAAAAGCCTTGTTCATATCGAGCTTGAGCAGGAAATGGGCCTTTCTGGATAGGACAGCTAAGTGAATGGCCTCATGCATGATTATGACCCCGTCAGTAATCAGCCTGCCTTTGACGGAGCTTCCCTGGTAGGGGGAAATGATCAGGGGAAGAATGTCTTTGAGGCGGGTTGTCATGGCTTTAGTCAAAATTTTATAGAGGACATTGCACAAGCTGATGGGGCGGAAGTCTGACAGGGATCTGGCAGCCTGAGTCTTCGGGATCAGGGCTATGAAGGTGGTGTTGATGCCTCTGGGGATGGATCTAGAAAACTACAGGTCTCAGATGTCAGCGCACACATCATGGCCCACGATGTCCCAGAAAGACTGGAAGAAGCAGGGAGGAAACCCGTCTAGGCCCGGGGCTGCCTCAGCCTTCATGGAAAAGGTGGCAGCATGGATTTCTGAGTCAGACAGGGCCTGAACCAGCTTTGCATTAGCCATGGCCGGGACGGATGTCGGGATGTGATCCAGAAGGGAGTCTGCCACCTCCGAGGACATAGGAGGTCCATCACCCAGGAGCTCTTGGAAGAAGTGGACTGCCTCGGCTTGGATGTCCTCTTCCTTGTTGATGATACTACCATTGCTATCAACCAGATCGACAATTCTATTGGAACCCCTGTTTCGGAGGGTCGATGCATGAAAGAACTTGGTGTTTGCATCGCCATCTTGGATCCACAGAGCACGCGACTTCTGCCTCCAAAAGGTTTCTTCCCTGGCTAGGATATTGTGGTACTCGTTGAGGGCAGTGCGTTCCTCTTCCTTGAGTTTGGGCTCATGAGAGCTAGCTTGGAATCTGGACTCAATCTCTTCGAGTTTATTTTTGATAGCCTCCTTGCTTTCAAAGATGTTACCAAACACTTCTTTGTTCCAAGTCTTGAGGTGCTCCTTGAGGCGTCTCAGCTTGTGGAAGACTTGTTCGACGGGGCGACCAGGGATAGGGGGAGCCCACCAGATGTCGACTTGGGCTCGGAGGTCGGGGTGGTGAAGCCACATGGACTCAAACCGAAAGGGTCTCCTGGGGGGGTGATGATCAGTCTCGAGGAGGAGGGGGCTGTGATCGGACCCGATTTTGGGGAGGTCCAAAAGGGAGGCGTCGACAAAAATGGGGAGGGCTTCCTTAGACAAGAACACTCTATCCAACCTTACCTGAATGTGGTTGGGTCCCGCTCTCTTGTTGGACCACGTGAACCGGGATCCCTTCAAGCTGACATCCATGAGCTCGTTATGGGCAGTAAAGGCCCCAAAGTCATCCATGCTTTTGGTTCTGACCTCTGAGTCCCCGCATTTGTCAGAGGAAAATAGGGGGAGGCTTCTCTCATTGAACTGATTTCCTGCCAAAGCCTTGCTTTCTCAACAGGACTGTTGGGAGCGTAGACGTTGGACAAGATCCATGATTGCTTTGAGTTGAGGTAGTGGACCAAAATGTTCATAATCCTGGGCGACGAAGAAATGAGCCTTCCCTCGTAAGATCGAGGGTCCCACATGCACATGATGCCCTCGGATGAGCCAGCCGCGGGGGTGGAGAGAAGTTCGTAGTTGCACCAGGTAGCATGGGCTATTCTCTGGGCAGCGGCATCATCTATCTTGGTCTCCTGGAGGAGGATGAAGGACGGACGATGGTCCCTACGGAGTTGACCGAGGATCCTTTTCTTAGGGACCCCATTGAGTCCCCTGATGTTCAAGGAGATTAGCTTCATTTGGCACCCTTGTGGGGTCGCCTGCCCCCATTTCCAGCCTGGGCGGGGGGTTTGGATCAAGCGTCGTCTGCCTTGCGAAAGCTCGTGCCAACATCAGGTAGCGTAGTCTAGGAACCGTTAGCAATGTCGTCCTCAGTGATCCTTGACCGTTGTTCGCACAGGGTGGGCCACCCTCGTTTAAATTTGCTGCCAAAATCTGTGGCAAAGGACCTGCTCTGGGTCATTTTGGGGCTAACTTCGTCAGACTCGGATGGGGAGCTACCTTCGGTCTCATCATTAGATCGCTCAGACCCACACACCAAGGGGGTAGGTTCCGGGAAGGATGCCTGGGGGGCCGGGGTCAGAAGGGGGTGGGGGGGAGGATTGGGTCCCGGTAGCAGCCGAGGCTTGAGGGGAAGGAGCCAGAATGGGATGCGGGGGGGATCTGGGATCGGGTCCCCGGAGGGGTCGTTGGGACTGGGAATCTGGGAAGGGACGCCCTCCGAACTAGGCTCGAGGGCCTGGGGGCCCGAAGGGGAAACCTCCTTGAGGGGAGCGCTAGGTTTGGGATGAGATGGATCCTGGGAAGGGGCCCGACTAGAGCTAGGCGAGGGTTTGGGATTAGGGCCTTTCGCCTTCCTGGAAGCCGGGCATTGGTGAGGGAGGTGGCCTTGAGAGCTGTAGGAGGTGTAAAAAGTAGGTTTGTTTTCATAAATAAGGGTTTGGCACCAGAAGAAGGACCTAGAAGAGATGGTCATCGAGGAGGGGAGCTCAGATTCAAGGTTGGCGTTGGCATAGAACCTGGCGTGCACCATGCGAGAGCCAGCCTTGGTCGCAGGATCAAAGGCCACCAAGTCTCCAACCGACTGGGCGATGAGCTTTAGAACATCTTCATGCAACAGATGGAAGGGGAGGTCCGGGAGGTGAACCCAGATCGGGGCAAAGTTGATGCTTTGGGTGCTGGGGTGAAAATATGCACCATAACGCCTGAGAAAAAGGCTCTTGCGACCTAAGAACCAGGGCCCACCCGACAGGATCTTCTCAGCATCCTCGTTGTTGTTGAGTTTGATAATGAAAAAGCCTTTGGATAGGGCAACCAGCTGGATATGGCCGAAGACCTTCCATTTGGTGGCCACCCATTTGCGGATCGTCTCCATGTCTGGCCGCCCACCCAGGAACTTCCCAACCAAGGAGGACGAAGAATCAGAAACCAGGGATGTGTAAACCTCCTCCTAGATGGAAATGTGAGTGCCTTGGAGGGAAAGCCCAACACCCAAGGCCCGAGTAGGGGTCCTGGAGCCCGCCCAAACCTATTGGTAGGAGGGTTTATGTCCTCAAGAGGCTCGCCCTAGCCTCGGATCAAGGATTGTCTTCCCAAGGCCATCCAACTCGACAAGGCCAGGTAGGGGGCGCAGGCCCAGAATCCCGACCCCACCAAACCCACCGCACAGCTCGAAACCCCCATTCAACCCTGCCATGGATCCGCCTGGACCAGGCCCGAGCTCGGACGTACCTGAACCCCCTGGATTCGGGCCCGCCCAGGAACTTGCACTCTGCTTTGGATCCGATCCCAGCCCTGCATCCGCTTTTGCTCCAACCTGCGCTCCAACCTGCGCTCCAGCTGCCGCTCCTGCTGCCGCTCCCGCCATCTCCTTGTCTCCGAAATCCTCTTTGTTGCTTCAATAGATTTCACCACTAATGTAATCTTGATACAATTATAGACCAATAATTGTTTTTCACATATATTGTACTGCTAAGACTATATTTTTAAATGTTTAGTCATTTAAAAAGATGAGGAAATCATTTCTAAAATTTCTCATTATTTTTCCAAGAAATATTATCTTTAGAATAATATGATCCAGTACAACCTTGCATTGTTGGCAATTATGCTTGATTACCTCACATGTAAAACTTTTCAGGATTATACAATAATATTCACAATAATAATGCCCACATAATACTGAAAATATTATTAATAAAGTATACAATAGCAAACATGAAGCTATGCTAGTTAAATAATTTTTACAATGCTTTGTCATCAATATATAATTATATGTGGCTCTCCACATGCATGTCTCTTCTTGACCTTCCTCTTCTCTCATAATGGCAAAGTATCTCATAATACTTAACTCACATGAAACCTTACATAACTCTTCACTAACTTCCCAACTCACACTTGCACTCTTGACACCTCACACACTTCACACATTGACACATACTTATAAACTCACTCCTAAATATTAATCACTCCCTAAAATAATAAACACACTTCCTAAACTATTACATGACCAAATAATGTAATATCAACAACACCCCCTCGTATTACATTATTTGATATTTTTTTTCAAAAATAAAAAAATCACTTTTAATTCCATTTTTCATTGCTTTTGTCACGTTGGTTGCAAATTATTAGATATTTTACACAACCAATGAGATAATGCCAAATTACTTCCAACCTTATCTTCAACATGACTACTGCTTTGCTATGGAATTCTTGTTGTTTAGTCCTAAAATATCATGAACAGGATTATTAAAATAACATCCAATGCTAGTTGTAGATATGCCAACCACATGTGCTTCCAAATATAAGATTTGACCCAGTAGTCTAGATTCCAAAAATGAGATTTGTGTATTTCTCTCATGTAAAGTTGGTTTCAAATGAGTCAACATTCCTAGATTGAAACAATTATCACCCGTAATATCTTGATAGCATTGCTTTTCAAGATTGCAATAATAACCAACATTATTAATGTAAATGTCCAACATTCTAAATATTTTCAAATGCTTTCTTTTTAGAAAATATCATACTTTAAAACTTCTTTCTTCTTTCATGGTTTTTTACTTCTCCATTATTAATATTTGGTTTCTTATCCTTGTAGTGAGCCTCAATCAAAAAATTGTAATTAACTACATCAGATTGAATCTTCAACCTCTTCATCGGATTAAGTAACTCTAGATCCTTAATATATGTTCTAATTAATGTATTGAATTTTACTGTATCAGGGAAGCACCCATTGCTAATCATTTTCCTAAATTTTCTAAATAAAATTAAATTTCATGATCCTAACTAACAAATCCAATATTTCGTAGTCGATCCATTTTCCAATGCAGTTAACAATGTTCTCCTATTCCTTGTTGTACCTCATCACGATGCTTTGACATTCTCTATTATACTTATCGATGCCTATGGCCAAACCTAGTCCTTGCTCTTAATACCTAATTTCATATCAATCTCAATCTCCATGAGTAGGCCATGACATTCCCACCTAATCTCCTAGTCACATGGTGCACCATCATGGTATGATAGCAAGTGATGATGTCCTTGATCATTCTTGCAAGAATATGACCATAATGAAGGAGATCCATAGCTAAGGCGAGACTATCATAGGAAATATACTTTGGTTTATTCTCAATATTTTTTAGTTGTGTGTGAAAGGCAACCGTGGATGTCTACATATCTAGAATCATGAGAACCAAGCTATCATGAGGTCTTTTGAACTTTGAAGGCATGCATGGTACCATTGGCTTCCTGGTTGTCCAACGACATAACAGGTAAGACTGCTTGATGATGTCTAAAAATAAACAATGCAATAATAATTTTCTTTCAATTTTTTTTAAATCTCTCTATTGGAAACATAACTTCTATTTAATGCTTTTGATGTTCTTTTACATGTATAAATATTTTCTTCATGCGTTATGCTCGTCTTCTACAATTTGGGTGACCTCAACCCTTCAATATTTGATCTTTCTCTTCTGCTTTCAATCTTCTTTCTTCTTTTTTATTTCTTTTTCTTTAATCTCCAATATTCACTCTTCAATATTTGTACTTGTCTTTGACATAGATAACTTCAGTGCAACTGTGAACCTTCCTTCTTCAAGGCATGGTTTCTTATACTTATAATTTTCTCATTGCAAGTTTTCCTTTTTCAAGGTTTGACTTCTTACAAGTATGATATTCTCACTACTTACTTTCACAAATATGGGCCTTCCTTAGTCATGGCCTGGCTTCTTCAAAAAATATAATCTTCTTAATATTCTCATTGTAGATATTTTAATCCAATAATCAACAATCTCTCATTATAGACCTTTCAATCCAATAATCAACAATCTCTCTCACAATCAACAATATCTCAACCATAGATGTGAACCAAGATGGCTTTGATATCATTATTGGTAATTATGCCTGATTATGTCATAGGTAAATTTCTCCAAGATCATAAATAATATTCACAATAATAATGCACACAAAATACTGAAAATATTATTAATAAAATCTACTATAGCATGCATGAAGCTATGCTAGTTCGATAATTTTTACAATGCTTTATCATCAATATATAATTACATGTGACTCTTCACATGCATGTCTCTTGACCTTCTCTCTTCTCTCATAATGATAAAGTATCTCATAATTACATAACTCACACATGACACCTTACATGACTCTTCACTAACTCACACAACTCACACTTGCACTCTTGAAACTTCACACACTTCACACACTTCACACATTGACACATACTTGTAGACTCACTCCTAAATATTAATTACTCCCTAAACTAATAAACACACTTTCTAAACTATTACATGACCAAATAATGCAATATCGTCAACTTCTCTATTTCATAACTACAACATGCATGTGTAGGATTTTGATGGGTTTAACCAGAACCACACCAAAGTCTTGAACCTACAATGGATGCTGATCTAATATATGAGATGAATCAACATGATAAGAATAAAACAAAGACATGAAAATCATTGTGAATCTTGGATAGGACACAAGGTAAAGCATGCCAATAAGCAAATAGGTTGCCAACTTCTAGTATTTTGAAGGCCCCCATAAATTTGGGAGCACGTTTAGAAAATTTTAACAAACTTAATAGAACTTCTTTATGGATTTACTCTTAGAAATTTTTTTCTCCTATAGAAAACTATATTAGAGTCTTATCCCTATCAACATAACTCTTTTGTTGATACCCAACTTCTTTTAGTAGCTCTTTGATCAGTTTAGACTACTCTTCCATTACCTTGAACATGTTTTGTCCAATAATTAATTTGTCGTCCATTTTGTGCCAACTAAGGGGTGTTCAACATTTTTTGCCATACAAGGCTCCAAAAGGTTCCATTTTCAACCTAGAATGATATGGATTATTATATGCAAATTCTACTAACGTTAGATTTTCTTTTGATACTGCTATTTCATGTAGTGCATCCTAAGTAGGTCTTGCAAAATGTAGTTAACCTTTTCATATTTTCCATCTATTTTTGGGTGATAAGAAGAGTTGATGTTCAATATGGTCCCTACTGTAATAGTTAGGGTCTGCAAAAACCTAGAAGTTATCTTTGTGACCATATATAATATGATGATTTTTGGCACTCCATGTAATTTATAATTTTTGAACAACCATTTTTTTTAAAATAGGGGCATCATACTTCAAACTACTAGGTGTAAAATGTGCTACTCTAATTATTTGATCAATAACTATGAAAATAACATCATGCATGTTTTTAGACCGAGAATTCCTTCACAAAGTCCATGCTAGTTTCCTATGATTTTTTATTTTGGTATATCATAAGGATATAACATACTAGCTAGATGTACATGCTTAGATTTAACTTGTTGCCATTCCAAATATTTAACAATAAAATGTATCACATCCTTCTTTAATCCTAGACAAAAACAAAATATTTTTTAATTAGATACCATTTTCGTTACTCTTGGGTGTCCTAAGTATTGGGGCACTATGTGCCTATTCTAGCATAATATTTCTTAGATTATCAATATTGGGTACACACATGGATTCCCTTAATATGAATAATCCACTAGATTTTGACCTACAACCCCTACATCTAAGATCACGAGTATTTGACTCTAATACAACCCTTCTTATGATGTTTATATTTTTCAAGCTACCTCAAGACCTATTCTTTAAACATTACCCTCATGGTGGTGGTAATTGAAATATACCTTCTACAACTTAACGCATCAACCACCCTATTTTATTTTCCTTTTAAGTAGCTGATATCAAAATGATACATACAAATTCTGTCTTTTCTACCTGAAATTCAAGTTTGGTTGCATGATTTTAGGGCTTGATTATTTTTTTAGTTCAAAAGGCTTCCTCATTAAGTAATGCTTGCAAATATGAAGAACATGAAATACAGTTGCTAGTTCCAAGTCACAAAGGGTATAGTTATGCTCATAGAATTTATGCTTGTGGGATTCATAGGATTTACTTTCCCATGCTAAATTAATACATCTCCTAGGCATTCTCCTAATCCATCTACTATTGCTATAAACTCACCATTAGATTGTGGTATTTCAAAATTGGTATTATTGATAGTTTCTCTTTTAAAGTTGAAATGTTTGTTCACATTATTCTATCCATTTGAATCTTTTTCCTTTTCACTAGAGCAATGTGATGTTGTTGGCTCTTTTAGACAATCCTTGTACAAACCTTTTGTAATATCCTACTAGTCCCATGAAACTAAAAATTTCATGAACACTTTTAGGGGTTGATAATTCTAAAGTGGCTTTTACTTTTACTAGGTCTAAAGATATTCTATTAGCTAATACAATATATACCATATAGTATAAATTTATCTATAGAAAAATACATTTGGATATCTTTCCATATAGTTGAGCTCTTTTAGTCTATTTATTATCAGTCTGTTATACTTAAAATTCTCACTTTTACAATATGAGTAAATCAAAATCTTATACAAAAAATATCATAAATTGATCTAGATAGTATTAAAACACACTATTCACTTAATTCATTAATGTCATAGGTGCATTTATGAGTCAAAATTGTACCATGATAAAATCATAATACCTATACCTAGTTTTGAAATCTATTTGAGGAATGTCTTCCTCATTTATTCTCAATTGATGTTAATTAGATCTAAGATCTGTATTAGAAAATATAATTGCTTCCCTCATTTGATCGAATAGATCATCAATTTTGGGAAGACAGTACCTATTCTTTACAATTTTCCTTCTTCAAAATCCTATAAAAACTACAAAGACATAAGGTACTATCCTTATTTTTTACAAAAATGACTAGTACACCTTATGGTGACACACTTGGCTTTATCAACCTTTTTGACAATAATTTATTAAGCTATGCTGTAAATTTAAATACCTTAGTTGTAGTCATCCTATAAGGATCCTTTGATTATGGTTTAACCTTGAGTATAATATTTATTGAAAAATAAACCTTTCATGGAGGGCCTAATATTGGAAGCTCTTTGGGAAACACATCTCAATAGTCATTTAAGACAAGATAGCCCTCAAATGTGGAAGCTTCTCTATCTTTTATATTAACAATGTGTATGACAAAAAATTTCTTTTTTGTTTTTCTTCAATTGTAAAATAAATATAAAACAAATGGGTTTTACTATCCCTTGAATGATAGTACCATACCCTTGGTCATTAAGGCATTCCACTATTAAACAAAGCAATCTACTTTACCCCTATGTTGCCAAAGCCAATCAATACTTATGATTACATCATAGGACCTAAGGGAGCCACATATAGGCTTATTTCATTAGTAAAGTAAAAATATTCTAACTTATTTATACTAAGACATTGTTATATTCTCCTTTCATATTGAATCACGTATTGAATATTCCAACAATCAGATATGTAAACAAATATTATTTTTATTTTGCTTAACATAGGTGAATATATAAAGTTTTAGTTGCACTAGTATCAATCAAGCTAGAAATAAGATATCCATACAACATACATGCTATTTAATTAAGAATATATTGATGCTACGCTTGATATTTATCCATTTCTATGTGCATAATATGTGGCTACTAAATGGGTTGAGTAGGTGATTTAACACTTGAACCTATGCTTCTTTAGGGATATTGACTTGTAAAATGATCCTTGTCACATAAGTACCCATTATTAGGCCTTTTTATGTGATTATTTCTTCCATTTATATGGTCTTAGGCTCTTTTATACTAAGATTAATGCTGATGTCGCTTTCCATTATTTTCTCCTATATTTACTTTATTTTCAATATATGGTTTCCTTTTTAAAAATTAGTTTTTAAGATCAAGGATTGACTATTGAGATAGTTTTTATTTTTTCCTCCATCTCTTATTAACAAGCAAAAATTGATTGTACTTTTTTTTCCCTACTCGATAGCCTTCTCAAAGACCTATTCCATTGTTAATGGGCTATGTAGATCCATATTAGATGTTATTTATGGGTTTAACTGTATTATTAAGTTTCTTATTCTAAACTTTTCATCTTGCTGGTACTACGCAACGTATCTGAGTAGCTTAGTGAAGATTTTTCAATATTGGGTTATCTATATATTTTCTTGAGCTTGTTTCTAAAATTTTGTCAAGTTTTAATCAAAACATAACTATGATAACCACCACTATCTAAAGAAAATAATAAACTATTCCTTGATGATATTTTCCATATTTAGTCCCTTTTTGGTCTTTAAGTCATCCCAACAAGATGCTACCTATGCTACCCATGCAACCTTGGTTTCGTTAGAAAAATTACACAACTCAAAGTACTTGGTCATATCTATAAGACAAGCTTATACTCTTTCCCTTACTTTTCTCATCACACTTAGACAACAATTTTCTTTAAGTCCTTAGTCAATTCTATTTCAAACTTTACCTTATTGGAACGTGATGTTTGCCCTAACTTTCTTCCACTTGCATGGATCCTAGTTTAGTTTTATAATCCTCTTAATTCTCTAAAGGTTCTATATCCTCCTATTTAGAATTTTCTTCCCTTTCTATTATGCTTTGACCCTTTTGTTCCAATGCGACTATTCTATCTTGTATCTCATTCATTAAGATAAGAAACTAACATCTTGTCACTATCTCTATTGTTACCAATTGATGGATCCATCTCAACCATTATATTATTTAAAAATAATATAATTTTGTATCAATGAACCTATTAGGCCCTAGTATTTTAGCTAGATCTGATACCAAATGTAATAATTCAATCTTTAGAGTTTCAAAAAATAACATGATTTTTTAAAATTTTCATAAAAATCTTAAGATGAATCGTACAATTCCTCATATTGTATGAGTCAAATAATTTAGGATAATCTAATTACTTTATTATATACTTAGAAAATCTATATGTGAGCAACCACTTCATAAGATTATGTTAGCTTGTAGTACCATTCAAATTGCAAGATTTACATAAGCTACTTTTTCCATGTCTCAAATGAGACAAAAGAACTCACTCTTGTTGACCATTTTTAATGTCTAGATATATATTAATGATCCATACCTTATCCATTGTTACTTCACAGTCGTACTAAATTAGTTCTTAACTTGATCACCTAAAATTTCTATATTTTATATGTGATATGAACTCACTTCTATTTTTGTGGACTAGTGAGTTAAATCACTTTGCTAACCACTTTGTCCATATTCAAGACTAGTGGTATTTAGCTCTCCCTTTAATGTCCCTTAACGGACCATGAGATTTTTTTTTTTGACCATATATATATTTTATATTATGGGGAATTATCAAGAGTGTGAGGTTTTAGGACCAATCATAGTTCTTGGTTCTTGGATTTTACATACTCTTGTTAGGAATTTATTATATCATGTAATATATTTAGGGCAGATATTTGGTAGTTGCACTTGAATAGGTGGTTTATAGTTATTTATCCAAACCAACCATCTCACCTTCATTGTATATATTCATATTTTTTATTAATAAAACGCTGTCCAACACATTGTTGGTCCAACATGTGGTACCTGAGCTAACATTATTCCTAGAGAATGTAAAAAAGTAAAGATCATTCATATCATTATATATTTATCTTTTATTTTTTAAAGATTTTTGTTTACAAATATTGCCTGGGAGAAAAGAAGATTTGTTGGTGGGAGAATAAAATGAATATTTTTTAAAGGAGAGCCTTGCCATAAAAGAAAAGATGAGGTGTTTGACAAGAATATCCTATCTTGGTAGAGGAAACTAAAGATGTGTTGCTACATGAGATTGAATAAATATGTATGAGGGTTTGTCAGTAGCTAGAAGTAGCACTTTGAGGAGCATAAAGGTTGTTTATAAGCATGGAGTAAATAATGGATAATAAAGAGGAATGTGTCAATAGAAGAAATTTCAATTATTGTCTTGCAAAGAAATCAGGAGAATGCACAATGTTTTATTTTTATGTTTCCAATTTTGTGGAACTTAGAGTTTTAGATTTTTGCTAATTGCATGAGTAATAGACTATATGAGTCAATCATGTCATCTCAAGGAGTTAATTCAAATAATGAGCCATTTAGATC
Source organism: Wollemia nobilis (assembly GCA_028583015.1). Classification (NCBI taxonomy): domain Eukaryota; kingdom Viridiplantae; phylum Streptophyta; class Pinopsida; order Araucariales; family Araucariaceae; genus Wollemia; species Wollemia nobilis. Next base: position 3,734 of record JAQPPZ010000393.1, on the reverse strand, counting down.
ATAGTAATAGAGATAATTTTGTCAATAATTGTTTTTGTATCTTGTTGCCCTTGTTCATGCCATAGATGCATAGGAGAGGAGTGAGATTAATTGTATATGATTATTGCCATCTGAAGATTGTGCCATCATAACATAGGGCCATATAAAGAAGAGATTCAATATAGAAAAAAGCTATCTTCTAAATACATTGGTGCCATCATATAACTTGTCATAGAAGACTTGTATAGAGTTGCTACTACAAGACATTACTGTTTGATATGAATTTAATATTTCTATCTAAAAAAAGGTAGTTTGAAATGAACTTTGACATTGTCATCATTAACTAAGCCATCTAGTAACAAGGTTGTGTGAAGATGCACAAGGGCCATCTATTGTGATTTTTTTGTCTAATCAATTCATGGGTCATTTGAAAGATAATTTTGAGTGAAATTACTATGTGTGATCTATTGTATACAAAGTACACACCATCCCAAATGGAAAGAAGACACCAAACTTAAACAATTATTGTTTACAATTGTTTGATCAAATATCAATGATAGAGAATTTGTTGTGTGAGACACAATTTGAGGAACACTAAATTCATAATATTATTTACAAAAAATGTTGTTGTAGATCCAATTGAAATCGGATAATATGAGTTGTCAATGAAATTCAATTAGAAAGAAGGCATTTAAAAACATCGACACCAAAGAACAAAAAAATTATTGTGTGCATAAACTATGAGTTGAATGCACTATGCTATTTATTCCACATTCATAAGAAAAATAAAAGAAATGTCATTTTTATTATACGAGGTTTCTAAAAGATTTTTATGCCCCTTGTTGGATGTCTTCTCCTTATGTTGAGAGACCATTGCAAAGATTTATGTGCAAATTGCAATGAAGTGTGCGAGATTGGATTGGTTGGCGATTGAAGAGATGATAGGTTGATGGGACACCTATCCAATATTTTATTGAAATTGAATGCATATTTTTATCCCATATTTGTGGTGATATAAGTTTATTGGAGACTTCTTTTTTGTTGGATTTTTGTTGTTGGATAGTTTATTACAGACTTTGATAGGAGATAAATGTTAGCTTTTGAGGTAGATCGCAATAGGAGATGACAATCACAATATGCAAAAATATATGAGAAAGTAAATTTATGAGATTACAAAAATATGCTATCAATAGAAATGACGAAAATAAATACAATATTGCTATGGAGGAAATGGACACTCCATGCAAGAAGCTACAAGACTACATTGTACTCCATCACTAATGGAGTTCCACAGTAATACTACTACCACCTATCATCTCATCAATCTCTTACAATGAGGCCCTTTTATAATGGAAGATAGATTCCTTGGCCAAAACTCTACCTAGCTATAAAAGGGACACCTTGCACATTAACACTTGCACATTTGTTACATTGCATAAAGTAACTAGATAACTTCCCCCTAAAGTAATATAATATCCTAAGTATGTACCTAGATAGGTACATTTACATGATCCAAATGATGTAATAGACTCAAAATTTAACACCCCCTGTATTACATTATTTGGGTATTGAAGACTTTAGTCTTCAATATGGATCTTCTTCCATCATATGGTATAACTTGTATTCTCCTTCATTGTTTACTGTGATCAGATTTAGCCAGTAGTTTGTTTCTTTAGTTGATGCAGAGTAAGCTAATGTTGTAGGTTCCTATTTCAATTAAGTGTGCTCAACATGTTCAATATTTGTAGTGTTGTGTTCCTTTTTGGCATACTTTTTCTTCTTATTCCTTCTTCTCTTATTGCAATTTTGCATTGGAGCTAGTGGAATTTATCCTTCATGGCATATTAGTTGATCATCACAATAATATTATTCCTTATTGCTAACTTGATTCTTGTATTGAGTAAGTACAACCATAATTAATGATAGATAAATCATTAGATACTCTTCTTGTGAGAATATAATCAATTTTGTAAGTTCCACCATGCTGTAAGAGAATTTCATGGAGATAATCAATCAAGGCTGCAAAGTTACCTTCTTTGGCTTCCTTAAGAAATAAGGAGAATTTTTCTTTGTTGCTAGTTGATAGATAACTGTACCCTTCCAAAGTATCTATTAAATTTTGAGAGTAGAATTCTACTTCATGTAATAGCTCTTCACTATTGAAAGCTTTTCTCAAAATTTCATCCATGAGAAGTAGTTATTGTAGAATTGTATTTGATACAATATTTAGTAGTATACCTTATAGCTCCCAATATTAAGGTATATGTAACCCTTAAAATATATATAAGATTGATTTGATAAAAAAATTGTTAACCCTTAGGTTTTGTAGACTTCCTTATATCTCCCTAATGACGAGAGTTCACAAACCTAATAAGATTTTAGGTTTCGTAGAAAAATTACATCTATCCAATGAATTTGGAACTTGATAATTTTGTATTGATGCTAATATAACCAAGTTTTGTAGAATACCTTATGAATCCCTATGATATTTTAGATAGGATATATGATCAATATAGTGCTTTTATAAATTGTAGTTCAATTTTGGGTTGACTTTGTAAAATTTTGTAAACACCAAAAACAAATTTTTTATATCCTTATTAGTCCTATTGAACTAAGCACTATTTCAAATTTTGAATAGGTTTTTATGTTGGCCTCCTTTAAGTGTTTTTGAGACAACACCTATTATAAAAATTCCAACCTTTGAATTTTTTTTAATAAACCTCTTTAAATACCCCTTTTGGTTGATTTTTAATATTTTATAATTTCCAATTTCTAATTTGATGTTGTATTCCTTATAAATCCCAAATTTGGAAAAACTTAGAAAATAATATTTGCAAATAAATTTAAATTTCAGTAATAACCTTTATTCCTCCTTGGTTACTTTTTACAAATATTAACAATTCTGAATTATGCTTGCTTAATAAATCACTAATGCTGAATATTGGAGTAGTAGATATAAAGTACCCTTATAACTCCAAAGACCTTAAGTTTAAAGCAAGCTAATAATAAAATCAACCTTTACCTTAATAATCCTTCAATGTTGTGTGATGGTAGATTTGTAGCTTTGTGTTGTGTAGCGCTCATGGGTAGTCAAATCCCTCTTTGATTGGCATTGGTTTCCTCCTTGGTTGGTGCTCATTATCTACCATAAATGATGCCAAAAAATACCTTGAAATACGCTTTGCAAGACTCCTTCGAATGCAAGCGTGGGTTCACTATTTTTATGACAATGTCTTAAATGTTTCTCTTACACCTTTGAATGGTGTATGGCTTGAATTAACCTTTTTCTCCAAGTAAGCTTCAATGCTTGACTTCATTTGACTTCACTCTATCTTCGTTTCTAGGATAGATGCCTTAAATATGATGAAATTTATTTTATTACTTGAAGTGTTACCAGGTAGGTGTCTTCAATGTACCTTTGGTAATGATGAGGTTGGTGGTAACCTCCAAATATTCTTAAATCCCTCCAAAAACTATGTAACTTCCTTTTAGGTGAGCTCTTGGGTCTTCATGAACATTGGGATGCTTAGAGAATTTGTGCCAAGTGGCACTCAAGACTTGTGCATGTAACACTTCAAATATGAGCTTGCAACCCTAATTCTTCCTTTATATTTGCATCCTACGTGAGATTGCTATGTTTCTTGAGATACAAGCTTCTTTTTTGCATGTTGGCTTGGTGATGATGACATATGGCTATAGCTGGGTTGCTTCACAATTCTATGGCACACTTTTGAGCTCCTTTTTCATGGATGTTT